>BSYR01000027.1:17670000-18920000 GCA_030270665.1 Hibiscus trionum
GATAAACCTTATTGCGAGTATCACGAAGTTGAGGGACATGAGATCCAGTGTTTCTTAGAGTTTAAACAGATGATCCAAGCCAAGATGGATAGCAAGGAACTTATGTTCTTCGAGAAGGGAGATATTAAGCACAAAATGAATATATGTGCGACAAAGGAAATTTCCTTGGGAAGGCAAGGAGATGAGGCTAAAGAAGGAAGTCAGGGAAAGCCTTGTCCTGTGGTGATCCCAGCAGAGAGGGACCGATTTGGTTTGGGCTTTAGGCCCAATAAGTGGCAAAAGAGAGCTGATACCAAAAGGCAACATGAAAGCATGAAGACGAAGTTGAAGGAAGAAGAAGTCAAATGGGAACCAGCAACGTACCCACCCTTAAGTGACACTTTCAAGGCTGGAGGGCTCCTAGACCCTAATGCCCGCTTTGATAAGGAGGAAAAAGGAAAGGATGAATTATGCGAGGTTTTTGAGAATTTGAGCATTAATGTCATTACAGACAATGAAGGAGGGAAAAACAAGTATATGTCCAAGATTTTCCCCAGTGCTGAGTTGAAGAACTAGACTGATGAACTAGTTCCTGAAGTTTTTAAGACTGCCTCAGAGTAATTCTCGAAACCAACTCTTTTACCCTTAGGCCCTGGGGTGATTAGAGATCTTATGTAAAAAGGGTCTATGTCAAAACCATGATTCTTATTTCAATAAAAGATGCATATTTTCCCAATAGTATCGTGTGGCAAACTTTCTTTCGCAACACAAAACCGAAAAGCAAAAGATCATAAAAACAAAACAAAAATAAACCTTTAAAAAACATAAAAAAATCCTATCATTTCATCCATTCTTTCTTTCTTGGTATGTATTTTTTGTCTCTTTTATTTGAAGGTTTTTAGATATCAATGGTACAAACGACTCTGAGTCAGATTCCGAAGTCAATTTTAAGTTACCACTATGTTTAGAGGAAGTTGGGAGTATTGATGATGAAGAAGAGTATGACTTGCCTGATATTCTGCTTAGAATGGTAGAGGGAGAGGAAAAGCAAATTCTGCCCCACAAAGAAGAGTTAGAAGTTTTGAATATTGGAACCGAAGAAGAGAAGCGTAAAGTAAAGATTGGTATCACAATTTCAGTTAAGACGCGACAATGTTTGATTGAGCTTCTGCAAAAATATAAAGACATTTTTTCCTGGTCATATCAGGATATGCCTGGCCTTGATACATATATTGCTATGCACAGGCTTCCTGTAAGGGAAGGATGGGAGCCCGTAAAGCAAAAGCTCAGAAGAACGAAGGCTGATACACTTCTAAAAATCAGGGATGAAGTTAAGAAGCAGTACTATGCAAGATTCCTCGAGGTGGCTAAATATCCAGAATGGGTGGCAAACATTGTTCCAGTGCCTAAGAAGGATGGAAAAGTAAGAATGTGTGTTGACTACATGGATCTTAATAGGGCAAGCCCCAAAGACAACTTTCCGCTCCCACATATCGACACCTTGGTAGACAATACAGCCGATCACTCCCTTTTCTGATTCATGGATGGATTTTCTGGGTATAATCAAATAAAAATGTGCCCAGAAGATATCGAAAAGACTACTTTTGTAACGCTTTGAGGAACCTTTTGCTATAAAGTAATGCCTTTTGGATTGAAAAATGCAGGGGCAACTTATCATAGAGCTATTGTTACTCTTTTCCATGATATGATGCATAAGGAAATATAAGTTTATGTGGATGATATGATTTCAAAGTCTAGAACTGAGGAGGAGCATCTAGCGAACCTGAGTAAGCTTTTTCAATGATTGAGAAAATTTCAGTTAAAGCTTAATTCTGCCAAGTGCACATTTGGGGTTACTTCTGGGAAATTGTTAGGCTTTGTAGTAAACAAAAGAGGAATTGAAATTGATCCTGACAAGATAAAGGCCATACAAGAGCTTCCACCACCCCAAACACAGAAGCATGTTCGGGGATTCCTGGGAAGGTTGAATTACATAACCCGTTTCATCTCCCAACTAACGAATAAATGTGATCCAATATTCATGTTGCTTAGAAAGAATAATCCAGGGACATGGAATGAAGAATGCCAGGTAGCCTTAGAAAAGATCAAGGAGAAGTTAATTAATCCTTCAGTGTTAAAGCCACCTATTTCAGGAAAACCGTTAATACTCTATCTAACGGTGTATGGAAATTCAATGGGCTGCGTATTAGCGCATCATGACAAAATTAGAAGGAGGGAAAGGGCAATATATTACGTAAGCAAGAAGTTTACTGACTGTGAAGCAAGATATACTCTGATTGAAAAGGTATGTTGCACTCTGGTATGGGCCACTAAAAGACTTAGGCAGTATATGTTGTATCATACCACATGGTTGATTTCACGATTAGATTTTTTAAAGTTTATGATGGAAGCTCCAGCCCTATCAAGAAGAATAACGCGATGGCAGATGTTGCTCTCAGAATATGATATTCAGTATGTGAATCAGAAAGCAGTGAAAGGAAGCGCCATAGCAGATTTTCTTGCAAGTCGTGCACAAGATTATTATGAGACATTAGATTTCAGTTTCCCCGATGAGGATTTGATGTGTATTACAAAAAATGAAGAGTCACCAAAAAGATCCTAGGTCATGCATTTTGATGGTGTTGTAAATGCTCTAGGACGAGGTATTGGAGCAGTGTTGGTTTCACCGGAAGGAGATCATTATCCTTTCACTTGCCGATTTGAAATTCTTTTGCACTAATAATATGGCAGAATATGAGGAGTGCATATTGCGCCTAAGGGAAGCCATTGACAGGAAAATATGAAATTTGAAAGTCTGTGGGGATTCATCGTTGGTCATCTACCAAATATGTGGTGAATGGGAAACAAAAGACGAAAATTGATAGAGTATTACAAGTTGATTCTTGAACTAACTAAAGAATTCGATGTGATCACTTTTAGGCATCTCCCAAGAGAAGATAATCGGATGGCTGATGCATTAGCTACTTTGGTTGCCATGTTTAAAGCAAGCGAGGGTTCTGAGATTATGCCCATTAAGTTACAAATGATGGAGTCCTCGGCTCATTGTTACAACATAGAAGAGGAGGCAGATGATTTGTCGTGGTACCATGATATCTTTCAGTACATAAAGCTTCAGCGATACCCAGCACATGCTTCGGAAAATAAAAAGAAAATGATTAGGAAAATGGCATCATGATACATTCATGATGGAGAAATCCTTTACAAGCAAAGTAGAGACCAGATGCTATTAAGATGTGTGGATGCAAAAGAACCGCAGATGATTTTGGAAGAGGTTCATGAGGGAGTTTGCGAAACTCACCCTAGTGGTTTCACTATGGTAAGGAGAATTATGCGTTTTGGATATTACTAGTTAACGATGGAAAGGATTGCATTAATTATTCCCACAAATGTCACAAGTGCCAAGTTTACGCTGACAAGGTTCATGCGCCTCTTCAGTCTCTTCATGTCATGTCATCTCCATGGCCATTCTCTATGTGGGGTGTAAAGTGTCAAAAAGTCATATATTTCATACACTTTCCAACTCTTATTATGACTGTTTTAAGCACATTTTAGGCATAATTAGGTTCACGCATAACATTTTACAATATTTCATTATTCTGCCTTACTTTTATATCTTATCATTCATTTGGTAAACATGAGATACTGTTCTAGTGTATTCTTGCTAGTAGGCACTAACCGCTGAACGAGAGAACCGAGGAGTGGAAGACATCATGCTGAGGAACAAACCTAGGAGCTGTACTGAAGCGGTTCCATCAAAAGAAAGTTGCTGCCGAGCAAAGCTGCTGCCAACCTTGCTGTTCGCGGCAGCCGATTATGGAAGTTGGAGAACCGGAGCACGATTTGTAGAGCTTAAACTCCTGGTTCTATCGCCGGCGTTCATGTGATTTTCCTACATCTGTAGCAGCAGCCAGGGCTGCCGAAGCGAAATCCTCAAGATTACTTGCGGATGAAGGCAAACGAGAAAGAGTCCACATTCCATGCAAAGAAGTCAGCATTTAAAGTCTTATTAAAGAGTGAAAGCTACTTTAGAGGACTTCTACTTTAAGGAGGACTTAACCTAGTCCTATAGTCTATAAATACCCATTGTAATTCCTAGTTCAAATCAGCTTATGTTTTCTATAGACTTCTCTTGTTCTCTTCACCGCCGCCATGTTCTAAATCCCCATTGGGTTAGGGTTATGTTGTAACTATAGTGAAACAGTTGTTTTTGGTTTTTGAGTTATTTCTTTAATAAAATATTTCAAGTTTACTTAATTCATTGTTCTTCATTCTTTCAATCTTTCTACACCAGTCGTTTGAGAGAATCCAATTGTCGGGCACGAAAGTGCAAGGCTCACGAAAGGGTTAAGTACGGTCAAAACGGGAGGCGTGACTAACTTGGTTCCACACTAGTCAACAAGTTTCAGTGGCTAAAAGGTATCGCTAACCGAGTTGATTGCCTTGGTTCCACACTAGTACTCAAAGTTATCAATCTCGAGCATCTTAACCTAGAAATAGGAGATATCACTGTCGACTATCCTACCGAACTTGGAGTATCTACCAGACTTGCCGCCAGGACTTCCTACCGTTCCACCTGCCGAGACAGTACACACCCCTATAGTGGTAGTGATCTGCTGCGGCCGTGTGACAGGGTCATAGTTTGCCGCCCGCCATACCCCCCCGAGGCAGCATATCGTGGCAGTAAAGAATAACTCATACCTATTACAACGCATTTTTCACACTAAGTGGTAGCATAACCCTGCCTGCGCTATCAACCTGATTCTCCTTTTATTTATTACTTGTTCTTTTATTTACTCTTCGATCTCAACCAACAATTCACTTGTGCTTTACTTTACCGTTGTGCAGGATCTACAAAGACGAGACAAGCTGTCCAATCCTTGTGGGATTCGATATCTTATATACTATAACTTGATAGGAGTGTGCACTTGTGCTCTTACAAAAAGGGAACACATACACGCCCTACTAGTTTTTGGTGCCGTTCCCGGGGATTGGTAACAGCGAATTTCATTTTTCACTTTCTGCACTTTTTATTTACTTTTTATATTTATTTTTAATCGAAAAAAATATTTTATTGTGTCCTTTGAAAGTGTATGACCAGGGCTAACCCTAAAGGAAACCTTATCATTTACGATGATCTAGAGCGTGAAAAGAGAAGGCTTAAGAGGGAGCTCAGAGAAATCCTATAGAACAAGGACAACGACAAAGCAAATGAAGAGACTATGGTAAACGAGGACCCCCCAGTTGATGCCATGAATGGCAGGGGCGGGCAGCACGATTTGCCGCCCAGAGGACCACAAGTACAACAGAGGCAGGATCCCCCTGATCCACCCCAAGTGCAGACAACTACAGACTACCTTGAACATGACTTTCAAAGGTTCGAGCCAATAGTGACTGAACCGGAGATAAGGGCAGATCATTTTGAACTAAAACTCATCATGTTCAACATGATAAACACACTAGGCCACTTCGAAGGGACTGTCACAGAAGATGATCGGCAACATTTACGAGGATTCTTGGACATTTTCTGAGCCTTCAAGATTCATGAGGTACACCAGGATGTATTGCGGCTGAGGCTATTTCCCTATTCACTAAGGGATAGGGAAAAACAGTGGTTAGACAACCAGCCAGCCGGATCTTTTAGTCCATGGGCGGAGCTCTGCAAAGACTTCCTAGATCGCTTATGTCCGTCCAACGTCACTGATAGGCTACGGGATGAGATCACAACCTTTAGAGAAGGAGATGACGAGCCAATGTATGAGGCATGGGAGCGGTACCAACAAATGCTGAATAGCTGCTTGCTGCATGGCCTTCCAGCTTGGACTCGGGTATCTATATTCTATAATGGGGTGAACTACCCAACGCGGATGATGATAGATGCCTCAGTCAATGGGATCATCTTAGATAGGCCTTCAGAGGAAGCCCTGCGGTTGTTGAATATAGTTGCCAAAAACGATTATAAATATCTGACAGCCCACCGAGGCGGCACAAGGCGGCCAGCCACAGTAAATGAGGTAGCCGCTTTCGAGTTCGTTAATGCCCGCCTCAACCAACTAACGGAGCTGGTGATGAAGAAAGTGCAAACCCTAGGAAAGGTCTATGAAGTCAAGGTTGTGGAGCCATTCTGTGGCGAATGCGGAGACAACAATGAATCCTCTAACTACACTGCATCTGCGAACTACATGGGAGGTTATGAGAGGAATGACATGCCAGCCCAGAACACATATAATCCTAACCGGAGAAACAATCCCAACTTTTCCTGGAACAACATAAAGAAAGAAGCAAATCCACAGCAGCTACAGGGAGGCTACCAACAGAATCAGTCCCGGCAGCAGACTCAGCAGCCACAACACAATAATTCACTAGAAGCAACTCTGAATAACTTTATGAAACAAACTGGTGAATTTATTGTTTATACGAATAAATTTATTGAAAAAGATGAGTCCTTTATGGACAGGACGGAGATGAAGATGAACAACCAGGAGGCTGCTATTAAAAACCTGGAGACCCAATTTGGGAAGTTCACCGAAATCTACCACAGCCGGACAATGGGAGCATCATCGAGCATCCCTACAGAAGCAGCCAAGCCCACTTTTGATCATTGCAAGGCCATAACCACAAGAAGTGGGAAGCAACTAGATGAACCTAGGATGGTAGAGTAGTTAGGAACTCAGCCAGAACAAACAAGTAATCCTGCCCCAGCAACACCTACTCCAGCAGAACATGAAAACAACCCTAACAAGGATGATCCTCCCAGTACTAAGCCCCCAAGCAAGGAGCAAATAGAGGACATCCGCCCGCCAGCACCATTCCCCCAGAAGCTCAAGAAACAACAACATGAGCACCAATTTATAAAATTCTTAGATATTCTGAAACAAGTGCATATTAACATTCCTCTAATAGAAGCTATACAAAGCATGCCCAACTACGCCAAGTATCTCAGAGATATAGTTTCTAAGAAGAGACGGATAGGGGAATTCGAGACAGTGGCTGTCACTGAAGAATGTATGGTTATGCTTCAAAACAAGCTGCCGCCCAAGTAGACAGATCCAGGCAGCTTTGTTATACCATGCTAGCTGGGCAACAAGCATGAGACCAGAGCCATGTGTGACCTGGGAGCTAGTATAAACCTGATGCCTAAGGCCGTCTTCGACAAACTGGGTATTGGGCCTGAAAAACCAACCTCCGTGATGCTTAATCTTGCTGATCATTCATTCGTGCAACTGGAGGGAAAGATTGAAGACATGCTGGTCAAGATGGGCAGCCTAATCCTCCCAGCCGATTTCCTCATCTTGGATTATGAGGCCGATGCGAAAGCCCCCATAATTCTCGGGCGACCCTTCTTGGCCACGGGCAAAACACTGATAGATGTGGAACTCGGGGAACTTACAATGAGGATAGATGATCAAAGCTTAAGGATCGATGAATGTGCTACAACCCTCAGAGGAAGGAAAGGAATACCCGGATGAAAGAGTTGCCGAGATAAGTGCGGAAACAAGATAAGGCAGCAACTGTTGTGACCGCCCTATGGGGCAAATTGAAGGACCTTCTTACACAACACCTGAAAGAACAAGAGGACCCCCCAGGAGGGGAGAAAAAGCCAAACCACCTCAGGAAGTGGTTATTTCTTGTAGATGAACCCAAATGCACTCCCAACATAACTTAATTTTTATTTTTATTTTATTATTTTATTTGTATGCATTAGGATTAGAGTTTATTTTGTTTTAGGATTAGATTAATTTTCAGTATTTTATCATTTAATTATTTTTCTTCTAGGATCAAGAATAAAAGAGCAGGATTACAAATGAAGACCAGCAAAAAGCCCGCCAACCATCCTGCCGAGTCAGCAGCCAGCGCAGCAAGTGTAACGGCTAGTTGTCAACGACTCCGAAAATAACGGGCAAAAAATTCTGTGACGTTCACGAGGAAATCGGACCGTTGATCATTTAATGTCGCCCCGACACTTCTCGGCAACTCCTATATAAACCACACACTCACTTCATTTCACTTCACTTCTATCTTTTTGCTAGCTTCTATCTTATTCTTCTGCTCTCTCTCATAATTTTTCCTTTCTATTTTCAGTTAGAATACATCGATCACATGGCCTCAACATCAACCCAAAAACCCACCTACAACAGGTTTTGCTTCAAGACAGACGAGGAGAGATATAGAGCACAATTCTCCAAGCAGGCCGTCTGGGAGGAACAAGGCTTCCATTACACGAAGCAAATAGGAGACCGTGGTCTAGAGCCCGCCTTGTTCCAAACCATCCACTACAAGGGATGGGAGATGTTCGCTCAGTAGCCTGATATAGCGAACATCACTATAGTCAGGGAATTTTACTCATATCAGCCCTGCCCAGACAAGCCATTCGTCTACGTCCGCGGAGAAGCGGTCAAGCTCAACCCTGCTGTCATCAACAACTATTATGGCCTTGATATGAACGACAACCCACATGAGGATTGGAGGCAGTCACTGACGGCTACCCACTATGAGGAGATCAAGGCCAGAATCTGCAAGCCCAACACACTATGGCTGGGGGCAAACATGTAGGATCTGTCCAGCGCCGCCACCTGCTGCCTGAGGCTATGTTATGGAACACATTTTTGAAAAGAAGATTGTTGCCCACAACTCAATAGTTGACCGGCCGCGCCTCGCCTTAATTCACAACATCATGATGAACCGGTCGATCAATGTATGAGAGATTATCTACACGGAAATATACAACTGCTTCAAGAAGAAGAAAGGCAGGCTGTACTTCCCTTCCCTCATCACAATTATCTACACCAATTTCTGAGTCCCCGTAGAGCCCACAGATGAGTTCACAACTGCCAAGGAGGGCTGGACCAAAAAGGTCTGCATTCAGATGATGCAGGATACAGAGAAAGAACCAGCCGCTCCCAGTCAGCCCTCAGCCACATAGTTTGAAACGCCAGCCGCCCCCGGTAGTACTGATCTACCCGAGACAGAGAAGTTCTCCCGCTGCTCCACACACTCCTCGAACACACAAAACGGATAAAGCATCAGTAGTTGGCCTTCATGAACTACGTGGGGGAGGCCCAAGAAGCCCTAGTGGCATATTTCCTGCAGAAATTTCCTGGCGATGTGCCCACCATGCCACCATTTCTTGATGAGCTTGCAGCGGCAGCAAGAGCACGAAGAACTTCACCAGCCGCCATTGCCCACCAGCCAGACAATCGAGACGGAGTCAGAAGAGAGCGACGCATCTCCCGTGTTTCCCCCTGCCGAGCCTCACGAAGAGCCACAGTAGACGCTAAAGAGAGTCCAGCCGCCGCGAAAAGTAGAAACCTCACCTACCAGAACCTCCGCCAAGGCATCCGCCGGCCGTCGCTTTGTCATCAAAACATCGCCATCCTCCTCAGCTGACTAGAATCCAGCCTCCTCCTAACCCTCAACAAACTTTTATTTTTTTATTTTTTTTCTGTTAACATGTATAATTTATTTTCGTTGCTCTTTTGTTTTTCTGTTTTGTGCATTGGGGCAATGCCCATCTCGAGTTTGGGGGGTAGCTCTCGTATCATTTGTAGGCATAATTAGTTGCATTTAGATTGCATTGTACTTGCCTTAGTAATAATCGGAAAAGAAAAAAATGTTATGGCTTGTGCCTATGATAGGGTTGCCGATTAATTTATTTTCGCACCTAACTAACATTAAACTTAATCTTGGGAAAAAGCATGAAATATGACTTAGATTTTTTTTCCTTTTTGCCTGAAAATGTTGAATATCTCTGTTACTTGCTGAATGTGTAGAATATTTGATGAACATTGCATGTTTGTTTTTTAGAATTCTTTGCAAAATTCTAACGATAATTGTAGGTAGCCCCCGAGGCAGGAAAAAGAAACAGAAAATTGCAGAACTGCCAAGGTAGCAAAATCAAAACAGAGAAAAAATGGTGTATTACCCTAGAGGTTCCCGCAATAGGCTCTAGGAAGAATCATGTGCGAGGACACTCCACTGCTGTCAAAGTCCATGAATCTGAAAGCTTAAAAGTGACGGACAAATTAGCATGAGTGAATGAAAGCCTTCACGGGATGACTCTACTCTAAGGGTTCGGGGTTCTGTAGTTTGCTCCTATCTCAACGTAAGACCTGGAAGAGTAGTTGTGATAAGCGGAAGCCCTCACTGCCATGATTAAAAATAATAATGTGCTTAACTGTGTTGCCTCGGCAGCAACCTTTAGTTTACAACAGTATCTTTGTTTAATCTTTTATTCTGCATATTCAACTTGTTTACAGATTTGCAACATCACACAGGCATGAGGAATTTAATTATGAGTTGTTTTCTTGCTTATTTCCTTTCATTAAGTTTTATATATAGGTGTCACGGCCTTGATGCAGAATATCAGGTTAAAAACATGTTTTTCTTTCTAACTATTATTAGACCAAGTACTTTAGGTTGCATTGCTAGAGGACAAGCAATAGTTCGAGTTTAGGGATGTGTGTTGAGTGTATAAAATTTCTATATTTTACCCCTCATTTATCCATATTTCTGCTACATTCAAGCATATTTCATTTCATTTAGGATAGATTTTTACATATACATCACAAATAGATAAAATGGCACAGTTGCTATTGATATTGGTCACTTTTGCAGGTATCTGCTGTGGCAGACTCAGGGTAGCAAGGAAGCAAAGATGGAGCACATGAGTGGAGTCAAGGAAATAACGTTGTCGTGGTAGCCATGACGACAGCATTGGTGAAAGGGAAAAACGAAGTGGAGCTCGATAGATAGAGGAATTTAAGTCTGTCTGTCGTGGACCACTCCGATATTATTCTAAGCCCTGGGTAGAATGAAGGCCAAGCCCAAAGTCCAAGGAAGAAACCCAGAGCAAGAAAAGAGGACGGATTAAAGGCATATACTCAGAAGATTTAATCTCCAATAGAGTTGTACTTTAGTTTAAACTTGTATTCTTTCCATATTAGAAAACTTGGACCCGAGGCCTATATAAAGGCATGTAATTTGACCTAGGGAAGGATATCTCTTACCTAACCGTCTTCCCCAAAACCCTTATCGTTTCCCCCTTCTCATCATGTTCTAAACTTCCCCTAGGGCTAAGGGTTGATTCTGTAAAGTAGTTGCAAGGATTTTACTGTTTTTGGAATATTCCTATTCAAGGCAATAAAACTTCAAGTTTATTTATTCTGGTTTTTCACATCTTGCAAGAGTATCGAGAGAGAATTGTGAGGTTATTTATTTGTTTGATATCGGGAGAGTCAAGCATACGAACGAAATAAATACGAGTTTTCCAGTTTATGGTTAAACCATCTCGGCTTAGGGATAAGTACAAGGTTAAGTGGCTAAGGAAAAAATCAACAACATTGGTGTTCACCCTTCGATTCACGCCGGGAGGTATCATCCAAGAAGTGTCCATCAACAACACTTGGCCTAGGGATAGGACAAGTCATAGCGGGGATTCTTGCCAAGCTTGAAGTACAGAGTTATGTGATCGCTGCCGCGACAACAACAGACTTCTGCCGCAGCAGGTGCTGCCGCGACAGGGACGACGATAGAACAGAAGTTTCTATTCAGTGCAACACCTGCACTACCGAGCAAATCAATACCGGCCTATTTCTTAAACCTGATATTTTACTCCTTTAATTTAGTTATTATTCACGATTACTTTATAAACAATTTAAACTCTTTTTCTCTCTCATGCAACAGTTTTAGGATAAAGCTATTTCCAGTCCCTGTGGAGACGATATCCAATACTCCAAGTATCACTTTACTACTTGTGTCGTGTACACTTGCACTACATTGCGATAGGACTTTTGATACGCAACAAGTTTTTGGTGCCATTTCCGGGGACTGGCAACATATCTTTACCCTTATTTTTACTGCACTTTTTGTTTTTAATTTTTCTGTTTTCCTTGGTATTGTTTACCTTGTGCTTTTCACAAGGTTTTTTGCTTGCTTATGCGCAGATCTAGACGAGGAAAGGAACCTGAGTACGAACGAGACCCTGAAATCGAATGCACGTGCAACCTCAGGAACCGAGTCTGACTCTTGATAGCAAGAAACGACTATCTTGAGGAACATGTAGAAGCAATGCAGAATCAAGGGGTAGAAGATAACCAAGGGGTTATTGGAGATCCTCCCCAGGATGCCCAGAATGAACGGCCAGCCGATGCCGCACGACAGTCTTGCCGTGACTACATGATCAATGATCATATTGAACTGGAGACCACCTTGCCAGACGTGGAAGCTGAGAACTTCGAGCTGAAACATGTTATGTTCAGCATGATAAATTCCGCTAGCCAGTTTAGTGGTGTTGCAACATAGGATGCCCGAGAACATCTGAAAATTTTCCAAGAAATTTGTGGATCGTTTAGATTACCAAGAATAAATCCGGCTCCGGTTATTTCCTCATTCACTGAGAGACAAAGCTAAAACTTGGTGGAATAAACTAACGTCGGGTTCAATACGAACTTGGGCAGATCTCTCTTGTGAATTTTTATCTCGTTTTAATCCTTCTCACTTATCTGAGCGATTGCGTATTGAAATTGCTACTTTTCAACAGGAAGATGACGAACCAATACACGAGGCATGGGACAGGTTTACAAATCTTCTAAGGAATTGCCTGATGCATAGATTCCCCGTGTGGAATCAAGTCATTAAATTCTACAATGCTGCCAACACACACACTCGTATGAGAATAGATTCAACAGCAAATGGACTATTGTTGGATAAAGATCCAAACGAAGCAATGGTGGTGTTGAAAAACTTAGAAAAGAATGAAAAGCAATTCCCTACAGCAAGGAGAGGTAAACGAGGGATAACTGTCGGAAAATCTTAGCAAATGGACTATTGTTGGATAAAGATCCAGATGAAGCCGACAATTCCCTGAAATCATAGGTTGTTTACCTCACAAAGGCGGTGGAAAATCTGTTACGGAAAGATTCTAAACCTGTCTATTCTGTAGAAGAGGTATGTGAAACATGCAGTGGGAACCACAGTTCGGAAGACTGTCCGTTACAGCTAGAAGAAGGGATGTACGCTGGAAATTACAACAAGCCAAGAAATTACGATTCCAACAATTACAATCCCAACTGGAGGAAAGATCCCAAGTTTTCCTGGAGCAATCCGAACAATGCACTGAATCCTCAGATGCAGAACAACCAAAACCAAGGGGCACCCAGAATCCTTTCGCGACAGCAGCCACAGCAGCAGCCGGTAGCCGCACCTAGTATACTGGAGTAGACATTGGCCACATTCATGTCACAGACAGGAGCTTACATTGCAAACAATGATCACTTTGTCAAGAAAACTGAGTCATTCATGGACAAGACAAAGATGAGGATGACTAACCATGAGGCCACCCTGAAATCGCTAGAGACACAGATGGGTCAGGTTTCCAAGCATATCAAGCCAAAGCAAAACGGAGGATTCCCTAGTGATACTGAGGTCAATAGAAAACCCACACATGAGCAGTGTAAGGAAATTACAACTAGGAGTGGGAAACAACTGCAAGGGCCGGAGATGAAAACCATACCAAATGAAGAACCGACCCTAGATACACCTGCCATGAACACTGCCCCGACAGCAGAAGAAGAGCAACTTGCTGCCGACACACCTGTCACGATAGCAGAAGGGACAGCGGAGCAAGAAAAGAATGCTAAAGAACCTAAGCCTCCTCAGATCCGAATACCATGTGAAGAACACCTTGAAGATTACTGTCCTCCACCTCCTTTTCCACAGCGGTTACAAAAACAGAAACAGGAGTACCCGCTCAAAAAGATTTATGATATTTTTAAGCAGGTACATATTAATATACCACTGTTATAGGCCATCAAGTAGATGCCCGATTATGCGAAATTTCTCAAGGATGCCATGTCAAAAAGATCCAGACTTGGGAAATTTGAAACGGTAAAAATGACAGAAGCATGCATGACTATCTTGCACAGGCATCCACCCTAGAAAAAGAAGGATCCTGGGAGCTTCATCATACCGTGCATAATTGGTGAAAAATTCGTGGGTAAGGCACTTTGTGATCTTAGTGCTAGTATAAATTTAATGCCAAAATCTGTGTTTCAGAAGTTAGGTATTGGACGAGCAGGACCCACGACAGTCATGCTGCAGCTGGCAGAGTGCTCTTACGTACAACCAGAAGGGAAGATCGAAGATATTCTAGTAAGAGTGGATAAATTTATTTTTCCTGCTGACTTTCTTTTGTTAGACTGTAAAGCATATGAAAACGCACCGATCATCCTGGGGTGACCCTTCCTAGCCACAGGCAGATCTATGATCGATGTAGAGAAATGAGAACTGACCATGAGAGTAAATGATCAATAAATCAAACTCAATGTTCTCCAAGCAATCAAACATGTCGATGCAGAAGAAGAGTGCAAGGCCATCACTGAAGTAATCCTTGAACAACCCTGCATCAGGTCAAGCTGCCATGACATTAAATTTGGTCACTACCACAACAGTCATTTGGAAGACTGTCACGGCAGCAAGGACGACAGTGACTCCTCCGATTCATACATATTCGACACTAAAGGTCATGAGGAGGTAAATTGGATAGGAAATTGTCCATGTAAGTTCTTCGAGCCCCTAAATTATACCTCGAATGAACATATAATCCAAAAACCTTCAATTGAAGAGCCACATGTTTTAGATCTTAAGCCCCTGCCAGGGCAGCTTAAATACGTTTTTCTTGGTTTAAATGATATGTTGCCCGTAATCATCTCTTCCAAGTTAATGCAGAAACATGAGCAAAAACTAATTGGAATGCTACAACAGCATAAGAAGGCCATTGGATGGACAATTGCTGACATCCGAGGCATCAGTCCGGCATTATGTATGCACAAAATTCTCCTAGAAGATGATCATAAGCCGACTATTGATGCTTAGAGACATTTAAACGACGCTATGCGAGAAGTGGTAAGAAAAGAGATTATCAAATGGCTTGACGCCGAAATCATATACGCCATCTCGGATAGTAAGTGGGTGAGCCCGATGCAGTGTGTACCTAAAAAGGGAGGAATAACCGTGGTGACCAACAAAGAAAACGAACTAATCCCAACCAGGACTGTGACCGGTTGGATGGTTTGTATGGATTACCGGAAGCTTAACAAAGCTACTCGGAAGGACCATTTCCCTCAACCTTTTATTGAGCAAATGCTTGACAGATTAGCTGGGAAACCTTATTATTGTTTTCTTGATGGTTACTCAGGTTATAATCAGATAGCGATTGCACCGGAGGATCAAGAGAAAAATACCTTCACATGCCCATACGACACGTATGCTTTTCGGAGAATGCCATTTGGACTCTGCAATGCACCAACAACTTTCCAAAGATGCATGATGGCAGTATTCTCCGACATGGTGGAGGATTTCCTAGAAACTTTCATGGACGATTTTTTCGTCTTTGGAGAAAGTTTTGAAGGTTGTTTAAGCAACCTACAGAAGGTGCTTAAAAGATGCGAAAAGGCGAACTTGGTCATGAACTGGGAAAAATGCCACTTCATGGTGGATGAAGGGATAGTACTAGGCCACAAGGTAAGCTGCCGCGACATCGAGGTAGATAGAGCAAAAATAGAAGTCATCGAAAAGATGCCGCCACCCACCACAGTCAAGGGATTCGAAGTTTCTTAGGGCATGCTGGGTTTTATCGATGATTTATTGCCAATTTCTCGAAGATTACCAAGCCCTTATGCCACTTATTGGAGCAGAACCGCCCCTTTGACTTTAATACTGAATGTACTGAGGCATTCAGAATTCTGAAAGAGAAGCTGGTAACAGCCCCGATCGTACAGCCACCAGACTGGAGTTTACCATTTGAGATAATGTGTGATGCCAATGACTATGCTGTAGGGGCAGCACTAGGGCAGAGGAAGAATAAACTCTTCCATGTGATTTATTACGCCAGCAAAACACTAAATGATGCCCAAGTAAACTACACCACAACAGAGAAGGAGCTATTAGCAGTGGTGTTCTCAATAGACAAGTTTCGTCCATACATAATTGGAACGAAAGTGGTGGTCCATACAGACCATTCAGCACTAAAGTATCTGTTCACAAAAAAGGATGCAAAATCGAGGCTGATACGTTGGATTCTGCTACTGCAAGAATTCGACATTGATATCAAGGATAAAAAAGGGAACATAAAACCAAGTAGCAGACCACTTGTCGAGATTAGAGACGGGAAGGAGTCAATCAACAGATAAAACCAACATATTGGAGACCTTCTCAGACGAGCAGCTGTTTGCTGCCACTAGCACTGCCGCGACAGCCATGGCAGCAGGTAAGTTTTCTGATACTCCTTGGTACGCTGATTTTGTTAATTACATTGTTAGCGAGTTACTACCTCCTTAACTTAATTACCAAGCAAGGAAAAGGTTTCAAAATGATGCAAAACATTATTATTGGGGCGAACCTCTTCTTTTCAAACATTGTGTAGATCAAATTATCAAGAAATGCGTACCACAGGATGAACAGGAAGCTGTGCTTCACCACTGCCATGCTTCCCCAAATGGAGGACACCTAGGTGGAAACAAAACTACTGCCAAAGTTCTGCAATCCGGTCTTTATTGGCCCACATTGTTCAAAGATGCAAAAGCCTTTTATAAAGGCTGTGACAAATGCCAAAGGACTGGGAACATATCAAGAAGGCATGAGATGCCACTACAGAACATTTTAGAGGTCGAAATCTTCAATGTATGGGAAATCGACTTCATGGGACCATTTCCAGCATCTTGTGGGAACCTTTACATCCTACTGGCAGTGGATTATGTGTCCAAATGGGTAGAAGCGGTCGCCACTCACAAAAATGATGCCAAAACTGTTCAGAGATTTTTGCACAAGAACATTTTCTCCAGATTTGGCATTCCTAAGGTGATCATCAGTGACGAGGGGAGATGCTTTGATAACATGGTAATTGCTGATGCCTTAAGAAAATACGAGTAAAGCACTGGATTGCAACAACATACCACCCTCAAACCAATGGACAAGCCGAGATATCCAACCGAGAAGTAAAGAACATACTTGAGAAGATGGTTAAACCCACTCGAAAAGATTGGTCTTTACACCTCAATGATGCACTCTGGGCCTACAGAACAGCGCTCAAAACACCATTGGGAATGTCACCCTACAGACTCATCTATGGGAAAACATGTCATTTACCTGTTGAGATAGAACACATAGCTTACTGGGCTATCGAAGCAGTAAATATGGACTGGGATAATGCAGGACAAAAGAGGCTACTGGACTTGAATGAAATTGAAGAAATTCGAGCAATGGCCTACGACAATGCCAAGATCTACAAAGATAAAACCAAAAGGTGGCACGACAGGAAGCTGCTGCCACGATAGTTCTGCCCAGGGCAGCAGGTGTTGTTGTTTAACTCTAGGTTAAAACTTTTCCCAGGAAAGCTTAAATCTAGATGGTTCGGTCCTTTCCAAGTAGTCCAGGTTTTCCCCCACGGTGCCATCACAATCAAATCCCTAAAGGACGGGCACTAGTTCAAAGTCAACGGACAGAGACTAAAGCATTATCAGGGGACTAAAGCTCCAAGGATGCAGGAATTAGTTACTTTAGGAGATGCCCCTCAAGGCATCCCTAATTTAACTTAGTTTTTATTTTATTTTATTTTATTTATTTATTAGGAATTGAGATTTAATTATTTTATTTTATTTATCTCTTTTTAGGAAACAAAGGAAACAGGGCAAAGAGAAGGAATGAACCAGTCCACCATACCGACAGCAACCCAAAAAGCCCAACGGACGAGTCTGTCATCACAGCATGTCATAAGTTGTCGTGACAGACGGGGAGAAGACAGCATGTCACCAAGCTGTCGCGACAGACACACAAACGTGTAACAGACGCGCAGTAGACACGGAAACGCGTGACAGACGCGTCAGAAACCGTGTAACAATTGGCCCCGTTATTCGCGCCTGCTGTTACAGCTCCAACGGGCAAAAAATCACCTATCTATATAAACCCCCATTCACTATTCATTTCTCACCTCATTCTCATTTTCTCAACTTGTTTCCTCTGTTTAAGATCTTTAAAAAATTTCTTTACATTTTCCACAATCCTTGCAAAATGACTAGCAGACAAACCCGCCGTAGTGCTGCCTTCAGTTCTGCGGCAGTAGTCTCTACCCCAAGCCATAACGCCATTCCAGACCGCTTCGCCTCCACCGACTCCGCCACAAGATACTATAGCTTCTTCCCGAAGAGGGACATGTGGGAGGAAAGAGGGTTTATCTACACAGAACCCACAGGAGACCTCGGGCTCAAAAGCTTTATAGCCCGAAAAATCCAAGCCCTCAAATGGCAGCAATTTGCTGCCTAACCGGAGGAGATGAACATCACACTCGTCAGGGAGTTCTACGCTGCCGTCGACAGTAAAGACACCACGACAGTAACAGTTCGAGGTAAACAACTCTCCTTCGAGCCTTTCTACATCAACACCCTCTACGACTTATATGTGAGTAAGAAGGAGGACTCCTACAAAAGATTCGTCAATAGTTTGTCGCCGGCAGACTACGACGCGGTCATGGCAGAGCTCACTGAGGAAGGGACAGAATGGAACACCGACCCTAAACATTGATGGACGGTGAAGAGAACTCAGCTGACTCTACATGCCAAATTGTGGAATCACTTTGTGAAGAAGCGCATCATGCCATCCTCCCACAGCAACATCGTCGACAGACCAAGGTTAGCCCTTGTGCACTCCATTTTAAATGAAAGATCAATAAATGTCGGCCGCTACATACGAGAGGGAATACTTGAGTGTGCCCTCTGACCATCGAGTCCCCTTGTTTCCCCATACCTCACCACCACCATCTGTCGGGGCCACAATGTACCGGAAATTACTGAAGACGTAAAAGTTCGAGGGAAAGGGTGGATGGAGCGGAACATCTTCAGCCCGATGGAATTAAAAGCTGCCACCCCGCTGTCATACTTCAATCCCTCTGCCACGACAGACCAGACGGTAGGCCCCAGTTCCCCAGAACCTGCCGCAGCAGAACAACAGTAGACGGCAGCAGCAACCCCATCAGACAGCTCTACCCAGATTCTGTCGACGCTGAAAAGAATAGAGGAAAGGCAGCTCGGACTGATGAGCTACATGAGAGATTTCACGGCAGCAACGGTAAACTTTATTCATAATAATTTACATTTTACACATGTGTTACTCCCCTCTTTCCCAGAACAGATCTTTGCTGCCGCCACACCTACACCTGCTGGAAGCTCTAAAACTCCATCTGTTGCCTCCACACCTACACCGGCCACGACAGCTGAAGGCGGCATACAATCTGCCACTGCCAGGGGAGAAAAGAGAAAGGACCCCTTACCGGAACTCGACTCAGAATATTTTGAAGGGTTCTCCTCCTCCTTCGTCTGGCAGGATTCTGACGGCGAGCCCTCAGTTGCCCGAGATATCTCCAAGGACTACCCGCCAATGAAAAAGAAGAAGCTCAACGAGACTGGCGAAGGACCCTCCGGCCAAGGCAGATCTGCCAGCAACAGCAGCAGCTCTGATGATGAGGTCGAGGTTCTGGACAAACCCCCATACATCTCACCAACTCGTGTCCAGCAACCTCGGGAAGCAAAGAAAAAAGGTGTCCCCTGCCTCCCACAGTACACTATCGGCCCCTTCCATGAAAGTCACTACCCGCCGGCAGCTCCAGATTAGCAGCAGCAGCGATGACAACTCCTCAACTTAAGCTTATATCTTATATTTGTTGTCTTTGTTGTTTTATTTCTTTTGTGATGTATTTTATTTTTGGGAAAACTACACCGGTGGTCCCCAAACTATTACCGTCTTCCTATTTTGGTCCCAAAACTATGTTTTTTTTTGGCAAAATCGTCCCTTCTGTTACATAGTTCTCCTGTTTTGGTCCCCCGTCGTTAAAAACTAACGGAATTGCCGACGTGGAATTTATTTATTTATTTATTTATTTATTTTCTCTCTCCTATATATGTATTATTTAAATTTTTTATTCAGAATAATGTGGTGGTGACACGTGTCACCGCCATAACAAAGCAAATAAATTGAATGTAGAGGGGGGAGCTGGGATTCAAACCCGCGTCCCCAGCATCCCAAGCCAATGGGTTAACCATTGGGCTAAACTCCAATTATCGATGTGTTTTAGCACAAATTACATTTAAAACAATCAAATGAACCCCCAAAAACAAGACATCAAGCAATGCAATATGGTACAAAAATGCACCCAGAGATCAAGAAAAAGAGCATTTCCTCACCAAAAGTTATGTGTCCAGACACCAGGAGAAATCAGAGCCTCATACACAAAGATGAGTTGCAGGACAAGGACTTCATTAGAGTATGTTTGTTAATTCAAATCAAACTATTTCTATACTATTCTTTTATCGATCTTTGTTACATGGACAGTCATGACTACTGGGTATGATCTTCCAAATATCTGCAAATAACTAAAAAAATGAGTATACCAGACACATTTTTATCCGACGATTAGCTTTTTGGTTAGTTTCTAGTGTGATATTCAATTTCGCGTGACGCTTCCTTTTTTGTTTGTCCATTTGCTGTAAAAATTCATACATAATGTGCTGCATTATAACCTTGTAGAATCTCTGGTTCTAAATTGCACACTTTAGTTCAATGGCTCGATGTTTTGTCGTGGCCAGCATGCGTACTATAGTCGAAGAGGATGGAATGACAGTGCGGTTTGTAGAGAAGACGCTGAAGCCATATCCTTAAGAAGGAAGGAAGCAATGGCCAAAAGAGAACGTATGAAGAAATACTCGTATTCGCATCGGGTAATATTTCATCTCATTTTTGTTTTCTAGTTAACTTTATTCTGCTATTGAGTAAACACCATATGCTTCTTTGCCATTGTTAACTGATCAAGCATGTACTAATCGTCTCATTTCCTTCAGGAGAGAGCCGGTATTCGTATGCTCGATGAATCTGTGCACATCAAAGAAACCGGAACCGGAAGGAACAACTTTGTGGAAGCAGAAGTAAATGCCGAGGGAAATAGAAAGGAAAGAGTGATGACTTTAAAACCTGATATAGCATCGCATCTCGTATGCTCGATAAAATTTATACAATTAATACACGTTAAATATAAATTTTAGTCGAAATAGTTTTGTTTCAACTATTTCTTTGGTTTTGGGAGTTCATTTGATTGTTTTAAATGTAATTTGTGCTAAAACACATCAATAACTGAAGTTTAGTCCAATGGTTAACCCATTGGCTTGAGACGCTGGGTATGCGGGTTCGAATCCCAGCTCCCCCCTTTACATTCAATTTATTTGTCTTGTTATGGTGGTGACACGTGTCACCACCACATTAGTCTGAATAAAAAATTTAAATAATACATATATAGGAGAGAGAAAATAAATAATAATAAAAATTCCATGTCAGCAATTTTGTTAGTTTTTAACGACGGGGGACCAAAACAGGAGAACTGTGTAACAGAAGGGACGATTTTGCCAAAAAAACATAGTTTTGGGACCAAAATAGGAAGACTGTAATAGTTTGGGGACCACCGGTGTAGTTTTCCCTTTATTTTTCAGTTTTTTTATCTTTCATGTTGTAATGCATTGAGGGCAATGCAACCCTCGAGTTTGGTGGTGGCATCCCTCCATCAATGAAGTCGTAGTTATGTCTTAAATTTGTGTCTAAGTTTTAGTTAATATTAAGTTTATTCTTGGTTAAAAAATAATTGGCTTAAGTCGTTGAAGTAAACTTATCTACCGCGATATAGTCTATCGTGACAGTGCCTTTAGGAAATTTTAGGAGTTGTTTAGAGTCTTACTATAATTCAGATCTGTACAACACTCTTTGTGACTCTTATGCTATCTAGACTTCTGTAGTACATTGGAATAGGAATGTTTACTTACTTGACATTGCCCCTAGAGTTGCCTATCACTGGCTCTAGGAAAAGCATAAAAAAGGAAAAATTTAGACTCATTTGCTTGTAAAATTGCCTTGCACTGATTTTAGGAGATTTCTCTTTGAGCTTAAGTTAGAAAAAACTAAAGGATCCTAAGAATTGCCTCCAGAAAAGATGTAGTTAACTCAAGAGTCAGAAAAAACTAAAGGAGCCTAATAATTGCCTCCATAAAAAATAAATTAGGCATAAACTTAAGTTTGCAAGCATGCTTATTCTAGTAGATTAAAGGAGTCTAGACACATAGTGTTCACAAAACCCGCACACACCACACAAGAATTATAGTATGGTTCCGAATAAATCCAGAAACACCCGACAAGGTACTGTTCTTGATAGGAAATAAGTGGTAGGCAAGGAAAGGTTCACTAAATTAAGCCAAACCAAATATTTTTTATTTTTAGTTAGGTCGTATTTGCTTGAGGGCATGCAAGAACTTGAGTTTGGGGGTGTGTTGAGTGTATAAAAGTTCTATATTTTACCCCTCATTTATCCATATTTCTGCTATATTGAAGCATATTTCATTGCATTTAGGATAGATTTTTACATATACATCACAAATAGATAAAATGGCAAAGTTGCTACTGATTTTGGTCACTTTTGCAGGTATCTGCTGTGGCAGACTCAGGGTAGCAAGGAAGCAAAGTTGGAGCACAGGAGTGAAGTCAAGGAAATAACGCTGCCGTGGCAGCCATGACGACAACATTGGTGAAAGGGAAAAATGAAGTGGAGCTTGACAGATAGAGGAATTCAAGCCGGTCTGTCATGGACCACTCTGATATTTTTCTAAGCCCTGGGGCAGAATGAAGGCCAAGCCCAAAGTCCAAGGAAGAAACCCAAAGCAAGAAAAGAGGACGAATTAAAGGCATATACTCAGAAGATTTAATCTCCAATAGAGTTGTACTTTAGTTTAAACTTGTATTCTTGTCATATTAGAAAACTTGGACCCAAGGCCTATATAAATCAATGTAATTCGACCTAGGGAAGGATATCTCTTACCTAACCGTCTTACCCAAAACCCTTGTCGTTTCCCTCTTCTCATCATGTTCTAAACTTCCCCTATGGCTAAGGGTTGATTATGTAAAGTAGTTGCAAGGATTTTACTATTTTAGGAATATTCATGTTCAAGGAAATAAAACTTCAAGTTTATTTATTCTGGTTTTTCACATCTCGCAAGAGTATCGGGAGAGCATTGTGAGGTTATTTATTTGTTTGATATCGGGAGAGTCAAGCATACGAACAGAATAAATACGAGTTTTCCAGTTTATGGTTAAACCATCTCGGCTTAGGGACAAGTACGAGGTTAAGTGGCTAAGTAAGAATTCAACAACATTGGTGTTCACCCTTCGATTCATGCCGGGAGGTATCATCCAAGAAGTGTTCATCAACAGCACTTGGGCCTAGGGATAGGACAAGTCATAGCGGGGATTCTTGCCAAGCTTGAAGTACAGAGTTGTGTGATCGCTGCCGCGACAACAACAGACTTCTGCCGCAGCAGGTGCTACCGGGACAGGGACGACGATAGAACATAAGTTTTTATTCAGTGCAACATCTGCACTACCGAGCAAATCAATACCGGCCTATTTCTTAATCCTGATATTTTACTTCTTTAATTTAGTTATTATTCACGATTACTTTACAAACAATTTAAACTCCTTTTCTCTCTCGTGCAGCAATTTTAGGATAAAGCTATTTCCAGTCCCTGTGGAGACGATATCCGATACTCCAAGTATCACTTTACTACTTGCGTCGTGTACACTTGCACTACATTGCGATAGGACTTTTGACACGCAACAATGTGTAAAGTGTCCAAAAGTCCTATATTTATACACTTTCCAACTCTTATTATGACTGTTTTAAGCACATTTTAGGCATAATTAGGTTCGTGCATAGCATTTTATAGTATTTCATTGTTCTGCCTTACTTTTATATCTTATCATTCATTTGGTAAACATGAGATAATGTTCTAGTGTATTCTTACTTGTAGGCAGTAACAGCTGAACGAGGGAACCGAGGAGCGGAAGACATCATGCTGAGGAACAAACCCAGGAGCTGTACTGAAGCAGTTCCAACAAAATAAAGTTACTGTCGAGCACCTGCCGAGCAAAGCTGTTGCCAACCTTGTTTTCCGCGGCAGCCAATTATGGAAGTTGGAGAACCGGAGCATGATTTGTAGAGCTAAAACTACTAATTCTATCACCGATGTTCATGTGATTTTCCGACATTTGTAGCAGCGGCCAGGGCTGCCGAAGCGAAATCCTCAAGATTACTTGCGGACGAAGGAAAACGAGAAAGAGTCCACATTTCATGCAAAAAAGTCAGCATTTAAAGTCTTATTAAAGAGGGAAAGCTACTTTAGAGGACTTCTACTTTAAGGAGGACTTAACCTAGTCCTATAGTCTATAAATACCCATTGTAATTCCTAGTTCAAATCATCTTAGGTTTTCTATAGACTTCTCTTGTTCTCTTCATCGCCGTCATGTTCTAAATCCCCATTGGGTTAGGGTTATGTTGTAACTAGAGTGAAACGGTTGTTTTAGGTTTTTGAGTTAATTCTTTAATAAAATATTTCAAGTTTACTTAATCACTTGTTCTTCATTCTTTCAATCTTTCTACACCAGTTGTTTGAGAGAATCCATTTGTCGGGCACGAAAGGGTTAACTACGGTCACAACGGGAGGCGTGACTAACTTGGTTCCACACTAGTCCACAAGTTTCAGCAGCTAAAAGGGATCGCTAACCGAGTTGATTGCCTTGGTTCCACACTAGTCCTCAAAGTTATCAATCTCGAGCATCTTAACCTAGAAATATGTTGAGTGGATCAATGGCTAAAATTGAAGAACAAGGTAATTTAGAGTGGTTCAAGTTCCAAATGAACTCTACCTCCACTACCTTAGCTACCACTAAGGATTTTCCAACAATCCACTAATTGCTCTTCCCCTTTTCAAGTCTTAGAAGGTAACCTTTACAATACCGGTAAAATTTTCTACCCAAAATTTGACCAAACCCTCACAATGATACAAAGAAAAATTTAAGGCAAGAAGATTATCTCTCAATACAAGTTTGCCCCTTTAAATACAAGCACTCAATCCAAATTGGAATACAATATTAGAATTAAACACAACACAATTTGGGATTTTACAAGAATGATAAATTAGGCACTTTGAGCTTGGATTTTTGTAAGGATGTTTCTCTTGGAAGCAATAGTTGTTTCTAGTCTTCAATTGGCTTCATTTTATACCTTCTCCATTAATTCTAGCCGTTTGGGTGGTTAGGGTATTGATTATAGCCGTTGGGACCCTCTCTTTCCATCATAAATGCACTTTTGTAGCCTACTGTATCAGTACACGGGAAGGCGTATCGATACCTGTCTCAAAATAGAAAGAGCCGTTGCACAATTACAAGAGAGGCGTATCGATATGCGTGTAAGCGTATCAGTATGGGATAGGGATCCTGTTCGATACGGAGGACACCGTATCGATGCAATTATTCTCACAAAGCTCACTGGAAGAATCCGTATCGATACGGGAAAGAGCGTATCAATATGGGAAAGAGCGTATCGATACGGGACAACCAATTCTTTAAAAATTTGTTACCTAACAACTGACACCAACGGTCAAAAACATTTAAGGCTTTCGAATTTAAAATTCCATTAAATCTGTATCGATACGGGGATACCGTATTGGTACGCCATTCAAACTCTTTTAGTTTTTATAGAGAGAGCGTAACGATACAGATTCAATCTGTTTCGATACACTGTTTCGATACGGTAAGGGGCGTATCGAAACACATTTCTCTAGCGGCCAAGTTTGTAAAAAATGTATCGATACGGCAAGGGGAGTATCGATACGCATAGACGATTTTCAATAGTTTGGCCTTGGAATACTTAGAAAATATTTTAGAGTTTGAGTTTTTCAAACTAGAGTAAAGCCTTGTTGATTTGAAATCTTTTGAGGGACTTAAAAATCTTTTTCAAGTTTTTCAATTTAATCCTTAAAACACTTTGTTATATCAAAATCAAACATAGGTTTTACAAAATAGGAGAGATCACTGTCGACTATCCTGCCGAACTTGGAGTATCTGCCAGACATGCCGCCAGGACTTCCTGTCGTTCCACCTGCTGAGACAGTACACACTCCTGCAGTAGTAGTGACTTGCTGCTGTCGCGTGACAGGGTCGTAGTTTGCCGCCTGCCATACCCACTGAGGCAGTATATCGTGGCAGCAAAGAATAACTCATACCTATTACAACGCAGTTTTCACACTAAGTGGCAGCATAACACTGCATGCTCTATCAACCTGATTCTCCTTATATTTATTACTTGTGCTTTTATTTACTCTTCGATCTCAACCAACAATTCACTTGTGCTTTACTTTACCATTGTGCAGGATCTATAACTTGACAGGAGTGTGCACTTGCCTCTTACAAAAAGGGAACACCTACATGCCCTACATGGGGCATATACGTCATTGGGCAGATTCATCCGAAGGCGTTAAATGGTCATCGCTTTATTTTGGTAGCCATCGATTATTTCACAAAATGAGTGGAAGCGGCCTTGTATGCAAATGTAACTAGGTCCATTGTTTGCAATTTCTTAAAGAATGAGATCATTTCTCGATATGGTCTACCAGAAAGCATAATCATCGATAATGCCTCTAACTTGAACAACTGAATGATTGTTGGGGTCTGTGAACAGTTCAACATTAAGCACCACAACTCAGTAGTATATCGCCCGAAGATGAATGGAGCAGTAGTGGTGGCCAATAAAATATCAAGAAGATAGTTGCAAAGATGACTGGCACTTATAAAGATTGGCATGAAAAGTTACCATTTGCTTTATATACATATCGAACACCGGTACGAACATCTACTAGGGCAACTCCATTCTCATTAGTATATGGAGTAGAAGTCGTGCTACCAATTGAGGTTGAGATACCATCGTTGAGTGTCTTGATGGAGGCCAAGTTAGACGAAGTAGAATGGGTTCAGGCGAGGTATGACCAATTGAATTTAATTAAGGAAAAGAGGCTGAAAGTCGTATGTTATGGTCAAATGTACCAAAGGAGAATGATAAGAGCTTATGAAAAGAAGGTTCGCCCTAGAGAGTTCCAAGAAGGCGATTTGGTATTAAAAAAGAAACTTCCAATTCAAAGTGATCCCCGATGAAACTGGGCGCCTAATTGGGAAGGACCATACATTGTGACAAAAGTTCTTTCAGGTGGAGCATTGATTTTAGCTGAGATGGATGGAGATGAGTTTCAAAACCCGGTGAACTCTGATACTGTTAAGAAGTATGATGCTTGAGAAAAAAAAGAGAAAAAAAGAAAAAGAAGAAGAAGAAGAAGAAGAAGAAGAAGAAGAAAAGAAAAAAAGGAAAAAGAAAATGAGGGTTCAAAATGAAAACCCGCAAAGGGCGTTTTGAAACTAAAGGAGGGTCTGAGTGGAAAACCCGTAAAGGATGGCTCAGATAATTCGTAAGATAGTTTTTGGGGATCCACAGGTTATGCATTGTACTCAAAGTTTCCTCGACAATGGTGGCATTCAAGATTACTTCTGGCGTTTGATAGGAGAAGATTGGACTGTTGATATCTGAATACTTGTTCCCCCTTTTTTATAAACCTTTTTGTGTTTGCCACAACATTAATAAATTTAATTTCATGGATTTTTCTTTCTTTCTTTTTTTTGTTTTCTTCCCTATCATTATTAGCATCTTGCTTTGAAATGAGGATCAATGGATTTGACAATCATTTAGATATACAAAAGATGTTTTAGCATTACTTTGAGAAGGTTTTGGAAAATACAGGGACTATGAAGTGTTTCATAATTATCATTTGGGGCATGAGAAGTTAAAATGGTTAAAGTAGAAATAAAGCCTTGTTGCAAAATTCTCAAAAAGGAAGAAAATACAAATGTCTTGGCGCTTAAATAGTGTTTCCTAATCGCCAGCCTTTCTTACATGATAATGAGAGCATTCTTACCATATCGAAACTTGGCTGAAGGATTTTCAAACATGCTCTAGAGGAAGCTTATCCTTGAATACGAAAATATTGACTAAAGAAGATAGATGAGGATAAAATGTCTCCAATGAAGCAAAGAGTAAGATGTAAAGATAAATCCAGTCCTTGCAGCTAAGAGTGCAAGTTTTAGTATGTAGAGGATAAAAAATGAAGCAAAGGCCAGAGTTACTCAAGACTCATGGATGAATTCCAAGGCAAGGGAGAGGGCTCTATCCCAAGGAATGGTGGACGAAGTTGGGAAAGCCAGGAAGAATTGAAAGAGAAGTGAAACTAGCCTTCTTATCTACGCAAGGTTTAGAGGAAGTTCATGTTAATCGGGTTGGAATCATTAACCAGAATTTCATCATAATTAAGAAAGCAGTCCAAGCAAAAGAAGTCCTTAAAAAGGAAACAAAAAACTTGTCATGCATTCATGTTTTAGGCATCCCTAGGGGCATGCACATCATAATTGTATTGCGTGTCGTATTTTGTTTTTTTTTCAGGTACATGGAAGACCTGTTCAAATGAGAGTTTGCTTATTCATCCAAGCATAAGGAGGGTGAAATTTTTCAGAAGATTAGCTTATCCGTTCAGGCATAAGGAGAATGGAGTTTGCTTATTCATCCAAGCATAAGGAGGATGAAATTTTTCAGAAGAATCTGCATATTTGTTTGAGCATTTGGGAGGATAGAACCCAGCTCATCTATTCAGGCATTTGGGAGAATAGAACCCAGCTCAGCTATTCGAGCGTAAGGAGAATAGAACCATCCTATCTGTTCGGGCATTTGGAGAATGGAACCCAGCTCAGCTATTCGAGCATAAGGAGAATAGAGCCAGCCTACCCGTTCGAGCATTTGGAAAATGGAACCCAACTCAATTATTCGAGCATAAGGAGAATAGAACCATCCTATCTGTTACGACATTTGAAGAATGGAACCCAGCTCATCTATTCGAGCATAAGGAGAATAGAACATGCCTATCCGTTCGGGCAACAGGAGAATGGAGCCAACCTGAAAATCAGTGCCTTTATGTCTTTGCTTTATCCCTGTTGCATAGAGACAAGCAAAGAGGGGCAGCTGTTGTCACTAGATTTTCACCCCCCATTATTAAATAATTAAAAAACCTTTTTTATAATAAAAGACCCCCTTTATAAAATAAATAAATAAAAACAAAAAAATCATCCCAAAAGGCCCATTTTGTAAAACCTATTTCAAAAAATAAGCCCACCTTGAAATAAAAAAGCCAATTTTAAGAAAAAAATCATTTAGGTAAATAATAATAATAATAATAAAATAAATAATATATAATAGTAATAAATGTAAAAAAAGAGGAAATAAAATGACAACAAAAAATTAATAAATGAAAAACAACAAAGAAAAACAACAAGAAAGTAGCAAAAAATAGCAAAAAATATTAAAAAAAGGGAACCAACGCGCGTCACGCGCCTAGCGCGTGTGCCGCACGCGCGCGGGATGGTTCCTTGAAACTCTTGTTCGACGCACTGCCTGGAGCCGATTGTCGTCCACAGGTCACGGCTGTCGTCGCCGTTGGTGTCGGTCGACACGTCTTGCCGTTGTCGACCCAACGACACCAACGCCGCTCGCCACCGTCCACTGTAGCTACCGAAATCTGCAAAAAAACAGAAAAAAGTGGTTAACACCTAGGCTCGAATCAAGGGAAAATTCGATCCCGAATTTGAACCAAATCGAGATATTCTTGAGGGGGTTTTCCGAGGATCAAGCCTTGTGTAGGATTTAAGCTTCAATTTGGGGATTAAATCCCGATTTGGCTTGAATTTTTAGCTGAAAATACAACTATAAAAACCCCCTAAACCCCATTGTTTGTAACACCCCAATTTTGGGCTTAGAAGTTTGGGTTTGAATCGGACCGGACGGATTTTCGGTTCGAATATTAAAGGTGGTTTTAGGGAAAGCCTAGTTCGGGATGCATTAAAAATATGGAAAAATATCTAAAAATCATCTTTTAATATATATAAGAGAGTGGTGAAATCAATTTTACAAAATGAGACTTGGAGATATGACATTTCGAGTTAGTGACTAAAATGTAATTTTTGAAAAGTTTGTGACTGTTTTAAAAGGATTGAAACTTTGAATCTTTAAGGAGCTAATTTACCCAAGGGAGGATTTCTCCAGATTTTTCTTGATTTTTAAGACTCATTTAGTGTTTAATTAATAAAAAAGAAAAGAGGGAAAAGTGATATTTTAGTTTCATAGCTAACTTATACCAAAATTTTCCCATTTCATTTTCTCTCAAAATTCCCTCAGCCAAACACATTTCCACAACAACTTTCCTTTTGATTTTCACATCTAAAGAAGAGTTTTCAATCCCCAAATGATTCCTAATCATTTCTACATCAAATCCTCACCATTTGCTTAATGAATTTTCAAGGATTTTGGCTCTAAACAAGGAGAAATCCACATTTAGAGGTATGAACGTCCTTCTCCTCTAAATACTCAGTTCTTTACTGAAATTCCCAAGTTCTCAATCCTTAAATTGAGTTTTATTAAATGTTTTAATGTTGTGTTCTTGATTTTGGCTTGAAATGCAAGATTTGGATTTAATTTTGAAGAAATTCGTATTGGATGATTGGGCTCTGTTTTGAGATGTCTTTTTGATGTATTTTGGATGTCTAAATGATGTGTAATTGAGGTTTAATCAATGCAATCCCGAATAGGTTGATTTTCCTAAGTTTTTACTTGTGAAAATGGTGGTTTTGGTGTGATTTTGGTGTTCTGTTAATGCTGGAGGTATAAGGACGAGTTTGGGATCATTTTGGATGTTTATTGATGTTTAAAAATGGTTAGAAGTGATGGATCTTGGCTGGGTTAAGTTTTGGAAGAGTTTGGAGGTGATTTCGGTTGTGTTTGGTAGCCGAAATGTTGGATTTGTGAAGAGCAACGAGTTTAGGTGTGTTGCTGGTGATTTTAATGCATGATGATTCATTAATCCTCTGTTGTTATGTGTTTGAAACAGGGGAGGATGATCCGGAGGCATTAGAGGTGGCGTTGGAGGTTTCGGATGCTTGGAAGGCTTAACGGCCAGCGTAGTTTTGTGTATCGGTGAGTGGTAAAGAGTTTTCTAGCTTTGAAACATTTTGGATGAGGCTTTGGGAGCTTAGTTTAAGTCTAAACAACTTAGCTAATCTCAAGAGTAAGTAAATGGAATTTCTCTCTTGGTTTGGGCTATGCTTTGGTTTTTAAATACACTTGGGATGATTGTGTTTAATTTACTGTTCTAAGCATGTTTGGACATGGTTTAATGTTGGTTATTAATGCAATTATGTTAAAGATGCTTGTGGATTTGGCATTTTGGTTATGCTTGTAAAAACAGTGGATTAATGTGGTAAAATGGTTATATTGGCAAGTGATGTAAGTGGTTGTTGGTTACTTAAATCGGATATAGTTAGCTGGCTATATGATTGGGTGCACCGTGAATTGAGTCGCCTTGGATGTTGAGGGGTTGTGATTGTACCGTAAACTCCATCCAAGTACTCTAGCGATTGAGGAAATTAGTGTCACCACGATGGAGGATGGCTCTCGTGGGTGGGCTTGTTAAGCGCCACCACGATGGAGGATGTCTCTCGTGGGTGGACTTTGCTAAGTGTCACCGCGATGGAGGACGGCTCTCGTGGGTGGACCTTGTTAAGCGTCACAACGGTGGAGGGTTGCTCCCGTGTGTGAGCTTGGTTAAGGTGATTACAATGGTTGAGGTAGCTCCCATGTGTATGCCTTGTGGTGTGTCCCAACTCTCGCTAGTGAGTTATACAACTTCCGATGAGTGATGTTGAGGGGTTGGGATTATACCACTAAACTCCATTACGGGTGTTGAGGGGTTGAGAATGTACCGGTAAACTCCACCTTGTGTTGTTTGGTAGTGTGTATGAAGCGTGTGGGACAACGCTTGTAATCCGCGTATCCGATTGTGTCTTGTGTTGTGATGGTTAGTGAATTATCGCTTGAAAGCCAATGTAATGTTCTTGAATGTAATGAAGCGAGAGATGCTTGGAATGATGCAAGGATGCATGGGAAGTGTGTAATGGTTTAAGAGTGCATGTATTACTTGTTAAGCTTGAACAAGTGTTTATCTTCTTTTATGAATGGTGTTTATGTGCAAGGAATCTCTTTAATGCATTGAAGTCTTGTGAAGACTTGTTTAGAAAGGCATGAAATGTAAATGTTGTTTTTGGTAGTTCATGTGTTGTGCATTTGTTGAATGCATGAGATAGTTAGAGGGAACAAATGGTTTTCCAAAGATTTTTCTTGAATGGATCATTAAGCATGAGAAAAGTATGTTATGAAGAGGAAATGTTTTTCAAGGAATTTGAGTTTAACTTTGCATAGGGTGTTCATGCTTGGAAAGGTTTTAATTGATGGTTTTGCAAGAATGTCCTTTGAAGTGAGTTATTTAGCTTTTCTAAGCTAAGGGTTGGTTTTTATGATTGAGCAATGCAGGATTTAAAGCATGTTGTTTAAAAAGGAGTTTTCAAACAATGCTTTGGTTTATCGAATTGTATCTACTTTTAAAGAGAGTTTTATGAATTGCTGCGTTGATGGTATTTTGGTTTTGAGCATCCCTCACTAAGAATTATGTGCTTACGCTCCTTTGTGTCCATCAATGCAGATAATTAAAGTTGGGGCAGCAAGAAGCAAGGGATTCAAGGAGAGCTCCACTTGAGAAGTATGTCTCGGTTAATAGTTATAAATAATAAAGGCAATGGGGGAGAGTCTTTTGTATTGATGTGTAATCAGATTGAGTATGTTGACCATATTTGGTTTGTGGTTTGAATCTTGTTGTTTATCGCTTTGCAACATTTGAATCTTCTTATTCATAAGTTGTTATACTATGCTTCTTGTTTTAAAGGCGTGATCAAGTGTTTGATGTGTTGAAGGAGTTGGTGCACCTAAGGTTTGCTTTGCATCTAGATTTTAATGCAATTTGGTAGTTATGATGCTTGGCATGTTGTTGATATGTTGAGGATTGTTTTGGAGTATGTTTGATGGAGTTTGGATGTGTAAAAACAGGCTTTTCTGCTGTTTCTAGGCAGGGTGTTTCGAAACACCCTTGCCTGTTTCGAAACAGGTGCATGATTTGGCCTGGGTGTTTCGAAACAGGTAGAGGTGTTTCGAAACACTTTGGCTACTGCCAAGCTGCGTTTCTGAACGGTCAATTCCCGTTTCGAAACACTTGACCGTTGGGCACTGATTTGAATGGTTTTGAGGTTTGCAAGCTTTACGTTTTAGTCCTGATTTTTGTATGTGCAATTGCTTGAGTTCGAGATGTTCGTTTAAGGTGAAATTTGACAGAGAAGCATATAACCTAACTAATTTCATAATGGTATCTTAAAAATTAGTAAAGTCCTCTTAATTTCCAGATTTTACATTTTGGTCCCTAAATTCGTATGTTGTGCAATTGAGTCCCTTATTTTTTTCCGATTGCTATGATTTTTGAGTATGCTTATCCCAAGAGTATGCCTAGGATTAATGTGCATCTAGACAAATTTAAAAAGAAAAAAAAGGGTCGTTAATCAAGGTTGACTTTCGGGTTGACTTTGGTTTTCCCCGTGTAATCTTCGTAGTTCGGGTCAACCGTCTAGGCCGGGCTAAGGGGGTTACATTGTTCAACACACTTGAAAAAAGCAAAAAAACATATTGAATTTCCATGTTGCTTGAAAAGTGAAATTAATTTAATGCGGTGTATTCTCAAACGAGAATGACGGGTTAGCGCCAGAAATGTTGGCGGTGATTAAAGTTCATCTCCCAGACTATAAGGCCGTTAAAATAGTTTGATATTCATTAAACGGACAAATAAAGTCGAACCTTTGTGAACTTACAAATTCCAGTTTTGAAAACGATTTTAAAATCAATTAGGTACCAATTTTGGGCGTAGTGGGGGTGCTAACCCTTCCCACGTGTAACCGACCTCCGAACCTGTTTAAAATAAATTATTTATTAATCTAAATTATTTAAACTCTAAAATTATAGATACTATTCTCTATTATTTAATTACTCTAATTATTAAAGTTACATTCTTAATTAAGGCACTATTTATTAATCTAAATTATTTATTAATTTTCTAAGGTTTTAATGAATATTGAATATTCTATTTAAGAGCTCATGTTGAACAACATCCCATTATTTTAAGACGCCATTCAGATTTAAACTCTAAAATTTCCCACTCAATACTCATTAATTTTTTTTTATAATTTTCTATCCTATTTGAATTATTAAAGCCTAATAATAACCTAAAACTAAGGCACTAATATACTAATTAAACTAGGTGTTTGAATCCCCTATCACAATACTACATGCGTTGATCGAAATCAAATAATAAACAATTAAAATTCAGATTGCAATTAAATAATTAATTAAATAAAAAATGATTGAATTGAATAAAATGAAACTTAGAAATCAGAGTGAAAATGGACGAATTGAATTTTATTAAAATTTGCGATCCAAATCACAACACATCCCAAAGAAAGGCGCATGCCTGATAGGGATTCGCGAGCCAAGTGGCCCGAAGACCAAACCTATATAAGGATCCCTTTTTATTCTCATTTCTTCTTCTTTTTCCATTTTTTTAAGATCTCATTCTCCATACTCTCGGTTTCTCTCCCCTTTTCTAGCTGAAACACTAAAAAGACCAGAAATATGATCTAAATGGATAAAAAACCAACATTTTGGTTGGTGTTCATCAAATGTTCTTCACTTTCATGAAGAACGTTATGAACACCACCATTGACCACTGTCATCCCCACCACATAGTTTTTTCCAGTCTAAGCTCTGACCATCCTCCACCATTCGTCGGCCACCACCTAAAAACTTCCGGTCACCCTTCATCGGACGCTGATCGGTGAATAAATGTCACGCGAACTGTGCAAGCGTACACTACCGCTGCAAGAATAGTTAACAGGTAGATCATGTTAGAAATCGATCCCACGAGAATATGTATTTAATTCTATTCTTATATCCCTGCAAGCAATTCTGAAAATATAAAGATTGTAAGTGTAAATGTGGCTGTAACGGAAAAATAAAAGGATTGAATATAATATTGATGTGAAGGCAAAAAGAAACAATTTAATGATGGTAAAAGAAATATCATGTAAAGATATGGATCCCCTCGGCTCAACTTGGCAGATTGCCATGTGCAACAAAGCAACAACATATGATGGTTCATTTGACAAATAAAATATTAAGCTCACTTATCGACTTCTATTCAACTCTCAATTGATGACTCAAATATGTAGATTAACCACAACTCTTGTAGTTCTTCAAAGCTACACATCCTCGAACAAGTGGATTGTTAAGTGTGCAAAAGGACTAGATTTTAGCCCTAGGATAGCTCAATTATTGTTAGACTTAAGCCCATTTTAGTTGCATAATTAGGTAAACATACTCAAAAATTGCATAGATTAGATACTCTGCCCCACTTGATGAATTTCACTATTTTTCTCTATAAAAGATACTCTTAGGTATGTGTTTTACTGTGCGCAGATACCCGCCCAGACAGACGATGCCGAGGCAGCAAGGAGAGCAGAAGGAAGGAGCTGAACAATCGATGGACGATGTTGATGTACCTGCTAGAGAGCTGATCAGACTAAGCTACAGAGAAAAAACCCAAAATAAGGAACCTTGCTGAGCCATTCACACTGATACAGACCTCTGCCGCGGCAGCAGATGGTGCGCTGCCGAGGTATCATCCCAAGGCAGCTGAAAACATGTAAAGTGGTATGCGATTGGAAGAACACATCGATCCCGATTTTTAGAGACCACTTGCATGTAGATCGAAGCCCAAAAACCCAAGAAAAGCCACGGTTAAAGCTCAAATACTTTAAAGTCAACCGGGAGTCAAGCTTGGATTAAATGAAGATTTAGTTAGAGTTTAATCTTTTTAGGAGATCTACTTTAATTCCAACTTGTACTCTAGTCCCTAACCAACTTTGAGTAGGCCAAGGCTTATATATAATGTATCTCAGTCGACTAGGGGGAGATATCGAGAGTTCTTGACAAAACCCTAGTGCTTCCATTCATCCATCATGTTCTAAGCGTTTCCTAGGGCCAAGGGTTGGTTTTGTTGAGTAGTTGTGAGAGAATGGTTGTATTCGTTTAGGTTTTTAGTGTTTGCAATAAAATTTCAAGGTTTGTTTACTCTTGGCTTTATTCTTGTTTGCAATCAATTCGGCAGAGGAGAGAGAAATTATCAATTTGTCTAATATCGGGAGAGTTAGACTCACGAAACAAGTAAACACGGTTTTATCCAACTTGAGGTGAAACTACTTCGGCTTAGGAATAAGTTAGAAGTTTAGAGGCTAAAGGAGGCTTAAGAATTGGTTGGTGTTCATTCTTAGATTCACACCGGGAGGTATTATCAAGACGTGTCCGCCAATAGCACTTCAACATAGGGATAAAGAGAAGTCATTGAAGGAAGCCTTTTCGAACTTTGAAGCATCACTCAGCCGTTCGGGCTGCACATCACTCTCTGCCGCGGCGGGTTCTCTGCCAAGGCATCACCTTGACAGCTGAGTCGATTTTCCAGCACTTTAACCGAGACAACACATTCAAAATCAACACTACGACGCATTCCAATACCGACCTATTCTCTCAAATTGAATTCTCAATCTTTTCATTTACTTGCTCTTAGTTTTAATCAAATCAAAGCAAATCCCAATCACTTGTGTTTTTACTTTTACTTGTGCATGAAGATAAATTCTGAAGGATTTCCCAATCCTTGTGGAGAAGATATATTTTATATTACAACTAGGTATCAGTGTAATCTTGCACTTAAAGCATGACTCTTTCTCAGCCTACAAGTTTTTGGCGTCGTTGCTGGGGATTGGCAATAGCGACTTCGTCTTTACTTTCTTGCACTTTTCCCTTAATGCACTTAATTTTCAGTTTTAGTTTTTCTTTATTATCATAATTTTTTTATAGTTTCTTTGTTCTAATTTATGACCAGAGCACATTTGACATATAAACCCCTGTTTATCGACGAGATCGAACGCACATCAAGAAAACTCTGAAAAGAGGAACGTGAGGCATTAGCAGCAGCAAAAGCAGCAGGAGCAGTAGAAGCAACAATGAATCGCAACGGAAGGGCCATAGACGGTGTCATTATTGACAATGATAATGTCAATAATGTCTCCGTCGTAGATGTGGCGGCAGAAGGAGGGCGACAAGATCAACAACCACCACCTATCCCACCTGTCCAGCAAGGCCGAGTCTGTACCACTCGAGACTACTTGGAGGAAGACATAGACAGTCTTGATTCTGCAGTCCTAGAACCATATATCAATGCCAATCACTTTGAACTCAAGCCAGTCATGTTTAATATGATCGATAAACTGAGACAATTTGGGGGCACAACAAATGAGGATGCTCGACAGCGCATGAAGTCATTCTTAGAGATTTGTAAATCTTTTAGAATTTAAGGATTATCCCTAAATGTTTTGAAATTGAGATTATTCCCCTATTCACTGAGGGATAGGACGAAAACTTGGTTAAATAGCCAAACTGTTGGTTCTATTAAATCATGGGCAGACCTGTGTCGAGTTTTTTTAGCTCGTTTTAATCCTTCAAATGTTACTGATCATATACGTAGTGAGATTACTTCTTTTTGACAGGCCGATGACGAGGCAATATACGAAGCATGGGAACGCTACCGAGAACTTCTGCACAAATGACCGCTCTATGGACGACCGCTTTGGACGCAAGTATCTCTATTCTATAACGGTGTTAATCAACCCACTAGGATGATGCTTGATGCATCAGCAAATGGAATACTACTTGATAAGGCACCAGAAAAGGGAATGAGGATTTTGAACCATTTGGCCAAAAATGATTATCAGTTTCCATCCGCCCGTCGTGCCGGCATTAGGCGACAGGCCACAATGAATGAGTTGGAAGTATCAGAGTCCGTTAATACATGTCTAGACAAACTGACCAGATTGGTTGAAAACATAATCAAACCAACATGAAGATCATATGAGGTAAAATCAGTGGAAACTTTCTGCGATGAATGTGGTGGAGACCATGACTCTTCAGAATGTACAGAATCCGGAAATTTTATGGGAACCTACACCTGGAATAGTACTCCCAACACAAATACATACAATCTGAGCTGGAGGAAACATCCAAACTTCTCATGGAGTAACCCTAACAATACAGAAAATCCTACCAATTAGAATACGGGATATCAGAGGAACTCGTCTCGGCAGCAGACGCAACAGCAGCAGCCGATAACAAACAATTCTCTAGAGGTTACTTTAAATACTTTTATGTCTCACACTAGTGCATATTGTTGAGTGCATAAAAGTTATATATTTTAACCCTCTTTTACTCATATTATTGATGCACTCAAGCATGTTTAGTTGCATTTTAGGATAGATTTTGCATAAATATCACAAATGGGAAATATTGCACAAATATTGCTGATTTTGGTCTGTTCTTGCAGGTACCTGTCGTGGCAGAATCCAGGGCAGCAGAGGAACAGAAGATAACAGTATAGCTGGAGTGAAGGATTGCAGGAGACGACCTACTTCAACACTGTCGTGACATCTGCCGTGGCAGAAGAGGCGACAGTGAAGACTATGGTGATGGAAAATGCGAAGTGGAGTTCGATCGATAGAGCATTTAAAGCCTGATTTTTGTGGACCACTTGCATAACTATCGGAGTCCAGAAGCACAAGAAAGGCCTTGCCCATAGTTTGAGGAAAAAGTCAAAGCAAGAAGATAGGGCAAATTAAAAGACATCTACTCAGAGATTTAGTCTTAAATAGAGTTGTACTTTAATTCAAACTAGTATTCTTGGCCATTAAGAAAACTCAAGTCCAAGGCCTATATATATGATTGTAATTCGACAAGGCAAAGGATATTCAGCTCCTAGTCGTCTTCCCCCAAAACCCTAGTCGTTTCTCTCTCTTCATCATGTTCTAAACTTCCCCTAGGGCTAAGGGTTGATCTTTTAAGGTAGTTGTAGGGATTGTACTATTTCTTAGGATTTTTTCTGTTCAATTAATAAAAGCTTCAAGTTTATTTACTCTAGTTTCAACATCTCATAAGAGTTTCGGGAGAGCATTGTGAGGTTATCTATTTACTTAATATCGAGAGAGTTAAGTATACGAAAGGAGTAAATACGAGTTTTCCAGTTTCTGGTTAAACCATCTTGGCCTAGGGATAGGTTCAAGGTTAAGTGTCTTAAGAAGAATTCACAAACATCGGTGTTCATCCTTCGATTCACGCCGAGAGCTATCATCCAAGACGTGTTCATCGATAGAACTTGGGCCTAGGGATAGGGCAAGTCACAACAAGGATTCTTGTCAAACTTGAAGTATAGAGTTGTTGGCCGCTTCCGCGACAACAACAGACCGCTGCCGCGACAGGTGCTGCCGCGACAGGCGCAACGACAAAGGCAACAGAAGTTCCTTTGAACAGTGCAATACATGCACTACTAAGCAAATCAATACCAGCCTATTATGCCAATCTGATTTCCTTGTTTACTTTAGTTTATCTTCAAGTTTTCCAAAATCACTTTATTAATAATATTTCTTTTCTTGTGCAGAGATTTAAGGATAGAAGTATTTCCAGTCCCTGTGGAGACGATATCTGATACATCGTATCATTTTATTACTTGTGACGTGTATACTTGCACCCAATTGCGATAGACTCTTTTACACACAACAAGTTTTTGGCGCCATTGCCGGGGACTGGCAACATACCTTTACCTTTAATTACTGCACCTTTTTATTTTTGTTTTTATTTCTTTTCTGTTTTTAGTTGTTTTATTTCCCCTTTGCTTTTCACAAGGGTCTCCTATTGCTTATGCGCGGATCGAGACGTGGTAAAGAACCTGAATATAAATTAGATCCAAAAATTGATCGAACATACCATCTCAGGAACCAAGTCTGACTCTTGATAGAAAGAAACAACTATCTTGAGGAAAGACTTGAAGCAACGGTGAACGAAAGACAATGCAATGGGGCAAATAACAACAACAACAATAACCCCAGGGTTGATGTTGATCCTCATATTGATGCCCAAAACGATCGACAACCCCCTGCTGCCCCAGAAGCTCAACAAACTTGCCGAGATTACATAGACAACGATCACGTTGAAATGCAAACTACACTGCCAGATGTGGAAGCTGAGCACTTTGAACTTAAACCTGTGATGTTTAGCATGATAAATTCAGCTGGACAATTTGGTGGATCTGCTACAGAGGATGCGCGTGAACATCTAAAAACCTTCTAGTAGATCTGTGGATCATTCAGACAACCAAGAATAAGCCCGGAAGTACTGAGACTCCCACTATTTCCTCATTCATTGAGGGATAGAGCGAAAACCTGGTGGAACAAATTAACGCCGGGTTCAATAAGAACTTTGGCGAATCTCTGTCGTGAATTTCTTTCTCGTTTTAATCCTTCTCTTTTAATTGAAAGATTGTGTAACGAGATTGCTACTTTTCAACAGGAAGATGATGAACCAATGCATGAGGCGTGGGACCGCTTTACAACTCTCTTGCGAAACTGCTCGATGCATGTATTACCTGTATGGAATCAGGTTGTTAAATTCTATAATGCTGCCAATGCACACACTCGGATGAGGATAGACTCAGCAGCGAACGGCTTGTTACTAGACAAGGAACCAGAAGATGCAATGCTGGTGTTGAAAAACTTAGCAAAGAACGATGAACAGTTCCCCACAGCTCGAAGAGGAGGGAGACGAGGAGCATCTGTCAAGGAGTACGAATCTGACAATTCGGTAAAAACTCAGTTAGCATACATCACCAAGGTAGTTGAAAACCTGCAGCGAAAAGAATCTAAGGTTGTATTTTCTGCCAATGAGGTGTGTGGAAATTGTAGTGGAAACCATAATACAGAAGAGTGCCCAATACAACTGGAAGAGGGGATGTATGTTGGGAATTACAACAAGAACAGAAGCACAGAAGCTATGATTCCAACAACTACAACCCGAATTGTAGGAAGGACCCCAAATTTTCCTAGAGTAACCCATACAATGCATTGAATCCTCCAGTCCAGAATAACCAGAACCAAGGAGGTCCCATAATTCTGTCACAACAGCAACCACAACAGCAGTCACAACAGTAGTCGGCAGCCACCACAAGCATACTGGAACAGACCCTACCAACATTCATGTCTCAAACTGGAGCATATATGGCCAACATGGATCATTTTATCAAGAAAACTGAAACCTTCATGGACAAGACAAATATGAGAATGACAAACCATGAAGCTACCTTAAAATCTCTAGAGACACAGATGGGTTAGGTTTCACAGTTCATCAACACAAGGCAGAATGGAAGATTCCTTAGTGATACTGAGGTCACTAGAAAATCCACACATGAGCAATGTAAGGCTATAACAACGAGGAGTGGGAAACAACTACAAGGACCAATAATTAAAGAATCATCTAGTAAGGAATCGACGCTACAGACACCTGCCGAGAACACTGCCACGGTAGAAAGAGAGCAACATGCTGTCGTCACCCCTGCTACGACAGCAAAAGAAGTAGAGGAGACGACAGAAGAAGCTGAAGATTGTGAGCCTCCTCAGATCCGATTCTCATGTGAAGGACGCCTCGAAGATTACCGTCCTTCACCCCCTTTTCCATAGCGGTTAAAGAAACAAAAACAGGAGTACCAACTTAAAAAGATCTATGATGTTTTTAAGCAAGTACACATCAACATCCCGTTGTTGGAGGCCATTAAGCAGATGCCTGGTTAAGCAAAATTCCTAAAAGATGAAATGTCCAGGAAATCCAGAGTAGGGGAGTTTGAAACGGTAATGATGACGGAAGGATGCATGGAAATCCTTCATAAGCGACCACTCCCAAAGAAGAAGGATCCTGGAAGTTTCATCATACCATGCATAAGGCACTTTGTGATCTTGGTGCTAGTATTAATCTAATGCCCGAATATGTTTTTCAGAAGCTAGGTATTGGACAAGCAAGACCCATAACAGTCATGCTGCAATTGGTGGACCGCTCTTACGTATAGTCGGAAGGAAAAATTGAAGATATTTTGGTAAGAGTGGATAAATTTATCTTCCCTGCTGACTTTCTTGTTTTAGACTGTGAAGCAGATGAGAATGCACCGATCATCCTAGGGAGACCCTTCCTAGCCACATGTAGAACAGTGATCGATGTAGAAAAAGGAGAACTGACAATGAGAGTCAATGATCAGCAAATAAAGCTCAATGTTCTCCAAGCCATAAAACAAGCTGATGCAGAGGAAGAATGTAAGGAAATATCATAAATAATTATAGACCAACCCCGCATCAGAACAAATTGTCACGACAGACAATTTGGTCACTGTCACCATAGTCACCTAGAAGACTGCCACGATAACATTGATGACAGCGACTCCTTAGACAATAATACATCTGATACTGATGGTCATGAGGAGGTAAATTGGATAGGCATGCTTCCAGGTAAGTTCTTTGAACCATTGAACTATACCTCTAATGAACATGTGATTCAAAAGCCTTCCATAGATCAGCCACCTGCCTTAGATCTTAAACCCCTGCTAGGGCAGCTTCAATATGTTTTTCTTGGTCTTAATGATACGTTGCCCATAATCATCTCTTCTAAGTTGATACAGGAACAAGAACAACAATTGATCAGGATGCTACAACAGCATAAGAAGCCGATTGGATGGACCATTGCCAACATCCAAGGCATCAATCCGGCAATTTTTATGCATAAGATCCTCCTGGAGGATATAAGCCGGCAATTGATGCCCAGAGAAGACTAAATGAAGCTATGCGAGAGGTGGTGAGAAAAGAGATTATCAAGTGGCTTGACGCTAGAGTTATCTACGCCATCTCGGATAGCAAATGGGTGAGCCCTGTGCAATGTGTACCTAATAAGGGAGGCATAACTGTGGTGACCAACAAGGACAACGAGCTAATTCCAACCAGGACTGTGACCGGTTGGAGGGTTTGTATAGACTACCGGAAGCTTAATAAAGCCACCCAGAAGGACCACTTCCTCTTACCCTTTATTGATCAAATGTTAGATAGATTAGCGGGGAAGCCTTATTATTTTTTTCCTTGATGGTTACTCGGGTTACAATCAAATTGCAATTGCATCGAAGGACCAGGAGAAGACAACCTTCACATGCCCATACGAAACATATGCCTTTCGAAGAATGCCATTTGGATTATGCAATGTACCAACAACTTTTCAGCGGTGTATGATGGCAATATTCTCGGATATGGTGGAAGATTTCCTGGAGATCTTCATGGATGACTTTTCCGTCTTTGGAGACAGTTTCAATGATTGCCTAGGCAATTTGAAGAAGGTACTTGAAAGATGTGAAGAGGCAAACCTTGTATTGAACTTGGAGAAATGCCACTTTATGGTGGATGAGGGCATAGTGCTGGGACACAAGGTCTCCCGCCACGACATAGAAGTAGACAGAGCAAAAATCGAAGTTATCGAAAAACTGTCGCCACGCACCACAGTCAAGGGCATTAGAAGTTTATTGGGACACGCAAGGTTTTATCGTAGATTTATTGCCAATTTTTCTAAAATCACTAAACCCCTATGTCTCTTGTTGGAACAAAATAGAGTCTTTGACTTCAATACTAAATTTACTGAAGCATTCAAGACGCTGAAAGAGAAGCTGGTAACAACCCCAATAGTGCAGCCACCAGACTGGAGTTTACCGTTCGAGAAAATGTATGACGCCAGCGACTATGATGTCGAGGCAGCAGTAGGGCAACAGAAGGAGAAACTCTTCCACGTTATATATTATGCCAGTAAGACCCTAAATGATGCCAAGATAAACTACACCACAACAGAAAATGAGTTGTTAGCGGTGGTGTTCGCCTTTGACAAGTTCAGACCATATATACTTGGAAAAAAAGTGGTAGTCCACACATATCATTCAGCACTAAAATATATGTTCACCAAGAAGGACGCAAAACCACGATTGATACATTGGATTCTGCTGTTGCAAGAATTTGATAGAGATATCAAGGACAAAACGGGGACAGAAAACCAAGTAGCTGATCACTTGTCAAGACTGGAGATGGGAAAGGATCAAGATAAAAACAAAGTTAGCATACATGAGACTTTCCCAAACGAGCAGTTATTCATTGCCACCAGCACTGTCGCGACAGCCATGTCGACATGTACACTTTCTGATATCCCTTGGTATGCTGACATAGTAAATTACCTTGTCAGTGGTTTATTACCTCATGAACTTAACTACCAAGCAAGGAAGATGTTCCAAAATGATGCAAAACATTATTATTGGGACGAACCTCTTCTATTTAAGCAATGTGCAGATCAGGTCATCAGGAGATGCATACCGCAGGAAGAACAGGAAGAAGTGCTTCACCACTGCCATGTTGCTTCTTATGGAGGACACTTTGGAGGAAACAAAACTGCTGCCAAAGTTCTGCAATCTGGTTTCTTTTGGCCTACACTTTTCAAAGATGCACAAGCCTTTTACAAGCATTGTGAAAAATGTCAAAGGACTGGAAACATCTCTAGAAGGCATGAGATGCCCTTGCAGAACATTCTCAAAGTCGAAATTTTCGATGTATGGGGAATCGACTTCATGGGACCATTCCCAGCTTCTTGTGGGAATTCGTACATGTTGTTGGCAGTAGACTATGTGTCCAAGTGGATAGAGGCTATCGCCACACAAAAGAATGATGCTAAGACCTTGCAAAGATTTCTCCTCAAACATATATTCACAAGGTTTGGCATCCCAAGGGCGATCATTAGTGATGAGGGTAGGCACTTTTACAACAGGGTAATTGCTAGTACATTGAAGAAGTATGGAGTTAAGCACAGGATCGCATCAGCATATCACCCTCAAACCAATGGGCAGGCTGAAATCTCAAATAGAGAAGTGAAGAAAATCCTAGAAAAGATGGTTAAACCAACTAGAAAGGACTGGTCTCTTCACCTGAATGATGCATTATGGGCCTATAGAAATGCATTTAAAGCACCGTTGGGAATGTCACCATACCGCCTCATCTACGGAAAAACTTGCCACCTACCTGTCGAGATAGAACATAAAGCATATTGGGCTATCAAGACAGTTAACATGGACTGGGAAAAAGTAGGGCAGAAAAGGCTACTGGACTTAAATGAAATTGAAGACTACCGACAACATAATCAAGTTACGATTAAGAACAAGTATCCGCTTCCGAAGATCGAAGATCTTTTTGATCAATTAAAGGGTGCTTCGGTGTTTTCGAAGATCGACCTTAGATCGGGTTACTATCAAATGAGAATAAGGGAGTATGACATCCCAATAATTGCCTTCAGAACTCGGTATGGCCACTACGAGTTCTTGGTGATGCCATTCGGTTTAACAAACTCCCCTGCTGCGTTTATGGTTCTTATGAACAAAGCTTTTAAACCATTCCAAGATAAATTTATCTTGGTTTTCATAGATGACATCCTGTTCTACTCGAAAGACAAAGATGAACACTCCAATTATCTCAGATATGTATTGCAAATCCTCAGAGAACTTGAACTTTATGCCAAGTTCGACAAACACAAATTTCGGTTGCCTGAAGTATCCTTTCTCGGGAACGTGATCTCAGCCGAATGGATTAAAGTCGACCCGAACATAAATCCAATCTGTACTTGAATGGCTGACTCCAAGGAATGTGAGTGAAGTCTGAAGCTTCCTTGGCCTGGCAGGATACTATCGGAGATTTGTTAAGGGCTTTTCCATACTAGCCGCACCCTTGACTAAGCTCTTATGAAAGGAGGTACCATTTATATGGTCTGAAGAGCAGCAGATGAGCTTCGATCAGTTGAAAGATGTTCTAACTCGAGCTCTAATGTTAACTCAAACAAAATTAGGAAAAGACTATAATGTGTTTAGTGATGTCTCACATTTAGGCTTGGGATGCGTCATGATGCAATGAGATAAGGTTGTGGCCTACGTTTCCCAACAATTAAAGTCACATGAATTAAATTATCCAACCCACGACTTGGAATTAGCTGTTGTAGTATTTGCTCTAAAAATCTGGCGGCATTACTTGTTCGGGGAAAGGTGTTATCTATATACGGATCACAAAAGCCTAAAATACCTCCTAACTCAGAAAAAATTGAATCTCAAAAAAGAAGATGGATTCAACTCCTCAAAGACAACGATTTAATCATAGATTATCATCCTAGAAGGACCAATGTTGTGGCTGATGCACTCAGTCGACAACATTCCCGTGGTAAGAAATTGATTTGATCAAAATTTCCCCTCATTTCATTCGAACTAAACCTTCAATGCTCTCTAAGATTTTCCTTGTGATTTTTTGTAGCCTCATCATCCATATGTGCTCATTTTTTAATGAATAAGAAGCAGGAAACACTAGCTACTATTCGAATTCATTTAGAAATTGTTGTGAGGATTCGACTGTTGCAAGAATCAGATCCTGAGTTGCAGAAAATTAAATCCAAACTGAACGAAAAAGACGAATCAGACTTTGTCCAAAAAGAAGATGGATTACTCTATTTTCGAAATAGAGTCTGTGTTACTAATAATGCTGATCTACAGAAGGAAATCCTCCGTGAAGCTCACATTGTTGATCTTATGTTAGACAATGGTTCATGGAATTTTTCCTTACTTTATTCTCTGCTTCCTGCTCACATTGTTCATCATATTGCAATTGTAAGATGCCCGATGGCAAGTGATTTTATGGATTCCTGTGTATGGCACTGGGATCCTTGTTTCTTGATCGGTAAAGCTTATGATATATTGATGAAGCCCACTCGTAATCCAAGCTCAACATATTGGAAAATTATTTGGCAACTGGCTATTCCAAAAAGAGTTCAATTTTTCCTATGGCTGGCCTTCAATGCTAAACTTTTGACAAATCAGGAACATCACCGATCCACCCTTGCCACGTCTGATGTTTTCTCTTTATGTATTGCTTCCAATGATTCGGTTCTCCACTCTTTGCGTGTCTGTGTTGTTACCCACGTTGTTTGGGATCAGATTAATCCAACGGCTACCATCCCTAATTTTTATAGGTATGATCAAAGTACCTGGACCCTCCATAATCTTCAGCAATCCACGTTTTTTCCAATGATGGAAACCTCATGGATCATTACCTTTGCGGCATTCTGTTGGCACATTTGGAAGGCCCGCAATGACCAGGTCTTCAATGATGCATGGCCCTCCCTGTCGACCACCTCTCATCGCAGCATTACATTGGCGACATACTATGCGTCGTGCAAAGTTTCTATCTCGCCTCGAGTCTCGACATGGCCATCATCGAATGGTCTCCACCGTCAGCTCAATGGGTCACTCTCAACACTAATGGCGCAGCCTGTCTATCAACTGGATTTGCTTCTATTGGAGACCTCATTCGAAATAATTCTGGTGCTTAGTTGCTTGGCTTTAATTGAGGTGTTCGTGTCACTGATGCATTTCAAGTTGAGTTATGGTCTATACATGAGGGTCTTCGCCTGGCTTGGAACCTTGGTTTTGAATTTATACACGTCCAGTTTGATTCAACGCGTGCTATCTCGACTATAAATACAACGGATGCTCGTACTAGTGCCTTCCCTCTTGTCCGAGCTATCTCGGCTCTTCAAAACCGTAGATGGGCAGTTAAATTCCTTTGGATCAATAAGGAAGCTAACCATGTAGCCAATGTTTTAGCAAAACATGCAGACCTCTCCAGCTTTTCACTCATGCAGTTTGACTCCACTCCTTCCTATGTTCAAACCCTCCCCGTGAGAGACGTGAATGGCCCTCCCTATTGTAAAAGTAGTGCGCTCTAGCATAGCTGTTTAGTTTTCATTACAAATAAAAAAATATTATCAAAATTGACAAGTGGTATAATATAAAAGGGGCGAAGATTTCTTATTGTTAGTTCAATCATTTGATCCTTCATTTCAATTTCTTATATTGATTAATTGGTAAGTTTCGATTTTTCAATTCTCTATCGTATATTGTACCAATTAAATTGAATAATTGAATGACTAGTTAACCATAATATTTTCTTCAGGTAATGTTTTTTTTTTACTTTTCTTATTAAAATATCAAATATGATAATATAATAAATTTAATAATTGTTCGGTTGTGATAAGTGTAAAAGCAACTAGAATCACAAGGGAAAATGTTCATCCAGGGGAAAGGGGAAGGCGAGGAGAAACTTATGGGAATTGGGTATGGACTTTATTTGTGGCGAATCTACCAAATCAACTACATTGGCAAGGGGTGTGGCAGGTTTTTGATCGATATGGAGTTGTTGTCGACGTGTTCGTACCTCGAAAGAGAGCGAAAGATGGCACACGATTAGGATTCGTGAGAATGGGATCGGTGATCGATGCGGATCGGGTAATTGAAAGATTGGATGGATTTTGGCTTAATGGATCAAAAATCAGAGTGAATGTGGCGTATAATGGAGATTGGGATATCATGAGACAAAGGAAATTGATGTCGACATCGGCTGGTTCACAACCTAATAGATAGATGCAATCACAAGGAATTGATGGAGGGCTTAAACAGAAGGGGGAACAATCAGGATTTACAGGGGGCAAAGAAGGAAGGGAATAGCGACAAAAAGCATAGAGGGAAATCGAAAGAAGGAGGATCCATCAGACATGGCGATGCGAAAGCAAGCAATAGGGATCATTGATGCGGAAAAAAGTGAAATATTGAAGGCTTGTGCTGTAGGATTCTATCGCAAACCGTATCAAGTAGCTGAATTAGCCAAAGAATTCCACAATGCAGGATTGGTTGGTTTCTCAGTGATGCGTATAGCGGGATCGTTTGTCCTCTTGATGTTTGACAATCCGGGACAGCGGGAGGAAATTCTACAATCTGGAAAATTGGACCAATGGTTAGAAAGTGTGTCGGTATGGTCATCGTCAATGACAATTCCAAGTAGGAGAGTATGGTTATCGATTAGTAGTCTTCCATTACACGTTTGGTCAGAGGAGACGTTTAGTAACATTGCGGCACTATGGGGTGTTTTGGTCCGTATCGACATTGAAACATTGGCCCCGTCCTCATTTGAGAGAGCACGGATACAAATTGAAACGGATTGGGCATACCATATTGATGAGGTAATTGATTTGGAAGTGGAGGGTGCTATATTCCATGTACGAGTGATGGAGTTTGAGGAGGCGATAGGGCCTAAATGCGACTGTAGCTGTGAAGTGGAATCGAGTTCGGAAGATATGGATAGTGCAAAGGATCGAGAAATTGCTTGGAAGACAAACTCTGCATACAATGATAAGGAGTCATCGATGGATGGTACAGTGGTGCCGAATTCAGTTTCAATAGGGGACACAAAAGCGGAAGAGGAAATCGTGGTCGATAGGAGCTATTTGGAACGTATCTTGAAAGAAAATCAGTTATCGGATTGGAGAGTAGTGGAGACGTCGAGCTGGATGGATGATGAACAAGTGGGAATGTTGAATCGGGATGTGGGCGAGCAATCGAGTTGTGAGGTGTTGGGTGCCGTAGAGGATATCGATAGATTGTGTGAGGTGCAATCAAGTGAAAAAAGGATTGAGACAAGCCCGACGTGGGATGGGCCACAGTTTGAATTGCCATGGGTGAATAAAGCAACTTTAATTGAAGTTAATGGGAAACAAAAAAGGGTTAGACAGTTAACGGAGATTGAGGCAAGCCTGGCACCGATAGGGGATAAATTTACAGCTGAACAAATCACAAAACGTGGGCATGGGCGTCCGAGAAAGAATAAGAAGGAGTTGGAAACAGTACCGACCGCGATCGTGAATGGCTCATTGTCGGATTCCGATTTTGTGTGCCATAAACAGGTGATATTGCGGGAGGCTCGCGAGATAGTGGGGCTGGGAAAATTGATAGGAGCATTAACGGAGAGAAGAGAAGAAGCGATAGTCAAAGACATAGCACGTTTGATCGAAGCGCGCGAGCACAAAACATAGCAAAGAACTATGAAGGTGTTGTCGTGGAATGTCCGGGGGATTGGCGCAGCGTCAAAGCGACGTTCTATATAGCGCATTCTACGTCAACACAAATGCGTTTTGGCTCTACTTCAAGAGACCAAAACAGAGGTGATTACAGAAAGAGTTGTACGACAATTATGGTATGAGGATTCGTTTGAGTTCTGCTTTACTCCATCAGAGGGGAGAGCGGGCGATGTTGTTGCAATTTGGGACCCAAAAGACTTCAAAGTGGAAGTGAAAGAATGGCGAAAGAATTTGATCATTTTAGTCGGACGATGGTTGCGTAAAGACTGGGCGGCTGGTTTTGTGGGTGTTTATGCACCATGTGTGATTGCGGATCAATGGGCCTTTTGGGAGGAGATAGTGCAAGTGGGAGGTGATTTCAACAAGGTGACAAAGGTGACGGAGAGAACGGGCAGTGTACAACTAGCTCGAGGTATGCGTCAATTTTGTGATTTTATTGAACAAATTGCTTTGGTAGATGTTCTGATGCAGGGGAAACGCTTCACATGGTTTGGTCCGGGGGGAAGGGGAGCCGGCTTGATCGTTTTTTAGTCTCGCAAGGTTGGGTGAATCGTTTTGAGGCTCTCACGGTGCCGAATTTGCCGAAGGAACTATCGGACCATTCCCCCATTGTTCTTGTAGGAGACGTGTTTGATAGTGGTCCGAAGCCATTTTGGTTCTTTAACTTTTGGCTAAAGGACATTCGATTGATGGAAAATGAATGGAGGCGATTGTCGTTGCTTGATGGGGAGGCTGCGATCTCGACAAAATTAAAAGGGCTGAAAGGGATGCTTAAAGGATGGAACTGACAGGGTGTAAATGTGATAGAAGAACAGTATAAAAGCATAGTGGTTGAATTAGAGTAGCTAGATGCAAGAGTCGAGTCCGAGGTGCAATCTGTGGATGAGAGATTAAGGACAAAGAGTTGTATGCGAGGTTGTGGAAATTGGCCAAGTTGAGAGAATCAATTTGGAAACAGAAATCAAGGGTGATGTGGTCGGCGGAGGGGGATTGTAACACAAGCTTTTTTCACAAAGCGGCTAAAATTCGCCAAATGCATAATTATATACCTGGTATCCAAGTGGATGGTTGTTGGGTGACTCTTCCTGAGAGAATGAAATTTATGTTTAGGATGGAGTTTCAAAAACATTTTGATAAGCCGTATGCCGCAGGTACTTTCATGCCAAATGTAGAATTTGAAGTATTGTCGAATGAACAGCGGCGGGGGCTTGAAGAGATGTTCACGGAGGAAGAGGTGAAAGGTGCGATTTGGAGCTGTGAGGGAGCGAAGGCACCGGGCCCGGATGGATTTCCATTTGAATTTTTCAAACAGGGGTGGGAATTTTTAAAATCTGATATCATGAGGTTTATGGCTAAATTTTTTGAATCAAGCAAGTTACCGAGGGGGTGAATTCAACATTTGTGGTCTTGATAGCGAAGAAGGACAGCCCGAGAGTAATTGGGGACTATCGTCCAATTTGTTTGCTGAATTCTGTGTATAAGATATTGGCGAAATGTTTGGCGAAGAGGTTACAAGGGGTCTTACCTATGCTGTTCACTGATGTGCAAGCTGCAGGGGTCGACAGATTTTAGACGGTATTTTGTTAGCAAATGAGGTAATTCACTCCATGAATAAATGTAGATTTGCGAATGGGGAGTGATTCTTAAATTAGATTTCGCCAAAGCGCATGATTGTATTAGTTGGGCTTGTTTAGATCGAATTATGTGCCGAATGGGGTTTGGGGAGAGGTGGCGTGGTTGGGTGATGGAGTGTGTGAGCACGGCTCGTTTTTCGATACTGATCCTCCATCGCCTCTATTGTTTGTGATAGTGGCAGAGCGTTTACACCGATTCATGGTTAATGCGGAGAAATTGGGTTTGATCAAGGGAGTGCGAGTGGTTGGTGACATATTTTTGTCACACCTACAGTTCGCGGATGACACAATTATATTTCTGCAGGGAGAGGTTGAGTTAGCGCGTAACCTGAAAAGGGTACTTACGTGCTTCGAGTATGCTTCATGACTACAGATTAATTTCGACAAATCATGCCTTTTCGGAATTGGTATAGAAGGGGAGATGCTTATGGAATTTGCGTCGGTCATGGGTTGTCCGATTGGTGACTTGCCGATACATTACTTGGGCATTCCTTTGGGAGTACATCCGCGTGGTATAGAAGTATGGGAACCGCTTATCAGAAGGTTTCGTAAGCGACTTTCAGGTTGGAAACGAGATTCCTTATCCTTTGCGGGTCGGTTGTTATTAATTAATACAGTGTTGTCCGCGCTGCCGGTATTTTACATGGGGGTTTTCTTGGTGCCGAAACGTATTGTGCTGAGAATTGATCGTATTAGGTGCAATTTCCTTTGGGGTGGTAAGGAGGAGAGGGCAAAGATGAGTCGGATAAATTGGGATGTGGTGTGTAAATCGAAGTGAGTGGGAGGGCTTGGGGTGGTGAACCTACGATCATGAAATTTAGCGTTGCTTGCGAAGTGGGCATAGAGATTTGCACAAACGGAGGACTCGTTCTGGAAGTCTATAATTGTGGCGAAATATGGTACGAATGTGAGAAGTTGGCGTATTCAGCAAAAGGGGAAGATACACATGTCGGCGATGTGGAAACAAATTGTAGAGGTACAGAATGACGAGTATGTTGATAAATTTTTAAATGCTAATCAATTTATGTGGATTGTGGGTGATGGCGGTAGTGTGCTGTTTTGGTGGGATTGTTGAGTATTAGACGAGCCTTTGAAAAAAGTGTTTCCGCGGTTGTTTGGCCTGGCATCGAATAAAATGGCATTTGTACGGGAGGTTTTGAGTTTGCTGAGAGAGGACTTGAAGAGTCATTTTTGACGAGATTTGCGGTCCTTCGAGGTAAAACAATTAAATGAATTAAAAGCTTGCTTGGCATGGATTCATTTGCGTGTTCGAGTTGCGGATAGGCTGATTTGGAGGCATTCTAACTCAGGGTTGTTTTCGGTGGGTAAGTTGCACAGTTTAATGTCCTCCTTTGGTATGTCCGAACCATTGACTGTAAGTATGGTGTGGAATATGCCGTTATTGCCGAAAATTCAATGTTTTGTGTGGTTTATTATGGTGGATCGTTTACCGACGCTTCGTATGTTATTTGATCGTGGAATTCCCCTATCAAACCCATCTCTAATTTGCCGTTGGTGTAGTGTGGGCGAGGATAATAGTGATCATATTCTTTGGTCCTGTGAATTAGCTTATGATGTGTGGACGGACTTTTTGAGGTGGTGGGATGTTACGATGGTTAGACCTCGTCGCATTGGTGAGTTTCTTACTCAATGTTGGCAGGGTTGTTTTAGTGGGGAAATCCGAGCATGGTGGATGATTGGATGCGCGAGTGTGGCTTGGTCGCTTTGGGTGGCGAGGAATGAACTTATGTTTTAGGGGCGTCGCGCAACGAGACAATCAGTATTTTTTCTTGTTTAGCTCTGGGCATTACATTGGACCCGGGCGTATGTGGGTGCAGCGTGTATAAATGAGGTAGCGTGGTGGACATGCCCGATGCAGTGCTGGTCGGTGCAAAGCACGAGCAAAGTGGCTCACCTGAACGTGGAATGGATGCCTCCCTTGGAGGGAGTGTGGAAATTCAACGTTGATGGGGCGGCACGGGGAAAGCCGGGGTTGGCAGGATGTGGGGGTATTTTACGGGATTGGAATAGTCGTATTGTGGCGATTTTCTCTGGATCGACTGGGATAGCTGATTCCAATGTTGCGGAAATTCAGGTGATTGCTTACGCATTGCGGATGCTACGTGAGATGAGTTTGGGTATGATAGCATCGATAGTGGTGGAATCAGATTCGATGGTGGCAATTTCGTGGATGCATAGTGTTGATCGCCAACCTTGGCAGCTTTGGCGATGGTTCCAGCTGATTGATGAGAACTGTGTCGTGCTACCATGCGTGTGTTTCAACCATATTTTCAGAGAAGCAAATGGCGTTGCGGATAAATTGGCCAAGAGTGGTGTTGATAGATCCAATTGGGTGTGGTTGTTCATAGAGTGACTTGGTCGATTTGTTCTTTGTACACACACATTGGTACTCTTTTCCTCTATTTAGGATTAGAGAGGTTTTTAACGAGGCCGGTGTGGGGTGTGATTATGTATGATTGCTATTTTAAATAAAATCATACTTTCGCCGTGCAAAAAAAAACTAGAATATAAGATATGTTAATGTAGAAAATTTACAAATATTATATATAACTGATTAGATTGATTATGATTTTTTTATCACAACCGAACAATTATTAAATTTATCATATTATATATTTGAAATTTTAATAAGCAAAGTAAAAAAAACATTACCCGAATCAAATATTTCGGTTAACTGGTCAATCGATTATCTGATTTAATTGGCACAATATAAGATCGAGAATTGAATAATCTGTTTTTACCAACTTATCAAAATTATTTTTTAAGGATTAATCTAACCTAATTACGATGCTAATTTTTTAAAATAAATTATTTCAATTTGGTTACGGTTCACAGTTTTAAGCAAAACTGATTAAATAATTTGATCAGTTATATACAATATTTGTAAATTTTATGCATTTGAATATCTTATAGTCTAGTGATTCTAGTTGTCTTTACATTTATCACAATTAACCATTATTAAATTTACAATATTATCATATTTTATTTTTTAACAAGTAAAGTAAAAAAATTCATTACCCGAATCAAATATTCTGGTTAACTAGTTAATTAATTATTCAATTTAATTGCTTCAATATGATATTGAGAATTGAATAATCTGAATTTACTAATTAATCAAAAAAATTAAGGATTAATCGAAGCCGATTACGAAGTAAATTTTCTTCAATAAATTATTTCGATTTGGATACGACTCACGGTTATAAGCAATTGGTAAAAATAGGAACAATTCGTAAGTTGAGTTATTAAATTGAAAATTTTTAAACTCTAGTGACCAAAATAGGGGTTAGAAGAAAGTTGGGTGATGAATGGTGTAGCTTATCCATTATTTTATTCAGTGAAAAAGAGAACTAATGTGCCACATCAGCTTCTTACTGGAGGGACCATACTGAAAGCGCCCTAAAAGTTTTGTGAATAAAATGAAAACGAACTAAAAGTTTAGTGACTATATTGAAAGTTTTAAAATTTTGGTGACCAAAATGAAAGCGCCTTAAAAGTTCAGTGACCATTTATATAGTTTACCCAAATGTTTAAAATTAAATTTGAAAGAAACTCAAACAACTCGACTCGACTAAAATTTCATAAATTTAAATCGACTCGAAAAAAATTCAAAGAAAGTTTGAGTTCTAAAATTGACTAATTCGAAATGTTTTAACCCTATCTGATCGAAAACTCACAGTTAAGCCTTTATTAAAATTTAATTTAAATATATTTTATTATTAATTAAATAAACTTAATCAAAAATCCTCAAACGTTAGTTGAGACGTCACTCTACGTATGAAACAAAACACCACACGTTTACTCAACTATAAAATAAATGCATGTGGGCGGGGACCCGTCAACTCAACTTTAGAAAAAAATGCACGTGGGTGGGGACAATATTGAACAGTGTTCCTGTTATTATTAGCTCAATCGAATATCCTTGTTAATATCTTTTTAAAATTAAAGTTTTATTTAAAACATATTAAATAATTTCAACGATTAAAGTGACATCAAATCTCCAATTTATTTAATAATTTAATTAATATTAAAATGAATAGTTCATTATGTGGGTGAAAATTATTAAATTAGTACGGACAATATTAAAATGGTTGGTGGGGTGGGTTATTCCTTATGAACATAAAATATTTCGTTATTGTCCCTTACCAAAACAATCATACTTTATGAAGGTAATAAATTCCTTTTCAACTTAGGTGTACTGTTGAAAAAATTATTATCAAAATTGACAAATTGTATAATATAAAAGGGGCGGAGATTTCTTATTGTTAGTTCAATCATTTGATCCTTCATTTCAATTTCTTATATTGATTAATTGGTAAATTTTGATTTTTGAATTCTCTATTTTATATTGTACCAATGAAATTGGATAATTGAATGACTAGTTAACCATAATATTTGCTTCAGGTAATGTTTTTTTTTACTTTTCTTATTAAAATATCAAATATGATAATATAATAAATTTAATAATTTTTCGGTTGTGATAAGTGTAAAAGCAACTAGAATCACTAGAATATAAGATATGTTAATGTATAAAATTTACAAATTTTATCTATAACTGATCAGATTGGTTATGATTTTTTTATCACAGCCGAACAATTATTAAATTTATCATATTATATATTTGAAATTTTAATAAGCAAAGTAAAAAAAAAAAACATTACCAGAATCAAATATTTCGGTTAACTGGTCAATCAATTATCCGATTTAATTGGCACAATATAAGATCGAGAATTGAATAATATGTTTTTACCAACTTATCAAAATTATTTTTTAAGGATTAATCGAACCTGATTACGATGCAGATTTTTTTAAATAAATTATTTCAATTTTGTTACGGTTCACGGTTTTAAGCAAAATTGATTAACTAATCTGATCAGTTATATACAATATTTGTAAATTTTATGCATTTAAATATCTTATAGTTTAGTGATTCTAGTTGTTTTTACACTTATCACAATCAACCATTATTAAATTTACAATATTATCATATTTTATTTTTTAACAAGAAAAGTAAAAAAAAAAATTCATTACCCGAATCAAATATTCTGGTTAACTAGTTAATTAATTATCCAATTTAATTGGTTCAATATGATATTGAGAATTGAATAATCTGAATTTACTAATTAATCAAAAAAAATAAGGATTAATCGAAGCCGATTACGAAGTAAATTTTCTTCAATAAATTATTTCGATTTGGTTACAACTCACAGTTATAAGCAATTGATAAAAATAGGAACAATTCGTAAGTTGAGTTATTAAATTGAAAATTTTTAAACTCTAGTGACCAAAATAGGGGTTAGAAGAAAGTTGGGTGATGAATGGTGTAGCTTATCCACTATTTTATTTAGTGAAAAAGAGAACTAATGTGCCACATCAGCTTCTAACGGGTGGGACCATACAAAAAGCACTCTAAAAGTTCTGTGAATAAAATGAAAACGAACTAAAAGTTCAGTGACTATATTGCAAGTTTTAAAATTCTGGTGTCCAAAAAGAAAGCGCCTTAAAAGTTCAGTGACCATTTATGTAGTTTACCCAAATGTTTAAAATTAATTTTGAAAAAAAAAACTCAAATTGCTCGACTCGACTAAAATTTCATAAATTTAAATCGACCCGAAAAAAAAATTCAAAGAAAGTTTGAGTTTTAAAATAGAACTCGTAAAATGGACTAATTCGAAATGTTTTGACTCGATCTGTTCGAATACTCACAGTTAAGCCTTTATTAAAATCTAATTTAAATATATTTTATTATTAAATAAATAAATAAACTTAATAAAAAATCCTCAAAGTTACCTTAGACGTCACTCTACGTATGAAACAAAACACTACACATTTACTCAACTGGAAAATAAATGCATGTGGGAAGGTAGACGTTAGCTCAACTGTAAAAATTTGCATGTGGGCGAGGACACGTCAACTCAACTTTAGAAAAAAAATTGAGCGTGGGTGGGGATAATATTGAACAGTGTACGTGTGTAACCCCCTCGTCCCGATCCGGGCGACTGACCGGTCCGAGTGGGCTACATGGGGATAACCGAGGCGAAACCCGTTAAGGCACCACTTCGGTTAACAACCCGAGAAAACTTTTTCATTTATTATCTTGTCTAGATGGATTCAATTAGACCTATGTGTGAAGCGGCAGCGGAACCAAGACTCACAAGAAAGCTAACATCGAACAGGGCCTAATGCCCAACACTTGAGAACCTTTAGAGATGTCAAAAGCCCACTTTTCAGGCCTGCGTTTCGAAACAGGCTTGCCCGATTCGATACATGGGCCCAGTTTAAAAAGCCAATCACCCGTACCGATACACATCCACCCCGTTTCGGTACAGGGGACCATTTCGCCTAGACGTTCGAAAACACGTTCTAGAACAGGCAATCACAGTAGCAAAAATGTTTCGAAACTCGTATCGGAATAGGGGTTCACAGTAGCCAAACCGTACCGAAACGCGTTCCGATACGGGTGTCCCTGAAACCACACCCATTCCGAAACAACCTCTCTCGTTCCGAAACGCCTGCAACCAGTGAGTTTCCAAAACCAGTTTTAAGCATATCTAAACGATCTGAAACGACCCCAACGACTTCAAGAAGCAAGACACAACATGCGCACACAACTCTAGAGGCATACACCTAGTACAAGCATGCTTAAACACTTAACTCACATGCACATAAAGGGCAACCAAAAGGATAACCAAGCATTCATTAAGGCATAAGCAAGCAAGGTTCACAAGCCTTAGAACAAGCACATAAGCATTCATGATACGCATCATAAGCATGGTTTACAATCCAACATAAGGCATCAACAAGCCCCACCAAAGCATCAACATATTAAAGGAGTCTAAACAAGCTCCTAACACAAAACAACAACACAAATCTCATTGCTTATCCATTACATCTCATAACTTAGAAGTTCCTACTTGAGGATTAAGATAGCACACTTGGAAGCCTTTTCTCCTTGCACAAGCAACCCACGAACTAAGGATCTGCATTGTCGAACAAAAGGGACCGTAAGCGTAAAGCTTAGTGAGGGTAAGCTCGTAAAAAAAACCTCGACAATGCAGGGTCCAAGCACGAGCAACAAAAACCAAGGATGAATGCATGTTTCCTTACCTTCAGAACCACCTGAATCAATTATATAATGCATGAACATAACATCAATTATCATGCTATGCTCAACATATCCATAAACACAACCATATGGAAACACATTTAATAAAACGCATTGGCACCTAGCTATGACGCGAATACATGGATAACAACCGTTGGAACTCACATCCAACACTCAACCATTACCTTACGGTGGGATTACACTCATCATCGTTTCACACGGAGGGGATTCCACTCATCCTCACGCCCCGTCGATAGGATTCCACCCATCACCGACTAAAATATAAATAAAGATTTACGGGCGTACCCGTACTCTATCTTGATGACTACCATCACCAAGACCACGCGTGCATTTCGACACTCGTGTGTACACTAAACATCCTAATGATCGATCATTTGTACCCAAGCATACTAGTGCCAATACTAACTCATTTCATAGCTCAACCTCACAACATTCTTACCAATTTCCGTGCTTAACACGTACTCACCATGATTTACCATCATGCACCCACAATTCAACAATCACATGCATATCTCAATGCATAAACATCAACATGCCTTATCACAACACATATGCTCAAAATGCATAGCAACATCATTCACATTTAACACATGAGGCATAACACAACATTTAGAAGTTCAACCAAAGTCTTCTAACTAAAGCTTGAGATTAGACTACCAATCTAATCCCAACTCTAGGTGGGTTTACCAAGCCCGACCTAGGTCCACATACTCGAACCAACATTTGAAAACCAATTTAAAATCGAAGAACCACTCACTGGACTTTCAAAACACAAGCAAACAACCGATCAAGCTCTCAACGGTTCCGGATACAATTGTGAGGCTTCACCAACACAATTCCTTGCTTCTAAACAATCAAATACACTCTATTAATCACCAAAACAAACACAAACCACTACTGTAACTCAGAACACCAATCAAGCTCAAAATTAAGCCAAGAACACTCTCAAAACCCACATTTTCGAGCAGCCCAAAAACCTTACAGAAAACTCCCATTTCCAACATCCAACTTGCCATCTAATACACCCAAAACAACCCTCAAACATCACTTAATCATCAGCCACCAATTTCCCACACAAAACAGCCCCAAAACGTGACATTTGAACCATCTAAAACCTCCTTAAAACCCATATCCGAAAATCATTATAAAACCATGTAAAAATTAGATATGTTGGACCATTTGCGTTACTAAACACTTATCTAACTTCAAAGAATCAAAAGCTTGATCAAAAGTCAATAAAGTTTGGATTTTTATTCTTTAAACTCAAAAACTCAAAACACAAAATAATGGGCTTCATTGAAAACTAAAAACATGGAGAGAAAGAGGAAGTTGAGGACAACTCAAAAATGGTATTACCTTTCAAAAATCTTCAAAGATGAAGCAAGGAAGAAATGGAATAGTAAACTTCAAGGGAAGGGGAAGTGGTCGTGGAATTTAAAGAGGAGGGGGAAGAAGATGATGAAAAAGGCACTTTATGTGTTTTGTTTTATTTTTAGAGCCAAAAGACATTTTTGCCCTTAATGAACATGGATTATTACAATAGTGTAAAATCCATGGCCATTGGATTTAATTCTAAACAAGCCCAACATATTCATTTTATTGTTTTGAAAATACGAGGCCCAAAATAATATTTTAATATTTTAATTACACCCGACCCCCAAACCCGGGTGTTACAACTCTCCCCCACCTAAGGAATTTCGTCCCCAAAATTACCTGACGAAAACAGATACGGAAACTGCTCAAGCATATCAGCTTTCCTCTCCCACGTGGCCTCTTCCACACCTCTATGTCTCCACAACACATTGACCAACTCTATAGTCTTGTCATGCAACACCTTGCTATCCGAAGCAAGTATCTCAACTAGTTCTTCACTATATGACAAATCCGGATTCAGCTCTATCTCCTCAACAGGCATAACATGAGACGGATCTGATCTATACCTCCTAAGCATCGACACATGGAAAACATCATGGATCTTCTCTAACTTTGAAGGCAATCTCAAACGGTAAGCTAAAATCTCACCGAAGGAACTAGTCACATGCATCCCTATGTCTAAAATCTCAACAGGTATGTCTAACTTCTTTGCATGCTCACTCAAAATGTAAGAATGCATGGGACCCGAATCAACTAAAGAAAGCAAAGACATGGATTGTAACTCGAAATTACCTGCTATCACATCTGTGTAATTCCCTGCCTCTCTCTGTGCGTAAACTCTAGCTGGTCCATCGGCCTCTGACTGAACTGCCACTACATGACCAAGATTCATTGGTGCCTCTATCCTAGGTGCATCATCCCTCGGCAGGAAGTAACCACGACCGCGTCCACGGCCTCTCTGATAGTTGATCGCTCTCGCAAAAGCCTGTGCCTGAATCGGTGTCTGTGTCGCCTGATGCAGACACTCTCTCCTGAAGTGGTTCCTCGATCCACAGTTCCAGCAAGCATGATAGTTTCCCCATCACTCTTATGAATGTTGTCTCCCACATCGGGCACACTCGGGCAAACGCCCTCAAGCTCTCTGGCCCTGATGGCCTCTACCGTGGTGGCCACTGCCACGCCTATGATCCAATTGTTGTCCACTGCTCCGATGCCTCTTGGCATCAAGACGATCAAATTGTTGTGCCTCTTCCCTAAACTGGATCCTCCCGAACGCTTGGTCAGCCCCAAGCTATGCTCGATGTCCTTGGCCCTAGCGACCAAGACATCAAAATTAGAATAATCAGTAGCCAAGGTGTACCTCTTGACCTCCTCATGAAGTCCATACCTGAACCGATCACAACGGTCCCTCTCAGTAGGAACCAACTCCGGAGCATACTGACTCAATCGGACGAAGCGGATCTCATAGTCTATCACTGATGTGTCTCCCTGAACAAGAGTCATGAACTTCTGCTTCTTCTCATCTAAATATCTCGGGCCCAAATACCTCTTTCTGAAAGCGGTCTCAAAGAAATTCCAACTGATCTCGGCCTCAGGCACGCTGGTAGTAATGGTGACCCACCAGGTGTAAACATCACCCTGAAGCAACGAAACCACACATCCCAACTTACGAGCCCCAACACATCCCATCTGAGCTAAAATACGAACCGTCTTCTCTAGCCACAACTCTAATCTCTCAGGCGTAGATCCCCTGAACTCATCTGCTCCGAGGCTACGGACCCTCTCTAAAGGTAAGCTAGCATCATCTCCTCTCGGCTGAGCTGCAGCCTGAGCTCCGACAACTGCAGCCTGAAACTCTTCCGCTATAGCTTGAACTAGCGGAGCCATGTCTATTCCTGCAGGACCTTGGCCACCCTGGCCAACCTGAGGTCCCGCTCCCTCAGCTCTAGCCTCGCCTTCCACATCAGGCTGAGGAGGTGGTGGTGGAGGAGCTCCGACTCCAACAGCAGGCTCTTCCACAGGAGCCTCTACTCCAACCATCGGCTCATTAACAGGAGCCGCAACACGGGGTTCCTGGCGAACCAACCTGGGCCTACCTCTAGGCCTCGACATAACAGCTCACAGATAACAACTACAACAACAATAACAACATACAAAATAGGGTTAGCAAGGGCAAGGGTCCAAGTGGCTCAAGTATGTTTCCCTCACTTAAAATCTCTTTTTTTCCGATGTAATAGAAGCAATGGGACTCTACTCAACATGCTTCAAACAACACACACAGACGGTCAATTTAAACAAGCATCAAGCATACTTGATAAACAAGGAAACATACTTACATGGCAAGCAAACACCGTGCAATTGCAATACAAGAATTTAACTTACCTCACTTACCTGCCCGAGGTCTCGGAAACCTCAAGCTCTAATACCAACAAGTGTAACCCCTTCGTCCCAGTCCGGGCGACTAACCGGTCCGAGTGGGCTACACGGGGATAACTGAGGCGAAACCCGATAAGGCTCCACTTCGGTTAACAACCCGAGAAAAATTTTTCATTTATTATCTTGTCTAGATGGATTTAATTAGACCTATGTGTGAAGCGGCAACGAAAAACAAGACTAACAAGAAAGCTAACATCGAACATGGCCTAATGCCCAACACTTGAGAACCTTTAGAGATGTCAAAATCCCACTTTTCAGGCCTGTGTTTCGAAACAGGCTTGCTCGTTTCGATACACGGGCCCAGTTTAAAAAGCCAATCACCCGTACCGATACGCATCCACCCCATTTCGGTACAGGGGACCATTTCACCTAGACGTTCCGAAACACGTTCTGGAACAGGCAATCACAGTAGCAAAAATGTTTCGAAATCGAAACAAGGGTTCACAGTAGCCAAACCGTACCATAACACATTCCGATACAGGTGTCCCTGGAACCACACCCGTTCCGAAACAGCCTCCCTCGTTCCGAAACGCCTGCAACCAGTGAGTTTCCAAAACCAGTTTTAAGCATCTCCAAATGATCCCAAACGACCCCAACGACTTCAAGAAGCAAGACACAACATGCGCACAAAACTTTAGAGGCATACACTCTAGTACAAGCATGCTTAAACACTTAACTCACATGTACATAAATGTCAACCAAAAGGATAACCAAGCATTCATTAAGGCATAAAGCAAGCAAGGTTCACAAGCCTTAGAACAAGCACATAAGCATTCATGATACGCATCATAAGCATGGTTTACAATCCAAAATAAGGCATTAACAAGCCCCACCAAAGCATCAACATATTAAAGGAGTCTAAACAAGCTCCTGACACAAAACAACAACATAAATCCCAATTCTTATCCATTACATCTCATAACTTAAAAGTTCATACTTGAGGATTAATATAGCACACTTAGAAGCCTTTTCTCCTTGCACAAGCAACCCACGAACTAAGGATCTACATAGTCGAACAAAAGGGAGCGTAAGCGTAAAGCTTAGTGAGGGTAAGCTCGTAAAACAAACCTCGACAATGCAGGGTCCAAGCACGAGCAACAAAAACCAAGGATGAATGCATGTTTCCTTACCTTCGGAAGCACGTGAATCAATTATATAATGCATGAACATAACATCAATTATCATGCCATGCTCAATATATCCATAAACACAACCATATGGAAACACATTTACCAAAACATATTGGCACCTAGCTATGCCCGAATACACGGATAACAACCATTGGAACTCACATCCAACACTCAACCATTACCTTACGGTGGGATTGCACTATTCACCGTTTCACGCGGAGGGATTCCACTCATCACTGACTAAAATATAAATAAAGATTTCCGGGCGTACCAGTACTCCATCTTGATGACTACCATCACCAAGACCACGCGCGCATTTCGACACTCGTGTGCACACTAAACATCCTAATGATCGATCATTTGTACCCAAGCAAACTAGTGCCAATACTAACTCATTTCATAGCTCAACCTCACAACATTCTTACCAATTTCCGTGCTTAGCACGTACTCACCATGATTTACCATCATGCACCCACAATTCACCACTGATTCCTCCATCTCCACAATTCGTATTCGGAATGAATTTACACCTATTGTTAAAGTAATCATTTCATCAATGTTCCCAATCCAATCTGTTTCGATTAAAAATCGACATCTTTCAAAGGATGATTGCGCCACTGATTTCGCGTTCATTTGGATGAACGTCCCCCATAACTCTGCAATGTTTCTACATGTACCCTCCGACCAAGCATGAATCGGAATCCCACTTGCCGACAGCCATACTCGTCTATTGGGCATACCAAAAGCCGACGTCCAGTCCATCACGTTTTCCAACCAAGTATCCAATACTTTCGCGTCCATCAAATTTCGTCGTGCTTCCCCATCCTGAAACATTAATAGCACCATTGAACCCACTGCCTGCAAAATCGAAAATCCTTCTAATTTTGCATTTTTAAATTCCAACGCCAAATCTCTAATGTTGTAGGGTTTTCGACAAAATCCCACAGCACATGTATTCAGGATATCCATTTTTTCCGAATCAATCACCCCTTCGATTAATCTTTCCTTTGTTTCCACTTGCACCTTCGATCCCTCCTCCCTTACTCGTGTTACATTCTGTTTGTCCGACGAATTCCCCCTTTATTATTTACGTTTTTCTTCTTCCAGAAATTCGTTCTTACTTCTCGCTGCGCATATCTCACGCTGATCCATTCACCATATAGTCGAAATTCGTCCAACCTCTCTATGACACAATCCGCATCTTCCTTCGAGCCCAATCGCACAAAGCCAAATCGCTGTCCATTGTTTGCTTTCTTTTGCGGGATGAAAACGTCGATCACCACACCATGACGATCAAATACTTGCAAGACTCCCTTCCAGTGCAATTGGGCTGGCAAATTCAATACGAACAATGTCCAAACCCTACGATGCTGCCTTCGTCCCTGCGAGAAACCCTCCCCCTGCCGTCGGCCCTGTGCGAAACCCTCACCCATTTGATTTTTACACGTTGTGAAGTTAAAATAAAAATGAAATCTTGAACCGCATTTATAATATTATTGTACTAATTGATTGTAAAGTTTTAGGATTGAAAAATGAATTTTTAAAAATTTAAGGGTGAAATTATAAAGAAACATTTTTATTAGTGACTATAATGTTTACTTTTTTAAATTGAGGAGAAAAAATGTACATGAGATAAATTTTAATCGCTATTGCAGTAATTTACCCTTATTTTTCGTTAATTAATTCCGCCACATCAGCAATCCGTTAGGGGACTAACGGACTATAACGTTGGAGTGACCAAGTCTTTACACATCGAAAATGTAGATGACCACTTATTGGCACTTTTCAAAAGTGGTGACTAAATCTGTACAAACGAGAAACAAAAGTGACCCCTGCAGTAGTTTACCCTATATTTCATTATTAATTAAATAAACTTAATCAAAAATCCTCAAACGTTAGCTGAGACGTCACTCTACGTATGAAACAAAACACCACATGTTTCTCGGCTGTAAAATAAATGCATGTGGTAAGGTAGACGTTAAATCAACTGTAAAAAATTGCATGTGGGCAGGGACATGTCATCTCAATTTCAGAAAAAAATACACGTGGGTGGGGACAATATTGAACAGTGTATATGTTTTTTTTTTGCACTGCGAAAGTATGATTTTATTTAAAATAACAATCATACAAAATCCACACCCCACATCGGCCTCGTTAAAAACCTCTCTAATCCTAAGTAGAGGAAAAGAGTACCAATGTGTGTGTACAAAGAACAAAACGACCAAGTCACTCCATGAACAACCACACCCAATTGGCCCTATCAAACCCACTCTTGGCCAATGCATCCACAACGCCATTTGCTTCTTTGAAAATGTGGTTGAAGCACATGCATGGTAGCACGGCACAATCCTCATCAATCTGCTGGAACCATCGCCATAGCTACCAGGGCCGGCGATCAATACTATGCATCCACGATATTGCCACCATCGAATCCGATTCCACCACTATCGATGGTATCATATCCAACCTCATCTCACGTAGCATTCGCAAGGCGTAAGCAATCGCCTGAATTTCCGCAACATTGGAATCAACTATCCCAATCGATCCAGAAAAAATTGCCACAATACGACTATTCCAATCCCGTAGAACACCCCCACATCCTGCCTACCCCAACTTTCCCTGTGCCGCCCCATCAACGTTGAATTTCCACACTCCCTCCAAGGGAGGCACCCCCAACGTTGAACAGTGTATTTGTTATTATTACCTCAATCGAATATCATTGTTAATATATTTTTTAAAATTGAAGTTTTATTTAAAAAATATTAAATAATTTCAATGATTAAAGTGACATCAAATCTCCAATTTATTTAATAATTTAATTAATATTAAAATGAATAGTTCATTGTGTGGGTGAAAATTATTAAATTAGTACGGACAATATTAAAATGGTTGGTGGGGTGGATTATTCCTTATGAACATAAAAAATTTCATTATTGTCCCTTACCAAAACAATCGTACTTTATAAAGATATTAAATTCCTTTTCAACTTAGGTGTATTGTTGAAAAGATTATTATCAAAATTGAAAATTTGTATAATATAAAAGGGGCAGAGATTTCTTATTGTTAGTTCAATCATTTGATCATTCTTTTCAATTACATATATTGATTAATTGGTAAAATTTGATTTTTCAATTCTCTATTTTATATTGTACCAATTAAATTGGATAATTGAATGACTAGTTAACCATAATATTTGCTTCAGGTAATGTTTTGTTTTTACTTTTCTTATTAAAACATCAAATATGACAATATAATAAATTTAATAATTGTTCGGTTGTGATAAGTGTAAAAGCAACTAGAATCACTAGAATATAAGATATGTTAATGTATAAAATTTACAAGTATTATATATAACTGATCAGATTGGTTATGATTTTTTTTTATCACTACCGAACAATTATTGAATTTATCATATTATATATTTGAAATTTTAATAAGCAATGTAAAAAAACATTACCAGAATCAAATATTTCAGTTAACTGGTCAATCAATTATCCGATTTAATTGACCCAATATAAGATCGGGAATTGAATAATCTGATTTTACCAACTTATCAAAATTATTTTTAAGGATTAATCGAACCTGATTACGATGTAGATTTTTTAAATAAATTATTTCAATTTGGTTATGGTTCATAGTTTTAAGCAAAATTGATTAACTAATCTGATCAATTATATACAATATTTGGAAATTTTATGCATTTAAATATCTTATAGTCTAGTGATTCTAGTTGTTTTTACACTGATCACAATCAACCATTATTAAATTTACAATATTATCATATTTTATTTTTTAATAAGCAAAGTAAAAAAATTCATTACCCGAATCAAATATTTTGGTTAACTAGTTAATTAATTATCCAATTTAATTGGTTCAATATGATATTGAGAATTGAATAATCTAAATTTACTAATTAATCAAAAAAAATTAAGGATTAATCGATGCCGATTACGAAGTAAATTTTCTTCAATAAATTATTTCGATTTGGTTACGACTCACAGTTATAAGCAATTAATAAAAATAGGAACAATTCGTAAGTTGAGTTATTAAATTGAAAATTTTTAAACTCTAGTGACCAAAATAGGGGTTAGAAGAAAGTTGGGTGATGAATGGTGTAGCTTATCCATTATTTTATTCAGTAAAAAAGAGAACTAATGTGCCACATCAGCTTCTAACGGGAGGGACCATACAGAAAGCGATCTAAAAGTTATGTGAATAAAATGAAAACGAACTAAATGTTCAGTGACTATATTGCAAGTTTTAAAATTCTGGTGTCCAAAATGAAAGCGCCTTAAAAGTTTAGTGACAATTTATGTAGTTTACCCAAATGTTTAAAAATAAATTTGAAAAAAACTCAAACAACTCGACTCGACTAAAATTTCACAAATTTAAATCGACTCGAAAAAAAATCAAAGAAAGTTTGAGTTTTAAAATAGAACTCGTAAAATGGACTAATTCGAAATGTTTTGACCCGATCTGTTCGAATACTCACATTTAAGCCTTTATTAAAATTTAATTTAAATATATTTTATTATTAATTAAATAAACTTAATCAAAAATCCTAAAAACGTTAGCTGAGACGTCACTCTACGTATGAAACAAAACACCACACGTTTACTCAATTGTAAAATAAATGCATGTGGTAAGGTAGACATTAAATCAACTGTAAAAAATTGCATGTGGGCGGGGACACGTCATCTCAACTTCAGAAGAAAAAAAAATACACGTTGGTGGGGACAATATTTTTTGTTTGCTCGGCAACATGTATGATTTATTAAAGAAAGTCTCATACATAGCCAACATTCCCCCAAGCCTCGTTGGTGGGGACAATATTGAACAGTGTATCTGTTATTATTACCTCAATCGAATATCCTTGTTAATATATTTTTTAAAATTGAAGTTTTATTTTAAAAATATTAAATAATTTCAACGATTAAAGTGACATCAAATCTCCAATTTATTTAATAATTTAATTAATATTAAAATGAATAGTTCATTGCGTGGGTGAAAATTATTAAATTAGTACGGACAATATTAAAATGGTTGGTGGGGTGGATTATTCCTTATGAACATAAAAAATTTCGTTATTGTCCCTTACCAAAACAATCGTACTTTATAAAGATATTAAATTCCTTTTCAACTTAGGTGTACTGTTGAAAAGATTATTATCAAAATTGAAAATTTGTATAATATAAAAGGGGCGAAGATTTCTTATTGTTAGTTCAATCATTTGATCATTCTTTTCAATTACATATATTGATTAATTGGTAAAATTTGATTTTTCAATTCTCTATCTTATATTGTACCAATTAAATTGGATAATTGAATGACTAGTTAACAATAATATTTGCTTCAGGTAATGTTTTGTTTTTACTTTTCTTATTAAAACATCAAATATGACAATATAATAAATTTAATAATTGTTCGGTTGTGATAAGTGTAAAAGCAACTAGAATCACTAGAATATAAGATATGTTAATGTATAAAATTTACAAGTATTATATATAACTGATCAGATTGGTTATGATTTTTTTTTATCACAACCGAACAATTATTGAATTTATCATATTATATATTTGAAATTTTAATAAGCAATGTAAAAAAACATTGCCAGAATCAAATATTTTGGTTAACTTGTCAATCAATTATCCGATTTAATTGGCCCAATATAAGATCGGGAATTGAATAATATGATTTTACCAACATATCAAAATTATTTTTAAGGATTAATCGAACCTGATTACGATGTAGATTTTTTAAATAAATTATTTCAATTTGGTTATGGTTCATAGTTTTAAGCAAAATTGATTAACTAATCTGATCAGTTATATACAATATTTGGAAATTTTATGCATTTAAATATCTTATAGTCTAGTGATTCTAGTTGTTTTTACACTGATCACAATCAACCATTATTAAATTGACAATATTATCATATTTTATTTTTAACAAGCAAAGTAAAAAAATTCATTACCCGAATAAAATATTTTGGTTAACTAGTTAATTAATTATCAAATTTAATTGGTTCAATATGATATTGAGAATTGAATAATCTAAATTTACTAATTAATCAAAAAAATTAAGGATTAATCGAAGCCGATTACGAAGTAAATTTTCTTCAATAAATTATTTTGATTTGGTTACGACTCACAATTATAAGAAATTAATAAAAATAGGAACAATTCGTATGTTGAGTTATTAAATTGAAATTTTTTAAACTCTAGTGACCAAAATAGGGGTTAGAAGAAAGTTGGGTGATGAATGGTGTAGCTTATCCATTATTTTATTCAGTAAAAAAGAGAACTAATGTGCCACATCAGCTTCTAACGGGAGGGACCATACAGAAAGCGATCTAAAAGTTATGTGAATAAAATGAAAACAAACTAAAAGTTTAGTGACTATATTGCAAGTTTTAAAATTCTGGTGTCCAAAATGAAAGCGCCTTAAAAGTTTAGTGACCATTTATGTAGTTTACCCAAATTTTTAAAATTAAATTTGAAAAAAACTCAAACAACTCGACTAGACTAAAATTTCATAAATTTAAATCGACTCGAAAAAATTTAAAGAAAGTTTGAGTTTTAAAATAGAACTCGTAAAATGGACTAATTCGAAATGTTTTGACTCGATCTGTTCGAATACTGACATTTAAGCCTTTATTAAAATTTAATTTAAATATATTTTATCATTAATTAAATAAACTTAATCAAAAATCCTCAAATGTTAGCTGAGACGTCACTCTACGTATGAAACAAAACAACACACGTTTACTCAATTGTAAAATAAATGCATGTGGTAAGGTAGACGTTAAATCAACTGTAAAAAATTGTATGTCGGCGGGGACACGTCATCTCGACTTCAGAAGAAAAAAAATACACGTGGGTGGGGACAATATTGAACAGTGTATCTGTTACTATTACCTCAATCGAATATCCTTGTTAATATATTTTTTAAAATTGAAGTTTTATTTTAAAAATATTAAATAATTTCAACAATTAAAGTGACATCAAATCTCCAAATTATTTAATAATTTAATTAATATTAAAATGAATAGTTCATTGTGTGGGTGAAAATTATTAAATTAGTACGGACAATATTAAAATGGTTGGTGGGGTGGATTATTCCTTATGAACATAAAAAATTTCATTATTGTCCCTTACCAAAACAATCGTACTTTATAAAGATATTAAATTCCTTTTCAACTTAGGTGTATTGTTGAAAAGATTATTATCAAAATTGAAAATTTGTATAATATAAAAGGGGCAGAGATTTCTTATTGTTAGTTCAATCATTTGATCATTCTTTTCAATTACATATATTGATTAATTGGTAAAATTTGATTTTTCAATTCTCTATTTTATATTGTACCAATTAAATTGGATAATTGAATGACTAGTTAACCATAATATTTGCTTCAGGTAATGTTTTGTTTTTACTTTTCTTATTAAAACATCAAATATGACAATATAATAAATTTAATAATTGTTCGGTTGTGATAAGTGTAAAAGCAACTAGAATCACTAGAATATAAGATATGTTAATGTATAAAATTTACAAGTATTATATATAACTGATCAGATTGGTTATGATTTTTTTTATCACAACCGAACAATTATTGAATTTATCATATTATATATTTGAAATTTTAATAAGCAATGTAAAAAAACATTACCAGAATCAAATATTTCAGTTAACTGGTCAATCAATTATCCGATTTAATTGGCCCAATATAAGATCGGGAATTGAATAATCTGATTTTACCAACTTATCAAAATTATTTTTAAGGATTAATCGAACCTGATTACGATGTAGATTTTTTAAATAAATTATTTCAATTTGGTTATGGTTCATAGTTTTAAGCAAAATTGATTAACTAATCTGATCAATTATATACAATATTTGGAAATTTTATGCATTTAAATATCTTATAGTCTAGTGATTCTAGTTGTTTTTACACTGATCACAATCAACCATTATTAAATTTACAATATTATCATATTTTATTTTTTAATAAGCAAAGTAAAAAAATTCATTACCCGAATCAAATATTTTGGTTAACTAGTTAATTAATTATCCAATTTAATTGGTTCAATATGATATTGAGAATTGAATAATCTAAATTTACTAATTAATCAAAAAAAATTAAGGATTAATCGATGCCGATTACGAAGTAAATTTTCTTCAATAAATTATTTCGATTTGGTTACGACTCACAGTTATAAGCAATTAATAAAAATAGGAACAATTCGTAAGTTGAGTTATTAAATTGAAAATTTTAAACTCTAGTGACCAAAATAGGGGTTAGAAGAAAGTTGGGTGATGAATGGTGTAGCTTATCCATTATTTTATTCAGTAAAAAAGAGAACTAATGTGCCACATCAGCTTCTAACGGGAGGGACCATACAGAAAGCGATCTAAAAGTTATATGAATAAAATGAAAACGAACTAAATGTTCAGTGACTATATTGCAAGTTTTAAAATTCTGGTGTCCAAAATGAAAGAGCCTTAAAAGTTTAGTGACAATTTATGTAGTTTACCCAAATGTTTAAAAATAAATTTGAAAAAAACTCAAACAACTCGACTCGACTAAAATTTCACAAATTTAAATCGACTCGAAAAAAAAATCAAAGAAAGTTTGAGTTTTAAAATAGAACTCGTAAAATGGACTAATTCGAAATGTTTTGACCCGATCTGTTCGAATACTCACATTTAAGCCTTTATTAAAATTTAATTTAAATATATTTTATTATTAATTAAATAAACTTAATCAAAAATCCTAAAAACGTTAGCTGAGACGTCACTCTACGTATGAAACAAAACACCACACGTTTACTCAATTGTAAAATAAATGCATGTGGTAAGGTAGACATTAAATCAACTGTAAAAAATTGCATGTGGGCGGGGACACGTCATCTCAACTTCAGAAGAAAAAAAAATACACGTTGGTGGGGACAATATTTTTTGTTTGCTCGGCAACATGTATGATTTATTAAAGAAAGTCTCATACATAGCCAACATTCCCCCAAGCCTCGTTGGTGGGGACAATATTGAACAGTGTATCTGTTATTATTACCTCAATCGAATATCCTTGTTAATATATTTTTTAAAATTGAAGTTTTATTTTAAAAATATTAAATAATTTCAACGATTAAAGTGACATCAAATCTCCAATTTATTTAATAATTTAATTAATATTAAAATGAATAGTTCATTGTGTGGGTGAAAATTATTAAATTAGTACGGACAATATTAAAATGGTTGGTGGGGTGGATTATTCCTTATGAACATAAAAAATTTCGTTATTGTCCCTTACCAAAACAATCGTACTTTATAAAGATATTAAATTCCTTTTCAACTTAGGTGTACTGTTGAAAAGATTATTATCAAAATTGAAAAGTTGTATACTATAAAAGGGGCAGAGATTTCTTATTGTTAGTTAAATCATTTGATCATTCATTTCAATTACTTATATTGATTAATTGGTAAATTTCGATTTTTCAATTCTCTATCTTATATTGTACCAATTAAATTGGATAATTGAATGACTAGTTAACAATAATATTTGCTTCAGGTAATGTTTTGTTTTTACTTTTCTTATTAAAACATCAAATATGACAATATAATAAATTTAATAATTGTTCGGTTGTGATAAGTGTAAAAGCAACTAGAATCACTAGAATATAAGATATGTTAATGTATAAAATTTACAAGTATTATATATAACTGATCAGATTGGTTATGATTTTTTTTTATCACAACCGAACAATTATTGAATTTATCATATTATATATTTGAAATTTTAATAAGCAATGTAAAAAAACATTACCAGAATCAAATATTTTGGTTAACTTGTCAATCAATTATCCGATTTAATTGGCCCAATATAAGATCGGGAATTGAATAATATGATTTTACCAACATATCAAAATTATTTTTAAGGATTAATCGAACCTGATTACGATGTAGATTTTTTAAATAAATTATTTCAATTTGGTTATGGTTCATAGTTTTAAGCAAAATTGATTAACTAATCTGATCAGTTATATACAATATTTGGAAATTTTATGCATTTAAATATCTTATAGTCTAGTGATTCTAGTTGTTTTTACACTGATCACAATCAACCATTATTAAATTGACAATATTATCATATTTTATTTTTAACAAGCAAAGTAAAAAAATTCATTACCCGAATAAAATATTTTGGTTAACTAGTTAATTAATTATCAAATTTAATTGGTTCAATATGATATTGAGAATTGAATAATCTAAATTTACTAATTAATCAAAAAAATTAAGGATTAATCGAAGCCGATTACGAAGTAAATTTTCTTCAATAAATTATTTCGATTTGGTTACGACTCACAATTATAAGAAATTAATAAAAATAGGAACAATTCGTATGTTGAGTTATTAAATTGAAATTTTTTAAACTCTAGTGACCAAAATAGGGGTTAGAAGAAAGTTGGGTGATGAATGGTGTAGCTTATCCATTATTTTATTCAGTAAAAAAGAGAACTAATGTGCCACATCAGCTTCTAACGGGAGGGACCATACAGAAAGCGATCTAAAAGTTATGTGAATAAAATGAAAACAAACTAAAAGTTCAGTGACTATATTGCAAGTTTTAAAATTCTGGTGTCCAAAATGAAAGCGCCTTAAAAGTTTAGTGACCATTTATGTAGTTTACCCAAATGTTTAAAATTAAATTTGAAAAAAACTCAAACAACTCGACTAGACTAAAATTTCATAAATTTAAATCGACTCGAAAAAATTTAAAGAAAGTTTGAGTTTTAAAATAGAACTCGTAAAATGGACTAATTCGAAATGTTTTGACTCGATCTGTTCGAATACTCACATTTAAGCCTTTATTAAAATTTAATTTAAATATATTTTATCATTAATTAAATAAACTTAATCAAAAATCCTCAAATGTTAGCTGAGACGTCACTCTACGTATGAAACAAAACAACACACGTTTACTCAATTGTAAAATAAATGCATGTGGTAAGGTAGACGTTAAATCAACTGTAAAAAATTGTATGTCGGCGGGGACACGTCATCTCGACTTCAGAAGAAAAAAATACACGTGGGTGGGGACAATATTGAACAGTGTATCTGTTACTATTACCTCAATCGAATATCCTTGTTAATATATTTTTTAAAATTGAAGTTTTATTTTAAAAATATTAAATAATTTCAACGATTAAAGTGACATCAAATCTCCAAATTATTTAATAATTTAATTAATATTAAAATGAATAGTTCATTGTGTGGGTGAAAATTATTAAATTAGTACGGACAATATTAAAATGGTTGGTGGGGTGGATTATTCCTTATGAACATAAAAAATTTCGTTATTGTCCCTTACCAAAACAATCGTACTTTATAAAGATATTAAATTCCTTTTCAACTTAGGTGTACTGTTGAAAAGATTATTATCAAAATTGAAAAGTTGTATACTATAAAAGGGGCAGAGATTTCTTATTGTTAGTTAAATCATTTGATCATTCATTTCAATTACTTATATTGATTAATTGGTAAATTTCGATTTTTCAATTCTCTATCTTATATTGTACCAATTAAATTGGATAATTGAATGACTAGTTAACCATAATATTTGCTTCAGGTAATGTTTTGTTTTTACTTTTCTTATTAAAACATCAAATATGATAATATAATAAATTTAATAATTGTTCGGTTGTGATATGTAACACCCGTGTTTTTGGGTTAGGAGTTCACTGTGTGTGTGTTGGGTTCGAGTCACCCAAACCGGTTTAATTTAATTAGGTCTTGGTTTTACTTTAAATGAGATTAAAATTAAAGGAATGGAAATCTTGTAATTTAGTTAAAATAAAGGAAGACAACTTTTTGAAAAAAATAAAGAAAAAAAAATAAGTCATCTTCTTCTTATTTGCTTCTAACGTGAAAACCTCCCAAAAACCCCAAATCACTATTCCATCCATTTTCTCCATCGATTCAAGAGCTCTTTTGGAGGTAATTCCGTTTTTGAACTCTCCTATTCATCCCAAGCATTTCCATGGTTTTAGATTTCAAAACCATCAACATTTTAGTTTTCCAAGTTTTTAAGGTTGAAGAAAAGTATGAATTTTTAATGGGTTTTCAACTTGTTCTTGGTTTGTTTAGTTGATTTTTGAGTTCACCTTACCTTTTTACACCTCATAATTTGAAATGGAAGGATTTTGAGAAAAATCCCGAAGTGAGTCTTGGGGGTGTTTTTGAAAGTGTCAAAACTTAAATTTTTGGTGTGTTTTTGTGTTGGGTTGAAGAGCTGATGGTATAGGGTTGTTAGGAAGGTGTTTCGGAAGCCTTTAGATGTCACTTGGGTGTTGGAAATGGTGGATTTCAGCTGGGTATTTAGGGTGTACGAAAATGTGAGTTTTGTGGTTAGTTTGGGTTTGAAACTATGAAGTTTTGGCTTGTGATTGTGAGTTGGGTTTGTGGCTGAGTTTAGCATTGATTCGGTTGAGTAATACTTGTCTTTTGATTGGTTAGAAGCAAGAGGAAACATCAGAGAAGGATCAAGATCGGTTCCGAAAATTGTGGAGGCTTGAGTTGGCTTTTGCTTGGTTTGCTAAGGAAGGGTGGTGAGTGCTACTTTCAAATTTGTTTAAATTGGTTCAAGTGTGTGTAATGAAGGTTTTGGAATGAGCTTGGTAGGCCATTCCAAGGTAGAAGTTGAATTGGTAGTTTAACTTCTTGTGTGTTAATAAGCTTTAGATGTTTATGCTTATATTGATCTTGTGAGGCATGAATTGATTATGTATGTATATACATTGATGTGTGTGATGATGGATGTGAGCTATAAATGATGGATGTATGATGTGGTTAAAGGTATAATTGGCACTAGTTAACTTGCCGGATATAAATGATCGATCATTAGGATTAGTGTGCACACGTTTGAGTCAAATTCGTGCGTGGCCTTGGTGGCGTTAAGTCATCAAGGAGGAGTACGGTGATGTAATATTCCACCCGAAATTGTTTATATTATACGTGATGATGAGTGGAATCCCATCCGTAAGGCATGTGATGATGAGTGGAATCCCATCCATGCGAGGTCTAGTGATGAGTGTAATCCCACCGAGGTAATGATGTTGTTGAGTGTAATCCGGATATCCGAGTAAACTAATAGTGGCCAATATACTTGCTCTTGTGGTTATGATGTTGAGATAATTGCTTTATCTTGTTGAGCTTTATATGAAGTAAGATGCCATATTATTGACTCTTGTGTTGCTAGCTAGTTTGCTATGTTGATGCTTATGTATGTTGTGAGTGATGCTAAGGATTATATGCTTGAACCCTGCATTGTCGTTGTTTTTGGTTTTAGAGCATCCTCACTAAGCTTCTAGCTTACGCTCTCATTTTCGATAATGCAGATCAGTAGCGTGGAGTTAGCAAGGAGCAAGGTGAAGGGGCATTCCAAGCTTTTGTAGTTGCTCAAGTATGGTTTAGTAAATAAAGTAGTAGTTTAGTAATGGGGCTGCTATGTGATTGTATGAGCGTTGCATGACTCATAATTGTTGAATGTTGTTTATGCGTTGCTTTAGATTTGTAAACCATGTTATGCCTTGTTGAATGCTGGTGATGAGAGGTTATGCCTTAGATGCTTTATGATGTTTGGGTTGGCATGTAAACCTTATGTGTGAAGACATGTGCCTTTGGCTTTTAAAGATTTTGAGTATGCCTTGTTATGCAATATCTATCTTTATGTGAATGTCTTGTTGTTAATGTCTCGTTGATCACCTAAATCGTTCTTCATGTTAGTTCTTGGTTGCTAGTTGTTGTATGTGTGCTTGTATGTGGCTAGGAAAGTCTTAAATTTCATCTAGAGTCGTGTTTGAGAGTCTTTTGCTGAAATTTGGAGACTTGCAGTGCAGGGCGTATCGATACGCCTAAGGGCCGTATCGATACGGTCTCTCCCTTCAGAACTCAGTTTTGGCTTGGTGTATCGATACACGGGGGTGTATCGATACGCCCAAAGCTCACTGGAAATTTGAGATTTTGGTGAGACTTTGGCGTATCGATACGGGCTCAGGGCGTATCGGTACGGTTTTGTCTTGTTGACCGCGAGATGTTGATCGAGAAGGGCGTATCGATACGCTCAAGGGCTGTATCGATACGGTCTCCCTGAGTTGACTGAAGGCAGTTGACTTGGTCAAGGCGTATCGATACCCTTGACTGGTGTATCGATACGGCCTGCTCTATGGCTTTAAAATGGATTGTTTAACATGTTGAATTGGTTTGGTTGCTTTTACCTCGTGATGTTTTCCGCTGTCGTGATCGCTTAGGAAATAATATGCCTTTAGACAAGATTTAGTTAAAAGAAATTTTCTAGGGTTGCTAACCGAGGTGTGACCTTAACGGGTTTTACATCGGTTTTCCCCGTGTAGCCTACTCGGACCGGTCAGTCAACCAGACCGGGACGAGGGGGTTACATTTGTTGGTATCAGAGCCTGAGGTTATCGAGACCTCGGGCAGGTAAGTGAGGTAAGTTGATGTGTTAAGCAATTGTTATGTCTCGGTGAATGCTATGCCGTGTATTCTTGTTGTTTGTTCATTTGTATGGTGTTTGGAAGCATGATTGATTTGTTTGGTGTAGTGTCGAGTTCCCATTGCTACTATTACTTAATTTGAAAAAGTTTTGTAAAGGAAGATACTTGAGCACAGTTAGACCCTTGCCTTTGCTAACTTAATCCTTATATGTTTGTTTGTTGTAGTTGTTATCTTGTTAGCTGTAATATGAGACCACGAGGGAGGCCTAGGATGGTTCAACCGGAACCATGGGCACAAGCTCCGGAAGTTGAGCAAATTGGTGGGGCGCAGGCTCCTCAACCTCCTCCACCTCCTCCTCATCAAGAGGGAGGCGAGGCAGGAGCCGAGGGCGTAGAACCTCAAGTTGGCCAAGGACCGGCCGAAATAGATTTAGCTCCCCTAGTTCAGGCGATAGCCGGGGCTTTTCAGGCTGCAGTGGCTGGGGGTCAGGCAGTGGCACAACCCCAAAGAGAGGGTACTAGTTTACCATTAGAGAGGCTTCGCAGTTTGGGAGGTGAAGAGTTCAGAGGATCTACACCGGAGAGGTCTGAGATGTGGTTAGAGAAGACCGTCCGTATTTTGGCACAAATGGGATGTACCGGGGAGCGCAAGCTGGGGTGTGTTATATCTCTGCTTCAGGGTGATGCCTACACTTGGTGGGTCACCATCACTACGGGTCTAGAAGAGGCTGAGATCACTTGAGAGTTTTTCGAGTCAACTTTCTGTATGAAATATCTGGGTCCTCGATATCTTGATGAGAAGAAGAGGGAATTTATGGCTTTGCTTCAGGGGAGTATGATTGTGACAGACTATGAGATCATATTTGTCAGGCTGAGTTAGTATGCATCTGAGCTTGTTCCTACTGAAGTGGAACGTTGTAACTGTTTCCGCTATGGGTTGAATGAAGAGATCAAGAGGTACACTTTAGCTTCTGACTACACAGATTTTGATGTCTTGGCCGCGAGGGCCAAGGACTTAGAGCACAGTTTGGGCTTGACCAAACGATCTGGTGGTTCTAGTTCTGGGAAGAGATCTAGTGAATTTGATAGAGGTGATGCCAAGAGGCATCGGGACAACAGACATCACTATGACCATAGACGTGGTGGAGGTAACCACGGTAGGGGCCAGAGGGCTGGTGGGCGGTTGCCCACGTGTGCTAGTTACGGGAGGAATCACACCGGTGAGTGTTGGTGGAATTTTCACTCGTGTTGGAGCTGTGGAGCTAGGGATCATATTAGGTGTGACTTTCCACATCAGGTGGGGCATACACCAGTTCAGGCTCCTGCTAGAGCCAATGACTTTCAGAGAGGCCGCGGGCGCGGTAGAGGTAACTTCCAGCCGAGAAATGATGGCCAGAGGAACATAGCGCATGTAGTTGCAGTCCAGCCAGAAGGCAGAGGTCAGGCCAGAGTTTACGCTCAGCGTGGGGATCAGCATGATACAAATGTGATTGTAGGTAACTTCTCGATACAGTCTTTGGGTTTGCTTTCTTTGATTGACTCCGGGTCTACACATTCTTATATTCTGAGTGAGCATGCAAAGTTGTTGAAATTGCCTTGTGAAATATTAGAGGTAGGAGTTAGTTTTACTAGTTCCTTCGGGGATACGGTAATAGTTAGAAAGATGTACAGAAGGTGTCCGCTTATGATTCAGGGACATGTGTTTCCAGTGGATATGATGGAGCTACCATTTTATGGCTTTGATGTGATTCTGGGTATGGACTGGCTCACTGAGCATAGAGCTAGGATAGACTTTGAGACTAAGAGGATTTCTTTGAGACTCGCGGATGATTATGATATTGTGGTGGTAGGTGAGAACGTGAAGTTCTTACCGAATGTAGTTTCAGTTCTAGAGGCTAAGAGGTTAGTTGAGATGGGTTGCGAGGCGTATTTGGCCTATGTGATGAATCCAAACATGAGTGAGGTTAGACCTCAAGACATCTGGACAATGTGTGACTTTCCTAGTGTGTTTCCGGAAGAATTGTCGGGTTTACCACCTGATAGAGAGGTAGAGTTTGCTATAGAGACTTATTCAGATTCAGCTCCTGTTTCGATTGCTCCGTATCGTATGGCACTGAAAGAACTGAAAGAGTTGAAGACTCAGTTGCAAGAGTTGACAGATAGAGGCTTCATTCGACCGAGCTCTTTGCCTTGGGGCGCTTCAGTTTTGTTTGTAAAGAAGAAAGACGGAAGCATGAGAATGTGTATAGATTACAGACAATTGAATCAATTAACAGTAAAGAACAAGTATCCGTTTCCGAGAATTGATGATTTGTTTGACCAGTTGAGAGGGGCATCAGTCTTTTTGAAGATCGACTTGAGATCCGGTTACTACCAATTGAAGGTAAGAGAGGTTGATGTACCGAAGATGGCCTTTAGGACTAGATATGGTCACTATGAGTTTTTATTCATGCCTTTGGGGTTGACTAACGCACCGGCTGCTTTCATGGATATGATGAATAGGATCTTCCATCAGTACCTAGATCAGTTTGTAGTTGTCTTCATAGATGACATCTTGGTGTATTCGCGTACCGAGGAAGACCATGACCGACACTTGAGATTAGTTTTGCAGACTTTGTTGGATAATCAGTTGTATGCAAAGTTGAGCAAGTGTGAGTTCTGGATCCGAGAGGTAGTCTTCCTAGGGCACGTAGTGTCAGCCGATAGGATTAGAGTTAATCCGAAGAAAATAGAGGCCATTGTTGAGTGGAAGAAACTGAAGTCAGTAACAGAGATTCGTAGCTTTCTAGGCTTAGCTGGATACTATAGAAGGTTCGTAGAAGGTTTCTCGAAGTTAGCCGCTCCATTGACACAGTTACTTCAGAAGAGTGTTCAGTTTTAGTGGTCAGATGCAAGACAGCGAGCCTTTGAGAAGTTGAAAGAAGCTTTGACCCAAGCACCGATTTTGATTCAGCCAGAGTCAGGGAAAGACTATGTAGTTTACAGTGATGCTTCCTATGTAGGCCTAGGTTGTGTTCTCATGCAAGACAAGAGAGTAGTGGCTTATGCCTCAAGAAAGTTGAAGACTCACGAGCATAACTATCCGACCCATGACATAGAGTTAGCTGCAGTTGTGTTTGCTCTAAAGATTTGGAGGCATTATTTGTACGGTGAGAAATGCACAGTGTACACAGATCACAAGAGTTTGAAGTACATCATGACTCAGCGAGATTTGAATTTCAGACAGCGTAGGTGGTTAGAGTTGCTAAAGGACTATGATCTTACGATTGAGTACCATCCGGGTAAGGCCAATGTAGTGGCTGATGCTTTGAGTAGAAAGGTAGTTGTAGATTTGGGAGCCGTGTTTGCTAGATTGAGCTTGTCCGGAGATGGTGGCTTGGTGGCCGAGCTTCAGGTTAGACCTACTCTTGGTTAGTTGATTAGGGAGAAACAGCTCTTAGATAGATCTTTGGCACCTCACGTGCAAGACATAGCCGAGGGTAGACCTTCAGATTACAGTTTCAATATCGATGGGGTCTTGTGTTTCAGAAATAGGATAGTTGTACCAGAAGACAGTGAATTGAGACATACGATCTTGACTGAAGCACACAGTAGTACGTTTGCTATGCATCCTGGAAGTACGAAGATGTACCGAGATTTGAAGAAATAGTACTTTTGGGTTGGTTTGAAGAGAGATGTAGCCGACTTCGTGAGTAAGTGTATGGTGTGTCAGAGAGTGAAGGCGGAACATCAGGTTCCCTCATATTTGTTGCAACCGTTGAGAATTCCGAAATGGAAATGGGAGAATATCCCCATGGATTTTGTTTCGGGTTTGCCTTTGACTCCTACGAAGAAGAACTCAGTTTGGGTTATAGTAGACCGTTTCACGAAGTGTGCTCACTTCTTGGCAGTCAATACGACTTATACATTAGATAGATTGGCCGATCTGTACATTGGTGAGATTGTTAGACTGCATGGTGTGCCGAAGTCTATTGTGTCCGATAGAGATCCGAGGTTTACAGCTCGATTTTGGGAGTGCCTGCATACAACTTTGGGTACCCGTTTAAATTTCAGCACGTCTTATCATCCTCAGACCGATGGTTAGTCAGAGAGGGTTATACAGATTTTAGAGGATATGTTGCGTTGTTACATCATTGAATTTCAGGGTACTTGGGAGAAGCACTTTCCTCTAGTTGAGTTTGCTTACAATAACAGTTTTCAGTCGAGCATTCAGATGGCTCCGTATGAGGCCTTGTATGGCAGAAAGTGTAGAACTCTAGTTTGTTGGGCTGAAGTGGGACAGAAGTTGTTACCTATGCCGGATTTGCTTAAGGGGACAACCGATAAAGTGAAATTAATTTGCGATCGCTTGAAGGCAGCTTCGGATAGGCAGAAGTCCTATGCCGACTTGAAGAGGAAGGATGTTGAATTTTCAGTGGGTGAGAAGGTGTTTTTAAAAGTGTCTCTGTGGAAGAAAGTAATGAGATTTGGCAGAAAAGGAAAGTTGAGTCCGAGGTACATAGGACCGTATGAGATTGTGAAGAGGGTTGGTCCAGTTGCTTATCAGTTGTGTTTGCCATCCGAGCTAGAGAAGATACACGATGTGTTTCATGTTTCCATGCTCCGTAAGTATAGGTCAGATCCATCACATGTTATGTCTGTAGAAGAGATTGAATTGAATCCGGATTTGACTTATGAAGAAGAACTAGTTGAGATCTTAGCTTCTGACAGCAAGGTGTTGCGGGGTAGATCGATTGAGTTAGTAAAAGTGCGGTGGCAACGTCGAGGGGTGGAAGAGGCCAGTTGGGAGAGGAAGGAGGATATGGAAAGGCAGTTTCCTTATCTCTTTCAGTCAGGTAATTTCGGGGACGAAATTCCTTAAGTGGGAGAGAGTTATAACACCCGTGTTTTGGGGTTAGGAGTTCGATGTGTGTGTGTTGGGTTCGAGTCACCCAAACCGGTTTAATTTAATTAGGTCTTGGTTTTACTTTAAATGACATTAAAATTAAAGGAATGGCAATCTTGTAATTTAGTTAAAATAAAGTAAGACAACTTTTTGAAAGAAAAAGAAAGAAAAAAAAAAGAAAAAAAAAAGAAGTCATCTTCTTCCTATTTGCTTCTAACGTGAAAACCTCCCCAAAACCCCAAATCACTATTCCATCAATTTTCTCCATCGATTCAAGAGCTCCTTTGAAGGTAATTCCATTTTTGAACTCTCCTATTCATCCCAAGCATTTCCATGGTTTTAGATTTCAAAACCATCAACATTTTAGTTTTCCAAGTTTTTAAGGTTGAAGAAAAGTATGAATTTTTAATGGGTTTTCAACTTGTTCTTGGTTTGTTTAGTTGATTATTGAGTTCACCTTACCTTTTTACACCTCATAATTTGAAATGGAAGGATTTTGAGAAAAATCCCGAAGTGGGTCTTGGGGTGTTTTTGAAAGTGTCAAAACTTGAATTTTTGGTGTGTTTTTGTGTTGGGTTGAAGGGCTGATGGTATAGGGTTGTTAGGAAGGTGTTTTGGAAGCCTTTAGATGTCATTTGGGTGTTGGAAATGGTGGATTTCAGCTGGGTATTTAGGGTGTACGAAAATGTGAGTTTTGTGGTTAGTTTGGGTTTGAAACTATGAAGTTTTGACTTGTGATTGTGAGTTGGGTTTGTGGCTGAGTTTAGCATTGATTCGGTTGAGTAATACTTGTCTTTTGATTGGTTAGAAGCAAGAGGAAACATCGGAGAAGGATCGAGATCGGTTCCGGAAATTGTGGAGGCTTGAGTTGGCTTTTGCTTGGTTTGCTAAGGAAGGGTGGTGAGTGACACTTTCAAATTTGTTTAAATTGGTTCAAGTGTGTGTAATGGAGGTTTTGGAATGAGCTTGGTAGGCCATTCCAAGGTAGAAGTTAAATTGGTAGTTTAACTTCTACTGTGTTAATAAGCTTTAGATGTTTATGCTTATATTGATCTTGTGAGACATGAATTGATTATGTATGTATATACATTGATGTGTGTGATGATGGATGTGAGCTATAAATGATGGATATATGGTGTGGTTAAAGGTATAATTGGCACTAGTTAACTTATCGGGTATAAATGATCGATCATTAGGATTAGTGTGCACACGTTTGAGTCAAATTCGCGCTTGGCCTTGGTGGCGTTAAGTCATCAAGAAGGAGTACGGTGATGTAATATTCCACCGGAAATTGTTTATATTATACGTGATGATGAGTGGAATCTCATCCGTAGGGCATGTGATGATGAGTGGAATCCCATCCATGCGAGGTCCGGTGATGAGTGTAATCCCACCGAGGTAATGATGTTGTTGAGTGTAATCCGCATATCCGAGTAAACTAATAGTGGCCAATATACTTGCTCTTGTGGTTGTGATGTTGGGATAATTGCTTTATCTTGTTGAGCTTAATATGAAGTAAGATGCCATATTATTGACTCTTGTGTTGCTAGCTAGTTTGCTATGTTGATGCTTATGTATGTTGTGTGTGATGCTAAGGATTATATGCTTGAACCCTGCATTGTCGTTGTTTTTGGTTTTAGAGCATCCTCACTAAGCTTCTAGCTTACGCTCTCATTTTCGACAATGCAGATCAGTAGCGTGGAGTTAGCAAGGAGCAAGGCGAAGGGGCATTCCAAGCTTTTTTAGTTGCTCAAGTATGGTTTAGTAAATAAAGTAGTAGTTTAGCAATGGGGTTGCTATGTGATTGTATGAGCGTTGTATGACTCATAATTTTTTAATGTTGTTTATGCTTTGCTTTGGATTTGTAGACCATGTTATGTCTTGTTGAATGTTGGTGATGAGAGGTTATGCCTTGGATGCTTTATGATGTTTGGGTTGGCATGTAAACCTTATGTGTGAAGACATGTGCCTTTGGATTTTAAAGCTTTTGAGTATGCCTTGTTATGCAATATCTATCTTTATATGGATGCCTTGTTGTTAATGTCTCGTTGATCACCTAAATCGTTCTTCATGTTAGTTCTTGGTTGCTAGTTGTTGTATGTGTGCTTGTATGTGGCTAGGGAAGTCTTAAATTTCATCTAGAGCCGTGTTTGAGAGTCTTTTGCTGAAATTTGGAGACTTGCAGTGCAGGGCGTATCGATACGCCTAAGGGCCGTATCGATACGGTCTTGCCCTTCAGAACTCAGTTTTGGCTTGGTGTATCGATACACGGGGGTGTATCGATACGCCCAAAGCTCACTGGAAATTTGAGATTTTGGAGAGACTTTGGCGTATCGTTACGGGCTCAGGGCGTATCGGTACGGTTTTGTCTCGTTGACCGCGAGATGTTGACTGAGAAGGGCGTATCGATACGCTAACGGGCTGTATCGATACGGTCTCCCTGAGTCGACTGAAGGCAGTTGATTTGGTCAAGGCGTATCGATACCCTTGACTGGTGTATCGATACGGCCTGCTCTGTGGCTTTAAAATGGTCTATTTAATATGTTGAATTGGTTTGGTTGCTTTTACCTCCTGATGTTTTCCACTGTAGTGATCGCTTAGGAAATAATATGCCTTTAGACAAGATTTAATTAAAAGAAATTTTCTAGGGTTGCTAACCGAGGTGGGACCTTAACGGGTTTCACATCGGTTTTCCCCGTGTAGCCTACGCGGACCGGTCAGTCCACCCGACCGGGACGAGGGGGTTACATGATAAGTGCAAAAGCAACTAGAATCACTAGAATATAAGATATGTTAATGTATAAAATTTACAAATATTATATATAACTGATCAGATTGGTTATGATTTACTGATCACAATCAACCATTATTAAATTCACAATATTATCATATTTTATTTTTTAACAAGCAAAGTAAAAAAATTCATTACCCGAATAAAATATTTTGGTTAACTAGTTAATTAATTATCCAATTTAATTGGTTCAATATGATATTGAGAATTGAATAATCTAAATTTACTAATTAATCAAAAAAAATTAAGGATTAATCGAAGCCGATTACGAAGTAAATTTTCTTCAATAAATTATTTCGATTTGGTTACGACTCACAATTATAAGCAATTAATAAAAATAGGAACAATTCGTAAGTTGAGTTATTAAATTGAAAATTTTAAACTCGAGTGACCAAAATAGGGGTTAGAAGAAAGTTGGGTGATGAATGGTGCAGCTTATCCATTATTTTATTCAGTAAAAAAGAGAACTAATGTGCCACATCAGCTTCTAACGGGAGGGACCATACAGAAAGCGCTCTAAAAGTTCTGTGAATAAAATGAAAACGAACTAAAAGTTCAGTGACTATATTGCAAGTTTTAAAATTCTGGTGTCCAAAATGAAAGCGCCTTAAAAGTTCGGTGACCATTTATGTAGTTTACCCAAATGTTTAAAATTAAATTTGAAAAAAAAACTCAAACAACTCGACTCGACTAAAATTTCATAAATTTAAATCGGCTCGAAAATAATTCAAAGAAAGTTTGAGTTTTAAAATAGAACTCGTAAAATGGACTAATTCGAAATGTTTTGACCCGATCTGTTCGAATACTCACATTTAAGCCTTTATTAAAATTTAATTTAAATATATTTTATTATTAATTAAATAAACTTAATCAAAAATCCTCAAACGTTAGCTGAGAAGTCACTCACCGTATGAAACAAAACACCACACGTTTACTCAACTGTAAAATAAAAGCATGTGGTAAGGTAGACGTTAAATCAACTGTAAAAAATTGCATGTGGGCGGGGACACGTCATCTCAACTTCAGAAAAAAATACACGTGGGTGGGGACAATATTGAACAGGGTATATGTTATTATTACCTCAATCGAATATCCTTGTTAATATATTTTTTAAAATTGATGTTTTATTTAAAAAATATTAAATAATTTCAACGATTAAAGTGAAATCAAATCTCCAATTTATTTAATAATTTAACTAATATTAAAATGAATAGTTCATTGTGTGGGTGAAAATTATTAAATTAGTACGGACAATATTAAAATGGTTGGTGGGGTGGATTATTCCTTATGAACATAAAAAATTTCGTTATTGTCCCTTACCAAAACAATCGTACTTTATAAAGATATTAAATTCCTTTTCAACTTAGGTGTACTGTTGAAAAGATTATTATCGAAATTGAAAAGTTGTATAATATAAAAGGGGCGGAGATTTCTTATTGTTAGTTCAATCATTTGATCATTCATTTCAATTACTTTTTTTTATCGACAAAACGATGTATATTAAAGAAGGAAAATATACAACGCGAGTCACACATGCGCCTCATTAAAAACCTCCCTAAGCCTAACGGGGGAAAAGAGTACGACACATGGACTAAAGGAGAACAATCGAAACAAGTGAACATAAACCCCGTACAAATAGAACAGTCAAACAGAGGCCTGAAATAAAGATACCCGTGAAACCCCTTCCTTTGCTAGCGCATCAGCTAGCCCATTCGCCTCACGGAAGATATGCGTAAAGCAAACGGACCCCAACGTGAGGCATGCGTGATCGATCAAACTAAAAATCTCCCATAAACGCCAAGGTCGACGTTCCAACTGCAACACCCAACCAAGAGCAACTTTGGAATCCGACTCCACAATGAGGGGACGAGAAGCCCATTTAGACGCAACAAAAAAATCCAACGCATAAGCGATTGCCCGTATCTCCGCGACATTTGAATCAAGAGAGCCAAGAGGACCCGAGAAGAGCGCAAGGTTGCGACCCTGTGCATCACGCAACACCCCCCCAAATCCTGCAGGCCCCGGCTTCCCAAGAGCTGAACCATCAACCGAAAACTTTAGCGTGTCCCCGAGAGGAGGCTCCCAACATACCCCCACACGACAAGCCTTAAAACCCACACCTTCACTGAACGAGCTCGGACAATCCCACCATAAAGACTCGCTCACGGACAGCCCCTCTTTCAAAGTCTTCACCCAGTAAAATGAGCGTAGTTTGACCAAGAAACCAATCTCTGAAGCCGGTAAACATTTGCCATTAAAAACATACGCGTTGCGCGCAAGCCATAGGGACCATAACAGAGCAGCAGTGCTCGACACCCACAAAAGCTTTAAAGTACCCGTGAACGAACAATGAAATCTCGGGATGAAAAAAATATGAAAAGGACTTTGGTAACGGTAACGACACCCCCCACCATCGTCGGAACCAATCCCACAATCCTTGGGAAAACGGACAAAGGAAAAACAAGTGATCAATCTCCTCCTCCCTCTCACGACACCACACACATAAACCTTGCTGCTCATCCAACACGATTCCACGAATCTTCAAAAAATCAAAGGTAGGTAATCGGCGCAGCCAAGTGAACCACAAAAACGCCTGGACCTTAGGAGGGACTAGGACCTTCCACTCAAAACATTCACCAAATTCGCTCTCACCCACTTTATCAAGCATAAGCAATCGAGACAAAGTCTTAACTGAAAAAATCCCATGTGTATCCGGTGTCCATACTAACATATCAACAGCCCCTTGCCGCAACCTCACCTGACACAAAAGCGAACTAAGCTCCCAAAGTTGGCGAAACTCAAATGAACGCAAACCACGGCGGAAAAACTCTCCCATCGATCATGCTGGAAACTACCCCCAACGAAAAGGTCAACAACCAAATCTAGGCGATTTACCGCAATCGAAAACAACCGAGGATATATATCCTTCAACGGTTGCTCAACGCACCATGCGTCAAACAAAAACAGTACCCGCGAACCAGAACCAACCTTCCAAACAAAACAAGGCTCTCCCATAAACTTTTGGACGCTATCCGAGCTCACCGTTTGAACAATCTGCTTCCAAATAAATGACATCAAAACCCTGAAAGTGGAGTTAAAACACCACCACTGAGCTGCCTCACCATATTTAGCCACGATGATGGCTCTCCACAAAGATGATTCATCCTTAGCATACTGCCAAGACCATTTCTCCAGCAAAGCCTTATTCCGAACCTCCAAATCTGCCACCCCCAACCCTCCAAGATGTCGAGGCCGACACACCATACTCCAGCTCACCCGACACATCTTCCGCTGTAAACTGACCCCACCCCAAAGGAACGCTCGCCTCACCTTATCTATTACTGCGACAACACCTTTCGGCACTCGAAACAAGCCCATATAATAAACAGGAAGTGAAGACAACACAAAATTTACCAGAGTGAGGCGAGCCGCAAAAGATAGCGATGTCCGTTTCCAACCAGCGAGCTTCCGTCGAACCGAGGCAATAACAGGTTCCCACACAACAATGTTACGAGGATTCACCCCTAACGGTAACCCCAGATACACAAACGGCAAATCACCTTTTCGACAACACAAGACATCTGCCATGGAGTCAAGTAGCTCCTCACCCACACCAATTGAATAAAAAGAAGATTTGTTGAAGTTAATTTTCAGTCCAGAACATACTTGAAAACAACATAATAACCTGCGGATATTCGTGGCACTTTCAACTGATGCTTCAAAGAAAAGAATTGTGTCGTCGGCAAACTGAAGATGCGATAAAGATACCCCCGGAGCCAGCAATACCCCACGAATGAGCCCCAATTCTTCCGCTTGAACAAACATCCTATGCAAAGCTTCTGCCACAACAACAAACAACAAAGGCGACAACGGGCAGCCTTGCCTCAGACCACGCCCCATTCCAAATTCTTTAGTGGCACTACCATTTAACAGAATTGATAACCGAACTGTACTGATACACTCCGTAATCCAACTACGCCAAGTCTCACTAAACCCCATCGAGCATAGAATGTGGTCCAAAAATTTCCATCGGACGCAGTCGTAGGCCTTCGCAAAGTCCAACTTCAGGATACATCCACCCAATCGACTCTGCCGCATAGAATGGATTGTTTCATTTGCCAATAAGATACCATCCACAATTTGTCCCCCACGCACAAAAGCCGACTGATGATCGCTTATTAATCCTCCCAACCCGATTGTAGTCTTCTAGCCAGAATCTTAGCAAGAATCTTGTAAATTGAGTTGAGCAAACTGATCGGTCTAAACTCGTTCAAAGTAACCGGTGAGTCCACCTTAGGAAATAGCACAAGAAAAGTATTGTTCGCACCCACAGGTAACTTACCAGATGTGAAAAAGTCAGTCAAAAAACGCCCAACATCGTCACGCACTACCTCCCAACACTTCTTAAAGAATTCCATGCTATAGACATCCAGTCCCGGTGACTTCAAGCCCTCACATCCACGAACAATCGCCCACACCTCATCAAGAGAGAAAGGCGCTACCAACGCCAAATTTTCAACTTCACTCACCCTATTAAAAGATCCCTCAAAACGCCATATACAAGACCTCTCATCCGCGGCAATGTGTTGAGAGAAGAACTGCACTATGTGTTTGCGCAACCGAATCAGATTTGTTACCCAAGTACCACCAATATTCAAACCGGAAATAGCGTTACGCATTGCGCGCAACTTCGCAGCTCTATGAAAGAAAGCAGTATTTTTTTCCCCCAACCTAAGCCAAGTCGCTCTCGACTTTTGACTCCATAACGAATCCTTCCGGCGAATAGCTCACCACAAAGCTTGTACCCACGCTCGCTTCTGATCAGACAACTCAGACATATCCCACTCGGCCTCCTCCACAACGCCACTATCCAAACAATCAGGACGATTTTGAATTTGAACAATCTCATTCTCAATGTCCCCAAACTCCGTTTTATTCCACTGTCGAAGAAAATTCTTTAAGTGTCGAAGTTTGAACGAAATATTAGAATTTCCAATTCCCAAACCTGTCAGACGACACCACTCCTCTGCCATGCAACAGACATTACGCCTCTCTTCTAACCAACAGTTAACAAAGCGAAAAGGGTGAGGGCCCCAATCTTTATCATCACACAGCAAAAGTAACGGGGCATGGTCTGAAATCCCTCTAGGGAGCGACAACTGCTCAATATTTGTAAAGCAATCCATCCAAAGCGACGACACAAGAAACCTATCAATTCGACTCCTACGATTGTCCCTACCAAACCAGGTGAACTGCTTTCCCCGTAATGGTAAATCAATTAAACCCACTGATTGCACAAAAGAAGCAAATGAATTCATACCTCTTGACGCCGAGTTACACCCTGCTCTTTCCGACGCCCAAACCACTGAGTTAAAATCTCCCGCCACGCACCATGGTCCCGAAAATCCCCCGATCACATTCCCCATACGAGACCACAAGTATTCTTGCTCCGTCACATCACAGGGAGTATAAACGGCCATGATGCAACACACAAAGTCTTTTAGTTTCCAAAGCCCATGAATAACAACAAAATGGTGATCCACTTCCACTGACTCCAGCAAAAAACGTGCACCTTCCCAGATCACTAGCAACCCACCCTGACGCTCCAACGGATGGCGAAAACGTATGCTCAAACCCATCACTAAACCAGAGATTTGCAACAACCGACGGTACTGGCTCCTCCAACTTTGACTCCTGCAACAACACAATATCAATCCGCTGCTTTCGTATAACATCACCCACCCTTCTCCTTTTCAACACCGAACCCATCCTCCTGACGTTCCAGCTCAAAATGCGCATGACTACAACGTTCGGATGCCGTCCTGAAGCACCCGTGATAAATCCTTAATTATCTCCTCCTCGCGGCCTATTGATGTCACCCCCACAAGATTTCCTAATGCCACTGTTGCTGCAACCTCTCAATGAAGTATTTGCTGCCTATGTTGCAGGTCCGAGTCTGTTATCGAAGCGTCAGCCACTATAGAAGTATTGTCACGCCCCAAACCCTTCTTCGGTCTCCCTCTCCCTGGTTCGAATTCCTTGCTACTCCCGACAAAGCGTTAACCGATTTAGTCTTTCTAAGTACACCATTTATCCATATTGGGACGGTTTTTTCGCCCTCTAAAGTAGGTCGTACCATTGCATGGTCACCGACAAGCTCCTCAACGGGAATACTTACCAAATCTGCCTGCTCACCAATAGTTGCCTCAACGGGTATGTTCACCAGCCCTTCTAAATCGGTTTTTTCAGACCCCAACTCACCATGCTTTTGGATTTGAAAACCGATCCTATCCCTCTCGAAATCCCCCTTGATTTTGGCTATGGATGTTACTGCCTTCATTCAAATGAATTTGTTGTAACAACTTATCATCAGGATTCAAAATTTCTATCCTTTGGTGACCCTCCCCACGAGGACTCTGCACTCCGGCAGCAGCTGCTTGTAACGGTGAACCACCAACCGGTACAGATGCAGTACCGATCACCTCCTCCCCTTGTCTTTCCAATGAGTGTTCCGACGACGACCCTGAGCACTCAGACGCAACACTCGTGATACGAGGATCCTCTCTATGATCGTCCTCCAAAAGGCGATTGCAACGCCAGTCGTGCGTTGCCATCTTTCCTATGTCCACAAACTCCTCAATATGTCGCTCATCTCCCAACCTTGATTCTGGCACACATTCAGACGAACTCAACTCCGGCGACTCACTACTTTCCTCAGTGGTGGCCATTGTACATTCACATTCAACTAACGGCCCGAACATGGTAACCTCCTTAACATAGACATGATGCGATATCCCCTCGACCTCCAGCAAAACACTTGTATCTATAAAATCCATCATCTATGTTTCAATCAATAACCAGCCACACTCAAAAGATGTCGGTGATTCTGTGTTATCTGCCACACGTACTAATGATCCCCATGTTTTCGCAATATTTTCGAAAGACGCTTGCGACCACGCGTGGATAGGAATTTCTCTCACGGATATCCATGCCCTTCGTGAAGGTAGGATCATTTCCGGCAACCACCTTTCAACTTTGGAAAAGCATTCGCTGAACATCGTCTTCCCCGTGACCTCCTCTCAGATACTTGCATCTGTAAACATCAATAGGATCGTCGGTCCTGCGATACACATAATAGACAAGCCTTGGATGCTATGAAGACTCATCTGTGCTGCTAATTCCTTGAGGCTCCATTGCTGTTTACACCACCCCACCATATAGTTTTGCAGCACTGTCAGTTTCTCCTCGTCCACGTGCCCCTGAACCACCTTAGCCGTAACATGCTTCCTCTTTGAATTCACACTTCGGATCTCCGATTGCGTCTTTACTCTACATTCAAAATTCTGCTGAGAATGTCCTACCCCCATACTTTTATTTCTCCAAAAAAACCCACGATCGTCAAACCTCGCCATGGTCACCAAAAGGCGAGAACCATATATCCACTTGTTATGCAACCGTTCTATGACCCAATCAGCGTCACTTCGACTCTCCCTTCTGACAAAACCAAATCTCGCTCCATCCTTGGCCCTTTTCCGAGGGATGAACGCACCGGTCACCACACTGCGCCTATCAAAAACTTGCCATAGCCCCTTCCAATGCAAAGATTCTGATATCCTCCCCACATACACCGTCCAAAACTGTCGGCGGCCAGACCCTTGTGCGCTGTCCATGGTTTGTAACTTATTAGTTAGTATAAGCCAAGTAAATATCAGATTAGTTCAATAATAAGTTAGATCATTTACACATTTCAATTACTTATATTGATTAATTGGTAAATTTCAATTTTTGAAATCTCTATCTTATATTGTACCAATTAAATTGGATAATTGAATTACTAGTTAACCATAATATTTGCTTCAGGTAATGTTTTGTTTTTACTTTTCTTATTAAAACATCAAATATGATAATATAATAAATTTAATAATTGTTCGGTTGTGATAAGTGTAAAAGCAACTAGAATCACTAGAATATAAGATATTTTAATGTATAAAATTTACAAATATTATATATAACTGATCAGATTGGTTATGATTTTTTTATAACAACAGAACAATTATTAAATTTATCATATTATATATTTGAAATTTTAATAAGAAAAGAAATAAAAACATTACCAGAATCAAATATTTCGGTTAACTGGTCAATCAATTATCCGATTTAATTGGCATAATATAAGATTGAGAATTGAATAATCTGTTTTTACCAACTTATCAAAATTATTTTTTAAGGATTAATCGAACCCGATTACGAGGCAGATTTTTTAAATAAATTATTTCAATTTGGTTACGGTTCACAGTTTTAAGCAAAATTGATTAACTAATCTGATCAGTTATATACAATATTTGTAATTTTTATGCATTTAAATATCTTATAGTCTAGTGATTCTAGTTGTTTTTACACTGATAACAATCAACCATTATTAAATTTACAATATTATCATATTTTATTTTTCAACAAGCAAAGTAAAAAAATTCATTACCCGAATCAAATATTTTGGTTAACTAGTTAATTAATTATCCAATTTAATTGGTTCAATATGATATTGAGAATTGAATACTCTAAATTTATTAATTAATCAAAAAAATTAAGGATTAATCGAAGCCGATTATGAAGTAAATTTTCTTCAATAAATTATTTCGATTTGGTTACAACTAACAGTTATAAGCAATTAATTAAAATAGGAACAATTCGTAAGTTGAGTTATTAAATTGAAAATTTTAAACTCGAGTGCCCAAAATAGGGGTTAGAAGAAAGTTGGGTGATGAATGGTGTAGCTTATCCATTATTTTATTCAGTAAAAAAGAGAACTAATGTGCCACATCAGCTTCTAACGGGAGGGACCATGCAGAAAGCGCTCTAAAAGTTCTGTGAATAAAATGAAAACGAACTAAAAGTTCAGTGACTATATTCCAAGTTTTAAAATTCCGGTGTCCAAAATGAAAGCGCCTTAAAAGTTCAGTGACCATTTATGTAGTTTACCCAAATGTTTAAAATTAAATTTGAAAAAAAAAACTCAAACAACTCGACTCGACTAAAATTTCATAAATTTAAATCGACTCGAAAAAAAAATTCAAAGAAAGTTTGAGTTTTAAAATAGAACTCGTAAAATGGACTAATTCGAAATATTTTGACCCGATCTGTTCGAATACTCACATTTAAGCCTTTATTAAAATTTAATTTAAATATATTTTATTATTTATTAAATAAACTTAATCAAAAATCCTCAAACGTTAGCTGAGACGTCACTCTACGTATGAAACAAAACACCACACGTTTACTCAACTGTAAAATAAATGCATGTGGTAAGGTAGACGTTAAATCAACTGTAAAAAATTGCATGTGGGCGGGGACACGTCATCTCAACTTCAGAAAAAAAATACACGTGGGTGGGGACAATATTGAACAGTGTATTTGTTATTATTACCTCAATAGAATATCCTTGTTAATATATTTTTTAAAATTGAAGTTTTATTTAAAAAATATTAAATAATTTCAACGATTAAAGTGACATCAAATCTCCAATTTATTTAATAATTTAATTAATATTAAAATGAATACTTCATTGTGTGGGTGAAAATTATTAAATTAGTACGGACAATATTAAAATGGTTGGTGGGGTGGGTTATTCCTTATGAACATAAAAAATTTCGTTATTGTCCCTTACCAAAACAATCGTACTTTATAAAGATATTAAATTCCTTTTTAACTTAGGTGTACTATTGAAAAAATTATTATCAAAATTCAAAAGTTGTATAATATAAAAGGGGTGGAGATTTCTTATTGTTAGTTCAATCATTTGATCAATCATTTCAATTACTTATATTGATTAATTGGTAAATTTCGATTTTTGAATTCTCTATCTTATATTGTACCAATTAAATTGGATAATTGAATGACTAGTTAACCATAATCTTTGCTTCAGGTAACGTTTTGTTTTTACTTTTCTTATTAAAACATAAAATATGATAATATAATAAATTTAATAATTGTTCGGTTGTGATAAGTGTAAAAGCAACTAGAATCACTAGAATATGAGATATGTTAATGTATAAAATTTACAAATATTATATATAACTGATCAGATTGGTTATGATTTTTTTTATCACAGCCGAACAATTATTAAATTTATCATACTATATATTTAAAATTTTAATAAGCAAAGAAAAAAAACATTACCCTAATCAAATATTTCGGTTAACTGGTCAATCAATTATCCGATTTAATTGGCACAATATAAGATCGAGAATTGAATAATTTGTTTTTACCAACTTATCAAAATTATTTTTTAACGATTTATCGAACCTGATTACGATGCAAATTTTTTAAATAAATTATTTCAGTTTGGTCACGGTTCATAGTTTTAAGCAAAGTTGATTAACTAATCTGATCAGTTATATACAATATTTGTAAATTTTATGCATTTAAATATCTTATAGTCTAGTGATTCTAGTTGTTTTTACACTGATCACAATCAACCATTATTAAATTTACAATATTATCATATTTTATTTTTTAACAAGCAAAGTAAAAAAATTCGTTACCCGAATCAAATATTCCGGTTAACTAGTTAATTAATTATCCAATTTAATTGGTTCAATATGATGTTGAGAATTGAATAATCTAAATTTACTAATTAATAAAAAAATTAAGGATTAATTGAAGACGATTACGAAGTAAATTTTCTTCAATAAATTATTTCGATTTGGTTACGACTCACATATATAAGCAATTAATAAAAATAGGAACAATTCGTAAGTTGAGTTATTAAATTGAAAATTTTTAAACTCTAGTGACCAAAATAGGGGTTAGAAGAAAGTTGGTTGATGAATGGTGTAGCTTATCCATTATTTAATCAGTAAAAAAGAGAACTAATGTGCCACATCAGCTTCTAACGGGAGGGACCATACAGAAAGCGCTCTAAAAGTTCTGTGAATAAAATGAAAACGAACTAAAAGTTCAGTGACTATATTGCAAGTTTTAAAATTTTGGTGTCCAAAATGAAAGCGCCTTAAAAGTTCAGTGACCATTTATGTAATTTACCCAAATGTCTAAAATTAAATTTGAAAAAAAACTCAAACAACTCGACTCGACTAAAATTTCATAAATTTAAATCGACTCGAAAAAAAAATTCAAAGAAAGTTTGAGTTTTAAAATATAACTCGTAAAATGGACTAATTCGAAATGTTTTTTTTGCTCGGCAAACATGTATGATTTATTAATAAATGTATCATACATAGCCAACATTACTCCAAGCCTCGTTAAAAACCTCTCTACGCCTACAGAGGAAAAGAGTACACAAGGTATTGTTACAACAATAAGTAACAGACACGATACCAAACCCAACATACACTCGAACCCAACGATATCTCACGGTTGTAACTCATCCCTAATTCGAAATCTGTTTGAATACTCACATTTAAGCCTTTATTAAAATTTAATTTAAATATATTTTATTATTAATTAAATAAACTTAATAAAAAATCCACAAACGTTAGCTGAGACGTCACTCTACGTATGAAACAAAACACCACAGGTTTACTCAACTGTAAAATAAATGCCTGTGGTAAGGTAGACGTTAAATCAACTGTAAAAAATTGCATGTGGGCGGGGACACGTCATCTCAACTTCAGAAAAAAATACACGTGGGTGGGGACAATATTGAACAGTGTATCTGTTATTATTACCTCAATCGAATATCCTTGTTAATATATTTTTTAAAATTGAAGTTTTATTTAAAAATATTAAATAATTTCAACGATTAAAGTGACAACAAATCTCCAATTTATTTAATAATTTAATTAATATTAAAATGAATAGTTCATTGTGTGGGTGAAAATTATTAAATTAGTACAGAAAATATTAAAATGGTTGGTGGGGTGGATTATTCCTTATGAACGTAAAAAATTTCGTTATTGTCCCTTACCAAAACAATCGTATTTTATAAAGATATTAAATTCCTTTTCAACTTAGGTGTACTGTTGAAAAGATTATTATCAAAATTGAAAAGTTGTATAATATAAAAGGGGCGAAGATTTCTTATTGTAAGTTCAATCATTTGATCATTCATTTCAATTACTTATATTGATTAATTGGTAAATTTCGATTTTTCAATTCTCTATCTTATATTGTACCAATTAAATTGGATAATTGAATGACTAGTTAACCATAATATTTGTTTAAGGTAATGTTTATTTTTTACTTTTCTTATTAAAACATCAAATATGATAATATAATAAATTTAATAATTGTTCGGTTGTGATAAGTGTAAAAGCAACTAGAATCACTAGAATATAAGATATGTTAATGTATAAAATTTACAAATATTATATATAACTGATCAGAATGGTTATGATTTTTTTATCACAACCGAACAATTATTAAATTTATCATATTATATATTTGAAATTTTAATAAGCAAAGTAAAGAAAAACATTACCAGAATCAAATATTTCGGTTAAATGGTCAATCAATTATCCGATTTAATTGGCAAAATATAAGATCGAGAATTGAATAATCTCTTTTTACCAACTTATCAAAATTATTTTTTATGGATTAATCGAACCTGATTACGATGCAGAGTTTTTAAATAAATTATTTCAATTTGGTTACGGTTCACAGTTTTAAGCAAAATTGATTAACTAATCTGATCAGTTATATACAATATTTGTAAATTTTATGCATTTAAATATCTTATAGTCTAGTGATTCTAGTTGTTTTTACACTGATCACAATCAACCATTTTTTTTTGAAACACTTGCTGAATTTTATTAAGGCGATTAATTCGATCACAACATCGACTTAGGCCTCGTTAAAAAACCCCCTAACCTAATTTGGGGAAAAAGAGTGCACTAAGTCAAAGTTCACCGAACATCCACTACAACACTCACATATCACTACATGACAATTGTAAGACCTGTAGATACTCAAATGAACATTCTTGCTCCTTGTAGATCCACAACAGCACTCGTTTTGTTCCCTTTTGAGGATTGGCCTAGCACCGCTCCCCACCCGCCTCTGCACAGGCCCCCTGCTGCATTACCCTCCAAAGTCCAGAATATCCAGCCGTCTCTCGATGCCTTTTTTGGCGAAGCTATCCGCAAGGTGGTTCGCTTCCCTCGAGACATGCACTACCTGCCACCTTACCCCATTCAAGGCTGAACAAATTCTCTCAATGCTATCTCTATATATGAGAGGGCAGAGAATAACATTTCTAATCCAACAAACCACATTTTGACTATCACATTCGATGATCACCCTCCTTGGGTCCGAACCAAAGTACTCCTTGTAGATCACGGTCGCTTCCTTGCACGCGAGGATTTCCGCTGTGGTTGCATCCACCATTCCTGCATTTTTTGAAAAATAACAAAGCATGGTTCCCATGTGATCCCTGAGCACTCCTCCTATTCCTGCAGGCCCGAAAATCCCACTCACCGCTCCATCGACGTTAAACTTCACGCACCCCTCTCCTGGCCGTTCCCATTCCCCTTTATTTGCCGTCGGCTTGTTGAAGCAGACTATTGCAAGAACTTCACCATTCAATAACACAGATTCGAACCTTGGGAAGTCCGAGCCCCACTTAGCATTTCCCCAACAGCACACTCTCGAAACTGATATCGCAAACATGTTCTCCACACTTGCTGTCTTGTTCTGGAATATTACTTCATTTCTCCCCCATCCAGATTGTCCAAATTATGCTAAAGTATATTAACAACCATACCTTCTGAGTTTTGAAGTCCCTGCCAATATGCTCCCAGCACCTTAGCACCTCCATCGGACATCTTGGGAGGACGAAGTTAACATTCCACATCCTACACCATTTCATCTATAGGCCCCAGGCGTAGCGACATTCGCAAAACAAATGATTCACTGTTTCCGGTCCCAAGCATCCCAGTAGACAATTATCATTTTCTATTGACGTGCAACCCCTCTTCATAAGCTCCACCCTTGTTGGGACACGCCCATGAACCAGCTTCCAAACGAAGGCTTCGACCCGGGGTGGAGCGATATTTGACCATACCAATTTCCACACCTTGTCTGCACTTCCAGCATTGCTGGATTTAGCTTTGCAGAAACTAGCAGAAGAGTAACATCCGTTTGAGCTTGCCACCTAGTGGATTGAATCCTCCCCTTATTCCATTGGCTTGACTCTATCCAACATAGATAAAAAGTTTTCACATACCTCTTTTTCCCAGTCAAAGAGCCCTCTTCTCAATTCTATTATCCATCTCCCTTCTCCGCTCACATTTCGCCAAAAGTTGGATATTGTTCCTTGTTTTCGCACCGCTAGCGCGAATATTCTAGGAAACAAGATCTTCAGCGGTTGCGTTGACGCCCAGCAGTCCTTCCAAAATTCCACCATCTCGCCATTACCAATCGTGTATCTCACATTCTTCATAAATTCATCGTTGTCATTGCCTAAAGGCTTCGTGATTTGGCGCCATACCCATGATTTCTTAACGTTTTGAGTATTTTTCGGCAAAATAAGATTCAAACTCCTTTCGTATTTGGCGTTGACTACCTTGCGCCACAACTTTGTATACTCAGTCCCATATCTCCATAGCCACTTATTTAAGAGAGCCGTGTTCTTCGTCTTGAAATCACATAGACCCAAACCTCCAAATGTTTCGGCTTACATAAACTTTCCCAATTCAGCCAATGAATCTTCCTCTTGTCCAGTCCATCCCACAGAAACTTCGCTACCATTCTATTCAATTTTAAGCAAACTGTTGTTGGCATGTGGAACAAAGACATAAAAAACACAGGGAGATTAGCTAGTACCGATTTAATTAAAACGATTCTTCCCCCAATAGATAGTAGTTTCGTCTTCCATCCCACAAATTTGCTCTCAAATTTCTTGATAATGGGCTCCCATAAGGCATTCGAAGATCTGTGTACCCCGAGTGGTAACCCCAAATAGTTGCATGGTAAGGCTTCGCATTTGCAACCAATAGTAGCTGCCCAACTCTGTATGTCGGACAATTCGGTATTAATTCCAATAAGGGATGATTTTGCTAAGTTTAATTTTAGCCCTGAAACGATTTCAAAACCGCGTAGGATACTAATGATGTTGCAAATTTCCTTCTTGCTCGCACCACAAAACACAATTAAATCGTCCGCAAACTGTAGATGCGTGACTTCCACCCCCTGATTTTCAAAACTCACACCATTGAAAAAGCCCAGTGCTGCTGCCTTTTTTAGCATGGCGCTTAATGCTTCGACCGCGAGGTTGAAAATTGTGGGAGACAGCGGACACCCCTGCCGCAACCCCCTTCTAATGCTGAAACTTCGAGAGGGAGAACCATTTATCAAAACTGAGATCCTTGCAGTCGAAATACAACGCAAAATCCAATCTCGCCATTTGCTGCCAAACCCCATTTTCTCTAATATGAACATGAGGAAACCCCAATCAATGGTATCATAGGCTTTGGAGAAATCCGCCTTGAATATAACTCCCGACAATCCCTTTTGTTTCAAAAGGTCGATGGCTTCGTTAGAGATCAATGAACAGTCCAACAGTTGCTTCCCGGGGCAGAACGCAAATTGCGTGTCACCTATTAAATCTTCAACACTGTTTTTGAGTCGTCGGGATAGAACCTTAGCTAGCAACTTGTATACCACACCGACTAAGCTGATGGGGCGATAGTCCCCAATGCCCTCCGGGTTTTTCTTCTTCGGAATTAAAACTATAAAGGAGTGGTTTACTGGTTGTTCGATCGAGCTGGTCTTGTAAAAATTCTCGAAAAACTCCCATATCTTCCCTTTGATATCTCCCCAAAAATTCTTCAAGAATTGGTCGTTGAATCCATCCGGGCCCAGGGCACGGGATCCATCCATAGACCATAACGCTTTCGAATCTCTTCCATCGAAAATTCCTTTTCCAAGGAAGCAGCATGGGCTGATGAAAGGCTCCTGATATCGCACTCCAGGCTCTCAATTTGTAAGGTAGGTTGCAAGTTATAACACTCTTTGAAGTGTTTGGTCAAAGCACACTTAATCAGTCTTGGCTCCACTAGTTTTCTCCCATTTACTGACAGTGATTTTATCTTATTTTTTCTTCGTCTTGACGATGCAACGAGGTGGAAGTAGCTAGTGTTCCGATCTCCCGCCTGAAACCATTTAACTCTGGATTTTTGGATCCAGTCGAGCTCTTCGCGCCGATAACTGCTCCATAATTTTTCCTTCAAATTAGCCACCTCCTTTATTAATACCGCGTTTCCTCTGCCCCCTTGGATATCCGATTCCTTAGCCATTATTTTCTCCTCCAAAGTGTGAGTTGATTCCCCTACGGCCGTCTTCTTTACTTCACACCATCGTTTAGCTGTTAGCTTACATTGTTTCAGTGTCCCGCAAATGTCCAGCATCGAGGATTTCTTACAAGAATCAGTTATTAGCTTCTGTAGCTCCTTGTCCTCATTCCAGTAGTTGAACCAACGAAACAGTTTGGGTCCCCAGTCCAAATCCTCAATGCACAAAGCAATAGGATTGTGATCCGAGACACTTCTCGGCAACAATTGCTGGAATGCTCCCGGCCATTTCCTAAGAAGTTCTGGGGACAATAAAATTCTGTCCAGGCGGTAAAAAGTGGGATGTTCTCTCATACTTGACCAAGTGAAACGACCCCCCTCAAGGGGAAGATCGATCAACGACAATTGGTCGATGAAGTTAGAAAAGACTTCCATGGCTGCTCTATTCATAGTTGCCCTAACTTTCTCCTCAGTTCTTCTAATCGTATTAAAGTCGCCCCCACACAAAAGCAAGCAATTCAAGTTTCGTAGCCTACTTCCCAACTCGTTGAACATCAGCTCCCTTTCACCATTGTCGTTTGGAGCGTAAACATTCAGTAAAATACATTTTAATCCAAGGGGCAGAATGCATCCCTGGATTAAAACATAGTTTCTGCACACAAAATTCTGTTCCATGTCAAAGAAATCCTTATTCCAAATAGTAATGATACCTCCGAAAGATCCTTCCGCCGGACTAGAAACATACTGCCACTCCTCGATGTCTCCACACAAGCTTTTCAGCAGTTTACCATCCATACTGCTTATTTTGGACTCTTGCATCATGAACACGCCAGGCCTTTCCCTTCTGATTAAATTCCTCACTGCCCCTTTCTTTTCCCTTCTGCCAATGCCTCTTATGTTCCATGATGTTAGAAGATTTTTTTACCAACCATTACCATATTGAAAGAGTCCCACTGGAAGACTTGTACCACTTAACCTTTCCTCTACTTAGCACTCTTGCTCTCTCGGGCAATTTCCAGAAATTTCCTCACTACTTCGCTTTCCTTCGCTTTGAATCTCAATCCAACCGCATTGCAAACCTCCATGGAATCTCTTGCTTCTTCCTCCTCTTCGCCTTCGACTTCTCCCATATCCGGAACCATCGCCGATACGCCCAGGCTTGATTCTCCCGGAGATTGATGCAAGAGTAGATTAACCGCCACACCCCTTCTGTTTTTCTAGGTTTCTATTGGGATCTGCTGTGCCCCTCCCGTTTTGCACGCGAGTTTCCCCATACACTCCTTCAAGCTGTTTGATTTAGCGGTTATAGATAAAGGTTTGTCTCCTTCTGGTAATTTTAGCATTTTGGTTCTGACCGAGAACAACCCTGTGTTGCTGTCAAATGACAGAGTTTGCGAGGAGCTGTCGATGGATATTGTTCTAGAGGCCTCTAGATTTTGGTTAACCACCACATCCAACAGGCCGTTTTCAAATATCGGCCCACTGCAGAGAGTCTTGCCCGTGTTTGGATTGCCCAGTCGGCCCGCGTGGTTCCCTTCCATATGTCCTGGCCCATCAGTTGACTCATGCAAATCCACCTGTCTGTTCAATACCACAGGAGGAATAAAGCCGTTATGGACTAGGTTACGGCTGCTGTCATGTATTAAATTCCCCTGTTCCCGAAAAACGTCCTCATTGCCGTCAATGGAATTCTCCACGTGCTGATTTCCAGAATCTTCCTCAGAACCGACGTTTGGACTATCTTCGTCAATCCACGCTCTCTCATCCTCGTAGTCGGAAGTTGATATCCTAACCCAGCAAACTTTACCGTTCACCGATAGAGGGACGTGCGGTGGTATATCTGATATCGAGCTTACCTCCACCAGAACCCGGGCGACGTCAAATCTGCTTTTTGCTGCCGTTTCATCGTCTACCTTGATGACTTTGCCCCATAAGCTTGCTAGATAGTTGAAGAAACAACTATACCAAACGGATAGAGGCACGCCAACCAGATTAACCCATATCTTTAGCTTCTTCTTTTCTTCGAAAGTGCACAAGTAGTCAATGTCTTTGAACCACATTTGCAAAAGCAAGTTCTTCATCCTCACAAACCTAGCCAGCTCCTCTTCTTTATCAAACTTTATTATCACAAAATAACCAGACCATTCAGAAAGTTTACATTTGATACCGTCTGCGTCCAAAGCTTGCTGGACCATGTTGACGTTATACATGCCCTTCAGTTGTCCCACAAGCGTTAGCTTCATCCATAGCTCTTCTGCCTGAGGGGTGCTAACGTTGTAGGGCACTTCAGCTGAGGTTTTTATGGGACATACCTTCACTTGAGTCTGTGGTGTCGGGACTTGGACATCCTTTGTGAAGCTTGGTTGGCCAACTAGGACCTCCCTAAAGGAACGCCCGTCGCGAAAAGCCGCATTAGCCGCCGGTCTTCTTTCTGCATATTCCCTACTTTTCCTTCTGTCTCTCCTTTCCTCCCTCGCGGGGAAGACTTTGATCGAAAAGCCATCCAGCCTTCGGTTGTTGGCACGTTCCACCGCTCTTAGTGCATCCGTTTTCTCGAAGTACCTCACGAAAGAAAAAGTATGAGGCTTGCCCACCCTGCTCCTGTTTCTGTACGCAATGTAGACATCCTTCACTTTTCCATATTCCATGAACGCGTCCTTCAGGGTAGCTTGGTGAATCCTTTTGCTCACGCCATTAACGAACACTGTCTCGCCTCTTCTCCGAACGTCCTCCCTGCGCTGGTAGCTTGCCTTGCCGCCTTGTCTTCGCTGACTCTCCGCCTGCTTGCTCTCCCAGCTCTCCCTCATTGTTTTTTTACTACGATGGATTCTTACAATCAACCATTATTAAATTTACAATATTATCATATTTTATTTTTTAACAAGCAAAGTAAAAAAATCCATTACCCGAATCAAATATTCTGGTTAACTAGTTAATTAATTATCCAATTTAATTGGTTATTGAGAATTTAATACTCTAAATTTACTAATTAATCAAAAAAATTAAGGATTAATCGAAGTCGATTACGAAGTAAATTTTCTTCAATAAATTATTTCGATTTAGTTACGACTTACAGTTATAAGCAATTAATAAAAATATGAACAATTCATAAGTTGAGTTATTAAATTGAAATTTTTTAAACTCTAGTGACCAAAATAGGGGTTAGAAGAAAGTTGGGTGATGAATGGTGTAGCTTATCCATTATTTTATTCAGTAAAAAAGAGAACTAATGTTCCACATCAGCTTCTAACGGGAGGGACAATACATAAAGCGCTCTAAAAGTTATGTGAATAAAATGAAAACGAACTAAAAGTTCAGTGACTATATTGCAAGTTTTAAAATTCTGGTGTCCAAAATGAAAGCGCCTTAAAAGTTCAGTGACCATTTATGTAGTTTACCCAAATGTTTAAAATTAAATTTGAGAAAAACTCAAACAACTCGACTCGACTAAAATTTCATAAATTTAAATCGACTCGAAAAAAAATTCAAAGAAAGTTTGAGTTTTAAAACAGAACTCGTAAAATGGACTAATTCGAAATGTTTTGACCCGATCTGTTCGAATACTCACATTTAAGCCTTTATTAAAATTTAATTTAAATATATTTTATTATTAATTAAATAAACTTAGTCAAAAATCCTCAAACGTTAGCTGAGACGTCACTCTACGTGTGAAACAAAACACCACATGTTTACTCAACTGTAAAATAAATACATGTGGTAAGGTAGACGTTAAATCAACTGTAAAAAATTGCATGTGGGCAGGGACACGTCATCTTAACTTCAGAAAAAAATACACGTGGGTGGGGACAATATTGAACAGTGTATCTGTTATTATTACCTCAATCGAATATCCTTCTTAATATATTTTTTTAAAATTGAAGTTTTATTTAAAAAATATTAAATAATTTCAACGATTAAAGTGACATCAAATCTCCAATTTATTTAATAATTTAATTAATATTAAAATGAATAGTTCATTGTGTGGGTGAAAATTATTAAATTAGTACGGGCAATATTAAAATGGTTGGTGGGGTGGATTATTCCTTGTGAACATAAAAAATTTCGTTATTGTCCCTTACCAAAACAATCGTACTTTATAAAGATATTAAATTCCTTTTCAACTTAGGTGTATTGTTGGAACAATTATTATCAAAATTGAAAAGTTGTATAATATAAAAGGGGCGAAGATTTCTTATTGTTAGTTCAATCATTTGATCATTCATTTCAATTACTTATATTGATTAATTGGTAAATTTTGATTTTTCAATTCTCTATCTTATATTGTACCAATTAAATTGGATAATTGAATGACTAGTTAACCACAATATTTGCTTCAGGTAATGTTTTGTTGTTACTTTTCTTATTAAAACATCAAATATGATAATATAATAATTTTAATAATTGTTCGGTTGTGATAAGTATAAAAGAAACTAGAATAACTAGAATATAAGATATGTTAATGTATAAAATTTAGAAATATTATATATAACTGATCAGATTGGTTATGATTTTTTATCACAACCGCACAATTATTAAATTTATCATATTATATATTTGAAATTTTAATAAGCAAAGTAAAAAAAAACATTACCAGAATCAAATATTTCGGTTAACTAGTCAATCAATTATCCGATTTAATTGGCACAATATAAGATCGAGAATTGAATAATTTGTTTTTACCAACTTATCAAAATTATTTTTTAAGGATTAATCGAACCTGATTACGATGCAGATTTTTTTAAATAAATTATTTCAATTTGGTTACAGTTCACAGTTTTAATCAAAATTGATTAACTAATCTGATCAGTTATATACAATATTTGTAAATTTTATGCAATTAAATATCTTATAGTATAGTGATTCTAGTTGTTTTTACACTTATCACAATCAACCATTATTAAATTTACAATATTATCATATTTTATTTTTTAACAAGCAAAGTAAAAAAATTCATTACCCGAATCAAATATTCTGGTTAACTAGTTAATTAAATATCCAATTTAATTGGTTCAATATGATATTGAGAATTGAATAATCTGAATTTACTAATTAATCAAAAAAATTAAGGATTAATCGAAGCCAATTACGAAGTAAATTTTCTACAATAAATTATTTCGATTTGGTTACGACTCACAATTATATGTAATCAATAAAAATACGAACAATTCGTAAGTTGAGTTATTAAATTGAAAATTTTTAAACTCTAGTGACCAAAATAGGAGTTAGAAGAAAGTTGGGGATGAATGGTGTAACTTATCCATTATTTTATTTAGTGAAAAAGAGAACTAATGTGCCACATCAGCTTCTAACGGGAGGGACCATACAGAAAGCGCTCTAAAAGTTCTGTGAATAAAATGAAAATGAACTAAAAGTTCAGTGACTATATTGCAAGTTTTAAAATTCTGGTGACCAAAATGAAAGCGCCTTAAAAGTTCTGTGACTATTTATGTAGTTTATCCAAATGTTTAAAATTAAATTTGGAAAAAACTCAAGCAACTCGACTCGAAAAAAAATTCAAAGAAAGTTTAAGTTTTAAAATAGAACTTGTAAAATTGACTAATTCGAAATGTTTTGACCCGATCTGTTCGAATACTCACAGTTAAGCCTTTATTAAAATTTATTATAAATATATTTTTTCCGTGCAAAAAAATATAAATATATTTTATTATTAATTAAATAAACTTAATAAAAAATCCTCATACGTTAGCTGAGACGTCACTCTACGTATGAAACAAAACACCACACGTTTACTCAACTGTAAAATAAATGCATGTGGGAAGGTAGACGATTACTCAACTGTAAAAAATTGCATGTGGGTGGGGATACGTCAACTCAACTTCAGAAAAACAATGCACATGGGTGGGGACAATATTGAACAATGTACCTGTTATTATTAGCTCAATCGAATATCCTTGTTAATATCTTTTTAAAATTTGTTTTATTTAAAAAATATTAAATAATTTCAACGATTAAAGTGACATCAAATCTCTAATTTATTTAATAATTTAATTAATGTTAAAATGAATAGTTCATTATGCGGGTGAAAATTATTAAATTACTACGGACAATATTAAAATTGTTGGTGGGGTGGGTTATTCCTTATGAACATAAAATATTTCCTTATTGTCCTTTACCAAAACATTCGTACTGGCGATTGGGTCGGCGGGGGGTTTAATTACCCGATGGAACCCAGATTTTTTTAGTTGTGAATTTTCTTTTGCGAAACAGAGATTTACTATATGCGTGGGCTTTCTGCGAAAGATAAATTTGAGAGTTGGTTTTATCAATTTATATGCTCCAAACGATTTCGCAAACAGAAGTGTGGTTTTTGAAGAAATCCGAGCCTGAGTATTTTCAAATTCGATGCCATTAGTTCTTGGAGGAGATTTTAACATTGTTAGATATCCTGAGAAAAGCACTGGGATCTGTTTGAAGGCCAAGAAAATGGCGTGTTTTTCTGAATTTATCGAAGAGCTAGGTCTTGTAGATATGTTGTAACCCCTAGACCCGCCTATGCGTTACAACGGATCCTAGGAAGTCACATTAGGGACACAAGAGCGACCCACAGTGAAAATACACATAAAAACATTTTTGAACACTTATTATACCGTAAAATCAACTTCTGTTTAAAACACCATTTCAGTAAGTCATTTAAACACATAACAAAAATTTCAGAAAATGTTTTACAGACACTATCATAAAACAATACATGACATACATGCCCACTAAATATGCAGTATCGTACTCTAGAGACAATGCCGAGGGAACTCCGAACACTAATGTCAAACATTATACCATGCTATTCTTTCATCCTTCGATGGTAAAAACAACGTGAGCTTGGAAAAGCTCAGTAATACAGAACTACCAAAAGATGCTATAAGCTCATGCAGATACATGGTAGGCATAACACTTTCAAGATGTTCTAAGCAGTAACAGTCCTCTTTTCCATTATGTTATTTCAGGGTAACGTTACACTTGAGAATAACGGAACTTGTTCTTTATTCAATCATCGAGTAACAAACGGGAATTATACAAGCTGATAGATTACGAAGATGGAAACAACGAGATTAATGTCTAGTGTGTTTCAATAAGTGCATATCAAATAGGCATAAATACATACCAATCATATCACGAGAACACATAACAATTCAATGCAAATGTTCAAGTACATACAAGGGTTTACTAGTAACTACCCTCCAACCTTACACCAATATACAGTGCCCCAGAACTACATCCATAAGGACTTACCCTAGGCCCGATGGGTATAGATGCCACCTAAGGGGCTGCCTTAGGTCCATAAGGATTTACCCGTGCTAAAGCATCGACACCTACCCAAGGGGAGACCTTGAGTCCATAAGGATTTACCAGTTGATTCAGGGCTGCACCTGCACAAACTTCATAACATAACCCAACAGTATACCCCAGATAGTAATCAGTGTTCAGATTCCAGACATGAGTAACAGAATACATGTGACAGACATATTCTATCCAGAGTATCAGAAACGGAAGATTCATGATTTTGACAGATAATGGGCATACCATTAAGCAGATCAAACATTTTCATCATTCATCATGCAAACTTATTGTACCATCATAGGTCAAGCTAACATATCATACTATCAAATTCATCAGACAGCCAGACAATACCATCGCAGATCAAGCAATCACATACCAAGTATACAGATTGAGCAGACATACAACGAGTAGGCAGAGTATGATATCATCTATCTAGTTCATCATTTCATCATTCATAATTAAATCATTAGATTGTTTACTAACATGTAATAGTCATATAACATATTCAACTGAGGGTAGCACACATGTAACACACTAGGTGGGACTGATCATTTCTTGGAGATACTTGACATTTACAGAAGGGGACACATTAAACTTTTGACAATTTGAATGGATTTTTGAAATGAGGCCCCTATTAAAAGGGGGTTCGTACTAAGGGTTTAACCCAAATATTCAGGAGGTGATACATCAAGATCTTTAAGAGTTTAGACGGGTCATGAGTTATTTAGTCATTTAAGCCTACAAGGGCATTATGGTCATTTTATCACATATGAGAATTTTGGTAATTTATACCAACAAGGCATAAAAAGTGCCCCGAGAATTCTATTTGCTCATCAGATTTCCAACCCGACGTTGCCACAATTTTGAAGATAGCAAATTAATTTTATAATGGGATTGTGGAAACGCCTAGCGCGGGAACAGGAAGTGGAGCATCATATCGCCGGTGTGCAACGAGCAAGGGATAGCCAACCGGGACAGCGATCTGCGGACAGTGATCAGGTCACACAACGGGTATGGACTTTGTACGTGGGAGGACTCTCTCGGACAATCCATTGGAAAGGTCTGTGGCAGGTGTGCGATAGACATGGGATTGTCAAAGATGTCTTTATTCCCAATCGTATGGCTCGCGATGGACAGAGGTTGGTTTTGTTCGGATGGCATCGCAAGAGGATGCCAACAGGGTGATCGAGAGATTAAACGGCAAATGGATATATGGTGCTCTCCTGAGAGTCGCTATGGCATGGAAGGGAAGAACGGAACTGATTAAGAGGAAAGGGGGCGTTGGGGCAAGTCGGGAGCAATGTGGGGAGTTGGAGTCTGATCGAATAAAGGATACACGAGCGTCGACGTTATCGGAGAGGGAAGGGGTGAGTGAAAATTGTAGAGTGATCTCGGGCATCATGGATGAGGACAAGTGGGCTGTTCTCCAATGGTGCGCGGTTGGTTGGTGTTTGAACCCTTGCAGCATAAAGACCCTGGCGGAGCGATTAGGAGTAGAAAAACAAGAAGGATTCTCCATCATGAGATTGTCGGGATCCTTGATTTTATTGATGTGTACATCGGCGAGTGTTCGAGAACGCGTGATGAACCTGGATTGTGTAAAGGAATATTTTGCTAAGGTGGAGGCTTGGTCGCCAGCGATCACAGTGGAGTCGCGTCGAGTATGGTTATCTATAGTGGGTTTGCCGATACATCTCTGGCACAAGCAAACCTTTATGAACATCGCTCACCTATGGGGATCGTTAATTTGTATGGATGATGACACGAAAACGCCCACATCGTTTGATTGCGGTAGAATTATGGTGGAGACAACATCATTCGATCGTATAGAGGAACGAATTAAAGTTAAGGTAGATGTAGAGGTATATTCGGTTAGGGTATTGGAATTGGATGGTAAAGGTCCGGAGGTAGAATGCGATTGCTGCGAACGAGAGACGTCCGAGGAAGGGGCAAGTTCTGCATGAGATTCTGCATGTGATGAGGCTGGGGGTGATGGGAAGGAGGCTGACACTACCTCCGATAGGAGGATGGTTGGGGTGAGGCTTCATGGCGATCAAGGTGTAGAACCAGTGAATTGGTTGGTAAACGAAGCATGGGATGGTCCTCAAGGGACAATGACCCGATCGGCAGACATTGTACATAGTGTGATTCCTGACCACGTGGATGATCGGTCGCCGGAACAGCAAGCAACGGTGACTGCTGGTAATCTGCTAGGTGAGAAGGACAGTGCGACTAGGACTCTAGAGGTGGTTGAAAACATCCCAAGTTGTGAGAGTTTGACTATTGCTGGGATTGTAAATTCAAATCCCTCGGATGAAGTGGGACCATGAGCTATAATTCCTACAGGAGATAATTTGCAAGAGGAGCAGGATTCTTATCCTATCCTTCACACAATCTCATCACAATCGGGTCTTGGCAAAACAGAATTGATCCGTGTGGGCAAGGCATATTGCAAAATTAAGAAGGTAATTGGAAGCGAAAATTATAACGGTGGTGGGCGGGAGGCTCACACGAAGAAGGGCAACAAGTTAGGTGGTGGTCGAACAAAGAAGGGCGAGGTTAAATTAAATGGGGAAGGGGTACACGAATGCGGTTTTACAGTGGCACATGACATAGATAGTGAGGCAGTAGCAACAGTTAAATTAGGCTCCCTTATTGGTGTGAAATCAAGAGGACGAGAGGAGGATATTATAAGAGACATTTCACGGATTATTACCGGGGATTGTCGTGGTTTGTGACTAATGAAAATTCTATCGTGGAATGTCAGGGGTTTGGGCGGTGGCGCGAAGCGACATAGTGTGTGCGAGGTGTTTCAAAAAAATAGTATAGACATGGCGTTGTTACAAGAAACAAAGCTTGAGGAGATACCGTCATTGTGGGTTGCTAATATGTGGTGTTCCTACAGTTTTGAGATGGCGTTTTCACCATCAATCGGTGCTTCGGGAGGAATTCTGGTAGTATGGGAGAGAAGGCATTTCAGTTTGGAAAGTGTTGAAGTTGAACGTAATTACATTGTGTTGCAGGGGCGGTGGCAACAAGAGGACGTGGTATGCTGCATTGTTGCATTGTATGCCCCATCGGCTGTGGATGGGCAGAGCTTAGTTTGGGCAGCGTTGTTAGCTCGGATGAGGGGTTTTGAGGGGCCGTGGTGCATCGCATGAGATTTCAATGCGATCTTACATAATTTGGATCATATAGGGGTGTCAGATAGGGGTACAGAAATGGAAATATTTGGTGAGTTTGTGCATAATGCGGGACTAGTGGATTTTCCATTGTTGGGCAAACGTTTTACTTGGTTTGGTCCAGGAAATCGATGTAGTAGAATAGACCGTTTTCTGATATCGTCAGCTTGGTTGGATAGCTTTAGTTCGATACAACAGGAAGCTTTGGCGACGGGTGTATCTAATCATACGCCGCTTATTTTGAAATGTGATGATTGTGATTGGGGGCCTCGGCCATTCAAGTTCTTCAATTGCTGGATGGAGGGACGTTCGAATGTACATCAGATAGCTGAAGAATGGTGTAGATTGACAGGTATGGGCGTAGGTAATAGCAATATCATGGTGAAGTTGCGTCATTTAAAAATATTTTTGAAACGGTGGAATAGAGATAGTTTTGGGGATGTGAACAAAATTATAGCTGAGATGCAAAATAAGATTGATAAGGCGGATGAGTCTTTGGGTGTGAATGGGGACGTCGAGGGGATGGAGGACGAGAGACGATAGTGGATGCAGGCCTTATGGAGGGCTATGTGTAACAAGGAATCTATGTGGCGACAGAAATCGAGAGCTATATGGCTATGATTGGGAGATCGCAACACTGCCTATTTTCACCGATCGGCTAAATTGCGCGCAACTAGAAATTATATCCCTGGGTTTTTGATTAATGAACAATGGATTACATCACCGTCGAAGATACGTAGTTTTGTGGTGGCCGAATTCACAAAACATTTTTCCTGTGATGTTCGGGAGAGTGTATGGCATTTTGAGGGTGATTTTGAACAGCTATCGGACATCGATAGGATGAAATTGACTTCGCCATTTACGCTGGAGGAAATTAAAGGGGTTTTATGGGAGTGCGATGGTTCGAAGGCACCAGGCCCGGATGGATTCACACTAGATTTCTACAAGAAAGGTTGGGAGGGGGTGAGAGGTGACGTTATCCGATTCTTTGGGTGTTTTCATGCTAGCGGTTTGTTGCCCAAAGGAGCGAACTGTTCTTTCATTGTGCTGTAACCTAAGGTGTCGGCTCCTGAAACATTGGGTGAGCATCGTCCTATCTGTCTAGTCAATTCAATGTATAAATTGTTGGGAAAATGTATAGCAAATCGGCTACAAACAGTGTTGGGTGGTCTAATTAGCGACACACAATCCGCGTTCATTGAGGGGCGATAGTTAGTGGATGGGGTATTATTGGCTACCGAGGTTATTCATTCGCTTCGACAAAGAGGCGCTGGTGGTTTTCTTTTGAAATTGGACTTCGTTAAAGCCTACGACTGTGTCAGTTGGCATTTTCTAGATGCAGTATTGATTCGGATGGGGTTTTGTGAGACTTGGCGTGCTTGGATTAGAGAATGCGTTAGTTCTACCCGCCTATCGGTATTACTGAATGGCAGTGCGACAAAGGAATTTAGGATGGGGCGTGGTTTGCGCCAAGGCTATCCGTTATCGCTTTACTGTTCGTTGTGGTTGAGGAGGCGTTACATTTGATGCTGGGTAAAGTAGAATCCGAAGGATTAATTCGGGGGGGTCGAGGTGGTGTCAGATGTGTTCTTAACGCACCTACAGTTTGCTGATGATACACTCTTATTTTTTGAGGCCTCATTGGAAGTTGCTTGTAATATCAAGTGTATCTTACATTGCTTTGAAGTATGCTCTGGCTTGAGGATTAATTTTGCTAAGAGCTCGCTATATGCAATTGGCGTGGAAGAGGAGTTAGGAGCAGTAGTGGCCGACGTGTTGGGTTGTAGACAGGGTATGCTGTCGTTTATTTACCTTGGGTTTCCCATAGGTGCTAATCCGAGGCTGTTATCGATGTGGGATCCGGTTATCGCTAACTTTCGATGCAAGCTAGCTGGGTGGAAGCGGACGTCATTATCCTTTGCTGCCCGTATAATTTTGGTAAATTCAGTACTTTCATCTCTGCCTATTTTTTACATGGGCTTGTTTGTAGCTCCAAAGGGGGTGATTGAGAAATTAGATCGTATACGTAGAGCTTTCCTTTGGGGAGGCGTTGGCCTTGAACGGAGGATGAGTAGGGTAGGGTGGGAGGTGGTGTGTAGACCGCGGCAGTTGGGAGAGTTGGGAGTGGCAGATTTACAGGTGAAAAATATGGCAGTATTATCGAAGTGGGTTTGGCGATATGCTCGTGATCGCGACTTGCTGTGGCGGTGATTAATTATAGCCAAGTATGGTGAACATACTCAGTGGTGGCGTTTCAACACGGAAAAGCTATCAACTATGTCGATTGTGTGGCGACAGATTGTGGCCAATTCTTGTTCTGCGACAATTGATAAACATTTGGGGATGTCGGGTTTTCAATGGAAAATAGGCAATGGGCGGACAACATTATTTTGGTTTGATCCGTGGTTAACACAACAACCCTTGAAAGATACATTTCCGCGACTTTTTTCCTTGGCGAGTAATAAGCTAGCTTGGGTTTGTGATTATTCGGAGGGTGTAAGTCTCGATCATCAGCAATGGGAAAGGTTCTTTAGACGTCATCTACGGGTGTTCGAGCATGAGCAGTTGAGGGAATTATGTGCCTTGGTTAGAGAGGTTCGGTTATGGGAAGGTCGACTTGATACATTAATTTGGAGACCAGACACACATGGGGAATTCTCCGTTAGAGCTTTGTCGAAGTTGTTGTTGCTGGATAAGGTTGGCGATGATACTTTTGGCGACTGTTTTGCTTGGCAAGTGCTGGTCCCGCCTAAAGTCCAGACATTCTTGTGGTTTATATGGTTACGAAGGTTGCCGACGACAGATTTCTTAAGAGCACGGGGGTGCCTTTATGTGATGAGCAAGGAAGATGTCCATGGTGTGCATCATCGGAGGAATGTATCGCACACCTCTTCTATGAATGCCACTATGTGCGGAGAGTATGGGAGTGGTTGCGGCAGTGGTGGGGCGTAGCGATATCTTTCCCAGTGAGTTTCAACGACTTTTTTGTTGTAGATTTTCATTGTTCCTTTACCGGTTGCATGAGAAAATGGTTGGTGGCGAGTGTTAGTGCGTTGTTGTGGTCATTATGGTTGGCTAGAAATGAGTTCATTTTTCGTGGAAAATGTATATCGATGACTGAGTTGTGTTTTTTGGTTAAGTTGAGGTCTTTTTACTGGATTAAGGTTGATACTGAGGGTGAGATGTTATCCGAATCGGTCTGGTGGTCATGTCCGTCTGCATTTGTAGTTAGTCCAGCACCGCGGAAGGTGAGGGCAGGGGTGGGTTGGCAGCCACCAATGCAGGGGGTCTTAAAATTTAATGCGGATGGCTCGGCGCGAGGAAAACTGGGTCCTGCGGGGTTTGGTGGGGTGATGCGTGACGGGGGGAGTAAAATTTTGGGATTGTTTTCGGGACCGCTAGGTGTAATGGATTCAAATGAAGCTGAAGTGCGGGCGATAGCATATGCGTTGAGTTTGGTTATGGACAGAGAGTGGCGTGAAAGTTGTGTGATTATAGAGTCGGATTCGCAAGTATCTTTGAGTTGAGCTACACGGTCATAGAAACGGCCTTGGCGATTGTGGGAGGTATTTACAGTGATCGATCAGGCTTGTCAGGTCTCGTATGAGATTCAGTTTTGTCACGTGCCTAGGGAGGCAAATGGCTTTGCGGATGTGCTAGCGAAAGAAGGTGTGGATCGTGTTTCGCTTTTTGTGGCTTGCATATGATAGGCCTGGTTTTTTCTATGTATTTTTGGCGGATCTTATCGTACTCTTTTCCTCCAATAGGGAGGTTTTTAACGAGGCGTAGGATCCGTCACGTTGTATGCTTATTAATAAAATCATATAGTTGTAGATAAAAAAAGATTTCCAACCCGACATTCAGAGATTTGTATGTCAAGATCTTTCACGATATCAAAATACATTCGTGGTTATTTTGTTTTCTTTGGCCAACGAGGGCATTTTCGTCATTTAACTATCATAGGCGATTTTAAAAGTTTAGCCCAATAATGATAAAATGACGATTTATATTATTTAAGATTTCCAGAACTTTATCGAGGCCCCAAAACAATTCAAACTAACGTATCTCAATCTTGCATTACTAACCAACCCTACTAATGTATCCAGCTGTATCGTATATCTGAACGGTTACTTTCATATTTTACCACATGACTCGTCATGGAGTAGTCAAACTTATATTCTGTGCAGAAAAACTTCCATCCTTACATTAATATCGGGAGTGATCGACATACATGAGTCATGATTCAACCTTTAGGGGCATTTTAGTCATTTTAGCTTTATTGGCATCTCTAAAATTTTATCAAAGGCAATTTACTTCGAGTCAAGGAGAGTATTTTCAGTCATTTTGAAGCTCGGGATATCCATCATTCATGTCAATTGAACCATTTATGTTATTTCAATCAATTAAGTACTCGTGGGTGTTTCAGCCATACAAGCAAATTCGGTACATCCAACCACTTCATTCATTTCAGAACTCAAAGGTTTATCCATCATTCTAGTTAATTTGAAAACATCGGCGTCCGAGGATACTTCAATCTTTTTGGTCAATGCAATCATTCTAATTAATTAACCATAACAGTATTTCCAACACTTTTAGTCATTTCAGTCGATTTAGTATTTTGAGCCTCTTGATTAATTCAGAGGTACGAATAGTTTTCCGTAAATTTATATTCAGAGATTCATTCCAAATTCAAGGAAACTTAACACCTTACAACCTCGAAGGTTCAAATCTTGTTACCATAACTTTCCAAGTTTTTCGAGGTTTTCAGATGAATCATGTTGTTTTACCATATCTAGCGTATATTTCTAGATAGCTTCCAATTTCAAGGGTATTTTAGTCATTCTCATACCTTAAGGGCGTTTTCGTAATTTTATATCCAAATATTTTTCACATTTTATCAATTGACACCAATAATCGGATTTGAAGATTAGCAGCCTCATTAATTACTTGTTGAACTCTAGATCCTTCTAATTTATTAATCTTCTCATTCGAGCATTGCAATCTTATCTAAATTATCGTACACATTTCTATATTTGGTTTGACTTGAGCATAATTAACAGTATTCATCATCATTTTTATGCATGCATTAACAAATACCAACATGTTCATAAAGCATACAAGAGGTAGTAATGTATTACCTTAACTCCGAGTTATAACGGTCAATTCATGAAACCTCATTCGATTGCACTCAAACTCGAAGTCGACGTCCATCAACAGTTCGTATTGCAAGGAGATATGAGTACCTTCAATTACACAGATTCACATTTCAGTCCTTAAGTGCTCCTATTTGCAATATTAATACATATAGAAGTTTGTGTTCAATGTTAGATTCAGAGGCTTTCAGGTCAGAATTTTGCGAAACAGGCTTAAAAAATGGACTCGGGACGTCGAAAAACATAGAATAGGGCTTTTCGGAAAATTTTGACTTTTTGGTCAAATTTAACGCTGACGTCAGCAGGTCAACATTCAACATGGGTCAGAGTCAACACTGACGTCAGCAGTCAACGGGCAGGGTTAACTGAGTGGATCAGGCTGACTCGAACGAGTTGACTCGGCTGACTCGGACGAGTTAACTCGGCTGACTCAAACGAGTTAACTCAGGCTGACTCGGTTTGAGTTTTCAGGTCGGACAGACGGGCCGAGTCAACGGGTCGGGTTTTGGGCTCGGTTCGACTCTAGTGTCAGACCGGTTTAGACCAGTTCAGACCGGTTCAAATTCTCAGACCGTAATTAAACCGGTCCACTTACCCTAGGTTTCAGTTCACCGGACGACAGTCGAGAAAGTCACCGGATATGCCATTTTCGTGCCGGATCTACCGAAAATCAATCGAGCGTTAAACCCTGAATCATATTACACCTAAAACTTCACCAAACAGACCGGAATATGACCGAAACTTACCCAAAATAAACCAAAGTCGGTCGAATTCGCATTACTCCGACAGGCCTTTATCGGCATTGATCGGTCGATTGCCTAGTTGGGTTTTGCTCGCCATGGCTCAGAGATGACAATGGCACCGACGACACGGCGAAAAGACAGTCGAGGCGGCCGGAAAACTCAAAAATTAGAGGCGATAGGGAGGTTTCCGTTGAATCTTCAAATCGATCTCCACGACAGACGAAGCGTCGGTTCTGCGCGTGGTAATCGAGGTTCAATTCAGGGTACGGCGACGAACGTGGAGGTGACGGCGGTGCATGCCACGATAGGGCGGTGGAGGCGATCGGAGGAGTGGCCGATGGGGTTAGGTGAAAGGTTAGGGAAGGCTTCTCTCTCTTTTTTTATCCATATTCGAAATGAATTAAAAGAGCCAGATGGGGTTTTCCAGACTATAATTAGTGTCAGTCAGGACGCTATAATATTTTTAAAACAAATATGGTGCATAGCTTAACCAAGAGTGGTCTTCAGCCCAGACGGTTAAGACTCAAGTTCACCAAGTGGAGTGTCAAGGGTTCAAAACCATTTAACAACATTTTCTTGTTTCTTTTTTTTAACCTTAAAAACTTGGGGTGTTACAACTCTCTCCCCCTTAAAAGAAATTTTGTCCTCGAAATTTACCAGAGTCAGAGGAATAGAGAGCCTGCTCTTTCATCTATTTTTGTACTAAAACTTTTCATCTGAGCATCATTGTTTCTCGGGACTCACAAACAATCACGGATCAATCTGGCAGTGTCTTCAGTTACTCAAATTGACTTTGGACCCATAATCATCCCATCATACATTTTGGACGAATTAATCATAATATAACATTTGAATCCATAACGAACTTCATATAATGTAAAACAACATTTGTGTCATATATTTTATTATAAACGGTCTCAGTCAAGGATAAGAGGCATTCCAATCTACCACATAAGTTAATCATACCACCCAAAGGTATATCTTCCAGAGTCTGAATTACTCTTCTAGGTTGACCATCAATTTTCAGATGAAAAACTACAACTATAGTTCAGACAAGCACTGTAGGACTCCAACATCGACTCCCAGAATCAAGATGTAAACATCAAATTTCAGTCAGGGATGTCATTTAACGATATGCCAAGCCACACCTGGGAGGAGATGCCTTTTTTCATACTGATCGAACATAACTAAGGTCTTTAATGGATATCACTTACCTTCAACGTAATATTCAGACAACTATTTCTTTCATGTTTAACAGAGGCACCACAGAAAATACACTTTCGGCACAATCGTAAACACTTCTCTCTAAAGTTCATAGAGTTTTTTTATCATATTTCCGTTAGGAAATTCTCAAACACGATCGTTGTCACCGAATAGCCTTTCATGAAATCTTACATCGGTTATCCCGCATGATCAAACATTTATTCTTAATTTGATTCACAAGCATAAACCATCTCAAGTTCCTTATCCAGATTCAAATTCAACCATTTAATTCAAAACACAGACGAACGTCATAGACATTTTCTGCAAGCAGAGGTTGAGTTATGGAAGGCAGAATACTTAGATTGAGTTATTTCAGGAAAAAAGATTCGACATCAGAGTTTGGGCTCAGAGGAGTACAGTAATGATCTAGGGGCATGCACAGACCAGACACTCTATGACAGACGATCGATCGATCTACCTAGAAAGACGCAACTCTAAGCTCTGATACCACTAAATGTAACCCCTTAGACCCGCCTATGCATTACAACGGATCCTAGGAAGTCACATTAGGGTCACAAGAGTGGCCCACAGTGAAAATACACATAAAAACATTTTTGAACACTTATTATACCGTAAAATAAACTTTTGTTTAAAACACCATTTCAGGAAGTCATTTAAACACATAACAAAAATTTCAGAAAATGTTTTACAGACACTATCATAAAACAATACATGACATACATGCCCACTAACTATACAATATCGTACTCCAGAGGCAACGCCGAGGGAACTCCGAACACTGATGTCAAACATTATACCATGTTATTCTTTCATCCTACGATGGTAAAAACAACGTGAGCTTGGAAAAGCTCAGTAATACAGAACTACCAAAAGATGCTATAAGCTCATTCAGATACATGGTAGGCATAACATTTTCATGATGTTCCAAGCAGTAACAGTCCTCTATTCCTTTCTGTTATTTTAGGGTAACGTTATACTTGAGAATAACAGAACTTGTTCTTTATTCTATCATCGAGTAACAAACGAGAATTATACAAGCTGATAGATTACGAAGATGGAAACAACGAGATTAATGTCTAGTGTGTTTCAATAGGTGCATATCAAATAGGCATAAATACATACCAATCATATCACGAGAACACATAACAATTCAATGCAAAATGTTCAACTAAATACAAGGGTTTACTAGTAACTACCCTCCAACCTTACACTAATATGCAGTCCCCCAGAACTGCATCCATAAGGACTTGCCCTAGGCCCGATGGGCATAGATGCCACCAAGGGGGTGCCTTAGGTCCATAAGGATTTACCCGTGCTAAAGCATCGGCACCTACCCAAGGGGAGACCTTGAGTTCATAAGGATTTACCAGCTGGACCAGGGCTGCACCTGCAGAAACTTCATAACATAACCCGACAGTATACCCCAGATAGTAATTAGTGTTCAGATTCCATACATGAGTAACAAAATACATGTGAGTTGTGACAGACATATTTTATCCAGAGTATCAGAAACGAAAGATTCATGCTTTTGACAGATAATGAGCATACCATTGAGCAGAGCTAACATTTTCATCATTCATCATGCAAACAGATTGTACCATCATAGGTCAAGCTAACAGATCACACTATCAAATTCATCAAACAATCAAGCAATACCATCGCAAATCAAGCAATCACATACCAAATATACAGATTGAGCAGACATACAACGAGTAGGCAGAGTATGATATCATCTATCTAGTTCATAATTTCACCGTTCATAATTAAATCATTAGATTGTTTACTAACATGTAATAGTCATATAACACATTCAACTGAGTGTAGCACACATGGAACACACTAGGTGGGACAGATCATTTCTTGTAGATACTTGACATTTACGGAAGGGGACACATTAAACTTTTGACAATTTGAACGGATTTTTTAAATGAGGCCCCTATTAAAAGGGGGTTCGTACTAACGGTTTAACCCAAATATTCAGGAGGTGATACATCAAGATCTTTGAGAGTTTAGACGCGTCATGAGTTATTTAGTCATTTAAGCCTACAAGGGCATTATGGTCATTTTATCACATATGAGCATTTTGGTAATTTATACCAACAAGGCATAAATAGTGGCTCGAGAATTCTATTTGCTCATTAGGTTTCCAACCCGACATTCAGAGATTTCTATGTCAAGATCTTTCACGATATCAAAATACATTCGTGGTTATTTTGTTTGCTTTGGCCAACGAAGGCATTTTGGTCATTTAACTATCAGAGGCGATTTTGAAATTTTAGCCCAATAATGATAAAATGATTATTTACATTATTTAAGATTGCCAGAAGTTTATCGAGGCCCCAAAACCATTCAAACTAACATATCTCAACCTTGGAGTACTAACCAACCCTACTAATGTATCTAGTTGTATCGTATATCTAAACGGTTACTTTCATATTTTACCACATGACTCGTCATGGAGTAGTCAAACTTATATTCTGTGCGGAAAAACTTCCATCCTTTCATTAATATCAAGAGTGATCGACATGCATGAGTCATGCTTCAACCCTTAGGGGCATATTAGTCATTTTTAGCTTTATTGGCATCTCCAAAATTTTATGAAAGGCAATTTACTTCCAGTCAAGGGGGTATTTTCAGTCATTTTGAAGCTCGGGATATCCATCATTCATGTCAATTGAACCATTTATAGTATTTCAATCAATTAAGTACTCGTGGGTGTTTTAGCCATTCAAGCAATTTCGGTACATCCATCCACTTCATTCATTTCAGAACTCAAAGGTTTATCCATTATTCTAGTTAATTTGAAAACATCGGCGTCCGAGGATACTTCAATCTTTTTAGTCAATGCAATCATTCCGATTAAATAACCATAACAGTAGTTCCAATACTTTTAGCCATTTTAGTCGATTCAGTATTTTGAGACGCTTGATTAATTCAGAGGTACGAATAGTTTCCTGTAAATTTATATTCAGAGATTCATTCCAAATTCAAGGAAACTTAACACCTTACAACCTCGAAGGTTCAAATCTTGTTACCATAACTTTCCAAATTTTTTGAGGTTTTCAGATGAATCTTGTTGTTTTACCATATCTAGCGTAAATTTCTAGATCGCTTCAAATTTCAAGGGTATTTTAGTCATTCTCATACCTTAAGGGTGTTTTCGTAATTTTATATCCAAATATTTTTATCATTTTATTAATTGACACCAATAATCGGATTTGGAGATTAGCCTCATTAATTACTTGTTGAACTCTAGATCCTTCTAATTTATTAATCTTCTCATTCGAGCATTGCAATCTTATCTAAATTATCATACTCATTTCCATATTTGGTTTGACTTGAGCATAGTTAACAGTATTCATCATCATTTTTGTGCACACATTAACAAATACGAACATGTTCATAAAGCGTACAAGAGGTAGTAATGTATTACCTTTACTCCGAGTTATAACGGACAATTAATGAAACCTCATTCGATTGCACTCGAACTCGAAGTCGACGTCCATCAACAGTTCGTATTGCAAGGAGCTATGAGTACCTTCAATTACACAAATTCACATTTCAGTCCTTACAGTGCTCCTATTTGCAATCTTAATACATATAGAAGTTTGAGTTCAAGGTTAGATTCAGAGGCTTTCGGGTCAGAATTTTACGAAACGGGCTTCAAAAATGGACTCAAAACGTTGAAAAACATAGAATAGGGCTTTTCAGAAAATTTTGACTTTTTGGTCAAATTTAACGCTGATGTCAGCAGGTCAACGCTGACGTCAGCAGGTCAACAGTCAACATGGGTCAGAGTCAACGCTGACGTCAGCAGTCAACGGGCAGGGTCAACTAAGTGGACTCGGGCTGACTCGGACGAGTTAACTCGGCTAACTTGGACGAGTTAACTCGGGTTGACTCGGTTCGGGTTTTCGGGTCAAACAAACGGACCGGGTCAACGAGTCGGGTTTTGGGCTCGATTCGATTCTAGGCTCAGACCGGTTTAGACCAGTTAAGACCAGTTCAAATTCTCAAACCGTAATTAAACCGGTCCACTTACCCTAGGTTCTAATTCACCGGACGGCCGTCGAAACCCCTTAAAAACTCGGTATGCATGGTCTAGTTTGCGCCAAAATCCGTCATTTAGCAAAATCGATCGCTTTTTAATTTCGCATGAGTGTGCTGCTAAGTGGTCGTCTTTGCTTCAACGAATTCTCCCCAGGGGATTGTCCAACCACAATCCGATTGTATTATCTATTGATAGGGTGAATTGGGGTCCCAAATACTTCAAATGGTTTGACCATTGGGGTGAAAACAAAGAGCTGGTGGAATTGATACGCTTTACATGTTCTAAGAGTGAGGGGAATGGGATTATGATAACACTTAGAACTTGTAAGATAACGGCTAGAGGTTGGGTTTAAAACAACCGAAAGCAAGACACTGACTCTGCTCAGTCGCTCGAATTGAGATGCAACGAGTTGGAAATGAAGATGAGTAACGGAAGAAACTCCCCTGGTAAATGGCAAGAACTTAGGGTCTTAGGCTCGAAGTTATGGAAGTTGGAGAGAAAAGAATAATAGGAATGGAGACAAAAGTTAAGGCTAAAATGGTTTCAAGAGGGGGACAAAAACACTTCTTTTTTTCACCTTGTGGCATCATCAAGAAGGAGGGATAATCATCTGAAAAATATATAGGTTGCTAGCATGAGCGCGAGGGAGCCAGATTCGATAAAAAAGCGATAGCAGGCTACTTCAAACAAGCTTATAATGCGACTTCCACATTGCCAGTAGCCGACCTTGAGTGCAATTTGAAGAGTATTGGTAGCACAGTCGCGAGCATGTTAGAATGACCTTTCATAAAGGAGGAGGTGGGTTCTGCTTTATTTTTTATGGACAGCTCAAGAGCTCCGGGGTCGGACGGCTTCAACACCGGGTTCCTTAAAAAATTCTGGGTAAGTTTGAAAGTGGAGGTGATGAATTTTTTCGCGTGTTTCTTCAATAATAAGATCATTGATTGGTCTTTCAATCATTCTTTTATAGTGCTGATTCAAAAATCTACTACCCCTACCGCGATAGAAGATTATCGTCCTATAAGTTTGGTCGGAAGTGTCTATAAACTGCTTGCAAAAGTACAATTGACGCATCTAAAAGTGGTAATGGACAATGTCATAGGCCATTCTCAGTTCGCCTTCTGCTCCGGGAGGCAAATTTTAGACTGTGCGCTAATATCAAACGAGGTAATTGACTTCACGGCTAAGCGAGGTTTGAGTGGTTTGGTGTTCAAAGCTGACTTTCGAAAAGCATACGATTGTGTGGATTGAAACTTCCTAATGTTTGTGTTAAATAAAATGGGATTTGGCCAGAGATGGAATGAATGGATCTGGAATTGTATTTCCATGGCTTCAATCTCAGTTTTGGTAAATGGTTCCCCTACAGAACAGTTTCAGATCAGACGTGGTCTCAGACAAGGGTGTCCGCTTTCACCCCTTGTTTTCAACTTAGTTGTCGAAGCACTGAATTGTCTATTACAGAAGGCTGTTGAAATAGGTCTCTTTCAAGCTAGGTGTATCAAAAATAATACGGTGCAGATTTCACACCTTTAATATGCTGGTGATCTTATCATTTTATGTGGGGCAAGTGTTTCTGAGTTAAAGAACATTGTATATCTATTGATGGGCTTTGAAGTTGCATCAGGACTTAGGCTCAATTTACAGAAATTGAAACTAATAGGCATAAATATTGAAGACTCAACTGTGGATAGTTGGGCTGCTTCAATCAACTGTAAAAGGGAAAACTTCCCATCCACCTACCTTAGATTACCTCTAGGTATTAAGAAGAACAACACTTAGATTTGGGAGCTAGTTGTGGATAAATTCAAACATAAACTCGCGAGGTGGAAAGCAAAGAATCTGTCTTTCAGTGGTAGAATCACGTTGGTAAAGTCAGTGCTTCTAATTCTACCAATCTACTACATGTCGATCTTTTCATGCCCAACAAAATCAGCTCGATGTTGTCGAGTTTAACATCGAAGTTTATTTGGGGAGCCATGGATAAAAGAGCTATACATTGGGTTTGGTGGGAAGTGTTGTGTATGCCTAAAAAGTTTGGTGGTCTAGGCTTGATCGATTTGAAACTTAAGAACCAAGCTTTATTACTTAAGTGGCTTTGGCGATACGAGTCTGGGCCAGATAGCTTGTGGAGAAAGGTTATTACAGCAAGGTACGAAAGAGGTAACACTTCTATTCTTCCCACTAACTTTAAGAAAACAAGGAAATCAACCATGTGGAAGGATATCATTACTTCATATCCCGAAAGTGTGAGTACTTTTCAGCAGCATATTCGATATTTGGTGGGTGATGGCAAAAAGGTAAGCTTCTGGAGTAACGTCTGGATCGGTGATCAAACTCTAAAGATGGTCTATCCGAGAATTTATGCTTTATCAGTTAATAAAGTAAGGAGTATTGCAGAGTATGGTTCAACATTTAATGGGTTTTGGAGATGGACATATGACTGCGCCACACATTATTTGATTGGGAAAAATCGGAGTAGGACTCTCTTCACGCAACTTTAGCTGGTTTTAAATCGAATTCTGATGCTCCAGACATCATTAGGTTGTTGGGAAACTCAAATGGAATTTTTAACTCCAAATCGTGGTGTGAGTTAGGAAGCAAATCAGGCGAGGCTAGAGATTGGTTATAGGAGATGGTTTGGAGCAGCAAAGCTCCACCGTAGGTAGAGTTGTTCGTGTGGAAGGCGATCTTAGGTCGGCTGCCTACTAAGGTGGAGCTGCACAAGAGAGGTTGCATCCGACAATCCTCTCTTCTCTGCCAACTTTGCAACCTTGATGACGAGTCAGTAGATCATCTTTTTGTCATTGTCACAGTGTTTGGGTGATTTGGAAATCGTGGTTTCGATTGTGGAATATTCATTTTGTCATTCCGAAATCTTTTGCTGAATTTTTTAGAGTTTGGATGATTTCCATACCTTGTCGATTTCAGGTTTCGGTTTGGAGGCTCGATTTTTTCCACTTTTCATGGACTATTTGGTTGTCGCGCAATGAGGCAGTGTTCAAGAGTTCTAGGATGTCGTCAGGATATGTATTTCAACTTTGCATTCTCAGACTCGGGTGGTGGTGTAAAGCCATGTGGCCGGAGGGAGTGTGCGACTTGAATGATATTTTGAACAGCCCAGCTAGATTTAAGAAGATAAGAAGGACTGAAGCAAGGGCTTCTATTTCTTCTTGGACCCCTCCTATTAATGGCTTTTTAAAATTTAATACAGATGGGGCTGTGAGAGGCGGCTTTGGCAAGGCAGGTATCGGAGGAGTGCTTCGAAACGAGGAAGCGGCGGTGCTTATCAGCTTTTCTAAAGGCGCTGGTTTACTTGATGCAACATCAGCTGAAATCCTAGCGATCTCGGAAGCTTTAATGATATTCAAAAAATCCAGGTGGGCTAAATCAGCGAAGGTGGTTATCGAGAGTGACTATTTATCAGCCTTTCAGGCATCTTTTCTTGCTTAAGGAATGGCAAGGACGTAGATTGGAGTCTACTGCATGTGCCGAGAGAAGCCAATTCCTTGGCTGACTCACTAGAGAAGAAAGGTATAGAGAGGCGAGCGGATGCTATATGGTTTTCGAGTATGGCTAAGGTGTAAGCTCAAGCTTTTGCAGTGTGTTGCTGTGAATTTGGTAGCTCTTCTTGCTGGTGTTGGCTCTACGTTTTGTATGAGTCATAAATGGGATTGGTCGTTGTAGTAAAGCACATATTCGTTTGCACTCCTTTTCCTCCAAATAGGATGTAGGGAGGTTTTTTAATGAGGCTGAATATGTGTTTCCCCTTCTATTAATAAAACTTTTACTTTTCCTACATGAGGCATAGACGTCATTGGGCAGATTCATCCGAAGGCGTCAAATGGTCATCGCTTTATTTTGGTAGCCATCGATTATTTCACAAAATGGGTGGAAGCGGCCTCGTATGCAAATGTGATTAGGTCCATTGTTTGCAATTTCTTAAAGAAGGAGATCATTTGTCGATATGGTCTACCAGAAAGCATAATCATCGATAATGCCTCTAACTTGAACAACTGAATGATTATTGGGGTCTGTGAACAGTTCAACAATAAACACCAAAACTTAGTAGTATATCGCCCGAAGATAAACGGAGCAGTAGAGGTGGCCAATAAAATATCAAGAAGATAGTTGCAAAGATGACCGACACTTATAAAGATTGGCATGAAAAGTTACCATTTGCTTTATATGCATATCGAACAGCGGTACGAACATCTACTGGGGCAACTCCGTTCTCATTAGTATATGGAGTAAAAGTCGTGCTACCAATTGAGGTTGAGATACCATCGTTGAGTGTCTTGATGGAGGCCAAGTTAGACGAAGTAGAATGGGTTCAGGCGAGGTATGACCAATTTAATTTAATTGAGAAAAAGAGGCTGAAAGCCGTATGTTATGGTCAAATGTACCAAAGGAGAATGATAAGAGCTTATGAAAAGAAGTTTTGCCCTAGAGAGTTCCAAGAAGGCGATTTGGTATTAAAAAGAAACTTCCAATTCAAAGTGATCCCCGAGGAAAATGGGCGCCTAATTGGGAAGGACCATACATTGTGACAAAAGTTCTTTCAGGTGGAGCATTGATTTTAGCTGAGATAGATAGAGATGAGTTTCAAAACCCGGTGAACTCTGATACTGTTAAGAAGTATTATGCTTGAGAAAAAAAGAGAAAACAAGAAAACAAGAAAAAAGAAAAGAAGGAGAAAAGAAAAAAGGAAAAAGACAAGGAGGGTTCAAAATGAAAACCCGCAAAAGGCGTTTTGAAACTAAAGGAGGGTCTAAGTGGAAAACCCGTAAAGGGTGGCTCAGATAATTTGTAAGTTAGTTTTTGGGGCTCCACCGGTTATGCATTATACTCAAAGTTTCCTCGACAATGGTGGCATTTAAGATTACATCTTGCGTTTGATAGGAGAAGATTGGATTGTTGATATCTGAATACTTGTTCCCCTTTCTTTTTATAAACCTTTTTGTGTTTGCCACAACATTAATAAATTTAGTTTCATGGATTTTTCTTTCTTTTTTGTTTTCTTCCCTGTCATTATTAGCATCTTGCTTTGAAATGAGGATCAATGGATTTGACAATCATTTAGATATACAAAAGATTTTTGAGCATTACTTTGAGAAGGTTTTGGAAAACACAGGGACTATGAAGTGTTTCATAATTATCGTTTGGGGCATGAGACGTTAAAATGCTTGAAGTAGAAATAAAGCCTTGTTGCAAAATTCTCAAAAAGGAAGAAAATACAAATGTCTTGGCACTTAAATAATGTTTCCTAATCGCCGACCTTTCTTACATGATAATGAGAGCAGTCTTACAATATCGAAACTTGACTTAAGGATTTTCAAACATGCTCTAGAGGAAGCTTATTGTTGCGTGTAAAAGAGTCTATCGCAATTGTAGTGCAAGTGTACACGACGCAAGTAGTAAAGTGATACGAAGTATCGGATTATCGTCTCCACAGGGATTGGGCCAATAGCTTCACCTAATTTCACTGCACGAAGTAAAGGAAATAATTGAGAGTTGTCACGAGAATAATAAAGGAAAACGTAAATAAAAGAATAGAGTAATCAAGATAGAGAGAATGGGCTGGTATTGAATTGCTCAGTAGTGCAGGTATTGTATTGCTTAGGAACTCCAGTTCTGCCGTCGCGCCTGTCGCTGGCAGCACCTGTCGCGGCAGCTGTCCGTTGGTCGTCGCGGCAGCAAACACACCAACTCAGTACATTCAAGTTTGGCAAGAATCCCAGATCTGCCTTGGCCTATCCCTAGGTCCAAGTCTGTCGATGATCACGTCTTTGACGATACCTCCCGGCGTGAATCGAAGGATGAACACCGATGTGTATGAATTCTTCCTTAGCCACTTAACCTTGCCCTATCCCTAGGCACAAGATAGTTCAACTATAAACTAGAGAACTCGCTCTTATTTCTTTCGTATACTTAACTCTCCCGATGCTAAGTAAATAGATAACCTCACAATGCTCTCCCGATGCTCTTGCAAGATATTAAAACCAAAATAAGAGAACTTGAAGTTTATTTTATTGAACTTGGAAAATCCTAAAACAAAACAACCCTTGCAACTACTTTACAAAACAACCCGTGGCCCTAAGGGGAATTTAGAACATGTCGACGACGGGTAAACGGCAGAGGGGTTTAGGTTATCGGTTATGGGGTATGATCGTCCCTAGGTTAAATCTATGCCCTTATATAAGCTTTGGGCTCAAGTATTCTAAGTTAACAAGGATTACAACTTTAATGAAAAGTAAGATTCTAATGAATGCTTAATCTCTAAGGATTCCTACTTTTCAGCCGCCTCCTTGTTTCATGGGAATTCCTCTCCTTGAGCTTTGGCTTGACATATCTTTTGATCCGGGGCTTGGAAAAATATTTGGCTTTCACACGACAGACGAGCAGATTTTTCTCTATCTATCGAGGTCCACTTTACTTTTCCTCTTCATAAGGCTGCTGTCACGTCAGATCCATGGCAGCTTCTTCCTCGTCGTCTGCTTGTCCAGTTCAGCTCTCCTGCTTCTCTGCCCTGCGCCTGCCTTCACCGTCTACTATGGCAGCTACCTGCAAAATAAGCCATCTTTTAGTAGAATCCGTGCCTTTAATCCATTTGTGATGTTTTACTGTAAACTAACCTAAATGCAATGCAATGATGCTTGAATGCAGCAGAAATATGGGTTAAAAGGGTGTAAATAATAGAACTTTTACACACTCAACACACCCCCAAACTCAAGTTTTTGCTTGCCCTCAAGCAACTAAGACCTAAAAGAAAAAGAATATAGAAATTTTTTTTGTGTTGGCCTTCAAACAGTGAACTATCCCTTACCTGTCGCTCATTCTCTGTAACGGCAGCAATCTGTCGGTAAGATTAGGATCTGTCCGGAATCTCCCTATAGTCCTCGTGCAGTGTGTGCATGCTTGTGAACAGTTATATGCCAAGATTCTCTTAGTTTCACTAGAATATTATTCTTTACCTTGTTAGAGTTTTTCTTACGAGACTGTTTTCTTTCTTTTTCTTACTAGAGCCAGAATCGGGCACCTCTAGTTATTTCCCCTTTTTTTCTAATTTCTTCTATTTTCTACTAGAGCCAGTATTTCAGGCACCTCTAGTTAACTATCTAGAGCCGGTGATAGGCACCTCTAGAAGTTTTTCTCTGGTTATCTTCCTAGAGCCAGTGGTAGGCACCTCTAGGTTTCCTGAGATTCTAGTCTATTTTCTACTCTAAGTGCTAAGCTTTCCTATTCTAGTTTGGCTAAAAGAAATCTAAGCAGTATAACAGTCACAATGGTGTTAAGTTTTCAGAACTATAGAAAGGCTCTAAACTTCTCCTTAATATGTCCTAAAGATGCTGTCACGACAGAGCTGTCATGACAGGTAGGTTAACTTCACAGTTTTAAGCCAACAGTTTAATCTTTTTTTAAAGAGAACTTAAATAAATAAAAGACACAACAGATTAATAAAAAGATGTACTAAGACTCCATTAATGATGGAGGGTTGCCACCCCCAAACTCGAGGGTTGCATTGCCCTCAATGCAAAATGACAGAAAAACATGAAGGCAAGTACATCACAAAATATATAAGGCAGGCATCAATAAAAGGAAATAAAAGACTTAAATTTTCAATCGCTTTCCTCGTTGCTGCTGTTGACACGGATCTGATGGCGGCGTCTGGGCTGTGGTGGAGGCTGGACAGTTTGCTCAACGAGCTGGACGTCTGAACTGCTGCCACTGTCCCACGTGCAGCTGGTGGAGGTGCTAGCCTTGGGCATCAGCTTCCTGTCTGCCACGTGCTTCTGTCGCTTGACAGGCGTAAACTCCCTCTCCAAATTCCTCCTAATCAGAGGTTCTTCTTCGCCGACGGTTGTGGCTGGCCGCTTCGTTCCACGTGCAGGGCTGTCGGCCGGAGGATTCGCAACTGCCGTCCGGGCAGGTGAAGGGGTGGAAGCAGCAGAATGTGTATGGGGGGAGACAGGTGGTGTAGGTGTAGGGGAGGGGATATGAAAATAATGGGCAGGGAAGGTGGGGAAGATGACATCCGTATAATGTAAAGTGTCGGTAATGAAATTTACCGTTGCGTTGGTGAAATCCCGGATGAAGGTCATCAATCCCATTTGTCGCTCTTCTACCCGTTGGATCGCAGCAAGGATGTGGGCAGAATGGTCTGTCGGGGCGGTGGCGGCGGCAGGTTCGGTGGCAAGTTCCTCATCTGAGTCTGCAGGGGAGGCAGCTGGGTTGAAGGAGTTGATGGGTGTTGCAGCTATGACCTCCATGAGGCTTGAGATGTTGTTGTCAGTCCAGCCACGACCATTGACTAATTTGTCGGTGGATACCTCGGGGACAGCAGCACAGCGGCAGAGAGAAGTTATCGTGAACGGCAGGCAGAGACGAGAGTCTGTTCGATGGGCACAATCCAAAATGCTCTCCCTCATATAACGGCCCACGTTGATAGGCCTGTCGTGCATGATTGAATGGATGAGTGCGAGCCGCTGCTGGTTCACTGTCGTATGATGGGAAGATGGCATGATACGCTTTTTGATGAAAGCGTTCCAGAGTTTTGCTTCAGGTAGGAGCTGCCCCCTTTTTACATAGTGGGGGTTCTTTTTGCTGGTTGTCCATGTTGTTCCTTCCTCTGTTACCTCCGCCATGACAGCACCATAGGCGGCAGCATCGAGGGTGTCGAGAAATTTTTGGTGGGCATCATCATCGGGGCCAAAGAAGAGGACAAACATGTGGTTGATGCTGTCAGCCGTGAATGGAACCTTTACTCCTCGGACGGTGACAGATGTTGCCGTTCTGCTGTCGACGGCCGCGTAGAACTCCCGGACTAATGCGTCGTTTAGTTCTGCCGGTTGTTCGGCGAACTGCTCCCATAGTTGGGTTCTTATAGCTTTCGCAATGAACGGTCGGAGCCCCATGTTAGGTGCTTCGCGAATGTAGATGAAGCCCCTCTCTTCCCATAACTCCTTGTTGGCGAACGGTGATGCTGCTGCGGATGAGGAGGCTGAGGCAGCACTGCGGCGGGTCTGTCTAGTAGACATATTAGTTGCAAGGGTTGTAGAAATAAAGAAAGCAAACAAAAACTAGAGGAGGAAGCAAGGAAGAAGAAGCAGAAGTGAGAAAAATGAAAATGAAAACAGGGTTTTATAGCGGTCGAGGTGCTGCCCGTTTAATGCTGTAACGGCAGGCGTGAATAACGGAGCGACTGTTGGGATTTAGCGTGTCTGACGCGTCTGACACGTATTTATACGTCTGCTACGCGTCTGCCACACGCTTCTGCGTCTGCCGTGTCAGTCTGTTGACAGTCTGTCTTATCCGTCTGCGGCGGCAGCCGAAACGACAGGCTTCAATAAATGGGCTCTGTTGGGCTGATGGATGGATGGTGGGCTTGGGTCACTTCTCCTTTTCTTCTTGACTCCTTTATTTCCTAAAGACAGAAAAATAAAAACATTATTCGACTAAAATAAATCTAATTTCCTAATAAATAATAAATAATGTAAATAAATAAATAATAAAACTTAGGTTAAATTAGGGATGCCTTGTGGGGCATCTCCTAAAGTAACCACTTCATGTATTCCTGGGGCATCAGTCCCTTGATAATGCTTGAGGCGCTGTCCATTAACTTTAAATTGGTGCCCGTCTTTTAATGATTGAATTGTGATGGCACCATGGGGAAAAACTTGTACCACTTGAAACGGGCCAGACCATCTAGACTTTAGCTTTCCTGGGAAGAGTTTCAGTCTAGAATTGAACAACAACACAAGCTGCCCTGGGCAGAACTGCCGTGGCAGCAACTTCTTGTCATGCCACTTCTTTGTTTTCTCCTTGTAGATTCTTGCATTGTCATAGGCCATTGTTCGTATTTCTTTAAGCTCGTTCAGATCTAACAGCCTTTTCTGGCCTGCCTTGTCCAAGTCCATATTCACTGCCTTGATAGCCCAATATGCTTTATGCTCTATCTCGACAGACAAGTGGCAGGTTTTTCCATAAATCAGTCGGTATGGAGACATGCCCAACGGAGTCTTAAAAGCTGTCCTATATGCCCATAGTGCATCATTCAGAAGTAGAGACCAATCTTTCCTAGTTGGTTTAACCATCTTCTCAAGAATGTTCTTCACTTCCCTATTGGATATCTCAGCCTGTCCATTGGTCTGTGGGTGGTATGTTGTCGCGATCCTGTGCTTGACACCATATTTCTTCAAGGCGGCAGCAATTACCCTATTATCAAAATGTCTCCCTTCATCACTGATAATCGCCTTAGGGATGTCAAACCTCGAAAAAATGTTTTTGTGTAAAAACTTTTGGACCGTCTTGGCATCATTCTTTTGTGTGGCGATAGCTTCAACCCACTTAGAGACATAATCTACTGCTAGGAGGATGTATAAATTTCCACATGAAGATGGAAAAGGTCCCATAAAATCAATCCCCCAAACGTCGAAGATCTCGACTTCCAGAATGTTCTGCAGTGGCATCTCGTTTCTCCTCGAGATGTTACCTGTCCGCTGGCACCTGTCACAGTTCTTGTAAAAGTCCTGTGCATCTTTATACAGTGTCGGCCAGTAGAACCCTGACTGCAGCACCTTGGCAGCAGTTTTGTTGCCTCCTAAGTGACCTCCATATTGAGAAGCATGGCAGTGATGGAGAATGTCTTCTTGCTCTTCTTGTGGTACACACCTTTTTATAACCTGATCTGCACATAATTTGAAAAGAAGAGGTTCGTCCCAATAATAATGCTTGACATCATTTTGGAACCTCTTCCTGGCTTAATAATTAAGATCAGAAGGGAATATTCCGCTAACTATAAAATTAACGAAATCAGCATACCAGGGGAGTTCAGAAGACTTACCTGCCGCCATGGCTGTCGCGGCAGCGATTGCGGCAGCAAAGAGCTGCTCATCTGGGAAGGTCTCCAGTATGTTTGTCTCATCAATTGGTAGACTCTGTCCCTTCTCCAATCTTGACAAGTGGTCTGCCACCTGATTTTCTGTCCTCTTTTTGTCCTTGATCTCTAGGTCGAATTCTTGTAATAGCAAGATCCACCGTATCAATCTAGGCTTTGCATCCTTCTTTGCGAACAAATATTTCAGGGCAGAATGGTCTGTGTGCACTGTCACCTTCGTCCCAAGTATGTAAGAACGAAACTTGTCAATGGAAAACACCACAGCTAATAGCTCCTTTTCTGTGGTGGTGTAGTTCACTTGGGCGTCATTTAATGTCTTGCTGGCGTAGTATATGATATGAAACAGCTTATTTCTGCGCTGCCCAAATGCTGCCCCGACAACATAGTCACTAGCATCACACATAATCTCAAATGGCTGTGTCCAGTCTGGTGGCTGTACTATGGGGGCTGTCACTAGTTTTTCCTTCAGAACCTTGAATGCTTCAGTACATTCATCATTAAAGTCAAAGGGTCGGTTCTGCTCTAAGAGATAGCATATGGGCTTGGTGATTTTTGAGAAATTTGCGATAAATCTTCGATAAAAACCAGCATGCCCTAAAAAACTCCTTATGCCCTTGATTGTGGTTGGCGGCGGCAGCTTCTCTATGACTTCTACTTTGGCCCTGTCGACTTCTATCCCACGGCAGCTAATCTTATGGCCAAGGACTATCCTTTCATCAACCATAAAGTGGCATTTTTCCCAATTCAAAACAAGATTAGCTTTTTCACATCTTTCAAGTACCTTTTGAAGATTGCCAAGGCAGCTTTCAAAATCGTCTCCAAATACGGAAAAGTCATCCATAAAAATCTCTAGGAAGTCCTCTACCATGTCGGAGAATATGGCCATCATGCACCTTTGGAAAGTGGCAGGTGCATTACAGAGTCCAAATGGCATTCTCCTAAAGGCGTACGTTCCGTAGGGGCATGTGAAGGTCGTCTTTTCTTGATCCTCTGGTGCAATAGCAATTTGGTTATAACCTGAATAACCATCAAGAAAACAATAGTAAGGTTTACCCGCTAATCTATCAAGCATTTGGTCAATAAAGGGTAAAGGAAAGTGGTCCTTTTGGGTAGCTTTGTTAAGCTTCCGATAGTCCATACAAACCCTCCAACCGGTCACAGTCCTGGTTGGGATTAACTCATTGTTCTCGTTGGTCACCACTGTCATTCCTCCTTTCTTTGGAACACATTGCACCGGGCTCACCCATTTGCTGTCAGAGATGGCGTAAATAATACCAGCATCTAACCATTTGATTATCTCTTTACGCACCACCTCTTTCATCGCATGGTTTAGCCGCCTTTGGGCATCAATAGTCGGCTTATGATCTTCCTCCAAGAGGATTTTGTGCATGCATAACGCCGGACTAATGCCTTGAATGTCTGCTATCGTCCATCCAATCGCCTTCTTGTGCTGCCTTAGCATGTCGATTAGCTGTCGTTCCTGTTCCTGCGGCAACTTAGAAGAGATGATTACGGGCAACGTATCATTTGAACCAAGAAAAGCATATTTAAGCTGCCCTGGCAGAGGCTTCAGTTCTAAGGCAGGTGGTTCAATAGTAGATGGCTTTTGGATTAAATGGTTATCCGAAGTGTAATTCAAAGGTTCGAATAACTTACCTAGACGATGGCCTAACCAGTTTACCTCCTCCTGATCTTCAGTATCAGATGTATCGGAGTCAGAGGAGTTGCTGTCGTCGGAGCTGTCTTCGTTGCTGTCGTGACAGGCTTGTAAGTGGTTGTCGCAATAGTGGCCAAAATTTATATCATGACAGCCCGACCTAATGTATGGATGATCAAGGGTTACTTCAATGATAGCCTTGCATTCCTCATCCACATCAGCATGTTTCATTGCTTGGAGAACATTTAATTTAATCTCTTGATCGTTCACGCGCATAGTGAGTTCTCCTTTCTCCACATCAATCAGTGATCTTCCCGTGGCTAAGAAGGGTCGCCCAAGGAAGACTGGTGCATTTTCATCTGCCTCACAATCTAAAACAAGAAAGTCAGCAGGAAATATAAACTTATCCACTCTTACCAGAATATCTTCAATTTTTCCCTCTGGATGAACGTAAGAGCGGTCTGCCAGCTGCAGAGTTACTGTCGTGGGCCGCGCCTTTCCAATACCTAATTTCTGAAAAACAGATTTTGGCATTAAATTAACACTAGCACCAAGATCACAAAGTGCCTTACCCACAAATTTGTCTCCGATTACACAAGGTATGATGAAGCTCCCCGGATCCTTCTTTTTCTGGGGTGGCTGCCGATGAAGAATACTCATGCAACCATCTGCCATCCTTACCGTTTCAAATTCCCCAAATTTATATTTCTTTGACATGACATTCTTGAGAAATTTGGCGTAACCAGGCAACTCCCTAACGGCATCTAACAGCGGAATATTAATTTGAACCTGCTTAAAATATCATAAATCTTTTTAAGTTGAGATTCCTGTTTAGTTTGCTGTATCCGTTGAGGAAAAGGTGGTGGGGGACGGTAATCAGCAATACGTCCTTCCCACTGCATACGAATCTGAGGATGATGTTCTTCATTTTTCTCCTCTGTCGCTTCTGCTGTCGTGACAGGTTCATCGGCAGTAGTCTGTTTATCACCTGTCGGGGCAGCTTCCTCGGCAGGTTTATCTACGGCTGGTTCCTTTTCTGTTTCAGCTTCTTTTTCCGGCCCTGGTAGTTTCTTCCCACTCCTAGTAGTAATTGCCTTGCATTGCTCATGTGTGGGTGGTCTAGCACTTTCAGTATTGCTAGGGAATCCTCCATTCTGCCTCGGCTTAATATGTTGAGAAACTTGACCCATTTGTGTCTCCAGAGATTTCAAAGTAGCTTCATGATTTGTCATTCTCATCTCTGTCTTATCCATGAAGTTCTCTGTCTTCTTAACAAACTTATTTATATTCTCAATATAAGTACCGGTTTGAGACATAAAGGTGGCCAGAGTCTGTTCCAATATACTGCTCGTGGCAGGTGGTGGCTGCTGTTGCTGCTGCGGTGGCAGGTTCTGCGGCAGTTGCTGCGGCAGTTGCTGTCGCGTCAGCAATCTAGGTCCTCCCTGATTCTGATTGTGTACTTGCGGATTCAGGGCGTTGTTAGGATTACTCCAGGAAAATTTGGGATCCTTCCTCCAATTGGGGTTATAATTGTTGGAATTGTAATTTGGCTTGTAATTTCCAACATATTTTCCTTCTTCTACTTGTATTGGGCACTCATCCCTACTATGATTTCCCTCACAGATATCACATACTTCCTCAACAGCAAATCCTTGTAATCCATCATCATTCAACAACCTTTTCATTGCTTTAGTAAGGAATGCTACCTGTGATTTCAGAGTGCTGTCGGCTTCATAATCCTTGACAGCAAGTACCCGTTTACCCCCTCTTCTTGCAGTCGGAAACTGCTCCTCATTCTTAGCCAGATTTTTCAAAACTTGCAATGCCTCGTCTGGATCTTTATCCAATAATAGTCCATTTGCTGCAGAATCAATTCTAATGCGAGTTTGTAAGTTAGCAGCATTATAGAACTTAGTTACCTGATTCCAGACGGGGAATCCATGCATGGGGCAGTTTCGAAGAAGAGTAGTAAATCTGTCCCAGACCTCGTGCATTGGCTCGTCATCTTCCTGTTGAAAAGTAGCAATTTCGTTACGTAATCGCTCAGATAAATGCGAAGGATTAAAACGAGATAAGAATTCACGAGACAAATCTGCCCAAGTTACGATTGAACCCGGTGTTAGTTTATTCCACCAAGTCTTAGCTCTGTCCCTCAATGAATGGGGAAATAACCGAAGCCTCAGTATCTCCGGATTAACTCATGGCAGTCTAAACGAACCACAGATCTCCTGGAACGTCTTGAGATGCTCCCTAGCATCTTCTGTCACAGCACCACTAAACTGCCCGGCGTTGTTGATCATACTAAACATGACAGGCTTGAGTTCGAAGTTATCAACATCAATATCCGGCAGTGTGGTCTCCAGCTCTACATGATCGTTCAGCATGTAGTCACGACATGACCGTCGTCCAGCTGCTGCGGGCGGGTCGCCGACAGGCGGTACACCATCACCAGCGGGCGGATTACGGGCCATCTTCTCTAGCTGTTCCTCAAGGTACTCGTTCCTGTCTAAAAGGTGGCGAAGCTGTTTCTTGAGATTGAAGGAACGTTCGATTTCCAGATCTAATTTATACTCAGGATCTTCGCCTCTTTTAGATCTCTGCATAAACAAGATAACCTTGTGAAAAGCAAGAGTTTAAAGTACTAACGAAAAATAGAAAAAGAAAAATTAAAAGAAAAAAAAACAAAAACAAAAACGAAAAGTGCAATAAAAGAAAGGTGTAGTTATGTTGTCAATCCCCGGCAACGGCGCCAAAAACTTGTTGCGTGTAAAAGAGTCTATCGCAATTGTAGTGCAAGTGTACACGACGCAAGTAGTAAAGTGATACGAAGTATCGGATTATCGTCTCCACAGGGATTGGGCCAATAGCTTCACCTAATTTCACTGCACGAAGTAAAGGAAATAATTGAGAGTTGTCACGAGAATAATAAAGGAAAACGTAAATAAAAGAATAGAGTAATCAAGATAGAGAGAATGGGCTGGTATTGAATTGCTCAGTAGTGCAGGTATTGTATTGCTTAGGAACTCCAGTTCTGTCGTCGCGCCTGTCACTGGCAGCACCTGTCGCGGCAGCTGTCCGTTGGTCGTCGCGGCAGCAAACACACCAACTCAGTACATTCAAGTTTGGCAAGAATCCCAGATCTGCCTTGGCCTATCCCTAGGTCCAAGTCTGTCGATGATCACGTCTTTGACGATACCTCCCGGCGTGAATCGAAGGATGAACACCGATGTGTATGAATTCTTCCTTAGCCACTTAACCTTGCCCTATCCCTAGGCACAAGATAGTTCAACTATAAACTAGAGAACTCGCTCTTATTTCTTTCGTATACTTAACTCTCCCGATGCTAAGTAAATAGATAACCTCACAATGCTCTCCCGATGCTCTTGCAAGATATTAAAACCAAAATAAGAGAACTTGAAGTTTATTTTATTGAACTTGGAAAATCCTAAAACAAAACAACCCTTGCAACTACTTTACAAAACAACCCGTGGCCCTAAGGGGAATTTAGAACATGTCGACGATGGGTAAACGGCAGAGGGGTTTAGGTTATCGGTTATGGGGTATGATCGTCCCTAGGTTAAATCTATGCCCTTATATAAGCTTTGGGCTCAAGTATTCTAAGTTAACAAGGATTACAACTTTAATGAAAAGTAAGATTCTAATGAATGCTTAATCTCTAAGGATTCCTACTTTTCAGCCGCCTCCTTGTTTCATGGGAATTCCTCTCCTTGAGCTTTGGCTTGACATATCTTTTGATCCGGGGCTTGGAAAAATATTTGGCTTTCACACGACAGACGAGTAGATTTTTCTCTATCTATCGAGGTCCACTTTACTTTTCCTCTTCATAAGGCTGCTGTCACCTTGCTGTCACGACAGATCCATGGCAGCTTCTTCCTCGTCGTCTGCTTGTCCAGTTCAGCTCTCCTGCTTCTCTGCCCTGCGCTTGCCTTCACCGTCTACTATGGCAGCTACCTGCAAAATAAGCCATCTTTTAGTAGAATCCGTGCCTTTAATCCATTTGTGATGTTTTACTGTAAACTAACCTAAATGCAATGCAATGATGCTTGAATGCAGCAGAAATATGGGTTAAAAAGGGTGTAAATAATAGAACTTTTACACACTCAACACTTATCCTTGAATACAAAAATATTTACTAAAGAAGACAGATGAGGATCAAATGTCTCCAATGAAGTAAAGAGTAAGATGTAAAGATAAAGACAGCCCTTCCAGCTAAGAGTGCAAGTTTTAGTATGCAGAGGATAATAAATGAAGCAAAAGCCAGAGTTACTCATGACTCATGGATGAATTCCAAGGCAAGGGAGAGGGCTCTATCCCAAGGAATGGTGGACGAAGTTGGGAAAGCCAGGAAGAATTGAAAGAGAAGTGAACCTATCCTTCTTATCTATGCAAGGTTTGGAGGAAGTTCATGTTAATCGGGTTGGAATAGGTAACCAGAATTTCATCAGAATTAAGAAAGCAGTCCAAGCAAAAGAAGTCCTTAAAAAAGGAAAAAAACTTGTCATGCATTCATGTTTTAGGCATCCCTAGGGGCATGCACATCATAATTGTATTGCATGTCGCATTTTGTTTTTTTTTTTTCAGGTACATGGAAGACCTGTTCAAATGAGAGTTTCCTTATTCATCCAAGCATAAGGAGGATGAAATTTTTCAGAAGATTCTTCTATCCGTTCAGGCATAAGGAGAATAGAGTTTGCTTATTCATCCAAGCATAAGGAGGATGAAATTTTTTCAGAAGAATCTGCCTATTTTTTTGAGCATTTGGAAGGATAGAACCCAGCTCAGCTATTCAGGCATTTGAGAGAATAGAATCCAGCTCAGCTATTCGAGCGTAAGGAGAATAGAACAAGCTTATATGTTCGCGCATTTGGAGAACGGAACCCAGCTCAGCTATTCGAGCATAAGGAGAAAAGAGCCAGCCTATTTGTTCGGGCATTTGGAGAATGGAACCCAACTCAGTTATTCGAGCATGAGGAGAATACAACCAGCCTATCTGTTAGTTCATTTGGAGAATGGAACCCAGCTCAGCTATTCCAACTCCAGGCGGAGGAGGTGGTGGTGGTGGAGGAGCTCCAACTCGAGCAGCAGGCTCTACTACATGAGCCCCAACCCCAACCATCGGCTCATTAACAGGAGCCGCAACACGTGGTTCCTAACGAACCACCCTCGGCCTCGACATCGTGCTCACAAATAACAACTACAACACAACAAAGCACAAAAAGAAAGGGTTAGCAAGGCAAGGGCTCCAAGTGGCTCAAGTATGTTCCCTCACTTTAAAAATCCCTTTTCCGATGTAATAGTAGCAATGGGACTCTAAACAACATTCTCCAAGCAAAACAACAAGCGTACTTGATAAACAAACAAACATGCATCAAGCATTCTTGACAAGCAAGCAACAACCGTACATATCAATACAAAAATTAAACTTACCTCACTTACCTGCCCAAGGTCTCAGAAACCTTAGGCTCGACTACCAACAAGTGTAACCCCCTCGCCCCGGTCTGGTCGGCTAACCGGTTCGAGTAGGCTACACGGGGAAAACCGATGTGAAACCCGTTAAGTTCCCACCTCGGTTAGCAACCCTAGAAAATTTCTTTTATTTAATTCTTGTCTAAAGGGATATTATTCCCTAAGTGATCACGACAGCGGAAAACATTAAGAAAGATACACGTCCGAACCCCAAACAACATGTTAACAATCCATTTTACACTTACATAGCAGGCCGTATCGATACACCAATCAAGGGTATCGATACGCCTTGACCAAGGTCAACATCCTTCAGTCAACACAGGAAGAACGTATCGATACAGCCCTTGAGCGTATCGATATGCCCTTCTCGGTCAACATCTCATGGTCAACGAGATAAACCTGTACCGGTACGTTTAGAGCCCGTATCGATACGCCAAAGCCTCACCAAAATCTCAGATTTCCAGTGAGCTTTGAGCGTATCGATACACACTCGTGTATCGATACACCAAGCCAAAACTTAGTCCTGGAGGGCAAACCGTATCGATACGGCCCTCAGACGTATCGATACGCCCTGCACTGCAAGACTTCAAAATTCAGCAAAGCAACACAAGACTCGTTTCTAGATGCAATTTAAGACTTCCCTAGGCACATCCAAGCATACATTTATCACTCAACAACCAAAAACTCAGCATACGAGGCACCCAACACGAACAAGCATCATTCAATCAAGGTATTCGTGCTTTTGATCAAAAGATGACATACAAGCACTTAAGGGTTCATGCTTCAACAACCATACACTTAGGCATCCTCAAAAGGCACCAGGCCAACATACATGGTAAGCAAACAAGGCATGGTTTTACAATCCAAACATGGCATCAACAAGCCACACAAAAATCAACATAATAAGGAGTCTAAACATGCTCCTAAACAACCAACAATATCCATCAATAGCACAAATCCCATTGCTTAACTATTACATGTTCATAACTTAAAATTCATACTTGATAAACTCAAAAGCCAACAAGCACACTTGGAGGCCCTCCACTTGCGCTAGCAACCCACGAACTACGAATCTGCATTGTCGAACAAAAGAGAGCGTAAGCATAAAGCTTAGTGAGGGTAAGCTCTTTAAAAACAAATCTCAACAATGCAGGGTCCAAGCACGAGCACAACAAGGTAAATGCATGTCCTTACCTTCGATTCTCATGAGCCAAAATGTCAATGATGCATGCACAATTATCCAATAATATGCCATGCTCAACAAGCTCAATTCCACACCATATGTAAACACATATAATGATCCAAATAGGAAATCACATTCCAAAACACATTGATACACATATCAACTCATATTGGCACCTAGCTATGACTCGAATACGTGGATAAACACGTTGGAACTCACCTCCAACAACAACTTTACCTCACGGTGGGATTACACTCATCACCGTTCTCGCGGAGGGGATTCCACTCATCCTCACGCCCCGTCGATGGGATTACACTCATCGCCGACTATTATATATATAAGAAGAATTTCCGGGCGAAACTCGTACTCCATCTTGATGACTACCATCATCAAGACCACGCGCGCATTTGACTCTCGTGTGCACACTAACATCCTAATGACCGATCATTTGTACCCAAGCATACTAGTGCAAATACTAACACAATCCACAATATCATTCAATAACAACTTCCGTGCTTAGCACGTACTCACCATGATTAACATCATGCCCATACCTCATGCATATAACAATGCATCACAACCATGCCTCAACATTCATGTATAACACATTATACATAACACCATAAACACATATCATCATGAGGCATAAACATCAATTAAAGAGTTCAACCAAAGTCTCTAATTAAAGCTTAGGATTAGGCTACCACTCTAATCCTAACTCTATGGGGGTCTACCAAGCCCAACCTAGTCCACATGCTTGAACCAAACACTTAAAACCACTTTGAAAACATTAAACCACTCACCTTCACTTCCAAGCTCAACTATCAAGCAACCAACACCTTCAAGCTTCCGGATTCACTCCCGATGTCAAAACTTGATTCTAACCAAATCCAAACACAAACAAAATACCAACAATCAATTACTAGACGTCGGAAACAACTCGGATTAACATTTCCAAGCAAACTAACACCCAAATTCATGCCCAAAACAGAATTCTCGAGCAGCCCTCAAAGCCCACTGAAATCTCCCATTTCAATCAACCAAACGATCATCAAACACACCCAAAGTGACCCTCATTATACCATACTAACATCAGCCCTCAAAATCCAACATAAAACAACCCCAAAAACCCTTCCAAAACCCCCCACAAAACCAAAATCCGGGAATGTTTATAAAACCAAGTAAAAATCACATATGTTGGACCATTTGGGTTGCTATTAACATAAATACTAATAAGGAATCAAAAACTTCAACATAGAACAACAAAGCTTGGATTTTTAACTTAAAAACTCAAAAAATCGAATCCTAAAAACATGGATAAAATTGGAAACTAATTGTACTTCCAAAGAGGGGAAGATGAGAGCAAAATGAAAACGTGATTACCTTTCAAAACCGAGCCAAAATGAATATGGGATGAAATGGAATAGTAAAAGGGGGAGGGGAGCTTCACTTGTCGTTGGGTTTGGTGTTTTGAAGAAGAAGATGATGTAGTTTTGGTTTATTTGAATTATAATGTAATAAAAATGGATTTTATTTTGTAAAGACCAACTATTCAAAAAAATGCCATTAATGAATGGCCAAAACCCACATCTCTTAAAGTCCATGGATTTTGGACTCAAGAGATAAGCCCAACATAGCCTTAATTATTTTGAAATCCCGAGGCCCATGAAAAAATTTTTATTATTTAATTAGAAAACCGAGACTCAAAATATTATTTAAATATTATTCTCACCCGACCCATAAACCCGGGTGTTACAACTCTTACAATATCGAAACTTGACTTAAGGATTTTCAAACATGCTCTAGAGGAAGCTTATCCTTGAATACGAAAATATTGACTAAAGAAGATAGATGAGGATCAAATGTCTCCAATGAAGTAAAGAGTAAGATGTAAAGATAAAGCCAGTCATTCCAGCTAAGAGTGCAAGTTTTAGTATGCAGAGGATAATAAATGAAGCAAAAGCTAGAGTTACTCATGACTCATGGATGAATTCCAAGGCAAGGGAGAGGGCTCTATCCCAAGGAATGGTGGACGAAGTTAGGAAAGCCAGGAAGAATTGAAAGAGAAGTGAACCTATACTTCTTATCTACGCAAGGTTTGGAGAAAGTTCATGTTAATCGGGTTGGAATCGATAACCAGAATTTCATCAGAATTAAGAAAGCAATCCAAGCAAAAGAAGTCCTTAAAAAAGGAAAAAAAAACTTGTCATGCATTCATGTTTTAGGCATCCCTAGGGGCATGCACATCATAATTGTATTGCATGTCGCATTTTGTTTTTTTTTCAGGTACATGGAAGACCTGTTCAAATGAGAGTTTCCTTATTCATCCAAGCATAAGGAGGATGAAATTTTTCAGAAGATTCGTCTATCCGTTCAGGCATAAGGAGAATGGAGTTTGCTTATTCATCCAAGCATAAGGAGGATGAATTTTTTCAGAAGAATCTACCTATTTGTTTGAGCATTTGGGAGGATAGAACCCAGCTCAGCTATTCAGGCATTTGGGAGAATAGAACCCATCTCAGCTATTCGAGCGTAAGGAGAATAGAACAAGCTTATATGTTCGCGCATTTGAAGAATGGAACCCAGCTCAGCTATTTGAGCATAAGGAGAAAAGAGCCAGCCTATTCGTTCGGGCATTTGGAGAATGGAACCCAACTCAGTTATTCGAGCATAAGGAGAATAGAACCAGCATATCCGTTAGTGCATTTGGAGAATGGAACCCAGCTCAGCTATTCGAGCATAAGGAGAATAGAACATGCATATCCGTTTGGGCAGCAAGAGAATGGAGCCAACCTGAAAATCAGTGCCTTTTGGTCTTTGCTTTATCCCTGTTGCAAAGAGACAAGTAAAGAGGGGCAGGTGTTGTCACTAGATTTTCACCCACCATTATTAAATAATTAAAAAAATAATTAAAAAACCTTTTTTATAATAAAAGGCCCCTTTATAAAATAAATAAATAAAAACAACAAAAAAACCATCCCAAAAGGCCCATTTTGTAAAACCCATTTCAAAAAATAAGCCCACCTTGAAATAAAAAAGCCCACTTTTAAGGAAAAAATCATTTAAGTAAATAATAATAATAATAATAATAATAATAATAATAATAAATATATAACAATAATAAATGTAGAAAAAAAGGGAAATAAAATGACAACAAAAAAATAATAAATGAAAAAATAGCAAAGAAAAACAACAAGAAAATAGCAAAAAAATAGCAAAAAATATTTTAACAAAAGGGAACCAACACGCGTCACGTGCCTAGCGCGTGTGTCGCACGCGCGCGGGCTGGTTCCCTAAAACCCTTGTTCGACGCACTGCCTGGAGCTGATTGTTGTCCACCGGCCACGGCTGTCGTCGCCGTTGGTGTCGGTCGACGCATCTCACCGTTGCCGACCCAACGTCGCTCGCCTCTGTCCACTGTAGCTGCCGAAATCTGCAAAAAAACAGAGAAAAAATGGTTAAAACCTAGGCTTGAATCAAGGGAAAATTCGATCCCGAATTTGAACCAAATCGAGATATTCTTGAGGGGTTTTTCCGAGGATCAAGCCTTGTGTCGGATTTAAGCTTCAGTTTGGGGATTAAATCCCGATTTGGCTTGAACTTTAAGCTGGAAATTCAACTATAAAACCCCCTAAACCCCATTGTTCAACACACTTGAAAAAAGAAAAAAAAACAAAGCTTAAAAAAATATCCAAAAATTTTCTAAAATTTCCTCTGAGTTTGCTGGAATCTTTGGGGTGAATTTCGAGTTTGGGGCAATTTTCCGGAGGTGTTTGGGAAGCAATTTGTGAAAGATGGCATTTGAGTTCTTCGTTTTTCGGTAAAATTCTTCTCTTTTCTTTTTAATTCTTTTAGTGATTTTTATACTTGTTCTTGGTTGAATGTTTGTGTTTGTGTTTGTGTTTGTGTGGATTTTAGGTTGTGCTCTTTGAAGTTGGAAAATTGTTTCACGGTTCCATTAATGTTTTTATTCTAATTTTTTTATTAATTTTTAGTTTAATATTTAAAAGAACTTGCATGCTTAAAAAATGTTGTTTAGGAGTTTTTGATCTTTATAAATAAAATAATTGAACCTTAAAAATGTAGGAATTAAAAATGAATTAATGTTGTTTTTAATAAAAAACTAAAATTAAGAGATTTAATTAAAAGGATAATAATTCATGGGTGGAAAAATAATAAAAGGGCTTGATTTGTAGAAAAGATAATAAAAGAATTTTCTTAAAATTTAGTTTAAATAATAAAGGTGGTTTTTTTTAAAAGAAAAAGTAAATAAGGATGTTTTTTTTAAGTAAGTAATAAGTTTTTTTAAAAAAAACAAAAAGAAAATAAATTTTAAAAAGGGTTTTAAATAAAAGCTTAGAATTTTTTAAAAGAAATAAAGTTTTGAAAAAAAGGCATAAAGAGAAATCTTTTAAAAAATAAGGTTTATTTTAAAAAGTCATCTTTTAAAAAAAAATTAAAAAAAAAAAAATCTTTAGAAGAATTTTTTTTTTGAAAATGAAAATAAAAAGAATAAAAAATGTAAAAGAGGGGTAAAAGAAGAGGTTTTAAAAGTTGCAAGTGGGCGGGGACACGTCAACTCAACTTGAGAAAAAAATGCATGTCGGTGGAGACAATATTAAACAATGTACATGTTATTAGTTCAATCATATATCCTTGTTAATAACTTTTTAAAATTGAAGTTTTATTTTAAAAAATATTAAATAATTTCAACGATTAAAGTTACGTCAAATCTCCAATTTATTTAATAATTTAACTAATTTTAAAATGAATAGTTCATTATGTGGGTGAAAATTATTAAATTAGTACGGACAATATTAAAATGGTTGGTGGGGTGGGTTATTCCTTATGAACATAAAATATTTCGTTATTGTCCCTTACCAAAACAATTGTACTTTATAGAAATACTAAATTCCTTTTCAACTTAGGTGTACTGTTGAAAAAATTATTATCACAATTGACAAGTTGTATAATATAAAAGGGGCAGAGATTTCTTATTGTTAGTTCAATCATTTGATCCTTCATTTCAATTTCTTTTACAATGGCAATAATTACATTTCATACTGTATTGATAGCAGTATTATCCATGAAGTTGCTTCTGTTGTTATTCAAGAAGCTGAGGAGCGCAAAGGTTAAGTTGCCACCAGGTCCCTATGGCGTACCGCTCGTTGGCTACCTCCCATTCCTCGGTAGAAACATCCACCAAACCTTCATGGAATTGGCCAACATCTACGGTCCAATCTACAAACTTTCCATTGGACAAAAATTATTTGTCTTAATTAGCTCTCCCGCCTTGGCAAAAGAAGTGGTACGCGACCAAGACATCACATTCGCCAACCGTAACCCAACTATTGCAGCATTGGCTTTCTCTTTTGGTGGAAAGGATATTGCGTTCACGCCCTACGGTCCAGAGTGGTGCATGCTGCGTAGGATCTTTGTCCAAGAGATGCAGAGTAATGCCAATCTTGATGTTTTCTATCCCCTTCGGAGAGACGAGGTAAAGAAAAGCGTTATAGATGTATATCGCTCGAGTGGAACTCCCATTGATGTTGGGTTGTTAGCATTTACATCTGTGATCAACATGATAACAAGCATGTTTTGGGGTGGCACGCTTGAAGCAGACAAAGGAGCTTCCATTAATGCTCAGTTCCGAGATGCAGTATCGGAACTCCTTGTGATATGGGGGAAACCCAACATTTCGGATTTCATCCCATTGCTAGCTAGGTTTGACATTCAAGGTGTAGAACGAGATATGAAAAGATCATCACGATGGATAGAGCAAATTTTTGATTTCGTCATAGATCAAAGAATCCAAACTAATAGCCTTCTCAATGGACAAGGTGCAAAAAAGAATGACACTAATAAAGACTTTTTAGGTTTCCTCTTGGAGTTCAAAGATCATGACACGGGGAAGTCACTTTCTCGAGCACAAATGAAAGCCTTCCTAGCGGTATATTCATATAGTTTGTTTTTTTTTTTCACTATTCCTTTAACCCTTCTTTTTCCTTTGGTAATTTTCTCCATATGTCCAATTTTCAATTAGTAGGACATAGTAATTGGGGGCACCGGCACAACCTCCACTGCCTTTGTGTGGACGATGGCAGAACTAATGCTACACCCGAAAGTAATGAAGAAAGCCCAGGACGAACTGCTAGAAGTTGTGGGTGCCGGTAACATTGTAGAAGAATACCACAGTCACAAACTACTATATCTGCAAGCAGTTGTGAAGGAGACATTGAGATTGCACCCACCGGCACCAGTCTTGCTACCTCGTTGCCCTATCCAAACATGCACCGTGGGTGGATATACTATTCCAAAAGGAGCTAAGGTCTTCTTGAATGCTTGGGCTATTCAAAGGGATTCTCAACTTTGGGAGAATCCGAGTAAGTTTGAGCCTGAGAGGTTTCTTGGTGATGCTAAAAACCTCGATTTCTCTGGGAATGAGTTTCACTATATTCCATTTGGGTCTGGTAGGCGAATATGTGCTGGGCTTCGCCTAGGGGAGAGGATGCTGATGTATACTTTGTCTACATTTCTGCACATGTTTCATTGGAATGTTCCTGATGATCAAATGCCAGACACTGAAGAGAAATTTGGGATTGTGTTGGAGAAATCAACGCCGTTAATTGCTATTCCAATGCCTAGATTGAACAACTTAAAGCTCTATGAATAGAATCATCCGATTCTTTATTGTAATAAACAAGTACTTGTTATTAGAATAAGGATTAAACTCATATAATATATATTTGGTCCAACTGGTAACGAGTTCTATGTAAAACTAGAACAATAATGTGGTCCTTCCTTTTTACTTGCATCAATATTACCTTCGAAGTCATTCAATTGCATCAGTTTTACCCTTTGACTAATGTTAATTGTTACGTTGCTAATGTAATGGTCTGTTGTGCTGATGTAGCGGTCAACATTGCTGATGGTAATGCACATGTAATGGTGTATGAGTTAAATTGATTTTTTGCTGAATTTAAGGCATAATTAAATTTTTTTATCGAATTCAAGGGAATAATTTATTTAATTGAATGTTCAAGGGCTTAATTAATCTTTAAGCTAAAAAATAAGAATTTAAAAATTATTAAAATATATTATAATATATTATAATTTTCATAAAATATTAAAATATAAACACTTTGAAAATTTCAAAAATAAGTAAAATATTAGAAGTTATATAATGTAAAATATAAACATAAAATATTATCAAAATTTTAAAATATTTAGGGTAAACTTCACAAATAGTCACTAAACTTTGATCAATTATTCAATTTGGTAACCAAACTTTCAATTGCTTCAACTTTACCATTAAACTTTTAGTTTTGCCCCAATTTGGTCACTGACCCATTAACAATTATTAAAAGGGTGACATGACAATTAAAATATTTTGTATAATAATATATTTAGTCCTCCATAGTTACACATTCAAACAATTTAGTCATAATTTGATAAAAAATAATAATATATTTAATCATGTATTATTTAATTTATGAATATTATTTAATTTAAAAGTTTACATGAGATAACACTCAATTATTTTTTTAGCACAGTCCATATTTAAACTCTAAAATTATAGATACTATTCTCTATTATTTTATTACTCTAATTATTAAAGTTACATTCTTAATTAAGGCACTATTTATTGATCTAAATTATTTATTAATTTTCTAAGGTTTTAATGAATATTGAATATTCTATTTAAGAGCTCATGTTGAACAACATCCCATTATTTTAAGACACCATTCAGATTTAAACTCCAAAATTTCCCACTCAATACTCATTAATTTTTTTATAATTTTCTATCCTATTTGAATTATTAAAGCCTAATAATAACCTAAAACTAAGGCACTAGTATACTAATTAAACTAGGTGTTTGAATCCCCTATCACAATACTACATGCGTTGATCGAAATCAAATAATAAACAATTAAAATTCAGATTGCAATTAAATAATTAATTAAAATAAAAAAGACTGAATTGAATAAAATGAAACTTAGAAATCAGAGCGAAAATGGATGAATTGAATTTTATTAAAATTTGCGAGCCAAATTACAACACATCCCAAAGAAAGGCGCATGTCTGATAGGGATTCGCGAGCCAAGTGGCCCGAAGACCAAACCTATATAAGGATCCCTTTTTATTCTCATTTCTTCTTCTTTTTCCATTTTTTAAGATCTCATTCTCTATACTCTCAGTTTCTCTCCCCTTTTCTAGCTGAAACACTAAAAAAAACTCAGAAATATGATCTAAATGGATAAAAACCAACATTTTGGTTGGTGTTCATCAAATGTTCTTCACTTTCATGAAGAACGTTATGAACACCACCATTGACCACTGTCATCCCCACCACATAGTTTTTTCCAGTCTAAGCTCTGACCATCCTCCACCGTTCGTCGGCCACCACCTAAAAACTTCCGGTCACCCTTCGTAGGACGATGATCGGTGAATAAACGTCACGTGAACTGTGCAAGCGTACACTACCGGTGCAAGTATAGTTAACAGGTAGATCATGTTAGAAATCGATCCCACGAGAATATGTATTTAATTGTATTTTTATATCCTTGCAAGCAATTCTGAAAATATAAAGATTGTAAGTGTAATTGTGACTGTAACGGAAAAATAAAAGGATTGAATATAAGATTGATGTGAAGGCAAAAAGAAACAATTTAATGATGGTAAAAGAAATATCATGTAAAGATATGGATCCCCTCGGCTCAACTTGGCAGATTGCCATGTGCAACAAGGCAACAACATACGATGGTTCATTTGACAAATAAAATAATAAGCTCACTTATCGGCTTCTATTCAACTCTCAATTGATGACTCAAATATGTAGATTAACCACAACTCTTGTAGTTCGTCAAAGCTACACATCCTCGAACAAGTGGATTGTTAAGTGTGCAAAGTACTAGATTTTAGCCCTAGGATAGCTCAATTATTGTTAGACTTAAGCCCATTTTATTTGCATAATTAGGTAAACATACTCAAAAATTGCATAGATTAGATACTTTGCCCCACTTGATGAATTTCACTATTTTTCTCTATAAAAGATACTCTCAGGTATGTGTTTTACTATGCGCAGATACCCGCCCAGACAGACGATGCCGAGGCAGCAAGGAGAGCAGAAGGAAGGAGCTGAACAATCGATGGACGATGCTAATGTAACTGCTGGAGAGCTGGTCAGACTAAGCTACAGAGAAAAAACCCAGAATAAGGAACCCTGCTGAGCCATTTACACCGATACAGACCTCTACCGCGGCAGCAAATGGTGCGCCGCCGAGGTAGCATCCCAAGGCAGCTGAAAACATGCAAAGTGGTATACGATTGGAAGAACACATCAATCCCGATTTTTAGAGACCACTTGCATGCATATCGAAGCCCAAAAACCCAAGAAAAGCCACGGTTAAAGCTCAAAGACTTTAAAGTCAACCGGGAGTCAAGCTTGGATTAAATGAAGATTTAGTTAGAGTTTAATCTTTTTAGGAAATCTACTTTAATTCCAGCTTGTACTCTAGTCCCTAACCAACTTCGAGTAGGCCAAGGCTTATATATAATGTATCTCAGTCGACTAGGAGGAGATATCGAGAGTTCTTGACAAACCATAGTGCTTCCATTCATCCGTCATGTTCTAAGCGTTTCCTAGGGCCAAGTCATTCAATTGCATCAGTTTTACCCTTTGACTAATGTTAATTTTTACGTTGCTAATGTAATGGTCTGTTGTGCTGATGTAGCGGTCAACATTGCTGATGGTAATGCACATGTAACGGTGTATGAGTTAAATTGATTTTTTGCTGAATTTAAGGCATAATTAATTTTTTTATCGAATTCAAGGGAATAATTTATATAATTTTCATAAAATATTAAAATAAAAACACTTTGAAAATTTAAGGTTTTGTTCAATGTTACCATTAATAATTTTATGGTTTTGTTCAATGTTACCATTCAATTGGGTAATATGGTTAGAGATTTATGTTTTAACCTATAAACTCTAACTTTTAACCTTAAATCCCAAATTCTTATTACACCCCCTAAATTCAAAAGTCATATACATAAACCCCTAAACATTAAACAAAACCTTCAAACATTAAAATTAAGGCGTTTGTAAAAACTTTTTTTACATGTGTATGAAATAATTACTCAATTGTTGTGAATAAAATAAAGAAGAACAATAATAAGAACAAAGAACAAGAATGGAAGAACAAAGAGATGAGAGAAAGAGGGAGATTTGTATTATTCTCAAATATAGACTTGTGTACAATGTCTTCATCGAAGCATCTATTTATAGGCATAAGAAGTACATATTACATTGAACTCTAATTAAATGAGATAATATTCCTAATGATAAAGTAAATCAAACTCCTTAGATAAAGTTCTAATCATGATAGACATCCACATAGATAAATATTCATAACACTTCCCCTTGGATGTCTATGTCGATAATGTGTCTCGTTAAAACCTTACTAAGATAAAAACCTAGTGGGGAAAAATTCTTTAGTGAAGGAAAAAGAGTACACACATCTTTGATACGCATAACATGTTACCTCATTAAAAACCTTACTAGGAAAACCCATTGGGACAAAACCTCGGTTAAGGGAAAAAGAGTGCAACACATATTTACTCCCCCTCATGAAAATATCTCAGAAGATCTTTGAATCTTCATAATTCAAACTTGAATATTATTTTTCTAAAGATAGCGGGGGATAAAACTTTAGAGTAATATTTTCCATGATGTATCCACCTTCCATTATCTCTACACAAGATAGCATTTGCATCATATCTTGTGAAAGTAAATCACATATCTTATGGATATATTGGGCCAATGGTCTTAGCCAAACACATTTTTGGCTTGCCTTGTGCATAACAATTATTTCTACAAGATTTGAGGATGCATCGACGAATGTTTGAAGATCTAAATGTAATGATCTTTGTATATTCATAGATATTTCTTGACCAACTAATATATAATGCTTCAAGACCAAGAAAAGATATAATTATCTTTATTCACATCCAACAATCTTACAACTATTGGGATACTCAATAGATATGCTCTATTCATATTGAATCTTCTTTAAGATTTTTTCAGCTTATATCTATTCATAGACAAAAAGAAATATATAAAAATGTTCGATCTTTAGGTCGAGATAAACTTGATGTCAGGATTCAAGTACTTGTATTGAAAGTACTTCACGAGTTTCTAATTTGAAGCTCTTTAGGAGTTCTAAAATTATCATAATGGATCTTGATACAAACTCCTTTATAAAATATGTAAGGAAATCTGACCATTCTTATAGTATTTTCTCAATTAGTATTCACTAAGGCGATTATACCAAATGCGCCAAAATATTCATGAGACATGTCTAAATAATTTTCCTTAGAAATTTCTAAATGCTTCTAGCATTTTAAATCCTTCAAGGATAAATATGGGTTCACAAATAATTAGACGCATGTAAAATTTTTCATAATTGTCAAAGTAATTGCATCCACCATGAAGTAATTAAAACTTTTCATAAATCATACTTCAAGTCGTATTTACGACTACTTATTTGTACCTCACTTGCATTATACCTTTAGGTGTTTGGACTGCTGGTCCAAATACTTCTATTTTAGAAGTTCAAAGCGTCTTTCAACATTGGTCAATTCAATATCTATACTTATGGATAGATTTTATACAAGATCCTCAATTTCTTTCTTTACTTCTATAGAAGTACTTTATGTAAAATTGTTTGTAAAATCGTTGTCGACAACTTTCCAATTTTCTGGTTCCATTCTCGTAATGACATAACTCATCGAGATCTCTTCAAGATTTCAATCTTTAATTCAGGTACCTGAAACTCTTCAAGAGTTTTATTATTAGTTATGTCTTGGGTCTCTTTAGGAGCACCCGCCTCCAATATATGATCATCTCATAATACTTTTCATTTACGAGAATTTTGATCATTGGAACCATTTCAACTATCATGCTTCAAGCATGATTTACATCCACTTGCTCTAACATGTAATTTAAACTTAGAGCATTTCAGCTGGTATATGAGACTTAATTACTCTCATTGGGTCAGTAAATATGTTTGGCAATTGACATGAATTATCTTATGAACTTTTAGTTCATATTCGAGGATCTAGATAATGATAATTCATTTCCTTCTTTATCCAGCTGATTATTCTCTCCCCCTGATTTTGAGAAAAACCACATAATAAATGATTCTCCAATTAATGTTTAGAATTTAAACATAAAAGGAGACTCGTACTCAATATATATTCTCAACCCTTTTTACTTGCCCATTTTGTGTGCTATGGTGGAGCGATTCAAGTATATATCGCACATTCAGAAATTTAAAAATGGGAAATATGACTTCTGACCAAAAGTCAAATCATAATGGGGAGCTTATTATAACTCGTTGGCTTGATGTGTATAAGTGTTGCTATATGGAAATACCATATAAATAATAAATGTTTTGTTCTCACAGTTTAGCTATTAAATATGAGGCATCCAAATAAAAATTTGCTAAACCGTATTTTTCATAATGAATAGGCTTTGTAACAACCGATATAGCCTAAAATATAAACCCACTAGCTTTTCAATACGAATAGTCTAACTGCATAATCTGAATCCTTTATAATCAATCTCACAAACTTCTGGTTGTAAGTTGATAAAACAATGTAGATGCATCTACTAAAATCATATAAAACTTTCCACATTTGTGGATAAATGGGCCCATATTTCATTCAGATATGCAAGACATGAAGTCTCAACTTTAGTACAAGAACTTCAAGTTCTTTTGCTAAGTGGGATCTTAATAATTTCCTTTGAGAACAAGCAACACAAAAACTTTGTGTTCTTTTAGTAAATGGAATTTAATCAATTCTTTTGAGAACAAGCACCACAAGAACTTCCGGTTCTTTTCATAAATGTGCATATAAATCTCAATAGCTTTCGTATCATTATTGATCAGGATGGTCTAACCGATCATGCCAACTATATACAAGTGTGTATATACATTTCTGAATTTAGTAAACTAGAACATGTGATTCAATCTCACTCGTACACGTCTAGTACAACCATCAAGATTGTTCCTTTGAATAAAAATATTTAGCTCTTTCGAAACTTTCAATAGAAATTATCGTTTGGTAGCAATATATAGCTCTTCTAGAGCTTTCAACTGACTTTTTAGCTACCAGAATTTATATCCACAATGACTTATTTCAAATGCCAATTGATAACATATGTTATCTATAATTCCAAAAGAATATTTTGCGAACTCATATTGCTCTCTTAAAATTTTCACTTCTAGTGGTGACGATATTATTACCATTAGCGGTAATTATTGCAACATTCACAATTATGCACTTTTCATGATGTGCTTTCTCTCAAGAACTTATTGCTCTTCTGGAGCATCAATACTTTTAGTACTTTGAGATATAATACTCATATTTTTCTCTTGCATTTAAATGGAAAAATATATCTTATGCTTCTGCTAAGCATAAATCGTCACCATAAAGTGTATTTGATAAGTAATCATGTTAAACAAAATAAATAAATATGATAATATATAAATATAAATATTAACGTGAATATAAATATAAAATGCAAATAATTAATGTATAAAGTAAATAAACATAAAGCAAAATAAATAAAAAGATAATCAGTTCTCTTCAAAGTTATGAGAATAATTAGAAGATGATTTATTCTATTCGAGGGTTATAAGGAAATCAACAACGTCCAAATGAGTTGGACTAAAAATGTCCAAATAAGTTGGACCAATATCATTTTTTGTCATTTTTTGCAAACAAAATTTACTTTTATTTTATTTCCTTTATCATTCAATCATTGTTGATTTTTCCAACGTACGATAAGTACGAGACCAATGGTTTATAACATCACATTGGTAATAAAAAAAGATTTCACTTTCTTAGAATGATCATTATCGCTCTTGTCATCCTTATAACCTCACTACCAGTGGGTAGAAGTATTCTTAAAATGATCATAATGTCTATGTCCATGCCTCGACCATGACCACAACTTCTAATGTGGCTTTTATTCTTTCTATAATATAATCTCACATTTACTTCAGGGAATGGAGTAGAGCCAGTGGGCCTTTGAAACCTTTTTCATGATATTGTGTCTGAGGATAATATTATTTGTCGTGAAAAGTGGAGTATGTTTTTATTAACATACCCTTATCATAGAGAACAAAGATTTAATCCTCGTGTGCGACATTGTTAAACCAGTCCACAAGGTCCTTTAAAAATCTCCTTTGAGACCAGTAGCCTCGCAGAACGGGAGGTCCAGCCAATATACTTGGATTATATCAAAATTATGTCTCTAATTGAATAATGATTTATCATGTTTGCATTCACTTCAGGGAATGAAACAGTTCCAATAATCGCATGGAATAAACATCATGCTTGCATTCACTTCAGGGAATGTCTCATCATTGATAATCGTATGGAATAAACATCATGCTTTGCATTCACTTCTGGGAATGCCTCCCATAAAACTTTTTGGATCAAGACGAATTTTCGTAACTTGAAATTGGGAGAAGTCAATAGTCGAGTTTTTTCTGACGTAGAAGAATTATTGCTTTAGAGCAAAATCACCATGATTATCGCACTTTAAAATCGTAGTTTAAAGAATAAAAATAAAGTTAGAATTTACCGATATTGGTTTTCTCTCAAAGATAATGGAGACATAGTAAATGACCAAGACAACTTCTCATAAAAACCTCATCTCTTTCCCAGCTATTATATCATGTAAAACTCAAAACACGATTAAAAATATCAACTTTTACCAATATAATATCATAAACAAATATTAATATTTAATTATAAACTAAATAAATAGAGAAATCTCAATAAACTTACATCAATGATGTTCACACACAGTTTTAATTGAAAAGTTATTGGTATGACAACATTTAATAGAAAACACCAATTGTCCAAGGTTAAAATTGAATTTAAAGTAAATGTAGACAAAACTAAATAAAATAGAAATATGAGGAACCATATACAAGACTATCCCTTTCCATGAAAAATAGGTGCTCATGCGCATAGTTTGACTTGTTTTCTTTTACTTTTTAATTCAATATTTATAAATTAAATGTTATTTAACGAATTTAAAATATATAAAGAATTTAATTTGAAATTGAATATTTGAAAGAAAATGTGAATGTTAAAATGATTGAGTACAATATTTAATTTTTTTTATTAATATTTAAACTAAATACTGTGAATGTTATTGCTTTTCGTTCAAACACGTCAAAGGTAGATCAATAAAGACATCAATTTAAAATTATATAATTTATACCGAACATGGTCTTTCCATCTCTGTCAATTTGTCCTTTGCTTTGTGAGAAGCCACAAATTCATCTCTGTCCAATGCTCGAATACAATGAAATATACTCTCAAGCTTTTCAACAACAAAAAATTAAAAACTAAGTTAAAATATAAAGAGAAAACAATCGGTAATTTAAAAAAAATAAGGAAAAAATTTATCTTTGGTTCATCCTAGAATCGAGTTCTTTCTAATAACTTCTTCTAGATTCGAACGATGAAGACTAAGTTGATTAGAGTCTCGTGCTAATAACGTGTTGTGAATAAAATAAAGAAGAACAATAATAAGAACAAAGAACAAGAATAGAAGAACAAAGAGATGAGAGAAAGAGAGAGATTTGTATTATTCTCAAATATAGACTTGTGTACAATGTCTTCATCAAATCCTCTAATTAAATGAGATAATATTTCTAATGATAAAGTAAATCAAACTCTTTAGATAAAGTTCTAGTCATAATAGACATCCACATAAATAAAAATTTATAATATCAATATAATATTATCAATTATAAATCAAAATAATAGTTTGATTTTTCATTTGATGGTTAAGCATTAAGGAGTTTCCTATGATATTAATTCCCGCAATACCAAAATTTTATTTTAATTTGTCTGGGTTTTCATACAATAAGATGATGACAACATAAATAAATTAAGAGTTTAAGTGTATAAGAAGTCTTTGAACTTTCGAAAAGAAATTAATTAAGCTTCCTATATTTTTATACTCAATTAAGCCTTTAAACAAAGAAATTGAATCAATTAAACCATTCATTTAAAAAATTGAATCAATTAAGCCCTTTGACAAATTTTGACCATTAAATTTTGACAATTTTTTCTTTAGATATTACTGGCACATGATAAACTGCAATTCTATCATGTTGTATTTACAGATTTTTTAATATATTTATATATATATATATATATATATGTTTAAGTTTTTTTAGATTTTTTAGAAATTTTATAATTTTTTAAATAAAATAACAAATTCTGAAAATGTCAAGTGGAAATACTGTGACATGACACACTGCACCAACAGATTCGAAAAAATGGTCAAGATTTAATGGTCAAAATTGGTCAAAGGGCTTAATTGATTCAATTTACTGATTAAATGACTTAATTGAAGAAATTTCTTGGTTCAAGGGCTTAATCGGGTGAAAAGAATCAAGGGCTTAATTGAATTTTTTTAAAATTCAAGGGCTTCTTACACCTTTAAGCCCAAATCAAATTATCTTAAAAAACAAAAACGTTAGTCAACTAATAGTTTTCAAGAATGATTATTTTGATTAAAATTAAAATGTCAAGTACTATATTGCTTAAACAAATAGGGTCAAAATCAAAACTTTTAAAGCGTTAGGGGTATATTTTTACACTGTGTGTGTGTGTGTTTACAGAGTTTTAATTTCCTGGAGTTTGTGTAAGCTTCATCGCCTCCGACCCTATCTCACGCATTCCACAGCAAATTGAAACAAACACAAAAAATGAGCTCCGACGACCCGACCCAACCCGGACTCGTGATAACTTTGACGGAATCCCTTCGCGCGTTTCTCCTCTCCGCCTCCAACGACCAACGTCTCTCTCAACAACATCGAGAACTCGCTCTTACTCTTTCCTCGGCAACCAATGCATCGTACAAGCAGATTCGAAGCATATGGATCGACTCAAATGCTGAGACTAGGCCTGGATTGATTTCTCTTTTCTCCGGATCTAATTTCGTTTTCGCCAGCCCTAAACCCAGAGAGAAGGTCAATTAAACATGATTTAGATTCTAGCGTTCTAGGTCTTTTATTTGCATTTTCTTTTTAACCGTGAAGCCCCTTTTTTTCATTTTTCAAAATTTGAATTTGTAGAGCGAAGAATTGAAGGAGAGGTTAAGGAAGCTCAAAGAACAAGAAGAGAGGAAAGAGTATCAAGAGCTTGTTAAAGATGTCACGCCGAAGAAGGATGTATATGAACCTTTCTCTACTTATAAGGATCAAATTGGCTTTGGTTAGTCGTTTTCTTTGATTATGATTATCTTATTGTTTCTTACAAGATTTTAAACTCGAGTAATTAAAGGAACAAGCTGACTGTAGCAAAACTTAGTTCAAATAGTTCTCTTTTTCTTTTTCTTCTTCTTCTTTGCTGTTGCTAGATCTTTCTTCTAAGTTACTTCCTGTGATGTATGGTTGAACAGGTTTACATGTTGCGCTGATAATGTTTACTGGGTACTTGGTTGGATATTTTGCATTCAGAGCATTGTTTAACCACAGTCCTATCATGGTACTTTCAGGCTACCAGTCTCAAATCTATAAGTATTTATGCCATGGGTGCCTTGGTTTAGATTATTTAGTAAGAACTGAATGTGCTGATGCTGATGCTGATGCTGTGCTTTATATTTCAGAATTCTGCTGGAGGTATTCTTGGATTGGTTTTCGGCATGCTCCTTGAAACACTTTTGTTCATTATTAAGACTTCGGAGCCTAAGTTTAAATCACCCTCCTCAACTTCGAGATTGAAGAAAAATCAATAGACTAACTAAAAGGAGGTTGGTTGTGTTTTCTTTTCTTTACTACCTATTTTCCGTTATAAATCTCAAGTACCTGAGTCTAAGAATGTAAATGTTGTCGCTTTGTGATCATAGGGCATTTTATTTTAATGGTCTTTGTCATGAATAATATTTTCCTCTGTCCGATGCAAAGGTTGTGCAAGATCTTTTTCTAGCTTTGGTGCGTGCAAATAAATAAGATAGGTAGAACCATCTTTAGCCGTGGTGGAATTTAAAAAAAAAAACAATTCAATTTGGTTCTTCCTATATATGACATATATGTTAATTCCGAATTAATAGATCATTCTCTTTAAGATACATACATTTTCAGTATCCTAGTTAATTCGGCTTAGGTTGTAATATGTTTCGGATCTGAAACTGCTATTAATATCGTAATACTGCATATGTTAAGAATTGTGAAATGGGTAGGTATTAATAGGCTAAATCAAAGGCAGTAATTTTTTAAAGGGATCTCCTTTTGTTCATAGGATATACTTTTTGTTTTTTTTTAATATTATTAAGCTGATTACAATGTAGTATATGTTCATACTTTTTCTTAACCATTTGACAATGCACATACCTTCCAGACAAAACTGATTGAACTCGGGTCTCCTAGGATGCACATCATCCTCTTTTCCACTGAGACCACTTGTTGGGTTTTAGGATATATTCTTGTTAAGGATTTGAAAATATGGAAACATATATATGCACTCACACATGCATGGAATGGAAATTTTAATGATGAAATTTAGAGACGGATTTGGTTCAGAGAATTTAAGAAGGATGATCTTTTAGCATTATAATTCTGAAGATTTCATGAAGAACTCAAAACTTTTAAAACAAATAGATAAAAGAACTTGTCGCCTAACTAAGATTTGATTGTAATGCAGGAGAGACCCAAATACCGGATGGACAAGTAAGCTTGAAGGTGATAGGATAGAAATCAATAGTGGAGCTCTTCAAATGAACCCACCCATGTTGTATCAGCAGTCCATGTAATAGTAATCAGCATGAGTACTATCATCCATGAAATTTATGTGGTTCCTTTCAATGCCTTTGACCCTCAACTCAGAGAGCAAGAAAGACTGCCCAAACCCAAAAACAAGGAATATTCATCCAAATTTTCTGCCGGAATGCATTTCTTCAGACTGAAATCTATAATGTATATTTCGAACATAGTTGTTCTGTTGCTGATTCTGGTGCGAATTTGATCTTTCCTGAAGTACATAAGTAGTAATTCTCCTCCTATTTCATCAAGATATCTGTCTTCAGTCATGTATTGCTTGTTCAAGGGCTTGCTTGGACTGGCTAAGAGCTTTGTCATCTTTGGAGAAGGAGCATTGAGGTGAAAGGTAAATATTTTTCCAGTTACATGCAAGGCATAAACCTGTCCTTTGTGATATATGGCATCCATAAAACCATTACACAGTTTTCCGATTGAATTTGTCGATTTTATAGGTCATGTTGTATTTCCTAGTTTGCAATAGGCCAGGGCACGGTGGTGAGTGTATATAACAATGACAAAGCACTTGGAAAAGTAACCGTGGGTAGGACTTTGAGCATATGATAGCCTTTTTTTTTTGTTTGTTTCCCAAGGTATTCACTGGAGCTAGCCTAGTAACTAATACTTTGTGTTTTGTTGACCCAGTAAACGCTGGCCACAAGTTTTAAAGTTGTTCGATGTCCGAGGTAAAAATTGAACTCTCGACCACTGGTTAAGATAAGAGAGACCCTTATTAGCCTTTTTAACAGAGGATAATGGGCAATATGTAGGAGTCTTTGATATGGCTAACATTTGAGGTATTCGATGGAGAGTTATAACACGGGGAAGTTAATATCAACACCAGAGACCAGGTTTAACATGACCATGTCTAGTTTGGGGTTCACCATTATGAGCCTTTACTAGCTTGTTCATTATCACGATCATGAAAGGTGTAGGGAGAGCGCGAGATGTTCGACTTTTTTCTTTTGTATCACTGATATGAGGGCGGTAAATGAGACGAGACAGCTATTCGAGTTCAACTCAGTCAATATTAGATTCGATTAGACTCAACTCGAGTTCGAACTTAGCTCGAGTTCGACTCAGTCAATATTGGATTCGATACCCGACTCGAAAAGTTAATCACTGATATGAGGGCGGTAAATGAGACGAGACAACTATTCGAGTTTGACTCAGTCAATATTAGATTCGATTATACTCAACTCGAGTTCGAACTTGGCTCGAGTTCTTAACAAGCCGAATAGAGTTATTCGATACCCTGACTCGAAAAGTTAACGAGCTACTTGAAAATATAATATACAAAATTTTTTAATTTTTTAAAATCAAAGTGAACTATAATAATAATAATAATAATGGATGTAAATGAAACGAGACAAATTGCGAACTACTCGAGTTCGACACGATCAAAGCTTGTTTAACACTTGACTCGATTGAGCTTGAGTTCTTAATGAGCCGAGTGGAGCTCATTATTACTCTGTTTAACTCTATTTGAGCGAACTCGAACTCGACTTGAATTCTTAACGAACCGAGCTAAGCTTAACACTACTTGAACTAGACTTATTTATATAGGTTTAGCGCAATACTCTCTAGGATTAGGCATCTTTTGTATTTTTTTATTAAAAGGGAACTGTCTTCAATTAAAATAAAAGGGGCCCGACCCCATGCACTTGGAGTGCAGGAAACAGAGAGACAACAACAGTCATAAACCAAGAGGCAATCAAGCGGCAGAACTCGGTATCCATGCAAAGTTGAGCAATGCTGAGGGGATACAAAACAACGGAGGCAAATAGCCTAACCAGGACCGGGGCACGTAGGCCCACAAAGCAAAGCAAACCCCAATCAAAGCAAAAGAAAAATCCGCCACAAAAAGACCTCGAGTCAGAGAGGGCGTAAACGTAATTCTTGTTCGTCTGGGAGAGCTCCATCCGGAGGCAGACTCCCAATTCCACAGAGGGATTGAGCCTTGTCACCAAAACCGTAGAAAAACGTAACCTTATCTGACCTGGGTTCACAACCCGTACAACTAAACTAAAAATCGACATACATAAAATGAAAACCACAACAACCACAAATCGGGCCCACTTCGATCGGATCTCAAATGGAGTGTTTGACCCACCCGGATCCCACCCAAAGCTAAACACCTTCAAATCCCGGATCTCAAAATTTGTCCAAGTTCCAACAAATCTCCATATCCCATGAAATAGGGAAATGCTTGGCCTAAAAAGGAAATTTTTTGAATAAAGAGCTGGATAGGGGTATTTATGGAAAGGTCCCATGAAAAAGACAGAAATACCCCCATCCCTAAGCTCCACTTTGAACCATCTATTTTCCATGTCTACTCTACAAATCAGTTTCCTGCCGACAGCCGGAGTTCTGATTGGCGGAGCCCGGGAAGCCACGAAGCTGTCTGCTCGCCGGCGGAAAGCCGACGCCAGGAAGACCAACGAGAGAGCCGCCCTGAACTTTCCTTTAACGCAAAAAAGTTGGCAAAAACTTGACTGAAATCTTATGAAGACCGAGGGGGACGAAGCGACCCAGGCGGCTCTGGTGATCGATACCGACCAGAGGAGGCACAGCCGCAACCACCACCACCAGTTTCCTAACCGGCAGATGCAGGGATGCCCCTAGAGGGCAACCGTTTCCATATTTGCAGGGTAAAAAAGGGGTGCGGGGAAAGCCCGAGGAAACCAGAGGGCTGAGGACTGAAGACGTTTTCGTCGAGAAGCAGAGAGTAGATCCGTCGCTGACGAGGGAAGACCGAACAATGCACCAAAATCACTGACCAGAGCGGCCTCAGCTCTTCTCCAGCTTCGGCACACGAGATTCCGGCATAAAGATGGGAAAAGTTCCCACACGAACATTTTCCGTTTGTTCCAAACCAGCCACGAAAACTAAACCACAAGAAAACCACGAACTAGGAAAGTACTCTCGGACCGTCACCGTCGGAAAGGGAGCATCGGCGCAGACAAACTTGCCCGATGTTTCCGATCACCCACCGGCCAAATTGCACCTAAAACACCTAGAATGAGCCTGAGGGGTTAACGGGAGGGAATTTGGGATTTTTTTACCAAATGCTTCTTTTGTATCTTATCCCTGCCCAGAAGGAATGTTAATAATAGGGCTAGCCTGATGCACATATTGTCTGGCAAGCTTTAGTACGAACTGTTTTTTGGGATAACCTTTGTATAGATGATAAATTCTTTTGCAATTTAGGTTACGTTTGGTTTTTAAAAATATTCTCTTTTTTATTTTCTTTTAAAATATTAATCTCATTTTTTTATTTTTTTAGTAATATACAGTCTATATTCGAGGTGCGAGGTTGTCCGTCCCAACAATGTCGTATCTAAAGTTTGAACTCGCGTTCTCTCTTTGGGAGAACAATGTGTCTTACCAATGCACCCAACACTTGTTGAAAACATGATAAAAGGAAAATAAAATTTTGTTTTCAATAATGAAAACATGTTTAGTTATTTATTTTCCAATAGAAACATGATGAATAAACCCCTAGAGTCTCCATTCCCTTCCACTCTAAATAAGATTAGAATTAGATTTAAAATTTGTTAAAAAATATGATGAATAAAATAAAATAAATTGTTATATTTGTATAGATTTTAATCAGGATTAGAGATTTAATATTATTTTTTGATTTTTTTTCTACAAATATTTAAACCCGAGTCAATTCATTAGGTAAAAGAATTGTGTTCATCTTTTTCAATTTTAGTAAACATTTTTATTAAGAACAAAATTTTTCATTTTTAATCAAATATCTTTTTCTTTAGTGTTTTTTATATTAATGAATATGGCCCGAAACAAACATAGCTTTACTTTTGGGCTCTAATTTATTTAATTGAAAGTTTTTGATAGGCAGCCAACGTGAACTAACTAAAGTTCATACGCGTGTTAAATTTAGGCGGTAGGAATTTAGTTTAGGGATTTAGGCTATAGTGTTTAGAAGTTATGATTTAGTGTTAGAGTTTAGGGTTTAGAATTTAAAGTGTTAGGGTTTTAGGTTTTAGATTTTAAAGAAGGATTGTGTAAAAAAATTTCACGGGTTGTGTATCAAAATATAATATTTTATTTAATTAATAGAAGTTAATGGTCCATTTGGTTCTAGAGAATGAAGTCCATTTTTATTTTTATTTTCTAGGAAAATGGAAAACGATGAAAAAAATATACTTGGTTGTAAAATTAAAAAAAATAGAAAATGAAAACAAAAATAAGTGAAAAATTGAAAATATAAAAAAAGATGTTTTATGATTTTCATTGAAGATGTTTTAGGAAAGTAGAAAAGCTTTGGATTTATGTTTCTTGTTTTGAATGGTTTGTTTCTAGGAAGCATGCCTTTAGATTTTCAATTGAAGAGTGACGCCTTGATATGATATTGTTTATGTGATACTTTGGTGTAGTTTGATCTTTAGAATAGTTGTGTATATGTTTGTGGCATATTAAAACATGTTTGAATCCATTTTGGTATGAAAAAACAGCAAAATTAGACATTACAGGTCTAGGCGTATCGATACGCGTGGCCCTGTATCGATATGGGTATGTGTTTTCAGGCTTGGCGAATCAATACATGGGAAGGTGTATCGATACGGGTAAGTGTTCTGGCTAGGCGTTTCGGTACACGAGGAACTGTACCGGTACAGTTTTGAGCTACTAGAATCTGGAATTTGGAATTTGTAAGGGTGTACCGATACACTTACTCGTGTATCGATACGGGCTGTTGTTAATTCAGTTAATGTGTCTCTTGAAGTTTCTGATTCTTACATTTTAGTCCCTAATATTTGTGAATGCAATTGAATGAGTTTGGATGATTGTTTCGAGCTGAAATTTGGCAAGCAAGAACGTAATCTGACTAATTAAGGATTGGTAACCTAAAATTTGGCTAAGTCTTTATAATTTTCCAAATTTGCGATTTGGTCCCTATGTATTTGTGAATGCAATTGAATGTCATATCTGTTGGGTTGTACGGTGCTCGATTCCCTCAACCTTTCTTGCTCGCCAAGTGTGGAGAAGTGGGATATATGGGTGTTTTGTGGGAATGGAAAGATAGACAATTTACACAAGGATTTATAGTGGTTCAACCTTCTAACCAAGGTCTACATCCACTACCTTAGCTTCCCACTAAGGATTTCCAAAAAAATTCGCTAAGAATTTCGTCCCCTTTTCTCGGATTAGGAGGAAACCGTTACAACGATCAAGCTTTCTACCCAAAGCTTGATCAAACACTCTCTTACACAAGAAAGACTTAAAAACTAGAAATCCCTCTAGAAGGTATATGTTTGCACTATAAAGCTCTCACCCAAAACCTAAACACTTGAGCAAATTTAACAATATTTAGCTCACTAGTGTTGTCTAAGCAAGGAATATACAATTAAAGCTCTAGACACAATTTGTCATCATAATGTTGTAACAATTGAAGCATTAACCATCTCTTGATGCTTGGAGGTCCCTTTTATACTCCTCTTTGAGTTTGTAGCCGTTACTAGCCGTTGGGGTTGGATTGGAGTCGTTGGAGCCTTTATTTCCCACCATAAATGCAGTTCTATAGCTTGGCGTATCGATACCCTTCAAATCGTATCGATACGGTCCCGATAAGAAAGTAGTTGTTGTGCACTTCAGCTGATGCGTATCGATACGCTTACCTAGCGTATCGGTACGGTCCTGCAAATTAAAAGATCGTTGGGAAATATGATCGTTGGGGTAGTTAGGCGTATCGGTACGCGATACAACCGTATCAGTACGCGACTAGCCGTTGGGCTGTTTCAAAACATACTGTATCGATACGGCTAAGCGTATCGGTACGGGTTTTAGCTACTGGAAAATTCCTGTAGTTGAAACCCTAAGGCGTATCGGTACGGTACTAGACCGTATCGGTACGGGCACTTGAAAAGCTTGATTTTGACTACTTTAAATCATTCCAAAACCTTGTAAAACCCTTAAACATATTTTCAAGTTATTTTGACTAAAAATATATTTTAAATTCTTTCAATTTAGTCCAAAACATTTTTCAAATATTATATCAAAACAATTAGTTCTACAATATCAATGTTCGAATTGAATGAGAATTGAACTTCTGCCAGCATGTTCACCATAGGTTAATAATTTGCATCTAGACAAGATAAAAGAAAAAATTGACGTAATTCGTGTTCAATCTTTACGGGTTTGTTTTAGCAAACTCAATGTAGCTCGTTCGGTTCGTCTAGGCCGGGTCGAGGGGGTTACAATGATGCCACGATTGAAAGAAATAATCGCTCCACTTGCCAAAATCATCCCTCAGGGGAGTCCTCATCCCCTTAACCCCTTACATTCATGTTTTTCATTTTTTAGCATGCATTGCATTTGTATGTACGTGTTTTCATGCATTGAGGACAATTCCCACCTTATGCTTGGGGGGGTGCCTCGCATTTATTGCCATGACATGCATTTTATGTTTCTGTCTGTATTATGTTATTGCCATGTAGATTAAGTAGACCCATGCATGTCAAATCGTTAATTTTTTTTGTCAAAGCTTGATTGATCTGATTAACATAACTACTAGCATAGTTAGAATTTGTACTAGTATACTATGTCCGATGATGAAATTGGAATCTTTGGTTAGCATAAACCAGCAGATTAGTAATGTTGGGATTACTTGGCAATTGATCTCTAGTTTAGGAAATTGAAGTCTCGCTTAACATGTAGTATGCATCTAGTTCCCAAAACAAACTTAGGATTCTTGAAACTAAACTCAGAATAATATATATATATATATATATAATGATGCCAGGAAAAAAAAAGAATAAGGCAACAATGTTTGCCAATGTCAAGAAAAAAATGAACTCTTCTTTGCCTTAGAGATAATAAGTAGCTTGGGGCTTTGTGGTTTGCTCCCTCTTAGTTCTCAAGTCAAACACTTTAGGGTATGAGTATGATGAGAAAGCCTAGTAATGTCTGGAATAACGTGGGGTTCGTGGTTTGCTCCCTCTTACTTCTCACGCCAAATAGTATTATGACGCAAGCCTGAAAATATTGCCAGCAAAAACCCTTGGTGAATAAAAGAAAAAAAATAAATTCTGAGTTTGGGTAGTAAATTTGACCAATGGAGTTAAAAGGATACATGATGCATATTGCATGCACTTCATGTGCATTTCATGACCTTAGACTAGAGTTATATTGCTGCACTTGAATTTGTTGATTTGCTGGGCATTATTGCGCTGGGATAATTGAGGACATAACTAGGACCAGATTCTGCTTGCTAGCATGTGTTGTTAATCTGTAAAAATTTTGCCAAGGTGCTTTGTTTTATTTTCTATTGTCTTAGTTTTTAGTTGCATTACTCGAGGAAAAGCAATGAGCTAGGTTTGGGGAGTGTTAACTCCTCAAAAGTACTATTTTTCCTATATATATTGTCAAGCTTTTGCTTGCCTTTGAGTACATATTCACGCATTTAGCTAGTAGAATCATGCATTTGCATTATGAAGTTGAGAAATGGTTCTTTTGCCAGAGTAAATGTGTATTTCTTTGCTGAGGAGTGCAGGACAGGTTTGGCAGTGCAAAACATGCGCAGTTGGTAGAGCAGATAACGCGCCTATCATATCTTGGTGCACAACAAACTTTCAAATTCAAACCCAATCTAGGGTTTCCACGAATGCCTATTTAAGGAAGAGATCGATCAACTTACTCAAGAGAGGCTGCAGCATGGTGAAGAGGGCGATTTGTGGTTCGACCAGGCTAAGATCGAGAGCTTTGGATCTATTGAAATACTGCATCGACGAATCCCCTTCTTTACCCATTTCTCTTTTGGTCTAATTATGTTTCTACGATGGTGTTTGTTGAAAACGATATGATGTTGATGGTTCCCCCAACCATGAACTAATTTCTTTAAGTTGGTTGGGGATGTTTTTGCAATGAACGCTTAGCTGTTTTCCAGTTTTTTTAATAACTATACGCTTTGGCATTTTTGTCTATCTTGCTAGTGCTTATTTTCTTAAATTGTTTGCCAGACGACAGTTGGCATTGCATGCATATTATCCTTAATATCTTAACAGACTTGGAGGATAACGATTAACTGCCAAGGTACTAAGGTGAGAAATTTCGACAAAAGATGTTCAAGTGGATGGGCTTACTTCGGAAGTGAGTCTACCCCTTGGGAGCAAAAGATTAAAACTTTGTCAAGTTAATTATTGAGTAACATCACTATAGACATATAAGGGGTTAATCATAATTAATTTAGGGCATTGCCATCGACAGAGGCAACACTACTTTAATATCTGCTCAACAATAAAACCAAAGCTGGAAGTTATTAACCATTGGCATAGCTAGTGTGAAATCCAAGCATCCCTTTGCCAACGCTGATCACCATTTGAATACACTTGTTTGCTAAATTGCCTAAACTTTCTTCACATTTTTCCATTTTTCTTTAATCAAATTTCTTAATCTTAAATCCAAATTTCATATCAAACTCATTTGTCCCAATTCACAAGTAATAGTCGTGGCATTTAATTCCCGACCAATCCTTGTGGATACGATACTCGGCTTGCTGTTGTACTACTTGTTGACCGTGTATACTTGCACACAAAAAGACGTATTTTTGGCATTATTTACTTGCATATTTACACTGAATCCTCAATCTTTTTCCATGCAATATTACGTCAACAATCGTAGTCTCTCACAATGCATCCAAAGGTTTTGAAAGAGTTAGCGCAATACGATAAAGAACATCATCTAAGAAGTGGGATAAAGAATCATCCTCCTCTTTAGCAAATTCTGGGTATTTCTTTCTCAAATGTCCAGGACAATCTCATTCCCAGAATCGATATCCTAAGAGGTTCAACTCTCCATTCAGATCCCACGTCCGCGATCGTAACAATCTTAATGTCTCATTCGACATTTTACAAGGGAAAAGATAAGAAACACTTCAGATTCCCAATCTTAGAAGAGTGCAAACTTAATCTTAGGGGTTTGTATCCACCAGACACCTTACGATAACTCCCAAATACCCCGAGGATTTCCTAGAATCGGCTAAACCTAGTCTATGATACCTTTAAATGTAACATTCTGTTCCTACCATATCCGAGATGATACATTCAGGATATCCATTAACCCGATCCTTAAAATTTTGTTCAACTCAAAACCTCAAGTTTAGCCATAATTAAATCAGAAATCAAGTCATAAAACAAGATTTTTAAAAAATACATCAAATCGAAAATATAAATGGACCTCCGTAAGAATTAATACACCATATTTTAAAATAAAGTAAATTAGAGTTAAAGGCCAACTAAAATAAGGTTCTATGGATGCATAGCCTAACTACTAAAATCAAGGTACTATACTGGAGTTGAATCGGTGCTGGGATGTAACACCCCAAATTTGGGCCTAGATGTTTTAGAGTTCGAATCGGATCGGTCGGGAACGGTTCGAATCTTAAAGGGAGTTTTAGGGAACACCTAGTTCGGGATGCTTTAAAAATATAGGAAAATATCTAAAAATCCTCATTTAATATATGAAGGATTATGGTGAAATCAATTTTATAAAATAAGGTTTGGAAATACTACCTTTCGGTGTAGTGACCAAATCGCAGTTTTTGCAAAAGTGAAATAGTGACTGTTTTGTAAAGGATTGAAACTTTGAATCTTTAAGGAGCTAATTTTACCAAAATGTTTTTCATCAGATTTTTCCTTAATTTGGGTGATTTTATTAATGTTTTAATTAAATGAAATGAAGGTTAATTAAATGAGAAACTACCTTTGAATATTCATAACTACTTTTCACAAATTTTCTCTCATTTCATTTTCTCTCAAATTCTTTTCAACCAAAAACATTCTCTCCAGCAATTATATTTTGATTTTCACTTCATTTGATGGGATTTCAATCTTCTTTTGATTCTTAATCATTTCCTCTTCAAATCCTCTTATTTTCCACATTGAATTTTCATGAAAACTTGCCCAAATCAAGGAGGAATCATCCATTAGAGGTAAGCTTCGTCCTTCTCCTCTAATGATCAGTTCTTTACTGAAATTCCCAAGTTATCAATCCTTTGTTAATGATTTTTGAGTGGTTTTAATGTTAGAAACAAGAAATTGTCTTAAAACTCAAGATTTTGGAAGAGATCTTGAAGATTTTCGTGGTGAACGATTCGGCTCTGTTTTGAGGTGGTTTTCTAATGTATTTTGGATGTTAATTGATGTTACAAATGAGGTTTTATCAATCAAATCCCGAATAGGTTTGGTTCCCTAAGTTTTGCATGCTAGAATAGTGGTTTTTGGGGTGGTTTTTGGTGTTATGTCATAGCTGGAGGTATAAGGACGAGTTAGTAGTGGTTTTTGATGTTAATTGATGTTTAGAAATGATTAGAAGTGATAGATCTTGGCTGAGCTTTGTTTTGGAAGAGTTTGGAGATGTTTTCGGTTGTGTTTGGTAGCCGAAATGAGGTGTTTGAGTAGAGCGGCGAGTTTAGGTGTGTGGCTGATGATTTCAATGCATGATGATGCATTAATCCTTTGCTCTTATGTGTCAAAAACAAGGGAGACATCTTCAGACACCTTTGGTGTTGATCCGGGAGCCTAAATAGCGTTTCGGCGAGCAAGCAAAACGTAATCGGTGAGTGCGTATGGTTTTAGAAGTCCTTGAGGTACAAAGAATCAAGGTTTGGGGATTTAGAAAAGGTTTGAAACACCTTTCTAAGTCCGGAAGTAAGTATTGGCTAGATTGCTCTCTTAAATGTGGTGGTTGCCCCCTAAAATGCTTATACATACTCATGGTTTGAGATAGATAAATTCCTACTATTTTTATGCATGTTTTATAGCATGAGATGATGCTTGAAATGATTTCATGAAGTAACATGTTGCATGGTTGAAATTTGGGCTTTTGTTTAAATCATGGCAAATGTTATGGTTTTGAAATGAGATGAGAATGTTTTGAGAATTGTTGCATGAAAAACAGTAGGTGAGATGATGATTTGACATAATATATTGGCATAAATGTTGAGATACTTACCGGATAAAATTGATCGATCAATAGGATGAGAGTGCACTATAAACTAAAAATTTGTACGTGCTCTTTGGTTTAATCCAAAGGGAGAGAACCGATGATGGGCATTCCATCAGGTAGGACTTGGTGAAATACCCAAGCTTTGTGAGTACGGTGATGTGAGATTCCACCGGAAATTATGTTACTAGACGAGTGATACAGTGATGGTAGATGCCACCGGAAGTGTCTAGTGAGTTGTCCGCATATCCAAGTAATAATGAGATGTGAAATGCCAATATAATATATGAAAATGTTTTTGATTCACATGTACCCTTGATGAAATGATTTATGCTATGAGAAATGCATATGAGATTTATATATGAAATGCTTTGGTGTTACAAGCATGAGTGTGGCTTGGCCATGAGTTTTGCATTGGTTTAAATGCATGAGATAGAATTGAGGTACATGTGTTTTCAAGGAGATGTTGCTTTGAATGGTTTTCAAGCATGAGATAGAATGGGCATGTTGATTAAAAGCTTTTGAGAAAGTGTTTTCATGAAATGCATTATTGTGTTGGTTTTCTTTAGAGCATGCCTCACTAAGCATTTCTGCTTACGCTCTCTTTTACCAATAATGCAGATAATTGAGGTGTTTCCGGCATCAAGAAGGATAAGAACATCCAAGGAAGTACAAGCTCATGTATGGTGATGTTTTCATACACTTTAGTTTTGATAAACGGCAATGGGAAACCAATGTTGTATTTGGGAGATGTGTTTTGAACTCCCTAAGTTTGAGGCATGTTTATGTTGGCATTTATGGGTTGTAAATGGTCTTATATGTTTGGTTTGAGTTTTGGTTGCTTATATTGGTTTTGAGACTAGGGAGTATGCCTTTAGACTATGTGATTTTGCGTTTGATGTCATGCTCTTGTTATAGAGTCTTAAATATGTTCCTTAAAAGTAAAATGAGTTGATGGTATGATTTGAGAGTCTTTGAGGCATGTTTGAATGGGTTAAAGGGTGAAAAACCAGCAATTTCTACCGTCACTGGGCATAGTGTATCGAAACGGCTTCAACAGTTTTGAAATGGGGGCATGTAATGGCCACAACGTTTCGGAACGGGTTGTAGAGGTTTCGAAACAGTTTGGCCACTGAGTGACCTGTTTCGATACCGGTCTCGGAACATACCCACGTACCGAAACGGTCAACACCGTTTCGATACGGGCGTTTCGGTACGGAGGGTGGGTGTTCCGATACGGTTGACCGTTGGAGGGTGATTTGAAGTGTTTAAAGTTTTTATGCTTTACATTTTAGTCCTAAATGTTGTGGATGCATTTGCTTGAGCTTGGGATGTCTTTTTAAGCTGAAACTTGACAGTGAAGCATGTAACATGATTAATTTCAAATTGGTAAACCTAAAATTAGTTAAGTCCTTCTAATTTCCCAAAATTACATTTTGGTCCCTAAACGTGTAATTTAAGCAATTGAGTCCCTAAACGTTATCTGATCGTTGTGCCTTTCTCTTGCATGATTCGTGAGTGCTCACTTAGGCATAATAAGCATCTAGACAAGATTTAAATAAAAAAGGGTCGTTAATCAAGGTTGACTTTCGGGTTGACTTTGATTTTCCCCGTGTAATCTTCGTAGTTCGGGTCAAGCGTCTAGGCCGGGCTAAGGGGGTTACATGGGAAATCCTCGTTGATTTGCTCTTCCAAGTGAGTAACATGTCAACCTACACACGGAAACAACAAATCTGACGTTGAGCTTACAAAGCTCAGTAGTACATGTCTACTCTACTATACTTCGCAACGTTTATAAAAGTAAGCATGCAATAAAAGCAATGAGTAACATGACATGAATTACGCAGTCTATTCATGCTAACCCTTAAGTCAGAATGCATGCTACAATCAAGTACTTTACATTGAGTAATCAAACTTGTTTAGCCTAGAGCCACCTAGACATCTGGCTAGCCACGCATGTACTTGGGACCACCTAGACATCGAGTACTTTACATAGGTATTCGAAACCACCTAGACATTGAATATCGTACCATGCCACCTACATAGGGACCACAAAGACATGAGGTGGTACATGCCACATACCCGAGACAACCAAGACATCGGGTAGTGAATGCACACACCCAGGACCATAAAACCATTAGGTAGTGAATGCCACTAGGGACCATCTAGACATCGAGTGCATTGAAGAACACGTGTTCTGCAGTACCATACTTGGGTATCCGGATCCCATACCATTAAAACATGAAATCAATCCAAGGCTTACAAGGCTCATATACAATATTAGACAAATAAGGTCATTTATTAAAGGCATCCAAATTCTTATTTCAACTAAATGCTTGTCATTAAAGTATGTCATATTCAAATATGTCTTAATATAGCACCTTCATAAACCCATACTAAGCCCTTATAAAAATTCCTCAAAATTTGGGTAGTGGTTGTAGCGACTAAAAATTACCAAGTATCCCACTTTTTATAAAAAAATTGATTGAAGGGGGACTTTAAAAAAACTCATATTCTAAAAACAAAATTTGGAGTCGTCATCGATCATTTTGAAAAGTGTAGACCGGGCACCAAAAAATGAAACCATAGATTTAAAAAGGGTTTGAGAGTCAGTTACGTGTGGGGAGGGATTAGCACCCCACAACGCCCAAAATTAGTACCTAAGGGTTCATATCGTAAATGCAAAGAAAATATAAAATTCGATTTAATTTAAAATCTAATCCCTAAAAAATACATGCATGCATGGTCATACAATAAGAATATAAAGTTTAGCAATTTATAGTACCAAAAGAAGATGACGTCCTTAGATCCTGAACGACACTCACAATAAGATACCGAAATCTTGAAGACTAACTAATGCAACATTTAAATGCATGAGCAGAAGAAATACGATGGAGATGATATGTAAGCAAATAAAACACGATGATGAAATGTTCATGCAAATGTCAAAATGATATAATATGGTTAATCAAAAAAAAAGAATATTAGTTACACTGATGACAATTAAAATGGGATATAATAATAGTACAGAAATGAAAGATGCCCAGTCGTTCTTCATTAATTAAAGGGCAGTACATAAATGGATAAAAAGAAAATGCCAAAGTCCATGATTTTGAACTCAACGGTTGGGTCTACCACATTGGGCTCGCGGGTTCTCTCCATGCTGGACCGGTTCATAGGCGGGTCCAAGAACACGGGTTAGCAGGTAAGAACACGTCCCTTTCTCAAGTTTCACTCTTTCTTTTTCAAAACAAAGAGAACACTTGTTCGAAAAAAAAACAAAGAGAACACGACTCGTCTGTCCGGCGGGAACTTTCAACGTCGTTGATGTCGTTCCAGTGAGTTTTGCCAACCGACACTGGTCCCAAAATAAACCTCCCGTCGCCCTCTTCCTTTTCCACGGAATGGATTTGCCGAAAACTCCCCCAAACTTTAAAACGAACCCAAAATAACCAATTAGATCTCTCGTCGGATCTTGGTCTTGAACCGTCGGATGGCCTCGATTCTGGGATATGTGGCTCCTCCCGTCGAGTGGAACATGCCCACCGTTGGGATCAACGAGATGAGGCTCCGGTCGCCAGAAAATGCCAGAAGCTGAGAATGAGTAAGCCCTTGAGTGCTTCGACTTCTTCGTCGCCGATCTACTCGCTCCATCGTTGGATCGAGCCGAAATCAAACTATGTCGCTCACCACGACGTAGGCTCTCCCTCCACCGTTGGGATTCGTGGTTGGAGGCTCCGATCACCGAGAAAGCATCAAGAGCAGAGGGTAAGCCTTCTTCTCTCCTTTTTTTTATCGTTCTTGTGCTTTGTGTCTGGTGTGGCTGATTTTACTTGGGTATAGGTGATTTAGGTAATGGATTCACAGTGATGGGAAGATAGTGATGGATTTTATGGTTGTGAAACTTGGGTTTCGGGAATTGCTTTTGAAGCTTCAATGGTGGTTTTTTGATAAAATGGGTGAGCTCGGTTTTTTGGTGTTGAACATGGTGAAGGAAAAGTTGGCTGTGAGTGGACAAATGGTTGAGGGATGGCGCCGGTGATGCTCGGTTTGGGGTGTTTTTGGTAGTGAAATGGTGAAGGTGAAAACCGTGATCAAGCTTGGTATGGGTTCTTCATGTTTTAAGGATGAAGAGGGTGATTGGTCCCTTAAAATTAGCCGTATCGGTACTATAGTTAGATCTAGATGAGATCGATGTGAGCCGTTGATGGAAAAAAAGGAAGAAAAAAAAAAGTAAAAGTGCAACCGATAAACCGGTTTAATATAGACTAAAACCCTGGTATTAGAATAAAATCGGTACAAGTGAAAATTTTTCACTTGTGTCCGGCTATATGAACTTTTTAGTTAGTTAAAGTTAAATTTGTATTGAATATTTGAAGTTGGTTAATTTGTTAGATTGAAATTTAAATATGATATATTTGAATGTATGTATAGTATAAATGAATGATGTTAACTATGCAACCATCAGGCGTATTGAAACTCTTGTTTACGGTTGTATTCTTAGTAACATTTTCATAAAAGAAGGTATTGATTGCTCATTAGATGTCGACATTTATTTGGCAACCCTCACAAATCATAAAATTTTAAAGAAATGCCATTTTGAGTTTGTGAGGACCGAGTGAAAGAGAAAGCGAAAAAAATTTGCAAATGAGATCTTAAAGGATGTGTTGCATGACGTTGATAATTTTGTTAATGACTCTTATAATGATGTTGATGGTAGTTCCTTTGAGGTTGTCCTTCCTCCACACTTCGTGTCATGATGGAGGCCTTTAATATAAGATTTGCAGCTATACAATCTCATTTTGATGGAAGACTAACCAACATTCACAGTCAACAATTGGTCATACAAACTCAACTGGAGAAATTTCGTTCTGTTGTTGGTCGGTTAGACACATTGTCGGTTTAGGTAGTTGCTCTCTCCTCGGACTTAAGTACCCCACCATCGCAGTCTGATGCTTAATTATGTTTGTTATGTTGATTTTAATCTTTTGCAGCAAAGATTTCGTTAGTTGTTATGACTTGTGCTAATAATACTTTGGTTATTTTGATACTTTATACTTTTTGTTTATTTCCACATGTTTCATCACCTAATCTTATGTAATTATGGATGTTTTTGGTTTTCAATGGTACTATATTTTGCAAGATGTTGTAAGGTCTTGTTTATTTCCATATGTTTCACCACTTGTAATGTCTTGTTGTAAAATGGTTTAAAATTTTTCTAGAACCAGAATGACTATTCGATACTGATACTGCTTGAACAATACCGATGCACCATGAACAATAGCGATATAGGGTAATAAATTCGGTAGTTACCTTCTTTACTAGACGTTCTATAACAAACCGCGTAGGTTCGATATATATGTTGTAGGTATCATATTTCTCATGCGTTACAAATTTTTTTACCATAAGTTGGGTTGGTTTAAGATTTGGAGATATGAGGTAATAAATTCGGTAGTTACCTTCTTTACTATATATTTTGTAATGAATTGCGTAATTTTGGTGAGATATGTTGTAGGTATCGTATTTCCTACGCATTTTTTAACATATAGGGTAATCCTTTAAGAGATAATGTAGTTACAAAATTTCTTACCATAAGTTGGGTTGATTTAAGATTTGGAGATATGGAGATATAAATTTGATAGTTACATTCTTTACTATATATTTTGTAACGAATTACGTATGTTCGGTGCAATATGTTGTAGGTATCGTATTTTTTACGCGTTTTGTAACATATAGGGTAATCCTTTAAGAGATAAGGTAGCTTACAAAATTCCTTACCATAAGTTGTGTTGGTCTAAGATTTAGAGATATAAGGTAATAAATTCGGTAGTTACATTCTTTACTATATATTTTGTAACGAATTACGTAGGTTCGGTGCAATATGTTGTAGGTATCGTATTTCTTACGCGTTTTGTAACATATAGGGTAATCCTTTAAGAGATAAGATAGCTACAAAATTTCTTACCATAAGTTGAGTTGGTTTAAGATTTGGAGATACGGGGTAATAGATTCGGTAGTTACCTTCTTTACTATATATTTTGTAACGAATTACGTATGTTCGGTGAGATATGTTGTAGGTATTGTATTTCCTACGCGTTTTGTAACATATAGGTGTAGCGACTAAAAAATGCGATATAATGAAAAAAACTTATTTTTAATAAAAAATGGTTTCATGTGGATTTTAGAAAATTTCGTAATTTTAAAACAAGACTTAGAGTCGCCATCGATCATTTTTGATAAGGTAGACCAAACATTGAAAAATAAAACTAGAGATTTAAAAATAAGGTTCGGGAGTCGGTTACGAGTGGGGAAGGTTTCTCACCCCCACCGCGCCCAAAAATTGGTACCTAAAGGTTCGTATCGTATTTATTAAGGCAAATTTAAATCCGAATCTAACTTAATTAATAATCCTTAAAATGCATGGATGCATGGTCACACAAATCAAACAACCTAACTCATAACCTACGATACCAAAGGAGATGACGCCCGAAGACTCGGGGCGACACTCCCACTAGAATATCGGGATCTCGACTATTAAACTAAAATAGTGTGATTAATTAAATATGACAATTAATCGTGCATGAACAAGACATATACTAGCATAAATAATAAAAAGGGCATACATTTTTTTAATAAAAAAGGGCATGAATAAAGATAACATACATTAATATAACTCATATAACATTGTACACATCAAATTTTTATTTCATTGAATATTAAAACAAACTCAAAGCCCAAACAAATTGAACCCAAATTTAACCCTAAATTTCTTAAATTATAACGACTGCTAAAATGGGTTGTCCTTTTTCGATTAGGACTCTATCACTCCATGGTTAATCCCTAAAATCCAGGCACAATACACCATATTAAAAAACAGTAAAAAAAATATGAATATTATCTTTTGAAGTTTGTATTCAACTAAAACACTACCCACATCCCCATATCTCTAAAAATTTGGTCATTCCCTCACATCCATAACCAAATCTGAACCTTATATAAACCCCCATCCACCATCGTTTGAAGGGGAGGAACCCTAAAAAAATCAAAAAGACAACAGTAAGTAAAGTATCAGTGTTGAAGTTGGAAGAAAAAGTTAGAAACTAAACGTCACCTACTCTTTTCCGGTGACCGGAATTTCATTATCCAAATCCGAACGGTGGAAGAGCCTACAACGACCTCAAGACCAATATACTCCAAGAACAGTACGATCCAACGGCAAATTTCAGAGTTTGAGCAAGGTATTTTTTGGGCTTCTTTTTTTGTTGTGAAATTTCAAACTCAAAGATAAGAAAATGGTGTTTTAAAGCTTTCGTTTTCTAGTTTGGCCGTCGCCGAGTGAGTATGTAGCGACAGTCGGTGTGTGCTTGTGTGAGAGATGAGATGAGAAAATTTTGTTTATGTTTGATACAAAGGACCAACACTTTTTTTGGTTCCATTCGAAACTAAACGAGGAAGACAAAGTAATAAAACAGGTACTCGACCCATTTCTCTTTCTGATGTGTAGCCGTGTAGATTAAGCAAGTGGGGGTCCCACATTCTAATAAGGTTTTCTATTTTTTGCAGCAGTTCACGCATGCATTAGGCTTAGGGGTTATTTGCATCTTAGGCCATTCTTCTTTTAGGAGCTTTGCATTTAGTTTTTTCCCCTTTAGATGTTAATTTATTTCATTTTAGTCATGGTTTTTCCTTTAGATTCTTTAGATGTTAACCTTTAGGTCTAGGTTATCTTTTAATTATATCCTCCTTCATAAAATTGGGTAATTATTAAGCCTAATAATTATTTCCTTAAATTAATATTTGGTTTTTTCTTTGGATTTATTAAATTAATTAATGTGTGAATTGGATTTCAATTAAAATTGTTTCAGTTTAATTAGGTGAACAATTAGAGCTTGGTTAATATTTTTTTAGTTGATCGAGTTTGATTTTGTTCTTTCTGTTTTGCTTCTTGTATATCATGCCACGTTTTCATACATTTAACAGCATAATTAAATTTTATTAGTAGGGCTATTAACCCCGCTTGAGTTTCTTTTTAGACAACCATAACCCTTAGGTACTAATTTTGGGCGTAGTGAGGGTGCTATAACCTTCCTCACTCGTAACCGACTCCCGAACCCCACGGCGATCTCGATCTTGACGCAGACCAGTTTATCGGTCGTACCCAACCTAAAATGACCGATGACGACTCCAAACATTTTGACAGTCTTTTGAAGGCCCAATCAATTTTGGCCCGGACAAAAATGGCGTCGACAGCCTGCCGACTCCGGTGGGGACAATGATGAGTGTCAAGCCGCAAAGGGTATAGGTTGTCTAAAAAAAGGAAAAGGAATTTGAATTATTGGTGATCACAAAAATTGAAGTTTTTCGTATTTTACGGAGATTGTTCAATAGTGGTCATCTTGTGTTCAATTTTCTTTTGTGCACAAGCATATCGTAAGCTCTCAAGCCAAGCTTCGTCCCGCTTAAGTGGTTGCAATCGCTACCCTTCGGGAGGTTAATCCTCCATACAAGAATGCGTGTTGCTTCTGGGGTTCACATGCTTTTTTCTTTCGAGAGGTCAATCCTCCGTACAAGCTTAAAGGAGTGGGCCCCCTAAACTGAACTCGGTCCGTAGAAGCCTATAATGGGTGAAGATCGAGGTTCTTACTAGCCTTAGTAGGTTAGTAAGGACAGTTTGGGTACCCATATTTAGAACCATGAACAACATGTTGTGAGCCGTAGGAGCCAACCCTAGTAGAGCTATGACGAACCCAATTTGTTAGTGGTCACCTACATATGTACATGCACACACATTTTTTTATCATGCTTTTAATTTACGCATTTTTTTGTTTATATATATTATGTTGACAATGTTTCTTCCACTTGGTTTTTATTTTTATATAATGTATTGACCAATGTTTTGTTTTATCATGTTTCTTTTTCGTCCATTGCATATGCATCATACTCATAACAAATGTTGGTCTAAACAAATTGTTCGTAAATAAAAGGTTTCCACAATGTCGAAGAGGTCTATCATCCAGGTCGAAGATAACACGAAGGTCTGCAAGTGGTCTGAAGACGCACAAAAGCAAAAAGGAGACAGTATAGCCGCAGATCATGAATCAATTTTATGTGATGACCTTCACATTCACCTGCAAAATAACAACCTGCAAGAACTAAATGAGACTTGGGACCAGTTGGATACTGTTATGAAGCTAAAATTCCAAAGCATGTATGGTGATATAGCATGTCTGTTGAGTGTGGAACTTGATCTGAGGTTGATTCGAGCTCTCACGCAGTTCTGATGCCCATCATACAATTATTTTACTTTCAACCAATAGGACATGACTCTCACCATCGAAGAGTACACTGCTTTGCTGCATCTAACCGGGGTCAACTCTGATAAAGTGTATATAAAGCCTCATAAACCTGACCCATTCGTGGATAAGCTGATGAAACTTAATAGTATGATTTTATCATGGGCTAAAAAACAAACACAAAAAGAGGTAAAAGTGAGGGTGTTATCTGGAATAGCCTTCGTGGTTTACTTCAATCTCATCCAGATTTAGATAAGAGTCTAGACATTCTTGCTGTTGGCATTTATGGTCTAGAGATCTTTCTAAAATCTCTTGGCTATATTGAGGCATCTGTTGTTGATTTGTTTAGTCAGCTGAGGAAGGTTAATCCAGCGCCAGCCATGTTGGCGGAGACTTTCAAATCTTTGAGTGCTTGCAAGAAAACGAGAGGAGGGCACTTTATCGGTTGTGCTCAACTACTCACAATACGGTTTCACTGTCACTATGGAGAGAAGCCAAAGCCCACCATACGCGCACTCACAGATGAGTATTGGCAATTAAAAAAATTCTTGACAAGGAAATTGCATGCCTTCACGAAAGACAAGTGAATTTCGATTCTTCGTAACTTTAGAGATGAAGATGTCAAGTGGTGCGTTCCTTGGCTACCACGCTTAGACATACTATACATGTGTGAGGATTATGATTGGGTGCCTTTATCTGGGATTTGGGGTGGTACTGGTTATGCACCTTTGATGGTCCAACGATAGAATGGACCTATGCAATTTATCCCAGTAACATCAGGTTTAGCTTCTGCCAACTTCTCGTACAAGGTAGAATTCTGGGCGCAACTCAAAAAGATCCAAAAGGCTTGGATTCAACCCTAAAGAATTAAAATAGAGAAAGCTCAACACATGCTCAGATTATGAGGCTTGGAGAACTAGACGCGGGTTTGATAATATCCCTTTACCTGACCAAAAGAATGTCATGTCATTCGAAAAACACTTGAAGGTAATCCCAACTGAAGTTGACATAGTACGCCACGAATGTGAAGCTGAGAAAAAAAGCTGCAAAAGAAGATTATGAAGTTAAAGGCGCAAAATCGTGATTTAGATTTGGATGCTACTTGCTACAAAGGCCGGTTAGAAAATGTGAAAAAAGAAAAGGATCAACTAGCTAAAGACCTAACGGGTTTACAAACCTCATACCAAAAAATACAAGGGAAGCTAAAAGTTGTTGGATTGCGGAAAACCTCCGAAGAATGGGAGCATGAGTTTAGAGTACAAAAAATAGAAGCTGGGCGTTACAAGAAACTTTTTCTAGTAAGAGATAAAGATTTTAAATCTCTTTCATAAGATATGCAAAAATTGCAGCAACGTTCCGATTCTACATGGGATGATCTTGTGAAAAGTCAAGCAAAGAATCAAGAACTGAGGAATGTCGTGTTAGAGTTGGAGGACTCATTGCAAAGTGCGCCTAAGAAACTGGAATCAAAACTACAATAACCAATGAGAACACGGGTTAGCAGGTAAGAACACGTCCCTTTCTCAAGTTTCACTCTTTCTTTTTCAAAACAAAGAGAACACTTGTTCGAAAAAAAAACAAAGAGAACACGACTCGTCTGTCCGGCGGGAACTTTCAACGTCGTTGATGTCGTTCTAGGGAGTTTTGCCAACCGACATTGGTCCCAAAATGAACCTCCCGTCGCCCTCTTCCTTTTCCACGGAATGGATTTGCCGAAAACTCCCCAAACTTTAAAACAAACCCAAAATAACCAATTAGATCTCTCGTCAGATCTTGGTCTTGAACCGTCGGATGGCCTCGATTCTGGGATATGTGGCTCCTCCCGTCGATTGGAACATCCCCACCGTTGGGATCAACGAGATGAGGCTCCGGTCACTGGAAAACGGCAAAAGTCGAGAATGAGTAACCCTTGAGTGCTTCGACTTCTTCGCCTCTGATCTACCCGCTCCATCGTTGGATCGGGCCGAAATCAAACTATGTCGCTCACCCGTAGGCTCTCCCTCCACCTTTGGGATTCGCGGTTGGAGGCTCCAATCACCGGGAAAGCATCAAGAGCAGAGGCTTCGCTGATTTTACTTGGGTATGGGTGATTCAGGTAATGGATTCACGGTGATGGGAAGATAGTGATGGATTTTATGGTTGTGAAACTTGGGTTCCGAGAATTGCTTTTGAAGCTTCAATGGTGGTTTTTTGATAAAATGGTGAGCTCGGTTTTTTGGTGTTGAACATGGTGAAGGAAAAGTTGGTGGTGAGTGGATGAATGGTCGAGGGCTGGCGCCGGTGATGCATGGTTTGGGGGAGTGAAATCCAGTGTGGTGAAGGTGATGTAAAGAGGTGTTGATAGATGGTCTCGGGTGAGGGAGTAATGTTTTTGGTGAAAAGGTGAAAACCGTGATCAAGCTTGGTATGGGTTCTTCAAGTTTTAAGGGTGAAGAATGGTGATGAAGACGTTGGGTGCAGAGAAATGATGATGGCAGTGGAGACATGCTATGGGTGGTGGCGTGAAGCAATGGTTTTGGGGAGATGGGCATGGGAATCCAATGCATTTAGTGCATTGATTTTTAATAATAATAATAATAGTAAATAATAAAATATATGTAATGTAATCCGAACAAAAATTAGTACTTATAGTGGGTACCGGTACTCAGCCCACAGGTATTGGTATTTAGCCACCTATACCAATACCAATACCAAGGCATGTTATTAGATAGGGATGTGAAATTAGGTAATCGTTCAGGTCAGGTTAAATCGGATACGGATTATGTCGGGTTAATTTAATGGTTCAATTCTGATTAGGTCGAGTTTGAGTTGACTTAGATTCGGGTCATTATTAGGTTGATTTCGAATCAGATTGAGTTCGGGTTCGGGTCAGGTTAATTTCAGGTCGGTTAAGTTTTAGTTCAGGCCAAAACGCTTCGGGTCTGAATCAGTTAATTAACTGGTTAATTCAGGTTCAGATAGACTTCAGGTTGGGTCACGTCGTTGACGGATAAAATCCAGGTTAGAGAATATCTGTTTTGTTTGAAGTTCAAGTCGGATCTTATCGTGTACAAATAGACTTCGGTATGGTAATTGTAGGTAAATTTTGGATAAAAATAAAATTTTAAGGATTAATATGTACCAAAATATCCTTAAGATGTCGAAATATGTTACAATTTAATATATATATATATATATATATATAATTGTGACTAAATTGAATTAAACTAAAACTTAAAAGTGAATATTATGACTAAAATGTAACTTTTAAAACGCAACATGACCTAAGGGTAATTAACTCCTAACCTAAAAATTAAGCGGCTTAATTCCTGCAAATTTTTTTCATTTCCCCATTTTTACCAATGATAACTTTTCTTTTTTTTTTTTAATTAAATTGAACGGTGGGATGGGAGGGAAAGAACCCGCCTAATATTTTACATTATGGACAATTATTCTTTACCCCTTCCGACTTTAGATTATTTTTATTTACGTCTCAAATTTTCACTTTTATGTTTTAATTTAATTCAACCAAGTCCTAATTTAGAGTAATTTAATTGAAATTTCACATTTAGTTTTAGAATTCTTTTAATTATGTCCGTGATTTATGCTTTAGGGTTTTATTTTAGCTCAATTAGATTCTAAATTTTATAAGTTAATTCAATTCGAACAATATTATATTATTATTATTATTATACCATATAAACTTTGATTTAATATAATTATACATAAAAATTTGATTTGGATGTAAACATGTAATTGGACACATGAAAGTTGAAACTTTAATTTAGTTCAACTCTACACATCAAGCTTTGATTTAAATATTTAATTAAATTCAAATGCATAAATTAGCAAGTTGAATCGAAATTAATCTCGTAAATAAATAACCCTAAACTAAACCATAAACCTTTAATACTAAACCCAAAACCATAAACATTAAGGAATCGAATTAATCTCATAAACTAATAATCATAAGCTAAACCATAAACCATTGATACTAAACCATAAATCATTGATACTAAACCATAAACCTTAAGGAATCTAAATTAATCACATAAACCAATAACCTTAAACTAAACACTAAACCATAAACCATAAATTATAAGAAATCATGTCGGCAACATTTAGATATTTAATAAATTTTTTAAATATTTTTATATACTACATAATTTATAAATATAAAAAATAAACATATTAATTTAATGATCATAATTAATCATGTATCTTAAATAGTGAAAATGTATTTTGTCACAATGTAATATAATAAATACATAATCTCACAACTTCATCAATTATAACTTATTAGTTACTACAAGTCAGATAAATATCATATCAGTTCAATAACAAGTCAGATCATTTACATGTTGAATCAATTATAGATCAGGTTCATAACAGGTCAGGTTGATAACATGTCAGGTAATATAGTTATTTACCAGATTAATCTCGGGTTTGGGTTCATATCAGGTCGGGTTCGGTTATCCCATTATCAGGTTGAGTTCGGGTTCAGATCGTTCTCAGGTCGGGTTCAGATCTAAAATTTCCAGGTCCAACCAGGGTTCAAGTCAACACCACTTCGTACTCGAATCAATTTCGGATCACCACCACCTTGGGTCACAAACAGTTCTGACTCGAGTCGGTTTCAGTCAGTTTTGCAGGTCGGATCAACTTTTTACATCCCTATTACTAGAGTTTGACAAAGCTAGCTTGTACTGGTATTGGATCGACCGCACCGATCCTCGGGCTCGGGTACCGATACGCCCCTAATGTACTGATACCAAATTTGGTCACTAGAAATTGACAAACTCACGAGTACCAGGGTTGGTCGACCCGTACCGGTAGTGCCTGAGTAACATACCTGTAAAGGTTGAAGCGTGTACCGATGCCTACACTCAGTTCATCCTTGTTTTTCAAGTTTAACAAGGGGCATCGGTACAGACTCCCCGCATTCCGATACTGAAGCCTAGAAATAGCTTTCCAAGTTACGAGATTCAACTCAAAGCCCTCAAATTCAACCCATAAGTGTAATTGCATGCTTCCTAAAGTCTATTAATTTTTATGCTCATATTAAAGCCATTTTAACAACATTTTTAACATCAAGGCAACAAGATCATCCAATGGCCAACATACTCAAACACCCAAAATTACACCATGACTAAAGAAAAACAATTACTATTTTAAAAAGTAAGAAACACTTCAAAGTTGGAGATGTAAAAACCTTAAGCATAAGCTCCAATGAGACCTATTGACCAATTCTCTACAAACTTTTCTCTTTCCCCTTCATGTTATAAATTTCTCCAACTCTTTCACTAAGCCAACAAGTGTAAGAACGGATTATTATCTTTACAAAAGATTAATAAAGATAACTAAATAATTTAATTAATCAACCTAAGTTTGGATCCTACTTTAAAATCAAATCCTTAAAAAAACCCACAATAAGACCTCCCAAGAATATTTATGAAACACTTTAGGGTTTATTGTTAACTCCTAGAAAGTACTAATTTTTATGCATATTTTATAATGCTTTTACCTGTCTTTAGGTATATATGTTTGTATTTAGTTTGTTAAAAGCATGCATTTGCATAAAGAGTTAGGGAGTTGTTATTTTGTCAGTGTGGAGGGTTGTTTTGTTAGCATTGATGCATTTTAAGAGTAGGTTAGACATGGCAGAGCAGCGTAGAAGCAGGAAGCAGAAAAGTAGAAGAGAATTGCCGAGTCGCAATTGGCAAAGTTAGACCAAAGATTGCCAAGCTCGGATGGAAAAGAAGTGAAGTCGGATGCCCGATCAAAGTAGCTGTTGAACCCAGTACACGTCAGCCCTAAAATTCGAAAGAGGATAAAATGATAACACACTTATCTTGGTGTGTTAATTAAAATTCAAATTTCAAACACAATCTAGGATTCCCAATGCGTGCCTATTTAAAGGAAGAGAAGAGATCGATCAACAAGGAACTTGGAGAGAGCACCATGGTGAAAGAGGAAGCTAGAGGTTGTGTGGTTTGACCATCTTAGACCGAGAGCTCTGGAGCATTTGAAGGGTTGCATCAACGAACCTCCCTCTTGCTCATTCTCTTAGTGTTATTTTTATTTAAATTATGATGTTGAGGTACGATGATATTTTATGGATGGAAACCCCAACCATGAACTAAGCTTTTACAATTGATTGGGGATGTTTGCGTTTAACGCTCAGTTTATGTTTGGTTTTTAACAATTTGAATGCCTTGGCATTATTTTCTATTTGGCTAGCACTCCATTTTCCTAAATTCTTTGTCATGTGATAGTTGGCATTGTTTTCTTATTCTTCCTTAATATCTTAACAGACTTGAGGGGTAACGATTAGTTACCAGGTACTAAGGAGAGAAGCTTCTACAGAAGATGATCAAGTAGATGAGCTTACTTCAGAAGTGAATCTATCTCCTAGGAATATAGATTTAAACTTAATCAAGTTAATTTATGAAAAACTGCACTATAGACATATAGGGGTTTTATTGCGCTTAACTTAGGGTATTGCCATCGATAGAGGCAGTACTACTTTTGAAATCTGCTTAGAAATAAACCCAAGGCAAGACACTATTAATAGCGGGCATAACTAGCGTAAAAACCAATCATCCCTTGCCAACGCTCATCACCCAATTGAATACTTATTCTTGCCAAATTGTTTTCACTTTCATTGTATTTCTTTAACTATTTTCTAAAATAAAACTTCAAATCAATCCAAATATTCTTGATTCATTTAACAAGTAAACCATTGAACAATTAAATTCTTGTTCAATCCATGTGGATACGATACTCAGCTTACTGTTGTATTACTTGCTGATCTTGTATACTTGCATGCAAAAGACTCATTCTTGGTATTATCTCTTACATATTTACATTGTGTTTCTAATCATTTGCCAAGTGTTAGCAAAGTCGACAAGTTTTTGGCGCCGTTACCGGGATTGCAACAGAGTTTATTGTTTTGATTTACTTGTTTTGTTTTATTTATTTGTTTTGTTTGGTGTATGAACAGGAACCGTCCTGCGACGGAAGAATGGCCATACGACCTAGAAATTGAATGAACCTTACGCAGATTGAAAACGAAAGTTTGAGAAATGGCTCTTAATCTGTCTATCATCTCTACGCTGAAAGTTACCACGACCGCACCCACGTCCTCTTTGTGGCTTAGTAGCTCGCACCAGAGCTTTTCCATCTCTAATCGGATGTGGACAATCACGCTTCATATGTCCCCGTGATCCACAGTTCCAGCACGTACCCAAATTACCCCAACATTCTCCAGTGTGCCTCCTACCGCACCGGTTACAATCTAGAGTACGAATGAAATCATTCTGGCCTTGATGACCACGACCAGGGTTACCACCACCCCGCCCAGGAACCGGTTGATACCTTCGATCCGTAGGCCTCTTATAGCAATCTTTTCCACCATCATACTTAGCAGCCCTCTTTCCAGAGTTAAAGCCACCTGAACGAGTAGCCAGACCTAAATTCTGTTCGATGTCCTTAGCTTGAGTGACTAAGACATCAAAATTGGTGTAGTCCGAAGCCAACATGTAGGTCTTAACATCCTTCATCAGTCTATAGCGAAAACGATCGCATCTCTTCTGTTCATCGGGAACCAGCTCATGAGCATACTGGCTCAACCGAACAAACTGAACTTTGTACTCGGAAACATTCATGTTTCCTTACACCAAGGACATGAATTCTCTCTTCTTCTCATCTAGATAACGAACACCCAAATACTTCTTCTTGAAAGCATTTACAAAGAATGCCCAAGTAACCTTGACAAGTTCCATACCTGCAGTGACGGTTATCTACCACGTATAAGCATCTTCATGAAGCACAGAGACAACACAACCCAACTTCTGCACATCATTGCAATTCATCTGACCCAGAATCCTTTTGGTACTCTCAAACCAAGCCTCAGAACTCTCAGGAGATAGGCCTCTAAACTCAATTCCACCCAAACTGCGCAAGCGTTCCAAAGGTAAGCCAACATTAGCACCAGACTGAGGTGCAACCACATGCATTCCCGCTATCTCTGCCTAAAATCCCCAACTATAGCATGAATCAAGGGTGTCATATCATCAACAGCTTGTCCTTGCGTTGCTTGAGGTCCAACACCCACTCCTACTCAAGCTCCATCACCACTAGCATGAGAAGGCGACAAATTCTCATCATTCTCATGAATTTCATTCTCAACCACGTTGCGTACATTGCCTCTAAGCTCTCGTCTCGGTCCCATTATCAAAACAGTGTAGCTATAAAGAATGCAACAATAAAAACAATCAGGCTAGCCAAAGCAAGAATCCAAAGTGCTCAAGTTTTACTTTTCAAAACCAAAATTCTCGTCTCGGTCCTCTTTCATGGATTCTCGTTCAAGCTCTCTCAAAGCTTTCTTCATGAACGGGGCACACTTCTTGAAGAGATGAACTATCTCTTCTTCTTAATCCTCCTCTTCACTTGAATAAACATGATGGCAAGTGAAGGACTTGAGAGCCATGGCATTGGTGTTGATGCCAAGCCCCTTGAGCTTCTTCTCTCCCATAGCTCTAATTTCTTCCCTCTTCTTCTCATCTTCTTTGTTCTTTTTCATAATTTGATGAGTAAGGAGTGACCCCATGAGTTCATCAAGCTTCAAGGTCTTCAAATTCTTGGCTTCGATGATGGCGGTCCTCAAAATTCCAATCTTGGTCTCCATAGCCTTCAACCGATCTTGCTCACCAAGTGGTGGAGAAGTGGAATTTTGGATGGATGTTGTGTGGAAGCTAAAAAGAAAAATGACACAATGATTTATAGTGGTTCAACCTTCTAACCAAGGTCTACATCCACTACCTTAGCTTCCCACTAAGGATTTCCAATCAATCCACTATTGATTCGTCCCCTTTTCTAGGCTTAGGAGGAAACCCTTATACACCGATCAAGCTTTCTACCCAAAGCCTTGATCAAACCCTCTCTTACAAAGAGATAATAAAAGCAAACACAAATCCCTCTAATAGGTGTTTGTTTGCACAATTAAAGCACTCACCCAAAACCTAAAACACTTGAGTAAATTTGACAATTTTGGCTCACTAGTGTTTGTCTATACAAGAATTGACAATTTAAGTGCAAAGACACAATTTGATCATTTGTTTATTGACAATTAAAGCATTAACCGTATCTTGATGCTTGGAGGTCCCTTTTATACTCCTTGATGAGTTTATAGCTGTTACTAGCTGTTGGGGTTGATTTGGAGCCGTTGAGGACGTTATTTCCCTTCATTAATATTGTTCTACAGCCTTCCGTATCGATACGCTTGGACCCGTATCGGTACGGCCTTCATCAGAAACTAGCCGTTGGGCTCTTGCTAGCCTAGGCGTATCGATATGCTTAAGGGCATATCGGTACGGTATGACGTTTAAAAGACCGTTGAGAAAGTAGTCGTTGGGGTTGTTAAAACGGGGATCGGTACGCTTACCAGGCGTATCGAAACGATCCCTCACCGTATCGAAACGGCCGAGCCTGTTTCGATACGGGTTTTGGCAGTGACCAAATTGGGCAAAAAAGGTATCGATACGGATTGAGCCGTATCGGTACGGGCAGCTTGAAAACTTAAATTTGGCTATTTAAAATCAATAAAAACATTGTCAAAAACCTTTTAAGGTCCCTCAAACATAAATTCAAGTTGTTTGGACTTAAAACCAAGTTTTAAATTCTTTTCAAATTAGTCCAAAATATTTTTCAATTATTATATCAAAACACTAGTTCTACACAAGTCATTCAAAGACTTTTAAAACCATTTCCACTCACCGATCACGCCTTGCTTGCTTTGCCGAGGCGAAATAAAGCTTCCGAAACTTCACCAAACGTGTTCGATACAAACTCCCCTGTTTATACCATACAAAAACATAGAATTAATGCATCTCAATGCATTAAAAACACCAGCAACCACTGACATCTTGCTGCTCCACCCAAAAACACCAAATTGCCCATCCGAAACAACCGAAAACACTTTTGATTACACTCCAAACCTTACCCATCCAAAATCTAACACTTCTAAACACTTTTAATCATCAAATATCATCCAAAAACTATCTAATCACATCCTTATACCTCCAGCAACCCAGTTTTCACACAAACACTTCAAAACCCCAAATCTAATAATCTAACAACTAGAGATCCAAACCAATTCGGGATTATAATGATAAAACCCTTATTTTAACATCATTTAACATCCAAATCATAACTGGAATCAACCTCAAATCATACAAAACAGTAACAATACGAAAAATCCTTAGAAATCACTTTTTAAAGCTTGATTCATTAATTTTCATCAATCAAATCACAAAACATTGTTAATAACTATATTTACCTCTAAACTTTGACTTTTCCTTCAAAGGACAAGATTTTGTAGAAATCCTTCAAGCTTGCTTTGAGAATAGTGATGGAGAAACTTAGAAAATCATTTTTGAAACAAAAGAAGTCAAAAGATGAAGATCTCTGGAAATTTAGAGAGAAAATAGAGTGTTTGGCTGATTGGAAAATGAGAGAATGAAAGTTACGTCAATTAGCTTTTTAAGTAATTAAAATCCCTTTTTATTAAAATCTCTTTTTTATTTCCTTTTTATTAATTCATTTAAAATGGTAAAATTAAAGGAAAATGTTCATTAATTAAATGGTAGCTCCTTTAAGATTCTAAGTTTTGACCCTCTTTCAAAACAATCCTTAAAGACAGATTTTGTACTTTTTACAAAATAGTCACTAAACCGAAATCTCGATCTTCCAAAAGCCATTTTTTTCAAATTGACTTTACCAAAACTTTCTGCATATTTTTAGAAGATTTTATAAAATTTTCTCATATCCTGAACTATGTTTTCCCTAAACCGTTCCCGAAAACTCGGACCTCTAGTCTATGCTCTACAGACCTCAAGTTGACCCCAAATTCTTCAAGGCCCAAAATTGGGGTGTTACAACCTACTGGAGACCTAAAGCAACACTTGAAGAAATTCATGGAAGTTTGTCAACTATTTCAACCACCTGGTTCAGCCACTACATGGGCACCTGAGTATACAGTGAAGCTGAAATTATTCACATTTTCCCTGAGAGATAGAGCAAAATCGTGACTAAGTTCTTTGCCACCTGATTCAGCCACTACATGGGCAAATTTATGCCAGAATTTTCTCTTGAGATTCCAACCACCTAAACTTAATGCCAAGCTGAGGAATGAAAAATTATTCGGCGAATTCTGCCAATGATCCATGTTCAAGAGACGAATTCGAGGTGAGTAAGGATGAAATATTAACTTAATTAATCTGGTATCTTGATATCCTTAGGGGGTTAGGATAAACCAAATCGAATCCGAGTCGTCAAAATAGCGCTCCGACCTCTACGCAGTCCACCCGAACGAAACGAACAATATTTTCTCTTCTTTAATTGTTAGAGTGGTTTTCTGAAAAAGCATACTTTGGCTGCTAGACCTTATGCCTTTATATAACATTCAAAAACCTAATTCTAATTAAATTCGAATTCATTAAATATACAATATATTTAACCAAATATAATTAAATATGTAGAATCTAATTCTACTTTAATTTGAATTCATTAAATATACAATATATTTAACCGAATACAATTAAATATGTAGAATCTGATTCTAGTTTAATTAGGTTTCTTTAAGGATATATATTTTAATAGTGTTTGATAATTACAATATTTATCTAATTATTAATATATATACATATATATATCTATATATATAAACGAGTTTATCTATAATTACAATAATTATAATAATTTTGTCTTTAATAATTATTACATGTACAACAAGTTTGTACACATGCTATCTAGTCGATATTTATTCGTTTCAATCATAGGGTGCGACCCTTGTAGGTTCATGTAACGTTAGTAGTAATATCCAGAACAATTCTAATATTACAAACAATGAGTGGCATCTATCAATACATCATTGCTACCTAAGTTACATGAAGTCGTGGTTCGCCTTTACCTTTTTCCGTGATTAACTTCTTTTATGTATTACATCCTTTGTCCTTATATCTAGATCGAACACAAGTCATGGACTTGTCACACTTGTATAGTTCATCTAATATTTCTTGATATGTTGAGTAGACTATAATAAACGAATAACTATGATATCTCATATCAATTTATTCGAGCATGGCCATGCATTTTCTAGTCTTACTCAATCAAGTGGCCTATGATATTACTCCTATTATATAGGAGGGACAAATCCTATCTTGATCAACCATATTTCGCTATATAGAGTGTGACATATCCAATATCAGTCTTTATAGTGTAGTCTATTACAACACACGTTTGACTGCATCAAAATATGTCACTCTCGATATTGAAATAATGATGTCTCAAGTCTGAGGATCATACACTTAGTTATCACCATGAGCAATGTTGCGACTGTCACATAATAATCCAAGAAACATGCTAGTATGTCGTTCTCTAACACATATTTATGTATTGATTTTGACATCTCTATGTCAATAACAACACTTTTTTATCAATCAACTACATATTAGTCTTAATATATTATTGTTGTCCACGCCCACAATAATTCTCGATTAAGGAAATTTAAGAATAACTATATTATTCTAAGGACTTTATTATAATTCAGTTTATTTATAGATGCACAGAATAAGACTGAAATAATAATAATAATAATGGCTTTATTAATAAACAAGATAAAACAAATATGTCTTTTACAATCATCTTTTTATTGGTCTTTGGGTGTAATAACGTTTTTTCTTGAAAACCTTAACGTGTCTCACTTTTGCTTAAGATTTGTTAAAAGAGGAACTTCTTTAGGAAAATTCGAATTTCAAAAAATAGTACAAATTTGGAGTCGCCATAGGCCACTAAAGGTAGGCCGGACACCATAAAAACAAAACCAGAGATTCGTTTGAAAGGGTTTGGGAGTTGGTTATGTGTGGGGAAGGGTTATCACCCCCATCACGCCCGGAAATCGGTACCAAAATACTTGTTGCTTTTAATCGATGGAAATTATTTAAAATTTAAAATGAATTTAATTAGGGATTCTTAATTGAAAATTGACTCTAATTGTACAAGCTTTATAAAATTGGCGGTTTCAAATTAATTAGACATTTAATTAAAAAGGATGACGGTACACCGGACCAAAGACTAAACCGACATCATATAAGTCTGACTGTCGTGTTAGTTTAGGGTTTGGATCCCGTACGTCACCTTTATGCATGATGCAAGTAGATAAAATATGATGTCATGGTCTTGTTCGTTTTAATTACTTACGAATTTACCTTTAGACGATGTAAATCAATTCGAATATTTGAGGAACATCCAATAAGCTAGGATGTTACAACCCAAATACACGAATCATATAAGTATCTCTATTTTATGATTAAAATTAATTAACATGCAAATTAGAATATTAAAAGTCACGTGGATGACAATTAAGGGTGCATGTCACGAATAAACACTCGAACAATCATAAAAAATCTAAGCCATGCACACATTAGAACCGAGCATGTAACATATATAATAATACTATGTAATATGTATGAAACTATATTTTATAAAAAAACATAAGATATCAAACAAGACCTAAAGGCAACCACAAATCATACAAACACATATCAACATGGTAATCACATACACTAAACATAAACATATACTTAACAATATGGCAAAAAGCATGAATGATGGAATATAATATAACAAAAATAAAAAGTAGGGTAAATAACTAAAATGCATGACGACGGGGACCAAAATGGTAATAAAACCACTAAAAAACTATTAAATAGCCAAAACAAGGACCCAATTAAAAGAACACAACACACTTAGGGGACCGAAAGGGTAATTAAACCACTCAAAATTCGACTAAAATCAAAGAAGGGACGAAAGTAAAAACATTTTAAAAACTTGAGGGACCACGGGCATGGTTTTAGAAAGCGGAAGCCCTCACACGCGTAATAACAACGACGCTGAGGGGTTTATTTGGGGATTAGACCAATTTTTAATTATCAAAACATTATAAAATGGGTTTAAAAATTATTTCGAACCCCTTTTGGCTAAACCTAGTGTAACCCCCAGGACCTGCTTATGCATTTCACCTAAATCCCAAAGAGTCACAGTATATATATATATATATATATATATATATATATATATATATATATATATATATATATATATACTAACATTTTAAAATAGAAATTCATATCATAGCCCCATGATGGGTGATAACCACACACCACAAAATAAAGTTTCAAGTAACAGTTTAGAACCATATCAAGGTTTTAGTACAAAATGATGCCATGTCGGCAATTTAGTAAAATGTATCGTATCAAAATATAGGCTCATGTCACCCATTACAGACAGTATGGTGAAGAGAAACATTACATCAAAAGACAAGTAATAATGTGTCGATCCTCCAAGTGCCGAGTCCCAGGGTAGCCTATCCAAAAGTATCTGAAAAGGGAAAAGGTTTGGGGCGTGAGCTAGGGAGCTCAGTGTGTTCCAACAAGTGCAAGGAAACATATATATACAATTCAGATATGCTTAAGACATTTCAAACATGCCATACGAGCAACCAAAATTCCATTTTTAACATATCTACCCTCCAACCAAACACCAAAATGCAATTCCCCATGAACTGCATACTGAAGGACTTATCCTAGGCCTGCAGGCGTAGGAGCCTATCCAGAAAGTCTTACCCTAGGCCCATTGGGCATAGAAGCTTAACCGAAGGTTTTACCAGCTAGATCAAGGCTGTACCTGCAGACACTTCAATCACATCCCAAGAGTATACCCCAAGTAGAGCAATACAGTTTAATATACACCATCAATAGAGCTCAGACAACAGACCTGTGACATTTCTATCATTTAGAAACCAGGCATCTATAGTTCAGTTCAGACATGAGGTATACTTTCCAACATATCACGATAAACATACTTTCAACACATCATAATCATGCTTTTCAAACAGAAGGTAATCATGCTTTTCAAACAGAAGGTAATCATGCTTTTCAAGAAATCATGCTTTCAAGTAGTCATGCATTTCAAGTAAAAATACGTTCTATGGCATACAGAAAATCATACCAACCCCCCCCACATATATATATATATATATATATATATATATAACAGAAATGTAGCACACATGGAACACACCTCAAAAGCTGGTCAGAGAATCTATCGGGCTCCTGCCTCGCTACGATCTGCCACAGTGCTAGATCCTAGATCAATAAAGGATTATGGTTACTACAAGATATAAGTGATAATTCTAATAGCGTACAAGGTTTACAGATTTATACTAGTAACTATCGGAACGCACGGAGGAGCGGATCGGGAGGAACTAGGCTGAGTAGACGAACGGTCAGGGGAGTCTCGATTACCATTAAATAGATAAAAGCTTATATTAGCCATTTATTCCATTTACATCTAATTTAATGAAACAATTAAACACATATGCATGGTTTGGGTTTAGGGACAGACTCAGAGGTCTTCGAGTTAGAATTTTGCAAAAAGAGCTTCAAAACAGACTCAGGACGTCGAAAAACATAAGATTGGGTTTTTTTGGAAATTTTGACTTTTTGTCAAAGTCAACGCTGACGTCAGCATGTCAAGGTCAACGGGGGTCAGGGTCAACGCTGACATCAGCGATCAGCAGAAAGTCAACTGAGTTGACTCAACGAGTTGACATAGTCTCGGATCGGGTTTGGGTCAGACACGGGTCGGGTCGGACTCGGGTCGGGTTGGACTCGGGTCGGGTTGGACCGGTTCAGACCAATTCAGGCTGGCTCAAGCCGGTTCACTTACCCAATCGATTTGGTCACCGAACGACCGTCGGAAAAGTCGTCGGTGGCCCAAAATCCATGTTTTTCCACCTGGAAAAGATAGGTCTCCAATTACTCATTTTAACCCAAGCCAACAACAACCAAAAATCACCAAAATTAGATCGAAAACTTACGAAATGGTAAGAAAGTCACCGGAAAAACGATGCTCCGATGAAGGGTGAAACGTCGACCGAAACTAAGACCGAACCTTGGGTTTTGATCGGACCGACGAGAGGAGCCGAGAATCGACGGCTGTTCCTCAAACGGACGTCGAGGACGGTCAGAAACTGAGCAAAATAGAGAGGCGGCGGCGTTAGGATTCGATGAAGCCTTAATCGGCTCTCTCGGGCGGACGATGGCGCGGCTACGTGCGTGGCCCGTGGCTGGTGGTTTGGAGAAGGGCGGCGCGTACGGTGGTGGTGACGATGTATGCCACGGAGCGACAGTGAGGGGCTGACATTGCTCACCGGAAAAACGGGGAAGGTGAAGGTTCCAGAGGTAATCTTTGGGATTAGAATCAAAATAAATGAGGGTAGGTGAGGGATCCAGATTTTTATTAACTACACTCGAGATTTCTTAACTCTTTAAAACATAAGAGAAATTTGGTGGTTTAAACACCAAGAGCTATCTAGCTCAATTGGTTGGGTTACTAGCCATTCAACCAATGGGTCATGGGTTCGAATCCCACAATCCTCAATTGGTTTTATATATATATATATTTTTGAGTGTTACAATTATCCCTTCCTTAAAAGAAATTTCGACCTCGAAATTTACCTGATTTAAATAGATGTGGAAATTGCTTTCTCATGGATCCTTCGATCTCCCTAGTAGCCTCAAAAGGACTCCGATTTCTCCACTGTACCTTTACCATCGGAATGCGTCTGTTCCTCAGAACTCTCTCATCAAAATCTAAGATCTGAATTGGTTTCTCCTCATAAGACAAGTCTGACCTTAACTCCACATCCTGAACCTGAATGACATGACTCGGATCTGGATGGTACTGCCTCAACATGGACACATGGAAGACATTATGGATACGACTGAGCTGAGGTGGTAACTCAAGTTGATAGGCAACTGGCCCAACTCTCTTCACGATACAGTACGGCCCAATGAATCTCGGACTCAGCTTACCCTTGCGCCCAAATCTCAGAACTTTCTTCCATTGGGATACTTTCAGAAAAACCTGGTCACCGACCTCAAACTCGATATCCTTCCTTCTCATATCAACATAAGATTTCTGTCTGTCAAACGCCTCCTTCAGACGATCACGAATTAATTTGATAGTCTCTTTGGTCTCTTGGATCAACTCCGGACCCAAAGTCTTCTTATCATACAACTCGGTCCAACATATAGGAGTTCGACACTTGCGACCATACAAGGCTTCATAAGGTGCCATGCGGATACTAGCCTGGTAGTTGTTATTATAAGCAAACTCAGCCAAGGGCAAGAAGTCTTCCCAACTACCGCAGAAGTCTATCACGCACCCCCTCAACATATCTTCAAGAACTTGAATTACCCTCTCAGATTGACCATCGGTCTGTGGATGGAAGAATGCACTAAAATTCAAACGTGTACCCAAAGCATAATGCAAGGCCGACCAGAAATGAGAAGTGAACCTCGGATCTCGATCAGATATGATAGATAAGGGTACACCATGCAATCTGACGATCTCTGAGATATACAGTCTAGCAACCTTCTCTAGAGAATAAGTAACTCGTACAGGAATAAAGTGAGCTGACTTGGTGAGTCGATCAACAATAACCCAGACAGAATCCTTTTTAGAAGGAGTTTGAGGCAACTCGGTAATGAAATCCATCGTGATACGCTCCCATTTCCACTTAGGAATCTTAATGGGCTGTAATAAACCAGAAAGATGCTGATATTCTGCTTTGACTTGCTGACAAGTCATACACTTCGATAAATAATCCGATATATCCTACTTCATACCCTCCCAACAGTACCTTTGCTTCAGATTCTGGTACATCTTGTATCCACCAGGATGCATAGCATAAGGGCTGCTATGAGCCTCACTAAGAATGACTCGCTTCAGATCGGCATCACCAGGAACGCAATAACGACCCTTGAAGCACAGAACGCCATCCTGATCGAAGGCATAAACAGATGTGGATCCCTGCTCAACTTGCTGTATAACTGGAAGTAGGGAACTGTCTAAGAGTTGCTTGACCTTAATCTCACCGGCCAAGGTTGGTTTAACTTGCAATTCTGCTAGCAAACTGCCATCACTATAAATGCTCATCCTGGCAAACAGGGATCTCAGGTCGGATATGGCCTTACGACTCAAGGCATCGACAACAACATTGGCTTTTCCCGAATGGTACTCAAACACACAATCATAGTCCTTTAGAAGTTCCACCAACGGCGTTGCCTCATATTTAAATCCCTCTGAGTGAGGATATACTTTAAGCTCTTGTGATCAGTAAAGATATAACACTTCTCTCCGTAAAGATAGTGCCTCCAGATCTTCAGAGCAAAGATCATTGCAGCTAACTCGAGGTCATGGGTCAGATAGTTACACTCATGAGGTCGTAACTGACATGATGCATAAGCGATAACCTCCCATCCTGCATCAGTACACAACCGAGCCTGGAGTGTGAAGCATCACTGTACACTGAGAAGTCCTTTCCAGACTCGGGTTGTGTAAGAACCGGGGCTTGAGTCAAGGCTGCCTTTAGTTTCTCAAAACTAGCTTGTTGGGCATCAGACCAAACAAAAGGAACATTCTTCCTCAATAGCTTTGTCAAAGGGGTGGCAATGATGGAGAAACCCTCGACAAAGCGTCGGTAGTATCCAGCCAAACCCAAAAAGCTACGGATCTCAGAGACATTTCTAGGTTACTTCCAATTGGTGATGGCCTCGATCTTACTTGGGTCAACCTAAATGCCTCGAGCGGATACAACATGTCCCAGAAATGTCACTTCTTTGAGCCAAAATTCACACTTGCTCAGCTTAGCATACAAACGATTCTCTCTCAAGGTTTGCAGAACAATCCTCAGGTGCTCAACATGCTCTGTCTCTGTCCGTGAATAGGCCAAGATATCATCAATGAAAACCACAACAAACTGGTCTATAAAGGGTCGGAACACACGATTCATCATGTCCATAAAAGCAGCTGGTGCATTAGTAAGACCAAAAGGCATCACCAGAAACTCGTAATGCCTGTATCTGGTACGGATGGCCGTCTTAGCAACATAAGAATCTTTTATCTTCAACTGATAATACCCAGACCGTAGATCAATCTTTGAGAAAACGGTGACTCCCCGAAATTGGTCAAATAAGTCATCAATCCTGGGTAACGGATATTTGTTCTTCACAGTCAACTTATTCAACTTCCGGTAATCAATACATAACCGGAGTGAACCATCTTTCTTCTTCACGAAGAGAACAAGAGCTCCCCAAGGCGAAGAGTTGGGTCGTATAAAGCCTCGGTCAAGAAGCTCTTGTAACTGGACTTTTAACTTCTTATGCTCTTTAGGGGCCATACGATAAGGATTCATAGACACAGGCGCAGACCCCGGATAAGTCTCGATTTCAAACTCAACATCCCTGTCTGGTGGTAGCCCGGGTAACTCTTCGGGGAACACATCAGGAAACTCACTAACAGTGCAAATGTCCTCAATCTTAGATAGAGAGCCATCGACCACCTAAAGTCTTCAAAGTAGCCCTTTTTGACTCACAATCCAGACTAACCCGATGCTCTGTCAGCCAATCCATACCCAGAATTAGATCGAACTCCTCCAATGGAAGTTCCATGAGATCGGCCAGAAAGGTTTCCCCTTGAGCCTCAATAGGACAACGCCTAAACACCTTATCCACGGTCACTGATTGACCCACTGGGCTCATAACTGTAACAACACTTCCCATGGCTTCTGAAGGAATCTGAAGGTCTCAGGATACTAATCTTGAAATATAGGAGTGGGTGGAACCATTGTCGAGCAATGCAAAGTATGGAACAAAATAAATGGTAAAGGTACCTGCAATAACATCTGGCTCGTCTCTGTCATCCCGGCGTCTAGTGGCATACACAAGTGCCGGCTGTTTAGCCTCAGATAAAACTGGTCCTCCACTCTGATATGACCGGGCTCTAGTGTCAGACCTGGCAGAAGATGCAGAAGGTCTACTCTGACCACGACCTCTAGCTGGGGTCTGAACCGAAGTCTGTGAACGTGCAGGGGTCTGGGAGGATGTCCGAAATGTAGATGGTGGAACTGGGCAGCTCTTCAAGAAATGATCCCCAGATCCATAACGGAAACAAGTACCCGCAATCTTCCTACACTCCCCTCGATGCCATTTGCCACAATGCTCACAGAATGGCGTCTGGGGGAAACCTGACGAACCACCACGACTAGCTGCCGGGGCTGGAGGTCTAAAACCAGTGTCACTCCTCTGAGGTGTAGTAGTACGAGCCTTCTTACTTACCCGTGCTGAAAACTCGATACTAGAAGACCTCTTAGATCAGTCTCGATCTACTCTGTCACCCTCAATGGCCATCAACTCAATCTCTTCTAAATCTTTCGCCAACTCAACCACCTTGTCGAAATCTTTATCAAGATGGCCTATAGCCTGCACACGTAGCTCATGGCGGAGACCCAGTGCAAACTTGTGACACTTCTCTTTTTCGGTGGATACCAAATTGGATCCAAACCTCTAGAGGTCTAAGAACCTCGTCTCATACTCAGATACAGTCATATCCCCCTGTGTCAGAGTCCTAAACTGCTCTTGCATCTGTCTCATATAACGCTCTCCAATAAAACGGCTCTTGAAGCGTTCTTTGAAGAACTCCCATGTCAGACGAGTAACAGAGACGCTGCTCACAACAGACTCCCACCAGGTGCGGGCACTCCCATAAAGTAGTGAAACAGCTCCCAAATATTTCTTGGATGGCTCAAGACCCAACGAATCCATGCGTCTCTCAAGATCGTGAAGCCACTCTTCTACCTCAGTCGGGGCTCCACTAGTAGGGCCATCAAAAGTCTTAGCCCTATTAGTGATTAGGGTCTGAGAGATAGGAACTTCAAGCACAACCCCCGCAGCTCTAACTGTACCATGGATCAACTGTAAAAACTGTATGCTAAGAGCCTCATCAGACACTATTGTGGATGGCTCAGTACGGGGTGCGGGTGCTCCTCTAACCGTAGTCGTCATATCGATACCAGAGGATTTCAAAAATTCCTTTAAATACCCCATCTTCACACCCGACGCCTCTGCCACCACCACACCCATCCCCGAATCGGCAAGCCCGACATGCAACAGAAAAAAACGTCAGACAACCAAAATGGAAAATAAACAAATTTAGAAATCACATGCAAACGAAACGGTGCAACAGAGCTCAGAGACAATAATAAAGAGCAACAAAGTCAACCAACATTGTCGGATCCCCTTCCCCTTTGTATCAAATCGGTATTTAAACTGAAATGAGAAAAAATGTAAAGGAGGTTTTTTTCGAACTCAAGAAATAAAAAATATATATCAAAGTTCTAGAGGTACCTTGTCTTCTTTTTCTTTTATTGCATGCAAGATTTAATACGAAAAAGGAAGAGGAGTATTTTTTTAACGTTATCAGTCATAACGGTCGTTCATCTTCCCCTTCGTCCTGATTGTCTTCCGGCATAACCCCGTTCGGGTGAGCTCTCCAGTCAAGAGGGAAGACGAGGCCGGATCAGAGTTTAAGGGGTCGAAAGAAATATTTTTTGGGTCTTTTTAAAAGTTCATCGGCGTCGGTTGTCGGTGGCCAACATGTAAAGATGATTTTTTTCTTTTTTAGGGTTTGCTAGGGATACTGGAAAAGGAAAGTGGAGGTTTCAAAGCAAAAATGCCAAAAAAAGAAAAAAAATTGCAGAAAGGGGCTACTTATACAATTTTATCATTTTAAAAATGGTTTAATAACCAATATGGTCCTTCCGTGTTTTCAAAATATCCTCTTAGGGGTTCCCGTTTTTTTAAATCACGCCCGTGGTCCCTCGAGATTTTTAAATCCTTTTAATTTCGTCCCTAATCTCATTATAACTTATTTTTCAATGGTCAAATTACCCTTTTAGTCCTTTGAATTTGCCGTGTTCTTCTAATCGGGTCCTTATTTTTGTGAATTAATTAGTTTTTTAGGGTTTATTTACCATTTTACCCCCTGTTTTATTTACTTGCACTATCTTCTATTTATTTTTTATTTTTTATTATTCTTTTGTTGTTTATGTTGATATTCTTTGTCATGTTAATGTACGATATGTGGCATATGATTCATTGCATGATTGCATGTTTACGTATGCTTTATAATATGTGTGTAGCTTTTACATATAATATTGTTTTGTTATGCGTATAACATATGGTTCTAATGTGTGCGTATCTTAGCCTTTTACATTGTTCGAATATTTTTTTAGAATGCATTTTTAATTGTCATTTTAATTATAGCACTTATGGTCCCGGTGTTCGCATGGGAACGGTATTTCGAGTAATCGGATATCGACTCCTTTGGCGCCGTAGGACCTTAGATTAAATTTAATTTTGAATTCATGCATTTCTTTTTTTTAGAATTATTTTCAAAGGTGCGATGTCCTTTTGTTCGGAAACGAACGAGGCCAGTACCAGTCGTAGTGGTGGTGGTTCGGACGTTCGTTCTCGAATATTAGGATTTCCAAAGTTTCCTCGCGTGTATAACCAAAATTCAGCCAAAATTGTCATTTTGATTCGTAAAATTCGATATTAATTAAGCGGTAAAGTTTTGGTATCAATTTTGGGCACGTCGAGGGTGCTAACCCTTCCTCGCGTGTAACCGACTCCCGAACCCTTTCGAATCTCTGGTCTCTATTTCCGGTGTCTGGTCTACCATTTCAAAGTGACCTGTGGCGACTCCTTCTATTTTTTAAAACCTTTTTCAAATTCCCCCTATTTTAAAATATTTTTCTAAAACCCCCTAATTTACCCATAATTTTTTTAAACCCCTAACATTTTTTAAACATTTTTCAAAATCCAACATCTTTTTCTTCTAACTTAAATCCTCTTTTTAAAACCCTATTTCAAAACCTTTAATTTTCAAAAGCCTCTTTTTATCCCTCAATTTTAAATCTATTTTCTAAAATCCATTTTTACCCCTTATTTTCAAAATTACTTTTTTTTCTTTTTTAATCCCCTGTTTACATCTATTTTTAAACAAACCCTTATCTTTTTTAAAAAAATCGATTTTTATACCCCATTTTATTAAAACCTGTGTTTTTCTAAACGCCCGAATTTTCTAAATCAATTTTCTCAAAAACCCTTATTCAAAAATTTCAAAAATTCCTTTAAATACTCCGACACCTCTAAGTATTTCCAAAAAGACGTCACTACAGATGGCGACTCCACTGGGGACAAATTTTTGTTTTCAAAAACAAAAAAAAAGATAGTCGAGCCAAGAAACTTTACCGCTTAATTAATCTCAAAGGTTGCGAACTAAAGTGACAAATTTAACCGATATTTGTTTATAAACGCGAGTTCATTTCGAACGTATTCATTTTTTAGCATATGCACCATTTCGTCTAAGTGAGGGGAAAACGCTAGTGCTTTCACGAGGATATCGTTCCTCCGTATGGGCCTAGTAAGTACCTTCGGGGCTCGACTACCCTATATCTTCGTGAGAATACCGTTTCTCCGTACGGATATAGCTAAAGGGTCCCCTCGAATTGAACTCGGTTGAAATGAGCCTATAATGGGTGACAACCGGGGGCCTTGCTACCCTTAGGAGGGGACAACGAGGACAATTCGAGTACCTCCTAGAACCAAAACTGCATGTAGCGAACTAGAAAGCCCACCCCTTAGAGCCATGCGGATAACCTAGGTGTTAGACAAAAAATAGGTGTGTCTGTGCATGTTTATCTGTGTTTTGTTTTACACTAATCCGTTTGTTTCGCTGTGTTCATACATCACATTTAATTTCTTCAAATCATAATCGCATGACATCATCATAAGCTCATTACTCATCCATTCATAGTCGCACCATCACATTGCGACATTCATCACGCATTTTCATGCATTCACTTTCGAGATGTTGTGACTAATCATCAGGATGTTCCTTATGAGTGATACTGGGTAAGGAAAAAGGTCAGCCGATTTAGCACCCTTACGGAACCCGGTGAAGAACTAAGATGGTGAATGAAGACCGATTGGACAAAATTGAACAGACTCAAAGGGATATGCAAGCCGATTTGACCAAGAAGTTGGAGGACCAGATAGCTAAGGCACAAGAGGAAATGAGGGAGCAGCTCAGGAAGTCCCAAGAAGATATACTATCCCAGATAGGCCAGATGCTAGTAACCCGACCTTCCGTACGAGGGGAAGCCTCGAACGGTAATCCGGTGACGAGGCCCACCATCGAGAATGAAGATCTCCCGTATCCTCCGGGATTTACCCCCACTCATGTTAGGGTCCAAGCTACCCCTCAGGTGATACTCGATCGAGGAAAATTGCCACTTCATCAGATCAACGCCCCTTTCCCCGCTAATGCGCCCTCCGCACCGGAAGAAAGACCCGAAGGAACCCTAGTCTTCCAAAGCCATACAAAGCCGAAATCAACATTCAAACAAAAAATCAATCCCCAAAGGCCACTTACAACCCAAAGATAAGCAACCAAACATGCTCAAGGTAATTAACAACATCCTCAAACATCTAAGAGTAGAAATCCCACCCATTGCCTCTTATTACAGCAAAGTAAAACCACATACTTTGCTAGACAAAAGTGCTTGGATTCCCCTTGCTTACTTGCTGCCTCAAAAGCCTAATTCTCTGCGTTGATGAATCAAATGAGCGTAAGCAAAAAGCTTAGTGAGGTTCGCTAAAACAACATTCATCAATGAAGTTCACATAACCAGCAACACATCATTTATCAACACATGTCTTTACTTAAAACATGCCCTCTCATGGCATCAATGCACTTTTTAAAACACATGCTCATATGCTTCACATAAAAACAACAAATAAACCTTTGCTCATGCTTTACCAAGCATCACATGCATTCTAGCATAAATCACAAGCATCTCATGATTAAACCATTAGTCAACAACATTATATTGGCTTACAAGTGATCAATTCTCAAACCATACTAAAACCAACTCAAATGACACAATCGGATACGCGGATTACAAGCGTTGTCCCACACGCTTCATACATACTATCGGACTACACAAGGTGGAGATCAATGGCACAATCACAACCCCTCAACACCTGTGATGGAGATTAATGGCACAATCACAACCCCTCAACATCACTCATTGGTAGTTGTATAATTCCACTAACGAGAGTATGGGACACATACCACAAGACTCACACACGAGATTAAATCATTCACCGTTGTGACTTAGCCTTAATCGTTAGGGTACTTGGATAGAGATTACGACACAATCACAACCCCTTGACATCCAAGGCGACTTTATTCACGGTGCACCCAATCCTATAGCCGGCTAACTATATCCGATTACAAGAACCAAAAACCATTTTCATCACTTGCCAATATAATCATTTAACATCAATAATCCACTGTTTTACAAGCATAAATAAAATGCCATTACCACAAGCATAACCATGCTTAACATCATATGCATTTATCACATAAAACCAATGATCACTTACCTAGAGCATCCTTAACACAATGGCATTAAAATCCAGCATTATTCATGCTTCTAACATGCTTTAAAACAGTAATCAAAACCATAATTAACTCAAGTGCATTTCCATCAAAACATAGCACATTTCCGAGGGAGACTTTCGAATCACTTACTCTTGAGCTTAGCTAAGTGTTTCAAACTTACAATAAGCTCCCAAGACCACGCTCAAAGCGTTACAAAGCTGGAAAATCCATTTCCACTCACCGATACGCGAAGCCTCGCTCGCCGACACGAAAATTACTCTTCCAAAGCCTCCAACAACGCCTCATTTGCTCCCGGATCAAGATCCCATGTTTTCACATCATCAAAACAGAGATCTAAATGCATTAAAATGCATTTCAATACCAGCAACAAATAACAAACTCGTTGCTCACCCAAATTACACCAAAATACCCATCCGAAACAACCGAAAACTCAATCGATTGCTTCCTAAACCAAGCCCAGCCATCATACATCACTTCCAATCAATTATAAACATCAAAACACATCTAATAAACAACCTAACCCATCCTTATACCTCTAGCAAGCATGATTCCACCATTTCACCTCAAAAACTCACTTAAAACTATCAAGAAACTCAAGAATCTCAAGGATTTCGGGATCTATGTTATCAAAACCTCATTTCAACATAATAACCAACTTAAAATTCAATTAAAATCAATCCAAAACAGAGGTTAACAAAACAAATCCGAAAATCAAGTTTTCAACCATATTTTTACAAGATTTTGATCTCAAATCAAAACTATAATGAAAACTCAACCAAAAACATTAATTAGAAGCCAAAGATCTTGGGAATTTCAATAAAGAACTTTGATTAGAGGTTGAGAATGGGATTTTCCTCCAATCCTTGCTTTCCTCAATGAATGACAAGTTTTCCTTAGCAAAATCTTGAAGAACTTGAAAGGATTCTTGAGAATTGTTTAGGAAATATTGAGAGAGTGTTTGGGAGAAAACAATTCTGGACAAAAATGAATTAAAATTGTGTTTGGCTAAAAATGAGGAGGGGATGATAGTTACGTGATGGAATCTCACTAATTAACCACCTAATTAATTAAATAAAATAAAAACCAATAAAAACTATTTAATTAAAACCATTTTAAACACATGTCATATTAAGGAAATGCTAAATTGCCATAAAGCCCCCTAAAGATTCTAAGATTTTGGCTTCTCCTTTAAAAATCACATTTTCAATAGTTTTGAAACTTTACAATTTGGTCACTACTCCAAATGTACCACTTCCGAAACTCTTTTTGTAAAATTGATTTGACCAACCTTCTAAACATATTTTTGGAGGATTTTAGCAATTTTTACCACATTTTTATCCTATCCCGATCCTTGATTTCCTTAAATCACCTTACGCGATTCGAACCATTCTCGACCGGCCCGGTCCGATGTCTAAAACATCTAGGCCCAAAACCAGGGCGTTACAATATCAAGATCGATTATCAATTTTGAAATTGTTATATTGATTTTGATATCGTATTATCGATTCTAATAGTCTCCTATTGATTTTCTTGCTCAACAAGTGGAGAGAGAGGTTTCCCCATCTCCATCGAAAGTTAGAAGCAAGGGTATTGTCATTCGAGAGCTGTAAGAGCATCGTATTTCAAGGTGAGTGTAGTCGAAGTCTCGGGATTACGCGAAAAGCCTTCCTGAATCCTTTATTGTTGTTTTCGACCATATTGCTAATAATATTGTCATTGAGGAAATTGCATTGGAGTCTTAATCGGACACTCTTGTAAGTGTCAGGTAAGTTTTGTTATTGAATATTGGACATAGTTATGAGTATTGTCATTGTGCATTTCCATTGATAAAGCTATTGTCATCGAAACATTGTAAGAAATCATAAGATATTGATATTGATATCAGACCATGAAACATTGATAATGAGATATTTTGTCATTGATAATATTGAGATCATTGGTCATTGAAATTTTCTTTGATTATTTGATATGGAAATGAACATTGAAACCTTGGATTTGAATAGACATTGGATACAATTGGCATGCCATAGAATTCATGAGCTCAGTGTATGGGTGGACTACGGTCCTAAGGCTACAACCTATATTGATTTGGCGAGGCAGAGGGATGTGTATTGTTATTGGTCATATTGGTGAGGCGGAGGAACTAGACCATTCATTGACTTGGCAAGGCGTAGGAATTCACGTATCCACTATCTTGATTCAACCCAAGGATTAATGATGAAAAGAATATGTTAAACATTGTATATTGTTTAATAGCATTGACATTGATAATCATGAGATCATATAAATTGATACTTGACATATTATTGTTCATATTTCTTATGACTACCTCACTAGGCATCGTATGTCTAACGTGTCTCATCTCATGCATTTTCAGGTTGAAAGGATTGTGTGTTGGAGGATCATATTGGCAAAACAAGACAAGTCACTACAAGCCCTAAAGTAATGTGTTTTGATCTTAAGAACTCCTAGGAAGGTGGAAAAGTAGTTCAACTAGTCATTTATGCCCATTTTGTTATGTTTGTGATATGCATATGTTGTAATATGGTTAATGGCTCTAAATGGCCTTTTTGGTTGGCTTAAAATGGCTTAAAAAGTGCATACTTGGCGCATAAAGGTTAAAACATAGTAAATGTATTCGTATGATCATGAAATTTGGCATGCTAGTAGTTTATACCATTCTTTTCAATGAAAAATTTTATAAAAAAATAGAATTTACAGATTAATCGAATAGTTCTTCTATTTAAACATTGTCTGTGAAATTTCGTTGCATTTGGACATCGTTCAGTAGGTCAAATTGAATAAGTACCAGCAAAAATCTGTCATTACAGGTCAGGCCGTATCGAAACAGGTGATGGTGTTTCGATACGGGTAAGCATAATTGAGCCTGAGGAATAGGGCGTATCAGAACGGTTCATGGCCGTTCTGAAACATTTTGTCACTGGAATCTTTCGTTTCGAAACGGGTCAGAGTCAAAGTTAAAAGAAGTCAACCCGTTTCGATACAGGGCATGCCTACGGTCTAAAGGTTAAAGTCAATAAGGGTTGAACATCGTTCACCTGTTTCAAAACAGCCCTAGGGTATTTCGATACGGGGTTAGTTAAGTTAGTTAAAGGCATATTAAACAGTTTGCAAGGTTCACAGTTTAGTGACTGGATATTGAAAGAATAAATTGAATGAGCTAATGGTCTCCAAATTGTATGAAATTTTACAGGTATGTTAATAATGTAGTGAATTTCAATCTGGTTAAATCGATTGCATTGAAGGACCGCTATTTTGTTGAATTTATAGTTTAGTTCTTAAAACTTGTAATAATTGCAATTTAGCCTCGATTGATTTATTATTGCTTCGTATGGATTAATTGGACTAAAATGTATTGAGACATTGTGTTCTTGTATGATATTGGTTTAAAGGTTAATATTAAAAAGGAAATTTTGTTGCACTGTCTACTATATTAAACACCGATATCACCTTCCGACCTGGTTCTCGACCAGACTGGGAAGGGGGTGTTACATGAAGCTCCCAGACCAGACAGTCTAGTTTCCTCCCTTCCCTGCCGTCTTCACTGCCGCCACTGTCCCTGAGCCTAGAGAGGAAGCAAACTATGTCGTCGCCACTGCCCAGACATCCCAAGTACCCACTGTCGTGGCCTCTGATACCCTTTTGGCCGCAGCAAGGAAAGGCATGCGCAAAGTTGGCTTGGATACACCTGTTGAATCTCCGTACCACACTACTTCCAACTAGTCTGATCATTCGGTCAGTCGGGTCTTTAAAGAACTTAAACGCAAGACAGCGACTGCGAATGAAATCTGCCCCGACATAGAGGATGAAGATATAACTCTACCGGCAGCAAACCCCACACCACCATCACGCATCCAGCCACCCCGCGAATCCAAACGAGTCAAGCACACGACATCCAAACCAAAGAGGCTGATCTTGCAGAGCGAAAGTGACGAGGAAGATGAATCTTCCAAATCACCATCTATTTAAATTCCTCTTCTTTATGTCGTTTATTTTTAATGCCCTTATATTTTGTGTGCTAATTTTTTCTATCTTAATGTATGAAATGTAAGCATTGAGGGCAATGCTTGGTTCGAGTTTGGGGGTGTAGGTACAGTTGCCAAGGCAAAGCCATGCCGCGGTAGTATAATATAATTTCCATGCAATTTTGTTCTTTTACTTGTCAAATTTTATTTATTTTTCACTTTATTGCCTTAACCTAGTTTTGCTTATGCCTCAATAGTACTTTCTATTAATTGCCTTAGTTTGGTTTTAATTAAATCTTCTTACTTGGCTATATAACTCTCTCTTCTTACCATTGTTTAGAACTCTTTAGAGCCTTTGTTTTTAGGATGCCTAAAGGAAGATAACTTAGGATCACACTATGAGATTAGAACTTTAAAACACCTTTGTGACTTGCATGATTTAAGGAATTCTAGTACACTTAGGGCATAGACTATCTTAGAAAGAAAATTGGGTAAAAAGTTAGAGGTGCCTAACACTGGCTCTAGCTTAAGGAAGCCCTAGAGGTGCCCGAAACTGGCTCTAGGCTAATCACTAAAGGTGTCCGAAATCGGCTCTAGTTGGTTAGGATGCTTATATAAAAAAACTCAAGTTAATTAAGTTAATGCTTAAGTGTTTGCTTAGAATCCATATAATCATTTTGTTCACAATGGATGCACTCACTCACAAATCATATAGTTTGATTCCAGGGAATTCCTAAGGCATCCAAAGACTTAAAAGCCGAGCGTTCTTTGCCATGGTTTTAAGAGAGAAGGAAAAGTAAGACCAAGGAGACGATTTATGAAAATTAAGGCTTGACAATTGATGGTTTGCATTGCTTGAGGACAAGCAATAGTTCGAGTTTAGGGGTGTGATAAATGCCCAAAAGTCCTATATTTTGACCCCTTTCACATGGCAATTATCACTCAACCTACACCCATTTGAGCTGCATTATGGCCCTTAATGCATGGATTTCATCATTTATGCCTTTGATCCTTATATTTTGTTTATCCTATGGAGAAGGTACTATTTGATGCATGTTTGGTGCTTTTGTAGATTTGCACGATGCGAGGGCAAGATGATGTTGTGATGGAACTAGAGGACAAGGGAAGAATGAGGCAGAACCAGCTAGTAGAAGACCCTTATCGAGCCAAGCCACAACAAATAGCTTCTACTGAGGGAAGTTGATTTATGATGAAGCCTTGCAGAGCAGAACCAGTCACAGACCCATGCTGAGGCAGCATAATGCCATGTCGCGGCCGTGCACTACTCTACTTGCCGGGGGGAAAATCAGGCAAAGTGGTAGCCGATTTGAAGAGCTTTAAACGCTGAATTTTTCTACACACTTTGCATGGCAGCTGGAGCTCGAGAAGAGGACGAAAACATGGAAGGAAGGATAAAGTTGGACTTTTAGCTAAAAGTGTATATTGCTTTAAATTAAAGAGATTCACCTCTTTAATAAAGTTAAGTCCAAATCCAACTTAACTTCCTCTCCAAGAAGGATTTGTGCCTACACATTCCCCTATATAAAGAGGTTTGCCGTCACCACAAAGAGGAGGAGGAGGAGAGTTCGAAAGACTATTTCGAGAGGAGAGAGCTTAGAATTAGTTTGTGTTTTCTTTTCATTCATCATGTTTTAATTTCTTTAGGGTTAGGAATAGTTTGTTTAGTAGTTGTGTGAAGACTATTGTACTTTGTTTATGTTCTTAATGCAATTAAGTTGAGGTTTGCTTATTCTTGGCTTTAATCATTCTTGCATTCTTGTCGAGAGAGAGTTTGTGAGATTATCCATTTATTAGATGTCGAGAGAGTTGAATTCAAGAAACGAGTAAGCACGGTTTTCATCCAAGTGGTATTAACTAATTCGGCATAGAGATAGGTTAAGAATTTCAGCTTCTAAGAGAAGTGTGTGATTGGTTGGTGTTTGTCTTTGGTTTACACCGAGAGGTATGGTCAGAGTTCAGCCATCAACAGTGTTCTGAGCTCAGAGATAAGGAGGAGCCATTCAAGGATGCTTTGCCGAACCTTAACAGTATCTGCCCAAGAGCAAGAGATTGCTGAGGCAGAGAATCAACCTTTGCGGCCGCGACAGGAACTTAGGTTACTGCCAAGGCAGTTTGGTGTTGCAGCATACAAGATTAGAGACAAGTCAATAGGATTCCACACTACGACGCATTTTAATCTGACCCATTCTCTCAACCCAGATCTTCTATTTTTATTTTTGGCTTATTTTAGTTTTAGTATTTTTAGATTACTCAACAACCCAACTCATCTGTGTTTTTTACTTTAATTATTTTGCAGTGCAATGAAGTGGAATCAAAAGGCTAGCTTAATTCCTGTCGAGACGATACTCGATATACTTATCATTATATTACTTGAGACGTGTACACTTGCACTATTGCGGGGCACTTTTACGCGAGCATCAAGTACGCGGGGGATCGTATCGATACTCTTTTGCAAAATGGAACCCGTATCGGTACGGGCAAGAGGTAAATCGGTACCAAGGCTATTTTCTCGTTATTACTATGCTGAAGTTGGAGTCTATGCACTTTGGTCACTGATACTTGTTTATGCAATTTAAATGAGTTTGGATGACCGTTTGTTGATGAAATTTGACAAGTAAACAAGTAACCTAACTAATTAAGATTTGGTAATCTTAAATTTAACAAAGTCCTCTCGGTTATTCAATTTTACATTTTGATCCCTAAATTACAATCATGCTTAATTGGTTTTCAAATCGATGCATGATTCTTTCAAGATTTAATCCGCTGCTAGAATGAGCACCATAGGAAATAATAATGCATCTAGACAAGATAAAAAATGGATCGTTTTCGTAGGAATTGTTTCGGCAAACCTAATAGTTCACTCGGTTTGGTCTGGCATCTAAGTCGGGTCGAGGGGTTACATAGAAATTGATGATTATCCTTACGATATAATTAAAAGCATCAATTGTACATGAGATCACTAGAATTCACCAACATTACCAAGCTCCAATAATTCAATGGATCTAGACAAAATAAAAATGACAAATTTAACAAATGCTCGAGAAAGATGAGAAGGCAACAAGTCAGATGAACAAAGATTGGAAAAATAACAAGACAAATAAACAAAAGCTTAAGTGTCAGAAAGACAGATGAATATAAGAGGAAGCCACCTCAATTATTAAAAGAAGACAAAAACACTTGAAGATGTGGCAGACACCAAAACAATTGAAAAAGTTTAGAAGAACGAGTCTATCTTAAAAGGAGGAGCTTGCAATAAAGCAGGGAAACTTCTATCACCAACATCTCCTTCCGCTTTAAATCTTTCTCTTGTGGACACTTTCGTTTTAAGATATTTTTCCTTTGTAATCTTTTATTTTCCATCAACATCCTTGTGAAATACTTTCGCCACCGCCATTGAGTCTGTAACTGATTTCAGAGCATGAAACACATTGACGTGTTGATATCTATAAGAAGAAGAATATATTTTGTTCAAACACCAAACCAAGGTCTCACAGAATATGACAAACATCTTAGCCATTAGCCAACATGAATTTTTACAAAATAGTTTCGTTTTGGCTTAATTGTTGTAAGCATCTGTTTTGTTAGAATCTAATCATTTGGGCTCGTATCTGGTTACACCCAAAATCAAACAAAACCTAAAAAAATATATAAATAAATAAATAATAATAATAAATCCCAAACTTGCATACCACTCTTTTAACCAATCCCTGATTTTTCGGCAAATAATTCCTCAGTATTCTACTATTTAAAATTTAGATTGTTGCTTTATAATGGGGTCACGTTAGCAAACATGGAACCAAATGAGAGAATGGAGGCCTCTCGGCCATTAGTGAACTCAGACGTCACCATCCAATTAGCCCCTTGCCAGCGCCTTTCGATCATTGCTTTATTATGGAGCAGTGAGGTTCTGGACATGTGCAAGTGGAGCAATCGCACAGGGCCTCCAAAATTAAGGACCAAACATATATTAAATATTTATAAATTTTTATATTCTAATTGACAGTTTACACCATCCTTCAAATTAATTACAAAATACGAATAATAATATCAAACCATTATTTTTTGGTATAAGAGATTTGAACAATATCAATTATATGATAATGTTTTTGACTTCTTATTTTATTCTAATAAATCACTTTCATAGGACGATGTTAAATCTAAAAATCATTGTAATAATTTTGAAAATGCAATTAAGAAATGTAAGTTCTATGGTGTTGATGGAAATGCATTATTTATTAAACATGAAATTACTTAGAGAATTTTTACTTAAGAAAAAAATGGGAGCAATAAATTTATTAAGATTTTTGAAACGTTTTAATTGCTTCCCAAATACAACAATTGCTTATAGAATCTTATTGACTATTTCAATTATTGTTGCTTCTAGATAATGAGGTTTTTCAAAATTGAAGTTGTTGAAGTCATACTTACGGACAACTATGTCGCAAGAAAGGTTAAATGGACTTACTTTGATGGCAATCAAGAGTGATATTTTGAAAAAAGTCGATATTGAAAATTTAGTACATGATTTTGCTTCAAAACATGCAAAAAGAGAGGCACTTATTAAGTGAAAATGTTATGTTTTTAGATATGATTTTTTGTTGTTCAAGAGAGTAAATAAACAATTTTTTTTTTATATTAAGATAATTTATTAAAATAAAGACATTTCTTACGAACTATAAATTAAGGGCCTTAATTCAATAAATTGCACATGCCCCTTAAAACTTTGAACTGCCCCAGCTATGGAGCCATGCTTCACCACCTCCAAACACTGAACCTAGCCATAAACTCAGTACCTTGTAGCCCATCGACAACCATCCTCATCAAATTCACCCGAGTCTCTTGGCTCACACCACCAATACCCAAAACACTCCCTCTAAGCCAAGCTTCACCATTTGATCCCAAACAACACCCTACGACTAGCCATAACCCACCATCGATTACACTTCCCCCACTATCACTCAATCAAAATTTAACAAACAAAAAGAAGAGAGTGAGTTCGCAAGGATGGCCGACGACGTTAGTTCGCGGCGACCCGATGATCCTTGTTCATTTTTCTTGAAGAAATTTGAACCGAAAAAGAAAAGAATGAAGTGATTCAGAGTATGTTCTTGCCCTTGAAAGGCCAGAAATGGTACCAAAGCTTCTATAGCGAAAAGATGATGATGTTGTAATACCCTAAAATTGAGCCTAGTAGAAATTGAAGTATCAAATCGAATTCCAATTTAAATTAAACTCTATCCTAAATTTAGATAGAATGTACTTTGAAATTTCTATTCGAATTAAGAACGAACGACATAGAATTCTAAGGTGTGTAGTGAAATCTGGAGATGAAAACTTATAAGTAGTGCAAACTGTCCAGGCAATATAAATTTTGTGTCTATAGACAATAAATTGTACAAATTGGATAAGAATTAAAATACAAACCTAATATGGTCTTAAAGACAATTTTGTTAGCTTTAAAACGATATAAAGTAATTGAAATTCTGACGTACGGATTGGGAGATATGATCAGATTAGTAACAGGGGTGCAAGCTGCCAGAACTGGAAAATAGTTTTGAGTGTATTGAGTTGTGCTTATTTGATTGAACTTATATGTTTGAATTGGATGTTAATATGTTTTCTATGTATTGTTGCATGATTTGCTAGACCAAGAAATTGAGGAAAACTTGGAAGAAGCAAGGGCTTGCCATCCGAATAGAAAGAACAAATGAATAGTCATCAAGGAGCAAGACTAGTAGAAAACTTGGAGTATCGTGAGTGTAGTTAAACTTAGGGTTAAGACTAGTGTCTTAACCAATGTTTATGTTTAATTTATGATTCTAGATGAAAGCATGAAATGAACCTAATCTAAATTTGGTAATTATTTTAAGGGAAGAAGGTTAAAAGGAAAGTTGATAATATGATCTACATTGTTAGTTTCTTACCTTGGTTTGACATGTAACATGGTTTGCTTTGCTTTGATGGATATATGGATGATGATTATGAGCATGATAAGAATGATATGCTACTGGTTTTGGGTGATATATGATGCTTAAGTATGTTTACTTGATGCTTATATACTGGAAACTATGAGATCGTGATTAGGAGTTAGGTACTATATGCAAATATCTTGTAATGTGCTATGTAACTCGTAATGTTTGATTATTAAATACATGTTTGATGTTTGTTTAATCTAAAAGACAATGAAAGCCCTTGGTTGAGTAGTTGGTCTTAGGTAGCACGACATGCCTTAGAATCTAGAGCTCCTCAACTTTAGTACCTTGAGTACTCTCTATTTTTGGTGTCGATAGCACCTAGTGAACTTTATTCCTTGTACATCCTCTGTTGACATTTTGATACATTGTGTATCCTCTGATTTGATGTTGTGAGCATCCGCTGATTCGGTACTTTGTACCCATTTTGACTCGATTACCTAGTCCCACTAATCTACCAAGGCAAAACACTTAAAAACTCAAGAATAAAACTTGTCGCATGTGCAATAAATTGTGTAACATGATATATGAATGAGTGTAACTGGGAATGTGATCATAGATTGAATGATCGATTGAATATGTATAATATGCTTAAGTAATGCTTAGGTCAAGGCCCTAATTCGAATGAGACATAAATGTGAACTATGTGAATGTTTGATCTTAATTGATCTATGTGATTAGTTTCAGAAATTTGGCTACATGAATGTGTTATATGACTTATATGATTTGTTTGATCTTTGATATGATTGTGTGTATATGTTCTTATGATTGCAAAAAGGTTAAGACTAGCTAGGTGATACTCAATTGGATCGAAGCCTAGTTAGGTAATCTTGTCTAAAGAAATAATACACATAATGAAATAAATGGATAGCTAATAGTTATAGGAACTACTTCACTAAGTACTTATAGTACTTATGACTCGTTTGTTTCCTTCTTCCCAAACCAACAAGACATCTCGTTCGAAAGCCGACTCCAATTTGATTCGAAGCCTTCACAAGCCAAGACAAGTATGCCTTGTTTCATTATGCTAGTACTTCTGGTCGGTGGCTTAATGTCTTGTTTAGTCATCCAAGTTGCATGCATTTGGTTGATTTTTCGTATGTATTTGTGGTGTGTATAAACCTAAGTGTGGATTGTTATGTATGGACCTAGTATGTAAATAGGTACTTTTGGCAATATGGTCATTTTGATTTGTATATATATAAGGCTTAGTGTTTTGTATGTAATAGTAAACTAAGCATGACATGAAATATGTAAGACTCTATTTTGTTATGTATATAAATATGGTTGATGTTTTGCTAACTCTTTTCGAACGCTATGCCGTGTTCATGTATTTATGAAGTTCATAATGTTTCCTATATGTGTGATGTAATTTTCGAATATCCTTATGGGAAGAGTGTTATTTACATGACTCATAAATTTGTAATTTGTATTTAAATCTCTTGTATGTAAACCTACTTCAATCGAATAAGATGAAATATGAATGCTCATGCTTAGTTCGAATGTTATATGATTATTCGAATAGGATTTTATGTTTGTTCAAATATGGTAGAACAAAGATTTGGTTTTGGAAGCATGATTATATGATGTTTGCTAATATGTTTGATATACTTGATTGTTGTTTAAAAGAAGAGCATGAATGGTCACCTTGTTGTGATAGCTTATGTGATTGGTTCTAGTTAGGTAGTCTTGTTTATTTGAATGAAAGTATATTTGATTGATTATGTTAGTAACATGTATGTCATGATTGTATAAAGATTTTTTTTTGTTAGCCCACATTTTTGTTAAGTAATATTAAAAGATAGAATGGTTTACATGGTTTATATCCTGATTATGTCTGCTGCGCATCGTAACGCTCTTCGCTCCTAACCCGGGAGAAGGGTGTGTTGAGTGGATCGATCAAATGGAAAATGCCAAGAGGGGGTGAAGTGGAATTTTAAGAGTTGTATGATGAAATTGGAGAATTGAAAAATCAAAGACAAGAGGATTTATAGTGGTTCAAGCTTAGAACAAGCTATACATCCACTACCTTAGTCACCACTAAGGATTTTCAACAAATTTCACTATGAAATCTTCCCCTTTTATAGGCTTAGGAGGAAACCTTTTATAAAGATCAATCTTTCTCCCCAAAGATTGATCTTGAGACCCTCACAAGAACAAAGTTTTACAAAGGCAATAAAATGTATCTCTCAATAGAAAAATATGCCCCAAATACACTCAACAACACACCCAATTTGAGAATAAATGGTTTATAATAAAGAGATTACAAATTGGGGTACAAGATAGGAAATTTGAGCACAAGGGTTTGAATTAATTGCTTGGATGTTGCTTTGATGATCAATAGTTGTTGTTGGTGCTTAAAATGCTTCCTTTTATACCTTCTCATTGATTTCTAACTGTTTGGGTGGTTGACATCATAATTATAGCCGTTAAGACTTCATCTTCCCACCATAAATGCAGTTCTGCAACTACCCGTATCGAAATGGTACCTACCTATTTCGAAACACGACTAAAAAAGAGAGTCGTCATGTGCATTAAAGCGGCGTATCGAAAGCGTTTCGAAACACTAGGGGTCGTTTCGAGACTTGTATCGAAATGGTTGAGCTCATAAAATTCCAATAGCAAAATGTTTCGAGACGAAGCTAGGTCATATCGAAATGAGTACTTTACCTTTAAAATTTTTGTTCTGACAAGCAACGGTCGAAAACATTAAATGCCCAATTTGAAAAAATTTAACCCTCGTATCGAAACAGACAACAGTCATTTCGAAACAAAGTCAAAGTTTGACTTGCCCAAATGAAGGTCGTATCAAAACAGGATGAGGTCATTTTGAGACCTATTCGGTATGAAAAATTCTAGTAGCAAAGCATTTCGAAACAAGACTAAGCCGTACCGAAACGACTGGGCAAAATCTACAGATTTAGCTTGAAAACACTTAGAAAAATTTATGGGGATTATTTTTAAACCTTAAAACATTTTGGGTTAAACTTTTACTTGTCAATTTTTGAGCTTTTTGAGAACTTAAAATTTATTTACTTTCCAAAGTAGTCCTTAAAGTATTTGTTATATCAAAATCAAGTTAATTCAAATTAAGGGTTTTACAATCTCCCCCTTTTTGATATAACAAAATCAAAGTAAAATTTTTAAGTGAGCTCCCCCTTAGTTTAAGCTAGGTTTTGAAAACTTTAAAAACTTGCTTAAACACTTTTCTCCCCATTTTTGTTAGATCAAAATCATAACAAGCATAATTCAATGAGAAATAAAGAGATAGACAAAATTAAACCAAACAACATAAATCATAATTCATAAAGCATAAGTTCGAAAAGCAAAATAACATCAATCCAAACTTAAATCCTAAAAAGCATAATCCAAAATAATAAACTAAAGCATACGTCCAAAAACATAAAAGGTGCATAATAATAAAGTCCTAGATGATAATGAATGCAAGCTAGACTAGGGCTCATCATCGTCTTCATCTTCATCCATGTCACCTTCATCTTTTTCTTGACTCGTTTTAAAGTGTTTCCATTCACTATAGAAGGCGGTGAAGGAGAGATTCGATGAGGGTTGTTGATTCTTGATAGTGGCAACACGATTTTCTATACCGTCAAAGCGGTTCTTCAAGGCTTTGAAACGATTGTCCATGTGAGTACGCAAGCCGGTGAATTGCTCGGTGAGGAAATCCATCATCGCAACATTGTTAGGAGCTTGTGGAACAACTTGATCTTGAGGAGGAGCTTGAGCTTGAGCACGTTCACCTCGAGGCACACGAACCCAATCATCACCATTGAAACGGAAGCCACTCGTCATGAGTGTAGTCTCATTTAGCTTCTCCTTGAGAGGCTCCTCAATATCAAAAGTGCAATCAATTCCACTAAGAACAAAGATATGATTGAGGACGGTACCATATGTGAAGGAGGAGATGTTGTTGCGATTCTTGACTAAGTGTACCATCTCCGCAAACATGATCTTCACAAGGTTCGGTTTTTGTTCTTGTCAGAAGCACTTGAGCCAAAAATCATCGACTTCTCGAATGTGCGAAAACTTCCCACCGGATGGATGAAACCAACTATGAGATCATAAAATGAAGAAATCGATCATGGATATCCAAGATAGTAACTTGGCCAGTATGGGGATCAAGCGAGCTCTCATCTTTAATACCCTTATCTTTGAGACCAAAGAGATTGACTAAGGTAGAGGGCTCAATACAAAAACTTATCCCCAAAAGGTAAGACTCAAGGGCGACAACTTGGGAACGGTCGAAACTAATGATACATTTGGCATTGGAGTAGAATAACAAATTGAGGTTTCGGTACTTGATCTCGGGAATACCTAAAAAGGTCATGAAATTCCAACGGGTTAAAAGGTCATAGTATCTAAATTGAAATCGGTCGGAATCAAGGAAATCAACATCAACTACACGCTCGGGTCGAATTTTGATGGTTTGGTAGTATTTAAATGCTTGTTGAGCTGTAGGGGTTAGGAAACTCTTTTTAAAAAGATAGGCGAGATTTGGTCTAAAGAGATTTTTCTCAGACGGTTCAGACCCTTGACCCTCTTCAGAAACACGAGCTCTCTTCTTGGTAAACATCCTAAAAACATTAAGCAAGCAAAAAAGATATGTATGCATAAGAAATCCACATTCAATCTAATAGTTAATCCTATAATCAAGGTTTGATAATATATAATATAGGTTTAAAGAATATACAAAAAAGGTTCAAAAACAAGTTTTTACAATAGAATCACTGACATGGTAAGTATTGGTTATTGTGTATAATTCTCTTATTGTCATCGATAACATTGGACATGGTAAGTATTGGTTATTGTGTATAATTTAGCTTTTATATTGAATCATTGGATACATGTGGACATTGGATGCAACTGACATGCCATGTAATTCATTGAGCTCATGTACGGGGAGGGACTACGGTCCTTAGGTTAAGACCCTTGTTGGCGATGTGGCAGGATGTATATATTATGGTCATTGGTGATGTGGAGGAATTGGCTGGCTATTAGATCATTTATTTGGCAATGTTGGTGGAATTCTTGTATCCATTGGTTACTGTAATCCAAGGAATATGGGATAAGTAATTATATGATTTGAAGATGCCTACAATGGTTTAAGAATATGTATAACACATTTAAGTATTGCCTTGACATGAATTCATAATGATATCCTAGTTATTGAACCTATCGACAAACATGTCCTTATAAGTTTTCATTATTGATAACTACCTCACTAGGCTATGCGAGCCTAACGTGTTACATTGCATGCATTTCCTGGTTCTCTAGCCGATTGCAAGTCACCTCTGAGTCGACTTTTGTAATGTACTTATACCCTTTGAACTCCTAGAATGGTGGCATATGGTTTTAACATGTTTTGAATGACATATTTGGCATGAATATATATGTGAATATGGCAGTATGTGTTAACTACTCAAATGATGTGCTTTCCATGCATATATTGCCATGCTATTGCTTGACTTTAGGTATATATTAGTCTATTTTCCAGTAATTTCTTGCATTTTCATCTAGGAGTTGAGGAAAGCATAGTTTTTATTGCCAGGGTAAAGGGGTGTTTTCTTGTCATGGTGAGCAGGGATCGACAGGACTGGAGCAGGTGAACACAAGAGGGAAATGCCGAGCATTGTTGGAAAAGTGCAGCAGAAGAATGCCACGCTTGGTTGGTAAAAGAAGAAGGTCGATGCCCGGTAAAATAGCCCCGAGTCAGAGCCAAGTCAGCCCTAATTCTATGAAGTGGAAACACACCTAGAATTGTGGTAACAAACCCTTAGAATTTTACCCTTACCCTAATTGGGGTTTTCTCCCCTGCCTTTATAAAGGAGTTCAAAACTGAGTTGAAAGGGGAGTGCTGTGTTGCAAGGAAAAAATGAGGGTAGAGGCGGATACAGGTTTGAATTGGCAGTTTTTTCGAGAGCTCTAGATCTATTGAAGAGCTGTATCGAAAGATCTCATTCTTTAGTCCATTTCTCTTGAAAATATTTCTAGTTTTATGAGGATGATTAAAAATGATGATGTGTTATTGGTTTCCCCAGCCATGAACTAATCTTTTAAGTTGGCTAGGGGTGTTTTCGATGAACGCTTAGCTTTTTAGTTTTTAATAATTAAATGCTTTGGCTTTATTGTCTATTTTGCATATGCTTAATGGTACAATATTTCATGCCATAGGATAGTTGGTGTTGAATTCTTGTTATCCCCCAATATCTTAACAGACTTGGGAGATAAGGATTAATTGCCAAATACTAAGGAGAGAAACTTTGACAAAAGATGTTCAAGTAGAGGAACTTACACTTGAAGTGAATCTATCCCTTAGGAGTAAAGATTGAATTTTCACCAAGTTAACTGTGTTAAAACTCACTACAGACATATAGGTGTTAAATTAATTAACTTAGGGTATTGCCATCGACAGAGGCAATACTAACTTAAAGTCTGCTATGCAATAAAACCAAAGTTTAACGTTATTAGTTGATGCCTCTACTAGCGTGAAATCCAAGCATCCCTTGCTATGCCTATACATCATCTTGGCATGTTTGTTTGACAATCTACCTGAATCTTTGCTTCAATCTCCTTTATCATTTTCTTAATTAAACCCGCAATCAATTGCATCTTATTTGTTTTTAATTTACAAGTATTTATCGTGGCTTTTAATTCCTGGACAGTCCCTATGGGTATGATACTTTCTTAATTCTATATTAATTGCTGACCGTGTATACTTGCGCGTAAAAAGATATTTACTTGGCATTATTTACTGGTATAATTACGCAAAATCCTTAACCTTTTGCCAAGTAGTATATCGTCAATAAGTTTTTGGCGTCGTTGCCGGGGATTGCAACGAGATTAATTGTTTTGATTTTTACTTGTTTTTGTTTTTTTGTTTTACTTATTACATTTCGTTTGGTGTATGACCAAGAGCCGCAATGCGAAGAAAGATTTGCAATACGGTCTAGAGATTGAAAGAACTCTATGTAGGATAAGAAGAGAACGTCATGGCTTGTAACAAGAATGGTAGGCTAGATGGTGCCCTAAATAATGCCAACAACCAAGAGAACTCAGTAATACATGATGGGGTACCACCCGTTCCTGCTGTTGATGTTAAGATACCTACAGAACGACCTATCAGGGAACACTTAGCACCAATCATGGACAATTTGTTGCCAAGAATGATTAGTCCGGAGGTAAATTTGGCTAATTTTGAACTTAAATCGTTAATGATTCAGACGCTCTTGAATGTAGGTCAATTTGATGGATCACTTACGGGAGACCCAAGACAACATCTGAAGCAATTTATGGAGGTATACCAACTATTTCAACAACCTGGTGTGACTGAAGAGATAGTAAAGCTGAGGCTATTCTCATTCCATTTGAGAGATAGAGAAAAATTGTTGCTAAGCTCTTTTACACCTGGTTCATTTACTTCGTAGGCAGATTTATGCCATAAGTTTCTTATGAGATTCTAGCTACCTAAACTTAATGCCAAGCTACGGACTGATATCATTACCTTTAGGCAAGCTGATGATGAGACCTTGTATGATGCCTAGGAGCGATTCAAGGACATGTTGAGAAGATGCCCCATGCATGGACTTCATACTTGAAACCAAATAGAGACCTTTTATTACGGACTCAATACTCATGCCAGGACCATTGTAGACGCTTCAGTAAATGGTTGCTGCTCGATAAGAATTACATTGAGGCCTATGACATCCTTGAAAGGATTGCCACCAATAATCTCCAATACCCTACTGCCAGATTAGGATACGTGATGAAAGTAGCTAGAAAATTGGAGCTTGATGCATTGTCATCTATTAATGCTGAAATTGCCAATCTCACTGATATAGTGAAGACAATGCAGAAGGCAGCTGAAGTCCGAGAAGTGAAGGCATTGAAACCATTCTACATTATTATTAGAGAGGATCATAATGTTGAAGAATTCCCAACGAATCTAGAATCAGCATATTTTGTGGGCAACTACAACCGCAACAACAACCCATAGTCCAATACTTATAATGTAGGGCAGAAGTAGTATCCGAACTTTTCATGGGTGTAAGGCGTGTAGGTGTTCCCTTTTTGCGGGAGCGCAAGTGCACACTCCTGTCAAGTTATAGTATAAAAGATGTTGAATCCTACGAGGATTGGACATCTTATCTCGTTTCGTAGTTCCTGCACAAGGGTAAAATAAAACACAAGTGAATTGTTGGTTTGGGTGAAAAGTAAATAAAAACACAAGTAAAAGAGAAGAGGTGAATCAGGTGATAGAGTATGAAGGGTTATGCTGCCACTTAGTGTGAAAACTACGTTGAAATAGGTATGAGTTATCCTTTGCTGCCACGATATGCTACCTTGGCGGGTAGATGGGGGGCAAACTATGACCCTGTTACGTGGCCGCAGCAGGTCACTGCCACTGCAGAGGTGTGTACTGTCTCGGCAGGTGGAATGATTAGACGTCCTGGCGGCAAGTCTGGCAGATACTCCAAGTCTGGCAGGATAGTCGACAGTGATCCCTCCTATTTCTAGGTTAGGATGCTCGAGATTGATAACTTGAGGACTAGTGTGGAACCAAATCAATCAACTCGGTTAGAGATCCCTTTTAGCCGCTGAAACTTGTGGACTAGTGTGGAACCAAGTTAGTCACGCCTCCCGTTGTGACCGTACTTAACCCTTTTTGTGAGCCTTGCACTTTCGTGCCCGACAAATAGATTCTCTCAAACGACTGGTGTGGAAATATTGAAAGAATGAAGAACAATGGATTAAGTAAACATGAAATATTTTATTTAAGGAATAACTCAAAAACCTAAAACAACTGTCTCACTCTAGTTACAACATAGCCCTAACCCAATAGAGATATAGAACATGGCGGCGGAGAAGAGCACAAGTAAAGTATATAGAAAACCTAGGATGATTTAAACTAGAAGTATAATGGGTATTTATAGACTTAAAACTAGGTCAAGTCCTCATTGGAGTAGAAGTCCTCTAAAGTAGCTTCTCTTCTTTAATGTAGCTTTAAATGCTGACTTCTTTGCTTGGAATATGAACTCTTCCTCGTTTTCCTTAGCCCGCAAGTAAGTTTGGGAATTTCACTTCGGCAGCCCTAGCCGCTGCTACAGACGTCGCAAAATCACATGAACGCCGACAATAGAATCAAGAGTTTTAGCTCTACAAATCGCGCTCCGGTTCTCCAAACTTCCATAGTCAGCTGTCGAGGGCAGCAAGGTTGGCAGCAGCTTTTGCTCAGCAAATACTCGGCAGGTGCTCGACAATAACTTACTTTAGTTGGAACTGCTTCAATACAACTCCTGGGTTTTCTTCTCAGCATTGTGTCCTCCGTTCCCTCGTTCAGCAGTTAATACCTACAAGCAAGAATACACTAGAACAATACCATTTGTTCACCAAATGAATGATAAGTTATAAAAGTAAGACAGGACAATGAAATACTGTGAAATGCTATGCATGACCCTAATTATGCCTGAAACGTGCTTAAAACAGTAATAATAAGAGTTGGAAAGTGCATGAAATATAGGACTTTTGGACACTTTACACACCCCCAAACTCGAACTATTGCTTGTCCTCAAGCAATGCAACCTAAAGTACTTGCTCTAATAATAGTTAGAAAGAAAAACTTGTTTTTAACCTGATTTTCTACCTCAAGGCCGTGGCACCTATATACATATAACTTAATGAAGGGAAGTAAACGGGAAAATATCCCAGAATTAAATTCCTAATGCTTGTGTGATGGTTGCAAATCTGTAAGCAAGCTGAATATGCAGAATAAAAGATTAAACAAAGATACTGTTGTAATTTAAAAGGATGCTGCCGAGGCAGCACAGTTAAGCATATTATTTTTAATCAAGGCAGTGAGGGCTTCAGCTTATCACAACTACTCTTCCAGGTCTGATGTTTAGATAGGAGCAAACTACAGAACCCCGAACCCTTGGAGTAGAGTCATCCCGTGAAGGCTTTCATTCACTCATGCTAATTTGTTCGTCACTTTTAGGCTTTCAGATTCATGGACTTTGATAGCAGAGGAGTGTCCTCGCTCATGATTCTTTTTAGAGCCTGTTGCGGGCACCTCTAGGGTAACACATCATTTTTCTTTGTTTTTGATTTTGCTGCCTTTGGCAGTTCTGCATTTTTCTGTTTCTTTTGCCTACCTCGGCAGTTACCTGCAATTATTGTTAGAATTTTGCAATAAAAACATACAAGCAGCGTTCATCAAATATTCTACACATTCAGCAAGTAACAGAGATATTCAACATTTTTAGGAAAAAAGAAAAAAACCAAGTCATATTTCATGCTCTTTTCCAAAATTAAGTTTAATTTTAGTTAGGTGCGAAAATAAAGTAATCGGCTATCCTATCATAGGCACAAGTCATAAAAAACTTTTCTTTTCTGATTATTACTAAGACAAGTACAATGCAATCTAAATGTAACTAAGAATGCCTACAAATGATGCGAGAGCTATCCCCCCCAAACTTGAGATGGGCATTGCCCTCAATGCACAAAACAGAAAATAAAAAAACAAAAATATACATGTTAAAATTAGCAAAAATAGAATAAAGATAAATAAAAATAAAGGAAAAGAAAATAAAAGTTTGCTGAGGTTTAGGAGGAGGTTGGATTCTAGCTAGCTGAGGAGGATGAGGATGTTAGAACGACGAATCGGCTTTTGGTAGATGCCTTGGCGGTGGTTCGAGTAGGAGAGGTCTTTGCTTTTCGCGGCGGCTGAACTCTCTTTTGTGTATGTTGTGGCTCTTCTGAAGGTTCGGCAGGGGAAACGGTAGGAGGTGCGTCGCTTCCTTCTGACTCTGTCTCGAGGTCCACGAGTTCTTCTGCTATTATGTGTCGCTTCCTTTTCCTTGTCCCTTCCTCTGTGGGTGCTGCCGGAGGGATGAATGCCATGGGGATGGCTGTTGTTGCCGCAACAACTGTTGCTTCCGGTTCCGGTGGCGGTTGCTCAATCTCCTCTAAAGAGGAGGAGTCTGCTACTGTATTGGCTGTGCAGGCATGGGAGAGATTCAGCTGGTGCCTCTTGGGGGAGTCTGCCACTGTGTTAGATGGGGTGGAAGCTGAGTTATGCGGAGAATGCATAAGAGAAGGCATCGGGCGGTCTGTCTGGCGGGCGTTGGTGGCAGGTGAAATTCGTCGTGCTCTTGTTGCTGTTGCAAGCTCATTAGGAAAATGCGACATGATAGGCATGCCACTAGGGAATTTCTGCAAGAAATAAGCCACAAAAGCTTCTTGGGCCTCCCCCACGTAGTTCATGAAGGCCAACTGCTGCTGCTGTATCCGTTTTGTGTGTTCGAGGAGTGTGTGGAGCAGCAGGAGGACCTCTCTGTCTAGGGCAGCATCAGTACTGCTGGGGGCAGCTGGCGTTTCAAACTGTGCGGCGGAGGGTTGACTAGGCGTTGCTGGCTCTTTCTCCGCATCCTGCATCATCTGGATGCGAACATTTTTGGTCCAACCCTCCTTTGCGACTGTGAACTCATCTGTGGGCTCTGTGAGGACTCGAAAATTGGTGCAGAGGCATGTGATGAGGGACGGGAAGTACATTCTGCCCTTCTTTTTCTTGAAGCAGTTGTATATTTTTGTGCAGATGATTTCCCCCACGTTGATCGGCCGGTTCATCAAGATGTTGTAAATTAAGGCAAGGCGCGGCCGATCAACTGTTGAATTGTGGGATGTGGGCAGCAGACATCTTTTCACAAACGTGTTCCATAGCATAGCTTCAGGCAGTAGGTGGAGGCGCTGGACAAATCCCACATGTTTGCCCCCTAGCCATGGTGTGTTGGGCTTGCAGATTATGGCCTTGATCTCCTCATAGTGGGCAGCCGTCAGTGACTGCCTCCATTCCTCGTACGGGTTGTCGTTCATATCAAGGCCATAATAGCTGTTGATGACAGCAGGGTTGAGCTTGACTGCCTCTCCGCGGATGTAGACGAATGGCTTGTCTGGGCAGGGCTTATGTGAGTAAAATTCCCTGACTACAATGATGTTCGCTATATCAGGCTGCTGGGCAAACATCTCTCATCCCTTGTAATGGATGGCTCGGAACAAGGCGGGCTCTAGACCATGGTCTCTCGTTTTCTTTGTATAATGGAAGCCTTGTTTCTCCCATACAACCTGCTTCGAGAATTGTGCTCTATATCTCTCCTCGTCTGCCTTGAAGCAGAACCTGCTGTAGGTGGGTTTTTGGGTTGACGTTGAAGCCATGTGATCGGTTGTATTTTAACTGAAACTAGAAAGGAAATATTGTGAGAGAGCAGAAGAATAAGATAGAAGCTAGCAAAAAGGTGGAAGTGAAGTAAAGTGAAATGAGTGAGTGGTTTATATAGGCGCTGCCGAGAAGTGCCGGGGCGACATTGAATGACTAACGGTCCGATTTCCTTGTGCACGTTACAGATTTTTCCGCCCGTTATTTTTAGAGCCGTTGGCAACTAGCCGTTACACTTTGCTGCTCTGGCTGCTGACTCGACAGGATGGTTGGCGGGCTTCTTGCTGGGCTTCCCTCTTAATCTTGCTCTTTTTTTTATCCTAAAATAAAAATAATTAAATAAAATCTAAAATATTAAATATTGAAAATTAATCTAGTCCTAAAATAAACTTTATTCCTAATGCATAAAAGTAAATAAAATAAAATAAAAATTAAGTTATGTTAGGAGTGCATTTGGGTGCATCTCCTAGACATAACCACTTCTTGAGGTTGTTTAGCTTTTTCTCCCCTCCTGAGGGTCCTCTTGTTCGTTCAGTTTTTACTTAATGAGGTCCTTCAATCTGCCCCGAGGTCTGTCATGGCTGCCGCTGCCCTGGCATGTTTCCACACTTATCTTGGCAGCTCTTTCATCCAGACCTTCATTTCCTTCCTCTGAGGGTTGCAACACATTCATCCTTATGCTTTGATCTTCTACCCTCATTGTAAGCTCCCCGAGTTCCATATCTATCAGCCTCGCAATCCAATATGAGGAAATCGGCATGAAGAATTAGGTTGCCCACTTTGACCAATATGTCTTCAATCTTTCCCTCCGGTTGCACGAATGAGTGACCGGCAAGTTTAAGCATTACGAAGGTTGGTTTTTCAGGTCTAGTACCTAGTTTGTCGAAGACGACCTTAGGCATCAGATTTATACTGGCTCCCAAATCACACAAGGCCATGATCTCATGCTTGCTGCCCAGCCTGCATGGTATAACAAAGCTGCCCAGATCTGTATGCTTGGGCGGCAGCTTGTTATGCAGCATAGCCATGCACTCTTCAGTCATGGCCACCGTCTCGAATTCCCCTATCCGTCTCTTCTTAGAAACTATATCTCTGAGATACTTGGCGTAGTTGGGCATGCTTTGTATAGCTTCTATCAGAGGTATGTTAATGTGCACATGTTTCAGAATGTCTAAGAATTTTCTGAATTGGTGCTCCTGCTGTTGTTGTTTGAGCTTTTGGGAGAATGGAGCTGGCAGACGTATGTCCTTTATTTTCTCCTTGCTTGGGGGCTTAGTTCGAGGAGGATCATCCTTGTCACGGATGCTTTCATGTTCTGCTGCTGGGGCGGCTGGAGTAGGTGTTGCTGCTGGGGCGGCTAATATGGGTGCTGCTGGGGCAGGCTTACTTATATGTTCTGGTTGTGTTACTAACTGCTCTACCATCCTAGGTTCATCCAAATGCTTCCCACTCCTCGTAGTTATGGCCTTGCAATGTTCAAAAGTGGGCTTGGCTGCTTCTGGCGGGCTGCTGGATGATGCTCCTATGGTCCGACTGTGATAGATTTTGGTGAACTTCCCAAACTGGGTCTCCAGGTTCTTAATAGCAGCCTCCTGGTTGTTCATCTTCATTTCTGTCCTATCCATGAAAGACTCAGTTTTTTCAATAAATTATTGTGTTGTGGCTGATGAGTCTGCTGTCGGGACTGATTCTGCTGGTAGCTTCCCTGTAGCTGTTGTGGATTTGCTGCTGTCTTTGGGTTGCTCCGGGAGAAGTTGAGATGGTTTCTCCAGTTAGGATTGTACGTGTTTTGGGCTGGCCTACTATTCCTCTCATATCCTCCCATGTAGTTTGCAGATGCCGTGCAGTCAGAGGAATCATGGTTGACCCCACATTCGCCACAAAAAGGGCTCATCATCTTTTACTTCATGGACCTTCCCTGGGGATTGCACCATCTTCATCACCAGCTCCGTCAGAGTGTCGAGGCCGTCATTAACAGATTCAGAGGCTTCCATCTCATTTACAGTAGCTGGCCGCCTTGTGCCGCCTCGGCGAGCTGTCGGGTATTTATAATCGATTTTAGCTGCTATGTTGAGCAGCCGTAGTGCTTCCTCTGGAGGTCTGTCTAGGATGATCCCGTTAACCGAGGCATCTATCAGCATCCGAGTCGAGTAGTTAACCCTATTGTAGAATATAAATACCTGAGTCCAAGCCAAAAAACCATGAAGCGGACAGTTGTTCAACATTAGTTGGTACCGCTCCCATGCCTCATACATCGGTTCGTCATCCCCTTGTCTAAAAGCTGTGATCTCATTTTGCATCCTATCGGTGACGTTGGATAGGCTAAACCGGTCTAGAAAGTCCTTACAGAGCTCACCCCATGAAGTGAAAGATCCGGCTGGCTGTTCAACCACTGTTTCGCCCTATCCCTCAGTGAATAGGGAAATAGCCGCAGCCGCAATACGTCCTGGTGTACCCCATGAATTTTAAATGCTCGGTAAATTTATAGGAATCCTCGTTGATGCTACCAAGCATCTTCTGTGGCAGTCCCTCCGAAGTGCCCTAGTGTGTTTAGCATGTTGAACATGACATGCTTCAGTTCAAAATGATCTGCCCCTATCTCTGGTTCCGTTACTATTGGCTCGAACCTTTGAAAGTCATGTTCAAGGTAGTCTCTAGTTGTCCGCACTTGGGGTGGATCAGGGGGATCCTGCCTCTGCTGTACTTGTGGTCCTCTGGGCGGCAAATCTGGCTGCCCACCCCTGCCATTCATGGCATCAACTAGGGGGTCCTCGTTTACCATGGTCTATTCCTTTGCTTTACCTTTGTGTTTGTTCTTTAAGGCTCCCCTTAGCTCCCTCTTAATTCGTCTAGTTTCATGCTCAAGATCGTCGTAAATAATGAAGTTTCTGCTAGGGTTAGCCCTGGTCATACACTTGCAAAGGATACAATAAAATTCTTTTTTTCGATTAAAAATAGAAATAAACGAAAAGTAAAAAGGTGCAGAAATTTAAAACGAAATTCGCTGTTACCAATCCCCAACAATGGTGCCAAAAACTTGTAAGGCATGTAGGTGTTCCTTTTTTGCGGGAGCGCAAGTGCACACTCCTGTCAAGTTATAGTATAAAAGATGTCGAATCCCACGAGGATTGAACAACTTATCTCGTTTCGTAGTTCCTGCACAAGGGTAAAATAAAACACAAGTGAATTGTTGGTTTGGGTGAAAAGTAAATAAAAATACAAGTAAAAGAGAAGAGGTGAATCAGGTTGATAGAGTAGGCAGGGTTATGCTGCCACTTAGTGTGAAAACTGCGTTGAAATAGGTATGAGTTATCCTTTGCTGCCACGATATGCTACGTCGGCGGGTAGATTGGCGGCAAACTACGACCCTGTCACGCGGCCGGAGCATGTCACTACCACTACAGGGGTGTGTACTGTCTTGGCAGGTGGAATGATTAGACGTCCTGGCGGCAAGTCTGGCAGATACTCCAAGTTCGGGAGAATAGTCGACAATGATCTCTCCTATTTCTAGGTTAAGATCCTGAGAGTTTCACTATTCTCTGCACGATTGGTAATAAATTCATGGGAAAAGCACTATGTGATCTAGGAGCCATCATCAATTTAATGCCAATGTCAGTGTATTGCCTCAAATTTGGGCCTAGAAGTTAGCTAGATAGAATAGATGGTCTGGGAGAACTAAATTAGTCTATTTGAGTTAGTTTTGGGAATTAATTCATAATAAATGTTTTAATGTGAAATAAAATATGGGAAAATATTTAATTAATATTTTGAGGGATTTGGTAAACTTCATTTGATAAAATAAATTCGGATTAAATGAAATTTTAGATCGGTGACTAAAATGTAAAGTTCTCAAAACTGTTTTGGTGACTTAATCGTAAAAGGGTCAAAACTTAGAATCTTTAAGGAGCTAATCTACCAATGATTTTAATCATACTTTTCCCTTAATTTAGGTTATTTTTAAATGGTTTTTAAAATTATTATTAAATAAAAATAAAAGAGATTTAGTTAAATTGGTTTTAATAGCTAAAACACTTTTCTTACGTAACTACTTTGGCTCTCAACTTTTCCCACCAGCCAAACTACTTTTCTTATTCCAAAATGATCGGGAATCATGTAACGCCCTGATTTTTGGCCTAGCGGTTTATGTGCTAGATTATACGGTCTAATGGATAGGGTTAGAGATTAAAGTCGGATTCGGGATTAGATATTTTTATAGAAGATAAAAATATGGAAAATTGGTTAAAATAATTATTTAATATATATGTGATTTTGGTAAAATTAATTTTGGAAAAAAAGATTTTGGAAATGTGACATTTCAGCTAGTGACCAAAATGTAAGAATTGTAAAACTATTTTAGTGACTGTTTTGTAAAAGGGTCAAAACTTTGAATCTTTAAGGAGCTATTTTCTCAAAGTCTAATATCAGACTTTTATCCCTTAATTGACTTATTTTAAATGGTTTTTAATTAATATAATGGGTTGGAGGAATTAATTGGTGGTTATTTCATTAATGCAAAATTTACATAACTCATTTTCTCTCAAAAACTCTCTCAAATTCTCTCTAGACAAACACTCATTTCTTCTTCAAAATCTTAAGGTAAACCTTCATTTTCTTTAATCCTTTTTTATCAAATGATTTCTTGTTGGTTTCTTAGAAAAACCTTATTGTTTTAATCTTGTTTTTACATGTAAATCAATCTGATTAAGGGGGAAAATATCCATTATAGGTGAGCTGCATTTTTCTCCTCTAATGAAAGGTTCTTTACGAAAATTCCCAAGCTCTTGATCATTTATATATGTTTTCTAATGGGTTTTGATGATTTAATTGTGGAAATTTGGTTTAATTGGTAAAATTGATTGAGATTCATTTTGGATCTGTTTTTCCGGGTTCTTGATCAGATTATAACATGATTATGATGATTTATAATGTTAATAAGTTGGTTTTAACATTGGAATCCTGAAACTAGGTGAATCTCTAATTATATATGTTGATAGTTATGTGTTTTGGGGTGTTGGGGATGTTTATGAGTTGCTGGAGCTATAAGGATGTTATGAGATGGTTTTTCGATGTCAATTGATGTTTGAAAGTGATAGGTTTTGGCTGGGTTAAGTTTGGAGAGTAATCGATGTTGTTTTCGGTTGTTTCGGATAGGCGATTGATAGCTTTTAGCAAGGCAATATTGTGGAATTGCTTGCTGGGATTTTGAATGCATTGGGATGCATTAATCCTCTGATATTATGTGGTTAAAACAGGGAAAACGGTCTGTTAGCAACCGGTGAAGCTTTGAAGGCTTTAGACGCTTAGATTCGCGTCGACAAATCGAGGTTTCGCATGTCGGTGAGTGAGAACGTGGATTTCAGTTTTGAAATGTTTTAAAGGTGGTTTGGGAACTTAGATTAGAGCTTGAAATGCTTGTCTAAGTTCGAAAGTAAGTATAAAGTGGTTTTATCTCTCGCTCGTGCTATTATGAAATGGTTTTTATGCACTTGGTTTTGATTACATGTTACCTATTGTTAAAGCATGTTTAAAGTATGGAATATACTGTTTTTAATTATGAGATGATGAAGGATGCACATGGTAAGTGATCCTTGTAAGTATATGTTTTATACTAGTGTTTAAAGGATGGTTTGTTGCTTTGGAAAATGGTTTAATGATGATGCTTTGAAAACAGTGAGGTACATGGTTAGATGTGAATTGTATTGGCAAATGATGGTATGGAAATGGTTTTAAAAATGCTATCGAATATAGTTAGCCTGCTATAGGATTGAGTGCACTATAAACAAGTCACCTTGGGTGTTGAGGGGTTTATACGGTGTAACGAATACTCCATCCAAGTACCCTAGTGATTGAGGAAGTGTAGTGTCCTGTCTCTCGTTAGTGGGGTTATACATCTACCGATGAGTGGTGTCGAGGGGTTTATACGGTGTACCGAATACTCCACCACGGGTGTCACAAAAGTTGAGGGGTTTATATTGTGTACCGAATACTCTTGTGTGTGAACCTTGAGTTGCCGGTGAGAATGTATGAAGTGTTGGGATAACACTTGTGAATCCGTGTATCTGATGTTGTGATTTGGAAATAAAACTTGGTTAATGATCAATTGTAAGCCAATATAAATGTAGATGTATCATCTATTGTATAATGGAATTTATACATGTTTACTATTTAAGCTTTGCATATGATATGCAATGCATGGGAAGGCTAAAATTGTGGTTAGCAATGTGAGTTGTTGTGGTTTTATAACACATGTTGCATATGGTTTAATATGCTTGTTTTTGAATGATTAAAGTGCATGGTTTTAAAGGAATGATGTTTCAAATGATGTTTTAGAGTAATTGAAATGAGATTTCAATGTGGTTTTGGAAAATGGTTTTAAAATGCATTGATGGTGTTTTGTTCTCGAACACTCCTTACTAAGCCTTGTGTGCTTACGCTCTCTTTGTCCATCAATGCAGAGAACTAGAGCTTAAAAGGCAGCGGGAAGTAAGGGATCAAGAAAGACTTCGTTACTTGAACGTATGTTTTCGTATTAGACTATAAGTGATAATGGCAATGGGGAATCAATTGTGTTTTGGGGAGATATGCTCGAACTCCCCGTTTGAGCAAGTTTATGTTGGTGTTTTGGACTTTGTTGTTTGGTTTATGCTTTGGTATGGTTATTGAACTATGCTTGGCTTGGTTTATAGGAAGCATGCCTATTTATTTCTATTTGAAGCATGATGCCATGAGTTGATGATAATTATGCCATGTTTGGTTGAGGATTGATCCTTGGATATGATGTGAATATGTTAGAAGCATGTTAGGGTGGTTTGTGTTGCATCAAGTGTGTTAAACCAGAAAAATAGGACATTTTAGGCCCTAGTGTATCGATACGTGAACCACTTTATCAATACGGGTAAGCCAAATCAGGTCTGGCGTATCGGTATGCGTGGACCCCGTATCGATACAGTCTAAGAGGAAAAAGGTGGGCGTTTCGATATGTGGGGGGCGTACCAGTACGGGTTCGAGGAATTTAAAATAGGGGAAGATTATTGGATAAAAGCGTACCGATACGGGCCTTGACGTATCGATACAATCAGTTGTTTTGTTAGTTATTTGGCATCTGCAAGTTTACTTTTGTTACATTTTGATCCCTGAATGTTAAACATACAATCGGTTGAGTTTGGAATGTTGTTTTAAGCTGATTTTTGACCTATAAGCATAAAATGAGACTAGTTAAATGTTGGTAACTTTATATTAGCTAAGTCCCTATAATTTTATAAAAATTACAATTTGGTCCCCAAAACATGTATGTTATTAAACAAATGTCTAATCGATGTCTGATTGAGTTGAGGTTTCTTCCGCTATGTGTTCAAATCACATAGGTTGATAATGTGCATCTAGATAAGATAAAAAGAAAAAAATAGGGTCGTTTATTAATGCATGTAATAAGTGCTACACAATTGTGCAAGTATACACGTCGCAAGTAACAAAGTGATAAGTATTGAGTATCGTCTCCACAGGGATTGGGATTTGGGCCACTTGCTTAAGTTACTGCACTGTAGAAAATAAAAACACAAATAAGTGATAGGAATAGTTTTATCTAACTAATAAACTAAAGAACAATAAAAATAAAAGATAGATAGGTCGAATAAGAGAGAAGAGTAGGCTGGGTTAAGTTGTGTTGTAGTGTGGAATCCAATTGACTTGTCTCTATCTTTGAATGCAAGCAACACAGAACTATCGTGTCAGAAACCTAAGTCTCTACAGTAACCTAAGTTCCTACCGCGACTGAAATGGCTGAGTCCCTTCCGCGGCAATCTCTTGCTCTTTAGCAGATGCTGTTAAGACTCGGCAAAACATCCTTGAATGGCTCCTCCTTATCTCTAAGCTCGGAACACTGTTGATTACTAAACACTGACCATACCTCTCAGTGTAAACCAAAGAAAATACACCAACCAATCACAAGCTTCTCTTAGCCGCTGAAATTCTTAACCTATCTCTAGGCCAAATTAGTTAACACCCCTGAATGAAAATCGTGCTTACTCGTTTCATGAATTCAACTCTCTCGACATCGAATAAATGGATAATCTCACAAACTCTCTCTTGACAAGAATGATTAAAGCAAAGAATAAGCAAACCTAAACTTAATTGCTTTAAAAACTTAAACAAAATACAATTGTTTTCCCACAACTACTAAACAAAATAACCCTAGCTTAAGTAAAGAACTAGAACATGCTAAACCTCTCAAACCCTCTATATTTGAAATCTCTCCTCTTGACCGAAGGGTCCTTTATATAGGAGGAGGTGTAGGGCAACATCCTTGGAAAAGAAGTTAAGTTGGAGTTGGAGTTGGAGTTGTCTTCATTAAAGAGGTGAATCTCTTTAATTTAATGCATTTAATCCTCTTTGTCCTAAATCCATCTTTAACCTTACTTCCATACTTTCATCATTTTCCCATGCTCCGATCGCAATGCAAAGTGTGTAGAAAAATCCAGCTTTTAATGTTTTACAAATCGGTTACCACTTTGTCTATTTTAGCCTATGGCAGTCTTGACAGTGCACGGCTGCGACATTGTACCTGTTGCCTCGGCCCTAGTTTGGAATTGGTTCTGCTCAGCAAGGCTTTATCTGCTTCCCTTAGTAGAAGTTGTCATCTTTAGCTTGGCTCGATCAGGGTCTTAGTTTGTCTTGTCCTGCATCTTCCTCCATCTTCTTAAGTGCTGTCGCAGCATCCTCTTGCCCTGTCAGTGTACTAATCTGCAATAGTACCAAACATGCATTAAATAGTACTTTTTTCATAGAGTAATCATAATATAAGGATCAAAGGCATAAATGATAAAAACTATCAATGTAAGGCCATAATGTAGCTCAAATAGGTGTAGGTTAAGTGATAATTGCCATGTAAAAGGGGTCAAAATATATGACTTTTGGGCACTTATCACACCCCAAACTTGAACTATTGCTTGTTCTCAAGCAATGCAAACCATCAATGGCCAAACCTTAGTTTTTATAACCATCTCCTTGGTCTTACTTTTCCTTCTCTCTTCAAACCATGGCAAAAAATGTTTCGACCCTTAAATCTTTGGATGCCTTAGGAATTTCCTAGAATCAAACTATAAAATTTGTGAGTGTGTGCAAGTATTGTGAACAAGATAATTACAAGGATTCTAAGTAAACACTTCAGCATTAACTTACTTAACTTGGGTAATTAATTTTTTTTAAGCAACCTAACCAACTAAAGGCAATTTTGGGCACCTCTAGTGATTATCCTAGAACCGGTTTCGGGCACCTCTAGGTCTTCCTTAAGCTAGAGCCAGTGGTGGCACCTCTAACTTTTACCTAATTTTTTAAGCTAGTCTATGTCCTAAGTGTACTAGAATTCCTTAAATCACGCAACTCACAAAGTTGTTTAAAGTTCTAATCTTATAGTGTGATCCTAAGTTATCTTTCTTTAAGCATCCTAAAAATAAAGGCTCTAAACAATTCTAAACAATGGTAAGAAGATAGAGTTCTATTACCAAGAAAGAAGATTTAATTAAAACTAAACTAAGACAATTGATAGAAAGTACTGTCGTGGCATGCTATATCGAGTAAAGGCAATGCAGTAAAAAAATTGACAGTTATGAACAAAAACTACAATTATATTAAATTATCGCGGCATGGCAGTGCCTCGACCTTTCAACCTACACCCCCAAACTCGAACCAAGCATTGCCCTCAATGCTTTATAATGCATACACAAGATAGAATAAATTATTTCACAAAATATAATGGCATAAACAGAATAGGCAGCAAAAAGGAAGAGGAATTTAAATGGATTGTGAGTTGGAAGTATCATCTTCCTCGTCACTGTCAGACTGTAAAATCAGCCTCTTCGGCTTTGATGCTGCTCGCTTGATTCTTTCTGATTCTCGAGGGTTGGGTGTGTGTTGAGGGAGTGGTTTCTTCTTCGTTGTCGCAGCATGAGCAATAGGCCATGCCGAGGCAGTTGGCCTTGCCGATGCATCGGGTATTGCTGAGGCATGCACCATCTCGTCCATTTTTGCAGTGGTTTTAGGACAGATGTTTGCTTCTTTGGGTGAGCTCGGGCTTGCCATGGTTTTGATGTTCTTGGCCATGTTGGTTTTGTTTCTTGATGCGGAAAACAAAGAAAACCTGAAAACTAATTATACTAAAGACAAATAAAATATCTACTACAATAACCAAAAATAAAATAAAGGTTCAAAAATTAAAAACGAAAAAATTAAAAATTCTTAGAAAAAGCATTTTCATGCATCTTCTAAGGTTACCGCATATCTGAGAAAGCTTGAGGAGGGTCGTTTCTGATACTTCTTATAGTCTATTCGCACCCTCCATCGAGTGATAATATTGCCCAAAAAGAGTTGTACCAATGTGCTCGCAACTACTCCCTTTGGCGTTACTATGGTGGATGCATCTTTCTTTCGTGTTCCCTTGTAGTCCATGTATACGCTCCACCTTGGGACTTTTCTAAAGGCATGAATAGATTATTAGGAAATTAAATCAATATCCAACCATTTACTTACCTTATTCTCATCGAAATCCATTGTGGTTGGATGTAGCCTTCGTTGTCGTGGCAGTTGTTTCGGCAACCAATTGAATGACAATCTTCTGCCATAATTCGGTGCAAGTCAAGGGAAACACATTTTTTCTGAAAAGCTTTGTGGATCCAAACCCCATTTTCTTTAGGCCCCTCAAACATCTCCATCAGTAGAGATTTTAATGGCTTCAATTCTACCAACGTTGTTTCCTCAAAGAATGTCTGCAATGGAAGAGGTGAGTTTTTAAAGAATTCAAAAGGTTCAACCATTACCTACTCATATTCTATTGGCAAAGTATTGTCATCTTGTTGATATGGTGGAGGTCAAACATCGTCAATCTTTTTCATCTGTTTGAGACTTGATTGATGGAATTGCCGAGGCATCAGGTCTTGCCAAGGCATGTGTAGTTGACGAGGTATGTGGTGTTGCCATGGCATGTGGTGTTGTCGTGGCATTCACCATAATTTTCTCAACCTGGCTAAGTGTTGTTGCGACATTTTTCTGTTCAGGCTCCTCAATCATTGCCAAGGCAATTCGTTGCATAGGCTCATTATGTGCTGGACAGTCTCTCTCATCGGCATCCTCTCTGCTTGGAGGTTCTAGTTGTTCCTCACACGTCAGAGAGCTCTCTTCCCATTGCTCCTCGCCATCTTGCCTTGGGACTTCAGTATCCCTAGGAATGGGTTGTTGGTGTATGTTCTCCATGGCATATATAGATTTCTTCAATCAGTCTTCTGATTTTTTCACGAGTTCATCCATCATGGCAATGCACACATTCACAAACTTTAATAGCTCTTGACGAGGACTACCTTGCCATGACATATATGTTGCTGTGACACTCTGTTGTTAATAAGGACTACATTGCCAAGGCATGTCTACTGTCGAGGCATTGCATTGCCAAGGCATGTCTGTTGCTACAACAAAATTTTTATGGTAAATTTTTTTGAGCTTTTTGATCATACCATGAAGGATTTTGCTGTTGGTTCCATCTATGGTCCTCCATGTAGTCATATGTATCGAAAAGTTGAAGGGTAATTTTCAAACAAATGATTTTCTCCACTTATACCACAAGAGTTTTCCACAATAGATGCTTTTCCCGGTTGATTCATCTCTTCCAACATCAACTCTCGAATAATTTTTCTTTTATTTCCCCTCATGTTGATGTCCCTTAACTTGTAGCACACCTAATTTTTTCTATAAAACAAATAAAAAGAAAAGTTAGTAAAACTAATAAAAAATGCAATAACAAAAACAATTAACACCAATTGCCAATCCCCGGCAATGGTGCCAAAAAATTGATGCGTGTAATAAGTGCTACGCAATTGTGTGAGTATACACGTCGCAATTAATAAAGTTATAAGTATTGAGTATTGTCTCCATAGGGATTGGGCTTTGGGCCACTAGCTTAAGTTATTGTATTGTAGAAAATAAAAACACAAATAAGTGATAGGAATAGTTTTATCAAACTAATAAACTAAAGAACAATAAAAATAAAATATAGATAGGTCGAATAAGAGAGAAGAGTAGGCTGGGTTAAGTTGTGTCGTAGTGTGGAATCCAATTGACTTGTCTCCGTCTATGAATGCAAGCAACACAAAACTGCCGTGACAGTAACCTAAGTTTCTGTCGCGGCCGCAATGGCTAAGTCCCTTATCTCTAAGCTCGGAACACTGTTGATGACTAAACTCTGACTATACCTCTCAGCGTAAACCAAAGACAACACACCAACCAATCACACACTTCTCTTAGCCGCTGAAATTCTTAACCCATCTCTAGGCCAAATTAGTTAACACCCTTGGATGAAAATCGTGCTTACTCGTTTCATGAATTCAACTCTCTCGACATCGAATAAATGGATAATCTCACAAACTCTCTCTCGAAAAGAATGCAAGAATGATTAAAGCCAAGAATAAGCAAACCTCAACTTAATTGAATTAAAAACTTAAACAAAATACAATTGTTTTCGCACAACTACTAAACAAAATAACCCTAGCCTAAGTAAAGAACTAGAACATGATAAACCTCTCAAACCCTCTATATTCGACATCTCTCTTCTTGACCGAAAGGTCCTTTAGATAGGAGGAGGTGTAGGGCAAAGTCCTTGGATAGGAAGTTAAGTTGGAGTTGGACTTATCTTCATTAAAGAGGTGAATCTCTTTAATTTAATGCATTTAATCCTCTTTGGCCGAAATCCATCTTTAACCTTCCTTCCATGCTTTCGCCATTTTCCCATGCTCTGATCGCCATGCAAAGTGTGTAGAAAAATTCATCTTTTAATGCTCTACAAATCGGTTACCACTTTGTCTATTTTGGCCTCCCGCAGTCTTGATCGTGCACGGCCGTGGCAAGGTACCTGCTGCCTCGTCCCTGGTCTGGAACTGGTTCTGCTCAGCAAGGCTTTATCTGCTTTCCTCAGTAGAAGTTGTCATCTTTGGCTTTGCTCGATCTGGGTCTGAGTTTGGCTTGTCCTACATCTTCCTCCATCTCCTTAAGTGCTGCTGCGGCATCCTCATACCCTAGCAGTGTACTAATCTGCAAAAGTACCAAACATGCATTAAATATCACATTTTTTCATATAATAATCACAATATAAGGATCAAAAACATAAATGATAAAAACTATGCATGTAAGGCCTTAATGTAGCTCAAATGGGTGTAGGTTAAGTGATAATTGCCATGTAAAAGGGGTCAAAATATAGGACTTTTGGGCACTTATCATTTATTGAGGTAAACCTTCTCAGTTTACTTCAATATTTCCCATGTGGCTCGTTCGGTTCGGTCTAGCTTCTAGACCAGGTCGAGAGGGTTACATTTGGTGGTATCAGAGCCATGTTTAGCGATAATTGAGAGGTAAGTTTGTGATTGTTTATTGTTGTTGTTCCGTTGACCCCTGACCAGCCGCCACACCATTATCACCTCCAGCCCTTATTTCCTCCACAATAGTCTCAATCCCATCTGCAACCAAACCCGTCGTTTCCCTTAGAAACTAGAAATTCTTCCATCGTTGCATCTTCAGTCTGCCCCTTCTTGTTATCGACCTGAACACTCGTCGGTACGAGGGACTCTGGTCTCTCCTTCAACCATCTAGAATCACCACATCCGGCGGTCGAACCCCTCGTTACCATCCAAAACCCCGTCGACATCCTTTCACTCGCACGCTAGGGTTTGCTATAATTGTTGATAACTAACTACTTTATTAATATACATATATAAGAATAACCATGTTTAATATGTATATACTAAAACAGTTGAGCAAATCAATGAAATAATAAAAATGAGGTTACTTCATTTGAAAATATATTATACCTTAGTATCATTTAGCAAAAGTGAGGTTACTTCATTTGAAAATATATTGGCTGTTCGGTAAATAGCGGTTTGAATCAAAATTAGAGGTTTGAGCGGTTAAATCTGTTAATTTAAATGTTTGGTGAATAGTGGATTGAAATAGCGGATTGAGGGTGAAACTTCTAATTTTGAAAAAGATGCTAATAGAACCTTTTTGAAATTAGAGGTTTTGATATAAGAGTTATAAAGACCATTTTACCCTTAACAATTATAAAAAAATCTTCAAATAACATATATTTAACCTTTTCTATTTTAGTTTTACCCTTACTTATTTACCTTGTGACATTTTTAAACTAATATTTTTTATTTTTTTCTTTTATTCTCACATTTATATTTGTATTTAAATTTAATAATTAATTAAATTATATTAAAATTATTATACAAATAATAAATTAATATATAGATACTTCAAATAGGCTTAGTAATGTTATATTAAAAAAATATTTTTCATAATCTAATTAATATTAATAGATACAAAATATTGATAACTAATAAACTATTCAAACAAATATCGAATATAATCATGTCCTTATATGTAATTTTGTTTGTTTAAATAATCAAACAACTATCAGCTATTAGTTAATTTTACCAAACACTTTTATACAATCAACTAATACAATCCGCTAATCAAATCAGTTAATGTAATCCGCTATCAGATATCCACTAATTGTAAAACATGTCCATTATATCTTATTATCACTTAGCATCTGACGAATTTTTGGTTCAATTTAATCATTGAATATTTTAATTTTAATGCAAGTTATCCCAATTAATTTTCTCTTAAAAGAAACGCGACACTATAAGAACATGTCACGTGGTACATAATATGTGTTAAATAAAAAAAAAACTTTAATGCATATCATAAAAAATATTTAAGAGCAACAATCAATATTTTTTTAAAAAAAACTTTAAGATATGAAAAAAAGACAAATTTTTTTTGAATTTTTCATTTTAAAAGTTTGTATGCGTTTTCTTGATTTTTTTTAATTTAATACATATTTCGTATCACGCGATACATTCTTAGAGTATCATATGAGTTTTTTTGAAAAAGGAAGAATGGAATAAGATAACGCGTATTACAATAGAAAAGTTTTCTTAAAGTACCAAAGTAATAATAATATACAATTTTATGGATAAAAATACCATTTAACTCTCGAAAAATATAACATGAGGTGATAATTGATTTAAAGAAGAAAATCATGGTTGGAATTTCTGTTTTAACTTATTCTGTTTATAAAATTGGATCAAATTCGAGAAATTATTAGATAAGTCCATCCTATTATATCAGTCACGATTCAATATAATAATATAATGTCACAAAAGTTTTTTTAATAATTTATTCTAATTTTTTTGAACAAGGTCAATAGTCTCGTTGTTTCAATTGTTAGATATCATAATATTGGCTTTCCTTTGTGCAAAATCTATATTTGATTTTGATATAATAAATTATTTTAAGGACTTATTTGTAAAGTAAATAAATTTTTAAGTACTTTAAAGTCTCACAATTGACTCAAAATTGACAAGTAATTTTAAGCCTAAATTGTTTTCTAAAGTCAAAACTTAAACCCTATAAATTTGTTTAAGTATTTTTAAGCCAAACAATACAAAAACGTACATATGTTTCGATACACCCAAGGGTGTTTCGATACGGCCAAACTTTATTTGGCTACTAGAAGAAATCGTTTCGATACATGCTAATACTGTTTCGATACAACCTTCTTTAGGGTTTAAGAATTTTAAGCATATTGTATGGATACGGCCTTGTCGTTTCGATACGGTTTGAGAGATTTGTAAAATCTTAGAATTTATTATTTTTTACCATTACTTGTCAGTTATTAGGAAGGATCAATTTTTAAAAAGCAGTTAACCCGTATCGGTACGCCTTAAGGCCGTTTCGATACAGATATTGGTAGTAGCTCAAGTGAGAAAAATTGCATTGATAAGGCCAAAGCGGTTTCGATACGACCCCTTATACCGTTTCGATATACATTCTCGCGTTTTGATACGCCCCTATTTATTACATGCAATGGCTCTTTCTGTTTTGAGACAGTGATCGATACAAGCCTTCGTGTTTCGATACGAGCATGTGTAGAAGTGCATTTATGGTGGGAAATAAAGGCTCCAATGTCTTTATTGATGACCTCAACCACCCTAACGACTAGAAATCAATACAAGGGTATAAATACAAGCCTCAACAGCTTCAACAATAACTATTGAACCTCAAAGCAACATCCAAGCAATCAAATCCAAACCTCAGTACTTATTATCAAATTCTTGTACTCAACTTCTTGAGTTCTTATTGTAAATCAAATTTAAGAGTTTGAGGAGTGTTTGTAAATTAATTGGGCTAAATTTATCTTGTGAGAGATCAATTGTAATAGCCAATATTCTTCTTTGTAAAGTGAGAGTCTTGTGGTTCAATCTTTGGGTAGAAAGATTGAACATTTGTAAAGGTTGCCTCCTTAGCCTAGAAAAGGGGAAGAAAAAATTAGTAGAGAGTTTGTTGAAAATCCATAGTGGGAGCTAAGGTAGTGGATGTAGATCTTCTTTAGAAGCTTGAACCACTATAAGTGCATTATCTATCATTTTTACTTGTTCTTTTTGCTCCCACTATTTTTTTAAAGTGTCAATTCACCCCCTCTTGGTCATATCGGTTAATTTGATCCACTCAATAATTAGTATCAGAGCCTACCTCTTTGTAGGCTTCACCACCACAAGAGGAGATCCTAGAAAAGTGTTGATCAACTTTCAAGTCAAGTCATGACATCTATCTCCAGGCCAAGCATGTACGAGTCTCAATTTATCACCAAACCACCCTTCTTAGATGAGGATAACTATCCTTATTGGAAGAACCGAATGCACCTCTTCATCAATTCAAATGATTATACCATAAGGGATGTGGTAGAAGATGGACTAATCATTCCCATGAAGAGAGATGAGAAGGAAGGCTTGTTCCGAAGAAGAAGGTGGAGATGAGTGAAGAGGATAGGAAGAAATTGCAAGTGAATGACAAAGCCTTGCACATGCTATTTTGCTCACTCGGACTGGAAAAGTTTCCTCGATCACAAGTGCCAAAGAAGTGTGGGACACTCTTGAGACCACATACAAAGGAATAAACAATGTGAAGGAGACGAAATTCAGGATCCTCAACCTTAGTTACGAGAACTTCAAGATGGAGACCAATGAGACTGTAACGAAGATGTTTGATCGCTTCTCCTTCATCGTAAATGGTTTAAAGGGATTCAGAGAGATCATCCCCGAAGACAAGTTAGCCCGGAAGCTTCTCTACTCACTTCTCGAATCATGGGATGGGAAGTGAATCACAATCATCGAGGCAAAGAATTTGAAGACCTTGAAGCTCAAAGAGTTGGTAGGATCTCTCCTTACTCATGAGATCATGAAACAAGGAAGAGAAGAAGAGAAGAGAAAAGACGAAAGAAGAGTAGTCAAGCAAGAGGTAGAGAAGAAGAAGCAAGGAGTAGCTCTCAAAGCCTCTCTACCACAAAAGGAGAGCAATTCTAGTGGGGAATAAGAGTTTGAAGAATTTGCTATGATAGCCAAAAGATTCTCAATGTTCATGAAGTCCAATCGGGGTAGAAAATTTTCAAGAAGAAGAGACTTCAAGAACAAGAACAAAGAAGAAGAAAAAAACCAACTCATTTGCTATGAGTGCAAGAAGTCGGGTCACATTCGCATCGATTGTCCTCAACTAAAGAAGAACTTTGAGAAGAAGAATAAGCTCAAGGCTGAAGTAGCAACTTGGAGTGATGAGGAGTCATCATCCGAGGAAAAGGAGCATGAAGTGGCTCTCAAAGGCATCCTAGAGCTAAGAGGATTAGAAGTGTTTGGGTTCCTAAGGAACTTGTAACTTCTAACAATATTGTTGCTATTTCATCTTGGATTCTTAAGGGAACCAAGTTTTTGGGAGCTAACGCTTATGGACCCAAAATGGTTTGGGTACCAAAATGGAAGAACTAATCTTTGTTTGTAGGGGGAGCATTGCTACAAGGCTGAAGCTTCAAGTCAAAACACATGGTACCTTGATAGTGGATGCTCAAGACACATGACAGGAGACAATAGTAGATTCATAGAGCTCAAGCCAAAGCATGGTGGAGTGGTGACTTTCGGGGACAACTCTAAAGGCCACATTGAGGGTATTAGCTCTATTGGTAATCTCTCGTCTATTCTTATTAAAAATGTTTTACTTGTCAATGGTCTAAAACATAATCTTTTAAGCATTAGTCAACTTTTTGATAAAGGTTTTGATGTTCATTTTGATAAAAAAAAATAGGTATAAAATTGTGAACATTAAAACTAAAGAAATAAAGCTTATTTGTCATCTCATGGGAAACTTTTATATGGTGCATTTAGATGACATGCATTCATCTCATGAATGTTTAGTTGCACATGATGAGAATGATGCATGGTTGTGGCATAGGAAACTAGGGCATGCTAGCATAAGTGTTTTAGAAAAATTAGTTTCCCAAAATCTAGTTAGAGGTTTACCCAAACTAAAATTTTCATTAGATAAAATATGTGATGCTTGTGTTAAGTGTAAACAAAAGAGAACCTCATTTAAACCCTTTAATGATGTTTCGACTAGTAGGGTGTTACAATTAATCCACATGGATTTATTTCGGCCTATTCGAACTATGAGCTTGGGTGGTAAGTCATATGCATTTGTATTGGTAGATGACTTTTCTAGATATACTTGGGTTCTATTCTTAAGTACTAAGGATGAGGCTTTAGAAAATTTCATCACATTTACAAAAATTACCCAAAATAATCTTGATCTTAAAATCTCACATATTAGAAGTGATCATGGAACCAAGTTTCAAAATATGGGTTTTGATGAATTTTGTTGAGGAGTGTGAGGAGCCGAAAAATTATGGCTAATACCATTTTCATTGCTACTTCCAGCAACTCAACAGGTATATCAAGCAAATGTGCATGCTCACTCAAGATATAAGAATGCGTAGATCCAGAATCAATCAAAGCCAATAACGATAAAGACTGAAGAACAAAGGTACATGCGATAACATATGTATCGTTGCGCTCCTCGTGCTGAGCATAAACCCTCGCAGGACCGCCTTCTTCAGGCCGAACTGCTACCACATGAGCAATGCCTCTCTGGCCCTCGTCTCTCCTCTGAAAGTTCCCTCGGCCGCGCCCGCGGCCTCTCTGAGGTGCAACCACAGACGGACCATGTCCCTGGCCTCCACCAGCATACAAAGGACACTCCCGCCTCATGTGATCCGCTGAACCACAGTTCCAACATGAATTCCCTATCACCACAATAGGAGCTTGAACCTCTCTAGCTACTCGAGGACAATCTCGCCTCAGATGGTCCCTCGATCCACATGTCCAGCACGTGTGCTGCTCAGACCTCACTCGGCCTCCCTGGACCTGATCGCCTCGACCCCGAGCACCCTGCCTCCCCTCACGCTGATGTCTCCTATCTCGACCTCTTTTGTTCCGTCCACCCCCGGAACTATACTCAGCTGCTGTCTTCCTAGAGCTAGAACCAACACCTCGAGACGACAAACTCAAGTTTTGTTCGATGTCTTTGGCGCGACATACAAGCGCATCGTATTCGGTATAATCTGCAACCAACATGTACGTCTCGACTTCATGTACCAACCCGTACTGGAAGTGATCACATCGGTGCCTCTCACTAGGTATTAGCTCAGGGGCATACTGGCTCAGACGTACGAACTGGAACTCGTACTCAGCCACAGAAAGATTACCCTGAACTAGCGACATAAACTCGCGTTTCTTTTCGTCCAAGTATCTCACCCCCGGATACTTCCTCTTGAAGGCACCCTTGAAATACTCCCAATCTACTTCATTGGGTTCCAAACCGGCAATGGTAGTCGTCCACCAGCTATAGGCATCGCCTTGCAGCAAAGAAACTATGCATCCCAGCTTGCGCACATCGTTGCATCCCATTTGATCCATGATACGGATCGTACTCGCTAACCAGGCTTCTGACGCCCCAAGAGACATTTTAAAGAACTCCACAGCTCTTAGGCTCCTCAACCTCTCCAAAGCTAAGCCCGCCTGCGTAGCTGCGAGGGCCTGTACATGCGCTCCAACTATAGCAGCCTGAAACGCCTCGGTGATCGCCTGAACCAACGACGTTAGATCACCCAAACCCGGACCAACAGGTCCTTGCTACTCCTGCTCCCCACCTCCAGGTGGTGGCGGAGGAGGTAAGTTTCCACCATGAGGAACATCAGCCCCTTGCTCATAACAACAAAAAGAACAAATCAAACCATTTAGGCTAGCCTCAAGCAAGGATCCAAGTTTACAAAAACATTTAACTAGTGTAATAAGGCAATGGGTACCCCGATTCGCCTCAGGTATAACATAACATACAAGAGCATCACAGACTCATCATGCTGTCCATCATCCATAACCAGCACATTTCAATATCACATAATCAACGTGCAATCATATTCATTTCACATGCGATTCACATCAATCAAGCATTGCATAAGCTCCAAAATTCAACCAAACTCATGCTTTTCAATCAACATACGTCAATACATATCAATTTCACATACCAACATCCTCAATTCTTTCATAACCTGGCTCTGATACCAACAAATGTAACCCCCTTAGTCCGGCCTAGACGCCCGACCCGAACTAAGAAGATTACACGGGGAAAACCAAAGTCAAACCGTTAAAGTCAACCTTAATGAACGACCCCTTTTTGTATCTTTTCTAGATGCACATTATTAACCTATATGATTAGCAATTCATTTTAGAGGAAGCGACACAGCGAACATAACTCAATTAGGGGTTCAATTGCATACAAACGTCTTTTAAGGACTAATTTGTAAATTTCCAGAATTATCAGGACTAAGCAAGTTTAAAGTTACCAATCCTAAATTAATTATGTAATATGCCAACATGTCAAATTTCATCTTAAACGGATCACCCAAACTCATTTAATTAAGCATTCAAGACTCAGAGACCAAAACATAAGAAAATAGAAACCTGAAACAATTCAAATTCAATTCCAACGGTCGAGTGTTTCGTAACACGAGACCCTGTATCAAAGCAGTCGTTTCGAAACCAGGTTGACCGTTTCGATACGCGGGTTCATTCTGAAACCCGTATCGAAACAATGCTTTCCAGTAGCAAAACGTTCCGGAACGTTCCTACCCGTTCCGAAACCTCATGACCATTCAAGGCCACCGTTCTGAAACAGGTAAGGGCGTTCCGATACGCCTTGCCCTGCAACTTCAGAATTTGCTGGTTTTTCTCTCATAATCACCTCTGAAATCATTCCAATTCATGCCACAACATACATACAACATGTATAAGCATCAATGACCAACATTACGAAGCATAAACTAAAACATAGCATCATTCACGCAAGCATTAGATCTATAGGCATGCTTCTTAGTCCTCTAAACCATACAAAAGCTAAAAGACACATTCAAGCACAAATCAAACCACAAAGGCCATTTACAAACCAAAATAAGCAAACCAAACATGCTTTAGGTGTTTAACATCACCAAATACTAACAAGAGTAGAAATCCCACCCATTGTCACTTATTACACTAAAGGTGAACCACATACATCGCTTAGTCAAAACTCTTGGAATCCCCTTGCTTTTGGACTACCTTGAAAGCTCAATTCTCTGCATTTATGAAACAAATGAGCGTAAGCATATAGCTTAGTAAGGATCGCTAAAATAACATTCATCAGTGCATTTCATTAAACCATTGCAACATCATTTGCAACCTCATGCTTTTCTTTTAAACTTGCTCATTTTAGCATTCAATGTACTTTTTAAACCACATGCATATTGCATCATTAAATCAACATCAAATTCTTTTGCTCATGCTTAAACCAAGCATCACATGCAATCTTGCATCATTCACAAGCATCTCATGCTTAATCATTAATCATTAATATTATATTGGCTCTCAAGTGATAATCCTCAAACCATACCAAAACAAATGACACAATCAGATACGCGGATTACAAGTGTTGTCCCACACGCTTCATACATACTATCGGACTACACAAGGTGGAGATCAATGGAACAATCACAACCCCTCAACACTCGTGATGGAAATTAATGGCACAATCACAACCCCTCAACATTACTCATCGGTAGTTGTATAATTCCACTAACGAGAGTGCGGGACACATACCACAAGACTCACACACGAGATTAAACCATTCACTGTTGTGATCTTAGCCTCAATCGTTAGGGTACTTGGATGGAGATTACGGCACAATCACAACCCCTCGACATCCAAGGCGACTTTATTCACAGTGCACCCAATCTTATAGCTGACTAACTATATTCGATTAAAAGTAACCAAAAACCAATTTCATCACTTTCCAATATAATCATTTAACATCATTATTCCACTGTTTTACAAGCATAAACAAAATGTCATTTCCACAAGCATAAACATGCTTAACATCATATGCAATTATCACATAAAACCAAGGATCACTTACCTTGTGCATCCTTAACATAATGGCATTAAAATCCAGCATTAACCATGCTTAAAACATGCTTTAAATTAGTAATCAAAACCACATTTAACTCAAGTGCATTTCCATCAAAACATATCACATTTCCGAGAGAGACTTTCAAATTACTTACTCTTGAGCTTAGCTAAGTGTTTCAAACTTACACTAAGCTCCCCAAGACCATGCTCAAAGGGTTACAAAGCTGGAAAATCCATTTCCACTCATCGATACGCAAAGCCTTGCTCGCTGACACAAAAATTACTCTTTCGGAGCCTCTAACAATGCTTCGTTTGCTCCCGGATCAAGATCCCTTATTTTCACATCATCAAGACAAAGATCCAAATGCATTAAAATGCATTTCAACACCAACAACCAACACAAACTCGTTGCTCACCCAAACTACACCAATTTACCCATCCGAAATAACCGAACACTCAATCGATTGCTTCTTAAACCAAGCCCAGCTATCATACATCACTCCCAATCAATTATAAACATCAAAGCACATCTAAAATCAATCCAAACCCATCCTTATACCTCCAGCAAGCATTACTTCATCATTTCACCTCAAAAACCCAACTAGAACTATTAAGAAACTCAAGGATCTCAAGGATTTCGGGATCTATATCAACAAAACCTCTTTTCAACATATTAAACATATCAAAACTCAATTAAAATCAATCTAAAACAGAGCTTAAAAATCTTGAAGATCTTGAAAGAACTCTTAAAGTTTGTTTAGAAAACATTGAGAGAGTGTTTGGGAGAAAAGAATTCTGGAGAAAATGAGTTAGAATTGTGTTTGGCTGAAAATGAGAAGATAATGGTAGTTACATGATGAAATCTCACTAATTAACCACCTAATTAATTAAATAAAACAAAAGCCAATTAAAACTATTTAACTAAAACCATTTTAAACACATGTCATATTAAGGAAAGGCTAAATTGCCATAAATCTCCCTAAAGATTCTAAGATTTTGGCTTCTCCTTTAAAAATAACATTTTCCACAATTTTGAAACTTTACAATTTGGTCACTACTCAAAATGTACCACTTCCGAAACTCTTTTTGTAAAATTGATTTGACCAACCTCTTAAACATATTTTTAGATTATTTTATAAATTTTTACCACAATTTATCCTATCCCGATCCTTGATTTCCTTAAATCACCTTACGCGATTCGAACCAATTCCGACCGGTCCGGTCCGATGTCTAAAACATCTAGGCCCAAAACCACGTCATTACAGTAGTTGAGAGGAAAAATAGAACTTTAGAAGAGATTGCTAGGACCATGCTTTGTGAAAACAATTTACCTAAGTATTTTTGGGCGGAAGCCACTAATACGGCTTGTTATATTATTAATAGAGTAATGATTAGGCCTATTTTAAAGAAAACATCTTATGAGATTTTGAAATCCAAAAAACATAAAATTAGCTATTTCCATCATTTTGGTTGTAAATGTTTTGTTTTAAACAAAGGAAAAGACAACTTAGGTAAATTTGATGCTAAAAGTGATGAAGCAATATTTTTGGGTTATTCGCTAAACTCTAAAGCCTACCGGGTATTTAATAAAAGAACTTTGGTTGTTGAAGAGTCTATACATGTTGTTTTCAATGATAACCTCCTTCCGAGGAAGGAATCTTGTCATAATGATGATGTAGGGATCATTGAAACCATTGATGGAGGACAAACATCAAAGGTGGATGAGAATCCAACAAAAGAAGAGGAAACACAAGATCCACCTCTTGAAGCCTTGAAGGACTTGTCTCTTGAGGAAAAGAAGGTGACCTACCCAAGGGAGTTCAGTTATGTCAAAGGTGGTGAAATCTTGGGTGATCCATCTAAGGGGGTAACTACTAGATCCTCTCTCAAAGTTATGAATCATGTTGCATTCATCTCATGCATAGAGCCTAAAATATCAAAGAAGCATTAAAAGTTGATTTTAGGATATTGGCTATGCAAGAGGAACTTAATCAATTTGAGAGAAGTAGAGTATGTACATTAGTTGATAGGCCTTGTAATCAATCTACTGTAGGAACTAAGTGGATTTTTAGAAACAAACTAGATGAGAGTGGTAACATAGTGAGGAACAAGGCTAGGCTTGTTGCTCAAGGTTACACTCAAGAAGAGGGAATTGATTTTGATGAAACATATGCACCCGTAGCTAGAATGGAAGCTATTAGGATGCTTCTTGCATTTGCATTCTATCACGATTTCAAGCTTTTTCAAATGGATGTGAAAAGTGCTTTTCTAAACGGTTTTATAAATGAAGTAGTGTATGTTGAACAACCACCATGTTTTGAAGATCAATAATTTCCAAATATTGTTTTCAAACTAACTAAAGATCTTTATGGTTTAAAACAAGCTCTTAGAGCTTGGTATGAAAGGCTTTCAAACTTTTTGATTCAAATAGTTTTTGAAAAAGGCAAGGTGGATACTACACTTTTCATTAAAAGATATGACAATGGCATCTTAATAGTTCAAATATATGTTGATGATAATATTTTTGGTTCTACTAATGAATTTTATTGCCAAGAATTTTCTAAGCTAATGCAAGGTGAATTTGAGATGAGCATGATGGGAAATCTCTCATATTTCTTGGGGCTTCTAATCAAGCAAAGGAAAGATGACACCTTCATCAATCAAGAAAAATACATAAAGGGCATGCTCAATAAGTTTGGCTTGGAGAACATAAAGCCTCAAGCCACTTCAATGAGCTCATCAATCAGGCTTGACAAAGATGAGGGGGTAAGTGTGTCAATTCTAAGCTTTATAGATCCATGATTGGCTCTTTATTTTACCTTATCGCAAGTAGATCGTATATTATGTTTAATGTTTGCTTGTGTGTTAGGTTTCAAGCTAGCCCTAGAGAATCACACCTAGTTGCCACTAAGAGAATATTTAGATACCTTAGAGATACACCTAATTTAGGTCTTTAGTATCCTAGGAATTCCTCCTTTGACCTTCATGCTTTCTCCGATGCGGATTATGAGGGATGTAAGATAGATAGGAAAAGTATCTCCGGAACATGTCAATTCTTAGGTAGTATGCTCATATCTTGGTTCTCTAAGGAACAAAATAGCGTAGCCTTATCTACCACCGAAGCGGAGTACGTATCCTTAGGGAGTTGTTGTGCTCAAGTTCTTTGGATGAAGCAACAATTAGACTATGGTGTTGAAGTAGATACTATACCCCTTAAGTGTGATAACACTGGTGCCATTTGTCTCACTAAGAATCCCATCCAACACTCTATAACCAAACATATAGAAATTAGACATCATTTCATTAGAGATCATGTCTTAAAACATGATGTAGTTCTAGAATATGTTGATACATTGAACCAATTAGCGGACATATTTACCAAACCTTTAGATAAAGAAAGTTTTTAGACCCTTAGGAGAGAGTTAGGTTTAACCAGCCTTCCTTGACCCTTTTAGGTCCCAAATGACAAAAAATGTGCTTGAAATTATTTGATGCTGATGCTTATGTTGATTTGCCTCCTTTTGCATCTATGCTTGTTGTTAGGGGGAGTATGTATCTGCTTTAGTCCATATATCTTGCTCATATCTCATGTCCATGCATTTAGGATCATTAGAAATCCAATTTTTGGACACCTTTGTGCCCAAAATGTATCTTTTGTGTAATACCCCATGCTCGGGTTAGGAGTGAGAGGCATTACAACATAACATATAATCAGACAATCAGAACATGTGAACATATAATCAGACAATTACCATACAAAATCATACTCAATCATACATAACATTACACTATCCCTATTGTTATTTGATGATCCATTGGGACTTTCATCATCCCGAGCCAAGTTAGTTGTAGACATTCTATAAAGAATTCAGAAAAGATCGGGATTAGAGAGTGAAATCACAAGCAATTCGATATAAGAATCCTAGGTGGCATAATGCGATCTTATACGATGCATGACATGTTTCGGAAGACTTTAAGACCTATAACATAAAGCTCTGATACCACTAATTTAAGTAACACCCCAGGCCCAGGTTAGGAGTGAGAGGCATTGCAACAGAACATATAATCAGACGATTAGAACATGTGAACATATAATCAGACAATGATCACACAAAACCATACTCAATCATACATAACATTACATGTAAGTGGGCTAACAAAAACTTCATATGACTTATAACACAACATATACACATGTATGCAATCAATAACATTATTAAACCACTTAAACATGTAAAGACCATGTTCGAACTACACCAAGACAACCTCTACATTCGAATGTAACATAGCATTCCATGATTTTCATTTCAATGCCAACAACTAGATACATAGCATAATCATATATTTATAACATATACACATATACAATCCTCTAATATCACAATTCATTCGAGCCTAATCATGTAACCAAGATAAACTCTAGATACAATTTCCCTAGTTCATTCAACATAACATTCATGATCAATATACCACTATTCGAATCAATCATCTACTTAAGCAACACATATCATATTCAAGAAGAATTCTAGATGCCATGTCCTAATCAACCAAGCTTTTCACTCATGTTTAATAGTAATCCTTAAAATAACAAAATATATAAACAATACACATCATTGGCAACACCATATCATGACTTGATCAAACTTAGCCATGTATATACATTCCAACAAAGTCATACCAACTTGTTCAACCATTACATATCATGTAAATCATGTCTTAAACATATACAAACCAAACTAACATATACATGTTTCCCAAAATGCATGTGACATACTCTAAACGTGTAACTATGCCACCATCTAGGAGTCAAAACAAAACTATATCATACTTGAGTCTTGGGTTGTGATTGCTACCAGATCAAATTAGATAGCTTTCGGATATCAAGGACCTGTTATTATTGGAAGAAGAAACAGAAGAGTGATAAGTACAATATCTACTTAGTGAGGTAGTTTATATAACTTACTAATTCAATCTTTTAAGTATGTTATTCATATAATTAAGGTTACCTAGCTAGGGTCAACACCAAACAAGTCACACCTAGCTAGTTCATTTCATGCTCAAATAGACTTAGCTAATTTAATTCATATCATACCATCAAAGTCATGAAACATACTCATGGTCAATAACAATCAAGCACAACATCATATAATACAATCATATATACAAATCTCATATCATCAATGTCATTGTTCAATCATGTAAACAAGCCATTCAAAACACAGTCTCATTTCATTTGTTCAATTCGAATGGGTCATTACCCAACAAGCTCATGATCATAACATATAAGCATATATATCACTTAACCATTTAATATCATTGAATCACATATCATCATTCATTTGAATAGAGTCACTACCCACATTGATCATATCATTTCATATAACGTATAATCACATAATATTTTACCATTTCATTTGATCATGTGAAGTCTTATTACAAGTTCTATTAGGTTTTGCCTTGGATGATTAAGTGGACTAGGTAATCAAGTCAATTGGTACCAAGTACCAACATATAACAGTAAATGCTCAAAGAACCAAATATCAGTAGATACACAATGTATCAAGGTGTCTAACTACACCATTCAACTTGTAAATTGTAATAGTAGATGCTCAAAGCATCAGTAGGTGACTAACCACCTTTAAATCGGTAGAGCTCAAACTCTAAGGCATGCCCTTCTACCTAAGGACCACTAGTCAACCAAGGACTTATTAAGTCTTTTAATGTTCAACAAGATCAACCAAATATATAGCAATCACATTACAAGGCCATATAACATGTTCATATCAACATTGTATAGAATCATTCAAGATCATTAAACAACCAATTTCCAGCAAGCATATCATATCAATTTAATCATGTATTCATAAAAAATAGTAGCTAAATCTCATATATAAGCTCATATCATGAAGCATATATAGTCATCTAAGCATACCAAGGCATATAGTTCATCAACAATAGCAACTAGCACTAACTAGTATCATACTATCCCATTTCCTTTAGTCCTTCTTCCTTTACATTTTTTGTTACCAAATCCATGTTAGATTCATTTCATAGATAATGTGAATTCATCAAATAACCATAAACATTGGTTAGGACACTAGTCCTAACCCTAAGATCAACTACACTCACAATACTCCAAGCTATGCTTACTTTTTGATCACTATGCCTTTGTTCCTTCTACTTGGTTGTCCAACCCTTGAATCCTCCAAGAACTCTTCAAAATCTTGCTCTTAAAAATTCAAACAAAACATATAAAAATCATATTAGAACTCATTTCAAGCATAAATATCAATTTATACAAGCTCAAACGTCAAACATATGAAACTATCCCTAAACCTGGCAGTTTGAGCACTAGTCACTAATTTGTCCATATCATTTTACTCACATATCCAAATTTTGATTTCTTTACTAGTCTGGAAGGCTTATTCACATAGCTTTAAAACCGTGTATAGCACACTTTTTTCTCATTTCTCAATCAATATAGTTAAATGTTTGAAAACATGGCATTTTACAGGGGCCTAATCTGCCAGCTTGTAACTTAGGTGACTTTAGTGTACATTTTAACCAAGGTCCTTAATAGTTTAAATTCAACATTTTAACCTATGTTTACCTTGTATATCCCATGTATTTTCAAGTCTCATTTGGTCCCTAAACATGGTAGATTAGTCCTTCAACTTAAACATGTTTCCAGATTGGTGCATAATTCATTAATTCAACATTTCCCCTGTTTCTAAACAACATTTTTAGAATTGATTTTATAGCATATCAATCCTTAAATTTTTTTTGAATAGCCCAGATTTCCAGATTCAAACTTCTAAGTGACCAGTTTTATTCTAACTCATTTTCCAGCAAACCTATGATCATTTTCATTAATACAATACCTCAATCCTCAAGGAAATTCAATTTTCTACAACTTTCTCCTACTTCAATTTTTCCAGTTCGGCCTAGAACATGTTTGAAATTCAAGGTTTCTACAGGGTATCGTACAAGTAAGAATCTGGGTAGTTTAGGTGTTCTAACTTGTTTCTACTTTGTATTTTCAGTTCAAATTCAATAATAGCACAAACCCAACAATGGTTATACATAATCAAGCATTTAAACATCAATTTTCATCATGAAAAATATCCAGATTTAACAAGAATCAAAGGTAATTTCAAGAGAAGAAATCGAAATACACTAGAACACTTGCATGGAATCTGCCTACATGCATTAACATATGTGAATCCCTACCTTAAATTTCCAGCAATCAAGCATGTGTTTTCTTCTAAAATTTCCAGAATTTTAGCTTTCTCTCTCAATAGCTTAGAGTTTTTGGTGGTTGTGTTTGAGTTTGAAAAAGATGAAGCCAAGTGATAACACTTGGTTATCCTCCTAGCCATGTGTCTCTACGCATTGACGCATGGGTTGGTTTTTATCCATGTAATTCCACTTTAATATCTTCTATGATCATATATTTTTTATTATAATGTTAATTATCATCATTTATAATTTCACATATATATATACATACATGTGTACATTACATTACTTAATTCCCACCGAGAATGTATAGACATATATGTGATGTAAATTCTACTTTTATATATATATATATATATATATATATATATATATATATATATATATATATATATATATATATATATATATATATATATATATATATATATATATATATATATATATACACGTTAACCATTTAATTTCTATCTACTTATAATCTAGGTTATCATAATTAAAATGTGAATATCATTTGTATCTTATGATTTTACCTATTAATACTTTAAATTATATATTTATATTTTGTTTAAACAATGTATTCACTTTTCTTTTCAATTAACTTAGAATTTCTTCTAAGGTAGTTTTAGGGTGTCACATTCTGGACAAGGTGTATCGAAACATGCAAGGTTGTTTCGATACGGTATGCTTGAACAAATTCCTAAGCTTAAATCTTAGGTAGATGGTATCGAAACGGTTAAACATGTTTCGATACGGGAAAGCTTAATCGGGTTTCGGTACAGTTAAACATGTACTAGTACGGTAAGGTGTTTCGGTACGCGTAAACACTTTCCGATACACCTGTTTTGATACGCCTTATGGCGTATCAGTACGCGCGGCCACAAATTATTAATTTGAGTCATTAATTGGTTTCCATCTTCAAACCTACTTTAATTAAAACTCAATCTCCCCCCCCCCCAAAACCTTAGGTTTTCATTCTATAAATACCTATCAAAACCCTTTGTTTTTTACACAAATCTTTGAAGGTTTTTACTCCACAACTCCAAATTCAAGGTTATTTCATCAAATTGTGCATCATCTTCAAGCATTCATCCCTAATCCCTTATCAATGTAAAAATCTTTTTCTTTCCAATTTCGTTTATTTTACTATATTGTTTTATGCTAATTTTTGTACATAAAATACATATATAGTATAGGTTTTCAGGATTTTGCAAAATTTCTTTCAAAATCTGAATTTTTTGTTTCGAATATAAAATTATATCGTATATTTAATTTTACTGTTTTGCAAAATTTTCTTTACCGAAATTCCTTTTTATATATGTATATTTTTAACCTATATTATATAGACTTTTCTTTTCCTACCTTGATCTATTGGATTATTTTAGATCGAATGTGATGGTTATGTATACATTGTTTTCTTGTGCCTTGATTTATTTTCATATTTTTCTATGGCTCTTAAAAGGAGAGTAAGAACTATGGAAGTTGGAGAGTCCTCCAATGTTGAGAATGATGGGATTACTCGCCCAAATCTTGTGGTTATTTACCCAAGGTGTTTTCGCACCACTGACCAGATGGATTATTTTCGCCAATTTTAAACTCATGATATACGTCGCGATCGGGTTGTATCTCTTCCCTTTTTAGATTCCGAGCGCTTTTAATTTTGATATCTTCATCTTTTAAGGCGTTGAAGCTTTATGAGTGGGTTTGTCTCGCCAAGCTTCCACCTGATGCTACTCCCGACGAACTTCGTCAAGCGGCTCCACCTCAAGGCGCTCAACCGGACAACGCGGCACTCATGGCCTTTCTCACCAAGCAATTCACAAGCTTGTACATATCTATTGGCTTGATGGGCACCAATATGAATGCCAGATTTGCCACTATTGATACTTGCTTCACATCTTTGGAAGAGCGAGTCACCGTCCTTGAGAATCACCACAAGTCCGTTAATGATCGCATTGCTTCGATTGCATCTAAACAAACTTCTTTGGACATGTCTCTTGCTGCATTTCATCAAGAGTGGAGGCAATCTAAGAAGGACGATGAAGATGGTGAAGATGAGGATGAAGACAAACCTTGAATTTTGCATCTCACTGCATATCATCTTTTAGGATTTCCCTTTTATACACCTATCTATGTTTTTCCTTTTAGGACCTATGCTTTGATTTCTTGTTCTTAGGATTTAAGTTTGGATATTATGTTTGGATATTTTGGAACCTTTGCTTTGGTTTATTATGCCTAATGATATTATGTTGCTTTAAATTTTGCTTTGTCTTATGCTTTATTGCTTTATATCTTGGTTATATCCTTTGGTTCTTCATTGGTTTTGATCTAACAAAAAGAGGGATAAGGGTTAAGCTAAATTTCTTCAAAACATAGCTTAAAGAAAGGGAGAGTACTTAAAAATTTACTTTGGTTTTGTTATATCAAAAAGGGGGAGATTGTAAAACATATGTTTGATTTTGATATAACAAATTGTTTTAAGGAATTATTTGCAAAGTAAATAAAATTTTAAGTACTTTAAAGTCTCACAATTGACTCAAAATTCATAAGTAATTTTAAGCTCAAATTGTTTTCCAAAGTCAAAACTTAAAGCCTATAAAATTTTCTAAGTATTTTTAAGCCAAACAATACAAAAACGTACATGCGTTTCGATACACCCAAGGGTGTTTCAATACAGTCAAACCTTATTTGGCTACTGGATAAAATCATTTCGATACAGGCTTATACTATTTCAATACAACCTTTTTAGGGTTTCAGAGTTTTAAGCATCTTGTATCGATACGCCTTGTCATTTCGATATGGTCTTAGAGATTTGTAAAATCTTAGCATTTATTATTTTTTACCGTTACTTGTCAGTTATAAGGAACGAGTAATTTTTAAAAAGCAGTTAACCCGTATCGGTACGCCTTAGGTCCGTTTCGATACGGATATTGACAGTAACTTAAGTGAGAAAAATTGCATCGGTACGGCCAAAGCCATTTCGATACGACCCCTTATATCATTTCAATACATATTATCGCATTTCGATGCGCCGCTATTTATTACCTGCAACGACTCTTTCTATTTTGAGACAGGGATCGGTATGGGCCTTCGTGTTTCGATACGAGCAGATGCAGAGGTGCATTTATGGTGGGAAATAAAGGCTCCAACGTCTTTATTGATGACCTCAACCACTCTAATGGCTAGAAATCAATGTAAGGGTATAAATACAAGCCTCAAAAGCTTCAGCAATAACTATTGAACCTCAAAGAAACATCCAAGCAATCAAATCCAAACCTTAGTACTTATTGTCAAATTCTTTTAATCAACTTGTAACCCCTTCGGCTCGGTCTGGGTAAAAGACCGAACTAAACAGGTCACACGGAGAATACTGAAGTAAACCGAGAAGTTTACCTCAGTAAACGACCCTAAGATTTTTCATTTTATCTTTTCCTAGATGCTCTTATACATCCTATGTGATAACCTTCGCATCGGAACAAATTGCAACTCGATCTGACAACAAAAAGGACTCAATTGTCAGCAATTGCACTATGGGGACCATTTTGTAATTTTGCCAAAATATAGAGACTTTTTCTTTTTTTAAGTTACAACCTTTAATTAGTCACATTACATGCATCTCTATCACAACTCAGCTTAAAATAACTTTCCAAACTTATTTAATTGCATTCACAACATTCAGGGATCCAAACGTAAAGAATCAGAACTTCAGAAGATTCCAATAACTAACTTAACAACCTACTGTTTCGGTACAGGCTGCCCTGTATCGAAACAATTATATCGAAACGAGAATGAGCAACTCAAGGCACGAGACTGTATCAAAAAAGTCTCGAGGGTGTTTCGAAACAAGCAATTCCAGTAGCAAAATGGTTTAGAACATCCTCGACCCGTTTCATTATCCCTAAGCCATTTCAGGCACCCTATTTTGGTACAGGCTCGAGTGTACCGAAACACTTGGGCCTGTAATGTCACTTTTTGCTGATTTTTCATACTTGAATCCATTCCAGTATACTTCCAGCATGCATACAACATGTTTAAACATCAATCCACAATCACACATGGCAGAAACAACATCATAACATGTCCAAATGCATCAATGGAATCTATATGCATGCTTCCTATGCAAATAAGCCACTCAAGAGTCAAAACTCAAACCAATGCACAATCCATCAAATGAAGGCCTTTTACATGTTTAACACTATAAAGCAAACATGCTCAAAAAGGGTGTTCATACACATCACCCAAAACACACTTTGGATTTCCCCCATTGCCTTTATTACTCTAGTCCAAATCGAAACATATATTCTTAAGTGAAGTCTCTTGGAATCACACGCCTCTTGTTACCTCCTAAGCTTCAATTATTTGCATTGATGAAAAAATGAGAGCGTAAGCACACAAGGCTTAGTGAGGAGTGATCAAAACCAAAACACCATCAATACATTAAAACCATTTTCATGTCCACAATGAAATCTCATTTCAATTTGCAAAACATCATTTGAAAACCATCATGCCCTTTATAAAACCATACACTTTCCTTAACAAATCAGCATGTTAAACATCATGCAACATGTGTTATATACCCAACAGCAAATTCATTGCTAACACTCAACTTAAGCCTTCCCATGCATAGCTACGATATGCAAAGTGTGAAACCAAAATTGATTTTGATATAACAAATTAATTTAAGGACTTGATTGAAAAACAATAAAATTTTAAGTATTTCAAAGACTCACTTATTTGACAAGCATTTTTGAACCAAGTACTCTTTCAAGTTAAAACATATTTAAAGGTTCATTTTTCACTAAGTCCTTTCATGAGTTTTCAAGCCAAATTTCAATAAAACGCACAGGCGTATTTATACCCTTATAGCGTATCGATACAGATTTTCACTACTGGAATTTTAATCGACCAAGGCGTACCGATACGGTTTAACCCCGTATCGATACGATATTCATCTGGGCAAGACTTTAAGGTATATCGTATTGATACTCATCGGGACAATATCAATACAGTTTTTTCAAAGAAAATTATTTTAATGTTATATCGTACTGATACGATATGTCACAGTATCGATACGATATGCTGATCTTTGCAAATCTTCACATTTAATATTCGAACGTTGGCTTGTTAGTTATTGGAATCCTATATTTTTAAATGGTTGTTGGACTATATCGATACACAAAGGGAGCGTACTGATACGCTTTTTTAAAAAAAATAGGATTCCAGTGAGCAAAAACCGTATCGATACGACTTTTCGTATCGATATGACTCTTATGATGGTACCGATACGCGTATTGATACGCTTTGCTTTTCAGTCACAACGGCTCTTTCTTCTTTGAGACAGGTACAGATATGGTCACGAAGGGTAATGATACGGTATGCAGTTGAGGATCATTTATTGCGGGAAAATGCAGCCCAACAGCTAGATTAATGACCTCAACCACCCAAATGGCTAGAAATCAACGCAAGGGTATAAAAACAAGTCTATAAAGCTACAACAACAACTATTGAACCTTCGAGCAACATCAAAACATTTATTTTAAACCCCTGAGCCTATTAGAGTCAAAATGTGTACCCAACTTGTAAAATTCTCAATTGTTCATCTTTCTTTCAAGTTTGGGGAGTGTATGTTTGTAATTGGGCAATATATTAGTCTTGTGAGAGATACATTTCAAATTGCCTTTTTGTTCTTTGTAATTGAGAGTCTTGTCATTCAATCTTTGGGTAAAAAGATTGAATTTGTAAAGGTTGCCTCCTTATCCGAGAAAAGGGGAAGAACAAATTAGTGAAGAGTTTGTTGAAAATCCTTAGTGGGAGTTAAGGTAGTGGATGTAGAGCTTGTTTAGAAGCTTGAACCATTATAATTGCCTTGTTCTTCTTTTTTAATTGTTCCTTTTGCTCCCTTCAATTTTTAAAGTGCCAATTCTCCCCTATCTTAGCTATATCGGTTAAATTGATCCACTCAACAATTGGTATCAGACCTTACCTCTTTGAAGGCTTCACAACCACAAGAGAAGATCCTAGAAGAGTGTTGATCAACTTCCAAGTCGAGCCATGGCATCTACCTCCGAGCCAAGCATGTATGAGTCTCAATCTACCATCAAAACACCCTTCTTCATTGGGGATAACTATCCCTATTTGAAGAACCGAATGCGTCTCTTCATCAAATCGAGTGATTACCTAGTATGTGATGTGGTAGAAGATGGACCAACCATTTCCATGAAGAGAGATGAAAAAGGAAGGCTTGTTCCAAAGAAGAAGGTGGAGATGAGTGAATATGATAGAAAGAAATTGCAAGCGAATGAAAAAGACTTGTACATGTTATTTTGTGCTCTCGGACCGGACATCTACTCCAAAGTGTCCTCAATCACAAGTGCTAAAGAAGTGTGGGACACTCTTGAAACCACATATGAAGGAACAAACGATGTGAAGGAGACGAAGATCGGGATCCTCAATCTTAATTACGAGAACTTCATGATGGAGGCCGATGAGACCGTAACGAAGGTGTTTGATCGCTTCTCCGTCATTGTCAATGGTTTGAAGGGTTTCAGAGAGATCATCCCTGAAGATAAGTTTGTCTAGAAGCTACTATACTCTCTTCCCGAATCATGGGATGGGAAGAGAACCGCCATCATCGAAGCAAAGAATTGGAAGACCCTAAATCTTGATGAACTAGTTGGTTCTTTCCTCACACATGAGATCATGAAGCAAGTGAGAGAAGAAGAGAAGAGAAAAGAAGAAAGAAGAGTAGTCAAGCAAGAGGTAGAGAAGAAAAAGCAAGGAGTTGCTCTCAAAGCCTCTCAACCACAAGAGGAGAGCACTTTTAGTGAGGAAGATGAATTTGAAGAATTGGCTATGATAGCCAAAAGATTCTCAAGGTTTATGAAGTTTAACTGTGGTAGAAAGTTTTCAAGAAGAAGTGACTTCAAGAACAAGAAAAAAGAAGAAAAAGATCAACTCATTTGTTATGAGTGCAAGAAGTTGGGTCACATTCGCATTGATTGCCCTCAAATAAAAAAAGAAGAGCTTTGAGAAGAAAAAGAAGCTCAAGGATCAAGTAGCAACTTGGAGTGATGAGGAGTCATCATCTGAGGATGAGGAGCATGAAGTGGCCAACCTTTGCCTCATGGTCCTTGAGAAGGAATCTATGGTAAACTCTGGCTCATCATCTCTTACTTATGATGAATTATATGATGCATATGATGAGTTGCAAGAAGTTTACGATGAATTGGTTAAGAAATAGAACGAGTCTATTTTAAAAAACAAGAAAAATATTTTCGATTTAAAATCTTAAAACGAGTCTCTTTCAAAAACTAATGCTGAATTGGAAAAGAAAGTTTTATATTTGATAAATCTTTCATATATGCTTAAAAATAAAAATCTTGATACTGAAAAACTTCTTTCTGATTTCCAAGATTATCACACTAAGGAAGTGGATAATCTTAAAACCTCTCTTGCTATTGGGGAAAATGATTTTAACAAGAGTAGTTCTTCAAAAACCCAATATGAAAAGAGAAAGGACTTTAACTACAAACAAAGTGGCTCTCAAAGGCTTCCTAGAGCTAAGATGATTAGAAGTGTTTGGATTCCTAAGGAACTTGTAACTTCCAACAAATATTGTTGCTATTTCATCTTGGATTCCTAAGGGAACCAAGTTTTTGGGAGCTAGCGCTTATGGACCCAAAATGGTATGGGTTCCAAAATGAAAGAACTAATCTTTGTTTGTAGAGGGAGCATTGCTACAAGGACAAAGCTTCAAGTCAAAACACATGGTACCTTGATAGTGGATGCTCAAGACACATGACAGGAGACAAGAGTAGATTCATAGAGCTCAAGCCAAAGCATGGTGGAATGGTAACTTTCGGTGACAACTCCAAAGGCCACATTGAGAGTATTGGCTCTATTGGTAATCTCTCGTCTATTCTTATTGAAAATATTTTACTTATCAATGGTCTAAAACATAATCTTTTGAACATTAGTCAACTTTGTGATAAAGGTTTTGATGTTCATTTTGATAAAAATAGGTGTAAAATTGAGAACATTAAAACTAAAGAAATAATGCTCATTGGTCATCGTATGGGAAACATTTATATGGTGCATTTAGATGACATGCATTCATCCCGTGCATGTTTAGTTGCACATGATGAAAATGATGCATGGTTGTGGCATAGGAAACTAGGGCATGCTAGTATAAGTATTTTAGAAAAAATTAATTTCCCAAAATCTAGTTAGAGGTTTGCCCAAACTAAAATTTTCATTAGATAAAATATGTGATGCTTATGCTAAGGGTAAACAAAAGAGAACCTCATTTAAACCCATTAATGATGTTTCGACTAGTAGGGTGTTACAACTAATCCACATGGATTTATTTGGGCCTATTAGAACTATGAGCTTGGGTGGTAAGTCATATGCATTTGTATTGGTAGATGACTTTTCTAGATACACTTGGGTTCTATTCTTAAGTACTAAGGATGAGGCTTTAGAAAATTTTATTATATTTACAAAAATTACCCAAAATGATCTTAATCTTAAAATTTCACATATTAGAAGTGATCATGGAACCGAGATTCAAAATATGTGTTTCGAAGATTTTTGTAATGAAAATGGTATTAGCCATAATTTTTCGGCTTCTCGCACTCCTCAACAAAATGGGGTTGTTGAGAGGAAAAATATAACTTTAGAAGATATGGCTAGTACAGTGCTTTGTGAAAATAATTTACCTAAGTATTTTTGGGCAGAAGCCACTAATACGGCTTGTTATATTATTAATAGAGTAATGATTAGGCCTATTTTAAAGAAAACACCTTATGAGATTTTAAAATCCTAAAAGCCTAACATTAGCTATTTTCACCCTTTTGGTTGTTAAAGTTTTGTTTTAAACAATGAAAATGAGGTAAATTTGATGTTAAAAGTGGTTGAGCAATATTTTTGGGTTATTCTCTAAATTCTAAAGCCTACCAGGTATTTAATAAAAGAACTTTGGTTGTTGAAGAGTCTATACGTGTTGTTTTTAATGATAACCTCCTTCTAAGGAAGGAATCTTGTGATGGTGATGATGTAGGGATCATTGAAGCCATTGATGGAGGAAAAACATCAAAGGTGGATGAGATTCCAAATAAAGAAAATGATGCACAAGATCCACCTCTTGAAGCCTTGAAGGACTTGGCTCTTAAGGAAAAGGAGGTGACATACCCAAGGGAGTTCAACTATGTCAAAGGTGGTGAAATCTTGGGTGATCCATCCAAGGGGGTAACTACTAGATCTCCTCTCAAACTTATGAAGCATGTTGCATTTATCTCATGCATAGAGCCTAAAAATATCAAAGAAGCATTAAAAGATGATTTTTGGATATTTGCTATGCAAGAGGAACTTAATCAATTTGAGAGAAGTAAAGTATGGACATTAGTTGATAGGCCTGGTAATCAATTTACTATAGGAACTAAATGGGTATTTAGAAACAAACTAGATGAGAGTGGTAACATAGTGAGGAACAAGGCTAGGCTTGTTGCTCAAGGTTACACTCAAGAAGAGGGAATTGATTTTGATGAAACATATGCATCTGTAGCTAGAATGGAAGCTATTATGATGCTTCTTGAATTTGCATGCTATCGCGATTTCAAGCTTTTTCAAATGGATGAAAAAGTGTTTTTCTAAATGGTTTTATAAATGAAGAAGTGTATGTTGAACAACCACCCTGTTTTGAAGATCCAAACTTTCCAAACCATGTTTTTAAATTAACAAAAGCTTTATACGGTTTTAAACAAGCTTCTAGAGCTTGGTATGAAAGACTTTCAAACTTTTTAATTGAAAAGGGTTTTGAAAAATGCAAGGTGGATACTACACTTTTCATTAAAAGATATTAAAATGACATCTTAGTAGTTCAAATATATGTTAATGATATTATTTTTGGTTCTACTAATGAATTTTATTGCCGAGAATTTTCTAAGCTAATGCAAGTTGAGTTTGAGATGAGCATGATGGGAGAGCTCTTATTTTTCTTAGGTCTCCAAATCAAGCAAAAGAAAGATATCACCTTCATTAATCAAGCCACATACATCAAGGATATGCTCAAGAATTTTGGCTTAGAGAATGTGAAGCCTCAAGCCACTCCTATGAGCTCCTCAATTAAGCTTGACAGTGATGAAGGAGGTAAATGTGTTGATTATAAGCTTTATCGTTCTATGATTGGATCTTTGCTTTACCTTACCACAAGTAGACCCGATATCATGTTTAGTGTTTCCTTGTGTGTTAGATTTCAAGCTAGTCCTAGAGAATCACACCTAGTTTCCATTAAGAGAATCTTTAGATACCTTAGAGATACACCTTGTTTTGGTCTTTGGTATCCTAGAGACTCTTCCTTTAACCTTCATGCCTTCTCCGATGCAGATTATGGGGGATGTATGATAGATAGGAAAATTACCTCCGAAACATGTCAATTCTTAGGTAGTATGCCTGTATCTTGATTCTCTAAGAAACAAAATAGCGTAGCCTTATCTACCACCGAAGCGGAGTACATATCCTTAGGGAGTTGTTGTGCTCAAGTTCTTTGGATAAAACAACAACTCTTAGATTATGGTGTTCAAGTAGATACCATACCCCTTAAGTGTGACAACACTAGTGCCATTTGTCTCACTAAGAATCCCATCCAACACTCTAGAACCAAACATATAGAAATTAGACATCATTTCATTAGAGACCATGTCTTGAAAAATGATGTAGTTCTAGAATATGTTGATACCTTGAACCAATTAGTGAATATATTTACCAAATCTTTAGATAAAGAACGCTTTTGGACACTTAGGAGAGAGTTAGGCTTATCTAGCCATTCCTTGACCCTTTTAGGTCCCAAATGGTCAAAAATGTGCTTGAAATTAATTGATGCTCATGCTTATGTTGATTTGTCTCCTTTTGCATCTATGCTTGTTATTAGGAGGAGTATGCATCAGTTTTAGTCATTAAATCTTGCTCATATATCATTCACATGCATTTAGAGTCGTTCAAAGTTGAATTTTTAGACTTAAAACTGTCCAAAAATGCATTTTCTGGTAATGGCGTATCGATATGGCTACAAGAATATTGATACAGGTTCGTCAATGGGAAGTGATACAATTCAAACTGTATCGATACGGTCACACGTATCGATACGGTATTAAAAATTAATTTAAAATTAAGGCAAGTTGTATCGATACGCTCTATAAGCGTATCGATACGGTTTCGACGGAAACTTAAAATCAGGCTTTTAAATGAGAAATCACTTTTACATTAAATCTTCTCCTCTTTTTCTCTCAAAACCGTAGCCGAAAATACCTATAAAAATCCCCTCAATTTCTCTAATTCTTCACATCAAACCTAAAATCAATTAAGGGTTTTTCATCAACACATCAAAGCCAAGCTTTGTTAGCAATCTAGTGCATTCTCATCTCATCATTCATCCATTCTCCATAACTCAACGTATAAACCCTTTTATTTTGTTTTAAATTTTCGTTTAATTTCGTTGGTTGTTTTCAATATTTTTGTATAAAACTTATACATATATTATGAGTTTTCATGTTTTTGCAAAAAAAATTAAAATTCGAATTTTTTTATTCGAATATAAAATTATACAGTATATTTTTCAAATATGTTTTTCAAAATTCTTTTCACCAAAAATTTATTTTATACTTGTATATATTTTTAACCTATAAAATATAGTATTTTTTATCAATACCTTGAATTATTGGAATTTATCTTTGGATTGAATGTGATGATAATTGCATACATGTTCGAATTTTTTGATGTTGTTTTCAGGATTATGGCACCTAAAAAGAGAGCGAGAAGATATTTAGCCTCTATCTCCGAACCTATAAAAAATAATGAGGGTAATCCTAAACCGAACCTCCCTTTCATAATCCAAAGTAGTTTTCCTAATCCTTCGGATTTGATACGTTACAAGCTTTTTCAAGGTTTTACTCTTTGGGAAGAACGTGTTGTCTCAATCCCGTTTTTGAATTCTGAACGTTTTAAATTCGACCACTTTGGCTTGTTTCGTAGATGAAAACTCATGAATTTTTTAAGCCTACCCCCGATTTTATATCGAAACCTTGTCATAATCTTCTTTTCAAATGCCAAGTGTATTCATGATGCTAATAGAGAACATGTTGTTGCCATTGAATCTCATCTTAAGGGCAAAACTTTTCAAAATGATCAAAACTGTTGGGTCACGTCGGCACGCCCCGTGGCGCAGTGGAAAAATTAATCCGACGTAATCTAGCTAGGATCCATGTACAGGAACGAATCCGGGGTGAAAAGATGAAGAGTTACCTTTTAAAGCTCTGGAAACTGGAAAACCGACGGTATGTCGGAATAACCACGTCAAGTAAAACCGAAATCGTCACAGGTTCGCAACGACCTCTACGGAGTCCACCCGAACAAAACGAACAAAGTTTATGCCTCCCTAACACTTAGGGATAAATTTCGACAGGTTTGAACACCTTCCAGGGAGAAGTCGAAATCCATCCAGGGATTCTTGAGGGAGTCTGAAATCGACCAGGGGTTCTACCGGGACTTGGATTCGAACTAGGAAATCGCCAAGAATTTTCCAGGGGCAAGAGAAACACCAGAAAAATATCGAACAGCTTCTCAGAAGAAATATGGGACTTGTCGAAAATTCAAGAGGGGAATTCCCATGGATATGTCGAAATTTACAAGGAGGAATAGGGATGATTTGGTTGCTAGCCCTTGTCCCTTTAAATAGTATTCAGAGACTTAATTCTAGTTGAATTCCTTAAATCCAAGTTCAACCAAAATTCATAGAATCTAATTCTACTTGAAATAGGTTTATATTAAATATACATTATATTTAATAATATTAAATGAAATATATATATTTAATTATGTAGAATCTTATTCTACATAAAACATGGATTTAAATATACATTATATTTAATCCAAATATATATTTTTTATTATATAGAATCTCATTCTATCTTTACTTGAATTTAAATATATTTAAATATATATTTTATAATTATGTGGAATCTAATTTTACATAAACTTGGAATTAAATATACATTATATAAATTCCAAATATATATTTAAATTTCTAGAATCATATTCTATAATATTTAAGTCTCTATATATTTTCCATACTCTAAATAATATTTGATAAATACAATATTTATCCAATATTATTCCCATTTAAGGGAGTTGCCGATTTCCCCTATCCCATAGGGGATTTTCGGCAACCTCCCTAAAATAAGGAGTATGGTTTCCAATTTTTTTTGTTCGTTTCATTCGAAGGGTGTGACCCTTGTTGGTTCATGCAACGTTAGCATCAAAATTAGAACTGTTCTAATTTTACAGACAATGAGTGGCATCTAGCAATACATCATTACTACCTAATTTGTATAAAGTCATGGTTTGACTTTCCTAATTCCTAAATAAACTTCCTTTATGTATTTCATCCTTTTGTCCTTTATATCTTAGATGAACACAAGTCATGGGTTAGTCACACTTGCGTTGTCCATCTAGTGTTTCTTGATGTCTTGAGTAGATTATGATAAACGAATCTCTATGATATCTCATATCATAATATTCGAGCATGGCCATGCATTTTCTAATCTCACTCAATCAAGTGGCCGAAGATATTTCTCCCATTATGTAGGAGGGACACATCCTTTCTTGATCAACCATATTTCACTACATAGGTCATCACGTATCCAATCATCAGTCTTTATAATGTAGTCAGTTACGACACACGTTTGACTATGTCAAAATACGTAAATCTTTATGCTGAAATCATGTTGATCTCAAGTCTGAGGATTATACATATGTTTATCATGAGCAATGTTGTGACTGTCACATAATTACCCTAGAAACATGCTCATAGCGGGTCAATCCAGTATGTTGTTCTCTAACAAATACTTATGTGTTTATTTTGACATCTCTATGTTAATGACAACGCTTGTCATCAACCACATATTAGTCTTTATATATTATCACTGTCCATACCCGTAATAATATTTTACTAAGGATCCTATTTAACAATAATCGTATTATTGTATGGACATTATTATCCAATGGTTAGTTTGATGCACAGAAACATACCAAATGATAATAACGGCAATGCCATTACTTGATAAATCTAGTAAAATAGTATGTCTATTCAATCATCATATGATTGGTCTTTGGGCATACTCCAACTAGCACTAAGACCAATCATTCTCGTATCTAATATGACATGGCTTAGTGTAACTGACATGCTTATGCTGTGTCAAAAGCTTTGTCAGGGAGTTGACAAAGTTATCAACTTTGTGCGTATGTTGCATACTTTCACATCTCCAAGATGTAAGTACTTTAGAATATGTTTGGATTTATTGATGAGATCTGGGTTTTATTTGCTTACGCAAAGGTTCCATCATAACAGAGTTATGCAGTATCTAATATGCTGGGAACAACCCTTAGTTCAGAAGTGAACCCTTTAGATCCAAACATCCTTTTTTATTGTTATGTCGACTGTAATACATTCAACCTATGCTGTAGAGTTAGATATTGTCTCATGTTGTTAACTCGAAGTATCTTTTATTAATGCAAAATGGATTGCGATCTTTAGTTCCTTTTGATGAGTATGTTATCTACATACAATACTTAGGAAAGTAACAATGCTCCCACTAGTTCTTTTGAAAACAAGACTCCCCTTTGTTTCTAGATAAACCAAACCTTTTGATTGTATCTTCTGAAACGAATATCCCAACTTCGAGAAGCTTGCCTTAGTCTACGGATAGACCTTTGTAGTTTACATACCTTCCAAGTGTTTACTAGAGTGACAAAACCTTCTGGATGTGTCATGTAGACATTTGTTTCAAGTTTTCCCTTAGGAAAGTGGTTTTGACATTCCTTTATTTGATTCCATAATCATCGTATGTAACTACTTGCAAGTGAGATTAAGATGGATTAAACATAGCTACAAGGAAGATGCTTATCATAGTCTATACTATGAAGTTTGTCGAAAACTTTTAGCGAAGAATCATCCTTTGTATGTTTTATCATCCATGTCGGTTTTTCCTCTTTTTTTTTGAAAAACCCATCCATACCTCTTAGGTTTTACCCTTTTAGGTTACCAAAGTCTATACTTGGTTTTAGACATGGATTCCATCTCATATCTCATGGCTCTTAGCCATTTCTCGAATTTTGGGCTCACCATTGCTTTCTGATAAGACCTAGTCTTTATCTTGATCTGAAAAGAAGAGTGTTTCCATGTACAGATAGTGAGAAATCCATATTTCTCAAGTATATGGTATTCTCTTAGGGATCAACACAATGGTTGTGTTTTATTCCAATGTTCCTTGATCATTTGTGGAACATTCTCAATCTTTGGTTCATAAATTTGTTGTCTAAAATTTCTTCATATTCCAAATTACATTTTTTTCCTTTTGTGAGAGGTAATCTCTTTCGAGAGAAACTCTCGTTTGAGCAACAAACATTTTGTTCTCGTTGAAAAATGAAATCCCTTAGTGATAAGTATTCTCTTTCGAGATAAACTATCGTTTGAGCAACAAATATTTTGTTCTCATTAAAGTTGAAGAAGTAATATCCCTTTGTGAGAATTAATCTCTTTCAAGATAAACTCTCGTTTGAGAAACAAACGCTTTGTTCTCGTTAGGATAAACAACAAATGGAGTTTTTAAGGTTCGAACTTTGTAAACATTTTAACATGTAAGTAACCTTAAAACTTCAAAGGTATTCTAGAACAATTCTTAGTCCATATCTTATATGACGTTTCGAAAAAAACACGATTAAGTATGAGAGTTGTTTTTCTAGTGTGTAAAGAAGTCGAAAATGACTTGTTCTGAATCAAAACATGTCTAACATATTTGATTCTCTTTCAAAGACTTTTCGTTCCACTTGTGGGATTTAATTATGGGACAATCCCATATTCTTTGAAAGTTCATCAAACTTTAAATATTCTTGAATTTGATCTCATCAAATTACCTTAATACTTTTTATGAGTTTGAGATTAGTCATTTGTTTTATAAATATTATTGATTTGATTAGTTTAAAGATCATTGATTTGTTGTGCCATAAGAGATTAAAAGAATAACATTTATTTAAATAATCTCAAAATTAAAAATATCTTGTCCTTACAAGATAACTAAAACTTAGGCACAAAATAATAATCTTAAAAACTAAAACAAATATATTTAAGCAAAAACACATGTCCTAATGGATGATGTAACAACTCTTGCTTTATTTCCATTCGCAGGTTCATGTCTATTCTGATGTCTTCTCTTTAGAAGCCTCTGAGGTTGATGCCTCACTCGTTTTTGCTTTCTTGACTTCTTGTAGATGTGTGGGGCAGTTTCTCTTCCAATGTCCGGTCTTGTCGTAATGGAAACATTTTCCATCCTTCTTGATTCCCTTCTTAGGTTTCAATGCCTCCTTTCCATCGGTTTTGGTCTTACCATCACCTTTAGACTTTGCTGTCGATTTACCTTTCTTCTTGCCCTTGCAGACCATCAGAACAGGTTTAGATCCTACCTTCTTCAGGTTGATTTCAGCAGTTCTCAACATGCCGAGAAACTATGGCAGCGTCTTGTTAATTTCATTCTTATTGAAATTAAGGACGAACTGATTGAAACTATCCGGAAATGATTGCAGGATGACATCATAGTTAATTCGTCTTTCAGCGGAAAGCCGAGCTTCTCCAACGTTTGGATGTAGCCCATCATTTTGATGACATGAGCTCCTACGGGAGATCCCTCACTCATCTTGCATTGAAACAGAGCTTTAGAGGTCTCGTTTCTCTCTTGACGAGCTTGCCCTTCATAAATCTCCTTGAGATTTTGAATCATATCATAAGCTACCATGTCCTCATGTTGCTTCTGAAGCTCAGGGGTCATGGAGGCAAGCATAAGACAACCGACATCCAGCATGTCGTCCATGTGTTTCTTAAACTTGTCTTTGTCAGCTCTGGAAGCAGTGGCAACCAGTTCATCAGGAACAGGTTCTTCAATGACATATTCCTTCTTTTCCTGTTTGAGAACAATTCTCAAATTGCGGAACCAGTCAAGGAAGTTTATGCCATTGAGCTTATCCTTCTCAAGGATAGATCGCAGAGATAGAGTATTATTTGCCATTTCTACAACAAAGAAAATATGCTACATAAGTTTTACTAAATTTTAAAATTTATAGATAGGTCTTTACTATAAATTTACTCCCACTATTTTCTTCAAAATTAAAAACCCTCTAGTTTTAATTTCGGAAAAACGTTTCGAAAGTTTTTCTAGTGAGTGAGGATCCGTATTTCACCATTCCTAAATCAGCTTTGGCCAGTCTTTTAGGAAATGGTTATTTAGGTAAGTAACACCTTACTAATTACATCTCATGTAATTCCTCATCTTTTGGCGAACAACTCTTGTTCTTTAAATCATCTTATGATTATCCAAAACTTTTAACCACTAGGTTTTCTAATCCTATTAGAACAACCCAGCTAAGTCAATACCAATATCTCAACCGGCGAATATCACTAGCTTATTCTTCGCGTTTAACTAAGATAGATAAATGTGACATTGCTTTTGTTGAGATTTAAAGGGCTCGATTCGATCAACCGTTCTTGCTCGCCAAGTGTGGAGAAGTTGGATAATTGGGTGTTTTAGTGGGAGGTGAAAATTTGGCAATTTGACACAGGGATTTATAGTGGTTCAACCTTCTAACCAAGGTCTACATCCACTACCTTAGCTCCCCACTAAGGATTTCCAACAAATTCACTAAGAATTTCGTCCCCTTTTCTAGGATTAGGAGGAAACCGTTACAACCCTCAAAGCTTTCTACCCAAAGCTTGAAGGAACACTCTCTTTACAAAGAAAGACTTAGCAAACTAGAAATCCCTCTAAAAGGTGTTTGTTTGCAATTCTAAGCACTCACCCAAAACCTAAACACTTGAGCAAATTTAACAATGTAAGCTCACAAGTGTTGTCTAAGCAAGAAATAAACAATTTAAGCTCTAGACAAATTTTGACATCATAATGTTGTTACAATTGAAGCATTAACCATTACAAGATGCTTGGAGGTCCCTTTTATACTCCCAATTGAGTTCGTAGCCGTTACTAGCCGTTGGGGATGATTTGGAGCCGTTAAGGACTTTATTTCCCTTCATAAATGTTGTTCTGCAGCTATTCGTATCGATACGCGTGGATCCGTATCGGTACGGCCTTCATGAGGAACTAGTCGTTGGGCTCTTGCCAGCCTAGGCGTATCAATACGCTTGAGGGCGTATCGGTACGGGTTCACATTTAAATGGTCGTTGGGAAATAGCCGTTGGGGTTGGTTGAAAGGGGATCGGTACGCTGACTAGGCATATCGAAACGATCCCGATCCGTATCGAAACGGCCAAGCCTATTTCGATACGGGTTTTGGCAGTGACCAAACTTGGGCAAAAAGGTATCGGTACGGGTACAACCGTATCGATACGGGTAACGTGAAAAGTCAAGTTTGGCTATATAAAAGCATGAAAAGTCTTGCCAAAAACCTCTTAAAATACCTCAAACATAAATTCAAGTTGTTTGGACTTAAAACCAAGTTTTAAATTCTTTTTAAATTAGTCCAAAAAAATTTTCAATTATTATATCAAAACATTAGTTCTACAGCTTTGGCAAAGCTCGCATTATATCGATCGAAGCTTTAACGAGGGTAAATATTGGATGGTTAAAACAGACTTAGAATTATAGTGAGGGATTTACTTAATTATCTCATCATTTTAACATTGATCCTATCAATAGAACTATGTTTAATCATGCTTATAAAACATCCATTGCATCACATACAAGGTAAATATAAGCGGTAAATAAATATGCAATGATTATATCCCTTCTTAACCTAAGGCGACCTGTCCCAAGCCAATGGGAGGACCATTCTACTGAAGATAGAATCTGCTTCTGAAACGCCCGGTCCACCAGGGAAGGCCCACCATGCTGCTACCTTGGTTCTTGCTTTATCTCCATAAGTTTTTACAATTTTCAGAAACTCGCGTTACATGCGAGGGAGTGAGATGAGAAGAGAAGTACAATAGAAGATAGAGAAAGGCACGACACGCAGGCCGTATTTATAAAAACCAAAACTATAAAGGCTATGGGCTATAACCATGCAAAACAAACACCGTGCAATCAAACTTGCATTTCAAACATCGTGCGAACAAAGTAACGACGTGTTTACGGAGTTTTAAACTGATTATCCCTGTGTTGCGGTTAATGGGCCAAAGAAGGATCACGAGGTTTCATAAACCATTTGCGTTAACGAACAAATGCACCATGTAGGTCAACATGAAAGAGAGGTGGCGCACTACGCACACTTAAGTACCAGGTCTTTGATGATGCCAATCCTAGACATGCATTTTTCATAACGTCTAACCATAACTCTTATGGATTCACCGTGAAAGATAGTTTGATAACTTTTATCAAATTAGAATCCCTTTCAGAGATTTCATAAATCTATGAAACTACGAACAACTACTTGTTTTCTAGACTAACTATTAGTCTCAACATGTTAAAATTTAACATTGAAGCAACCTAACATAGTTATGATTAACTTTTAATCATTCAGTGATAATCGAAATAAGTCTTTATTAGGTGTGATACGATAAACGATAAATATCTAAATCGAATCAAACAACATGCATCTCATACATAAACATCACCCAAGAATTTAAGTTCGAATTCGTATGATACAAGTGGCTCTGATACCACTTTTGGGTCACGTCGGCACGCCCCGTGGCGTAGCGGAAAAATTAATCCGACGTAATCCAGCCAGGATCCATGTAGAGGAACGAATCTGGGGTGAAAAGATGTAGAGTTACCTTTTAAAGCTCTGGAAACTAGAAAACCGACGGTAATGTCGGAATAACCACATCAAGTAAAACAGGAATCGTCACAGGTTCGCAACGACCTCTACGGAGTTCACCCGAACAAAACGAACAAAGTTTCCGCCTCCCTAACAATTTGGGATAAATTTTGACAGGTTTGAACACCTTCTAAGGAGAAGTCGAAATCCCTTCAGGGATTCCTGAGGGAGTCTGAAATCGACCAGTGGTTCTACCGGGACTTGGATTCAAACTAGGAAATCACCAGGGGGCAAGAGGAACACCAGAAAAATATCGAACAGCTTCTCAGAAGAAATCTGGGACTTGTCGAAAATTCTATAGGGAAATTCCCAGGGATATGTCGAAATTTGCAAGGAGGAATAAGGATGATTTGGTTGCTAGCCCTTGTCCCTTTAAATAGTATTCAGAGACTTAATTCTAGTTGAATTCCTTAAATCCAAGTTCAACCAAAATTCATAGAATCTAATTCTACTTGAAATTGGTTTATATTAAATATACATTATATTTAATAATATTAAATGAAATTTATATATTTAATTATGTAGAATCTTATTCTATATAAAACATGGATTTAAATATACATTATATTTAATCCAAATATATATATATATATATTTATTATATAAAATCTCATTCTATCTTTACTTGGATTTAAATATATATTTTATAATTATGTGGAATCTAATTCTACATAAACTTGGAATTAAATATACATTATATAAATTCCAAATATATATTTAAATTTCTAGAATCTTATTCTATAATATTTAAGTCTCTAAATATTTTCCATACTCTAAATAATATTTGATAAATACAATATTTATCCAATATTATTCCCATTTAAGGGAGTTGCCGATTTCCCCTATCCCATAGGGGTTTTTCGGCAACCTCCCTAAAATAGGGAGTATGGTTTCCAATTTTTTTTGTTCGTTTCATTCGAAGGGTGTGACCCTTGTAGGTTCATGCAACGTTAGCAGCAAAATTAGAACTGTTCTAATTTTACAAACAATGAGTGACATCTAGCATTACATCATTGCTACCTAAGTTGCATGAAGTCATGGTTTGACTTTCCTAATTCCTGAATAAACTTCCTTTATGTATTTCATCCTTTTGTCCTTTATGTCTTATATGAACACAAGTCATGGGTTAGTCACACTTGCGTTGTCCTGAATAAACGAATCTCTATGATATCTCATATCATAATATTCGAGCATGGCCATGCATTTTTTAATCTCACTCAATCAAGTGGCTGAAGATATTTCTCCCATTATGTAGGAGGGACAAATCCTTTCTTGATCAACCATATTTCACTACATAGGTCATCACGTATCCAATCATCAGTCTTTATAATGTAGTCAGTTACGACACACGTTTGACTATGTCAAAAATACGTAAATCTTTATGTTGAAATCATGTTGATCTCAAGTCTGAGGATTATACATATGTTTATCATGAGCAATGTTGTGACTGTCACATAATTACCCAAGAAACATGCTCATAGCGGGTCAATTCAGTATGTTGTTCTCTAACAAATACTTATGTGTTGATTTTAACATCTCTATGTCAATGACAACGCTTGTCATCAACCACATATTAGTCTTTATATATTATCACTGTCCATACCCGTAATAATATTCGACTAAGGATCCTATTTAACAATAATCGTATTATTGTATGGACATTATTATCCGATGGTTAGTTTGATGCACAGAAACATACCAAATGATAATAACGGCAATGCCATTACTTGATAAATCTAGTAAAATAGTATGTCTATTCAATCATCATATGATTGGTCTTTGGGCATAGTCCAACAAAAACGTTCTTTGTCGAGCTTTTGGTTTTGAAAATATTGGGATTGATGATGAAAATTCTTTGGGTCATGGTCCTCTTGGCTCCGTCACTGTTTTAAACGCCCAAGACCGTATACTCCATCTTATTATTTCTTAGTTTATTCACCCTTCGGGTGGGAAATTTTCAACTATTCTCCAAGTGGATGATTTTTTGCTACGTTATTTTTGTGAGGGTGAGCGCCAAAACCTTTGTCAAATCATTTTTGCAGATCTTGTCTACCTTATCCAACACCGTCACACAGACCAAGTCAAATCCTTTTACTATTCGAGGAACTTGAGTCACTTGTTTCATTCCATTGGGTAGATTTCTCCCATGACTATCTCGAACCCCTTGGCCAAACCATTGAAGAGCGTTCCCTAACCCGTTATCACTTTGCATACTCAACAATGAATGAGTTCGTTTTCCTCGAGCTCCTCGGCAAGATGATCAACCGGTGGCTCCACAAGGTCCACAAGGTGCTCCTATTGCTCAATCTTCCATGGATACCCTCATGACGTTTCTCAGTGAGAAATTCAACAACATGGAAGCCAGATTTGCCGCCATTGATACTCGCTTCACATTATTGGAGGATCGAGTCAAGGACCTTGATACTCGCTTCACATCTTTAGAGGATCAAGTCAAGGCCATTGGACTTCAACAAAATTCCATGGATGTCTCTATCACCGCCTTCCATGGTGCTTGGCTTAATCACACTCGAAAACCTCAATCAAGCCATAATGATGAAGATGAAAAGGACGAGGATGAAGACGATGGTGGGGACGAGTAGTTTTTTCACCTCATAGCATATCATTCATCCTTTTGGTTTATGCACCTATATATGTTTTGTTTTAAGAACCTATGCTTTGATTTATGGTTTTAGGATGAGTTTGTAATTATGTTTGCACTTAATTTGCTTTGGATTTTATTGCTTAATTATATTGAGTTACTTATTTATGCTTTACATTGTGCCTCATGTTTACTATCCTTATTTTATGCATTGATTATGTTTGATCTAACAAAAAGGGGGAGAAGTGAATTAGCCAATTTTTTGAAAACCTATCTTAAACTAAGGGGTAAGCTTTTCAAAGTTTTTAAAACTTAAAAATTTATACTTGGTTTTTTTATATCAAAAAGGGGGAGATTGTGAAAAAATTTGATTTTGATATAACAAATTACTTTAAGGACTTAATTGAAAAATAATAAATTTTTAAGTATTTCAAAGACTCACTTATTTGACAAGCATTTTTGAACCAAGTACTCTTTCAAGTCAAAACATATTTAAAGGTTCAATTTTCACTAAGTCTTTTCATGAGTTTTCAAGCCAAATTTCAACAAAACGCCCAGGCGTATCGATACCCTTATAGCGTATCGATACAGATTTTCACTACTGGAAATTTAATCGACCATGGCGTACCGATACAATTTAACCACGTATCGATATGATATTCATCTGGGCACGACTTTAAGCTATAGCGTATCGATACTCATCGGGACAATATCGATACAGTTTTTCAAAGAAAATTATTTTAATGCTCTAGCTTAGCGATACGGTATGTCTCCGTATCGATACGATATGCTGATCTTTGCAAATCTTCACATTTAATATTCAAACGTTGGCTTATCAGTTATTGGAATCCTAAATTTTGAAATGGTCGTTGGACCGCATCGATACGCAAAGGGAGCATACCGATACACTTTTTTATGAAAACACAAATCAGGATTCTAGTGAGCCAAAACCGTATCGATATGGCTTTTCATATCAATACTCCCCGTATGACCGTATCGATACGCCCTTCTCGCGTATCGATATGCTTTGTTTTTCAATCACAACGACTCTTTCTTCTTTGAGACGTGTACTGATACGGTCACGAAGGGTACCGATACGGTATGCAGTTGAGGAGCATTTATTGCGGGAAAATGCAGCCCAACGGCTAGATTAATGACCTTAACCACCCAAACGGGTAGAAATCAATGCAATGGTATAAAAACAAGTCTCCAAAGCTACAACAACAATTATTGAACCTTCAAGCAACGTCAAAGCATTTATTCCAAACCCTTGAGCCTATTATAGTCAAATTGTGTACCCAACTTGTAAAATTCTCAATTGTTCATCTTTCTTTCAAGTTTGAGGAGTGTTGGTTTGTAATTGGGCAATATATTAGTCTTGTGAGAGATACAATTTAAATTGCCTTTTGTTCTTTGTAATTGAGAGTCTTGTCATTCAATCTTTGGATAGAAAGATTGAATTTGTAAATGTTGCCTCCTTAGCCTAGAAAAGGGGAAGAACAAATAAGTGAAGAGTTTGTTGAAAATCCTTAGTGAGAGCTAAAGTAGTGGATGTAGAGCTTGTTTAGACGCTTGAACCACTATAATTTCCTTGTTCTTCATTTTTAATTGTTCCTTTTTCTCCCTTCAGTTTTTAAAGTGCCAATTCAGCCCCTCTCTTGGCTATATCGGTTAAATCGATCCACTCAACACAAAGCTTAAAGAGTAAAACATACATTTTCATTTTTATGCATCATAAACCATATCATAACACATCATTAATTATATTGGCTTACAAGTGATCATCAACATGCTTATTTCTCAAAACCACATAGGATACACAGATTCTCAAGTGTTGTCCTAACACTTCATACATTCTCACCGGCATCTCAAGGCTCACACACGGGAGCTACCCTCCACCGTTGTGACACTCATAGTGGAGTATTCGGTACACCGTATAAACCCCTCAACACCACTCATCGGTAGATGTATAACCCCACTAACGAGAGAAGGGACACTATACACTTTCCTCAATCGTTAAGGTACTTGGATGGAGTATTCGGTACACTGTATAAACCTCTCAACATCCAATGCGACTTGTTTATAGTGCACTCAATCTTATAGCCGGCTAACTATATCCGATTTAATTTATAAACCACTTTCACAACACCACTTGCCATTATAATTCACATTTAACATAAACCTCACTTTTTTCAAAGCATTATCATTAAACCATATTTCCAAGAATCAAACCATGCTTCAGGATACAAGTATAAGCATATACTTACAAGGATCACTTGCTATGTGCATCTTTCATCAACATAACATCAAAAACAGTTAATCACATACTTAAATCATGCTTTAAACAGTAGGTAACATTCATTTAAAATCAAGTGCATCAACAAACTCATAATAGCACAATCCAAGGGAGAAAGTTCTTTTACTTACTTTCGAACTTAGTAAAGCGTTTCAAGATTTCACTAAGTTCCCAAAACTATCTTTTAAGTGTATCAAAGCTGGAAATCACGTTCTCACTCACCGACTCGCGAAACCAAGATTCGTCGACGCGGAATCAAGCGTCCAAAGCCCCCGGAACTTCACCAATTTTTCCCGATGTGTTCTCCCATGTTTATACCACACAAGATCAGAGGATTAATGCATCATCATGCATTAAGATCATCATCAACTTAAACTATCTCGCTGCTCTGCCCAAAACGCCCATTCCAAAACAACTGAAATCACCTTCGATCACTCTCTAAACTCATCTCAGCCATAATCTATCATTTCCATCTATTTTTAATCATCAGTCAACATTCAAAATTAACCTAATTACACCCTTATACCTCCAGCAACTCAGATTTCACCAAAACACCACAAAACCTCAAATCTAACAATCTAACCATTAAAGATCCAACTCATTTCGGGATTACCATTATAAAATCTTTATTTTAACATCATTTAACATTCAAATCATGATTAGAATCAATCTCAAGTCAATCAAAATAGTGTCATAACGAAAATCTTTAGAAATCATCTTTCAAAACTTGATTTCGCCATTTTCATCAATTAAATTATAAAATCTTGTTATTAAACATAATTAGAGAGCCAAAGACTTGAGGATTTCAATAAAGAACCTTGATTAGAGGAGAGAAAATAAAGATTACCTCTAACACAAGCTTTCCGCTTGAATTGCAATGATTTTGAAGAAATCCTTCAAGAAAACTTTAGCCAGTTGATGTAGAAATCCATGGGCATCATTTAGAAATCAAAAGTAGATGAAATGAGATAAATCTCTGGAGATTTTAGTGATGAAAAAGTAGTTTGGCTGTTGGGAAAATTGAGAGAAAAGTAGTTACGTAATAAAATGTTTAGCCTTTTAAAAATCCTTTTTATTACTTCACATTTAATAAATCAATTAATTAAATTATTTTAAAATAAAAAACCAAGGGAATAACTGATAACACCTTGGTGTAATAGCTTCCTAAGGATTCTAAGTTTTGGCCCTCTTTGATTTACTCATTAAAATGAAATTTTCAATTTTTACACATTAGTCACCGTTTTCAAAATTCCAATAAAATCATCCCAATTTCACCAAATTGAACTCTCCAAAACTTCCAAAACATTATTTTAGAATTATAAAATAATTTTCCATATTTTATCTCCCTAAAAACCATTTATTTCAATTTAATCCTGAAACTGGCATAACTCACTCGAACCGGTCCACTCGAACTTCTTAGCCGAACCCGACTAACTTCTAAGCCCAAAATAAGGGCGTTACACAACTCCTTGAGTTCTTATTGTAAATCAAATTTGAGAGTTTGTAAATCAATTGGGCTATATTTATCTTGTGAGAGATCAATTGTAATAGCCAATATTCTTCTTTGTAAAGTGAGAGTCTTGTGGTTCAATCTTTGGGTAGAAAGATTGAACATTTGTAAAGGTTGCATCCTTAGCCTAGAAAAGGGGAAGAACAAATTAGTGGAGAGTTTGTTGAAAATCGTTAGTGGGAGCTAAGATAGTGGATGTAGAGCTTGTTTAGAAGCTTGAACCACTATAAGTGCTTTGTCTATCATTTTTACTTGTTCTTTTTGCTCCTCCAATTTTTAAAGTGCCAATTCACCCCCTCTTGTCCATATCGATTAATTTGATCCACTCAACCCTTTGAATATTATCTGACAATTATATACACACATCTAATGCTATAAGAAGTCCTTAAATAAAAAAAACAGTTAAATTTTCGAATATTTTTACATCCAATTAAGCTCTTAAATAAATAAATTGAATCCATTAAGCTTTTTGACCAACATTAAATGTTGAGTCTAACGGTTTTTAATAAGTTGGTGCAGCACGTGGTGTAAGTGTTATCACTTGACATTTTTATATTTTTATTTTATTTAATTTTTTTAAAAAGTCCTATAAATCCTAAATAAACATAAAAAATATTTTTTTTAAAAAATTATAAATGCCACACGATACAATTGTTGTTTATCGTGTGAAAATATAACTATATTTTTTTATTTTTTATTTGGATGGCCTATTCCCAAAACGAAAATCATTGCCAGTTTGTAAATATTAGTTGGAAAAGCCCAATAATACCTTGCCCATCCAGTCTTACATTATCCAAAGCAAAAGCCCAAACAATTTGTTAAATTCGTAGAAGGGTTAACTACTAGAATAGTCACTTATGTTTTCCCTCAGTGCAGAGTTGGTCACCGATTTTGAAAAACGACCAGTAAGGTCACTTATGTTTTCGGGGCGAAAACTTTTGGTCACTCAGCCGTTTATTGCCGTTAAACACTGACGGATTGCTTACTTGACAACGAAAAAATAAGGGCAAATTAAAGTTTATCTCATGTACATTTTTGCTCTCCAATTTAAAAAAATAAACATTATAGTCACTAATGAAAATGTTTCTTTATAATTTCACCCTTGAATTTTTAAAAATTAATTTTTCAACCCTAAAACTTTACACTCAATTAGTATAATAATATTAGAAAGGCTTAGATGAAAAATAGGTGCTCAAAGAATACATTTTTAAATTTAGGTGCTTAAATTGCTTCTATTTAATAACTAAACTTTCAAATTGCTCATATTTTTTTCACTCTGGATTGTTTTTAATATTATTGTAACATGACATGTCATTTTTTATTATTGTTAAATTAAAAATAATTTTAAAATAAAATAAAATCGATTTTATCATTATTAAATTTAAAATATATTTTAAAAAATATAACTTCTTAAAATAATTTATGTAACCCCCTTAACCCGGCCTAGACGGTTGACCCGAATTAAGAAAGTCACACGGGGAAAACCAAAGTCAACCCGAAAGTCAACCTTGATTAACGACCCTTTTTTTTCTTTTTAATCTTGTCTAGATGCATATTAAACCTAATTGTGATCACGCAAACATCATACTCAAAGATCACAAACATCAGAGGTCAAACAGGGACCCACTTGAACAAATTACAACTTTAGGGACCAAATTGTAATTTCTGATAAATATAAGGACTTAACCCAATTTGAAGTTACCATCTTGAAATTAAATAGGTTTCATGCTTCTCTGTGAAATTTCAGCTCAAAAGGACTTCCCAAACTCATACAATTGCACAAACAAGTTTCAGGACCAAAATGCAAACAAAACAAAACATTTAAAGATACTTTCAACCAAATTAACGGTCGCGTATCGATACGCCTGGAGTCGTATCGATACGCGGGTATGACAGTAACTAAGACGAGTATCGATACCCAACCCGTATCGATACGCCTGGGCAGAAATCTGCATATTTGGCTCTTGCGTATTGATACGCAAGCCCGAGTATCGATACTCCTGCTAGAAATCGACTTAAAACAGCAACAAACATGCTTCAAACTTCAATTATACAACACCAAATCATACCACATAGTCTACCAACATGCAAGGACCATAAATGCAGCACCAATTCAACATATAACCAACACATATGAAAAGCCCCAAATTCTAATGGCATGCTTCCTAACAAGCTAGCTATTCACACCAAACTTCCAAAACAAGCATATATGGTTCCAATGCAAAAACCAGCAAACACATCAACATTCAACATACTTAGGGAGCCTCAAACACCTCCCAAAACATACACATTGGTCCCCCATTGCAAAAACATACAAAAGCTAAATTGCACTTATAAAACCTTCATACTTTGAGCTTCACTTGAACTTGATTGCTTGCCCTTTCTTGCTGCCCTCAAGGTACTCTAATGCTCTGCATTATTGAATTAAGAAAACGTAGAGAGCGTAAGCAATAGCTTAGTGAGGCATGCTCATTAAAAACAATTCAATAATGCCATTAAAACCATTTATAAATCATGCTTAAAGTCAACCTTAGCACATGCTCAAGCACACTTTAAAACAAGCAATCTCATGCTTCATATTATATATCAAAACAAGCATCTCATGCTTCTTACATACTTAACATGTCATATTGGCTCAAGTGACAAATTCCATTTCGTAAAACAAGTTCAACAACTTCCCAAGGACTTTTAAACACCTTGGCCATGGACTTTTAAACACCATGAAGTATCACATCAAGGACTTTTAAACACCTTGATCCCAAGGACTTTTAAACACCTTGGCCTATGGACTTTTAAACACCATAGAAAAGGATCACCTAAGGACTTTTAACCACCTTAGTGTCCACAACATGAACCATCCAAGGACTTTTAACCACCTTGATGTTCATAAGCAACAAGGCTCACTCAAGGACTTTTAACCACCTTAGTGACCTTAACATTTTAAAAACATCACTTGCCAATATACATCATTTCCATCATTTAATCCACTGTTTTAAAGCATTAAATCAAGCCATTTCATCATGCATTTCAAAGCATCAAACCACATCATTCCAATGTACAAAATCAAGGAACTCCTACCTAGAGTTACCTTCAACATATGGCTTACATCATCAGCAAAAACCATGCTAAAACATGCTTTCAAAACAGTAATTTAAACATGCAAATCATCATTTTGCATCACATCAAGATCATGGCCACCACTAGAGAGAAAATCCGAAAACTTACACTTGAGCTTAGCAAAGTTGTTTAGACTTAAACTAAGCTCCCACAACCTTCAAACCTTGGTTTAAAAAGCTGAAATCCAATTTCCATAATTGCACTCACCGATTTCCTCTTCGCCACTTGCCGAAGCACGAAATCAAGCTTCCGAATCAACCAAACTTGGATCCAAAGATGCCTCCCCTGTTTCAACACATCAAAGCAGTAAATTAATGCATCACCATGCATCAATTACTTCAATGAAAGCACCTAAACTCGCTGCTCTCATCCAACCTCCATTTTCGGCCACCAAAAACAACCGAAAATGCATCTAAACCACTTCTAAACAAAGCCCAGCCATAAACCAGCAAAACCTAACATCCATTATCACCATTTAACATCTAAAAACAACCTACAACCATCCTTATACCTCCAGCAACATCAGATCACCAAGATCACCTCAAAAACCACCTTAAAACACAAGCTAAACTTAGGAAACTCAACCTATCCGGGATTGCATTAATCAAAACTCATTTCCTTATCAATTTAGAGCTCAATTAACACCAAAAACACATCTCAAATCACAGATTAATCAGATCTAACGAAAATCATGAAAAATCATCAAAATCTTGCATAATAAGCCAAGATCCAATTCCAAACCCAAAAGCCTTTAATTAAACATCAATTAAGAGTTGAAAACTTGGGAATTTCAGTAAAGAACTGATAGTTTAGAGGAGAAGGACGTTCTTACCTCCAAACTTGTGTTTCTCCACTTTTTGGAATGAAAATCCTTGATGAAACTTGTAGCAATTGAAGAGGTTTTGAAGATACAATGATTTGCAATCAAATGAGAGTTGAATGGAAGAATTTAGGTGAGAAAAACAGAAACAAAACTCTGGAAATGGAGTGTTTGGGTTGAGAGAAAAAGAGAGAAAGAAAATGAGAAGTTAGTTGAGAAAATGCCAAATAAATTTTCCCTCCACTTCTAATATGTTTTAAAATCAGATTATAATCCAAAATATCTTAGAAAAATCTGGAGAAAACACTTTTGGATTAATAGCTCCTTAAAGATTCAAAGTTTCAACTCTTTATAAAACAGCCACCAAACTTGCGAAAATTACATTTTGGTCACTAGCCAAAATACCAACCTTCCAAAACTCATTTTCCAAAATTGATTTCACAGTTCATCTAATTATATTAAAAGATGATTTTAGAACATTTTTCCATATTTTTAATGCATCCCGAACTAGGCTTTCCTAATTTAACCTCTTAAGATTCGAACAGGACTTTGACCAAACCGGTCAACGCCCAAAACTTCTAAGCCCAAAACCGGGGCGTTACAACTCTCCCCCCCTTAAGAAATTTCGTCCTCGAAATTTACCTGAAGGAAAGAGATAAGGAAACTGCTTCAGCATGTCTTCCTTCCGCTCCCACGTGGCTTCCTCAACACCTCGATGCTTCCACAGCACCTTCACCAACTCAATGGTCTTGCCACGAAGAACCTTGCTATCCGAATCCAGAACCTTCACCGGTTCCTCATCATAGGTCAAATCCGGATTCAAAACCACATCCTCAACAGGCATCACATGCGAAGGATCAGATCTATACTTCCGGAGCATAGAAACATGGAACACATCATGAATCTTCTCCAGCTCCTGAGGTAACCTCAACCGATACGCAACAGGACCCACACGCTCAACCACCTCATATGGTCCAATGTATCTAGGGCTCAACTTACCCTTCCGGCCAAACCTCATCACCTTCTTCCAAGGCGAAACCTTCAAGAACACACGGTCACCCACCGCATACTCTATCTCTTTACGCTTCAAATCCGCGTAAGACTTCTGCCGATCAGAGGCAGCCTTCAACCGCTCACAAATGAGCTTCACCTTCTCGGTGGTCCCTTTCAACAAAGCAGGCATCGAAACCAACTTTTGACCAGTTTCAGCTCAACAAAGAGGAGTCCTACACCTCCTCCCGTACAAAGCCTCATAAGGTGCCATCTGAATACTCGCCTGATAACTATTGTTATAAGCGAACTCAACCAAAGGCAGATGCTTCTCCCAAGAACCTTGGAACTCAATCACACAACATCTCAACATATCCTCCAAAATCTGAATAACCCGCTCAGACTGACCATCCGACTGAGGATGATAGGATGTACTGAAATGCAATCTTGTACCCAGAGCTTGATGCAAACACTGCCAGAAACGCGATGTGAACCTCGGATCCCTATCCGACACAATCGACTTAGGCACACCATGCAACCGCACAACCTCAGCAATGTACAGCTCTGCCAGCTTATCCAAAGAGAACGTAGTATGCACAGGCAAGAAATGTGCACACTTCGTCAGGCGATCCACAATCACCCAGACCGAATTCTTCTTTGACGGAGACAAAGGTAAACCAGATACAAAATCCATGGTAACCCTCTCCCACTTCCATTCAGGGATTTTCAACGGTTGCAACAACCCAGAAGGAAACTGATGCTCAGCCTTAACTCGCTGACACACCAAACACTTGCTCACAAACTCTGCAACATCCTTTTTCAAACCAACCCAATAGTACTCATCACGAAGATCACGATACATCTTAGTACTACCAGGGTGCATAGCAAAAGGACTACTATGACCTTCAGTCAGAATAGCACGCCTCAACTCAGCATCAGCAGGCACTACTATTCGACTCCCAAAACACAGCACACCATCATCATTGAAACAGAAATCCGAAGGTCTACCCTCTGCGATATCCTGAACATGAGACACCAAGGAATCATCCAACAACTGCTTATCCTTGATCAACTGAACCAAAGACGGCTTCACAAGCAACTCAGCCACAAGACCACCATCACGCGATATGCTCAAGCTAGCAAACATCGCCCTCAGCTCAACAGCCACCTTCCTACTCAAGGCATCCGCAACAACATTGGCCTTTCCAGGATGATACTCAATCGTCAGATCATAATCCTTGAGCAACTCCAACCAACGACGCTGCCTTAGATTCAACTCCTTCTGAGACATCAAAAACCTCAAACTCTTGTGATCTGTGTACACAGTACACTTCTCACCATACAGATAATGTCTCCAGATCTTCAGAGCAAAAACCACTGCAGCCAGCTCAATATCATGCGTAGGATAATTGCGCTCATGCACTTTCAACTGCCGTGATGCATAAGCCACCACCTTACCCTCTTGCATCAGCACACATCCCAAACCAACATAGGATGCATCACTGTAAACCACAAACTCTTTCCCTGATTCAGGCTGAATCAAGATAGGAGCTTGCGTCAAGGCCGCCTTTAGCTTCTCAAAAGCCTGTTGTCTCGCTTCTGTCCACTCATACTTAACATCCTTTTGCAACAGCTTCGTCAAAGGAGCAGCAATCTTGGAAAAACCATCCACAAACCTTCGGTAGTATCCCGCCAAACCAAGGAAACTACGGACCTCATGAACAGACTTAGGAACTTTCCAATTCATCACCGCCTCAATCTTCTGAGGATCAACACGAATCCCCTCAGCAGAAACCACATGCCCAAGGAAAACCACCTCCCTTAACCAGAACTCACACTTGCTCAGCTTAGCATAAAGCTGATTCTCAAACAAGGCTTGCAAAACAATCCTCAGATGCTCTTCATGCTCCTCCTCAGTACGCGAGTACACGAGGATATCATCAATGAACACCACAACAAACTTGTCCAGGTATTCATGAAACACACGATTCATCATGTCCATGAAAGCAGCAGGAGCATTTGTCAGACCAAACGGCATCACAAGGAACTCATAATGCCCATACCTTGTCCTGAAAGCTGTCTTAGGCACATCTACATCCTTCACCTTCAATTGATAATACCCTGACCTCAAGTCAACCTTAGAGAACACCGCAGCTCCCCGAAATTGATCAAAGAGATCATCAATCCTCGGCAAAGGATACCGATTCTTGATAGTCAACTTGTTCAGCTGACGGTAATCAATGCACATTCTCATCGTGCCATCTTTCTTCTTCACAAACAAGACAGGAGCACCCCAAGGCGACACACTCGGCCGGATAAAACCACGATCAAGCAACTCTTGCAACTGCGTCTTCAGCTCCTTCAGCTCCTTAGGTGCCATTCTATATGGAGTAATGGACACAGGAGTTGTATTCTCATACAGCTCAATTCCAAACTCCACCTCGCGGTTAGGAGGTAAACCAGGCAACTCCTCAGGAAAAACACCAGGAAACTCCTTTACAACCCTGATATCTTGCACCCTCAAATCCTTAGAGCTAGGATTCATCACAAAAGCTAGATAAGCTTCGCAACCTTGCCTCAGCATCCTGCTTGCCTCCAAAGAAGATACCACATTGGCAAGAAACTTCACATTCTCACCAACCACCACAACTTCGTAATCATCCGTAAGCTTAAGCGAAACACGCTTATTCTCACAATCCACGGCAGCACGATGCTCAGCAAGCCAATCCATACCAAGGATCACATCAAAACCATAGAAGGGCAACTCCATAAGATCAACATGGAAAACATGCTCTTGAACAACCAAAGGGCACCTTCTAAACAACTTTCGAGTCACAACAGTCTCACCAAAAGAACTAGTGACCCGAACACCAACATCCAAAGACTCAACAGGCAAACCAAGCAATTCAGCATGCTCACGAAGAATATATGAATGCGTAGATCCAGAATCAATCAAAGAAAGCAATGACAAAGACTGCAAAGTAAAGGTACCTGCAATCACATCTGCATCATTCCTGCCCTCTCTCTGAGCATACACCCTCGCTTGGCCTCCACCTTCAGGCTGAATAGCTACAACATGAGCTACCCCTCGGCCACCTTCCTCTCTCCTCTGGAAATTACCACGGCCGCGCCCACGACCTCTCTGTGGTGCAGCAACAACAGGAGCACGCACCTGCTCACCAGCCAACCTCGGACAATCTCGCCTCAAGTGGTCCGCAGAACCACAATTCCAGCACCCATTCCCAGCATTACCAGCTGCCACAACAGGAACTTGCACCACTCTCTCAGCACGAGGACAGTCACGCTTCATGTGACCACGAGAACCACAGATCCAACAAGCACTAGGATCAGCTCTAGCATAACCACCTCTAACAGGTGCACCACCACCCCTCTTGGCTGAGGACTGATACTTCTGATCGCGTCCCCTCTTGTTCCGTCCACCTCCGGAACTATACTCAGCTGATCTCTTCCCAGCACTTACTCCAGCACCTCTAGCAGACGAACCCAGATTCACCTCAACGTCCTTTGCTCGGCCCACCAACACATCAAGATCATCGTACTCGGCGGCCAGCAAATACATCTTAACATCCTTCTCAAGACCGTAACGAAACCTCTCGCACCTAGCCCTCTCATCAGGTATCAACTCCGGTGCATACTGACTGAGTTTCACAAACTGTACCTCATACTCAGCCACACTCATGCCCCCTTGGGTAAGAGACATGAATTCACGCTTTTTCTCATCCAGATATCTCACTCCCAGATATCTTCTTTTAAACACATTCTGAAAGAATGTCCAGGTAACATCAGCTTCAGCCATACCAGAAATGGTAGTCGTCCACCATGTATAAGCATCGTCCTGCAGCAAGGACACAACACAACCCAGCTTTTGCACATCCGTGCAACTCATCTGACCCAAGATACGCTTGGTACTCTCAAGCCAAGCCTCAGAACTCTCAGCTGACAAACCTCTAAACTCAGTCCCTCCCAGACTGCGCAGACGCTCCAAAGGCAATCTGACTCCAGCATCTCCCTGATGCCCAGCTCCCTGAGCTCCAGCTACTGCTGCTCGAAAAGCACCCGCAATAGCTTGTACCAAAACAGACATATCAGGCATAGCTTGCCCCTGACCAACCTCTGGCCCAGCAGCTCCAGCACCAGCATCAGCTGCAGCTTCAGCTCTCGCACCTCCAGCACCACCACCAGGCGGAGGAGGGGGTAACACAACATTACCAGTGTGCTCTTCATTCTCATCCTCGTTAGGAGCCGTAGCTCTCGCATTACCTCTTAACTCTCTACGTGGTGCCATACTTTTACCATGCAATAACAATGCAAAAATAAAACAAGTCAGGCCCAGCAAGGTAAGCAATCAAAGTATTCAAGCTCAATTTCATTTCAAAACAACATCTTTCCTTTAGCTTTTGTTTGGCAATGGGTACCCTCAGCATGCAACATCACAACATACAACTCAATTGCATCAACACCTCAAGCCACTGAACATGCTTTCAAACAACAAGCATTCATAGCATACATACTTCAATCATGCATACAAACATTCCCAATTACTCGAGAACTCAGCTCTGATACCACCAAATGTAACCCCCTTAACCCGGCCTAGACGGTTGACCCGAATTAAGAAAGTCACACGGGGAAAACCAAAGTCAACCCGAAAGTCAACCTTGATTAACGACCCTTTTTTTTTCTTTTTAATCTTGTCTAGATGCATATTAAACCTAATTGTGATCACGCAAACATCATACTCAAAGATCACAAACATCAGAGGTCAAACAGGGACCCACTTGAACAAATTACAACTTTAGGGACCAAATTGTAATTTCTGATAAATATAAGGACTTAACCCAATTTGAAGTTACCATCTTGAAATTAAATAGGTTTCATGCTTCTCTGTGAAATTTCAGCTCAAAAGGGCTTCCCAAACTCATACAATTGCACAAACAAGTTTCAGGACCAAAATGCAAACAAAACAAAACATTTAAAGATACTTTCAACCAAATTAACGGTCGCGTATCGATACGCCTGGAGTCGTATCAATACGCGGGTATGACAGTAACTAAGACGAGTATCGATACCCAACCCGTATCGATACGCCTGGGCAGAAATCTGCATATTTGGCTCTTGCGTATCGATACGCAAGCCCGAGTATCGATACTCCTGCCAGAAATCGACTTAAAACAGCAACAAACATGCTTCAAACTTCAATTATACAACACCAAATCATACCACATAGTCTACCAACATGCAAGGACCATAAATGCAGCACCAATTCAACATATAACCAACACATATGAAAAGCCCCAAATTCTAATGGCATGCTTCCTAACAAGCTAGCTATTCACACCAAACTTCCAAAACAAGCATATATGGTTCCAATGCAAAAACCAGCAAACACATCAACATTCAACATACTTAGGGAGCCTCAAACACCTCCCAAAACATACACATTGGTCCCCCATTGCCAAAACATACAAAAGCTAAATTGCACTTATAAAACCTTCATACTTTGAGCTTCACTTGAACTTGATTGCTTGCCCTTTCTTGCTGCCCTCAAGGTACTCTAATGCTCTGCATTATTGAATTAAGAAAACGTAGAGAGCGTAAGCAATAGCTTAGTGAGGCATGCTCATTAAAAACAATTCAATAATGCCATTAAAACCATTTATAAATCATGCTTAAAGTCAACCTTAGCACATGCTCAAGCACACTTTAAAACAAGCAATCTCATGCTTCATATTATATATCAAAACAAGCATCTCATGCTTCTTACATACTTAACATGTCATATTGGCTCAAGTGACAAATTCCATTTCGTAAAACAAGTTCAACAACTTCCCAAGGACTTTTAAACACCTTGGCCATGGACTTTTAAACACCATGAAGTATCACATCAAGGACTTTTAAACACCTTGATCCCAAGGACTTTTAAACACCTTGGCCTATGGACTTTTAAACACCATAGAAAAGGATCACCTAAGGACTTTTAACCACCTTAGTGTCCACAACATGAACCATCCAAGGACTTTTAACCACCTTGATGTTCATAAGCAACAAGGCTCACTCAAGGACTTTTAACCACCTTAGTGACCTTAACATTTTAAAAACATCACTTGCCAATATACATCATTTCCATCATTTAATCCACTGTTTTAAAGCATTAAATCAAGCCATTTCATCATGCATTTCAAAGCATCAAACCACATCATTCCAATGTACAAAATCAAGGAACTCCTACCTAGAGTTACCTTCAACATATGGCTTACATCATCAGCAAAAACCATGCTAAAACATGCTTTCAAAACAGTAATTTAAACATGCAAATCATCATTTTGCATCACATCAAGATCATGGCCACCACTAGAGAGAAAATCCGAAAACTTACACTTGAGCTTAGCAAAGTTGTTTAGACTTAAACTAAGCTCCCACAACCTTCAAACCTTGGTTTAAAAAGCTGAAATCCAATTTCCATAATTGCACTCACCGATTTCCTCTTCGCCACTTGCCGAAGCACGAAATCAAGCTTCCGAATCAACCAAACTTGGATCCAAAGATGCCTCCCCTGTTTCAACACATCAAAGCAGTAAATTAATGCATCACTATGCATCAATTACTTCAATGAAAGCACCTAAACTCGCTGCTCTCATCCAACCTCCATTTTCGGCCACCAAAAACAACCGAAAATGCATCTAAACCACTTCTAAACAAAGCCCAGCCATAAACCAGCAAAACCTAACATCCATTATCACCATTTAACATCTAAAAACAACCTACAACCATCCTTATACCTCCAGCAACATCAGATCACCAAGATCACCTCAAAAACCACCTTAAAACACAAGCTAAACTTAGGAAACTCAACCTATCCGGGATTGCATTAATCAAAACTCATTTCCTTATCAATTTAGAGCTCAATTAACACCAAAAACACATTTCAAATCACAGATTAATCAGATCTAACGAAAATCATGAAAAATCATCAAAATCTTGCATAATAAGCCAAGATCCAATTCCAAACCCAAAAGCCTTTAATTAAACATCAATTAAGAGTTGAAAACTTGGGAATTTCAGTAAAGAACTGATAGTTTAGAGGAGAAGGACGTTCTTACCTCCAAACTTGTGTTTCTCCACTTTTTGGAATGAAAATCCTTGATGAAACTTGTAGCAATTGAAGAGGTTTTGAAGATACAATGATTTGCAATCAAATGAGAGTTGAATGGAAGAATTTAGGTGAGAAAAACAGAAACAAAACTCTGGAAATGGAGTGTTTGGGTTGAGAGAAAAAGAGAGAAAGAAAATGAGAAGTTAGTTGAGAAAATGCCAAATAAATTTTCCCTCCACTTCTAATATGTTTTAAAATCAGATTATAATCCAAAATATCTTAGAAAAATCTGGAGAAAACACTTTTGGATTAATAGCTCCTTAAAGATTCAAAGTTTCAACTCTTTATAAAACAGCCACCAAACTTGCGAAAATTACATTTTGGTCACTAGCCAAAATACCAACCTTCCAAAACTCATTTTCCAAAATTGATTTCACAGTTCATCTAATTATATTAAAAGATGATTTTAGAACATTTTTCCATATTTTTAATGCATCCCGAACTAGGCTTTCCTAATTTAACCTCTTAAGATTCGAACAGGACTTTGACCAAACCGGTCAACGCCCAAAACTTCTAAGCCCAAAACCGGGGCGTTACAATTTAAGTGTTTAAAATATTTTTGTAAAAATATGTGCCCAAATTTACCATAGTTACAATTTTAGGTGTCCGGCTGTTCAATGAGTGTTAGAAAAACTGTCAACCAATCGGTACTTGACATGTGAAATTTATTTTATTAATTTTTAGTGGAAAATACTTAGAACTTTCAAATTATTATAAAATCTCAAAATTTGACAAGCTTCACAAAATAGTCTCTAAATCCCTAAAAATTCCCAAACTTTCGCCGTCGATTGCCGCCGCTTCCGCCGCCAGTTGTCATCGCTGACCGCACCCACTTGGTCGCCAGACCAAGGCAATCATTTTTCCCAACACAACGTCGTCAGAAACGCCTAACGGCGTGCAACCAAACGTCAAACACGAAATCGACGTCCGCGTTTGACATTCGGCTGCACACTTTTTGGTGTTTCTAGCGACGACGTGTTAGGGAAAATTGTCGCCTTGGCCCGGTGACCAAGTGGGTACGGTCAGCGACGACAACTGGCGGCGAAAGTGGCGGTAGTCGACGACGAAAGTTTGAGAATTTTTAGGGATTTATGGATTGTTTTGTGAAGTTTATAAAATTTTGAGATTTTATAATAATTTGAAAATTCTGAGTATTTTCCATTAAAAAAATTTAAAAATAAAATTAATGCCACGTGTCAAGCACTGATTGGTTGACAATTTTTTCAACACCCATTTAACAACCGGGCACCTAAAATTGTACCTATAGAAACTTTAAGCACCAATTTTTACAAAAAATACTTTAAACACCTAAATTATTTTAAAAACTAATATTTTTTAAAATATTTTAAATTTAATAATAATAATAATTTTATTTTAAAATTATTTATAATTTTAAAATAATAAAATTGACATGTTATAATAATAAAAATAATTCAGAGTGAAAAAATAAAAGCAATTTGAAAGTTTAGTTATTAAATATGAGCAATTTAAACACCTAAGTTTAAAAATGGTATATTTTGGGCACCTATTTTTCATCTAAGCATTTATAATATTATTGTACTAATTGATTGTAAAATTTTAAGGTTGAAAAAATAAATTTTTAAAAATTTAAGGGTGAAATTATAAAGACACATTTTTATTAGTGACTATAATGTTTATTTTTTAAAATTGGGGAGAAAAATGTACATGAGATAAACTTTAATGGCCATTGCAGTAGTGTACTCTTATTTTTCGTTGTCAGGTAAGCAATCCGTCAGTGTTTAACGGCAACAAACGGCTAGGTGGCCAAAAGTTTACGCCCCGAAAACGTAAATGATCTTACTGGTCGTTTTTCAAAATCGGTGACTAACTTTGTACTGGAGGGAAACATAAGTGGCTATTCCAGTAGTTAACCCTTCGTAGAATTTAGTGGATACCATCTAGAAAGATCTCAACGGCTGACATCGGTGCTGGAAAATGTCAAACCGAGCGGTATTGGAATTTCTGGCGGCTCCCCACAACGGTAAAACCATTTCCCTAGACCAAAAGAAAGATTATAATGTATATTTGAAGATAGAAAAAGGAGGAGGCTGGAGTTGGAGAGCGAGAGTGAAAAATGGTGCTGTGGGAAATCGCATTGGGGACGGCTTATTTCTTGGGGCTTAAACGAGCCTACAGGTTTGCTTTGAAGATTCAGCGACGGATCATTAGCCCTAAACGTCCTAGGATTCGCCAATTTGCCCACAGGTAAAAACATTCCTCGCCTTTTCTCTTTCTCTTTAACTTTGCTCTATTTCTTTTGGTTCTTGATCGGTTTGGTTGTTTTGGATCATTTTCTTTTTCTGTTGGTTGATTTAACATCACCACTATGAAGGTTGTATTTTGAATGCTGGGCTTAAAGAATTAAAAAAAAAATAAGATTGTCATGAAGTGCCTCCATGAATCATTCATTTCCAAAGGATCCGATTAAGGTGTATTTGGTGATTTCCTTACAGGGGTTAAGAATTAATCTTACTTTCATGTGGAAAATTAGGGTCTCAAGTCTTGGCATCTAAGTACTGTTTATTCTTGTTAAATTAGGGTCTGTTCCCAATTTTTCCTTCATTGAAAAATGCAAACGGTACGCCTCACAGCGAATGTTTATGACCTTATTTTTAATAGCCAAGCTCATGCTTCTGGCTTGGGAGTTGGGAGAGGTTGGTACTCATCGCATGCACTAATGGGCAATACCTATTTTCTTTCTAGTGAGTTGAATCATAGATGCATTCTGTTCAGCGGTCGTCCTAACTGGTAACGAAATTTATGTGCTAGCAAAGCAAACTCCTCTAATCAACTTATTTGTTGTCATTGAATAGCCAGAGTTGTTTTCAGTGGAAATGAAGATTTGTGTCAATTATCTGTATGAAAGGGTCAGGTTTTTCTTTCAAGTTGCTATAGTGTCGAAGTAGTTTATCTTAATAGTACATCAGTCAACCTTTTCCTTCCTTTTTTCGTGTGTGCGTGTTTCTGTGCGATGCTTCCACATCCATAAGAACGCTACAAAGTATTCCATGTTTTTATACTTTTATATTGAGATCTACACATGCTGCATGGCCTCGGTGACTTGGTTCTTTAGTTAGTGTGCAGGATGCCTGTATAAGGTTCCACGGGTTTCCTTGCTGTATGATTTAAAAAATACCCCAATGCGTGCTTCTTGTAAGAGCTAGAAATATGGTGAAGCACATGAACTAACTCTTGTAATATTTCATTTTGGTTTATTCGTAAGAGGTTCATCGATGTTGAAGTAACTTCAATTTTATGATGATGATGCTCCATCACCTTTACACATGGATAATGTAAATGTATTGACGGGTGTAATTCTGAATATCAAATGTTTGAGATCCTCTTTAATTTTTCTGTTTGTTTCCTTTATAAATTGGAACCTGTTTCTTTTTTGTCACCAGACGAACACGAGCTGTATTTGATGTAGCACTCAAGGTTCACCAGAATATACAGCATAGAGACATAGAAGTTGGTCGGAATCTTGGTAATTGGATCCTCCGCTTGCTTGACAAAATGAAACCTTCTGCTCAGATCCGGCCTCATGGCCACCAGAAACCCCACCATGATGCTGGCAATGTGAACATGAACACCCCAACCCCAAAGCAAGTCAATAACTCATCCTTGTTGAAAACTCCGAGAAGCTTGCAGACACCACGAAACGGCGAAGCTGATAGACGTCTGTTTAGCTCATCAACATATATGTTGTCTAGATCACTCCCTACGATTGCAATGATGATGCGACCACCAAAGGCTTCTGGAAACATGACTGCGTACAGGCATTTGAGCAGCAATGGACCTGCCACACTGAGGTTGAACTACACCAGAGGCGAAGGAGTTATTAGAAAGGATATAATGCAGTGGATGCTGCGTGACTGAAGGTGAAAACTCTTTTCTGTTTGCATTTGCTGACTTTGGGAATTCTGATACTGTTGTGGAAGGGGCTGTATTTGGTGTTGAGTTTGGATTCTGCAAGACTTGTAGAGGCTTTTTCACTGGATAATAAAATTTCATTGCCATCTGCTTTTTGTATATATTCTTTTGAGTTTAAATTTTCCTGCATTCCGTTGCTTGGAGAACAGAGATTAGTTTATCGTTTTAACACAATGTTATGGCATTGTCGTTCTGTGAATATATTGGTGTGCTATTGCCAGCAGCGCAAGTTCTTTGGACAATCTTGTCTGAACATTGAATTTTGTTTTATCTGTGAAGTCTCTACTTTTTATCAGATAACTCCATTTGTCATTTGATGCTATGTTGTTTCGCCACTCTTGTGTAATTGCAATACTAACAATCTTGTTTGAGAGCACTTTCAATCGCTATATATTACACCAAAGGCTTAAACGTGGGAAAGGTGCCCGACCTATATCTTCTCCTGTTTGGTGCCTAACATATTTTTCGGGTCACTTTGGTGCGTAACGTTTTATTTCGTAACTTAAATCAGATTTTTATGTGATAGACATTAAATTTTTTTATTATGCAATAAAAACATGACATGTGGCATATTATTAGTATTTTCTTTAATTCGTATTTTTTTTAAATTAGAAAAACTTTAATTTTATAACAAAGCTCAAAATCTTTAATTTTTCTAAAAAAATCTCAAACCCAAACTCTATAAATTCCTTCTCTCTCACCTTTGATTCAACCCCACCGGCCATTCTTGCCTTTGTTGGACCCTATGATTGAAAACCCCATCTCGCCGTTGAAAACCGGCAAATGTATCATCGATTGCTTTGTCGACGAGCATCTAACAATGAAGAAAAAAAAAGGCTGATTGGTCTTCTAACCAACGACTAAAGGGCGGGGATACTAAACGATGAGGTATGCAACGCTTGGGTGGTGAATGGTGAACCATCGACGTGTGGGGATGTCGGACGATGAGGGAGATGTGATTTGAGGGCTTGATCGAAAAAAAATTAAAACTTTGAGTTTTTTTAAGAAATTTATATTTTTAAATAAATTCAAAAATAAAATAATTGAAAAATCAGGCCACGTGTAATGTTATAATTGGATGATAGTTTATTTTTAACGGTTGTTAACGGAAATACATGATTTGAATTACGGAAGAAAACGTTAGACACCAAAATGACCCTAAAAATTGTTAGGCACCAAATTGAAAAAGAAGGGTATAGGCTGGGAACCTTTTTGATGGTTAAGCCTACACCAAATTACGTTGAGAACAAAAAGGTTAAAGTATTGTATCTCTGAATTATAGTTTTTCTGTTTGCTCAATATCCCTTATGACAGTATAAGGTGCATTTTTTCGAACAAAGTCGGTATATTATTAAATATAGAAACACACAAACACATGAACAAGAAGAAGAACAAGAGAATAGGGGATGGGAGGAGAATTAACATGAACAAACATTGAAACAAAAACAAACAACATAAAGAAAGGGGGAAAATAACAGAAAAAGAGCAACAACATAACGAGGGAAAACACATAAGCAAATGAGAGGTAGCAACCAATCCCGAACGGAGAGAGCAAGGATAATCCATGAAGGAGACCGAGATAGAAACGTAACCGACATCCACTCTTCAAGCTGCACGTCGAATCTGCTGCACACAAAAGCATCGGGATGTTGGAAGAGATACAGTGAGAGACCAACAACAAGAATCGTGGTCAGATGAAAGACATGACGAAAGCTGAAGAAACGACAGAGGTCACAACGACGAAGCACGTCACCGCCAGGAAACAGATGATGAAAACTAGAGGAACAAACCATTCTCGACCGCAAACTAAGAGTCTCCCACACTCAAAAGGGCCCGAATAGAGCCAAGAATGCCAGGGAAAGACCTTCACAAACGAGCCAAATGAAGGGTGAACCGAAATACCTCAAAACGATGAGAAAAACAGGAAGGCGAAGCAAGATAGAGTAAGAGAAGGAAGAAAAATGAGAAGAATAAAAAATGAGGGGTGGCGACCGCTTAAGCAAGCAGCGGTGCCACCCAAACCGAAACCCTAACTCTCATTTTTAGAGAGATGCAAGAGAAAATTGTTTAAGAGAGAAAAAAGAATTGTATAGGATGCATTTTAATTTAAAATCTTAAAAGGTGATAGGGAAGGTTTCCTTGGTACGTTGGAATCTTCAGTTTGATTTCTTGGAAGAAAACCTAGGGCTTTAGACTTAAAGGAGAGAGTTAGGCACAAATATGAAATTTCAAGAGAAACTTGTTGAAATTTTTTTGAAATTCTGAAAATTAAAAATCAAAAGTTAAAGAAACAATACGAAGATGATGAGTTAGATGAAAACAAATAAAAATTCAATGAAAAAGAATAAGAGATTGAAGAAAAGATAGAAAAAAATCTAAATTTTTAGCTTTGTTTATGGGAGATGGCGTCAATGGAGATTGATGTAAAAGATGGAGATGGCGCGTGAAGATAGTTGTCCCGCGGAACCCTCACACCTGCAATTAGATAGAAAAACTCCGTGATATGGCTCTAACCAACCCTCCTAATTGCAATTGACTAGGCAACCCGGAGTATAGAGATTCTCCCTCGCACAAACTAGTTGAAACGTTAAAGATGACTTCGAAGGCACAAGTTTATCGACACTTGCAAACATGTACTCGAAGAATACCTTTATTAAAATCTCAAATCTCAAAATTTGTGTTATTTTGCTATCAGAGTTCCTCTCTAGTATGAGGGGTTTTTTAACGAGGCCTACTTTCCTATAAAAAAAATATGTGTTATAATGTAGAATTCTCATCCTTTTATAGGGGAATGATGACTAATTTAGTAGGAATTTCTAAGTAGAAACAAATTCTATTCCAAATAAAATAACATTAAAAAATAATAAAATATTCTAGAACTAATATAATAATGAAATAAATGTGTTTTCCTTGCTGAAGTGGAAATCCTCCTTGCTTTAGAATTGTCTTGTGGATAAGGCTGACTTGGATAGCAAGAATAGAAATATGTAGGCTGATTTACGGTCTAATAAAATGAAAAATAACTTAAAATCCTAAGTGGGCTAACTCATAAATTAGACCCAAACTTTATAACATAGTTTTGGATCTAAATATTAACCCAAAGTTATGGATTTGCGATTAATCCCATATGGGATTTTCCAGCCTGCACATGCTTCACTAAAATGATCGTATCTTGAGCTCCTGATGTCGGATTGATGCGTTACAAATTGTGATGGAAAGATAAGATACATACTCAAAAGTTGGAAGAAGACTTCATAGTCTAAATATGTTTGGATCCTAACCGAAAAGTCACCTCAAGTCAACTAATTTTCCAAACTTAGAAAATAGTTTCAACTTCTTGTCCAAGATGCATTGTTTTAGTCCTCCCATGATTGTATCATTCCCCCCACTCCTCAAAAAGATTCTTCCTTGAATCTAAACTTGTGATGGGAGAGAAAATAGCAGCATACGATAAAGAACTCACGTTGTATATACCTTGATCAAAGAAAGGTTGTTCCCATCCCTTGGAGTTGGTTAAAGAACAATTGTTGGTTTGGGAAAACTCAAAAGAGTGGATCCTCACCATGTGTTAATTATCTCACTATGGTGTGTGCTTTCGCTTGGTGTTGACCAATTTTGCTTGCTTCACGGCATGGCTAAGGATCTTCATGTCTTTCGTTGAATCTTTGGTGCTTGGTATGCTATGAAGTTTAATTATCTCTTGAAAGAACAACTGTTATTCTTCGTCTCTTTCTGGCGGCAAACCTTGAGGTGGTTCACCTAACACATTATCCATGTATTCCAAGCATTGAAAACCAGGTTCATCACTCTCATAGGTGGTGGGAGTAATAGTTCATTCTTCAAAAACATCATCTTGGTCCTCGCTTTTGAGACTTGGTGGATGGTTTGGCCGGTTGGGACATCTCATTCTCTAGTGGTTTGCTCACTTCTTTAACATGACTCATCAATGGTTGTTCACTATCCTTTTGGATTAGGGATGATTCTTATTCCTTCGGCTTTGTTCTACTAGAGTCGAAAAGGGTATTAGTAGGGCTTTGAAAAGTTGAAGTTTGAGATGTACCTTTATCAAATGAGGGTATTTCTTATGACGAGCCTTGGACTGTTTTAGTGGATGTTTGATTCGGATTGCTTGTTCGACGAAATCCATAATATTTTCATACGGTTAGAATTTTTTTGTTGGCGATCTCCGTATTTTATCTGAATTAGAACTGTTCTACTATGTCATGTTCTTTTTCAAAGATGCTAGCTCGATTCATAAGTACTAGCATGGTGTTGTAGTAATTTTCCACGAACATTGTGCCATGTTTCAACTGTTGAAGCTTTCTCTTGTTGTTCTCATAATATCCTGGTGGGATATACCGACTCCTCATGATCCGCTTCAATTATAATGGCTTACAAGTGATTATTAAACAAGTTCACAATTTAAAACCTCATATCGGATACATGGATTACAACAAGTGTCTACCCGACACTTCAAGCCATCTTAACCTGAATTGGTACATTCACAACCAAAAGGTACTCTATCAACCAAGTACAATGACAACTGTAATGCCCCAGTTTTGGGCTTAGATGTTTTGGCGAGTCGGGTCGGGCCAGTGGAACCGGTGTCGGTTGTTCGAATCGTTAAAAGGTGGTTTAGGGAGATTGAGGTTCGGGATAGGATAAAAATATGATAAAAAATCCTAAAATCCTCTAAAATGATGTTTAAGAGGTTGGCCAAATCAATTTTACAAAATGAGTTTTCTAAAGTGTACATTTTTTGAAGTGACCAAAATGTAAAGATTTAAAAGTTGGAAAATGTGTGTTTTTAGGAAGAGTCAAAATCTTAGAATCTTTAGAGAGCTACTTGGCAATTAGGCCTTTTCCCTAATTTGGAAAGTTTTTTAAATGTTATTAAAAATTAAAAAGGCTTTTAATTGGGTTTAATTAAAAAGTTAGTTAATTGGTTAATGAAATTTTTGACGAGCTTTTCATTTCTCTCTTTCACTATAGCCAAACACTTCTCATATTCTCTCAAATCTCTAGATTTTATTTTCTCTCAAATCCTCTTTTTATTTCTATTATTTCTCTATTGATTTCTTCTATTTTCCTTCAAGTTTCTTCAAGCAAATCTTGCCAAATTAGAGGAGAAGCAAGGATTAGAGGTAATTTTTGTGATATCCCTCTAATCTAAGTTCTTTAATGAATTTCCAAAGATATTTGAATATTTAATAATGATTTTGATTGAGGTTTTGTGTTTAGATTGATAAATTGTTGAAATCTTGATGAAAATTTGGTTTAAAATGTGATTTTCGGACTTTGATTGATTTGGTTGGTTTGAGATTGTTCTAAATGAGTTTTGGAAGGTTTTTGGTGTTGAAGTGGAGTCTTAATCATATAGATCCAGAAATCCTTGAGATCCTTTGTTTTTGAAGTGTTTTTGGGTGAGTTTTTGAGGTGTTCTTGAGAAATTCGAGTTGGTGGTGGTATAAGGATGGCTTTAGGTTGTGTTTGGATGTTGATTAATGCTTAGAATATATTGGATGAGTTGGGTAATGGCTGGGCTGAGGTTTGAGGTCAATCGATTGAGTTTTCGGTTGTTTCGGATGGGTGTTTTGATGCTTTAGAGCAGGGCTGCGGGATTTCTTGTGTGTGCTGGAGCTTTGGATGCATTTTAATGCGTTGAACCTCTGATTTGATGTGTTGAAAACAAGGGATAATATTCCAGAATCAAACAAAGTTATTTTGGAGGCTTTAGATGATCGATAGTTGCGTCCGCAAGCGTGGTTTCGCAAGGTAGTGAGTGGAACTTGGTTTTCCAGCATGGAAACGTTTTAGAAAAGGTTTGGGGAACTTAGTAAGAGCTTGAAACGCTTTACTAAGTTCGGAAGTAAGTAAAGTGAAATTCTATCTCGGATTGTGCTAGTTTTGAACCTTTGATTGCACTAGGTTTTAATTGCATTTACCTATTGTTTTAAAGCATGTTTTGAATATGTGAAATGAGGTTGATGATGCCATGTGGTTTAAGGATGCACTAGGTAAGTGATCATTGTATGCATGTGTTGATGCATGAGGTTTGAAGCATTGTTTAATGCTTGATTTATGGCTTATCATGAATGCTTTGTAAAAAAAGTGAGGTATGCATATGATACAAAATTATATTGGCAAGTGATGTTGTATAAAATGTTTTATAAATGAAATCGGATATAGTTAGCCGGCTATAGGATTGAGTGCACTATAAACAAGTCGCCTTAGATGTTGAGGGGTTGTGATTGTACCGAATACTCCATCCAAGTACCCTAACGATTGTGGATTGTTTAAGGTTGCAACGGTTGAGGGTAGCTCCCGGGTGCGAACCTTGTGTGTGTCTCGTCTCTCGATAGTGGGTTATACATCCATCGATGAGTGGTGTTGAGGGGTTGTGATTGTACCGAATACTCCACCACGGGTGTCACAATGATGGAGGGTCACTCTCGTGTGCGAGCCTTGTAATGCCGGTAGAGTGTATGAAGGGTGTTGGACAACCTTGGTAATCCGTGTATCCGGTATATGTTTTTGAGATTGTTGTTTATCACTTGTGAGCCAATATAATGAAATGAAACATTATGGAAAATGTTGTTAATGCATAATATGAAAGATGCATGTTTCGGTTTAAGCTTAACATAAAGGTGATTATGCTTGGAAGGCTTTTATAATGACTAGAAATGGTTTAATTGTTGGATTTACGCTATCATGTTACATGATGTTCATTACAATGGTTTTGAGGTTGAAGTGCATGTTTTGTCAAAGGAAGCTTGATGGTTTTGAGGAGAGTGAAAAATGCTTTTGTGCATTGATGATGTTTTTGGTTTGAGCAATCCTCACTGAGCTTGAATGCTTATGCTCTCTTTGTTCATCAATGCAGTCAATTTAAGCTTTGGAGGCAGCACTTGCAAGGGGGATCAGTGGAAGACTTTGATTGAAGGTAAGCTTTGGTTTTGGACTAGTGTAATAAAGGCAATGGGGGTGTCTGATGATTGGTTTGGTGTTTTCTGGTTTTGTGCAATTCTAAGATGCATATTTGGACTTCTAAACGGCCTTTGTGTTTGGTTTTATGCTTGCATTTGGAATTTAGCCTTTTTGTGCTTTTAACTTCTAGAAAGCATGCCTTAGTACCATAGCTTGTGAGAATGATGCTATGATGATGCTTGTGCTTCGTATATGTGTTCATTAATGTGTATTTAAGTTGTATGATTGTTAGGGCATGTGTTGAGATGATTCTGGAAGGTAGGAGTTGATTAAAACCAGCTTTTTGGAAAGTTGCAGGCCCAGACATTTCGGAACGCCCTTACCTGTTTCGGAACAGTGGCTTGTAATGCCCTTGGTGTTTCGGAATGGTGAGGCTCGTCCCGGAACCTTTTGCCTCTTTCAACCATCGTACCAAAACTTGTCTCTAGGGTTTCCAAATGAACCCGTGTATCGAAACGACCAGCCATGTTTCGAAACGGTCGTTCCGATACGGGGCATTCTGTTCTGAAACACTTGACCGTTGGGTCTGTATTTGAATTGACCTGAGTTCTGTTTCTTGAATTTTGGTCCATGTTTTCCTTGCATGCAATTGAATGAGTTGCAAATGTATTTTTGAGCTGAAATTTCACCGGGAAGTATGTAATGAATCTAATAGAAGATTGGTAACTTGATTTCAACAAAAGCCCTTATAAGTTAGCAAATTTACAAAATGGTCCCTAAACCTATATTGACTTTAATCGGAAGGTGATTGTGTTGATTTTGAATCCGCTGTTTATGTACGTACACATAGAAACCTAAGATGCATCTAGACAAGAAAAAAAGAAAAAAAGGGTCGTTTATTGAGGTAAACTTTCCCGGTTTACTTCAATATTCTCTGTATGATCCGTTCGGTTCGGTCAATCGGCCAGGCCGGGTCGAGGGGGTTACACCAACCCATAGGAACACCAACCCTATCATCGGTTAGACGCTTAACCACTAATGAGAGACATGACACCAAACTCCTCGATCGTTAGGGTATTTGGACAGAGACACGAAACACCAACCCCTCGACATCCAATGCCACTTTTTAAAGTGCACTCAATCCTATATCCGACTAACTATATCCGATATCAATTATAAACCATTTCTCAACATCACTTCCCAATATAATTGACATCTAACACATACCTCACTGTTTTCAAGCATCATTAATAAATAACATTACTAAGCATTAAACCATGCTTAAAATCACAAGTATAAATCATATACTTCAAGGATCACTTACCTTGTGCATCCTTCAACATTACATCATTAAAATGGTAACCACATTCTCATAAACATGCTTTAACAGTAGGTAAAACCATTAATTCAAAACAATGCATAAATCATCACTTAATAGCACAACCGAGGAGGAAATTCCTTTCACTTACTTCCGAACTTAGTTAATCATTTCAAGCTTACCACTATGTTCCCAAATCATCTTTTAAAGATTTCAAAACTGAAAAATCATGTTCTCACTCACCAAGACACGCAAACACGACTAGCCAACACGAATCCAAGCAACCAAAACTCACGAACCTTCACTGATTGCTTCTGATACGTTATCCAATGTTTATAACACACAAGAATAAAGGATTAATGCATTAAAATCTCCAGCAAGCAAAGCTACCCTGCTGCTCTGTCAAAAAACACAAAAACGCCTATCTGAAACAACCGAAAACACCTTCAATTACTGATAACTGCGTAAATATCCTTGTTTTCATACATTTTTGCCTTAGCAATTGCCTGCTCTTAAGTTCATGTCATAGCATTTAGGTTGCATTTTAGTTTATTTGGGTGCCATTTTATCTTTTTTTTGGCATGATGGTGGAAAGGTGCTGCTTGAGAGGGGTGGTTTTGTTGTGTGGTGTGCATGACACAAGAATATAGAATGCAGGGAAGCGTGAGAGCTGGGAAATGCTATAGCATTTGAGGACTGAAGGAACTGGCTGACACGCGAGCTGCAGAAAACGCGTGAAGTGCAGAAAAGACAGATCTGACATGTGCAGTCGGCAGTATGACCTGCACATTGTCCTTCTTGTCCCCTTGGATAGAGCATTGTAGGTGGATATTCCTTGGGATCATCAAAGGAATCTTTAGGGCACAAAACCCTAGGAGCCTTCACTATATAAAGGGTGCAATTCCCTCATTTAGACACACGCGGAAAAAAATGATAAGCAAGGCTAGGGTTGGAGAGAGAAAGACAATTTTCCCTTCTTCTTCCACAACTTGGTGTCCTCCATCATTGAACCTCCAAGGAGTGGCCTCGCCAACCTCGAGAGAGGTGGCAGGCCTAAGACAATTCGTGGCAGTCCATGGCGGATCGGGAGTGCTTCTTCCCTTTTGTTTGCTTTAGCATTTCTTTATTTCATTTGGAAAGGGTTGTAATGTTTGATGATACGTTGAATGTTCACCCAGGCGTGAACTGATTTCAGGTGGCTTGAGTTTGATGGATGAATTTTATTTAAGTGATTTTAATGCATGCCTATGATTTTCAACTTTAATCATTGTCTATTCTTTGCTTATGTGCTTTCATATCCTTAAGGTTGTAAGAGCCTTCGAGAGTTGGACATTCCTTAGGTGTAGAATCAGGTTGGTAATCGATAGAGCTAACCTTAGATCCCCAAAAGCAATAGAGTTGGCTGCTGAGAGGCACAACTCTAACCTGCCTTAGAGATAAGTGATATGTTTCAACGACTAAGAAGGGTAGTACTTGATATGTAGATAGCTTGACGGAATCTCACATGGTCAAGTCTTACCTCGGTGGAATCTCACATCATCAAACTCTCATGGCGGTATCTATCATCGCCACAAAGCTTGATGGAATCTCTCATCATCAAGACCTACCGTGGTGGAATCTTTCATCACCACACTCTTACTTTGGAACGGGATGGCACTACCCCCATTGTCTGAACCTAAGAAGACGTACAAATTTTGTATATTATAGTGCACTTCTCATCCTACTGGTCGACCAATTATATCTGGTAACAATTATCTCATCTCGTTCCAATATACTCATTTTAAACATCATTTAACTACTGTTTTTCAATGCATAATCATAAATCTTTCTCTTCCCATTTCAAAAGCATAAACAATGCATAGCATTTTCTCAACAAGTTTTATCTTTGCAAAATCACATTTCTATCTCATGGGATCACATAAATCATCAATTCATATCTCAAAACATAAATAAAACATTAGGTCTACATCTATCTTCAAAACATGAGCATGATCATAAAAATCAATGGGATAAAAACCGAGAAACGAGAGCGAAACATCTAAAACTTACTTCCAGGCTGAGATTAGTGTTTCAAACTCAATCTATACCCCCAAACCTTACTTTCAAGTCTTTGAAAGGCTTTAAAACCAATTCCACTCACCGACAACGCCTCGCTTGCTTTGCCGAAGTGTAATCAACCTCCCAGAACTTCACCAATTTCTTCCAATATGTTCTCTCCTTTTTATACCACACAAGAATAGAGGATTAATGCATCTCAATGCATTAAAATCACCAACAATGAAAGCCACCACGTTGCTCTGCCCAAAAAAACCAAAACGCCTAACCGAAAACACCTTCGATTACTCTACAAACTCAACCCAGCCAAAACCTAACACTTCCATCTACTTTTAATCATCAATTAAACTCCAAAAAATAATCTAATTATATCCTTATACCTACAGCAACACCAAAACCACATTATCACCATAAAAACCCAAAATCTAACAACCTAACAACTAGAGATCCAATTCATTTCGGGATTACTATGATAAAACCTTCATTTCAACTTCATTTAACATCCAAAACATGATTAAAATCAATCAAAACAGTAGCATTACAAAAATCTTGAGAAATCATTTTTTAAAGCTTGATCTCACTATTTTCATCAAATTGATTATAAAACCTTGTTAATAATCACAATTAGAGAGCCAAAGACTTGTGAATTTCATTAAAGAACCTTGATTAGAGGAGAGAAAAGAAAGATCACCTTTAACAGAAGCTTTTCCCCTTGATTGCAATGATTTAGATGAAAACCTTCAAGAAATCCATAGCTAGTTGATGTAGAAATCTATGAGAATCGTTTAGAAATCAAGAATGGGTGAAAAGAGATAAATCTCTGGAGATTTTAGTGATAAAAAGATAGTTTGGCTGATAGGAAAGTTGAGAGAAAAGTTTAGGTGAAAAGTAGGTGTCTTTTGCCTATTTCCGGAATGCTGAGGCTCGTTCCGGAATCTTTTGCCTCTTTAAACCATCGTACCAAAACGTGTCTCTAGGGTTTCCAAATGAACCCGTGTATCGAAACGACCAGCCATGTTTCGAAACGGCCGTTCCGATACGGGGCATTCTGTTCCGAAACACTTGACCGTTGGGTCTGTATTTGAATTGTCTAGAGTTCTGTTTCTTGAATTTTGGTCCATGTTTTCCTTGCATGCAACTGAATGAGTTGCAAATGTCTTTTTGAGCTGAAATTTCACCGGGAAGTATGTAATGAATCTAATAGAAGATTGGTAACTTGATTTCAACAAAAGCCCATATAAGTTTATAAAATATACAAAATGGTCCCTAAACCTAAATTGACTTTAATCGGAAGGTGATTGTGTTGATTTTGAATTCGCTGTTTGTGTACGTACACATAGAAACCTAAGATGCATCTAGACAAGATAAAAAGAAAAAAAGGGTCGTTTATTGAGGTAAACTTTCCCGGTTTACTTCTATATTCTTTGTGTGATCCGTTCGGTTCGGTCGATCAGCCAGGCCGGGTCGAGGGGGTTACACCAACCCATAGGGACACCAACCCTATCATCGGTTAGACGCTTAACCACTAATGAGAGACGTGACACCAAACTCCTTAATCGTTAGGGTATTTGGACAGAGACACGAAACACCAACCCCTCGACATCCAATGCCACTTTTTAAAGTGCACTCAATCCTATATCCGACTAACTATATCTGATATCAATTATAAACCATTTCTCAACATCACTTCCCAATATAATTGACATCTAACACATACCTCACTGTTTTCAAGCATCATCAATAAATCACATTACCAAGCATTAAACCATGCTTAAAATCACAAGTATAAATCATATACTTCAAGGATCACTTACCTTGTGCATCCTTCAACATTACATCATTAAAACGGTAACCACATTCTCATAAACATGCTTTAACAGTAGGTAAAACCATTAATTCAAAACAATGCATAAATAATCACTTAATAGCACAACCGAGGAGGAAATTCCTTTCACTTACTTCCGAACTTAGTTAATCATTTCAAGCTTACCACTATGTTCCCAAATCATCTTTTAAAGATTTCAAAACTGAAAAATCATGTTCTCACTCACCAACACACGCAAACTCGACTAGCCAACGTGAATCCAAGCAACCAAAACTCACGAACCTTCACTGATTGCTTCCGAACGTTATCCCATGTTTATACCACACAAGAATAGAGGATTAATGCATTAAAATCTCTAGCAAGCAAAGCTACCCCGCTGCTCTGTCAAAAAACACAAAAATGCCTATCTGAAACAACCGAAAACACCTTCGATTACTGATAACTGCGTAAATATCATTGTTTTCATACATTTTTGCCTTAGCAATTGCCTGCTCTTAAGTTCATGTCATAGCATTTAGGTTGCATTTTAGTTTATTTGGGTGCCGTTTTATCTTTTCTTTGGCATGATGGTGGAAAGGTGCTGCTTGAGAGGGGTGGTTTGGTTGTGTGGTGTGCAGGACGCAAGAATATAGAATGCATGAAAGCGTGAGAGCTGGGAAATGCTATAGCATTTGAGGAATAAAGGAATTGGCTGACACGCGAGTTGCAGAAAACGCGTGAAGTGCAGAAAAGACAGATCTGACATGTGCAGTCGGCAGTACGACCTGCACATTATCCTTATTGTCCCCTTGGACAGAGCATTTTCGGTGGATATTCCTTGGGATCATCAAAAGAATCTTTAGGGCACAAAATCCTAGGACCCTTCACTATATAAAGGGTGCAATTCCCTCATTTAGACACACGCGGAAAAAAATGATAAGCAAGGCTAGGGTTGGAGATAGAAAGATAAATTTCCCTTCTTCTTCCACAACTTGGTGTCCTCCATCATTGAACCTCCAAGGAGTGGCCTCGCCGACCTCGAGAGAGGTGGCGGGCCTAAGACAATTCATGGTATTCCATGGCAGATCGGGAGTTCTTCTTCCCTTCTGTTTGCTTTAGCATTTCTTTATTTCATTTGGAAAGGGTTGTAGTGTTTGATGATACGTTGAATGTTCACCCAGCCATGAACTGATTTCAGGTGGCTTGGGTTTGATGGATGAATTTTATTTAAGTGATTTTAATGCATGCCTATGATTTTCAGCTTTAATCATTGTCTATTCTTTGTTTACGTGCTTTCATATTCTTAAGGTTGTAAGAGCCTTCGAGAGTTGGACGTTCCTTAGGTGTAGAATCAGGTTTATAATCGATAGAGCTAACCTTAGATCCCCAAAAGCAATAGAGTTGGCTGCTGAGAGGCACAACTCTAACCTGCCTTAGAGATAAGTGATATGTTTCAACGACTAAGAAGGCTAGTACTTGATATGTAGATAGCTTGACGGAATTTCACACAGTCAAGTCCTACCTTGGTGGAATCTCACATCATTGAACTCTCATGGTGGTATCTATCATCGCCACAAAGATTGATGGAATCTCTCATCATCAAGACCTACCGTGGTGGAATCTTTCATCACCACACTCTTACTTTGGAACAGGATGGCACTACCCCCATTGTCTGAACCAAAGAAGACGTACAAATTTTGTATATTATAGTGCACTTGTCATCCTACTGGTCGACCAATTATATCTGGTAACAATTATCTCATGTAACACTCCAATTTTGGGCTTAGAAGTTTAGGGTCTGAACCAGACCGGTCTAATTTTCGGTTCGAATATAAAAGGAGGTTTTAGGGAAAGCCTAGTTTGGGATGCTTTAAAAATATAGAAAAATATCTAAAAATCCTCTTTTAATATATATAAGAGAGTGGTGAAGTCAATTTTACACAATAAGGTTTGGAAATACTACATTTCGGTGTAGTGACTAAAATGCGATTTTTGAAAAGCTTAGTGGTGATTGTTTTGTAAGGATTAAAACTTTGAATCTTTAAGGAGCTAATTTACCCAAAAATGATTTCTCCAGATTTTTCCTTAATTTGGGTGAATTAATTAATGTTTTAATTAATTAAAAGAAAAGGGAAACTACTTTTTGGAATTTCATAACTACCTTTTCCTATATTTTTCTCATTTCTTTTTCTCTCAAAATTCCTTCATCCAAATACTTTTTCTCCAGCAACTTTTGTTATGATCTTCACTTCTATTGATGAGATTTCTATCATCAATTAATTCCTAATCAATCTTGCATCAAATCCTTTTGATTTCCTCATTGAATTTTCAAGGAAATTGGCTCAAATCAAGGAGAAATCACCATTTAGAGGTAAGATTGTTCTTCTCCTCTAAATACTCAGTTTTTTACTGAAATTCCCAAGTTGTCAATCCTTAATTTAAGTTTTATAAATGGTTTAAATGTTAGAAACTTGATTTTGGCTTAAAACTCAAGATTTGGAAGAAATCTTGAAGAATTTCGTTGTGATTGCTTGGGCTCTGTTTTGAGATGATTCTTAAATGTATTTTGGATGTCTAATGATGTAGAAATGAGATTTTATCAATGCAATCCCGAATAGGTTGTAATTCCTAAGTTTTTGCTTATGAAAATGGTGGTTTTTGAGGTGTTTATGGTGTTCTGTTATAGCTGGAGGTATAAGGACGAGTTTAGGTTTATTTTGGATGTTAATTGATGTTTAGAAATGGTTAGAAGTGATGGATCTTGGCTGGGTTAAGTTTTGGAAGTGTTTGGAGGTGATTTCGGTTGTGTTTGGTAGGCGAAATGTTGGTTGTAAGTAGAGCAGCGAGTTTAGGTGTGTTGGCTAAAGATTTCAATGCATAATGATGCATTAACCCTCTTCTTTGATGTGTTTAAAACAGAGGAGACATCTTCGGACACTTTTGGAGTTGATCCAGAGGCTTAATCGGCGTTTCGGCAAGCTAGCGAAACGTAATTGGTGAGTAGAGTTGGGTTTCCAGCTTTGAAACAATTATTTGAAGGTTTTGGGAGCTTAGTTTAAGTCTAAACAACTTAGCTAAGATCAAGAGTAAGTTTTCGGAAAAACTCCCTTGGATGAGCCATGAAGTGGTTTGATCCATTGGTTTTAATTTGCATGTTTAAATTCTGTTTTGAAAGCATGTTTTAGCATGGTTAATGCTGGTTTTGGGAAGACATGTATTGAAGGATGCTCAAGGTAAGAGATCCTTGGATTGACATATTGTTAATATGATTTTGATGCATAGTGATGTATGATGTTAAATGGCTTTGATTAATGCTTTAAAACAGTGAATTGTTGATGGTAAATGATGTATATTGGCAAGTGATGTAATGGTTTAAAAGTACTTGAATCGGATATAGTTAGCCGGCTATAGGATTGGGTGCACCGTGAATAAAGTCGCCTTGGATGTTGAGGGGTTGTGATTGTATCGTAAACTCCATCCAAGTACCCTAACGAGTGAGGTAAGATCACAACGGTGGTTGAAAGTCCGTGCGTGGATCTTGTGTTATGTGTCCCTTGCACTCGTTAGTGGAATTATACAACTACCGATGAGTGATGTGGAGGGGTTGTGATTGTACCGTTAAACTCCATCGCGGTTGTTGAGGGGTTGTGATTGTACCGATAAACTCCACCTTATGTTGTTCGGTAGTGTGTATGAAGCGTGTGGGACAACGCTTGTAATCCGCGTATCCAATTGTGTTTTGTGTTGTAAATTGTTATGAATTATCACTTGAAAGCCAATATGTCGAGTTGAATGTAATGAAGCATGAGATGCTTGTAAAGTATGCAAGGTTGCATGAAAAGAGATGAGCATGTGTTAAAAGCTTTGTAGAAAGTGTTTTCTAGAGTGCATTATTGTGTGGTTTTCTTTAGAGCATGCCTCACTAAGCAATTGTGCTTACACTCTCTCTCTTGTACCAATAATGCAGATAATTGAAGTGTTTAAAGGCAACAAGGAGGCTAGAGTGTCCAAGGGAAACCAAGCTCATGTATGGTGATGTTTTCATACACTATTAGTTTTGGTAATTTGGCAATGGGAACCTAAGATGTGTTTTGGGAGATGTGTTGAGCTCCTTAGTTTGTGGCATGATGCTTTTGATGTTTTGAATTTGTAAATGGCCTCTTCATGCTTGTTTTGGAGTTTGGGGTTGTTGCTTGGTTTTGGATATTAGGATGCATGCCTATAGACATGTGAAGTTTCATGTTTGATGCCATGAATGTGATTAGGAGTTGCAAACATACTCTATATATGTATGATGACTTGTTGGCATGAGTAGGAAGTCAATCGGTTGTGCTTGAGTGGAATTATGTATGAAAAACCAGAAAAACCTGCAGCTTCTGGGCAAACTGTATCGGAACAGGCACTAGCTTTTCGAAACGGGGGCCTGTAATGGCCTTTATGTTTCGAAACGGCTGGAGGTTGTTTCGAAACGATTTGGCTACTAGAAGGCCCTGTTTCGGAACCAGTCTCAGAACCAACCCGTGTTTCGGAACTGTCAATGCCGTTTCGAAACAGGTGACCGTTGGGCACTGATTTGAATGGTGTTGAAGTTTGCAAGCTTTACGTTTTAGTCCTGAAAGTTGTAATTGCAATTGTATGAGCTCGAGAAGTCCAATTAAGGTGAAATTTGACAGGGAAGCATGTAATATGACTAATTTAATATTGGTAGCTTTAAAATCAGTTATGGCCTTCTAATTTTCAGAATTTACATTTTGGTCCCTAACCTTTACTTATTGTGCAATTGAGTCCCTTTCTGTAATCTGATCGCTGTGTTTTACTCGTATATGTATCTCGAGTGTTCGCTTAGTGTTAACGTGCATCTAGTCAAGATTAAAAAAAGGGTCGTTAATCAAGGTTGACTTTCGAGTTGACTTTGGTTTTTCCCGTGTAATCTTTGTAGTTTGGGTCAACCGTTTAGGCCGAGCTAAAGGGGTTACATTTGGTGGTATCAGAGCCTGGTTCTCGTGTAATCGGGAATTGTTATGTGGGTGATGTATGTGTTTATGTTTGATGGACCTTTTAAGTGAAGGAATGTTTTTATGAATTGTGATGTATGGTTGCAATTGTGATGTTATGTTATGTTGAAGCATGTTAGGGGAACCCATTGCCATATCAAAACTAATGAAAGAAATTGTTTTTGGAAAATGAGCTTGAGTACTTGGATTACTTACCTTGTTGAGCCTAATTATGTTTATTGCATTTGTGTTAGTGCATTGTTTCTTGTAAATGGGGCCTCGTAGAGAGATGAGGATGAATACGAGAGCTATGGCTCAGAACGAGAATGAGGAACATGCTGAGAATGTTGTGGATATCCCTCCTCCCCTGGTGGTGGACCACCCGGCGGTGGTGATGCTGGAGGGGATAATGCTGGTATTGGTGCTGGTGTTGGGGTCGCTGGACCTGAAGGTGTGCAGGGGCAAGCTGCTCCTAACATGACTGTGTTGATTCAGGCTATTGCGGGAGCTTTTCAGGTAGCGGTAGCTGGAGCTCACGGAGCTACGCATCAGGGTGATGCTAACGTGAGATTGCCTTTGGAACGTCTTTGCAGTCTGGGAGGGACTGAGTTCAGAGGTTTATCTCCTGAAGGATCTGAATCTTGGTTGGAAAGCACCAAGAGGATTTTGGGGTAAATGAACTGCAACAATGTGCAGAAGTTGGGTTGTGTGGTATCATTGTTGCATGATGATGCTTATACGTGGTGGACGACCACTGTCTCTGGAATGGAGGAAAATGATGTGACTTGGACGTTCTTCTTGAACGCGTTCAAGCGAAAGTATCTAGGAGTGCGATACCTAGATGAGAAGAAAAGAGAATTTATGTCTCTTACACAAGGAAGCATGACGGTGGCTGAGTATGAGATTCAGTTTGTCCGCCTTAGTCAGTACGCACCTGAGTTAATCCCTGATGAGCGGGAGAGGTGTGAACGTTTCCGTTATGGTTTGGTGACGGATGTGAAGACTTTCATGCTTGCTGCTGAGTATACGGATTTTGATGTGCTGGTGAGTAGAGCGAAGGACATTGAGCCGAACTTGGGTTTGTCATCCAGAGGCGTTAGTTCTAGCTCGGGCAAAAGAGCTGCTGAGTGTAGTTCCGGTGGTGGACGAAACAAGAGATGACGAGACAAGAGGTATCAGTTTTCTGCTAGGCGTGGTAACGGAGGGCATGGTGCGCCTGTTCAGGGAGATAGGATGAGAGCTGATCAGAACACGTGCTGGACGTGTGGATCTCGTGGCCATTTGAGGCGAGATTGTCCTCGATCAGCGAGGGAGGTTCAGGCTTCTGTAGCAGTGACCGATAATTCATGCTGGAATTGTGGTTCGGCAGACCACATAAGGAGGGAGTGCCCTTTATTGGCCGGTGGTGGTCAGGGACGTGCTCCTGGGGTAGTTGCACCGCAGAGAGGTCGTGGGCGCGGCCGTGGTAACTTCCAGCACAGAGATGATGGTGGGAGGAATGTGGCGCATGTGGTGGCTGTTCAACATGAGGGAGGTGGCCAGGCTCGAGTGTATGCTCAGCGTGAGGGAAGAAATGATACGGATATGATCGCAGGTACCTTTACTTTGCAATCCTTATCATTACTTTCCTTGATTGATTCTGGATCTACACACTCATACATATTGCGTGAACATGCTCAATTGCTTGGTTTACCTGTTGAGTCTTTGGATGTTGGTATGCGAGTAACTAGTTCCTTTGGTGAGACCGTTGTGACACGGAAGTTGTATAGAAGATGTCCCTTGAAAGTGCAAAACCATGTTTTTCTTGTTGATCTCATGGAATTGTCATTCTATAGTTTTGATGTAATCCTTGGTGTGGATTGGCTTGTTGAACATCGAGCTGTAGTGGATTTTGAGAACAAGCGAGTTTCGTTGAAGCTTGCGGATGATTACGAGGTAGTGGTGGTTGGTGAGAATGTGAAGTTTCTTGCCAATGTGGTGTCTTCGTTGGAAGCAAGCCGAATGCTGAGGCAAGGTTGTGAGGCTTATTTGGCCTTTGTTATGAATCCTAGCTCTAAGGAGTTGCGAGTTCAAGATATCAGGACTGTGCGAGAGTTTCCTGAAGTGTTTCCGGAGGAGTTACCTGGATTGCCTCCTAGTCGGGAGGTGGAGTTTGGGATTGAGTTGTATGAAAACACAACTCTAATGTCCATTACTCCTTACCGAATGGCACCTAAGGAGTTGAAGGAGCTGAAGATGCAACTTCAGGAGCTGCTTGATCGTTGTTTCATTCGGCCGAGTGTGTCACCTTGGGGTGCACCAGTCTTGTTTGTGAAGAAGAAGGATGGCACTATGAGAATGTGCATCGATTATCGTCAGCTGAACAAGTTGACTATCAAGAATCGGTATCCTTTGCCGAGGATTGATGATCTTTTTTATCAGTTCTGGGGAGCGGCTGTGTTCTCTAAGATTGACTTAAGGTCAGGTTATTACCAGCTCAAGGTGAAGGATGTGGATGTGCCAAAGGCAGCCTTTAGGACTAGGTATGGGTATTAAGAGTTCCTTGTGATGCCGTTTAGCTTGACGAATGCTCCTGCAGCTTTTATAGACATGATGAATAGAGTGTTCCATGAATACTTGGACAAGTTTGTTGTGGTGTTCATTGATGATATCCTTGTGTACTCTCGTACTGAGGAGGAGCATGATGGGCATTTGAGGATTGTGTTGCAGGTGTTGTTGGAGAATCGGCTTTATGCTAAGCTGAGCAAGTGCGAATTCTGGCTTAGGGAAGTTGTTTTCCTTGGTCATGTGGCTTCTGCTGAGGGGATTCGTGTTGATCCTCAGAAGATTGAGGCGGTGATGAATTGGAAGCCTCCTAAGTCTGTTCATGAAGTTCGTAGTTTCCTTGGGTTGGCAGGATACTATCGGAGGTTTGTGGATGGATTTTCAAAGATTTCTGCTCCTTTGACGAAGTTGTTGCAAAAGGATGTCAAGTATGAGTGGACAGAAGCAAGGCAACAAGCTTTTGAGAAGCTTAAGGCAGCTTTGACGCAAGCTCCTATCTTGGTTTAACCTGAATTAGGGAAATAGTTTGTGGTGTATATCGACACATCCTCTGTTGGTTTGGGGTGTGTGTTGATGCAAGAGAGTAAGGTGGTGGCTTATGCATCACGCCAGTTGAAGGTGCATTAGCGCAATTATCCTACGCATGATATTGAATTAACTGCGGTGGTTTTTGCTTTGAAGATTTAGAGACATTATCTGTATGGTGAGAAGTGTACTGTGTACACGGATCACAAAAGTTTGAAGTATCTGATGTCTCAGAAAGAGTTGAATCTTAGGCAACGACGTTGGGTGGAGTTGCTTAAAGATTACGATCCGACGATCGAGTACCATCCGGGAAAAGCTAATGTTGTAGAGGATGCCTTGAGTAGAAAGGTGGCAGTGGAGTTCAGGGCTATGTTTGTCAGCTTGAGCATTTCGCGAGATGGGGGTCTTGTGGCTGAGTTGCAAGTAAAACCATCTTTGGTTCAGTTGATAAAGGATAAGCAATTGTTGGATGATTCTTTGGTGCCACATGTTCAGGACATTGCTGAGGATAGACCATCGGATTTCTGTTTTAATGGTGATGGGGTTCTATGTTTTGGGAGTCGGATGGTAGTGCCGAATGATGTAGAGTTGAGGCGTACTATTTTGACTGAAGCTCATAGTAGTCCTTTTGCTATGCACCCTGGTAGTACTAAGATGTATCGTGATTTGAAGGATGAGTACTATTGGGTGGGTTTGAAAAAAGATGTTGCGGAATATGTGAGTAGGTGTATGGTTTGTCAGCGGGTTAAGCCTGAGCATCAGTTTCCTTCAGGGTTGTTGCAACCGTTGAGGATTCCTGAATGGAAGTGGGAAAGAATTACCATGGACTTTGTGTCTGGTTTGCCTTTGTCGCCATCGAAGAAGAATTTGGTGTGGGTGATTGTGGATCACCTTACGAAGTGTGCGCATTTCCTACCTGTGCATACCACGTATACTTTGGATAAGCTTGCAGAGTTGTACATTGTTGAGATTGTGCTTCTGCATGGTTTGCCAAAATCTATGGTTTGGAAGTCGGATAGTAGTGCCAAATGATGCGGAGTTGAGGCGTACTATTCTGACTAAAGCTCACAGTAGTCCTTTTGCTATGCACCCTGGTAGTACAAAGATGTATCGTGATTTGAAGGATGAGTACTATTGGGTGGGTTTGAAGAAGGATGTTGCGAAGTATGTGGGTAAGTGCATGGTTTGTCAGCGAGTTAAGACTGAGCATCAATTTCCTTCTGGGTTGTTGCAACCGTTGAGGATTCCTGAGTGGAAGTGGGAAAGGATTACCATGGACTTTGTGTCTGGTTTGCCTTTGTCGCCATCGAAGAAGAATTCGGTGTGGGTGATTGTGGATCACCTTACGAAGTGTGCGCATTTCTTACCTGTGCATACTACGTATACCTTGGACAAGCTTGCAGAGTTGTACATTGCTGAGATTGTGTGATTGCATGGTGTGCCAAAGTCTATAGTATCGGATAGGGATCCGAGGTTTACGTCACATTTTTGGGAGTGTCTGCATCAAGTTTTGGGTACGCGACTGAATTTCAGTACTTCTTATCATCCACAGTCGGATGGGCAGTCTGAGCGTGTTATCCAAGTGCTGGAAGATATGTTGAGGTGCTGTGTGATTGAGTTTCAGGGTTCTTGGGAGAAGCATTTTCCTTTGGTGGAGTTTTCTTATTACAATAGCTATCAGGCAAGTATTCAAATGGCACCTTATGAAGCTTTGTACGGGAGGAAGTGCATAACTCCTCTTTGCTGGGCTGAAACAGGTCAGAAGTTGGTTTCGATGCCGGCTTTGTTGAAAGGAACCACCGAGAAGGTGAAGCTCATTTGTGAGCGTTTAAAGGCAGCTTCTGATTGACAGAAGTCTTACGCGGATTTGAAGCGTAAGGAGGTTGAGTTTGCGGTAGGTGACCGTGTGTTCTTGAAGGTTTCGCCTTGGAAGAAGGTGATGAGGTTTGGCCGGAAGGGTAAGTTGAGCCCTAGGTACATTGGACCATACGAGGTGATTGAACATGTGGGTCCTATTGCGTACAAGCTGAGGTTACCGCAAGAGTTGGAAAAGATTCATGATGTGTTTCATGTCTCTATGCTTCGGAGGTATAGATCGGATCCTTCGCATGTTATGCTTGTGGAAGAAGTGGAGTTGAATCCAGACTTGACCTATGATGAAGAGCCAGTTGAAATTCTGGATTCGGACAGTAAAGTTCTTCGAGGCAAGACCATTGAATTGGTTAAGGTGTTGTGGAAGCATCGTGGTGTTGAGGAAGCCACGTGGGAAAGAAATGATGATATGAAGAAGTAGTTTCCGTATCTTTTTCCTCCAGGTAAATTTCGAGGACGAAATTTCTTAAGGGGGGGGGAGTTGTAACACCCCAATTTTGGGCTTAGAAGTTTAGGGTCTGAACCAGACCGGTCTGATTTTCGGTTCGAATATAAAAGGAGGTTTTAGGGAAAGCCTAGTTCGGGATGCTTTAAAATATAGAAAAATATCTAAAAATCCTCTTTTAATATATATAAGAGAGTGGTGAAGTCAATTTTACAAAATAAGGTTTGGAAATACTACATTTCGGTTAGTGACTAAAATGCGATTTTTGAAAAGTTTAGTGGTGACTGTTTTGTAAGGATTGAAACTTTGAATCTTTAAGGAGCTAATTTACCCAAAAATGATTTCTCCAGATTTTTCCTTAATTTGAGTGAATTAATTAATGTTTTAATTAATTAAAAGAAAAGGGAAACTACTTTATGGAATTTCATAACTACCTTTTCCTAGATTTTTCTCTTTTCTTTTTCTCTCAAAATTCCATCATCCAAACACTTTTTCTCCAGAACCTTTTGCATTGATCTTCATTTCAGTTGATGAGATTTCTATCATCAATTAATTCCTAATCAATCTTGCAACAAATCCTTTTGATTTCCTCATTGAATTTTCAAGGAAATTGGCTCAAATCAAGGAGAAATCACCATTTAGAGGTAAGATTGTTCTTCTCCTCTAAATACTCAGTTCTTTACTGAAAATCCCAAGTTGTCAATCCTTAATTTAAGTTTTATAAATGGTTTAAATGTTAGAAACTTGATTTTGGCTTAAAACTCAAGATTTGGAAGAAATCTTGAAGAATTTCATTTTGATTGCTTGGGCTCTGTTTTGAGATGATTCTTAACTGTATTTTGGATGTCTAATGATGTGGAAATGAGGTTTTATCAATGCAATTCCGAATAGGTTGTAATTCCTAAGTTTTTGCTTATGAAAATGGTGGTTTTTGAGGTGTTTATGGTGTTCTGTTATAGCTGGAGGTATAAGGACGAGTTTAGGTTTATTTTGGATGTTAATTGATGTTTAGAAATGGTTAGAAGTGATGGATATTGGCTGGGTTAAGTTCTGGAAGTGTTTGGAGGTGATTTCGGTTGTGTTTGGTAGCCGAAATGTTGGTTGTAAGTAGAGCAGCGAGTTTAGGTGTGTTGGATGAAGATTTCAATGCATAATGATGCATTAATCCTCTGCTTTGATGTGTTTAAAACATGGGAGACATCTTCGGACACTTTTGGAGTTGATCCGGAGGCTTAATCGGCGTTTCGGCAAGCTAGCGAAACGTAATTGGTGAGTGGAGTTGGGTTTCCAGCTTTGAAACAATTATTTGAAGGTTTTGGGAGCTTAGTTTAAGTCTAAACAACTTAGCTAAGCTCAAGAGTAAGTTTTCGGAAAAACTCCCTTGGATGAGCCATGAAGTGGTTTGATGCATTGGTTTTAATTTGCATGTTTAGATTCTGTTTTGAAAGCATGTTTTAGCATGGTTAATGCTGGTTTTGGGAAGCCATGTATTGAAGGATGCTCAAGGTAAGAGATCCTTGGATTGACATATTGTTAATATGATTTTGATGCATAGTGATAAATGATGTTAAATGGCTTTGATTAATGCTTTAAAACAGTGAATTGTTGATGGTAAGTGATGTATATTGGCAAGTGATTAAATGGTTTAAAAGTACTTGAATCGGATATAGTTAGCCGACTATAGGATTGGGTGCACCGTGAATAAAGTCGCCTTGGATGTTGAGGGGTTGTGATTGTACCGTAAACTCCATCCAAGTACCCTAACGAGTGAGGTAAGATCACAACGGTGGTTGAAAGTCCGTGTGTGGATCTTGTGTTATGTTTCCCTTGCACTCGTTAGTGGAATTATACAACTACCGATGAGTGATGTGGAGGGGTTGTGATTGTACCGTTAAACTCCATCACGGGTGTTGAGGGGTTGTGATTGTACTGATAAACTCCACCTTATGTTGTTCGGTAGTGTGTATGAAGTGTGTGGGACAACGCTTGTAATCCGCGTATCTGATTGTGTTTTGTGTTGTAAATTGTTATGAATTATCACTTGAAAGCCAATATGTCGAGTTGAATGTAATGAAGCATGAGATGCTTGTAAAGTATGCAAGTTTGCATGAAAAGAGATGAGCATGTGTTAAAAGCTTTGTAGAAAGTGTTTTCTAGAGGGCATTATTGTGTGGTTTTCTTTAGAGCATGCCTCACTAAGCAATTGTGGTTATGCTCTCTCTCTTGTACCAATAATGCAGATAATTGAAGTGTTTAAAGGCAACAAGGAGGCTAGAGTGTCCAAGGGAAACCAAGCTCATGTATGGTGATGTTTTCATACACTATTAGTTTTGGTAATTTGGCAATGGGAACCTAAGATGTGTTTTGGGAGATGTGTTGAGCTCCCTAGTTTGTGGCATGATGCTTTTGATGTTTTGAATTTGTAAATGGCCTCTTCATGCTTGTTTTGGAGTTTGGGGTTGTTGCTTGGTTTTGGATATTAGGATGTATGCCTATAGACATGTGAAGTTTCATGTTTGATGCCATGAATGTGATTAGGAGTTGCAAACATACTCTATATATGTATGAAGACTTGTTGGCATGAGTAGGAAGTCAATCAGTTGTGCTTGAGTGGAATTATGTATGAAAAACTAGAAAAATCTGCAGCTTCTGGGCAAACCGTATCGGAACAGGCACTAGCGTTTCAAAACGGGGGCCTGTAATGGCCTTTCTGTTTCGAAACGGCTGAAGGCTGTTTCGAAATGATTTGGCTACTGGAAGGCCCTGTTTCGGAACCAGTCTCGGAACCAACCCGTGTTTCGGAATGGTCAATGCCGTTTCGAAACAGGTGACCGTTGGGCACTGATTTGAATGATGTTGAAGTTTGCAAGCTTTACTCTTTAGTCCCGAAAGTTGTAATTGCAATTGTATGAGTTCGAGATGTCCAATTAAGGTGAAATTTGACAGGGAAGCATGTAATATGACTAATTTAATATTGGTAGCTTTAAAATCAGTTATGGACTTCTAATTTTCAGAATTTACATTTTGGTCCCTAGCCTTTACTTATTATGCAATTGAGTCCCTTTCTGTAATCCGATCATTGTGTTTTACTCGTATATGTATCTCGAGTGTTCGCTTAGGGATAACGTGCATCTAGTCAAGATTAAAAAGAAAAAAGAGGTCGTTAATCAAGGTTGACTTTCGAGTTGACTTTGGTTTTCCCCGTGTAATCTTCGTAGTTCAGGTCAACCGTCTAGGCCGGGCTAAGGGGGTTACATCTCATCTCGTTCCAATATACTCATTTTAAACATCATTTACCTACTGTTTTTCAATGCATAATCATAAATCTTTCTCTTCCCATTTCAAAAGCATAAACAATGCATAGCATTTTCTCAACAAGTTCTATCTTTGCAAAATCACATTTCTATCTCATGGGATCATATAAATCATCAATTCATTTCTCAAAACATAAATAAAACATTAGGTCTACATCTATCTTCAAAACATGAGCATGATCATAAAAATCAATGGGATAAAAACTGAGAAACGAGAGCGAAACATCTAAAACTTACTTCTAGGCTGAGATTAGTGTTTCAAACTCAATCTAAACCCCCAAACCTTACTTTCAAGTCTTTGAAAGGCTTTAAAACCAATTCCACTCACCGACAACGCCTCGCTTGCTTTGCTGAAGTGTTATCAAGCTCCCGAAGCTCCCGGAACTTCACCAATTTCTTCCAATATGTTCTCCCCTGTTTATACCGCACAAGAATATAGGATTAATGCATCTCAATGCATTAAAATCACCAACAATGAAAGCCACCACGCTGCTCTACCCAAAAAAACCAAAACGCCTAACCGAAAACACCTTCGATTACTCTACAAACTCAACCCAGCCAAAACCTAACACTTACATCTACTTTTAATCATCAATTAAACTCCAAAAAATAATCTAATTATATCCTTATACCTCCAGCAACACCAAAACCACATTATCACCACAAAAACCCAAAATCTAACAACCTAACAACTAGAGATCCAACTCATTTCGGGATTACTATGATAAAACCTTCATTTCAACTTCATTTAACATCCAAAACATGATTAAAATCAATCTCAAATCAATCAAAATAGTAGCATTACGAAAATCTTGAGAAATCATCTTTTAAAGCTTGATCTCACCATTTTCATCAAATCGATTATAAAACCTTGTTAATAATCACAATTAGAGAGCCAAAGACTTGCAAATTTCATTAAAGAACCTTGATTAGAGGAGAGAAAAGAAAGATCACCTTTAACATAAGCTTTTCCCCTTGATTGCAATGATTTAGATGAAAACCTTCAAGAAATCCATAGCTAGTTGATGTAGAAATCCATGAGAATCGTTTAGAAATCAAGAATGGGTGAAAAGAGATAAATCTCTGGAGATTTTAGTGATGAAAAGATAGTTTGGCTGATAGGAAAGTTGAGAGAAAAGTTTAGGTGAAAAGTAGGTACGTAAGAAAATGTTTTGGCCCTATTCAATTTAGTCATTAAAACTTTTAAAATCTTTGTTATCAAATCTAATTTGATAAATCAATTAATTAAATCTTTTAAAAACACAAAATCAATGGAAAAAGGTTGATAACACCTTGGTGTAATAGCTCCCTAAAGATTCTAAGTTTTGGCCCTATTCAATTTAGTCATTAAAACGTATTTTGTAATTTTTAAAATTTAGTCACCATTTTCAAAATACCAATTAAATCAGTCCAATTTTATCAAATTGAACTCTCCAAAACCTTCAAAACATTATTTTAAGATTATAAAAGATTTTTCCATATTTTATCTCCCTCAAAAACTATTTATTTCAAATTAATCCCGAAACTAGCTTAACCCGCTCGAACCGGTTCACCCGAACCGCTTAGCCGAACCCAGCTAACACCTAAGCCCAAAACCGGGGCGTTACAATACATTTATGGTTTTCAATTTAATACCATTTTTTGAAAATCATTTTTCTAATATTATACTACTATGAACATCAGACATCTTTTTTTCTATTATAAATAGGAGTGCCCCGGGTCCCTAGTTTCCTACCCTGATTATGCGAGTGGTGTATTTATTCCTTTGTAAGTTGATTCTCTACAACATTATATCAGGAGTATTTGTGGGGATGACTACAATGTAGAGACTTCATTTTTTATATCCGGGAGGAGTGTTGTTTTTAGGTTTCTCGTGTCGACAAACAATGATATTTCAAAGGTTATGACTAGCCATTATTTTTGTAATGCACAACAGTAGACAAAGTATTTTCAAAGTATTTTGAAAAAGATTACCCAAAATACTATTTTCTGTAGCTGTTGGTTCTACATGGGAAGGCATAGCGGATTCTTGAAGCTGTTGATGTGTGTTGCACTTTGGTCGTTTTCCCTTTTAACGTAAAATGTAAAATGTCGCAAATCTTAGTTGGTTTATTTGTTAGGAACATAAGATTGCAGTGTTTGGTTGGAAGAATATTATATTAATTGGAGGAAAAATGACCAAATTCTCTGTATGTTTTATGAAATTTTATCTATATGGATGTTTATCATGATATGAATTTTATCATTATGAATATAAGTTTTCATTAATTTGAGTTTAATGTATTATTCAGCTTTTACATCTTATGCCTATAAATAGATGATTCGATGAAGACATTGCATACATGTCTATATTGAGAATATATATAAATCTCCCTATTTCTCTCATAACTGTGTTCTTTTGTTCTTGTTCTTTGTTATTTTTTCCCTATTCCATATTTTATGCACAATAGCATAAACGGTTTATAGGGAAAATGTTGTTGTTCATATATCAACCCTAGCGGTTGCAAAGATTACCAACCAATAAGCTATTCTATTGTCTGGAACTATCCTATAATGTTACCAGATATTCTTACTTTTTTAGTCGGACTAAAATAACACGAGTACGGAATCTAGACTTCGTAGTTCTGAAATCGAGAACAAGAACTCCTTTACTTACATTTTAGTGGTTGTTGGGATAGATGGATTTCAAATTAAATTCCTACTCGTTCTTTTAGTAACGGTTGGTGATAATATTGGGTTACATTTATGGCCAATCATATTAGAAACGAAAAGACAGTTTCGGGCGAGAAACAAAAATGTTAAATCATTTCCAACCAATAACTATGGATTTCGATACTATTCATTCAGATCTTAAACTGAAATCGTTAGTAAAACATGTAATATTTCAGATTTCATATGATAAGCTCGAAATTGTATATGCAAACATTCTATACTCGTCGCATTATAGAAAACACACTTTCTGCGACCAATTACATGGCACATCTATGTTGAGGTTTACTATTTTATTGTATTATATATACAAAGACAACCATGTCACGAAGCGTACAAATCATGTACACAATTGGTTTACTATCACTTTTTTAAGATTAATTACATCATTAATGAACATAAAGTAAATCATGTATACAATTGGTCCAATTTGTAAGCCTAAAACAAATTGTATAACGCACATTTCATCCATCTGGTCATCCTCAATTCACCATTTGCTTTCATTACCTTACTTATACATTTTTTAATTACTTGATAAGATAATTTATTCTTTATAGAACCATTTCATACCAATTACCGATTATTATACAAAACATCATGAGATATATAATAGTTACAAATTCCTCTAATTAAAACATTCATAACCAAAGATCCGGATTGAATCGAGACAAGATGAGCATATCAAAATAGTTATAAGTCAAAATATGAATTAGGGTATCAAACTTTAAAGTCAAGGTTCAGTACTAGGAGAATTAATGACCAACTTGAAATGTGAGAACAAGCAGTAACATTATTGGTTTGATTTTTTGAGTTTCGAACAAACCACACTAGGTTTCGAAACTATATGTCTGAATGTCCCACAGCGATTGTCACAGTTTCATTAAATAATTTAAGTTTCGCTTTTGCTAAGTTCCGGTATAAATTTACTAGTATCAACATTCATAATCCGAGTTTCGATTTAACTATTGTCCTAGTATATGCAAACACTACAATGTGTACTAGGGGTGTTCATGGTAGGTTAACTGTACCGTTTAGCTTAAACGGTTGGTTAACCGTTATAGCGGTTATTATTCATAACTTAACCGTTACTAACCGTTAAGAAACGGTTAACCGTTAATTTTTTAAATGGTTAACCATTATAGTGGGTAACCGTTAAGGAACGGATCAGTTACAGGTTAACCTGTAACCTATTACAATTTTCTTTTCAAATGTTCATTATTTCTTTTTTTAGAATAATAAATATATCTCTCCGATAAATATTGTATTGATTTTTTTTAAAAAAATTAACTTAAGTAGAGAAATTTTAAACACAAACTGTACACTTAGTTAAAATAAAATACCTATAGATTAAGCTATAGGTTAACCATTAACCGTCTTTTTTAGCGGTTCAGTTAACCGAAACCGTTTAATCTTAACGGTTAGGTTAATTAACCTATAAAATGAACAGTTATACTGGTTAACGATTACTGTTTACTTTACACACCTCTAATGTGTACATAATTATCATTCAACATATAATTACATATCGTTCAAATACTCAAAAAGGATTATAGTCTTCTTCCACAGTTTCAGTGGGATTGTTTGAACCTCCCCAGTCACTCATTCATGCTTCCTCCTGCTCCTAATAAGGGCAAAAAATCGTTTCACACGTTATAATTGACCTATGATACATGCGAACATGTAATTTTAAAAAATAGGGACTAACATTTTCATTGATCGGATGCATGTTGTCCGTTGCACTATCTGAAAATTCCAAGTCCGTAGCATAAAAACCATCATTACATGCGGATGATGGTGTTGCCAATCCTAACTTCAAATTAGGACATGCCACTTTATTGTGCCCTTCTAAAATACAAATTGAACAATGGTGCCTACTCATGCTTCCAACTTTTTTCGACCTTGTATCTAGACTTTTGCCTTTCTTCCTTGATCGGTCCTGAACTCTTTTGAGTGGTGTGGTTTGATCATAAGAATCATTCAACATAGAAGATGCCTCGAGTTCGTTCGCCAGTCTATGAATCTCATCTTCAACTCGTCGATAGCTCTCTTCCGTATTTGCTGCAATATGAAAAAGTTTATTTGCAATCAATTGGAGCGAAGAGAACTGAGCCAAGCATTTTGCTTCAGCGGGAACATTGAAGTCCACAAATGATGGGGCAACAACCTTCACATTCTTTGTTCTTCAATTTAGAATCAATGAATTTGGGATATGTGTTCTATCCATGATCTTAAGAACGTGTAGTTGATGTCTACATGAAAACTCGAATGTCTCAAATTTACGACAACAACATGTTAGGGTTTCTATGACAACATAAAATTGTACTTCATATTCCTTGCCCGGTTTTATATATTTCTTCAGATAAATACGGTGAACATTATTGCCTTCGTCTTCTCGCCGTGATACACTATACAATGTCTCACGCATAAGTTCCTCTTGGAAGGTCCTATATGATTTTCTTGTATATAGTTCAGCTGCATGGCCTTCTAGCTCTTTCAATTTTGACAGTTGCATCGGCTTACTCTGTGTACAAGTAAAATCTAATTTCAACTTGTCCATGCGCATTTGACCTATCGAATCTTCAATTGTACGAATAAACTCTATATACGTCTTTTTTCACTTAAGGAAAATAGCTAGAGACGCATTCATTGATTCGCACCTTTGGGTTGACCGCATGTTTGCAAAAAAATGACTCGTAATATACGCTTGTGCCCATAAGTGCCGAATGTTGCTCTTCTCCAACACCCATTGATGGTCTTCAAAATTAAACTTCTCAATAGTTATCTCCCATTGTTCATCAAATTCCTCAGGTGCCCACAAATCATGCATGCATCTGCTAAATTCCTTCATAAAATTTCCATCCCTAATATTAGCTTGTGCATTGCGAGCTAGATGCCAAGAACATATTCGATGTTTAGCATCGGGAAAACATTTTTGATCGCCCTTTGCATTGCCCTATCTCCATCTGTAACAACTGAAAGCAGAGACTTCTTCAGCATAGCTTCTGCAAAAGCATTTAAGACCCACTGAAACGTATATGTAGTCTCGTTCGCAAGGACAATAACAACAAACACAATTGTTTGATGGCGGTGATTTACACCAAATATGGGCATAAGAGGTCAGTCGTATGCATTACCCTTGTAGGTGGTGTCAAATGCAATAATATCACTGAATATGGCGTAGTCAACTCTAGAAGTTGAATCAGCCCAAAATAGATTATGCAAACGATCCGGATTGTCGACTGAGATTTATATGAAAAAAATCAGGATATATCTCTTTCTTCGCGTCGAAGTAACCTAGTATGACATTCATATCCCCATCGATAACTTCATTAGCTTTTATTTTGTGGAGGGCATTATATAGGTCTTTCTTAGTAAAACCAACAGTTTAATAACCACAACATTGTTGCATGAAGAATTTCATAATTTTGATGTTGACACCGACATTTTGCAAAGCTGAAGCCTCTACAATATCAGCCTTCGTCATATATCGATGCGAATGAAGGAGTGGTGCCATGAATGGTGGACAAAGTTTATGGTTATTGTAAAGTTCTTAAAATTCCTATATTGTATGCCCATTTTAGCTCATATTGTCACTGTTCTTAAGCCCATTTTAGTTCATACTTAGGTTTCCATGCATATTTTACAGCATCTTTCCTTCACTCAGCCTATTACAGTATTTACGATTATATGTGGAGAAAAGACACTATTTTTGGTTGCATTTGCATTACAGGTTACAGGAGACCGACACCGGCACACACCGCAGCAGCAAAGCAGAAGAATGATGGGAGAGGAGGAGAAAGTAGAATGATCACATCCAGTCACACAGGACGAACCATTGGTTCATAGAAGAACTGTACTGACGTAGTTCAAAGAATGGGCCGTCGAGATAGACTGCCGCCAGCACTGCCGTTGCGGCGACACATTGAAGATTGGCCAAAAGAGAGTGTGATATGAAGAGGAGAATTTCTTGGATCAACAGAACCAAGCCACGTGACGAATAAAGCCCAGGAGCACCCAAAGATGACGTGAGAAGACCCAAACAAGAAAGGAGCTTGCAACCGAACAAAGCACAAAAGAGGAGTTATTTTTGGAATAAAATACTCAAACGTTTAATTCCAACTCAACCTCCACCCAAAGAAAGACTTCTTCTACAAATAGGGTTTTCACATGTAGCAACCTATAAAAGGGGGGCTTGGCCGATTTGGAAAACAACAACAAGGAGAGATTAGGATTTTTTAGAATTTATTTTTGTGTTTTCTTAGTCACATTATGTTCTAAACTTTCCTTAGGGTTAAGATTGTTTTGTTTAGTAGTTGTGAGTACGGTTGTAATTAGTTAAAGTTTTATGCAATTCAATTAAAGGTTTGTTTATTCCATGTTCCTCTTCTTTGTTTGCAATAGAATCGAGAGATCTTTGTGAGCACATCTATTTGTTTCAATTCAAGATAGTTAAAACTCAAGAAAGAGATAAACATGATTTCCTCCAATTAAGGCGAGAATCAGCTTAGCTTAGAGATAAGTCTAGGTTTAATGTGGATAAGAAGGAACGTGGAGAGGTTGTTGTTCAATCTAAGTTTACGCCGAGAGGTACTGTCGAAGAGTGGGCATCAACAATATTAAACCTAGAGATAAGTTGGAATAAGATTAGGACGTTCTACCGAACCTTGAATGCCCGTCGAGTTACCCGTCGTGGCAGTGTTCTATCTGTCACCTTTCGTGGTAGGCATTATCGACTTTGCATCACAAGACTTTTTCAAGTTCAACGCAGCTTCACACTACGACGCAACTTAATCTGACTCATCTTTTTATTCTAATTACTCAAACTTTCTATTATTCGTTTACTTTAAGTTTATACAACTATCTCAAACCAACCTAAATCAATTGTGTTTTTACTTTTCTCTGTGCAGAAATTTAATCTTGAAGAGCTATCCAGTCCCTAAGGAGACGATAATCTTTTATATTACAACTAGGCATCAGTATACACTTGCACTTAAAGCGTGACTGTTTCACAGCCTACAAGTTTTTGGCGCCGTTGCCGGGGACTGGCAACAATAACTTTGTTTTTACTTTCTACACTTTTCCTTTTTTACATTTAATTTCAGTTTAGTTTTTTCTTTATTATCTTAAAAAAAATCTCACAACTTCTTTGTTCCAGTTTATGACCAGATCAAATCTGTCGTCTAAACAATTGTTTATTAACAAGATCGAACGAGAAGCAAGAAAAATCAGAAGAGAGGCACGTGAGGCATTAGCAGCAGAAGCAGCAATGCATAATGACAATGATGGCAATAATGTCGTCGTGGTAGACCCCGCGATAGATTGTAGACGGCAAGATCAGCAGCCACAACTTCTTCCTCACAGCCAGCAAAGACAAGTTCGTATTACTCGATATTACATGGAGGAAGACATTGACAGCCTTGACTCTACAGTCATAGAACCAGACATCAATGTCAATCAATTTGAACTCAAGCTAATTATGTTCAATATGATCGATAAATTGGAACAGTTTGGGGGCACAACAAATGAGGATGCTAGGCAACACATGAAGTCATTCTTAGAGATTTACAAGTCTTTTAGAATTCATGGATTACCCCTGATGTTCTGAAGTTGCGGCTATTCCCATATTCACTGAGGGATAGGGCGAAAACATGGTTAAATAGCCAGACAATTGGTTCTATTGAGTCCAGGAAAGACCTGTGTCGAGATTTTCGGGCTCGTTTCAATCCATCAAATGTCATTAATCATATACACAGCGAGATTACCTCTTTCTGACAGGCTGGTGACGAGGCGATGTATGAAGCATGGGAACGCTACCGAGAACTTCTGTACAAATGTCTGCTACATAGATTGCCTCTTTGGACGCCAGTATCTTCGTTTTACAATGGTGTTAATCAACCCACCAGAATGATGCTAGATGCGTCAGCAAATGGCATACTCCTTGATAAGGCACCAGAGAAGGGAATGAGGATTCTGAACCAGTTGGCCAAGAATGATTACCAATTTTCGTCCGCCCGCCGTGGCGGCATTAGACGACAAGCCATGGTGAATGAGTTGGAAGCCTCAGAGTCTGTGAATACCCATATAGATAAGCTGACCAGATTGGTGGAAAACATGATCAAACCAACATGAAGATCACATGAGGTAAAAGCAGTGGAAGCCTTTTGTGATGAATGTGGTGGAGACCATGACTCTACAAAATGTAAAGAATCTAGAAATTTCATGGGAACCTACAACCAGAACAGTACCCCTAACTCGAACACATACAACCTAGGTTGGAGGAAACATCCAAACTTCTCATGGAGTAACCCTAACACTGCATAAAATCCAACGAACCAGAATACAGGCTATCAAAGGAACCCGCCTCGGCAGCAGATGCAACAACAACAACCTACAACAAACAATTCTCTATAAGCCACTTTGAACACTTTTATGTCTCATACTAGTGCTTATATTGCTAATTCTGATAAGTTTGTTAACAAGGTTAATGTTTTCATGGACAGGATCGAAGTGCGGAAAATTAATGTGGGAGTCGTCATCTGTCAGGAAATCTATGCCTACCATCAGAGGCCAAAGGGCCGCCTTTTCTTCCTAAACCTCATCAATGGGATGTGTACGAACTTCAAAGTCCCTACGGACGAAGCTGACGTGATGACACCCCACAGGAAGAGGTGGACGAAGGATTTCATACACAAGATGATGGAGCGGACAGAGGTGGCGCCAGAAAATGAATATGATCCAATGCCGCGGTGGCAGAAACAGCCCAGGGCGGGCACACAGATCAGACCTTCATCAACCCTACCAGGATGCTCTAGGATATCTACAGGAAGCTGCAATGGATGGAGCACAGGAACTTGAAATTTATGGAATATGCGTGGAACTACAACACAGGGTTCGAGTTATTCCTCAAGGAGAAGTTCCCATGGGATGACCTCCACTTTCCTACATTCCCTGCTGAGATCACGAAAGCTGCCATGGCGAGCCGCTCTATCCCGGACTCCCCCACCGCGACATCACCTACAGCCGTCAGGGCATCCAATTAAGGCTCCTCCTTAGCCGCCAACACCCCACCTGCCTCTTTAGCATATCCACAAGGCCACCGCTCTCCGTCTCATGACTTCTTTGACGATTCTGAAGACGACTCCTCACCTGTCACGGCAGCACAACCCGTCACGGCAGCACCTGCAGCGGCAAAAACTTCTAGGAAAAGGAAGTATCATTGCATCTCAGCCGATTCAGACGAGGAAGAATCCAATGATATTGTTCCAGTGACCAGGAACACACCGCCCTCTAGAATCCAACCACGAAGGACTTCAAAGAATGTCCAACAATCTCTTTTAAAGAGGAGGCGGCTGGACCTATCCGACGACGAAGACGAAGTGGCCCAAAATTCATCCTCCTCCTCATTTTAAATGTAACCTGTTTCTTTTTCCTTTTATTTTTTAGTTTTCTTTTCTTTTTATTTTTTATGTATTTTTTGTATTTTGTTGCATTGAGGGCAATGCCCGCCTCGAGTTTCGGGAGGGACAGTCCACCTTAGTGTAGTTCATATGTAGTTGCATATTAGTTAATCATCTTAGTTTCATTGTACTTATCTCTTCTTTAATGAAAAAGAACTTGTTAAACAACTTGTGCCTATGATGGAATATCCGACAACTCGCACCATTAAAAAATACCTTCAATTTTTTGGGTAGAATGAAGATGACTTAGAAATCTACTATAGTGCTATTTATCCTTAACACAATTGTGACAGGTTGATTGATAGATTGAAGTAGTGAACATAAATTGTTTAATTATTTGGTACTTTTAATTCACATGCATTACAGGACGCCGCCTCAGCAGCAGAAGTTGTCAATACTTAGAGAAAGGTCGTTGTGGCAGGTAAAACAAAAAAATGCAATCCTAGAGGTGCCGCAACAGGCTCTAGGCGGCTAGAGGTGCCCGAAATTGGCCCTAGTCGTAAAAAACAATCCTAGAACTGCTATGTTGCTTAGAGGTACCCAAAATTAGCTAAGTCTTTTGTTCACTTAAATAGTTCTTGAAGATCAACTTGTACACAATTTAGCACACACTTGATCACAAGCATTACAGTTTGTTTTCGAGAAAATTCATGCTATCCTACACACTAAAATGATATAGGTGCCACGGCCTTGAGGCATGAAATCAAGTTAAAGACATGTCCCTTTTGTTGAAGTAGGGGTAAGTACTTATTAGGTTTTGCATCGCTTGAGGACAAGCAATAGTTCGAGTTTAGGGGTGTGTAAAGTGCTTAAAAGTCATATGTTTTATGCCCATTTTAGCTCATATTGTCACTGTTCTTAAGCTTATTTTAGTTCATACTTAGGTTTCCATGTATATTTTACAACATCTTTCCTTCACTCAGCCTATTACAGTATTTACAATTATATGTGGAGAAAAGACATTGTTTTTGGTTGCATTTGCATTACAGGTTACAGGAGACCGCCGTCGGCACCCATCGCGACAGCGAAGCTGGAGAATGATCGGAGATAAGGAGAAAGCAGAATGATCACATCTAGTCACACAGGACGAACCATTGTTGTAGAGAAGAACTGTACTGACGCAGTTTAGAGAATGAGCCACCAAGACAGACTGCCGCCAGCACTACCGTTGCGGCGGCACATTGGAGATTGGCCAAAAGGGAGTGCGATATGAAGAGGAGAATTTCCTAGATCAGCAAAATAAGCCACGTGACGAATAAAGCCCAGGAGCACCTAGAGATGACGTGAGAAGACCCAAACAAGGAAGGAGCTTGCAGCCAAGAAAGCCCAAAAGGAAGAGTTATTTTTGGAATAAAATACTCAAACGTTTAATTCCAACTCAACCTCCTCCTTGTAATACCCCATTCCCGGTTTGATTGAGAACCAAGTCAAAAGGTGATACCGATGATCAATATAGTGGTTGATGCAATAAAATTTCATTTTAGTATTAACAATTACACTGATAACATACAATAACTCATTACCACAATACATCTTAATGTGATTGACCCATTCATAACATTAATTAATCAATTAGGGCTAAATAATAAATATTACAAGTTTTAGGGACCAAACTGTAAATTCAACAAATTAAGGGTCCTTCAATGCAATTGATTCGATTAGATTGAAATTCACCACAATATTAACATACTTGTAAAATTTCATACAATTTGGAGTCCATTAGCTTATTCAATTTAATCTCTTCAATTTTAGTTACTAAACTGTGAACATTGCAAACTATTTAATATGCCTTTAACTAACTTAACTAACCCCGTATCGAAACACCCTAGGGCTGTTTCAAAATGGGTGCACGATGGTCAACCCATGTTGACTTTACTCCTTTAGACCGTATCGATACGGACACACCAATATCGGTACAGGTTGACTTTACCTTTCTGAGCGTATCGATACGGAAACACCAGTATCGATATGGATTGACTCCCTTTGACTTTAACCTTTGACTCGTATAATACGCTATGAACCTGTATCGAAACGATCGATTCCAGTGACAAAATGTTTCGAAACAATTATATTTCGTTCCGATACGCCATGTTCTTTATGTTCAATTATGCAAACCTGTATCGATATGCCATGACCCGAATCGATACGGCTCGGCCTATAATGATAGATTTTTGCTGGTTTTTATTCGATTTGACTTACTGAACGATGTCCAAATGCAATGTAACTTTACACACGACATTTCAATGATATAAACTACTAGCATGCCAAATTTCATAATCATACGAATATGTTTGCTATGTTTTTACCTTTATGAGCCAAGTATGCACTTTTTAACCACTTAAAGCCAAAAAAAGACCATTTAGGGCCATCAACCATATTAAAACATAGGCATATCACAAACATATCAAAATGGGCATAAATGACTAGTTTAACAACTTTTCCACCTTCCTAGGAGTTCTTAAGATCAAAACACATTACTTTAGGGCTTGTAGTGACTTGTCTTGCCTTGACTATCCGATCCTCGAACACACGGTCTTTCAACCTGAAATGCATGAGACACAATACATTAGGCATACGTTGCCTAGTGAGGTAGTCATAACAAAATGAATGGAAATATAACAAGTATCTCATATTCATGGTCTCATACTTATCAATGTCAATATAATGCATCAATATGCTCATCAATGTTACTATTATGCTTTAATATACAATGTTCAACTTATTCATTTAACCATTAGCCCTTAGATTGAATCAAGATAGTGGATACACGAATTCCTATGCCTCGCCAAATCAATGAATGGTCTAGTCCCTCCGCCTCACCAATATGACCAATATCAATACACATCCCTCCGCCTCGCCAAATCAATATAGGTCGTAGCCTTATTATTGTAGTCCACCCGTACACTGAGCTCATGAATTCTATGGCATGCCAATTGTATCCAATGTCTATTCAAATCCAAGGTTTCAATGTTCATATACATAACCAATATTCAATGAGAATTCCAATGACCAAGGATTTCAATAATATCAATAATAAACATGTCTCATAATCAATGTTTCATGGTTCAATGTCAATATCAATGTCCGATAATTTCTTTGCAATGTTTCAATGCCAATAACTATATCAATGACAATACCAATACTATGTCCGATGTTCAATAACAAACTTACCGACACTTACCAAAGTGTACGATTAATGATCTGATGTAACTTCCTCAATGGTAATGTTACGTAAATGATCAAAAACGACAATAAAAGATTCGGGAAGGCTTTTCGCCTAATCTTGAGACTCCAACTACACTCACCTTGATAATCCGAAGCTTTCAAGGCTCTCGGATGAAAATCCCCTTGTTCCTAGATTTTTATGGAGACGATGGATGCCCTTTATCAACTTCTTGAGCTAGGAAATCAATAGGGAGATTATCAGGATCGATATTATGATATCAAAGTCAATACAACGATATCAAAATCAATATCCAAATTTAATATAAACATCAACGATGAATTATCCATGGATAGCTAAAACCCTAACTTGAGATTAAGCTTGACACATCCATGGAATCCAAAGATTGTTTGAGGATTATTGCTTACCCGAATGATGGCAATGATTCGATAGCTATAATGTGAAGAAATTCAAAGCTTGAAACCTCCTACAATGGTGGTGCTTGCTTGTTGGTGGGAGGAAAAAGATGAAGATGATGAGAGGTGTGTGGTTATTTGCAATCGGGTAAGTTTGTCTCTTTTGCTATTCTATAGCTTTTTAATTAGTATAGGTTTCCTTCCATTGAAGGAAACTCTCCATATATTCCAACGTATGGGAATTTTAATGAAAAAGGGGCTAATCGCAAGATTAGTCCCTCAAATCTCAAGGCTTTATAATTTTGACTCCCAACTCTCAATTTTCCACAAGTTAGCCACTATAGTATTTTCGATACTATTCAATAGGATCCAGTAACAAAGATTCAACTCAATTAGAGTCCAATATCAACGATTAACTAGTCAATGCTATCTTTAGACTTTATCGATGCAAAATTTCCGATCACTAGAACCTAATTCCGACTATACTGGATTTTGGCGTGTTACACTCCCAAGGAGAGACTTCTTCCTTAAATAGGGTTTTCACGTGTAACCACCTATAAAAGGAGGGCTTGATCGATTTGGAAAACAACAACAAGGAGAGATTAGGATTTTTTAGAATTTATTTGTGTGTTTTCTTAGTCACATTATGTTCTAAACTTTTCTTAGAGTTAAGATTGTTTTGTTTAGTAGTTGTGAGTACAGTTGTAATTAGTTAAAGTTTTTATACAATTCAATTCAAGGTTTGTTTATTCCATGTTCTTCATCTTTGTTTGCAATAGAATTGAGAGATCTTTGTGAGCACATCTATTTGTTTCAATTCGAGAGAGCTAAAACTCAAGAAAGGGATAAACATGATTCCCTACAATTAAGGCGAGAATCAGCTTAGCTTAGAGATAAGTCTAGGTTTAAGGCAGCTAAGAAGGAACGTGGGAAGGTTGTTGTTCAATCTAGGTTTACACCAAGATGTATTGTCGAAGAGTGGGCATCAACAGTATTCAAACATAGAGATAAGTTGGAATCAGATTAGGACGTTCTGCCGAACCTTTAATGCCCGCCGAGTTGCCCACTATGGCAGTGTTCTATCTGTCACCTGTCGTGACAGGCGCTATCGACTTTGCATCACAAGACTTTTTCAAGTTCAACGCAGTTTCACACTACGACGCAACTCAATCTGACCCATCTTCTTATTCTAATTACTCGATCTTTCTATTATTCGTTTACTGTAAATTTATGCAAATTTCTCAAACCAACCTAAATCAATTGTGTTTTTACTTTTCTCTGTGCAGGAATTTAATGTTGAAGTAGCTATCCAGTCCCTGAGGAGACGATAATCTTTTATATTACAACTAGGCATCAATGTACACTTGCAGTTAAAGCGGGACTGTTTCACAGCCTACAATTTATGTTCATTATCAGACAATGTTATTATCCATCTATTCGGAGCTTTTGCATGGACCACTACTCTAGCCTTGCAATCGCTCATTGTTTGTGGACGTGGAACGCGTGAATGTTTCACCTCGTCTACTTTTGATTTTATTTGCCCTTGTTTCGAACAACAAAACTCTTGCTGGTATTTATTTCCATTTCTAACCCGACTTGTTCCACGATGTACACTAAATCTATTTTGATTTGCGTATTCCTCATAAAATTCCCATGCTTCTTTCAGCGACGTAAATGTCATGCCAACAATTTTATTCGAAATCTCCACACTATCTCCTCCTACTTTAGCATCACCTACTATACTCGAAACTTCCATGATGAGTATATCTGCCACCTAAGTAAATGAATATGAAATAACTGAAACATTGCATGGAATTAAGTTGCATAAAAGTACAAAAAATTTCTTCTTGTGAACTTGCAATTACCTACTTTAGACCGTTTCTGCTAGATTAAAAGGTTTATGAGCTTCAAGATAAACAACTTCTTTAATGGGAAGGGTATTAAGAGGACAGAGACGTGTTTTGAAGTTGTTAGTACATGCCCTGGGATGGTATGGTAGTTGCAACATTTATTATAAACTTTTAATCAACATTTCTGTTGGAGTAAATAAATGTAACCATTATGCATAAAATTTATTTCAAAAGTTTCAAAATTTTAACTGTACGTTTCGATATTGATTAAATATCTTATGTTGCAGTAATTGCTACAACGTCTCAGAACTGGTATCTAAGTTTTGATACTTTACAAATATTTGAAATTTTAATTCTAAGAATTTCGGTTTTAAACTTCAAAGATATTACTTTTTCGGTTGCCGTTCCCGCTTCTTTTTCCATTAAAAGTAGCAAAAACTATGATCCGGTTCCGCTATTTAACGTAGAGTATATATATCAAAGTTAGAATTTCACAACAAAAAATTATTGCCCTTTTTCTTTATCCTTTATCCTTTCACCATTCCTCCATTCCATCCATTCCTTCATTCCTTCCATTAACTTTATCCTTTCACCAATCAAACCTTCAATACACCATATCCTCATCCAATTCAGTTTAATTTGAATCTGCATGCATCGAAGGGATTTCTAGAAACCCTAGTTTTTTTTAAATAGCCTCGCCTTTGTTTGGATTTCTTGTACCTTCAATAGCCTTGTTGAGAAATATGATCACAAACACAAACTGTGATTAGATTAAAAAGTACAATCTCAAATTTGATACATGGTTCATTGCTACTAAGTGTTGAGTGCATAAAAGTTCTATATTTTACCCCTCATTTACCCATATTTTTGATACACTCAAGCATGATTAATTGCATTTAGGATAAATTTTTGCATACACATCAAAATTAGATAAAACTGAACAAATGGTGCTGAACTTGGTCACTTTTGCACGTACCTGCCGCGGCAGCAATCCAGGGCAGCAAAGGAGCAGAAGCGAATTGAGGAGCTGGAGTGGAAAGACAAAGAGCACTGTCTATCGTGACACCTGCCGTGGCAGCAATGATGACAGAGAGACACTGAGGTGGAAAAGTGAAGTGGAGCTCGACAGATAGAGGATTTCAAGCCGGTCTGTCGTGGGTCACTCCCATATTTTTCTGAGCCCTGAAGCAGAAGGAAGGCCAGGCCCAAAGTTCAAGGAAGAAAGTCAAAACAGTATGTGTGTCAGTTATTTTTATATGATGTCCTAGATTGTGTTGTAATTCTCTCTTCTTTGTATATCCTGAGCTAAATATTTGCTTAATCATTTCTCTGTGTAGGTGCGTAAATGTGCTGTTGACAAATCCTATTTGGGTAGTTGTGACACGAATGCAGGTGAAAAGAAAATGTGCATTTCAGGAAGCTTCTTATTTGCTGTAAAACATGGAAGGAATAGAACTTCATTGTATGCATTCTTCAACAAGTCCACAAATAAACTTATAGCTGAATAATAATAAGCATGGAGCTTTGGATGTAAGCAAATTGGATTCTTTAACTATTCTAGATTCCCGGAAATAATTATGCCTTGAGAAAATATGGCCCCTTGAGTGCGGTAAATGTGTTCTTAACTACTATGCCCAACATTATTTTATACTTAGCTTCTGCTCTTTTGTCTTAGGTCACGCATAAAAATTCGCTTTTGTTTCGAGTTCTGAATCATGCATGCAATCTGAAAATATCCCTGTCTTGTTCAGTTTAAATGCTTGTTCATATTTAAATTAAACAATTATTGTAATGCAAACTCAAAAAAAAATCTCCAAGAATGACCATTCTAATAATAGCTTGGCAACTACAGCTCCAGAGGAAACAGTTCTTCCCGTCATTGACCCTCTTTCTTATGGAACGAGCCATGTGGTACGTACTGTTGCTTTGTCTGTACTGTTCTTTATGTAATTCACTAATAACATCCGATCCAAGTTATCTCTAATTGAAATAGTAGGATATTATTGTCTTTAAATCCTATAGTAGGAAATAGAAAAAACATGAAAGAAATAATAAGGATATGATAGTTGATAGGATTGATGTTTGATGATAAACTTAAAGGTGATTCTAGGACTTTTAACTGATGTAGATGATAGTTGATAAGATTTCAAGTCGGTCTGTCGTGGGTCACTCCCATATTTTTTTGAGCCCTGAAGCAGAAGGATGGCCAGACCCAAAGTTCAAGGAAGAAAGTCAAAGCAAGAAAAGAGGACGAATTAGAGGCATCTACTCAAAAGATTTAGTCTTTAATAGAGTTGTACTTAAATTTAACCTTGTATTCTTACCATATTAGAAAACTTGGACCTAAGGCATGTAATTCGACCTAGGGAAGGATATCTCACTCCTAACCGTCTTCCTCCAAAACCCTGGTCGTTTCTCTCTCTTCACCATGTTCTAAACTTCCCCAAGGGCTAAGGGTTGATTTTGTAAAGTAGTTGTGAGGATTGTAATTGTTCTTAGGATTCTTCTATTCAAGTAATAAAAACTTCAAGTTTATTTACTCTGGTTTTCAATATCTCATAAGAGCATCGGGAGAGCATTGTGAGGTTATCTATTTGCTTGATATCGGGAGAGTTAAGCATACGAAATGGGTAAATACGCGTTTTCTAGTTTATGGTTAAACCATCTTGGCTTAAGGATAAGTACAATGTTAAGTGGCTAAAGAAGAATTCACAAACATTGGTGTTCACCCTTTGATTTACGACGGGAGGTATCATCCAAGAAGTGTTTATCAACAGAACTTGGACCTAGGGATAGGACAAGTCATCACAGGTGTTGCGTGTAAAAGAGTCTATCGCAATGGTAGTGCAAGTATACACGACGCAAGTAGTAAAGTGATATGAAGTATCGGATATCGTCTCCACAGGGATTGGGCTAATAGCTTCACCTTAATTCACTGCACAAAAGTAAAGAAAGTAATTGAGAAGTTGTCACGAAAATAATAAAGTAAACGTAAATAAAAGAGTAGGAAAATCAAGATAGAGAGAATGGGCTGGTATTGAATTGCTCAGTAGTGCAGGTATTGCTAAGTCTTGGAATTCCAGTTCTGTCGTCGTCCCCGTCGCGGCAGCAGTCCGTTGCTTGTCGCGGTAGCGAACACTCAACTCGGTACTTCAAGTTTGGCAAGAATCCCAGATATGCCTTGGTCTATCCCTAGGTCCAAGTCTGTCGATGATCACGTCTTTGATGATACCTCCCGGCGTGAATTGAAGGATGAACACCGATGTGGATGAATTCTTCTTTAGCCACTTAACCTCGTCCTATCCCTAGGTCCGAGATAGTTCAACTATAAACTAGAGAACTTGCTCTTATTTCTTTCGTATACTTAACTCTCCCGATGCTAAGTAAATTGATAACCTCACAATGCTCTCCCGATGCTCTTGCAAGATATTAATAACCAAATAAGAGAACTTGAAGTTTAATTTATTGAACTGAAAATTCCTAAAACAAAACAACCCTTGCAACTACTTTACAAATCAACCCGTAGCCCTAGGGGGAATTTAGAACATGATGAAGGAAGGAAAACGGATAGAGTTTTGGGAAGGAAGCTAGGTAATCGGGTCTCTCCCCCTAGGTCGAAATATATGCCCTTATATAGGCTTTGGGTCCAAGTTTTCTAAAATAGCAATAATACAACTTTAAATGAAAGTATAATTCTAATAAAGACTAAATCTTCAAGGAATATACTTTCCAGCCGTCATCTTTCATGCTTGGGATTTTCTCTCCTTGAACTTTGGGCTTGACATTCCTTTCGATCTGGGGCTTGGAAAAATATGGTGATTTCACACGACAGACGGGCTGAATTTTCTCTATCTGTCGAGGTCCACATTGCTTCTTCTCCTCAAAACTGCTGTCACGGCGGAAACCACGGCAGCATCGTCCTCCTTGACTGCTCATCCAGTTCCAGCTCTTCTGCTTCACTGCCCAGCGCCTGCCCATTTCGTCTGCTACAGCAGCAACCTGCAAAAATAGCCATTTTTAGTAGAAATTGTGCCTTTTAATATATTTGTGATGTTTTGCTGTAAACTGACCTAAATGCAATAAATAATGCTTGAATGCAGCAGAAATATGGGTTAAGTAGGGGTAAATAATAGAACTTTTACACACTCAACACACCCCCAAACTCAAGTTTTTGCTTGCCCTCAAGCAACTAAGACCTAAAAGAAAAATGAAATATTTTTGTTTTGGCTTTCAAACAGTGAACTTTCCCTTACCCGTCGTTCGTTCCCTGTGACGGCAGCAACCTGTCGGATAATTTAGGATCTGTTCGGAGTCTCACTATAGTCCTCGTGCAGTGTGTGCATGCTTGTGAACAGTCATATGCCAAGACTCTCTTAGTTTCACTAGAATATTTCAGCTCTTAACTCGAATTTTTATGCCAAAGTTTATCTTTTGTAGGCACTTTTTCATGCTCCTTTGATTTTTTTTGTTTTGACTCGATTTCTCTATTTTTTAAGCTAAAGTTTCACTAGAGCCAGTTTCGGGCACCTCTAGGGATGTTGAGTCTCTTTTGCTAAACTTCTTTCCTAGAGCTAGTGTTAGGTACCTCTAGGGGCTATTCAAGTGCTAAGCTTCCTATTCTAGTTGGCTAAAAGAGTTCTAAGCAGTATAACAGTCACAATTGTGTTTAAGTTTTTAGAACTATAGAAAGGCTCTAAACTTCTCCTAAAAATTATCCTAAAGTCACTGTCACGACATAGCTGTCACGACATGTAAGTTCAGTTCACAGTTTTCAGCCAAAATTTTCAATATTTTCATCAATTTTTTTTTGAACTTAAAAATAAACTAAGTAAAGACACCAATTTTTAAACTAAGATGTACTCCATTAATGGAGGGTTGCCACCCCCAAGCTTGAGGGTTGCATTGCCCTCAATGCAAATGACAATTAAAAACAAAAGATAAGGCAGTACATCACAAAATATATAGCAGGCAGCAAAATATAAGATAAGAAACTTAAATTTAATCGTTGTCTTCGCTGCTGCTGCTGCTAAGGCGGATCTGGCGGCGGGCTCTGGCTTTAGGAGCTAGCTGGGGTACGGGGGAGGCAGATGTGTTCTTGGCCTTGGCCTCCTGTGGTGGTTGGATTCTGGTTGGGGAGATGTGAGGGGGTTGCTCCACAATCTGAACTTCCGAGCTGCTGCTGCTGCTCTCCCCGCTGCTGCTGTCACTGCTGCTGCTGCTGCTGGCTTTTGGCATGTTATTCTTATCGGCCATCCGCTTCTGCCTTTTTACCGGTGAGAATTCTTTCGATATATTCCTCTTGATGGAGGGTTTAGTATCACTGGCGGCCCAAACAGAAGAGGAGGAGAACCTAGCAACAAAAGTATCAAGATCCTCCGATGCCATTCGACGTTTTGTGCCTCGGGCAGATGGTTCAGCATGGGTGTTGCCTACTGCTGTCGGGGCAGGCGATGGCGTTGAGGCGGCAGAGGGTGTCTGTGGGGTAGCAGCAGGTGTAGAAGTGTGGGCAGGTGTAGTGACAGTAAAGTAATGGGCATGAAAAGTAGGGAAGGCATCATCAGGGAAATTTAAAGAATTTTGAATAAAAGTTACCGTAGAGGCAGCAAAGTCCCTGATGAAGGTCATTAAGCCGAGCTGTCGTTCCTCCAGCTTCTGAATGGCAGCTAATATCCGGGCGGAGGAGTCTGTCGGGGCAGCTGCTACGGCAGCTAGTTCAATGTGTGGCTGCTCTGTCGTATCGGCTGTGACGGCAGCAGGGTCGAATGACGACAGAGGGGTGGCAGCAGTCAGCTCTGTAAGGCTGAGGATGTTCTTTTCAGTCCAGCCTCTTCCTTCAACTAGCAAATCAGTATGGACTTCGGGGACATTATGGCCGCGGCAGAGCGAGGTGATGAGGTATGGAAGGTAGAGGGGACCCGTCGGTCTGTGCGCACACTCCAAAATACTTTCTCGAATAAAGCTGCCCACATTAATGGGCCGTTCATGTAGAATAGAGTGTATCAATGCTAACCTTGGTTGGTCGACGGTGGTGTTGTGGGGTGACGGCATGATCATCTTCTTTATGAAGGCATTCCATAGCTTTGCCTCCGGCAGCAGCTGGGTTCTCTTCACTGTCCTTGGATTCTTCCTGCTGGTGTTCCATTGAGTCCCAGCACTGGTCAACTCTGTCATGACAGCGTCATACGCAGCAGTGTCTAATGTACTGAGGAATTGCTGGTGGGCGTCGTCATTGATACTGATGTAGAAGCCATATAAGGTATTAATGTACTCTGCTTCAAATTTCACTTCCTTCCCTCGAACGAACACCGCTGTCGTTGTCCTGCTGCTGATGGCAGCATAAAATTCTCGAACCAGCGTGACATTCATTTCCTCCGGCTACTCCGCAAAGGTTTGCCACTGTAAGGCTTTAACCTTCCGGGCTATGAATGGTTTGAGGCCCAGATTTTCCTCCGTCGGTGTGTAGATAAAGCCTCTCTCTTCCCACATGTCTCTGCTAGCAAAGGAACGTGGGGAGTTGTTGTCGGTGTGGAACTAGAGGCAGCATTGCGTCGGGTTTTCCTAGAAGACATATTTATGCAAGGGTTGTGAAAATAAAATGAAAGCAAATGAAAACTAAAGAGAGAGAGCAAGTAAAAAAGGCAGAAGTGAGTGAAAATGAAAATGAAACGGGGTTATATAGAGAAGGATTTGCTGCCCATTGAAACTGTAACGGCAGGCGCGAATAACGGGGCCAGCTGTTGTACGTTAGCTTGTCTGACGCGTCTGACACACGTTTCCGCGTCTGTTACGCGTCTGTGACGTTTTTCCGCGTCTATCGTGACAACGTGATGACAGCCTGTATTTTCCGCGTCTGTCGCGGTAGCTGTAACGACAGGCTTCAAAAATTGGGCTTTGATGGGCTGATGGATGGATGGTGGGCTGAGTTCACTTCTCATGTTCTTCTTGACTCATTTATTTCCTAAAAACAATAAAAATAAAAGCATTATTCAAATAACAAAAATCTTATTTCCTAATAAATAATAAATAATAATAAAATAAATAAATAAAATTTAGGTTAAATTAGGGATGACAGGTGGGGCATCTCCTAAAGTAACCACTTCCTGCATTCCTGGGGCTTCAGTCCCTTGATAATGCTTTAAGCGCTGTCCGTTGACTTTGAATTGGTGTCCGTCTTTTAATGATCGGATTGTTATGGCACCATAGGGAAAAACCTGTACGACTTGGAATGGGCCAGACCATCTAGATTTTAGCTTCCCTGGGAAGAGTTTCAGTCTAGAATTGAACAACAATACAAGCTGCCCTGGGCAGAACTGTCGTGGCAGCAACTTCTTATCATGTCACTTCTTAGTTTTATCCTTGTAGATTCTTGCATTGTCATGGGCCATTGTTCGGATTTCTTCAATTTCGTTCAGATCTAACAGCCTTTTCTGCCCTGCCCTGTCCAAGTCCATATTCACTGCCTTGATTGCCCAGTATGCTCTGTCCTCTATCTCGACAGGTAGATGACATGTTTTCCCATAAATCAATCGGTACAGAGACATTCCTAATGGAGTTTTAAAAGCTGTCCTATGTGCCCATAACGCATCATTGAGGAGTAAAGACCAGTCTTTCCTAGTTGACTTAACCATCTTCTCAAGAATGTTCTTAACTTCCCTATTAGATATTTCAGCTTGTCCATTGGTTTGTGGGTGATATGCTGTCGCGATCCGATGCTTGACACCATATTTCTTCAAGGCAGCAGCAATAACCCTGTTGTCGAAATGTCTCCCTCCATCACTGATAATCGCCTTAGGGATGTCAAACCTAGAAAATATATTTTTGTGTAAAAACCTTTAGACTGTCTTGGCATCATTCATTTGAGTTACGATAGCTTCGACCCACTTAGAGACATAATCTACTGCTAGGAGGATGTATAGATTCCCACATGAAGATGGGAATGGTCCCATAAAATCAATCCCCCAAACGTCGAAGATTTCAATTTCTAGAATGTTCTGCAGTGGCATCTCGTTTCTCCTTGAGATGTTTCATGTCCTTTGGCACCTGTCACAGCTCTTGTAGAAGATTTATGCATCTTTATACAGTGACGACCAATAAAATCTTGACTGCAGCACCTTCGCAGCAGTTTTGTTGCCTCCTAAGTGACCTCCATACTGTGAAGCATGGCAGTGATGAAGTATGTCTTCTTGCTCTTCTTGTGGTACACACCTCCTTATAACTTGATCTGCACAAATTTTGAAAAGAAGAGGTTCGTCCCAATAATAATGCTTAACATCATTTTGGAACCTCTTCCTGGCTTGATAATTAAGATCAGAAGGAATTATTCCGCTAACTAAAAAATTAACGAAATCAGCATACCAGGGGAGTTCAGAAGACTTACCTGTAGCCATGGCTGTCGCGGCAGTGATTGCGGCAGCAAAGAGCTGCTCGTCTGGGAAGGTCTCCAGTATGTTTGTCTCATCTGTTGGTAGACTCTGTCCCTTCTCCAACCTTGACAAGTGATCTGCCACCTGATTTTATGTCCCTTTTTTGCCCTTGATTTCAAGGTCGAATTCTTGCAATAGTAGGATCCACCGTATCAATCGAGGCTTTGCATCCTTTTTCGCGAATAGATATTTCAAAGCAGAATGGTCTGTGTGCACTATAACCTCTGTTCCAAGTATGTAAGAATGAAACTTGTCAATGGAGAACACCACAACTAATAACTCCTTCTCTGTGGTGGTGTAGTTCACTTGGGCGTCGTTCAGTGTCTTGCTGGCATAATATAAGACATTAAATAATTTGTCTCTCCGCTACCCAAGAGCTGCCCCGACAGCATAGTCACTAGCATCACACATAATCTCGAATGGCTGTGTCCAGTCTGATGGCTGTACTATTGGGGCTGTTACCAATTTTTCCTTCAGAACCTTGAATGCTTTAGTACATTCATCATTAAAGTCAAAGGGTCGGTTTTGCTCTAAAAGATGACATAGAGGCTTGGTGATTTTTGAGAAATTCGCAATAAATCTCCGATAAAAACCAGCATGTCCCAAGAAACTTCTAATATCCTTGAGTGTGGTCGGCAGCGGTAGCTTTTCAATCACTTCTATCTTGGCCCTGTCGACTTCTATGCCACGGCAGCTAATCTTATGGCCAAGGACTATCCCTTCATCCACCATAAAGTGGCATTTTTCCCAATTTAAGACTAGGTTTGCTTTTTCACATCTTTCAAGTATCTTTTGTAGATTGCCTAGGCAGCTCTCAAAATTGTCCCCAAAGACTGAAAAATCATCCATAAAAATTTCAAGGAAGTCCTCCACCATATCGGAGAATATGGCCATCATGCACCTTTGGAAGGTGGCGGGTGCATTGCATAATCCAAACAGCATTCTCCTAAAAGCATACGTTCCGTAGGGGCATGTGAAGGTCGTCTTTTCTTGATCTTCCGGTGCGATAGCTATTTGATTATAACCTGAATAACCATCAAGAAAACAATAGTAAGGTTTACCCGCTAATCTATCAAGCATTTGATCAATAAAGGGTAAAGGAAAGTGGTCCTTTCGGGTATCTTTGTTAAGCTTCCGATAGTCCATACAAACCCTCCAACCGGTCACAGTCCTGGTTGGGATTAACTCATTGTTTTCGTTGGTCACTACGGTCAGTCCACCTTTCTTGGGAACGCATTGCACCGGGCTCACCCATTTGCTGTCGGAGATGGCGTAAATTATACCTGCATCTAACCATTTGATTATCTCTTTACGCACCACCTCTTTCATCGCATGGTTTAGCCTCCTTTGAGCATCTATAGTCGGCTTATGATCATCCTCTAAAAGGATTTTATGCATACATAACGTCGGACTAATGCCTTGAATATCAGCTATCGTCCATCCAATTGCCTTTTTGTGCTGCTGCAGCATCCCTATTAACTGGTGTTTCTGTTCCTGCATCAACTTGGAAGAGATGATTACGGGAAGCGTATCATTTGAACCAAGAAAAGCATATTTTAGCTGCCCTGGCAGGGGCTTCAGTTCTAAGACAAGGGGCTCAACAGTAGATGGCTTTTGGATTGCATGGTTATCCGAAGTATAATTTAAGGGTTCGAATAACTTACCTAGACGATCGCCTATCCAGTTTACCTCCTCCTGATCTTCAGTATCAGATGTATCGGATTCTGAGGAGTTGCTGTCGTCAGTGCTGTCGTGACAGTCCTGTAAGTGGCTGCCTAGGCAGTGACCAATTTTGATGTCGTGACAGCCTGACCTGATGCAGGGTTGATCAAGGTTAACTTTAGTGATAACCTTACATTCCTCGTCTGCATCAGCATGCTTCATAGCTTGGAGAACATTCAATTTAATCTCTTGGTCGTTCACTCTCATGGTGAGTTCTCCTTTTTCCACATCAATCAGTGATCTTCTCGTGGCTAAGAAGGGTCGCCCCAGGATGATTGGTGCATTTTCGTCTGCTTCACAATCTAAAACAAGAAAGTCAGCAGGAAAAATAATCCACACTTACCAGGATATCTTCGATTTTTCCTTTCGGATGAACGTAAGAGCGGTCTGCTAGCTGCAGAATTACTGTCGTGGGCTGAGCTTCCAATACCTAATTTCTGAAAAACAGATTTTGGCATTAAATTAATACTAGCACCAAGATCACAAAGTGCCTTACCCACATATTTATCTCCGATTACACAAGGTATGATGAAGCTCCGCGGATCCTTCTTTTTCTGGGGTGGCTGCCTATGAAGAATACTCATGCATCCTTCTGTCATCTTAACCGTTTCAAATTCCCCAAGTTTAGATTTCTTCGACATAACATCCTTGAGAAATTTGGCATAATCGGGCATCTCCCTAACGACATCCAACAGCGGAATGTTAATATAAACCTGCTTAAAAATATCATAAATCTTTTTAAGCTGAGATTCTTGCTTCACTTGCTGTAACCGTTGAGGAAAAAGAGGTGGGGGACGATAATCAGCAATACGTCCTTCCCACTGCATACGAATCTGAGGAGGTTTGGGTTCATCATTTTTCTCCTCTGTCGCTTCTGCTGTCGTAACAGGTTTATCGGCAGCAGTTTGTTTATTACCTGTCGGGGCAACTGTTTCAGCTTCCTTCTCTGGCCCTGGTAATTTCTTCCCACTCCTAGTAGTAATGGCCTTACACTGCTCATGTGTGGGTTGTCTAGCATTTCCAGTATTGCTAGGAAATCCTCTAGTCTGCCTTGGATTGATATGCTGGGAAACCTGACCCATTTGTGTCTCCAAAGATTTTAGAGTTACTTCATGATTCGTCATCCGCATCTCTATTTTATCCATGAATGTCTCTGTCTTCTTGACAAACTGATTCATGTTCTCAATATAAGTACCTGTCTGAGACATAAAAGTAGCCAGAGTCTGTTCCAATATATTGTTCGTGGCAGCTGGTGGCTGTTGTTGCTGCTGCTACGGCTGCAGTTGCTGTCGAGTCAGCAATCTAGGTCCTCCCTGATTCTGATTACTGTGTGCTAGAGGATTCAGGGCATTATTAGGATTACTCCAAGAAAACTTGGGATCCTTTCTCCAGTTAGGATTATAGTTGTTGGAGTTGTAATTCGGCTTATAGTTTCCAACATACTTTCCCTCTTCTAATTGTATAGGACACTCATCCGAACTATGATTTCCCTCACAGATTTCACATACCTCCTCAACAGCAAATCCATGTTGTGCATCATCATTCAAGAGATTTTTCAAAACTTTAGTAAGGTATGTTACTTGTGATTTCATCGTGATGTCGGCCTCATAATCCTTAACAGCTAGAACCTGTTTACTCCCTCTTCTTGCTGTCGGAAACTGCTCCTCATTCTTGGCCAGATTTTTCAATACTTGCATTGCCTCGTCTGGGTCTTTGTCCAATAATAATCCGTTTGCTGCTGAATCAATTCAAATATGAGTTTGTAAGTTGGCAGCATTATAAAACTTAGTTACCTGATTCCAGACGGGGAATCCATGCATTAGGCAGTTCCGTAGAAGATTAGTAAATCTGTCCCAGGCCTCGTACATTGGCTCGTCATCTTCCTGTTGAAAAGTAGCAATTTCATTATGTAATCGCTCAGACAAATGTGAAGGATTAAAACGAGATAAAAATTCACGAGACAAATCTGCCCAAGTTCTAATTGAACCCGGTGTAAGTTTATTCCACCAAGTTTTTGCTCCATCCCTCAATGAATGGGGAAATAACCGAAGCCTCAGTATCTCCGGATTAACTCCTGGTAGTCTAAACGAACCACAGATCTCCTGGAACATTTTTAGATGCTCCCTAGCATCCTCTGTAACAGCACCACTGAATTAACCGACATTGTTGATCATGCTAAACATAATATGTTTCAGCTCGAAGTTGTCAACATCTATGTCAGGCAGCGTGGTTTCCAGTTCTACATGATCATTCAACATGTAGTCACGACAGGACCGTCGTCCGACAGCGGCAGCAGGGTTGCCAACAGGAGGTATAGCCTCTCCAACAGGCGGGTTGTTTCCTTGGTGGGCCATCGTCTCTAACTGTTCTTCAAGGTACTCGTTCCTGGCTAATATGTGACGAAGTCGGTTCTTGAGATTGAATGATTGTTCGATTTCCGGATCTAATGGATACTCAGGATCTTCACCTCGTTTCGATCTACGCATAAACAAGGAACCTTGTGAAAAGCAAGAGTTGAACACACCAAAGAAAAACAGAAAAATAAAAATAAAATCAAAAATAAAAATGCAGTAAAAGAAAAGGTAGAGTTATGTTGCCAATCCCCGGCAACGGCGCCAAAAACTTGTTGCGTGTAAAAGAGTCTATCGCAATGGTAGTGCAAGTATACACGACACAAGTAGTAAAGTGATAAGAAGTATCGGATATCGTCTCCACAGGGATTGGGCAAATAGCTTCACCTTAATTCACTGCACGAAAGTAAAGAAAATAATTGAGAAGTTGTCACGAAAATAATAAAGTAAACGTAAATAAAAGAGTAGGAAAATCAAGATAGAGAGAATGGGCTGGTATTGAATTGCTCAGTAGTGCAGGTATTGCTAAGTCTCGGAATTCCAGTTCTGTCGTCGTCCCCGTCGCGGCAGCACCTGTCGCGGCAGCAGTCCGTTGCTTATCGCGGCAGCGAACACTCAACTCAGTACTTCAAGTTTGGCAAGAATCCCAGATATGCCTTGGCCTATCCCTAGGTCCAAGTTTGTCGATGATCACGTCTTTGATGATACCTCCCGGCGTGAATCGAAGGATGAACACCGATGTGGATGAATTCTTCTTTAGCCACTTAACCTCTTCCTATCCCTAGGTCCGAGATAGTTCAACTATAAACTAGAGAACTTGCTCTTATTTCTTTCGTATACTTAACTCTCCTGATGCTAAGTAAATTGATAACCTCACAATGCTCTCTCGATGCTCTTGCAAGATATTAATAACCAAAATAAGAGAACTTGAAGTTTAATTTATTGAACTGAAAATTCCTAAAACAAAACAACCCTTGCAACTACTTTACAAATCAACCCGTAGCCCTAGGGGGAATTTAGAACATGATGAGGGAAGGAAAACAGCTAGAGTTTTGGGAAGGAAGCTAGGTAATTGGGTCTCTCCCCCTAGGTCGAAATATATGCCCTTATATAGGCTTCGGGTCCAAGTTTTCTAAAATAGCAAGAATACAACTTTAAATGAAAGTATAATTCTAATAAAGACTAAATCTTCAAGGAATCTACTTTCCATCTGTCATCTTTCTTGCTTGGGATTTTCTCTCCTTGAACTTTGGGCTTGACATTCCTTTCGATCTGGGGCTTGGAAAAATATGGTGATTTTACACGACAGACGGGCTGAATTTTCTCTATCTGTCGAGGTCCACATTGCTTCTTCTCCTCAAAATTGTTGTCGTTCTCTGCTGTCACGGCGGCAACCACGGCAGCATCGTCCTCCTTGACTACTCATCCAGTTCCAGCTCTTCTGCTTCACTGCCCAGCGCCTACCCATTCCGTCTGCTATAGCAGCAACCTGCAAAAACAGCCATTTTTAGTAGAAATTGTGCCTTTTAATATATATGTGATGTTTTGCTGTAAACTGACCTAAATGCAATAAATAATGCTTGAATGCAGCAGAAATATGGGTTAAGTAGGGGGTAAATAATATAACTTTTACACACTCAACAACAGGGATTCTTGCCAAGCTTGAAGTATAGAGTTGTTGGTCGCTGCCGCGACATCAACGGACCTCTGTCGCGACAGGTGCTGCCGCGATAGGAACGACGACATAACGACAGAAGTTCCTCTGAACAGTGTAACACTTGCACTACTGAGCAATTCAATATTAGCCTATTCTCTAAATCTGTTTACCTTATCTCTTATTTCAGTTATTTCTCAAGATTACTACAAACAATCATTTAAACTATTTCTTTTTCTTGTGCATCAATTCAAGGATAGAGTTATTTCCAATCCCTGTGGAGACGGTATCTGATACTCTAGTATCACTTTACTACTTGCGTCGTGTACACTTGCACTATTTGCGATAGTCTTATTTACACGCAACAAGTTTTTGGCGCCACTGCCGGGGACTGGCAACATACCTTTACCTTTTTATTACTGCACTTTGTTTTTGTTTTTATTTTTTGTTTTTATTTGTTTATTTTCTCCGTGCTTTTAACAAGGTTCTCTTATTTCTTATGCGCAGATCGAGACGTGGTAAGGAACCTGAGTACGAATTAGACCCAAAGATCAAACGCACATATCAACTCAGGAACCAAGCCCGACTCTTGATAGAAAGAAACAACTATCTTGAGGAGAGACTGGAAGCAATGGTGAATGGAAGGCAAGGCCATAGGGAAGATGACAACCACCCCAGGGGTGATGGGGATCCTCTTAATGACCCCAGAAACAATCTGTCGCCGCTCGCTGCCCCAGCAGCACGGCAGACTTGTCGAGATTACATGGATAACGACCATGTTGAACTGGAAACTACCCTGCCAGATGTGGAAGCTGAACACTTCGAACTGAAACCTGTCATGTTCAGCATAATAAATTCTGCTGGCCAATTTGGTGGTTCTGCTACTGAGGATGCACGTGAACATCTTAAAACTTTCTTGGAGATCTGTGGGTCGTTCAGACTGCCAGGAATAAGTCCGAAAGTACTGAGGCTCCGACTATTCCCTCATTCATTGAGAGATAGAGCTAAAACTTGGTGGAATAAATTAACGTCGGGTTCAATAAGAACTTGGGCAGATCTCTCTCGTGAATTCCTTTCTTGTTTTAATCCTTCTCATTTATCTGAAAGATTGCGTAACGATATTGCTACTTTTCAACAGGAAGATGACGAACCAATGCATGAGGCGTGGGACAGATTTACGACTCTCTTACGGAACTGCCCAATGCATGGATTCCCTGTATGGAATCAGGTTGTCAAATTCTACAATGCTACCAATGCACACACTCGACTAAGGATAGACTCAGCAACGAATGAGTTATTACTGGATAAAGAACCAGATGAGGCAATGCTAGTGTTGAAAAATTTAGCAAAGAACGATGAGCAATTTCCTACAGCTCGAATGGGAGGTAAACAAGGAATATCTGTAAAGAAGTACGAAGCTGACAACTCGGTCAAAACTCAGATCGCATACCTCACTAAAATAGTTTAAAATCTGCAGCGAAAGGATTCTAAAGCTGTCTTTTCTGCCGAAGAGGTGTGTGAAACCTGTAGGGGAAATCACAGTACAGAGGAGTGCCCTTTATAGCTGGAAGAAGGGATGTATGTTGGGAACTACAATATGAATAAAACCTATGACTCCAACCACTACAACCCAAACTGGAGGAAGGACCCAAAATTTTCATGGAGTAACCCCAACAACGCATTGAACCCTCCAGTTCATAACAACCAGAATCAAGGAGGTCCTAGGATTCTGTCACGACATCAACCACAGAAGCAGCCGCAACAGCAGCCAGCAGCCACAACGAGCATACTGGAGCAGACCCTGACACATTCATGTCTCAAATAGAAGCATATATGGCAAACATGGATCACTTTGTCAAGAAAACTGAGTCCTTCATGGACAAGACAGAGATGAGAATGACAAACCATGAAGCCACCCTAAAATCCTTAGAGACACAGATGGGCCAGGTTTCACAGTTCATCAACCCAAGGCATAACGGAGGATTCCCTAGTGATACTGATGTCACTAGAAAACCCACACATGAGTAGTGCGGAGCGATTACAACGAGGAGTGGGAAACATCTACAGAGGCAGATAATAAAAGAAACACCAAGTAAGGAATCGACCCAATAGACTACTACTGTGAACACTGCCCCGACAGAGGAGAAACAGTCTGATGTCGTCACGCCTGCCATGATAGCAGAAGAAATAGAGAAGCAGAAAGAAACTGAAGATTTTGAGCCTCTTTAGATCCGACTTCCATGTGAAGGACGCCTTGAAGATTACCGTCCTCCACCCTCTTTTCCACATCAGCTAAAGAAACAGAAACATGAGTATCATCTTAAGAAGATCCATGATGTCTTTAAGCAAGTACACATCAACATCTCGTTGTTAGAAGCCATTAAGTATATTCCTGGTTATGCAAAGCCTCTGAAGGATGCAATGTCTAGGAGGTCCAGACTTGGGGAGTTTGAAACAGTGATGATGATAGAAGGATGTATGGCAATCCTCTATATGAGACCACCCCCAAAGAAGAAGGATCCTGGCAGCTTCATCATACCATGCATAATTGGAGACAAGTTTGTGGGTAAGGCACTTTGTGATCTTTCTGCTAGCATTAATCTAATGCCCAAATCTATATTTCAGAAACTAGGTATTGGACAAGCAAGGCCCACGACAGTCATGCTATAGCTGGCAAACCGCTCTTACGTACAACCGGAAGGGAAGATCAAAGATATCTTGGTAAGAGTGGATAAGTTTATTTTTCTTGCTGACTTTCTTGTTTTAGATTGTGAAGCAGATGAAAACGCACCGATCATCCTAGGGCGACCTTTCCTAGCCACAGGCAGAACAGTGATCGATGTAGAAAAAGGGTAACTGACGATGAGAGTCAATGACCAACAAATCAAGCTCAATGTTCTCCAAGCAATGAAACAAGTTGATGCAGAGGAAGAGTGCAAGGCAATTTCGGAAGTCATCCTAGACCAACCCTGCATCAGGTCGAACTGCCACGACAGAAAATTTGGTCACTACCACCGCAGTCACCCTAAAGATTGTCACGACAGCATCGACGACAGTGACCCCTCAGATATAGAATCATGCGACACTGAAGGTCCTGGGGAGGTAAATTGGATAGGCATTCGTCCAGGTAAGTTCTTCAAGCCTTTGAATTATACCTCGAATGAACATGTAATTCAAGAGCCTTCCATTGAACAGCCACCTGTTTTAGACCTTAAACCCCTGCCAGGGCAACTTAAATACATTTTTCTTGGTTTAAATGATACGTTACCCGTAACATCTCTTCCAAGTTGATGCAGGAATATGAACAACAGATGATCAAAATGCTACAGCAGCATAAAAAGGCAATTGGATGGACCATTCATGATATCCAAGGCATCAGTCCGGCGTTATGCATGCATAAGATCCTCTTGGAGAATGACTATAAGCCGACAATCAATGCCCAAAGATGACTAAATGAAGCTATGCGAGAGGTGGTGCGAAAAGAAATCATCGAGTGGCTTGATGCTGGAATACTATATGCCATCTCGGATAGCAAGTGGGTGAGCCCGGTGCAATGCGTACCCAAAAAGGGAGGCATAATCGTAGTAACGAACATAGACAACAAACTAATCCCAACCAGGACTTGACCGGTTGGAGGGTTTGTATGGACTACCGGAAGCTTAATAAAGCTACCTAGAAGGACCACTTCCCCTTACCTTTTATCGATCAAATATTAGATAGATTAGCGGGGAAGCCTTACTATTGTTTTCTTGATGGTTACTCAGGTTATAACCAAATCGCAATCGCACCGGAAGACCAAGAGAAAACCACCATCACATGCCCATACGACACATATGCTTTTCAAAGAATGCCATTTGGGCTTTGCAATGCACCAGCAACCTTTCAACGGTGCATGATGGCAATATTCTCCGACATGGTGGAAGATTTCCTAGAAATTTTCATGGATGACTTTTCCGTCTTTGAAGACAGTTTCGACGGTTGCTTAGGCAATTTACAGAAGGTTCTTGAAAGATGTGAAGAGGCAAACCTTGTTTTGAACTCGGAAAAATGCCACTTTATGGTGGATGAAGGCATAGTGTTGGGCCACAAGGTTAGCTGTCGCGGCATAGAGGTAGACAGAGCCAAAATAGAGGTTATTGAAAAACTGCAGCCACCCACCACAGTCAAAGGAATAAGAAGTTTCTTAGGGCATGCAGGGTTTTATCGAAGATTCATTGCCAACTTCTCGAAAATCACTAAACTCATGTGCCTCCTGCTAGAATAGAATCGTGCCTTTGACCTTAACACTAGATGTACTGAAGCATTCAGAATATTGAAGGAAAAGCTGGTAACAGCCCCAATAGTGCAACCACCAGACTGGAGCCTACCATTCGAGATAATGTGTGACGCCAGTGATTATGCTGTCAGGGCAGCACTAGGGAAGAGGAAGGAGAAACTCTTCCATGTAATCTACTATGCCAACAAAACTCTCAATGATGCCCAGATAAACTACACCACAACAGAAAAGGAGCTACTATCAGTGGTGTTTGCAATTGACAAGTTCTGACCCTACATACTTGGAACAAAAGTGGTGGTCCATACAGATCACTCAGCACTTAAATATTTGTTCACCAAAAAGGATGCCAAACCAAGATTGATATGTCGGATTCTGCTGCTGCAAGAATTTGACATTGACATCAAAGACGAAAAGGGGATAGAGAACCAAGTAGAAGATCACTTGTCAAGGCTGGAGATGGGAAGGAATCAAGAGAAAGATGTTGAGCGTGTAAAAGTTCTATTATTTACACCCTTTTTAACTCATATTTCTGCTGCATTCAAGCATCATTGCATTGCATTTAGGTTAGTTTACAGCAAAACATCACAAAATTAGTAAAAGCACGGATTCTACTGAAATATGGTTGATTTTGCAGGTTGCTGCCATAGCTGACGAAGAAGGCGGGCGCAGGGCAGAGAAGCAGAAGAGCTGAACTGGACAAGCAGATGATGAGGACGATGCTGCCATGGATCTTCCGTGACAGCAGAGGACGACAGCAAGTTAGCGGAGGAAAAGCAAAGTGGACCTCGATAGATAGAGAAAATTATGCTCTTCTGTCGTGTGAAAACCATATATTTTTCCAAGCCCCGGATCAAAAGATATGTCAAGCCAAAGCTCAAGGAGAGGAAATCCCATGAAACAAGGAGGCGGCTGAAAAGTAGGATACTTGAAGATTAAAGTCTTTATTAGAATCTTACTTTTAATTAAAGTTGTAATCCTTGTTATCTTAGAATACTTGAGCCCAAAGCTTATATAAGGGCATAGATTTTAACCTAGGAGGAATAATACCCCATAACCGATAACCAAACCCCTCCGCCATTTACCCGTCGTCGACATGTTCTAAAAACCCCCTAGGGCCACGGGTTGATTTGTAAAGTAGTTGCAAGGGTTGTTTTGTTTTAGGATTTTCCAAGTTCAATAAAATAAACTTCAAGTTCTCTTATTTTGGTTTTAATATCTTGCAAGAGCATCGGGAGAGCATTGTGAGGTTATCTATTTACTTAGCATCGGGAGAGTTAAGTATATGAAAGAAATAAGAGCAAGTTCTCTAGTTTATAGTTGAACTATCTTGTGCCTAGGGATAGGGCAAGGTTAAGTGGCTAAGGAAGAATTCATACACATCGGTGTTCATCCTTCGATTCACGCCGGGAGGTATCATCAAAGACGTGATCATCGACAGACTTGGACCTAGGGATAGGCCAAGGCAGATCTGGGATTCTTGCCAAACTTGAACGTACTGAGTTGGTGTGTTTGCTGCCGCGACGACCAACGGACAGCTTCCGCGACAGGCGCGACGACAGAACTGGAGTTCCTAAGCAATACAATACCTGCACTACTGAGCAATTCAATACCAGCCCATTCTCTCTATCTTGATATTTCTACTCTTTTATTTACGTTTTATTCAATATTTTCGTGACAACTTCCTAAACTATTTTCTTTACTTCGTGCAGTGAAATAAGGTGAAGCTATTAGCCCAATCCCTATGGAGACGATATCCGATACTTCATATCACTTTACTACTTGCGTCGTGTATACTTGCACTACAATTGCGATAGACTCTTTTACACGCAACAAAAGACAAGACCAACATATTGGAAACCTTCCCCGATGAGCAGCTGTTCACTGCCACCAGCACTGCCGCGACAACCATGGCGGCATGTAAGCTTTCTAAAACCCCTTGGCATGTTGACATTGTCAATTATAATGTAAGTGGGTTATTACCTCCTGAGCTTAATTACCAAGCAAGGAAGAGGTTCCAAAATGATACAAAACATTATTATTGGGACGGACCTCTCCTCTTTAAGCACTATGCATATCAGATCATCAGGAGATGCATACCACAAGAGGAACAGAAAGAAGTGCTTCACCATTACCATGTTTCCCCTTATGGAGGACACTTGGGAGGAAATAAAACTGCTGCCAAGGTTCTGTAATCTGGTTTCTATTGGCCTACACTGTTCAAGGATGCACAAGCTTTTTACAAGAGCTGTGACAAATGCCAAAGGACTGGAAATATATCTAGAAGGCATGAGATGCCATTGCAGAACATACTTGAGGTTGAAATCTTTGATGTTTGGGAAATCGACTTCATGGGATCATTCCCAGCCTCTTGTGGGAATTTATACATCCTACAGGCAGTAGACTATGTGTCTAAGTGGGTAGAAGCGATCGCCACTCAAAAGAACAATGCCAAGATTGTGCAAAGATTTCTTCAAAAGCACATCTTCTCAAGGTTTGGCATCCCAAGGGCGATAATTAGCGATGATGGGAGGCATTTCGACAATAGGGTAATTGCTAGTGCACTAAGAAAATACGGAGTAAAGCACCGAATTGCAACAACATATCACCCTCAAACCAATGGGCAGGCCGAGATATCAAATAGAGAAGTAAAGAACATCCTGGAGAAGATGGTCAAACCAACTCGAAAGGATTGGTCTCTACACCTAAATGATGCACTCTGGGCCTACAGGACATCATTCAAGACGCCATTGGGGATGTCACCCTATTGCCTCATTTATGGGAAAACTTGCCATCTACTTGTCGAGATAGAACATAAAGCATATTAGGCTATCAAGACAGTTAATATGGACTGGGACAAGGCAGGGCAAAAAAGGCTACTAGACTTGAATGAAATTGAAGAAATTTGAGCAATGGCCTACGACAACGCCAAGATCTACAAGGACAAAACAAAGAAGTGGAATGATAGAAGATTGATGTCACAACAGTTCTGCCCAGGGCAGCAAGTGCTGTTGTTTAACTCTAGGTTGAAGCTCTTCCCAGGAAAGCTTAAATCTAGGTGGTCTGACCCTTTCCAAGTTGTCCAAGTTTTTCCCCATTGTGCCATTACAATCAGATCAATCAAGGATGGGCACCAATTCAAGGTCAATGGACAAAGGCTCAAGCATTATCAGGGGACTGAAGCCCCAAGGATGCAGGAAGTAGTTGCTTTAGGTTATTCCCCTCAAGGCATCCCTAATTTAACTTAGTTTTATTTTATTTATTTATTTATTATTTTTAGGAAATAAGATTTTAATTTAGTTTATTTATTTATGTAGGAAATAAAGGAAGCAAAGCAAAGAGGAGGAATGAACTAGCCCACCGCATTCACAACAGCCCAAAAAGCCCAAGGGACATACATGTCGTGACAGCCTGTTACCAGCTGTCGCGATAGACGCAGAAAATACAATAGGTCACGAAGTTGTCGCGACAGACACGGAAACGCGTAGTAGACGCAGAAACGCATGACAGACGTGTCAGGAAACCGCGTGATAGATGGCCTCGTTATTCGCGCCTGTCATTACAGTCCCAACGGGAAAAAACCCTTATCTATATAAACCCCCACTCCCATTTCATTTTTCATATCATTCTCATTCTCTCTACTTTGCTTTCCAGAATTTAGATCTTAAAAATTTCTTTTATTTTGCTACAGTTTTCCTCGCAATGGCTACTAGATCAACCCGACGGAGTGCTGCCTCCACCTCTGCCACGACAGTATCCACACCCAGCCACAACCAAATCCCATGACGCTTCGCATCAACAGATTTAGAGAGGAGGTACTATGGCTCGTTCCAAAAACGAGAAATGTGGGAAGAGAGAGGGTTCACCTACACCCAAAATACGGGAGAATTAGGGCTCAAAAGTTTCATCTCCAACAAAATCATCGCACTCAAATGGCAGATGTTCGCCGTTCAGCCAGAGGAGATGAATGTCACGTTGGTTCGAGAGTTCTATGATGTCATCCCCTCCAAAGATGCTACGACAGTGACCATCAGAGGAAAAGAAATCTCCTTAGAACCGGCCTACATCAACACCTTGTACGGTATATATGTGAGCAAGACGGAAGATGCCCATAGGAGATTCGTTAACAGTCTGTCGCCGGCAGACTATGATGTTGTCATGGCAGAACTAACGGAGGAAGGCACACAGTGGAACGAGGATCCCAAGCACAGATGAACCGTGCGAAGGACCCAGCTCACACCACAAGAAAAGCTTTGGAACCATTTCGTGAAGAAACGCCTCATGCCTACCTCACATAATACCACGGTGGACCGGCAAAGATAAGCCCTCGTGCACTCAATCCTCAACGAGCGGCAGATCAACGTCAGTAGGTACATCATTGACGGTATCTTTGAGTGTGCACTATGACCGAAATTGATGAGGACGTCAAAGTCCAAGGCAAGGGATAGACACAACAAAACATATACAGCTTGATTGAGCTGAAGCCTACCACTCCTTTGGCCTTTGTGGACCCCACTGCTGCGACAGAACCAACGGTAGACCCTGAATCCACTGAACCTGTCGTGGCATTACATGAGCAGACGACGGCCGCACCTCTGACAGACACCTCCAATCAAATCTTGCAGATGATGAAGAAGATGGAGGAAGGAAGGCTAGGGTTCATGGGATTTATGAGGGATTTCACAGCTGCAACGGTAAATTTTATTAAAACTGATTTACATTTTCCCAACGTGCAGTTCCCTTCTTTCCCATAAACTCTTTTTGCCACCCCCACACCTGCTGCTAGCCCCAGAACTCCTACTGATGCCTCAACATCACCACCTGCCACGAACGAAGATGGCGACAGAAGATCTGCCACTCCCCGAGGAGAGAAAAGGAAGGAACCACTACCGAAGATCGACCCAAAATACTTTGAAGGGTTCTCCTCCTCCTCCGTCTGGCAGGACGATTCTGATTCGGAACCATCTGTCATCCGGGACATATTAAAGAACTCCCCTCCGATGAACAGGAAGAAGCTGAACGAAACAGTTGAAGGGCCCTGCCACGACAGATCAAACGGCAGCAGCAGCAGCAGTGATGATGACCTTGAGGTCCTGGACAAGGCCCCCAAGATTTCACCTACCCGAGTCCAGCCACCTCGAGAGGCCAAAAAGAAAATCGCCTCACCATCTCCCAGCCCCTCTGCCGTCAAGGTCACTGCCCGCCGGCAACTCCAAATTAGCAGCAGCAGCGATGACAGCTCATCAACTTAAATGCTTTTCTATTATGCTTGTTGTTCTGCTATTATTTATCTTTTTGTGATGTTTTCTTTTGTTTATTTTATTGCCATGCATTGGGGACAATGCAACTCTTGAGTTTGGGGTAGGCAGTCCTCGATTAATTAATGAACTTTTAGTTTGTGTCTTTATTTTGTGTCCCATTTAGTTAGTTTTTATTGTCAAAAAAATATAAAAATTATAAAAATTTGGCTTAAGTCTTTGAACTGAACTTACATGTCGCGACATTCTCTGTCGCGGCAGTGCCTTTAGAATGTTTTAGGAATTATTTAGAGCCTTGCTATAGTTCTAAACTTCAAAAACACCCTTGTGACTTATATGTTGTCTAGACTTCTGTTAGTGAACTAGAGTAGAAAAGCTTAACCACTTGAATTGCCCCTAGAGGTGCCTAACACTGGCTCTAGGAAAAGAATAAAAGAAAAGAAAAACATAGACTTAATACCCCTAGAGGTGCCTAACACCGGCTCTAGGAAGATAGCTAGAGGTGCCCAAAAACAGGCTCTAGTAAAAAAATCAAAATAAGAAAAACACTTGAGTCCAAATTCGAAAAAACTAAAGGAGCCTAAGAATTGCCTCCAAAAAAAGGAAATTTAGCATAAAATTCAAGTGAGTAGCATAATTATTCTGGTAGGTAAGGGAGTCTAGGCACATATTTGTTCACAAAACATGCACACACTTGCACAAGAATTATAGCAGTGTACCGGATAAATCCATAAACACCTGACAAGGTACTACTCTTGATAGTGAATGAGTTGTAGGTAATGAAAGTTCACTGAATTAAGCCAAGCCAAAAAGTTTTTATCTTTAGTTAGGTTACATTTGCTTGAGGACAAGCAAAGATTCGAGTTTAGGGGTGTGTTGAGTGCATAAAAGTTCTATATTTTACCCCTCATTTACCCATATTTTGCCTGCACTCAAGCATGATTAATTACATTTAGGATAGATTTTTGCATACACATCACAATTAGATAAAACTGCACAGATGCTGCTAAAATTGGTCACTTTTGCAGGTACCTGCCGCGACAGCAATCCAGGGCAGCAAAGGGGCATAAGCGAATTGAGGAGCTGGAGTGGAAAGACAAAGAGCATTGTCTGTCGTGACACCTGCCGTGGCAGCAATGACGACAGAGAGACACTGAGGTGGAAAAGTGAAGTGGAGCTCGACAGATAGAGGATTTCAAGCCGGTCTATCGTGGGTCACTCTCATATTTTTCTGAACCCTGAAGCAGAAGGAAGGCCATGCCCAAAGTTCAAGGAAGAAAGTCAAAGCAAGAAAAGAGGACGAATTAGAGGCATCTAGTCATAAGATTTAGTCTTTAATAGAGTTGTACTTTAATTTAACCTTGTATTCTTGCCATATTAGAAAACTTGGACCCAAGGCCTATATAAAGGCATGTAATTTGACCTAGGGAAGGATATCTCACTCCTAGCCGTCTTCCCCCAAAACCCTAGTCGTTTCTCTCTCTTCACCATGTTCTAAACTTCCCCAAGGGTTAAGGGTTGATTTTGTAAAGTAGTTGTGATGATTGTAATTGTTCTTAGGATTTTTCTGTTCAAGTAATAAAAACTTCAAGTTTATTTACTCTGGTTTTCAATATCTCATAAGAGCATCGAAAGAGCATTGTGAGGTTATTCATTTGCTTGATATCAGGAGAGTTAAGCATACGAGAGGGGTAAATGCGCGTTTTCTAGTTTATGGTTAAACCATCTTGGCTTAGGGATAAGTACAAAGTTAAGTGGCTAAAGAAGAATTGACAAACATTGGTGTTCACCCTTTGATTTACGTCGGGAGGTATCATCCAAGAAGTGTTTGTCAACAAAACTTTGACCTAGGGATAGGACAAGTCATCACAGGGATTCTTGCCAAGCTTGAAGTACAGAGTTGTTGGTCACTGCCGCGACATCAACGGACCTCTACCGCAACACATGCTGCCGCGACAGGAACGACGACATAACGACAGAAGTTCCTCTGAACCGTGCAACACTTGCACTACTGAGCAATTCAATACCAGCCTATTTTCTAAATCTGTTTACCTTATCTTATTTCAGTTATTTCTCAAGATTACTTCAAACAATCATTTAAACTATTTCTTTTTCTTGTGCAGCAATTCAAGGACAGAGTTATTTCTAGTCCCTGTGAAGACGATATATGATACTCTAGTATCACTTTACTACTTGCTTCATGTACACTTGCACTATTTGTGGTAGTCTTATTTACACGCAACACTAAGCAAGCTTAGTTCAGTTAAAATGAATGGAAGAAGAGACTGTTTGTTGTCGTAGTCTGTAGATATATCAGATGTCACCTTCAATTCTTCAATTATTTGTTCATTCTCATATCTTCTCCTGGAATTACGTACACAAACAGTGTCTTCGTCTGCGGGAGGTGGAGAACCTCCTGGGATTCGTGATGAACTAACACCTTCATCAAAATTTACATACAACTCGATGTTGGTAATGGTACCCCCTATACGGTTGTATCTCTTAAACATCTTGTGAAGGTCGCTTGCATTACATACCTTTAGCATGTAATGAGCTTCAGGGTCGGGCTCATCAACGAGGATTTTGGCTTCCAATGAAGACAATTTATTCCTTGTTGGTTTGTTAACCTCTGTGGAAATTAACTCAAACAAATCATCCTTCTTGATCCTTTTGCTGAATGAATTGTAGAGGTATGATCCTAAAATGAAAGTGGTTGCAAAAATCTTGCCATCAAAATTTTAAATAAGAAATTCTGCAAAATATGGTAAAGTGTAGAACTATGGAAGATTTGTTACTTAGGGTTTGGCACCTAAAATGTTATCGATAATCAGTTTGGGGTACGACACCTAAAATGTTACTAGTAATCAGTTTAGGGTTCGGCACTTAAAATATTACTGGTATTTAGTTTGGGGTTCGTATCATAAAATGTTAATGAAATTTAGTTTGGGGTTCGACACTTAAAATGTTACCCAAAACAAGTTTCAGGTTCAACACCTAAAATGTTACTAAAAATCAATTTGGGGATCGGTACTTAAAATGTTATAGGCAATGAGTTTTGGGTTTGTGACCATTAATGTGACCGAAATTTAGTTCAACTTTTTGAATCCAATACGTTAGTAGAAATTAGTTTGGGGTTTGGACCCTAAAATGCTAATGAAATTCAGTTTCAGGATCGGCACCTAAAATGTTACCTACATTTAGTTTGGTGGTAGGGAACCTAAATTATTACCGAGATATTAAACTGTTTAAGTTGAGTAAAACATTTCATTCGCCACATAAAATGTTACCAAAAAGCAGTTTAAGTGGTTAGGGAACCTAAAATATTAGGAACATATTCCACTTTCTAAGTTCAAAGGGAAACAATTAACTCAGCACCTAAGATGTTAGTAAAACCCAGTTTAAGGGTAAAACACTTCATTAGCAAACTGAAAATCTTAACCAAAACCTGTTTGAATTGGTTGGTAACCTGTAACTAAAAAAATGGGTGTCGTTGTATAGTATCTGTATTTTAACATGTCGCGTAGCAGACCTACATGAAAGAATAAAATGTTCTCTGCATTGTAATATTGAAAGCTACACAATACTTTCATCAAAATAAAATTTAAAAAAATGAATTCGTTGAGAATAAAATAAAGAAGAACAAGAATAAAGAGATAAGAGAAAGAAAGAGACTTGTATTATTCTCAATGTAGTGTTGTGTACAATGCTTTCTCTAATATCTATATTTATAGGCACAAGGGTAAAAACCTAATATCAATGGGCATTAAACCTTAATAATAAAGTGCATTAAAGTCACATTTAATACATGGATATCCACCATAAATAAATATTCATAACACTCCCCCTTGGATATCCATGAAGATAGTATGTCTCGTTAAAACCTTACTAAGATAAAAACCCGGTGGGAAATAATTTCCTAGTGAAGGAAAAAGAGTGCATACATCTTTGATACGCATAACATGTTGCCTCATTAAAAACCTCACCAGGAAAACTCATTGGGACAAAAACTCGGTTAAGGGGAAAAGAGTGCAACGTGTATTTACTTCCCCTCATGAAAACATCACATAAGATCTTGGAATCTTCATAATTCAATCTTGGATACTATTTTACTAAAGATCGTGATGGATGAAACTTTGCAATAATATGTTTCATTTTGTCATCTTTAACATATCCATCTTTCAATTGAGATATAAATTTCGCATTATCTCTACACAAGATATCTTGCATCTTATCCTGTGAAAATAATTCGCATATCTTCTAGATATGTTTAGCCAAACACATTTTTCGACTTAACCTTGTGCATAACATGATTTGAAGAAGCATCGAGTTTTGAAAGATATAAAGGTATCTTTGTAGCATTTAGATGATATTTCTTGACCAACTAATAAATGGTGCTTCCATACCAATTATTTATTTATCTTTCTTTCAAAGATAAATTTATTCACACTCAATAATCTTGCAATTATAAGGACACCCAATAGATATGCTTTATCCATATTGAATCTTCTTTAAGATTCTTTCAGCTTATGTCTATTCAGAGGCAAAAAGACATATTTAAATGCTCGATCTTTAGGTCGAGATAAAACTTGATCTCAAGATTCTTTTTCTCAAATATTTTCGTTAAATAATCAAATGCTTTGAAAGCTATTCATGAGTTTCCATTTCGAAGCTCTTCAAGTGTTCTAATAACATTTAATTATCATAATGAATCTTGATCCAAACTCCTCTATAAAATGCATAAGGAGATTCATTCTTATAGCATTTCCCCATTAAGACAATTATATCAAATGCGCCAAAATATAAATATTCAAGGGGACATATCTAAATAAATTTCCTCAGAAACTTCCAAATGCTTCTAGCATTTTAAATCCTTCAAGGATAACTTTATACAGGGATCTAAAAAATAATTAGAAGCATATAAAATATTTCATAACTGCCAAAGTGATTGCATCCACCATGAAGTAATTAAAATTATTCATAAAACATAATTCAAGTCGTATTTATATCTCATGAGTATTTATTTGTATCTCACTTGCATTACACTTAGGTGTTTGGACTATTGGTCCAAAAACTTTTCTTTTGGAAAGTTCAAAGTGTCTTTCTATATTGGCCAATAATTTCAATATCTATAGATACAATATCCTCATTTTCTTTTTTTTTTTCTTCTATATAAGTATTCTATGTAAAATTGTTGTCGACAATAACTTTTCTTTTCTGGTTCTATTCTTTTCTCGTATTGACATAACTTGTCGAGATCTCTTTTCAATCTTTATTTTAGGTGCCTAAAACTCTTCTAGAGTTTTATCATTAGTTATGTATCAGGTCTCTTCATGAGCACTCTCCTCCAATATATATGACCATCTCATATTACTTTCCATTTACGAGAATTTTGATCATTGGAACCAGTTTCAACTATCATGCTTCAGGCATGATTTACATCCATTCGCTATAAAATGTAAATCAAATTTAGAGCATTTTAACTGGTATATGAGACTTGATTATCCTAATTAGGTCAGTAAATACGTCTAGTAGTTGACATATATTAACATGAATTATCTTATGAACTTCTGGTTCATATACGAGGATCTAGATACTGATAATTCATTTTCTTTATTTATCCAGTTGATTATTCTCTCCCCATGATGTAGATAAAAATTTATCTCATAAATGATTCTCCAATTAATGTTTAAGAATTTAAACATAAAAGGAGACTCATACTCAATATATATTCTCAACCCTTTTTATTTACCCATTTTATGTGTTGTGGTGGAGCAATTCAACAATATATCGCACATTTAAAAATTATAAAATGGGAAATGTATGGCTTCTAAACAAAAACCAATCATAATGGGGAGTTTATTATAACTCGTTGGCTTGATGCGTATAAGCACTGCTATATGTGAAATACCATATAGATAATAAGTGTTGTTCTCATAGTTTAGCTGTAACACCCCAAAATTCGGTCTAATCGGAATTGGGTTCTGGTGATCGGAAATTTTGCATCGATAAAGTCTAAATATAGTATTGGTTAGCTAATCATTGATATTGGACTCTAATTGAGTTAAATCATTGCTATTGGACCCTATTGAATAGTGTTGAAAACATTTTAGTGATTAAATTGTTAATATTAGAAGTTGGGAAGCAATAATATAAGGTTTAAAAAAGTTGGAGGACTAATCTTGAAATTAGCCCTCCCTAAGCTTAGTTAATATCCACGTGGGATGTTGAGATACAATTCCTTCATTTGAAGGAAAACCAATTTGGGTATTGTTGATAAAGGAAAGGAAATATTGAATTGAAAAGCTACCTGGAACATAGCAAGCAACCACCTCTCCAAAACTATTCATCTTCTTCATCTCCGACCTAAGCAAGCACCTCCATTGGAGCTAGCTTTAAGCTTCATTTTTCCTTCGTTTTATTGCTATCAAATCATTTCTAGTGATCGGGTAAGCTTTTCCCCCTCAAACTAATAATGAAAATCCATGGTATTTTGAGATTAATCTTAAGTTAGGTTTTGGTCATCTATGGAAATTCTTGACTAATAATTGTGTTGAGCTTGGACATCGATTTTGATGTCATTGTATTGATCTTGATATTATATTATCGACCCTAACAACTTCCCTATTGATTTTCTAGCTCAAGAAGTGGAGAGAGAGGTTTCGCCATCTCCATCGAAAGCTAGAAGCATGGGCGTACTAATCCAAGAGTCGTAAGAGCATCGGATTTTAAGATGAGTGTAGTAGGAGTATCGGGATTAGACGAGAAGCCTTCCCTAATCTTTTATTTATGTTTTCGATCATATCGCTATCAATATCATTGAAGAAGTCGCATTGGATTGTTAATCGGATTCATTAGTAATTTTCGATAAGTTGTTATTGAATATCAGACATAGTTATTAGCATCACTATCATGCATTGTCATCGATATGGTTAGTGTTATTGAAATAGTGTAAAGAAATCATCGGATATTGATATTGACATTGACATTGAAACATGACATATTGTTAATGAAACATGTTTGCTATTGATAATATTGAAGTCATTGGTCATTGAAATTCTCATTGAACATTGAATATGGATACGAACATTGAAACCTTGGATTTGAATGGACAATGGATACAATAGGCAAGTCGTATAATTCATGAGCTCCGTGTACGGGTGGACTACGGTCCTAAGGCTACGGCCTATATTGATTTGGCGAGGTAGAGTGATGTGTATTGATATTGGTCATATTGGCGAGGCAGAGGGATTAGACCATTCATTGATTTGGCAAGGCGTAGGAATTCGTGTATCCACTATCTTGATTCAATCCAAGGGTTAATGATGAAATTACTATGTTAAACATTGGATTTGGATGCATAAATATTGACATTGATGAGGATGAGATCATATATAAATATATACTTCATACATTGATGTTCATGTTGTATATGACTATCTCACTAGGCGATGTATGCCTAACGTGTCTCATCTTATGCATTTCAGGTTAAAAGGCCACTACGTTTGAAGATCGGATAGTCGAGGAGAGACAAGTCACTACAAGCTTAAAGTATTTTATTTTGACCTTACGAACTCCTAGGAAGGTGGCAAAGTAGTTGAACTGGTCTTTTGTGCCTATTTTGATATGTGTGTAATTTGTGTAAGTTATAATATGGTTAAAGACCCTAAATTGACTTTTGGTTTGGCTAAAAATGATTAAAAGTTGCACATTTGGCCCATAAAAGTCAAAACCTAGTAAACGTATTCGAATGACAATAAAATTTGGCATGCAAGTAGTTTATAGAATTAAAATGTTGTGTATAAAATTTCATTCTGTTTAAACATCGTTTGGTAGGTCAAATCGAATAAAAACCAGTAAAAATATGTCATTACAAGTCAGGCTGTATCGAAACGGTTAAGCTTAATTGGACCCTAGAAACAGAGCGTTTTGATACGGTTTGGGGCCGTATCAGAACATTTTGCTACTAGAATTCACTATTTTGATACAGGTCTTTAGTGAACTGAAACGGGTCAAAGTCAAGGTCAAAGGGAGTCAACCCGTACCGATACAGAGTTTGCCCGTATCGATACAGTTTAAAGGATGAAGTCAGCTTAGTTTGACCATCGTACACTTGTTTCAAAACATCCTTAAGGTTTTTTTATACAGGGTTAGGTAAATTAGTTAAGAGGACTGAAACAAAAGGTTTGCAATGTTCACAGTTTGGTCACTGAACCTTGAATAATTAAATTGAATGAGTAAATGAACTCCAAATTGTATGAAACTTTGCAGGCCTATTAATAATGTTTTGAATTTCATTGTAGTATATTCAATTGCATTGAAGGGCCTCTTATTTATTGAATTTATAGTTTGGTCCCTAAAACTTGTAATAGTTTAAAATTAGTCCTAAATGATTAATTATTGCTTGATAAGGATTAACTGGACTAAGATGCATTGTGGTAATCCATTATTGTATATTATTTTGTAAATGTTGAGTATAAAAATGAAATTTTATTGTATTGTTCATTGTATTGTTCATCTGTATCACCTTCGGACCTAGTTCTCGACCAGACCGGAAAGAGGGTGTTACATTTGTGGTATCAGAGCTAGAGTTTAGTCGATTTTAAGACTAAATTGAAGCTTTTTGTATTGTTGTTATGTTAATTTTCCATCTAGGAGTTATATATTGTGTATATTGTGACTTGTCGACTAATCCGATCTTTCATATAGATATGTTTGAAACTAATGAAGCTCCCATTGATGAGTTTGCCACCGGCTCCTTGAAACATGGCGAGGAGGTTAGAGAAGGGAATCCTCCAAATTCACCGCATCCGCAGGATCCTTCTGCTCAGGGTACCGAGCCTGTAGCACCTACTGCTTAGGCTGAATGTTACAAGAATATGGCTGACATGTTCAAGCGGTTTATGACTACTATGAGAGCTGAGCAAATCGTGTAACCTATCGCTCCTACAGTCCAACACACCCGAGCACCCATTGATAAGCTCTCACGATATCGAGCTTACATCTTCACCGGACAAGATGACGACAACCCTGAAGTTGTCGAATACTGGTTGGACAACACTTTGCGGACTTTGGATAAGCAACTTCAGTGTTCGGACGAGCACAAGCTCGAGTGTGCCATCATGTTGCTGGCTGATGAGGCACTTCACCGGTGGGAAACTACCATATTGGAGGTCTCTAAATACACTGTGACTTGGGAGTTCTTCCTTAAAGAATTCCGCAAGAAATACATCAGTGATTTTTACCTTGCTGAGAGACGAATTATCTTTCTCCACCTCAACAAGGTGGACGACCGATCGACAAGTACATCCATGACTTTTGTAAGTACTACAGATACGGTGCTGAATACAGAAAGAATGAGGAAGAGAAGTGTCGGATGTTCATTGCAGGGCTTAATAATGAATCGTGTCTGATGTTTACTGCATTAAGCATTTCTGATTTCCAAGACCTCGTGAATCGAGTTAAGGCCACCGAATCTGCACAAAAAGCTCAACAAGTTGGTGGGTCTAGAAAGTTTGAGGAAAGGTTTAGGGATTATTCTCGACCTCCGAGATGGAACAAGAAAGGGAGATACCAAGGCCTCAAGCAGAATGACTATCCACAGCCCTCCTGTTATGGGAATATTGAGAGGCCTCGGTCTATAACGCATTCCTTTGCTAAGGCATCGTCCGTTGATAGCACCAGAGGTTCAAATCGAGGCAACCAACATCCAGTTTGCAATTATTGTCAGAATAGCCACCCAGCGGGTCAATGTCGTAAGCAGACTGGAGCTTGTTACTACAGTGGTGAGCATGGTCACTTTATCCGTGACTGCCCTTTGAATGCAACCAAATCTATTGTTACACTGACTACTACTGCCTCTTCTGCTCAATCTTTTCGAGGTAAAGGATCAAAGAAATGATCATTGGGAACCTATGGAAGATCGAGTGATTCAGAAAAACCATTCAATAAGCAAGATTCTAAAGCCCCTGCCCAAATGTATCACGTGAGGAGCAGAAAAGAAGAGGATGAACCTGACGTCATTGCAGATACCATTGAGCTTTATTCATATCCTTTGTATGCATTGATTGACCATGGTTCTAATTACTTTTTTATAAGCACCATGGTAGTTAAGAAATATAGTATGTCTTCCGAGCCAATAAGATTGAGAATCTATGTAACCAATCCCTTAGAAGATTGTGTCACCGTAAGGGTAGTGTGCAAGAATTGCCCCTTATTGATCCAAGGGATTCTTTTCTCGGTCAATTTATTGGCTTTACTGATCCATGAGTTATATGTTATCTTAGTCTTATATTGGGTTAGTGAGCATCAAGCCTGGGTAGACTGTTGTAAAAGGAAGTTGTACCTTCGAGGTCTCGGCAAAGAGAGTGTTGTTTTAATGAACGCGAGAAATCCTTCATTGTGTGCATTGACATTAGAAGCTAAAAATGAATCACAATTTCGGGACATTGACACCGTATGTGAATTCCCTGATGTCTTCTCTAATGAAATTTCGGGTTTGCCCCCAACCCGTGAAGTGGAGTTTGGCATTGAGGTGCAACCTGGGACTGCTCCAGTTTCCATCGCACCATATCGTATGGCAGCTATTGAATTGAAGGAGTTGAAAGCTCAAATTTAAGAATTATTGAGCAAAGGTTTCATTCAACCGAGCTCTTCGCCTTGGGGAGCATCGGTTCTCTTTGTGAAGAAGAAAGATGGTTCTATGCGATTGTGTATTGACTACCGACAGTTGAATAAAGTAACCATCAAGAACAAATATACATTGCCTAGAATAAACGACATGTTCGGTCAACTAAAGGATGCCTCTGTGTTTTCCAAGATTGATGTAAGGTAGGGCTATTATCAAATGAGAGTTAAAGAGTGTGATGTAGTGAAGACTGCTTTCCGTACAAGATATGGAAACTATGAATTCTTGGTGATACCCTTTGGGTTAACCAATGCACCGGCATCCTTTATGGATTTGATGAATCGAGTTTTTAGACCCTATCTTGATAAATTCGCAGTGGTGTTTATAGATGACATAGTGATTTACCCCAAGAATGAAGCGGAACACCAAGATCATCTTTGTATCGTGCTTCAGACCTTAAGAGAGAAGCAGTTGTACGCAAAGTTCTATAAGTATGAGTTTTGGCTCACCGAAGTTGCCTTTCTGAGACATATTGTGTCAGCTTCAAGTATTTAGGTGGACCCAAAGAAAATCCAAGCTATTGTAAAATGGCATCCACCGAAGAATATTGGTGAGGTTAGAAGCTTCCTTGGGCTTGCTGGCTATTATAGGAGATTCATGAAAGGGTTCTCTATGATAGCCGCTCCTTTGACCAAGTTATTGTGAAAAGAAGCTCATTTTGTTTGGACTGTAGATCAACAACGGAGTTCCGATCAATTGAAACAAATCTTGACTCACGCACCAGTTTTAATCCAACCCGAGTCCGGAAATGACTACACAGTTTATAGTGATGCATCGCACCTCGGGTTAGGATTTGTATTGATGCAAGAAGGTAAAGTCATCGCTTATGCTTCGAGACAACTTAAGTCGCACGAAATGATTTATCCTACCCATGACCTTAAATTGGCTGCAGTTGTCTTTGCTTTGAAAATCTGGAGACATTACCTTTACGGAGAAAAATGTTAACTCTTCACCGATCATAAAAGTCTTAAGTACCTATTGACCCGAAAGGAGTTGAATCTTTGGCAACGGAGGTGGATGGAACTCCTTAAAGATTACGATCTTGTCATTGATTACCATTCGGGCAAGGCCAACGTTGTAGCTGATGCACTCAGCCGCAAACCTTTGCCTGGTAAGTATCGATAATGAATATAGAGTTATATGTATTGTATGGTACATTAACTCATTGTAATATCGCTATATTGTAGACCCTCGAGCAATTAACGCTCACTTCCGACTTCGGAAGCATCGTTATCTTGTAGCTTAACTTCAAGTTCAGTCTACCATCGTTTCGCAAATCAAGGATTTGCAAGAACAAGATCCTGAGCTTCAATCTATTGTTTCTAAGCTATCAGACAACTCCGATTTTAGAATTAATTCTGAAGGAATCTTGTGCTTTCATGACCGGGTAGGTGTACCTAATGATGAATCTCTTCGCACCGATATTCTCTCTGAAGCTCATTCGAGTTCCTTTACCGTTCACCCCGGGTCTGTGAAGATGTATAAGGACCTACGTGAACTCCATTGGTGGCCAAGCATGAAGCAGGCCATAGTTGATTACATTTCCAAATGTCTCACGTGCCAAAGTGTTAAGGCAGAACATTGTGCTCCTACCGGATTATTGCAGCCTATCGATCCACTAAAATGGAAGTGGGAAAAGATCAATATGGATTTTGTTAGTGGTCTACCGTTAACTCCTGCAAAGAATGATGCCATATGGGTCATTGTAGATCGTTTCACAAAGTTAGCTCATTTCATACCGGTCAGAATGGACTACAGTCTTCCTAAATTAGCTAACTTGTACATCAAGGAAGTGATCCGACTCCACGGAGTACCTAAGTCTATTATATCATATCGAGATCCCCAATTTGCATCTCGGTTTTGGAGAACCTTACAAGGAGCTCTGGGCACCAGAGTTAATCTTAGCACAACCTTTCACCCTCAATATGATGGCCAATCAGAAAGGGTAATTCAGATCTTGGAAGATATGCTTCGAGCATGCATCATTGACTTTGGTGGAACTTGGGAGAGATCTCTACCCCTTGTTGAATTCGCCTACAATAATAGTTACCAGGTATCAATCCAAATGGCCCCACATGAAGCATTGTATGGTAGACGGTGTCGAACTCCATTGTGTTGGTCAGAGCTTAGTGAAGGCAAGATATTGGGTCCTGACTTACTTCGGGAAACTGATGAGCGGGTTGCCATTATTCATGGTTGTTTAAAGGCTGCTTTTGATCGACAAAAGGCTTATGTTGATCTCAAGAAAAGAGACATTGAGTATAAAGTTGGTGAGAAAGCCTTCCTCAAAGTATCACCGAGGAAAAAGGTTTTAAGGTTTCGCAAGAAGGGAAAATTGAGTCCCCGATTCATTGGACCCTTTGAAGTCATTGAAAGAGTTGGCCCTGTGGCATATCGATTATTGTTGCCCTCTAAATTAAGTAAGATCCACGATGTTTTTCATGTATCGATGCTCTGGAAATATCGTTCTGATCCTTCGCACATTGTGGAACCTGAATCTGTAGAAATCCAGCCAAATTTGTCCTACGAGGAAAAACCGGTTCAGAATCTAGCAAGAGAAGTTAAGAGGCTTCGCAACAAAATTGTATCGTTAGTTAAAGTGCTATGGAGGAGCCACACTGCTGAGGAAGCCACATGGGAACCTGAAGAGACCATGAAACAGTAATATCCACATCTCTTCGGTTCATGTAAAAATATTCGAGGAAGAATTTTTGTTAAGGGAGGGAGAGTTGTGACACCCTAAAATTTGGTCTAGTCAAAATTGGGTTCCGGTGATCAGAAATTTCGCATCGATAAAGTCTAAATATAGTATTGGGTAGCTAATCATTGATATTGGACTCTAATTGAGTTAAATCATTGCTATTGGACCCTATTGAATAGTGTCGAAAACATTTTAGTGATTAAATTGTTAATATTGGAAGTTGGGAAACAATAATATAAGGTTTAAAAGGGTTAGAGGACTAATCTTGAAATTAGCCCTCCCTAAGCTTAGTTAATATCCACGTGGGATGTTGAGATACAATTCCTTCATTTGAAGGAAACCCAATTCGGCTATTGTTGTTAAAGGAAAGGAAATATTGAATTGAAAAGCTACCCAAAACATAGCAAGCAACCACCTCTCCAAAACTATTCATCTTCTTCATCTCTTACCTAAGCAAGCACCTCCATTGAAGCTAGCTTTAAGCTTCATTTTTTCCTTCGTTTAATTGCTATCAAATCGTTTCTAGTGACCGGGTAAGCTTTTCCCCTTAAACTAATAATGGAAATCCATGGTATTTTGAGATTAATCTTAAGTTAGGTTTTGGCCATCTATGGAAATTCTTGACTAATAATTGTGTTGAGCTTGGACATCGATTTTGATGTCATTTTATTGATCTTGATATTGTATTATCGACCCTAACAACTTCCCTATTGATTTTCTAGCTCAAGAAGTGGAGAGAGAGATTTCGCCATCTCCATCGAAAGCTAGAAGCAAGGGCGTTGTTATCCGAGAGCCATAAGAGCATCGGATTTTAAGATGAGTGCAGTAGGAGTCTATGGATTAGGCGAGAAGCCTTCCCGAATCTTTTATTGATGTTTTCGATCATATCGCTATCAATATCATTGAAGAAGTCGCATTGGATTGTTAATTGGATTCATTGGTAAGTGTCGGTAAGTTGTTATTGAATATCAGAGTTATTGGCATCACTATCATGCATTGTCATCGATATGGTTAGTGTTATTGAAATAGTGTAAAGAAATCATCGGATATTGATAGTGACATTGACATTGAAACATGTCATATTGTTAATGAAACACGTTTGCTATTGATAATATTGAAGCCATTGGTCATTGAAATTCTCATTGAACATTGAATATGGATACGGACATTGAAACCTTGGATTCGAATGGACAATGGATACAATTGGCAAGCCATAGAATTTATGAGCTTAGTGTACATGTGGACTACGGTCCTAAGGCTACGGTCTATATTGATTTGGCGACGCAGAGTGATGTGTATTGATATTGGTCATATTGGCGAGGCGGAGGGATTAGACCATTCATTGACTTGGCAAGGATTAGGAATTCGCGTATCCACTATCTTGATTCAATCCAAGGGTTAATGATGAAATTACTATGTTAAACATTGGATTTGGATGCATAAATATTGACATTGATGAGCATGAGATCATATATAAATATATACTTCATACATTGATGTTCATGTTGTATATGACTACCTCACTAGGCGATGTATGCCTAACGTGTCTCATCTTATGCATTTCAGGTTAAAAGGCCATTGCGTTTGAAGATCGGATAGTCGAGGAGAGACAAGTCACTACAAGCCTAAAGTAATGTATTTTGACCTTACAAACTCCTAGGAAGGTGGCAAAGTAGTTGAACTGGTCTTTTGTGCCTATTTTGATATGTGTGTAATGTGTGTAAGTTATAATATCGTTAAAGGCCCTAAATTGACTTTTGGTTTGGCTAAAAATGATTAAAAAGTGGCATATTTGGCCCATAAAGGTCAAAACCTAGTAAACGTATTCAAATGAGAATGAAATTTGGCATGCCAGTAGTTTATTTCATTGAAATGTTGTGTGTAAAATTTCATTGTCTTTGAACATCGTTTGGTAGGTCAATTCGAATAAAAACCAGCAAAAATATGCCATTACAAGTCAGGTTGTATCGATACGGGTAATGTCGTATCGAAATGGTTAAGCTTAATTGGACCTTAGGAACAGAGCGTTTTGATACGGTTTGAGGTCGTATCGAAACATTTTGCTACTGGAAATCATTGTTTCGATACGGGTCTTTAGTGTACCGAAACGGGTCAAAGTAAAGGTCAAAGGGAGTCAACTCGTACCGATACAGGGTTTGCCTGTATCGATACGGTTTAAAGGATGAAGTCAACTTAGGTTCACCATCGTACACCTGTTTCGAAACAGCCTTAAGGTGTTTCGATACAGGGTTAGGTAAGTTAGTTAAGAAGACTGAAACAGAAGGTTTGCAATATTCACAATTTGGTCATTGAACCTTGAATGATTAAATTGAATGGGTAAATGAACTCCAAATTTTATGAAACTTTGCAGGCCTGTTAATAATGAATTGAATTTCTTTTTAGTATATTCAATTGCATCGAAGGACCTCTGATTTATCGAATTTACAGTTTGGTCCTTAAAACTTGTAATAGTTTAGAATTAGTCCTAAATGATTAATTATTGCTTCATAAGGATTAACTGGACTAAGATGCATTGTGGTAATCTGTTATTGTATATTATTGTTTTAAAGTTTGAGTATAAAAATGAAATTTTATTGTATTGTTCATCGGTATCACCTTCTGACCCGGTTCTCGACTAGACTGGGAAGGGGGTGTTACATTAGCTATTAAATATGAGGCATCCAATTAAAATTTTGCTAAACCATATTTTTCATAATCAATAGGCTTTGTAACAGTTATTTCAGCTAATATAGCCTAAAATATAAAACCCACTAGCTTTTGCAAGACGAATAGTCTAATTGCATAATCTGAATATTTTTCTAATCAATCTCACAAACTTCTGGTTGTAAGTCGATAAAAACAATGTAGATGCATCTGCTAAAATCATGTAAAAAAATTCCCCATTTATGGATAAATGGGCCCATTTTTCATTCAGATATGCAAGATATTCAGTCTCAACTTTAGTAAAAGAACTTCAAGTTATTTTGTTAAGTGGGGTCAACTAAATCCTTTGAGAACAAACAACACAAGAACTTCATGTTCTTTTAGTAAGTGGAATTTAATTAATTCCTTTGAGAACAAGCACCAAAAGAACTTCAGGTTCTTTTAATAAATGTGTATATAAATTTCAATAATTTTCACATCATTACTGATCAAGATGGTCTAACTGATCATGCCAACTATATGAATATATATTTCTGAATTTGTAAACTTGTGTTTACCATAACATGTGATTCGGTCTCACTCGTACATATCTTGTACAAATTTTGAAATACAAGTTTCCTTGAAACTTGATAATACATTATCCATCAAAAGTTGTTCCTTTGAATAAGAATATATTTAGCTCTTCTGGAGCTTTCAATGAAAATTATTCTTTTAGTAGCAATATATAGCTCTTTTAGAGCTTTTAACTGACTTTTTGGCTACTAGTATTTATACCCACATTGGCTTATTTCATATGCCAATTGATTACATATGTTATCCACAAGTCCCAAAGGATTAGTTTGAAAACTCTTATTGCTCTCTTAAAATCTCCACTTCTGATGGCGACAATATTATTACCATTAACGATAATTATTACAATATTCACAATTATGCAATTTTCATAATGTTCTTTCTTTCAAGAACTTATTGATTTTCTAGAGCATCAATATTTTCAGTACTTTAGGGTTATAAGGAAATCAACAACGTCTAAAGGAGTTGGACCAATATCATCTTCATCCTTTTTGCAAATAAAATTTACTTATATTTTCTTTCCTTTATCATTTAGTGATTGTTGATATTTCAACGTACGACAAGTACGAGCTCAATGGTCTATAACATCACATTGGTAATAAAAGGATTTCACTTTCTTATAATGATCTTTATCACTCTTGGCATCTTTATAACCCTACTTCTTGTAGGTATAAACATTCTTAAAATGATTATAATGTCTATGTCAATGACATCGACCATACCCATAATAATGTGGCCTTTATTCTTCAGTTATATAATATCACATTCACTTTAGAGAATGGAGTGGAGCCAGTGGGCTTTCTAAAACATTTTTCACTATATTGTGTCTACAGGACAATATTGTTTGCGTGAAAACTGAAGTATGTTTTCTAACATATCCTCATAAGTGATATTTTGACCGCATGACTTCAATTGTGAGTAATTCGAAACATAGTAGAGTTATACTCGCTTACTGATTTAAAATCTTACAATCTCATATGCAACCAATCATATCGAGCTTTAGTGAGAATAACAGTTTTTTGGTGGTCATATCGTTCTTTTAGATTATTCCAAAGAATAAGAGGATCTTTCACCGTTAAATATTTAGATTTCAACCCCTCATAGAGGTGATAGCGAAGAAGTATCATGGCTCTGGCCTTATTTTGAGTAGATTATGCATTCCCCTCTTTAATAGTCATACCAATATCTTTAAAAAACATATATATACAAACCAACAGAGAACAAAGATTTAATCATCGTACGCGACATTGTTAAACCAGTTCATAAGGTCCTTTAGAAACCTCCTTTGAGACCAATAACCTTGCAGAACAAGATGTCCAGCCAATATGTTTGGATTAAACCAACAGAACATATAACATATTAACTAATTAAAGAACATGCTTTAGGCGTTCGGATAGGTAATAAGTGAATTTACCAAATTGTCATGTCTTCTACTATACTGTGAAGAACAAGATGCACTATTTCTCCATTTTCTTAAAAAAAAACATGTATGCTTGTTCCCATGGCAACTCGTTTACCATGTTGTCATTTGCTAATTTCTTGGCTTTGCAACCTTCACCCAATTTTTTCTCTTGGTACGATGCTTAAAAAATATTAAAACGTAACAAAGATTCAAAATATTAGAACAAAAGAATAATCAAACAATAGCTTAAAATGCACTAACCTTAATAAGAACCATTAACCAACCACTATATTGACATATAGATAGGTAGAACATACAAGACTTTCCAAGCTAATTTGAATATACGATAATTGTAGCTATTAATACCAAATTGATAATTTTTTAAGAATCGCCAACAAGAACCACGATAGTTGAGCCGCTCTTTGGCTAAAATAGATACTTATCTTTGGTATTGATGACACTCTCTTGCTACACTAACACTGAGCAACTAATGATTTTTTAAAAAGGGTAAACTACCGGGGTGACCACCTAACTATTGGGTCTGACCTATTTTGACAACCGAACTACAAAAATTTAAAATTTGACCACTCAACTATTTAATTTGACCTATTTTAACCACTGACCGTTAAAATCTAACGGAGAGATGACGTGGCTATTAATTAAAATTTGTATAACTTCATATTTGATCCCTGATAATTACCTATTCTATCAATTTGATCCTATAACAATAGTAAATGTGGATATTGTGGATAATGACGTTGTACTGCAAAAGTAATGCAGCCACCGCCGGTGATGTGCACATTAGCCCCACGTCCATCCAGTGTCTTGTAGCTATTAAATATGAGCTCTTGCTTGAGCTTGATGTGGCATAAGCCTGCAATATTTGCAGTTTGACATCATTGCTTGCTGAGATTGGGCTGAACATCCAGGAAGCACATGCATTTTCCACTGTTGATGGTTACTCCTTGGATGTTTTTGTTGTTGATGGTTGGCCATACGAGGTACTTTTCATTTTAAAATATAGGGTAAACTACACAGATGACCACTGAACTATGAGTTTGGTATCAAAATGACCACTATATTATTTTTTGCCACAAATGCACCACACAACTATTTAAATGGTTCCATTTTAGCCACACGCCGTTAAAAAAAAACAAAAAAATTAACGGAACTGTTAAAAAAATTAGTATAATTAAACATTTGGTTCTTTATATTTATACAATATATCAATTTAGTGCTAATTTTAATCTAATAAAATAAATTAATTATTCAATAAGATGGTGACACGTGTCACCACCTTATTGAAAGTATTATTTTTATTTAATTAATTAATTTTCCACCTCCAATCAGGTGGTGACACGTGTCACACCCTATTGGAGGTGGAAAATAAGAGCAACAAAACCCGCCCCCATCAGAATTCAAACCCAAGACCTTGGGGAACCAAAGTCCTATGCTTGCCACTGAACCAATCACCCTTTTGTGCTATAAGGTACACCAATTAATATATGTCTTAATGATTTTAATGCCCAGAAAAACTAAAGGGTTGAAAATGCAATTGGATGGATTCGAACCAAGGACCTTGTGGTCCAAATTGTATGTGCTTGCCACTGCACCAAGTGTATACCTTGTGATACAAAGTACAACATTTAATATATGTCTTATATAGATTTTAATGCTTGGAAAAAGGAAGGAAATTTGGTTTTAGGAAATTCGAATATAATATTTTTATGATGCATAAAAACATCTAACCCAATTAAACAAATCTAATAATTAAATTAAAGTTAACAATATTAAATTATGTTTGTGAGTTTGAATTCGCTAAATGAATTTAATATATATTTTTTAATTTTTTTAATATAATTATATATAATAATTTAATTAATTTTTTAATAAATATTAAAATTATTAATTAAGTTAAAAAAATCAATTCAATGATTATATACGTGAAATTATAAAAATAAATATGGAATTGAAAAATATATTAAATTTAGTTTAAAATATAAAAATTTTAAAATGATTTTTATATTAAAAAATTAAAATAATAATATTAAAATTTTTTATTTTAAATCGTGCACTAACTATAGTTTAAAATATATACAAAATATTGTTAACTTTAATTTAATTATTAGATTTATTTAATTGGGTTAGTTGTTTTTATGCATCATAAAAATATTATATTCGAGTTTCCTAAAACCAAATTTCCTTCCTTTTTCCAAGCATTAAAATCTATATAAGACATATATTAAATGTTGTACTTTATATCACAAGGTATACACTTGGTGCAATGGCAAGCACATGCACTTTGGACCCCAAGGTCCTTGGTTTGAATCCATATAATTGCATTTTCAACTCTTTAGTTTTTATGGGCATTAAAATCATTAAGACATATATTAATTGGTGTACCTTATAGCACAAAAGGGTGATTGGTTTAGTGGCAAGCACAGGACTTTGGTTCACCAAGGTCTTGGTTCGAATCCTAATGGGGGCGGGTTTTGTTGCTCTTATTTTTCCACCTCCAATTGGGTGTGACATGTGTCACCACCTGATTAGAGGTGGAAAATTAATTAAATTAATTAAATAAAAATAATTAAAGACTTCCAATAAAGTGGCGACACATGTCACCATCTTATTGAATAATTAATTTATTTTATTAGATTAAAATTAGGACTAAATTGATATATTGTATAAATATAAAGGACCAAATGTGTAATTATACCAATTTTTTTAACAGTTTCATTAACTTTTTTGTTTTTTTAACGGCGTGTGGCTAAAATGGAACCATTTAAATAGTTGTATGGTGCATTTGCGGCAAAAAATAATATAGTGGTCATTTAGACACCAAACCCATAGTTCAGTGGTCATCTGTATAGTTTACCCTACATAATTGATTTCCACCGATAAGTTATGCTTAAAATGCTTGGTGGTTATAGAAAATGGAAATATTGATGTAAGAGTTGGAATTTATTTACTAAAGTTTGTGGTATATTATAATCAACTCTAGTCAGATAATTTCAACTGGTTTTTATGCAGAAGCAATCTTTGCTGAAACAACATTCCTCCGATCCTACGTGAGAACTAAAACCAATGGTGATCAGAATTTTGTTGCAATTCCTAATGTTTGGGGAATTGATAGTAGACATTTGAAGTTGGAGAACAAAGTATCTGTAAGTGAATTAATTACTTTCTAATTCACGCTCCTCTATTCTACCTTTAATAATATTGTCCTTGTTAACCTGTTTCAGGTATAAAGTTACTTACCGTAGTCATACAAATTTGTATGACTAACAGGAAGATCCTCAAATTGATTAACAGAGACTAAATGTGTAGTTATATAAATTTTCATTAACAGCTACGTTATTTTTTCATTAGATTTTAACGGTTGATGGTCAAATTAGGTCCAATTAAATAGTCGGTGGTCGAATTTTGAATTTTTGTAGTTAGATAGTCAAAACAGGTCATACCCAATAGTTAGGTGGTCACCCAGGTAGTTTACCCTTTCAAAAAAATAAAAATCAAGTTAAAGATCAAGACAAAGATAATCGATAATTAAAATATAATTGAGAGAGAAGAACTTATCTTTGATTCATGCTAGAATCAAATTCTTTTCAGTAACTCTTTTAGGATTCAAACCACAAACACCTCAGTTGGTTAGAGTTTCGTGTTGATAACGTGTTATGAATAAAATAAAGAAGAACAAGAATAAAGAGATAAGAGAAAGAAAAAGACTTGTATTATTCTCAATGTAGTGTTGTGTACAATGCTTTCTCTAATATCTATATTTATAGGCATAAGGGAAAACTATAATATCAATGAACATTAAACCCTAGTAATAAAGTACAATAAAGTCATTTAATACATAAATATCTACCATAAATAAATATTTATAACAGAATTAATTATTATTTGATTTAACGAGATATATACAGTCTCTTAAAATATTTAATATTTGAAATTTAACGTTGCGAGTAAATAAAGTTAGACTAAAAAAATTGCCATCATAAGAGATTTTTATACTGTTTAAATCATATTAATTTACTGATAGATGAAATATTATATGATTATGCCAAAAGAAAAAGGATTAAAGTCTAGATGACTCAAATTCGAGTATTATGTGTATACAATATATATTATTAAAGGGCTAAAAAAATTAATATATGCTACCTTATAATTACACCATTATATTAAAAAAAATAAAGTCCAAAGTATATATTTCCTTTAATTAAACAAACTTTGAAAGTCTCAGGGGGGTTTAAGATCAATATTCTCTAATAATTTAGGGACTAAGAATCGAGGTTTAAAAAGACTTAATTCAGAAATAGGTGCTCAAAGTATACACTTTTTCTGAGATATGTGCTTAATATTTTTTTTTAAAATATATGCTTAAAGTTTCATTATGTTAGTGTTTTAAAGTAACACCATTAAAAAATTCATCACCCAATAATAAAATTGACATGTGGCTTTTATTTTTTATTTACTTTTAAAAATAAATTGAAAATAAAATAAATTAAGTAATATCCTAAAAATTTTAAAAATCACAAAATAGTCCAAAAATCTCTAAAGCCCAAATACTTAAACTCAAAATTGATGCTACTATCGTTGTCGATAATTTCGCCAGACCCCGCCATCGTCGTCGTCTGAGGTCACCACCCATCGTCAGTAACCGATGAGAGGGTTGTCAATTGGACGTCGAACGAGAAAGGCTCTAGTTGTTCGACGTCTGATTTGCACGCCTCTCGTCAGTTACCGATGATGGCTGGTTGAAGGAAATTAATAATGGCCTCGGACGACGGTGGAGTTTGGTGAGACTATCAACGATCATAGTAGTGTCACTTTTAAAAATTTAAGGTTTGAGGTTTTAGGGATTTAAATTTTTTTTTGAGATTTTAAGAGTTTTTAAATTTTAAAAAATCATATTGTTTTTTATTAAAAAATAAAAAACACGTGTCAAAGTGAGAATTTTTTTTAACAGTGTAACCCTATAACAATTACGGAATAAAATATAGTAACCCACTTTCTTATAATTTGGGCACCTGCCAACAAAAAAAAAAACTCCTCCGATTGTCAAAGAAATATAGGGAACCCCGAACTTCTCTTCCATCGCATAAAAATTCTCCGCACCCCCCACTCAATTGACCCACTTTCTTTATTTCCAGTCTCCTCACCGTCTGCAGCGGAACTGTTGTGATCCAAGCTAGAAATTAGCAATTTCTGCTCTTGCAAAGGTAAACAGATATTTTTCCTCATAATTTGTGCACTTTAAAATCGTCATGGGGATGTTATCTTGCGATCCTATTCGGAAAATTCTCGGGGGAGGTAACTAATTCTGGAGACTTAGATAGTGAATTTCATTCTCATAAATGATGGGTTTTTTTTAATCAGAGGATGGAATTAGCGGATCGAGCAGTTGGGTTCCTGTTAACTTTTACCAGTTTATCCATTTTCACATATTACACGTTTTGGGTCATCATCCTGGTCAGTATCCAATGCCATACTAGTAATTCATTTTCGATTTGTTGAATAGTAGCCCACCCCTGGTTACCAACTTTGATCGTTTCTGATTTGTGGCTCTAAAAATTATTTTGGTCATGTGTTTCAGCCATTTGTGGACAGTGATAACTTCATCCACAACTATTTCCTACCCCAGGAATATGCCATACTGATCCCCGTGTGTGCTGGTGTGGTGCTTCTTTCTCTCCTCTGCATATTTATTGGGTTCGTGCTGCTCAAATCCAAGAAGAAGACGGCTTGAACCGAGGGTATAGATTTCCTTGTTTTCTTAGCTTGGAATTTAAGTTTTGAGATGAGAATTGTGTTCAGAATATCTTAATTTGCTAAGATTGTTGCACCTTTGCACAAACTGTTAGATTTTTCTGTCCAACACATAACTGCTATAGAGAACTCGGTGTATTTTCTTTCTTTCTGAAATAGTTGAAGCCTAAAGGCTTTCAGTTTTCCATTTCTCATGCTTCACTTTATGGCGAAAACTGCATTCAAACCCTGCCCTGGTTATTGGTAATTTAGTAGGTTTGTTGAACGTCAAACTAAGTAGATTGCCATGAGAAGTTGAGCTGTAAAAGATTACAAGAAGACAGGGTGATCTTTTCTCTGTCAGTTTTTAGTTCGATTGTATGTAGTTCCCTTTTGAGTAGCATTGCATCGAAACTTTCGAGCTTTTAAAGATCAGTATTCATTACACTTTTAGACAATGGGGTATTAAGTAGGAAAACAAATACATTTTCTTGTGGAACACTGAACAGAACACAAAATCTTTTCTGATATCAGCAACTCTTATGAGAAAAAAGGATAGTAGTAATATTGTTATTAATTTCCAGTAAAAGTACTTTTTCTGTTACTGTTTCGTTAATTCTCTCCTCCTTGTTGCTTCTTTCTCATCTATTATTCGGATTTGCATCGAGTGTCAGATATGGTTTGAAATGGGTATGTTCGGGGTTTTCTCTCTCTATAGTTTTGGATAACTCTCATTTTTAGTATATATAAATACCTATTTGGTATATATAATTCTTAGCATATGGCTTTGTAATCATCACACTTAAAAGCTTATACATAACTATGCACAACTTGTGACTTGTGAGTAGGACTTTTGACAGTTTTTGGCATCATGAATTCTAAATATAATTTTAGCCTATTTCACTCTGCTCTACTCTTCCTCTCAGCCATCTCCTGACACATCTTATTTCATTTGTTTCCAATACTTTCTGCCCTTACTAAAAGAACCTTCTACTGTTCCCTTTGAGAGCTATAGCTAGCTTGTGATATGCTCATCTCAACAGGATGTCTATCCTTATGAGGAACTTTTGTGCAAAGAAGCAATGCCTCTTCATACAAGCTTAGAGCAAGATGATTTGGATTATTTGCTAGTAGACTTGGCCTTTTTTCATTTCATTAAGGTTTCCTTTTTAAAGTTGATGCCTTTACTACACTCTACACGTTGGTCTGCCATGAACTCTAGGGCATGTACCAGTGTATCTCCAAATTTTTTTATTGAACTATAGTCTGCAGTCTACACTTTATATAAAGGAGATTGATATGTTGCTTTTATTAAGTGCAACTGTAACTCGCATCATGTTTGCCTTCAAAATGGTAATCCTCCTATCCTGCTTTACGTTGGTAATTTTTCCATCGATATGTATTTTGTGAATGAGCGTGATAGACTGCTGCAGATATTAAGTCACTTGACTTCCCATGTGGGAGCTATCACTGTTAGGGGTGTTCATGGTTAACCATTATACTATGACGGGTTACCTGTTGATTTTGTTCTTAGTGCAATTAGATGATAATGTCTAAAGATAATGTGTTCATCTCATATGGTTAACCAAAATACTATAACAGTTAACCATGAACAACCCTAATCACGGTCTTTCCTCTATTCTTTGTGGGAACAAGTTTGGTCCTCAACAAAAAATGTATGATCTAGCTCTCTTCCTAGTATCTATGTGTGTTAGGCTACCACATGCATTAGTATGTGCGTGGGCCGTTGCTCATGTGCGTTTGGATCATAGAATGTAAGATTACTTGTGAGAATAGGATTCTAGAATGTAACATTACCTGACAGATTACCTGACAGATTACTGAGAATGTTACCTTGGAATATAAGGTTGTCTGAAAGCTAATTTGACCAAACTACCCTTATGATTTATTTGCCTTTAAACAAACTAAATTTCTCATATATAATTTAAAATATTTACATGGAAATTCATATAACTAGTTATGTGACACTGTAAATTTTGAGAGAAATATGTCACAATTTTAATATAATTAGTATATTAAACCTATATTTTTAAATAATTGTTATAAGTATTAAATTTATTTATATGAGATATAATATAGTATGAAAAAATTAATGTTGTGGTCTCGAGTGCACAAAGATTTTATTTCTCAATGTATAAGATTCATTTCTCTCTTTAATTACCCAAAGTAAGATTTTCTATTGTGAGATTAGATTAATGATATTATTCACTCACTCATATATTTTAGTAACAAGTGATAAATTTCTATTTTCAGTTGTTGAAATTGAAATTTTTTACTTTTAATTCGTGATAATTATAATTGCTCGGAATATATAATTTATTTTATAAAAAAATTGTATATTTATATTTTTCTGGAATTATCTATATATTCATTTATTATCATATATTTTAACTATTGTCTTATTTTTTCAATATTTATTTATTTATTTGTATGTAATTATACCTTATTTAATTTAATCCAAAAAATATGATTGAAATGTTTCTATTTTATTAAGGATATTTTGGTCCTAAATGCAGGGAATATTCAAATACAAAAGAAAAAGAAGGGAATAAGGTTCCCGGTATAAACCCTAAAAAGCGCTAATGTTAAGAATGGGTATTGCGGGCATGAGATTCTCGAAAAACTTTATTCCCTTGGTAATTTTTTTTTCGCGATCCAAACGCCCACTAATTGTACATTTGGTATTTGCATATCCCAAAGCAGGTGCAGGGCTGCATAAGAATCTCTGTTTCTTGGTTTTCAGATGAAGATTGTCATGAACCAGTGATTAGGTTCATACTGGACGACGACAGTGACAACTCCGATTCCGAGATTTGGCGAAGGAGTTTGGTATGGTAGAAAGTAATCACTATCGAGGGAATTTAATTGGTGGACCGGTGAGTGATTCTCATGATTGATACGTTCAACTTTTCTAGGAATATAACTTTGGGAATCACTCTTTTTTCAACTATTTTTATTATAAAATCATAAAAAATATTTATTTTAAATTCTATGAAAATAAAATTTTAATTTATATTCTATATAAATACATATTAAATATTTGAAATTTATTTTAAATTTAATCATATATTAATTTTGCCATAGATGTATTGATTTATTTTTATTTTAAATAAATTAATTAATATTTTTAAAAATATATTAAATTATACGTCTGTTAATAATAGTTTGACTTTTATTAATAATAAATATTATTGAAATTTTGAAGTTAATATACTAACCAGGAGAGAATATGAGTTTAAACCTTAGAGATGGAGATGATATTGTTGGGAGTGACAGCTGTAATAACGGTCCCACGTGTTCTATTACAAAAAAATTATATTTTGGTTCTTAATGGGAGTCGCCACCAATCTTTTAATTTAGGTAAGATTAGATCACCTAAAACCCCAGTAAATTTAATAAAACTTGTTTTTGTCATATCGTTTTTATTAAAACGAGCATTGGTCTGCGAGACCAGAAAAACATGTTCGGGAGTCGATTACGTGTGGGGAAGGGTGAGCACCACCACAACGCCCAAAAATTGATACCCAGCCGATTACGTAGTGTTTTAACGATGAAAATTATGAATTAAAATTTAATTTGAAAATTGTGATCCCTGAATGCATGAATTTTATTGTAAAAGTATTAAAAATAATACTTCGTTATACGAGACTTAACGAGAAACTTACACCCCTTTAAGTTTGAGATATAATTTCGCGAGACTGCGGATAAGAGAATATTAATTTTAAAATATTATAATTTAAGATTTCAAAAAAGAATTTTTATATTAGAGATTAACGAGAAAGTGACGCCCCTTTAAGTTCGAGGTACGTTTTTCTCAAGAATCCCTAATAAAGGAAAGTATTAATTTGTTTTAAAAAGTATTGTGGCGACATTGAGGGGTCGAAGAAGCCATATGAGAGACAAAAGAGGACATGAAGAAATAGTTTCCTCATTTCTTTCCTTCAGGTAAATTTCGGGGACGAAATTTCTTAAGAGGAGGAGAGTTGTAACACCCCAAAAACAGAGCTAGGTGATTAGAGGATTTGACCGGGTTCGGTTCGATCCGGTTAAGCCGAATTAGTCAATTAATTAGGTTTCGGGTAAAATTACAAGAGTAAAATTGGAATTGGAATTATTTGGGAAAGAATTTAGGCTTCTAAATATGTTGGATATTTTATTTAACATTGAGAAATTTTAATTGGAAGGTAATTTAATGTAATTAAATGGATTTTGGATTTTAGTGACCAAATTATAAAAATTGTAAAATTGTTTTTAATGATTATTTTGTAAATGGGATTATACTAAGAATCCTTAGAGAGCTATATTTTCCCAATGTTTTAATATGAAAATAACCACCATAGTTGAGTAAGGAATTGACGGTTAATTGTTTTCTAAATCATTTTTCCTATTATTTTGATTTCCCTCATTTTCTTTCCATATTTTCCCTCATTTTCCATTTCAACTTCCAAACAAGATTCTCCACAATTCTTTACTGATTTTCAATGGAGAATTCATCATTTGATTTCACTCTTGTTTCTTAACAAAACCTCATAAGGATTTCTCAAGGATTTCATCAAATTCACAAGTTGGATTTTAAAGAAAATCTTATATCGATTTTGGTGGGAGCTTCTTCAAAGGTAATTTTTTTTTACTCTCTCAAAACTAAGGTTCTTTATTGATATTCCCTAGTAGTTGGCTGATAATGGATTGATATTATTTACATGGTTTTGCAATGGATTTCAAGATTTGAGTTGTAAATGGTGATTTTGATGTTTTGCTTAAAGATTTGTTTAAGTTGAGGAAACATGGAGATTTTAATTGGGTAATTTTATGTTTTGATAAGGTAATCATATATAAGGTAATCATATTTTGAAATGAGATAATGAAAATAAATCTCGAAACTATTTAATTGGCTAATTTTTATATGAGTTTTTTTTTGTAGTTTTAGAGGTTGTTTTAGGTGTTTTTGAGTTGCTGGAGATATAAGGATGTTTGGAAGGTGTTTTTGGTTGAGTTTTGATGTGGATTTAATGTTATATTCGTTGGTTTAAGTTTAGGAGTTGGTAGAGCGATGATTGATGTTGTTTTCGGTAGTGTTAGTTAGTTTTTGGAAGGTTAACGTAAAGGTTGTAGGGGATTGTTGTTGGGCTATTAGTTGAATGCATAATTATGCATTTTCCCTCTAATTTTATGTGGTTAAAATGAGGGGCGATCAAGGCGAGGTTGCCTAATTGCGTGCATTGCTTAGCGAAGGCTCAATTCGCATCGGCGAGCTAAGCGAAGCGTATCGGCGAGTGAAATAATGCGTTAAAGCTCTTAAAAGTTTTGACCGATGGATCATGAGAGTTTAATTACAGCCTAAAAAGCTTAACTAAGCTCAAGCGTAAGTTTCGCCATTTCGCCTTTGGTTATTAGCTTTGATTTGAGCTTGCGTATTTCATGTTTTTGTTTTAAACATGATTTGATTTATTTACTGTAAATGCATCGTTTTAGATTAATATGCAATGTTTATTAAAGTATATGAATGTCTTTGAGCATAGAGATTTGTTCCTCGAAGTGAATGTGTTGTTGCCTTTGGCAATGTGGTTTTGCATATGAAACGGTTTTGTGAATTGCATTGGGAAACAATAAGTAAATGTACTTGAGAATTATATATTGGCTATGTGACGTAATGTGAAAGCATCGGATATAGTTGGCTAGCCATAGGATTAAAGTTCACTATAAAATATAAAACCGATCGTGTGAAATCCTTCGGCTACACAATAGGGGTAGTGCTATTGTGCAACCTGCTCAACCCTCATTGCAGTCATAAACTGCTTGAACATATCAACCATGTTCTTATAACATTCAGCCTGAGCAGTAGGTGCTACAGGATCAGCATTCTGAACATGAGGGTTCTGAGGATTCGGAGGGTCTCCTCCTCTTATCTCCTCGCCATGAGTCGAGAAGCCAGTGGCAAGCTCGTCAATGTGAGCTTCATTAGTTTGAGACATGTCTATATTACAAAAATATCAGATTAGTTGACAAGTCACAATATACGCAATATATAACTCATAGGTGCAAAGTAACACAACAATAATGCAATAAGCTTTGGTTTAGTCCTAGAATCGACTAAACTCTAGTTTTGATACCACAAATGTAACACACCCTATCCGGCCTGGTCGAGAACCGGGTCGGAAGGTGCCACCGGTAAGCGATACGATGATCGGTGCAATAAATTTTCAATCAATAAACAATATATGAACAATGTTGTACTTATAAAACATTACCACGTATAAGTCTTAGTCCAATTTATCCATCATGAATCAATAATTAATCATTTAGGGCCAACTCTTAAACTATTACAAGTATTATGGACTAAACTGTAAATCTGATAATCTAGAGGTCTTTTGTTGCAAATGATTATACCACAATGAAATTCAATACAACAACAACAAGCCTGTAAATTTTCATGTTATTCAGAGTTCATTTAACCATTCAATTAAGCCACCCAAAGTTTGGGGATCAATATGTGAACAATGTAAACCTTCAATCTATGTCTTTAACTAACATAACTAACCTTGTATCGAAAAACTCTAATGCCGTTTTGAAATGGGTGTACGATAATTTAACCTAGGTTGTTTCTGCCCTACCTTGTATCAAAACAAGTAAGCTCTGTTTCGATACGGGTTGACCTTCGTTGACCTTGACTATTGACCCATTTCGATACAGGTTAGACCCGTATCGAAACAAGCTTTGACAGTAGCAAATTGTATCAAAACAGATCTAAATTGTATCGATATGCCCCGTTTCTTAGGTCTATTTATGCTTAACTGTACCGATACGCCATCACCCCGTATCGATACAGTCTGACCTGTAATGACAAAATTTTACTGGTTTTTAATCGAATTGAACTATCAGACGATGTTCAAATGCAATGAAATTTTATAAACAACATTTCAATGCTATAAACTACCGGCATGCCAAATTTCTTGATCATTCGAATACGTTTACTAGGTTTTCACCTATGTGAGCCATATACGCCAATTTTTAACATCACCAAAAGTCATTTTTAGGCCTTTAACAACATTTCAACCATTACACCTTATAAACATACCAAAATAAGCACAAAAGACTAGTTCAACTACTTTGCCACCTTCCTAGGAGTTTATAAGAGCAAAATGCATTACTTTAGGCTTGTAGTGACTTGTCTTGCCTCGACTTTTCCGATCTTCCGCAACGGTCGATTCCTTAACCTGAAATAAGACACGTTAGGCATACTTTACCTAGTGAGGTAGTCATATACGATGTAAATATCAAAGAGCGATACATATACATATTCTCATGCTCATTAACATCGATATTATGCTTCAATACTCAATGATCAACATATCATATTAGTTATTTTCCCTTGGATTGAATCGAGATAGTGGATACACGAATTCCTACGCCTCGCCAAATTAATATAGGTCGTAGCCTTAGGACCGCAGTTCACCCGTACACTGAGCTCATGAATTCTATGGCATGCCAATTGTATCCAATGTCCGTCCAAATCCAAGGTTTCAATGACAATATCCATATTCAATATTCAATGATGATTCCAATAACTAATGTCTTCAATATTATTATTAGTAAACCATGTTTCGATATCAATGTTTCATGACCTTAACAATAACTATGACAATGTTTCTTGATTGCAATGTTAATATCAATGTCCGATGCTTCATTTACAATGTTTCAATAACAATAATTATGTCTATATCAATGCACGATGAAAATATCAATATCAATGTCCGATATTCACAATCAACTTACCGATGCTTACCAATAGGTCCGTTTAACAATCCGATGCAATATCCTTAAGAGAAATGTTAGCTATTTGATTGAAATCTACAATAATGAATTCGAGAAGGCTCCTCGCCTAATCCCGAGACTCCGACTACACTCACCTTGACAATATGATGCTTTTACGGCTCTCAAATAACATCTCCTTTGTTCCTAGCTTTCGGTGAGGTTGATGGATGCTCTTTGTCAATCTCTTGAGCTAGGAAATCAATAGGAGCATGTTAAAAATAATTCTATGATATCGTAATCAATATAACAATATCAAAACTATAATCTAAACTTGGTATAGCTATTAGCTATCAAATTGACCATGGATAGACAAACCCTAACTTGTGATTAAGCTTGAATTGTCTATGAAATTCAACATTTGATTGAGGATTATAGCTTACCCAATCGGTGGCAACTTTTCGATATTAATATCTTGAAGAAAACTCAAGCTTTCAATAAAACACCAATGGAGGTGTGTGCCTAAGTGTGGAAGAAGATGACAATAATCGTTATAGTTAAGCGATGCTAGAGACTCACCAAGGTTCGATCGAAATAAAAACATAATAAAATAGATGATTATACTTGTCGAGGGGTGGGAGGGGATGTGCGGCTGCCGAATGCACGTTTTAGGGTTGATAAATGGTTTATATGCCCAATTTAATGGGTAATTCACAAAGGAAGCCATTGAACTGAATGAGGGTTTATAAACTAGCACTTAAGTATTTCATGATTTAAAAATTGACCCCCTAATTTCTATATTAAGCCTTATAAATATGAATTTTCTTAATTTAACATTCAAACTCAATTAGGGTTTTTGAATTAAATTCCCAAATTATTAGGGTTTTAAGAATTATAGATTTTAAAAGTAGGGTTTTAAATTAGGAATTTTGCGAATCTAAAGTTTACAATTTGGGCTCAATTTTTGAGCTTTTACACGTCTGTTATTCAGATTTGAATCGATTGTCTGATATGGTTTGAAATCAATAATTCTGGCTCAATTGCAGAAAATGAAAATGCTTGGAACAATCTGAATCTAATTGCAAAGAAGACCATAGTTCAACTCGGATGAGTGGGGGAAAGAATTTAATTACAGAACCTAGAAAAAGCAAAATGTAGTTTCAAAACAAATTTGAAGAAAGATGGGAAACTATACATGTACCTCCAGAAGATGTACTAATGATTCTCATGGAACTAAACCCACAACTTATTAAAGTATATCATGCATTTATGATCTAGGAATTTTTAGAGGATGTTAACTCATTCCAATCATAGCATTTGCTAATTTTGACAAGAATTTGAAAATAGAAGATCAGTTTTCAACTCCCGACTTGTTCTCTTCATGTACGAAGTAGCAAGTCAATTTTCAACTCGGTGTCCTCGAGTATGAAGGTTTAAAGTTTGCTTATCACACTACCTTAGGTTGGAAGGAGTAGAGTTTCGATTTTTTCTCCTCGGGTATGAAGAAGCATGTCAGCTTTCAACTCAGTGTCCTCGGGTACGAAGGGTCAGAGTTTGCTTATAGCGCTACCTCGGGTTTGAAGAGTGAAGTTTGACTTGTTCTCCTCGGGTACAAAGGAGCAAGTTAGTTTTCAATTCCGTGTCCTCAAGTACAAAGTGTCAGAGTTTGCTTATCTCACTACATTAGGTTTGAAGGAGTGAAGTTTCAAATTGTTCTCTTCGGGTATGAAGGAGCATGTTAGTTTTCACCTCAGTGGCCTCGAGTACGAAAAGTTAGCGCTACCTCAGGTTTGAAGGAGTGAAGTTTTGATTTGTTCTCCTCGAGCACGAAAGAGGGGCAATTTCTTTTGTTATTTGCCCTATTTTCGTTTTGGCAGAATATGCAAAGAGAGGCAGTTGTAGTCACGTGTTTTATCTGCCTTTTATTTTTATTTTTAGCATGCTTATTATTATTATTATTTATAATTAATACCCTTTGTCATTATCACTAGCAAATAGTGTAGTATATATGATGCATATAATACATAAATAAAAGTCTATTAAACAGTCCACCAAAGGTTTATCTACATTTAAAAGGTCCAATATGCATCAAGCCCGATATGACTGGCCCAAATATATAACCTAACAACAAGTTCTAATTTGTTCTATCTTTAGCACAATTGAAATACCACTATAAGATCTTGTATGATCTAACGGTCAATATTAGTGCGAGAATACCACATCACCTCCCTTCATACACACGTGCAATGCACGTTCCAGGCTCTTCGGCTCCCGCATGTGATGCACACCCATTTTAGCCACCAGGTGTTTATCACGTCGTCTTTCAGTCAATGATATGATCCGTCCAAGAGTTGGGTTATATCTACCCTTAGATCTTGGCTCTGCCAATGGTCTTGATCTCGCCTCGTATTAGGAGTTACCATGTCGGATCCGAGACTCTCCCTCTCTCTGGTTTCCTCTTCCTCAGCAGCAGCTATGTCACACAAATAGACAAGAAAAAAATGAGAACATCAAGGTGTTTTTAGCAAGAAACGAATGTTGATTTTCTAGGATTTTCTCTTTTACACAACATGTAATATACCGAATGTATAAGAAAAGAACACAAAACAACTGTAAGCACATACACCATTTTCAAGAAATGCCAAATAAAGAACATTCAAGAGGTGGTTTTTCTTCTCTCTGAATAACATAAGCGATCCAATTGAACTATATGCTTAGTGGAGAACACGCGCCCCTAAAATTCTCTCCTGCCCGAGCCCTTAAGCCTCAGATCGACTGAGTTTGATTCACCTCCCTGCATGGTTGCGTTGGTCCCTGGTGTGTGAGCGCGGCGCTACTCATCTTCAGACCATCGGTGTGTCGGCGAATGTTGTGAACAACGGCGACTGGTGGTTCGCTCAAGTGGAGACGCGGAGGTAGCAAAATTTGGGCAGTGATCGTGGCTTCGTCGGAGCATTTCTGAGACAGTGGGCTTCAGGTCCTTCATCAGTGGAAACAAGGCCAGTTGGTTCTCGTTTCTGGATCCCGGTAATAAAGGCTTTTCCTTTCATTTCTCTTCCCCCCGGCGACCCCCCATTTTCTGGTGCACTATCCCAACCCTTCGCCTCAACCCGTTTTCTTGTGGACTATCATTTTCTTATCTGCTGGTTACTCTCGAGTCTGGTTTTACCTCTTCTGCAGATTGGTGTTTTGTTTTTCCTGAGTGAATGAGCTTTTTGATTATGTGAGTCGCGATCGATGCGTCTTGAAGACTCGATCGCTTAAATTTTTTTGCTTGGTTATTTTCCCTTGGATGTCTGTGTTTGGTTGTATGTTGCTTTGGATTATCGATATGTTTTTTTTTCTGGAGTGAATTGCAAATTCTGGTTCTGATTTCGGCCTTGTTAACTGATCCTTTCCGGATATTGCTACTTGTGGTGGCCACCGTTTTTTATACTGCTATTGTTCGGCTTTCTGGTTTTCAATTTGGTTTCCGGTGTCTGCGTTATTGCTAGCGGGGGTATTGGCTTCATGTTTATTTTAGCGTGGAACGTACGTGGGTTGGGGAATAGGGAAACTGTTAGAGCTCTCTGACATTCCACAACAAAGCATGGTCCGGCTATCATTTTTCTTAGTGAAACAAAACAGAAAAAGAGATACTTAGAAAAAATCAGAATGAAGATGAAAATGACATCGTCCTTCTATGTTGAACCTAGAGGAACTTCAGGAGGGCTTGCACTTTGGTGGTCAGATGAAGCAAGTCTCACTATCCTCAAGCATGCCAAAAATTTCATTGACTCTAAGGTGGTTTTTCAGGATGGAGAAGAATGGTTTGGAACCTTCATTTATGACCCTCCGTATAGAGACAAAAAAAATATGTTCTAGGAAGAGTTATCTAAGCTTCGCAGTTCACTAAATGATCGTTGGCTAATCATAGGGGATTCTAATGTGGTAACCAGACAGGAGGAAAAAGAAGGGGGAAAACCTGTTAATCTCAATGAGGCCGCAGCTTTTCTTGATTTCATTGATTCCTCAGGGCTCTTAGAACTTCCAATAAAAGGAGGTAGCTTTACTTGGTTCAACCAAAGAAGTGGCGATAGCTCTATCCTCGAGAAACTGGACCGAGCTTTGTGCTCTGCTGAATGGAGCTTGAATTTCCCAAAAGCCTTGGGGATTTTGGACATTGCTATTGCTTCAGACCATGCTCCTATAATCTTACTGACTAAGGGGCTGTCCAGGAAGTATAAGAAGGAGTTCAAATTTGAGAACAAATGGCTCTTTGAAGATGACTGTCCCCAAATAGTTTCGGATGGTTGGCAAGCGGTTCCAGTGGAAAACTCTTGATCTAATTTCGGAAGGAAAATTCGAAGCACAAGAAGAGCTCTTATCAAATGGAGTAAAATGAAGGCAAAGGTGAAAGGGGAAAAGAAGGGGAGATTGATAAATAGGATCAAACAACAACAGGGGAGGAAACTTAATAGGGCTGAGCTGGATGAGTTTAAGAAGCTGAAGCAGGAACTAGACTCGGAATGGGAGAAAGAAGAGAGGTACGGGCACCAACGATCTAGAGTCAACTGGATAAAATGGGGAGATAAGAACACCAAATTTTTCCACGCAACTACCATCCAACACCGGAGAACAAACTCTATCATCAGATTGCGAAGGGACGATGGAACTTGGATGGAGGAAACGACAGATATAGCAAGTCATTTCCAACAACACTTCCATAGTCTATTCTCCAAAGATTGCTCTATTGACTCCCAAAGTATCAGAGATTACATTCCCCTCTTAGTGATAGAGGAGATGAATTCTGAGCTCTGTAAGCCAGTAACTGAAGATGAGATTAAAAAGGCAGTCTTTAAGATGGGCGCGAACAAGGCACCTGGGCCTGATGGCTTTCCTAGAAGTTTCTACCAGAATTTTTGGGAAATGATCAAAGATGATGTCATTGGGTTGGTCTCTTATTTCTTCAGGGAGGGATCTTTGGACTACGGATTAAACAAAACCAATATAGTCCTTATACCGAAGAAACCAAATCCCTCGGAAGTCTCCCATTTTAGACCAATTAGTCTGTGTAATTTCTCGCTTAAAGTCATAACCAAGATCCTGGCTACAAGGTTGAAAATCTTCCTTCCGGATATCATTCCTCACCACCAATCAACGTTCGTTCAAGGCAGATCAATCCACAATAATATCCTTCTTGCAAATGAGGCATTTCATGCAATCAAACGGGCAAAAAAGGGAAGGAAAGGAATCATGGCCCTAAAAATCGACCTGGAGAAAGCTTATGATAAAGTGGATTGGGATCTTCTTCGCTTGGTCATGACTAGACTGGGATTCTGTGAATGGTGGGTGACGAGAGTTATGGAATGTGTCACATCCATATCTTTCTCCCTGGTCATAAATGGGGAGAAATTTGGAGAGTTATCTACAGGGAGAGGCTTAAGACAAGGAGACCCGCTATCCCCTTTTCTATTCACCTTTGTCTCTAGTATTCTGTCATGGATTGTGGATAAGGAGGTTGAGAGGAAGAATTTTGAAGGATTCAGAATCAAAAGATGGTGCCCGATTTTAAGTCACCTACTGTTTGCTGGTGACTGCCTAATGTTCTCTGGGGCCAACATAGAAAACTGTGAAGTTGTCCTTCGAATTCTCAATCTGTTCTAGAGGTCTACGGGGCAGACAGTCAACTAGCTATTAGCAAGTGTGAACGTTCGTATGCATGGTCACCAATATGCCCTATCAATGCCTGTGTACATGTATGCAAAACCTCTAATGTCATGTCACATGTATGCATGTACCAACACATATATATAATATAGCATATAACAAATGGTTTCAACTGTGCATGTATGTCAGTTCACACCCACCAATAACATCCTTAGGATCCGCCTAAGAACAACCTCCTATCTCACTTCCAACTTGTCCAACCCTACCATTCTAACAACCCACTAACCACAAAATACCCACTAATGCCCTCTTCACACTAAAGTTGTTTTCAAAACAACACCAACTACTACCCCAAACTTGCTAGCTATAAGACCATACCACCACGCAAGGGAAAACCAAACCGAAACCAAACTAAGATAACTATGGTAAAGGTTACTTAACAACGAGCATATCAATCAACATACTTCGATCATGCTCTCATCAAACAACATTCACCCGCAACAGCATAACATCAACATATCATACCCATCACACTTTCATCATTCATAAAATCAGCTCACATCACCAGCATATCATCAGCACAAATCTACATGAGCTCAATGAAGATTCACAACCAAAAAACATGATAAAAACATCAACAATTCGCTCAAAGACATACATTTCAACCGACTTTCAACCACACATCAGAATAAACATCAAACACTTATTACAACAATTTACCATTTCCCCAAGCATTCGCAACTCAGCTCTGATACCACCAAATGTAAACCCCTTAGCCCAGCCTAGACGATTGACCCGAACTACGAAGATTACACGGGGAAAACCAAAGTCAACCCGAAAGTCAACCTTGATTAACGACCATTTTTTTTTCTTTTTAAGCTTGTCTAGATGCACATTAACCCTAGGTGTACTCATGAGATAAGCATACTCAAAAATCACAGCAATCGGAAAACAATAAGGGACTCAATTGCACAACATACGAATTTAGGGACCAATTTTTGAGTTACCATTATGAAATTAATCATGTTTCATGCCTTTCTGCCAAATTTCACCTTAAACGAACATCTAGAACTCAAGCAATTGCACATACAAAAATCAGGACTAAAACGTAAAGCTTGCAAACTTCAAAACCATTCAAATCAGTGCCCAACGGTCAAGTGTTTCGAAACGGGAATAGACCGTTCAGAAACGGGGCTTGGCAGTAGCCAAAGTGTTTCGAAACACCTCTACCCGTTTCGAAACACCCAGGCCAAATCCAGCACCTGTTTCGAAACAGGCAAGGGTGTTTCGAAACACCCTGCCCAGAAACAGCAGAAAAGCCTGTTTTAACTCGTCTAAACACCATCGAACATACTCTAAATCAATCCTCAACAAATCAACAACATGCCAAGCATCATAACTACCAAATTGCATTAAATCTAGACACAAAACAACCCCTAGGTGCACCAACTCTTTCAACACATCCAACTCTTAATCATGATTTTTAAAACAAGAAGCATAGCATAACGACTTATGAATAAGAAGATTCAAACATTACAAGCGTTAAACCACATAGTTCAAATCATAAACCAAACTTGCCCAACATACACAATCTCATTACACATCAATATAAAAGACTCTCCCCCCATTGCCTTTATTATCTATAGCTATTTACCGAGACATACTTCTCAAGTGGAGCTCTCCTTGAATCCCTTGCTTCTTGCTGTCCTAACTTTAATTATCTGCATTGATGGACAAAAAGGAGCGTAAGCACATAATGCTTAGTGAGGAATGCTCAAAACCAAAACACCATCAATGCAGCGAATCACAAAACCTTCTTAAAAAGTAGATACAATTCGATAAACCAAAGCATTGTTTGAAAACTCCTTTTTAAACAACATGCTTTAAATCATGCATTGCTCAATCATGAAAACCAACCCTTAGCATAGAAAAGCTAAAAACTCACTTCAAAGCACATTCTCGCAAAACCATCAATTAAAACCTTTCCAAGCATGAACACCTTATGCAAAGTTAAACTCAAATACCTTGAAAAACATTTCCTCTTCATAACATGCTTTTCTCATGCTTAATGATCCATTCAAGCAAAATCTTTGGAAAACCATTTGTTCCCTCTAACTATCTCATGTATTCAACAAATGCACAACACATGATCTACCAAAGCAACATTTACATTTCATGCCTTTCTAAACAAGTCTTCACAAGACTTCAATGCATTTAAGAGATTCCTTGCACATAAACACCATTCATAAAAGAAGATAAACACTTGTTCAAGCTTAACAAGTAATACATGCATTCTTAGAACATCACACACTTCCCATGCAACCTTGCATCATTTCAAGCATCTCATGCTTCATTACATCCAAGAACATTATATTGGCTTCCAAGTGATAATTCACAAACCATCACAACACAAGACACAATCGGATACGCAGATTACAAGCGTTGTCTCACATGCTTCATACACACAACCGAACAACACAAGGTGGAGTTTACCAGTACAATCACAACCCTCTCAACACCCGTGATGGAGTTTAACGGTACAATCACAACCCCTCAACATCACTCATCGGAAGTTGTATAACACACTAGCGAGAGCCGGGACAGATCACAAGGCTTACACATGGAAGCTACCACAACCATTGTAATCACCTTAACCAAGCTCACACACGGGAACAACCCTCCACCGTTGTGACACTTAACAAAGTCCACCCACGAGAGCCATCCTCCATCGTGGTTACGTTTAACAAGGTTCACCCACGAGAGCCATCCTCCATCGTGGTGGCACTTAACCAAGCCCACCCACGAGAGCCATCCTCCATCATGGTGGCACTTAACAAAGCCCACCCACGAGAGCCATCCTCCATCGTGGTGGCACTTAACAAAGCCCACCCACGAGAGCCATCCTCCATCGTGGTGACACCATATATCTTAATCGCTAGGATTCTTGGATGGAGTTTACGGTACCATTACAACCCTTCGACATCCAAGGTGACTCAATTCACGGTGCACCCAATCCTATAGCCGGCTAACTATATCCGATTAAAGTAACCAACAACCACTTACATCACTTGCCAATACCATCAATTACCATCATCAATTCACTATTTTAAAGCATTAAACAAAGCCATTAAACAACATGCAACACTATGCATCAATTCCACAATTCCAATGTGCAAAACCAAAGATCTCTTACCTTGACCATCCTTCAACACATGACTTTCAAAACCAGCATTAAACCATGCTAAAACATGCTTTCAAAATAGAATTTAAACATGCAAATCACATACATTGCATCCAACCATCTCAAGTGCATTAAAAACCAATTCATAACACAAACCAAGAGAGAAATTCCATTTACTTACTCTTGAGCTTAGCTAAGTTGCTTAGACTTAAACTAAGCTCCCAAAACCTTCAAACATTGGTTTTTAAAGCTGAAAACCCCAACTTCACTCACCGATACACAAAACTACGCTAGCCGTTAAGCCTTCCAAGCATCCGAAACCCTCCAACGCTACCTCTATTGCTTCCGGATCATTCTCCCCTGTTTTAAACACATAACAACAGAGGATTAATGCATCATCATGCATTAAAAACACCAGCAACACAACTCAACTCGCTGCTCTACATAAATCCAACATTTCGGCTAGCAAACACAACCGAAAACACCTCCAAACTCTTCCAAAACTTAACCCAGCCAAGATCCATCACTTCTAACCATTTTTAAACATCAATTAACATCCAAAATGAACCCAAACTCATCCTTATACCTCCAGCATTAACAGAACACCAAGATCACCCCAAAAACTACCATTTTCGCAAGTAAAAACTTAGGAAAATCAACCTATTCGGGATTGCATTGATTAAACCTCCATTTCACATCATTTAGACATCCAAAATACATCAAAAAGACATCTCAAAATAGAGCCCAATCATCTATTACGAATTTCTTCAAAATTAAATCCAAATCTTGCATTTTAAGCCAAAATCAAGATCACAACATTAAAACATTTAATAAAACTCAATTTAAGGATTGAGAACTTGGGAATTTCAGTAAAGAATTGAGTATTTAGAGGAGAAGGACGTTCATACCTCTAAATGTGGATTTCTCCTTGTTTAGAGCCAAAATCCTTGAAAATTCATTAAGCAAATGGTGAGGATTTGATGTAGAAATGATTACGAATCATTTAGGAATTGAAATCTCAACTTTAGGTGTGAAAATCAAAGGAAAAGTTGCTGTGGAAATGTGTTTGGCTGAGGGAATTTTGAGAGAAAATGAAATGGGAAAATTTTGGTAAAAGTTAGTTATGAAACTAAAAATATCTTTTTCACTCTTTTCTTTTTATTAATTAAACATTAAATGAGTCTTAAAAATCAAGAAAAAATCTGGAGAAATCCTCCCTTGGGTAAATTAGCTCCTTAAAGATTCAAAGTTTCAATCCTTTTAAAACAGTCACGAACTTTTCAAAAATTACATTTTAGTCACTAACCCAAAATGTCATATTTCCAAACCTCATTTTGTAAAATTGATCTCACCACCCTCTTATATATATTAAAAGAGGATTTTTAGATATTTTTCCATATTTTTAATGCATCCCGAACTATGCTTTCCTTAAAACCACCTTTTATATTCGAACCGAAAATTCGATCGGTCCGGTTCAAACCCAAAACTTCTAAGCCCAAAATTGGGGTGTTACAACTCTCCCCCTCTTAGGAAATTTCGTCCTCGAAATTTCAACCGGCGAAAAGAGCACAACCAAACTTCTCAAAGGAACCCACAAAGCAACACAGGAGACTTAACCACCACTGAACACTCTCCACACAAAACTCCACCAAACCAACTTCTCCACAAATCAACTTACACTATAACCAAACCCAACACCACCGCATACTGTTCACAATTTCCAGAACACTCAGATGTTAACCACAGCTTAACCTTTCACAATTCCGAACTGCGCATAGCCCCAACAACCCGAAGAACCTCCAAACTTTTACAGCATACACCACCTTAACTCATAACTCCCAAAACTCGTACACACGGTGACACTAACCCATCCAGTTTCAGCCACCATGTGACCCACAACCTTCACTGCTTCTAAAACCCCTTGCAAAACTGCTCAACTTCTTCCAAAGGTTACCACATCAAGCAAAAATTCTTAAGCATCAACTGCTTACTCAAACTTCTCAACGTATTGTTGACATTCCTTCACATCCGCCACTATCATTACCATAACGACTCACCAGGACTACTCACCCAACATCCGAAATTCACGTCACAAAACCCCAACCTTGGCTCCGCCAGCCGTTCCACATACCACTAGCTGACTACAGAAGGGATTTACTTATACGCGACTAGCCAAACACTTCTCACAAGAACCCGTCCAACCAACAATGGCCCTTGAACTTACATTTCCTTTCCACCTCAAGCTTTGACTACAACAATAGCCTTACCAGGACACCGCCCATTCTATACATACATATTAAGATTACGAAACTTCTATTCACCCCAGGCCAACCCTTTTCTACAGCCCTCAACACAACCTCTTCTCAACTCTTCGAAGGTTGCTACGAACCATCACCTACAAAAACAACCCTTCTATTACAACATCAATGCCAAGTTACCTCAGCACTTTGGAACACATCCACTAACTTACTACATCACTTAACACCAAGAAACTACCACTTCTACCAGCTATTCACAACCACTCTGACCGATTCTAACTTCAACCAGTAATCTCCTCACCACCACACAGCTAAACTCTTTAAGCACCAAAACACTTTCCTTCTGCCAACATGCTATATCGCACTCACTATTACTGACAGCTCGCTTAATACCCTCCATTACTTCTAACATTTTCCCAGCACCAAAACAACTTTTAAAACCCATCATCCAACCTAACCCTATCCCAACACTAACGGACCCAACTAGCTATTAGCAAGTGTGAACGTTCGTATGCATGGTCACCAATATGCCCTATCAATGCCTGTGTACATGTATGCAAAACCTCTAATGTCATGTCACATGTATGCATGTACCAACACATATATATAATATAGTATATAACAAATGGTTTCAACTGTGCATGTATGTCAGTTCACACCCACCAATAACATCCTCAAGATCCGCCTAAGAGCAACCTCCTATCTCACTTCCAACTTGTCCAACCCTACCATTCTAACAACCCACTAACCACAAAATACCCACTAATGCCCTCTTCACACTAAAGTTGTTTTCAAAACAACACCAACTACTACCCCAAACTTGCTAGCTATAAGACCATACCACCACGCAAGGGAAAACCAAATCGAAACCAAACTAAGATAACTAGGGTGAAGGTTACTTAACAAGGTTACCTATAAACATCTCACTGCCTTGGGGCTTCAACAGACAAACTCTCTTCTTCGCAGAACCATCATTCTCTAGCCGCACCACCGCAGCATCAGCCAACACCTTAAGATCATCACCATCTCCCCGCGGTAAAGAACCCTGACTACCTCGAGCCAACTTCAAACAATTACGTCTCAAATGTCCAACAGACCCACAATTCCAACAAGATTCATTCCCCAAGCGCCTCACACCTTTCTGCCCTTCCTGCCACCTTCGAACCTTGTCTCGGCCGTGCCCACGACCCTTCTGAGACCCTTTTGCTACCACTGAAGCTGATCTCACCACTTGAGGACAATTTCTCTTCACATGCTCCTTAGAACCACAGTTCCAACAAACTCTCGCGCCCCGACAACCTCCAACATGACACCTTCCACAACGGTCACACTTCGGCAACCGAACTACCACTCCTTGATCATACCGCACTTGACCCACGTCTGCACCACCACCCAGACTTCGATTCAAGCAAAACCTTCTATCACGTAGCCTCTTACGCTGGCCGCTCCCGAGGTCAGTACCCACAACTCTCTTGCTTAAACTTTTCTCACCTTCATAATCTGAAGCCACACCCCCACGCTGCTTAACCCTTGGAAATTTCTCTCCAAGGTACCTTTCAAAAAAAAGCAGACACAAAGAAGTCCCAATCTATATCGTGGATATGCGATGCCACCGCCACAGATGTCCACCAAGCACAAGCGTCCTCCAACATCAATGAGACAACACTTCCTAGCTTACAGGCGTAGTCACAACCTTCTTGATCCAAAATCAGAAATACACTAGCCAACCAGGCCTCGAACGTCTCAGGTGTCGAACCATGACACTCCACAGCTCCCAAATCATGTAAACGCTGTTTCGACAAACTCGCACGTCCCACAGTCAGCACGTCTACATGCCTCACTTTTGCCACAGCCTGAGATGTTCCCGACACCTCTTGAACTATAGGTGATGAACCCTTCATCACAAAACCAGCTTCTTCCTCCTGTCTCACTACCTCAACTCCAGGTACTGAAGACTGAGACGAAACACCTCCACTAAAAGGTGAATTCCACTCCCTAACAACATGCTCTAAAGCAGCAACCATCTCACCCAACTGTCATTCTCTCATCGATTTCACCATGCTATTAACAACAAACAATCATAACAAAACAAACAAAACGATCAGGCCAGCTTCAAGCAAGGATTCAAAACTCCAACTCCAACATAACACAATAGCTATAATAATAAGGCAATGGGTATCCCGAATTCTCCCTTTTTTACACAACATAACAATCAATAAAAACATGATTATCACAACAACGAGCATATCAATCAACATACTTCGATCATGCTCTCATCAAACAACATTCACCCGCAACAGCATAACATCAACATATCATACCCATCACACTTTCATCATTCATAAAATCAGATCACATCACTGTTGAGTGTCTAAAAGTTCTATTATTTACACCCTTTTTAACCCATATTTCTGCTGCATTCAAGCATCATTTCATTGCATTTAGGTTAGTTTTCAGTAAAACATCACAATTTTATAAAAGGCATGGATTCTACTAAAAGATGGCATATTTTGCAGGTAGCTGCCATAGTTGACGATGAAGGCAGGCGCAGGGCAGATAAGCAGAAGAGCTGAACTGAACAAGCAGACGAAGAAGACGAACCTGTCATGGACCTATCGTGACAGCAAGGTGACAGCAACTTTGCGGAGAGAAAAAGTAAAGTGGACCTCGATAGATAGAGAAAATTCTGCTCGTCTGTCGTGTGAAAACGAAACATTTTTCCAAGCCCCGGATCAAAAGATATGTCAAGCCAAAGCTCAAGGAGAAGAAATTCCATAAAAGAAAAATGAAAAATGAAATTTTTTTTTGTGTTGGCCTTCAAACAGTGAACTGTCCCTTACCCGTCGCTCGTTCTCTGTGGCGGCAGCAACCTGTCGGAAGGGTTAGGATCTGTCCGGAATCTCCCTATAGCTCTCGTGCAGTGTGTGCATGCTTGTGAACAGTTATATACCAAGACTCTCTTAGTTTCACTAGAATATTCGACTTTAGCTTGTTTAGAGTTTTTCCTACGAGACTGTTTTCTTTCTTTTTCTTACTAGAGCCAGAATTGGGCACCTCTAGTTATTTCCTTTTTTCAAATTTCTTCTCTTTTACTAGAGCCAGTATTTCAGGCACCTCTAGTTAACTGTCTAGAGCCGGTGATAGGCACCTCTAGAAGTTTTTCTCTGGTTATCTGCCTAGAGCCAGTGTTAGGCACCTCTAGGGGCTATTCAAGTTCTAAGCATCCTATTCTAGTTTGGCTAAAAGAAATCTAAGCGATATAACAGTCACAAAGGTGTTTAAATTTTCAGAACTATAGAAAGGCTCTAAACTTTTCCTTAAACTGTCCTAAAGATGCTGCCACGACAGAGCCGTCATGACAGGTAAGTTAACTTCACAGTTTTAAGCCAACAGTTTTATATTTTCTGATTTTTTTAGAGAACTTAAAATAAATAAAAGACACAACAAATAATAGAAAGATGTAGCTAAGACTCCATTAATGATGGAGGGTTGCCACCCCCAAACTCAAGGGTTGCATTGCCCTCAATGCAAAATGACAGAAAAATAAAAACATGAAAAATACATCACAAAAGATAAAAGCAGGCAGCAATAAGAGGAAAATAAAAACTTAAATTTTCAGTCGCTGTCCTTGCTGCTGCTGCTGCTGACACGGATCTGACGGCAGCGTCTGGGCTGTGGAGGAGGCTGGGCAGGTTCAGGGGCAGGTTGCTCCATGACTTGGATGTCGGAGCTGCTGCCTCTGAGAAAGTGGAAGCAGCATTGCGTCGGGTTTTCCTATAAGATATATTAGTGCAAGGGTTGTGAAAAGTAAATGAAAACTAAAAAGGGAGAACAAGTAAGAAAGACAGAAGTGAGTGAAAATGAAAATGAAACGGGGTTTTATAGCGGTCGAGTTGCTGCCCGTTTAATGCTGTAGCGGCAGGCGTGAATAACGGAGCGGCAGATTGGATTTAGCGTGTCTGACGCGTCTGACACACATTTATTCGTCTGTTACGCGTCTGCCGCACGCTTCTGCGTCTGCCGTGTCAGTCTGTTGACAGCCTGTCATATCCGTCCGCGGCGGCAGCCGAAACGAAAGGTTTCCATAAATGGGCTTCAATGGGCTGATGGATGGGCGGTGGGCTTGGGTCACTTCTCCTTTTCTTCTTGACTCCTTTATTTCCTAAAAACATAAAAATAGAAGAACATTATTTGAATAAAATAAACCTTATTTCCTAATAATAAATAAGTAATAAAAATACTCCCTGTTCTATCGATGCTTAAGGGGTCGTTTCCGGTACTTCTTGAAGTCCATCTGTACCCTCCATCTGGTGATTTTTCTCATGGTGGGGGCTCCTTTCTTTCTCTTCCCTTTGTAGTCCATGAAGTCCTCCCTTCTTGGTAATGTTTCTGAGGGCATGAATATATGATTAGAAATAATCAAATTGACATTCGGCCACAAACTTGCCTTGTTTTCTTTGAATGTTGTTGTGGTTGAATATAGCCCTTGCTGTCGTGTCTGCTGTTGTGACAGGCAGTTATTTTGACAGCCTGTTGTCAGGTTACTTTGCAGGTCAATGGGACATTGGTAATTGCCATCGCTCTCTATACTAAATTCTGTTGACCACTCGTAAATCTCCATCAGTAGAGACTTTGATGATTCTATGTCTACCGGCTTTGGTTCCTCTAATACCTGCAATGGAATTGGTGAGTTTTCATATAATTCAAAAGGTTCGTTTATTACCTGCTCATATTCCATTGGCGAGGCATTGTCATTGGGTAGCTCTTCTAGGTGGTCGTGCGAGTGCCATGACAGGGATGGATGTGTGCAATCTTGGTCAGGCATAATCGAGGTAGTGGGTTGAGAATTTGCCTCTGATGTGGTTGCTACTGCATCATCAGTTGCTGCCGAGGCGGCAGTTTCTGTCGAGGCGGCAGTTGCTGTCGAGGCGGCAGTTGCTGTCGAGGCGGCAGTTTCTGTCGAGGCGGCAGTTTCTGTCGAGACGGCAGTTTCTGTCGAGGCGGCAGTTTCCGCTTTGACTGGAGTTTCTGCCTCAAAAGTTGTTGCTGCCGTGACATTCTCTTGAATTTCACTAAGCATTGTCGTGGTGTTGCTCCATTCCGGCTCCTCGGTCATTGCCATGGCAGGTTGTTGCTCAGACTCATCATATGTTGGGTATTCCTTCACATGGGCATCCTCGTCGTCTTGCCTCAGGATTTCAGGTTCATCTGTGGCATGAATGAGGACTGGTCTGCTCAAGAGTTCATCCATCTTGGCGATACTTGCGTTCGTAGAGGCTGACACTTTTTGAGTGATTGCCAAGAAGGCTTGCAGTGTGTCTTCTAAGGATTTTGACTGCTCTTGAGGATGATGACATTGCCAGGGCAGGTCGGGTTCTGCAGCAAAACTGTTATGGTATAAAAAATTTTGTGGGTTTTGATCGTACCATAAAAAATTTTGCTGCTGCGGCATCGGCATTTGCTGCCCCTGTTGCTGCCACGGCTGCTGCCCTGGCAGCATGTCTTTACGGTAATTGCAAGAACTTTCCCACATCAACTCTCGAATGGTTTTTCCTGGCATGTTGATGCCCTTGAACCTGTATTTTCACCTGAGTTTTTTTTTTGTTAAAAATTAATAAAAAAATAATAATAATAAAAAAAAATAATAATAATAAAAGAAAAGTGTAGAAGCTAGGGTAAGAGTGTGTTGCCAGTCCCCGGAAACGGCGCCAAAAACTTGTTGCGTGTAAAAGTGTCTATCGCAATTGTAGTGCAAGTGTACACGACGCAAGTAGTAAAGTGATACTAGTGAGAAAATTGTTGTACTCTCTTTCGGAGTCTTGGGATGGCAAGAGAACGGCTATTATTGAAGCTAGAGATTTGAAAACTCTCAAGCTTGATGCTCTTGTTGGTTCTCTACTCACCTATGAGATTATGAGGAAGGGAAGAGAAGAAGAGAAGAAAATAGTTGAGAAGAAGGAGGTTGAGAAGAAGAAAGTGGGAATTGCTCTAAAAGCTTCACATCAAGAAAGCGATTCTAGTGAGGATGAAGATGAGGAGATGACCATGTTGGCCAAACGGTTTACTCGGTTCATGAAGTCAAATCGTGGAAGAAAGTTTATTAGAAAGAGAGACTTCAAGAGTAAGAACAAGGAAGAGGAGAAGGACCAAATCACTTGTTATGAATGCAAGAAACCGGGTCACATCCGTTCCGAATGTCCTCAATTGAAGAGGAAGAGCTTTGGGAAGAAGAACAAGCTCAAAGCTCAAATAGCAACTTGGAGTGACGATGAGTCATCCGAGGAAGAGGAGGAAGTGGCCAATCTATGTCTCATGGCCATTGATGATGAACCAAAGGTAAATTCTTACTTATCCAATTTCGATTTTACTTTTGATGAACTTCAAGATGTTTATGATGAATTGCAAGAGGTGTATGATGAGTTAGTAGGAAAATACAAAGAATCCATTTTGAAAAACAAGAAAACCATTTCCGACTTGAAAAATCAAAATGAGACATTTTCTAAAGCTAACTCCGAATTGGAAAAGAAAGTTTTGTTTTTAGTAAATCTTTCAAATGATCTTAAAACAAAAAATCTTGAACTTGAAAAACTTCTTTCCGATTTTCAAGATTATTACACAAAGGAAGTGGATAATCTTAAAACATCCATTGCTATTGGGAAAAATAATTTTGAAAAAGGAAATCATTCTAAATCCCAATATGTGAAAAGAAAACCCTTTATACCTAAACAAAGAAATTTTAATAACCAATCTAGAGGTCAAAGAGTTAGGAGTGTTTAGGTTCCTAAGGAACTCATTATTTCTAATGATATGAATGATATTGCTTCTTGGATTCCTAAGGGAACCAAAATGTTGAAGGCTAACACTCATGGACCCAAAATGATTTGGGTACCAAAAACCAAGGCCTAATTTCTTTGTTTGTAGGGGGAGCATTGCTACAAGGCTAAAGCTTCAAGCAAAAATTCTTGGTACCTTGATAGTGGATGCTCAAGACACATGACCGGTGACAAGAGTAGATTTGTGGAACTAAAGCCAAAAGGTGGCGGAGTGGTAACTTTCGATGACAACTCCAAAGGCCACATTGAAGGAATAGGCTCCATTGGTAATCACTCTTCTATTTTCATTGAAAATGTTTTATATGTCAACGGTCTTAAGCATAACTTGTTGAGTATTAGTCCATTGTGTGACAAAGGTTTTAATGTTTTATTTGATAAAAGTGGTTGCAAAATTGTAAACATTAAAACAAATCAACTAATGCTCATTGGTCATCGCATAGGGAACATTTACATGGTGCATCTAGATGACATTCATTCATCTCATACATGCTTGATTGCACATGATGAACATGACTCATGGCTTTGGCATAGAAAATTAGGACATGCTAGCATGAGTGTCTTAGAAAAATTAATTTCCCTTAATCTAGTTAGAGGTTTACCCAAACTTAAATTTTCTAATGATAAAATTTGTGATGCATGTTCAAAGGGTAAACAACATAGAACTTCTTTTAAATCCATAAATGATGTCTCTACTAGTAGATGTTTACAATTGATTCATATAGATCTTTTTGGGGCTATTAGAACTATGAGCTTGGGTGGAAAATCATATGCTTTTGTGCTTGTAGATGACTATTCTAGGTTTACTTGGGTCCTATTCTTAAGTACAAAGGATGAGGCTTTAGAAAAATTCATCACATTTTCTAAAATAACTCAAAATGATCTTGAACTTAGAATTTCTCACATTAGAAGTGATCATGGAACCAAATTTCAAAATCTAGGTTTCGATGAGTTTTTAAATGAAAATGGGATTAGCCACAATTTTTCTGCACCTCGCACTCCTCAACAAAATGGGGTAGTTGAGAGGAAAAATCGAACTTTAGAAGAAATGGCTAGAACCATGCTTTGCGAAAACAATTTACCTAAATATTTTTGGGCGGAAGCCACAAATACCGCTTGCTATATTATAAATCGAGTAATGATTAGGCCAATTTTGAAGAAAACACCTTATGAGATTTTAAAATCTAAGAAGCCTAACATTAGCTATTTTCATCCTTTTGGTTGCAAGTGTTTTGTTTTGAATAATGGTAAAGAAAACTTAGGTAAATTTGATGCTAAAAGTGATGAAGCCATTTTCTTAGGGTACTCTTTAAACTCTAAAGCCTATCGTGTATTTAATAAAAGAACTCTAGTAGTTGAAGAGTCTATACATGTTGTTTTCGATGATAACCTTCTTCCGAGGAAGGAATCTTGTGATGATGATGATGTAAGAATCCTTGATGCCATTGATGAAGGACAAACATCAAAAGTTGATGAGGTTCCAACTAAAGATGAGAATACACAAGATCCACCTCTTGAAGCCTTGAAGGACTTGGCTCTTGAGGAAAGGGAGGTGTCTTACCCAAGGGAGTTAAACTATGTCAAAGGTGATGAAATCTTGGGTGATCCATCCAAGGGGTAACTACTAGATCCTCTCTCAAATTAATGAATCATGTTGCATTTCTTTCATGCATTGAGCCTAAAAATATTAAAGAAGCTTTAAAAGATGATTTTTGGATTTTGACCATGCAAGAAGAATTAAATCAATTTGAGAGAAGTAAAGTTTGGACATTAGTTGAAAGGCCTAATAATCAATCTACTATAGGTACAAAATGGGTTTTTAGGAATAAATTAGATGAAAGTGGTAATATAGTGAGAAACAAGGCTAGGCTTGTTGCTCAAGGCTATACACAAGAAGAGGGAATTGGTTTTGATGAGACTTATGCTCCCGAAGCTAGAATGGAAGCTATTAGGATGTTGCTTGCATTTGCATGTTATCATAATTTTAAGCTTTTTCAAATGGATGTGAAAAGTGCCTTTTTAAATGGTTTTATAAATGAAGAAGTGTATGTTGAACAACCACCGAGTTTTGAGGATTCAAAATTTCCAAACCATGTTTTTAAACTTACAAAGGCTCTCTATGGTTTAAAACAAGCTCCTAGAGCTTGGTATGAGAGACTTTCAAATTTCTTAATTGAAAAGGGTTTTGAAAAGGGAAAGGTGGATACAAAACTCTTCATAAAAAGATATAACAATGACATATTAGTAGTTCAAATTTATGTTGATGATATCATTTTTGGTTCTACTAATGAGTGTTATTGTAAAGAATTTTCTAAGCTAATGCAAGGTGAGTTCGAGATGAGCATGATGGGGGAGCTCTCATTCTTTTTGGGACTATGTTGAGTGGATCGAAAGATCGATATGAACCAAGAGGGGGGTGAATTGGAAATTAAAAGTTTGTATGGTGGAAATTTGCAAATAAAAAGATTGACAAGGGATTTTAGAGTGGTTGAAGTTCTCCAAATGAACTCCACATCCACTACCTTAGCTTCACTAAGGATTTGCAACAATTCCACTAATTGCTCTTCCCCTTTTCTAGGCTAAGGAGGTAACCCTTACAATTTCGGTTGAACTTTCTACCCAAAATTCAACCCAATCCTCACAACAAGAGAACAAAGAAAATTGTTGGCTAATGAAGTATCTCTCAATACAAATGATAGCCCAATTACAAGCACTCAACCCAATTGAACAAGATATGAATGAAAATTACAATTGGGGTTTCTAGACAAATAAGAATTTTGGCACAATTTCTTGGATTTGATGAATAGATGTTTTCTTGAAGATCAATAGTTGTTGCTGATGTTTTTAGATGTGTCTTTTATACCTCCTCATTGATTTCTAGCCGTTTGGGTGGTTGGGAACATAAATGGAGCTGTTGGAACCCTCTCTTACCACCATAAATGCACTTCTGTAGCTATGCGTATCGGTACGCGGGAAGGAGTATCGATACCTGTCTCAGAAAAGAAAGAGCCGTTGTGTGCAATAAATAGGCCGTATCGATACCATTTTCTCAACTTAGCTCACTGCCGATATCCGTATCGGTACGGTGGTTATGCGTATCGATACGGGTCAACTACTTTTTAAAGTTTGGTTACCGACCAACTGACACCAACGGTCATGTTTTTAAACCGACTTAATATTTAAAAATTATAAAGACTGTATCGATACGAGGGTTTGCCGTATCGGTACTCTATTCAAACTCTTTGAATTTTAACACAGGGGCGTATCGATACGAGGGGTTGCCGTATCGATACGTGTTCCGATAGTAACCAAGTTTGGCAAAATGGTATCGATACGCTTGGGAGTGTATCGATACACCTGAACGATTTTCAATGGTTTTGCCTTGTAACACTTAGAAAATATTTTGAATTTGAGTTTTATAAATCAGTTTTAAAGTGTTGGTGTTTTGAAACTTATTAAGGGACTTATAAAAACAATTTTAAGTTTTACAAATTGATCCTTAAAGATCTAATTATATCAAAATCAAACATAGGTTTTACAATCTCCCCCCTTTTTGATATAACAAAACCAAAACTTAAAATTTTTGACATTTTTGAAAAACCTTTACAAAGTTAACTCCCCCTTAATATAAGCTTGGTAACCTTTGAGTTAAAATCAAAATATTTGAAGTGTGATCTAGTTTCTTCTCCCCCTTTTTGTTAGATCAAAAAATTCTTTGAGACAATTAAGTGCATAAGGAAATCAAAGGTATAATAATAATAAGCAACATAATTTTATTCATCATAGCATCAAACTTGAAATCCAAACAAAAGCAAAAAGAAATCAAAGCATAGGTTTTAATCCTAAGAACATAAAACATAGGTGCATAAAATAGAAAATCCTAAATGATATGAATGATATGCAAGAAGAAACGTCTAGGCATTGTCTTCGTCATCTTCATCATCTTCATCATCAACTCCCGTTGGCTCATTATCCCTCATGCTATTACGCCATTCATCATGGAAAGCGGCAATGGAAATATTCAAAGACTTGTGCCCGCTTTCAAGGGAGGTGAGGCGATTCTCCATACCCGTCAACCTTGTATCAAAGGTAGTTTCCATAGAAGTAAGACGAGTATTCATGTCCGTGCGCAACCCGGTAAATTGCTCATTGAGATAGGTCATGAGAGCATCCATATTGGGTTGTGGGACTTGAGGAGCTTGAGGAGCTTGAGCCTCTTCAAGTACGGCGGCGGCTTCGGGAGGTAGCTCGGCAAGACGTACCCATTCACCATTAAAATATGAAAACTTTGCCCGAGCGAGAGATCGCTCATCAATGGGATCGGTGAGAGGAGTTGGGTAATCATAAGAGCAATCAATATCCTTTTTAGTAAAGAAATAACTCAAAGCCGTACCATATGTAAAGGAGGTGACGTGAGGTGTGTGACGATTTTGCACGAGGTAGACGATCTCCTGGAACATAAGACGAGCTAGATTTGGTCGCTTTTTCTCACGGAAGCACCGAATCCAAAAATCATCCACTTGGCGGATGGTGGAATATTTTCCTCCGGAGGGACGAAACCACCACGACACCATCAAATGTAAGATCCGGTCTTGAGCATTTAGGGCGGTGACGGATCCACTAAGAACATGGCCTAAAGCATGCTCGTTGTCAAGGCCTTCATCCTCTAATTTGAAAACCTCGCAAATGGATTTGACATCAAGAATAATTTTCTTCCCCATGAGGTAAGAGCTAATGGCAACAACTTCCCCATCACGACTAATACATCTGACATTAGCATAGAAAATCAAAATCAAAAGGCAATAGAAAATACCGGGAATAGAGATGAACTCCATGAAGTTCCATCGACGAAATAACGGAAGATATTCAAACTTAAAACACTCGGAGTTGAGAAAAGGAACGGAGATAACCCTTTCGGCGCGGATCTTATAGTTCTCATATTGACGAAAGTGAGTTAGACCCGAATTGCCTTCAAAGCATTGCTCATAGATGATAGAGTAGTTTGGACGAGCAATCGCTCCAAGGGTGGAAGATTCACCGGCTTGAGAAACCCTTGTACGCTTCCTCGAAGGTTCTTTTGGTGCCATGATCTAAAAGAGAATTAAGCAAAAGGATTTCTTCAATTTGAGTAAAAATCAAGGTAAAAAAAAATTTGAGAAAAAAATTGAAGAAAGTTTGAAGAAAAACAAAGGTTTTGATAAAAGATGAAACAAAAAAAAAATCAAAAAAATCAAAAGAAATTGAAAAAGAAAAAAAGAAAGATTACCTTGATAGAAACTTGGAAGATTGAAGAAAGACTAGCACAAAAGATGAGAGAGAGAGCACAAATCCTTGCTTGATTCAAAAACTCTTTTAGAATTGAGTTGAGGTGTGAAAAATATGAAGGAGTAAGGGCCTTTTTATAGGCAAAAATGGCTAGGGTTAATTAGGTTTTGAAGAGTTTGAATTTAGGTAAAAGTTGAACTCATTAAAAGCTAATTTAATGCCATCAGCGCAGTCGAGTATCGATACGCCTGAGTCGAGTATCGATACGGGGATAGAATTGTCTTTTCCGCAAAAATGCCCGTTGGAAAGTCGTATCGAAACGGAGGGGTCCGTATCGAAACGACCCGTATCGATACGAGTTTAATCGTATCAATACCCGTGAAGCGAAGTGAATTCTGGGAAACAGAATGAAGAACGGGTATCGATACGCGTAAAGCCGTATCGATACTGTATGCCCAGAAATGCATATTTGGTTCAAAGAACAACCAAAGGCTCGAACTTAACATCTCCTAAAGGTATGCAAATGATGAATGAACAGTTCTAAGCATATTTTAACAGAAGCATACTCCCCCTAACTATAGGCATGGATGAAATTAGAAGTCTAAGCATACAAACATGGCATTTCACAAGATCAAGCATATTTAACCATAAAAGAGGTCCTAAAAAGGTCAAGATAGGCTAGCTAGACCTAACTCTCTCCTAAGGGACCAAAAACGCTCTTTGTCTAAGGGTTTTGTAAATATGTCCGCTAATTGATTCAAGGTGTCTACATACTCTATAACTACATATTCCTTAAGGACATGATCTCTAATGAAATGATGCCTTATTTCTATGTGTTTGGTTCTAGAGTGTTGGATGGGATTTTTTGTTAAGCATATTGCACTAGTGTTGTCACATTTTAGGGGTATGGTTTCAACTTTAATTCCATAATCTAAGAGTTGTTGCTTCATCCAAAGGACTTGAGCACAACAACTCCCTAAGGATATGTACTCGGCTTCGGTGGTAGATAAGGCTACACTATTTTGTTTCTTAGAGAACCAAGATATGAGCATACTACCTAAGAATTGACACGTTCCCGAAGTACTTTTCCTATTGATTTTGCAACCCCCATAATCCGCATCCGAGTAAGCATGAAGGTTGAAGGTAGAGTCTCTAGGGTACCAAAGACCTAAACAAGGAGTGTCTCTAAGATACCTAAAGATCCTCTTAACGGCTATAAGGTGAGACTCTCTAGGACTAGCTTGAAACCTAGCACACAAGCAAACACTAAACAAGATATCTGGTCTACTTGTGGTAAGGTAAAGCAAAGATCCAATCATAGAACGATAAAGCTTAGAGTCAACACACTTACCTCCTTCATCTTTGTCAAGCTTTGTAGATGAGCTCATAGGAGTGGCTTGAGGCTTTGCATTCTCCAAGCCAAACTTCTTGAGCATATCCTTTATGTATTTCGCTTGGTTGATGAAGGCGCCATCCTTCTTTTGCTTGATTTGGAGTCCCAAAAAGAATGAGAGCTCCCCCATCATGCTCATCTCAAATTCACCTTGCATTAACTTAGCAAACTCTTGACAATGACATTCATTAGTAGAACCAAAAATAATATCATCAACATAAATTTGAACTACCAAGATGTCATTTTTATACATTTTTATAAAAAGTGTAGTGTCCACCTTACCTTTTTCAAATCCCTTTTCAATCAAAAAATTTGAAAGTCTTTCATACCAAGCTCTAGAAGCTTGTTTTAAACCATAAAGAGCTTTGGTAAGTTTAAAAACATGATTTGGAAATTTTGAATCTTCAAAACCCGGTGGTTGTTCCACATACACTTCTTCATTTATAAAACCATTTAAAAATGCGCTTTTAACATCCATTTGAAAAGGCTTGAAATTATGATAACATGCATATGCAAGCAACATCCTAATGGCTTCCATTCTAGCTACGAGTGCATAGGTTTCATCAAAATCTATTCCCTCTTCTTGAGTGTAACCTTGTGCTACAAGTCTAGCTTTATTTCTTACAATGTTACCACTCTCATCTAGCTTGTTCCTAAAGACCCATTTAGTTCCTATTGTAGATTGATTACTAGGCCTATCAACTAATGTCCAAACATTACTTCTCTCAAATTGATTTAACTCTTCTTGCATAGCCATAATCCAAAAGTCATCTTTCAATGCTTCTTTTATATTTTTAGGCTCTATGCATGAGATAAATGCAACATGGTTCATTAATCTAAGAGAAGAACGAGTGGTTACCCCCTTGGATGGATCACCCAAGATTTCACCATATTTGACATAGTTCAACTCCCTTGGGTAGCTCACTTCCTTTTCCTCAATAGCCAAGTCCTTCAAGGCTTCAAGAGGTGGATCTTGTGTGTCCTCTTCTTTTGTTGGAATCTCATCCTCCTTTGAAGTTTGACCTCCATCAAAGGCATTTATGATTCCTACATCATCATCATCACAAGAATCCTTCCTAGGAAAGAGGTTATCATCGAATACAACATGAATAGATTCTTCTACTACTAAAGTTCTTTTGTTAAATACTCGATAGGCTTTAGAGGTTAAAGAGTAACCTATAAAAATGGCTTCATCACTTTTTGCATTAAATTTACCTAAGTTGTCTTTTCCATTATTTAAAACAAAACACTTGCAACCAAAAGGGTGAAAATAGCTAATGTTAGGCTTTTTAGATTTTAAAATCTCATAAGGTGTTTTCTTTAAAATTGGCCTAATCATTACTCGATTTACAATATAGCAAGCGGTGTTTGCGGCTTCCGCCCAAAAATATTTAGGTAAATTGTTTTCACAAAGCATAGTTCTAGCCATTTCTTGCAAAGTTCTATTTTTCCTCTCAACTACCCCATTTTGTTGAGGAGTTCGAGGAGCCGAAAAATTATGGCTAATACCATTTTCATTTAAAAAATCTTCAAACCCCAAATTTTGAAACTCGGTTCCATGATCACTTCTAATATGTGAAATTTTTAGTTCAAGATCATTTTGGGTTAATTTTGAAAATGTGATGAATTTTTCCAAAGCCCCATCTTTAGTACTTAAAAAGAGAACCCAAGTAAATCTAGAAAAATCATCAACAAGTACAAAAGCATAAGACTTACCACCCAAGCTCATAGTCCTAATTGGCCCAAATAAATCCATATGGATTAGTTGTAAGCATCTACTAGTAGAAACATCATTAATGGATTTAAAGGAAGACCTATGTTGTTTACCCTTTGAGCATGCATCACAAATTTTATCATTTGAAAATTTTATCTTGGGTAAACCTCTAACTAGATTAAGGGAGACTAGTTTTTCTAAAACACTTATGCTAGCATGTCCTAGCTTCCTATGCCACAACCATGCATCATTTTCATTTTGTGCAACTAAGCATGCATGAGATGTATGTATGTCATCTAGATGCACCATATATATGTTTCCTATGCGATGACCTATGAGCATAATATTATTAGATTTAATGTCTACAATTTTGCATCCATTTTTATCAAATAAAACATTAAATCCTTTATCACACAATTGACTTATGCTCAATAAATTATGTTTAAGACCATCGACATATAAGACATTTTCAATAAGAATAGTAGAGTGATTACCTATGGAGCCAATACCTTTAATGTGGCCTTTGGAGTTGTCACCAAATGTTACTACTCCTCCACCTTTTGGCTTTATATCCATGAATCTACTCTTGTCTCCGGTCATGTGCCTCGAGCATCCACTATCAAGGTACCATGAGTTTTGACTTTGTGCTTTGGCCTTGTAGCAATGCTCCCCCTACAAACAAAGATATTAAACTTTGGTTTTTGGTACCCAAATCATTTTGGGTCCATGAGTGTTAGCTCCCAAAACCTTGGTTCCCTTAGGAATCCAAGATGACATAGCAATAATATTATTAGATTTTACAAGTTCCTTAGGAACCCATACACTTCTAATTCTCTTAGCTCTACTATGTCTAGGGTAGCTACCTTGTTTGTAGTAGTTAGTCTTTTTCTTAGGTTGGTGTGTTCTAGAGGATTCACCTACTTCATGCTTGACACTACCAACATTTTTTAAAGACTTTTTGAGCTCATTTAGCTCACCCAACACCTTTTGGTGTTCACTATTACATTGAGATAAAATATTATTAAGATCAACATTTTCATCTTGAAAGAATTTTAGTTCATCTTTTAATCCTAATATCTTTTTCTCAAATTTTGAATTAGCTTGAGTGAGTGAGTCATTTTTCTCATTTAGTTCTAAAATAATTTTCTTGTTTTTGATGACCGACTCTTTAAACTTCTCAACTAATTCATCATAGACCTCTTGTAACTCATCATATGCATCATTTAATTCTTCATATGAAAAATCTAAAGTAGATGAGTTAGATGTTACCATGGAGGAATCTTCCTCAAGTGCCATGAGGCAAAGGTTAGCCACTTCTTGTTCGTCATCCTCCGATGACTCCTCATCACTCCAAGTAGCAAGCTTAGCTTTGAGCTTTTTCCTCTTCTCAAAGCCCTTCTTCTTGAGTTGAGGGCACTCCGAACGTATGTGGCCGGGTTGTTTGCACTCAAAGCAAATGATTGGATCCTTTTCTTCTTCTTTGTTCTTGCTTTTAAAGTCCATCTTCCTTTGGATTTTTCTTCCCCGGTTGGACCTCATGAAACGTGAGAATCGTTTGGTTATCATAGCCAATTCTTCAAGTTCATCCTCCTCACTAGATGAGCTCTCATCATGTTGTGAAGCTTTAGCTTTGAGAGCTATTCCCATCTTCTTCTTCTTCTCAACCTCAGGCTTCTCTATCCTTTTCTCTTCTTTCTTCTTCTTATCTTCCCTTCCTTGCTTCATGATCTCATGAGTAAGGAGAGAACCCACAAGCTCATCAAGCTTCAAAGTTTTCAAATTCTTTGCTATGATAGCGGTTCTCTTCCCATCCCAAGACTCGGGAAGTGAATAGAGTAGCTTCCAGACAAGTTTGTCTTCCGGTATGATCTCTCCAAAGCCCTTTAGCTCATTGACAATCGTGGAGAAACGATCAAACATCTTTGACACCATCTCATCGGGCTCCATCTTGAAGTTTTCATAACTAAGATTGAGAATTCCAATCTTAGTTTCTTTGACATCGTTGGTGCCTTCATAAGTAGTCTCAAGAGTGTCCCACACTTCTTTGGCATTTTCAATTGATGAGACCTTTGAATAGATGTCCGGACCGAAAGAACAAAATAGCATGTGGAGAGCTTTATCATTGACTTGAATCTTTTTCCTCTCCTCTTCACTCATCTCCACTTTCTTCTTCAAAACCATCTTGCCTTCACCATCTTGCCTCAATGGAATATATGGCCCATCTTCAATGACATCCCACACTAGATAGTCATTTGACTTGATGAATAGACGCATTCTATTCTTCCAAAAAGAATAGTTATCACCGTTGAAGAAAGGAGGCTTTGTTGTGGATTGTGACTCGTACATGCCCGAACCGGAGGTTGAAGTCATCTCTTGATATTTTGATGATCACACTCTTCCAAGGAACTCCTCTTGTGGTTGTTAATCCTCAAAAAGGTAGGCTCTGATACCAATTGTTGAGTGGATCGAAAGATCGATATGAACCAAGAGGGGGGTGAATTGGAAATTAAAAGTTTGTATGGTGGAAATTTGCAAATAAAAAGATTGACAAGGGATTTTAGAGTGGTTCAAGTTCTCCAAATGAACTCTACATCCACTACCTTAGCTTCACTAAGGATTTGCAACAATTCCACTAATTGCTCTTCCCCTTTTCTAGGCTAAGGAGGTAACCCTTACAATTTCGGTTGAACTTTCTACCCAAAATTCAACCCAATCCTCACAACAAGAGAACAAAGAAAATTGTTGGCTAATGAAGTATCTCTCAATACAATTGATAGCCCAATTACAAGCACTCAACCCAATTGAACAAGATATGAATGAAAATTACCATTGGGGTTTCTAGAAAAATAGGAATTTTGGCACAATTGCTTGGATTTGATGAATAGATGTTTTCTTGAAGATCAATAGTTGTTGCTGATGTTTTTAGATGTGTTTTTTATACCTCCTCATTGATTTCTAGCCGTTTGGGTGGTTGGGAACATAAATGGAGCCGTTGGAACCCTCTCTTACCACCATAAATGCACTTCTGCAGCTATGCGTATCGGTGCGCGGGAAGAAGTATCGATACCTGTCTCAGAAAAGAAAGAGCCGTTGTGTGCAATAAATAAGGCGTATCGATACGCGCGTAAGCGTATCGGTACGGGGTATCGAAACGGTAAAGGCCGTATCGATACCATTTTCTCAACTTAGCTCACTGCCGATATCCGTATCGGTACAGTGGTTATGCGTATCGATACGGGTCAACTACTTTTTAAAGTTTGGTTACCGACCAACTGACACCAACGGTCATGTTTTTAAACTGACTTAATATTTAAAAATTATAAAGACCGTATCGATACGAGGGTTTGCCGTATCGGTACTCTATTCAAACTCTTTGAATTTTTACACAGGGGCGTATCGATACGAGGGGTTGCCGTATCGATACGTGTTCCGACAGTAACCAAGTTTGGCAAAATGGTATCGATACGCTTGGGAGTGTATCGATACACCTGAACGATTTTCAATGGTTTTGCCTTGGAACACTTAGAAAATATTTTGAGTTTGAGTTTTATAAATCAGTTTTAAAGTGTTGGTGTTTTGAAACTTATTAAGGGACTTATAAAAACAATTTTAAGTTTTACAAATTGATCCTTAAAGATCTAATTATATCAAAATCAAACATAGGTTTTACAGACTCCAAATCAAACAAAGGAAAGATGACACCTTCATAAATCAAGCTAAGTACGTTAATGATGTGCTAAAAAAGTTTGGCTTGGAGAATGCAAAACCTCAAGCTACACCTATGAGCTCGTCTACAAAGCTTGACAAAGATGAAGGAGGTAAGTGTGTTGATTCTAAGCTTTATAGATCCATGATAGGTTCTTTGCTTTACCTTACCGCAAGTAGACTGGATATTATGTTTAGTGTTTGCTTGTGTGCTAGGTTTCAAGCTAGTCCTAGAGAATCACACTTAGTTGCCATTAAGAGAATTTTTAGATACCTTAGAGACACACCTACTTTAGGCCTTTGGTATCCTAAAGATTCTTCCTTTAGCCTTCATGCTTATTCGGATGCGGATTATGATGGATGTAAGATAGATAGAAAAAGTACTTACGGGACATGCCAATTCTTAGGTAGTATGCTCGTATCTTGGTTCTCTAAGAAACAAAATAGCATAGCCTTATCTACCACCGAAGCGGAGTACATATCCTTAGGGAGTTGTTGTGCTCAAGTCCTTTGGATGAAGCAACAACTCTTAGATTATGGTGTTGAAGTAGAAACCATACCCCTTAAGTGTGACAACACTAGTGCCATTTGTCTTACTAAGAATCCCATCCAACACTCTAGAACTAAACACATAGAAATTCGACATCATTTCATAAGAGATCATGTTTTGAAAAATGATGTTGTTATAGAATATGTTGACACCTTGAACCAATTAGCGGATATATTTACAAAACCTTTAGATAAAGAGCGTTTTTGGTCCCTTAGGAGAGATTTAGGACTAGCTAGCCTATCTTGACCTTTTAGGAACTCTTTGTGCTTAAAATTGCTTGATTTTGTGAAATTGCATGTTTTGTGTGTTGTAACTCTTGAAAATATCCATGCCTATAGTTAGGGGAGTATGCTTCTATTAAAATATGCTTAGAACTGTTCATTCATCATTTGCATTCCTTTAGGAGATGTTAAAATCGAGTCTATGGTTGTTCTTTAGGCTAAAGATGTATTTCTGGGCATAGGGTATCGATACAGATATACGCGTATCGATACGAGTACTTTATTAATCTTCCCAGACCTCTTTTTGCCTTAAATGGGTATCGATACGGTTAAACCCGTATCGATACGAGCTTCAATCGCTTCGATACGGATCTCATCCGTTTCGATACGATTCTCCAACGGGCATTTTTAAGGAAATGATGTTTTTACCCCCGTATCGATACACCCTCAGGCGTATCGATACTCGATCGCGCAGACAGCTTTTAATTTGGCATTTAAAGTCTTCAACTTTTACCAAAACTAAAATTCCTCAAACCCTAAAAACCCTAGCCGTTTTTGCCTATAAAAAGACTTTTCCTCCCTCATATTTTCACACACAACTCAAAAATCTTAAAGAGGGTTTCCATCAAGCAAAGTCTTAAGATCTTTCTCTTCAAATTGGTGCTAGAACTTTTCTTCACTCTTCTCTAATCCCAATCAAGGTAAATCACTTCTTTTTCTTTAATTTTTTATATATTTGTTTTCTTAACAAAACTTTTTTTTTCAAAATTTTCATCTTCTTTACAAAACTTTGTTTTCCAAATTTTTTTAATTTTAGTTTCAAATGTTTTTTTACCTTGATTCTTAACTTATTTGAAGAAATCTAAATGCATACTTTTCTTTTAGTTCATGGCACCCAAGGAATCTAGGAAGAGGGCATGGGTTTCTCAAACCGGTGAATCATCAAATCCCGGAAAGGTTGCACGTCCAAACTACACCCAAATCTATGAACATTCCTTTGAAACCCCCGGAGCTCTCACATATTTTCGCCAATTCGAAAACTACAAGATTCGTGCGGAAAGGGTAATATCTATTCCTTTTCTTGATTCGGAGCGTTTCAAGTTTGAATATCTTCCTTTGCTTCGTCTTTGGAATTTTATAGATTTTCTCTTCATTCCCGGTTTTTATTACCGTCTCTTGGTTTTGATCTTCTACACTAATGCCAAATGTCTTGCTAATCGTAACGGGGTTGTTACCAGAGTGAGTTCTTATCTAATGGGCAAGAGAATCATCCTTGATGTCAAATCCATTTGTGAAGTTTTCAATTTGGAGGATGAAGGCCTTGATGATGAGAATGCTTTAGGTCATGTTCTTAGTGGCTCCGTCACCGCCCTAAATGCTCAAGATCGGATCCTCCATTTGATGGTGTCTTGGTGGTTTAGGCCCTCCGGAGGAAAGTATTCTACCATCCGTCAAGTGGATGATTTTTGGATCCGTTGCTTCCGTGAGCGAAAGCGTCCAAACTTTGCTCGAATCATGTTTGCGGAGATTGTCTATCTTGTGCAACATCGCCACACCTCTCTCTTCACCTCTTTCACCTATGGTACGGCCCTAAGCTATTACTTTGTGAAAAAGGATATTGATTGCTAGTTTGAATTCCCAACTCCCCTCACCGATCCTATTGATGAGCGATCTCTTGCACGGGGTAAGTTCCATTATTTTAATGGAAATTGGTTACGTCTTTCCGAGCTACCACCCGAGGCCGCAGCCGAATTGGAAAATCCTCAAGGTAATCAAGCTCCTCCACCTCCTCCTCAACCTTCCATGGATGCTCTTATGACCTTCCTAAATGAGCAATTCACGGGGTTGCGTACGGACATGGGAAATCGGTTTACCGCTCTTGAAACATCTTTTGACACAAGGATGAGAAGCATGGAGAATCGCCTAACCTCTCTTGAAAGCGGTCATAATTCTTTGAATATTTCCCTCTCCGCTTTCCATGATGAGTGGCGCAATAGCATGAGGAATGATGATCCCATTGGAATTGACGATGAAGATGATGAAGAAGGCGATGATGATGCCTAGTAGCTTTTCCTTGCATCTCATGCATATCATCTAGGATATTTCTATTTATGCACTTTTATTTCATGTTCTTAGGATTAAGTTTGTGTTAGTTTTTAAACCTATGCTTTGATTTTCTGTTTTTGTTGGATTTTTAAGTTGATGTTATGCTTTATCTTTGAACTTAATAATATTTGTTGCCTATTTATACCTTTGCCTATGCTATGCACTTTACTTTGTCTCAATATTTTTGATCTAACAAAAAGGGGGAGAGAAGCTAGCTCACAACACTTTAAAAATTTTGATTTTAACTTAAAAGTTACCTAGGTTATATTAAGGGGGAGTTAATTTTGCAAAGTTTTTCAAAGTATCAAAAAATTTTAAGTTTTAGTTTTGTTATATCAAAAAGGGGGAGATTGTGAAACCTATGTTTGATTTTGATATAATTAAATCTTTAAGGCTCAAATTGAAAAACTTAAAATTGTTTTATAAGACCCTTAATATGTTTTTAAATCACCAACACTTTAAAACTGATTTGAAAAACTCAAACTCAAAATATTTTCTAAGTGTTTCAAGGCCAAACTATTGAAAACCGTACAGGTGTATCGATACGCTTCCAGTCGTATCGATACCTTTTTTTACAAAGTTGGCCACTGTCGAAACTCGTTTCGATACGCACTTAACCGTATCGAAACACCGTATCGAAACATATTCAATCTGTATCGATACGCTCCATTGTAAAAAATCCAAAAGAGTTGAATGGCGTACCGATACGAGTTCACCCATATCTATACGGTTTTAACGAATTTTTAAATTCAAGTCGGTTTAAATATTTCGACCGTTGGTGTCAGTTGGTTAGGTAACCAAATTTTAAAATGGTAGTTGACCCGTATCGATACGGTAAACCTTCGTATCGAAACGGAAATCGACAGTGAGCTATGTCGAGAAAAAGGTATCGATACGGTCTTAGCCGTTTCGATCCCCCGTATCGATACACATACGTGCGTTTCGATACCCCTATTTATTATGCACAACGGCTCTTTCTTTTCTGAGACAGGTATCGATACGGCTCCCCGAGTACCGATACGGGTAGCTGCAGAAGTACATTTATGGTGGTGAGAGAGGGTCCCAACGGCTCTATTCAAGTTCCCAACCACCCAAACGACTAGAATTAATAGAGGAGGTATAAAATAAAGCCCTTTGAAGGTCAGCAACAATTATTCAACACACAAGCATCATCAAAGAAAAAATCCAAACCCTTGAGCTATTTAAAGTCAAATTCTTGTACCAAACTCTAGTGTCTTTCAATTGTCTATTTGTATTCTGAGTTTGGGGTAATTTAGATTGTAATCGGGTAGACAATTATCCTTTGAGAGGAATCATTTGAGTTTACCACAACTTCTCTTTGTAATTTGAGAGGATTAAGCTTTGGGTAGAAAGCTTAATCGAATTTGTAAGGTTACCTCCTCATCCAAGAAAAAGGAGAAGAATTCAAGTAGTGAATTGGTTGAAAATCCTTAGTGGAACTAAGGTAGTGGAAGTAGAGTTTATTTGGAGAACTTGAACCACTCTAACTACTTGTGTCAATTTTATTGTTCACTCATTTCTTTCCACCAAAATTTTAATTGCCAATTCACCCCCTCTTGGCCATTTGTAATTGCTCGATCAACTCAACGCAAACAGCTTCGACAACTCCTTGATGCTTTTAAAGAATTCTAGATCAAAAGGCGAGAGCTTCAAGATTGGAGAAAAACCTTCTTATTACCGAATGCTGAGAAACATCAACTATGAAAGCCCCTAAAAACAACCATCAACCTTGTCAACAAGCAAAGTGATGGAAAGAGCAACAAAATCAAATCAATCCAGGAGTCAAGAAACTTCCATCAAGGGCGAGACAGTGAGCAGCCCAGTACACTTACAAAAAGATGAAGTCAGAAAACGAAGGATCCGAAAGTGAGAGAAACCGAGGGATCCGAACAGAGGGATTCGGGTGAGGATTTGGGTTTCCATTCAGAAATGATTTATTTTTAATTTTTAAATATGACGTGGAATATGATTTTATTATTTTTTAAATATGAGGTGGAAAACTGGGTGGGGATGTGGCATACCCAGTCAAATAACGAGGTTTAACGCCCCAATTACCGTTCTATTTCAAAATCTAAAGTTTAATTGCTACTTCGTGATTTTTGAAAGTTTGGTTACCATTTTATTTTTTTTTATCAAAGTTCAGTGACCGTCTGTGTACTTTACCCTTATTTCTATTATGCCTTTATTGTTGTTGTTATTATTATTATTTAATTTCTATATTCGATATGTTTAATTAATTGATGTATTTTCTCTACGGCCTTGCAGTGACCCGCCTTGGGTATGATCCGCATTATTTATGGTACGAGTAATTAATTAATTAATTAGACTTCTCATTTATGGTTTTATTTTATGCCATTGATATATTTTCCATGCTTGTTTATTATGTTCATATTGCATACATATATATAAATTGCTAATACGTTGTTCCATTATGAGAGGGTAAACTCGGTTAGTACCAAAAGCGTTGGTGGTGATCATTGTTTATTCCTTGAGTAGTGGGCCCTTAAAATAAATTCATATTTATAAAATAATTTTAATTTAAAGGCACTCGATCTCTCAAATTCTGACATTAAGGCAAATGGTAATTAACTAAGGTACCGACTTTGGGCATGGTGGGGTACGAAACCTTCCTCACTCATAACCGACTTTCAAACCCTATTTTCTCTGGTTTTCATTTGGTTTCCGGCCTACCTTATCCATGTGACTGGTGGCGACTCCTATTTTTCAAATAAAAACGAGTTTTCAAAAATCAATTTCGGACCCAAATTAATACAACGCCGTTTTGAAATAGTTGTTTAGATGCATAAGATGACCTAAAACGAAGTTGTTTTGATAGAGTAAAAATTAAAAAAAAAAAAAGAACATTACACTCAAAGAGACTTGAATGAAGGACCTCAAGGATAGAAAGTTAGCACATAACCTCCAAGCAAACTTAAAATTTTATTTATATTTTTACGCTAATAATATATATAACTAAAGTTGAACTTAATTTTATTTATCTGATATAATTTTATAATTTTTATAATTTTTTTATAATTTATATATAATATTTATAAATATTATTTTTATAATATATAACTAAACCCTAAGCTATATAAATCTAAAACCCCAAACTCTAAACTAAAATATTGTTTGTAGTATATAACTAAATTATAATCCCTAAAACTTAAACCACACACCTTGAACTAAAATATTATTTATAGTATATAACTAAATTATAAACCCTAAACCTTAAACCACACACCCTGAACTAAAATATTATTTATAATATATACATAAACCCTACACCTTAAACCAAACACCCTAAACAAAATTATTATTTATAATATATAATCAAACATTAAACTAAAATATTATTTGAAGTTTAAGGTTTAGTTATACATATTAAAAACCTTAAACCCTAAACTTTAAATCTTAAACTCTAAACTAAAATATTGTTTACAATATAATTAAACTCAAACCCCAAACCCTTCGTCCCAAATATTTAGGTTTGAGACTTAAGGTTTTGGATTTAAGGTTTAAGTTTTAGTTATATATTATTAAAAAAATATTTATAAACATTATATATAAATTATAAAATATATAAATATTATAAAATTATATCATCATATAAATAAAATTAAGTTCAACTTCAATTATATATATATATATATATATATATATATATATATATTATTTGCATTAAAATTATTATAAAATTCTAAGTTGGCTTGGTGGTTAGGTGTTCTTTCCTTCCTTGAGGTCCTTGGTTGGAGTTGAGTTTAAAGTTTTCTTAATTTTTCCTCTATCAAAACGGCACCGTTTTGGTTTATAGTTCGATGTTATTTTCGATATACATGTTAAAGTTTAATGGCATTTTGTGTAGTTTACCCTTAGTTTAATGGCATTTTGTTACCCTTAGTCTAATTAAGATCCACTAATTGACCTAATGACTAGGGTTGGTCATATAGCCTCATCTTGTATATATTCGAATCCGAATATGAGAATATAATACCTCCTATTTAATAAAAAAATAATCTAATTCCTTCCACTTACTATGTTCATCCGTCGCTGAACGGATGATTGTAGAAATAGCAACATGAAGATGTGGGAAATCATTTCCAAATGTCCTTGAATAAATTATGGTCATCATTCTTACTGAGAGTGAGGAGGGCTCCTCAAACTTTAATAACCCAAACAATCAGAGTTAAGCCATGGAATTTAGAGCACAACATCCAGAACAAACTTACTCTACAAAATGTGAAAACAATCATTTTTTTTTATGTCGGGGAGGGGTTGTTTAATATTTGGATGTGATGCCCCAACATAACATGCTCTGCTTTCACTCTGATTCAAAGCTCATAAATTCGGATAACATTTCTTATGAGCATAAAGGACACTAGTAATGTTGTTTTTAACAAGTTTTTGTTCCGGTAAAACTACCTTTTCTGCTACTGTTTTCTTAATTCTCTTCTCCGAGTTGCAGAAAATGAAAATGCTTGAAACAATAATTTGTCTGGTTTGATCCACGTAAAGCATTTAGATCCTTGTTCGAAATGGAAAATTCAGATTGGAACTACAATTATTTCTTCTGTTTTGTCGTCTAATTTCGCAAATATGGATTTTTTTTGGACGATTGCAATCTAATAATCTGTTATCAGAAATAGCAACGAAATTAACAGCAACAAAAGAACAAAAATGTGATATGACATGAATGAATTCAAGTCCAAGATTGATCAAAAGCAGCGGAAGTAATCGCGTGAGAAAACTCCTCGAAACTGATCCTCCCATCCCCATCAGTATCGGCCTCCTCAATCATCTCCGTCAACTCCTGTGCAGTCAATGCAAGGCCGAGTTTCGCCATCGAATGTGCTAACTCAGCAGCAGTGATATAACCATTGCCATCCCTATCAAACATCCTAAACAGCTGCTTCAGTTGTTCCTCGCTGTACGGTGACTTCTCCGGCAGCAGCTCCGCAGCCAGCATAGCCACAAACTCCGAGAACTCGATCAGCCCATTGTTATTTGTATCAGCCTTTTGTATTAGGGCTTCCACCTGTTCAAGGCTCGGTTTTAGCCCCAAGGACCGCAAGAGCGACCCGAGTTCCAGCTGTGTTAAGCTACCATCGTTGTTCCTATCAAAAGAACGAAAGATTTCTCGTAGTTCAGCCGTTTGCTCATCATCTAGTTTCGGTGGTTGTTTGTCGCCCATTTTCTTAACCAACTTGGAATCCTTGTATATAATCTCTGTAAAAATCTCAAACCAAAGACAAGAGAGTCAACAACAACAACAACAACAAAAAAAAACAGAAACAAACCAGAAAAAGAATTATTGGGAGTTTGGTATCACATGCATGAATGATATCTCGAAAAACAAGATGATTGTTGTGTTCGGGGGCGATTTGTTTGGTTGGTTGTGTTATTTTTGTGCCCAAAAAGAGTAATGTAGGATCCAACTCCAAGATAGCCTCGAAAATCGATGTTGATGTTCCTACATTTTCTATGGGTCTTCCCTGTTTTCCAGCGACTTACCCAAATATCGGATCACACTGAACTCCAAGATGGATGCAAAGAGGCAGATCAGGGTTACAAGAGATGGACACTTAACATCAAAACTCATACTAATATTAACAATATGAAAAAATATACTAAATTATATCAAAATCCAGAATTTGAGTAATTATAAAAAGGTCTTGGCCCAATGGATCAAAAAATTCATGTTCCTCTGTATTAGTTTTTTCGAAACTATAATTCCAATCTCATGGCTGCCAATTTGGATGAAGCTTACCTTGAAATTACTAGATATGATTGGTGGGTGATCAAAGAAAGGAAAGAAAAACAAGCCATTTCCATTTTATTTCTTCATAAAAAAGTATATTGGTAAACATCATCATTGGTCAATAAATTACTCTCGTTCTTCTGTTTTGATAGTCAAACTATTATTTTGTGCACAAACAAATGTTGGGTGCATTGGTAATGCACATTGCACTCCTAGAGGGAAGATGTGAGTTTGAACCTTGGAGATGACATTGTTGGTATATAAAGTTGTTTTTTCCTGTTTTGGTCACCAACTTATTGCTTCTTTCTTATTTTGGCCACTAAACTATTCTCGCTTTCCTGTTTTTCTAAGAGTTTTTTAAGGGCATGTGACCAAATAGTAAAAAATGTAACGTTAGTGACTATTTTATTAAAAATAATAGTTTGGTGATCAAAACAAAAAATAAGAATAGTTTAGTGATCAATGGTGACGTTTACCCAAAGTATATAAATGATTATATATATATATTAAGGTTCGAATCTCAAGTTGTTTTTGTCACTTTTTTAAAATACTTGTATGAACCAATGGACTAGATTTCATTTAATTCCTTCATTATTCATCATAAAATATATTAAACGATAACTAATCATTAGTATCATAATAAATAACTCAAATTCTTATTAACACCATACTTGTATCTTTCTACTTACCTGATAAAAAGATAAAAAAGAGGTTAAGGGTCAAATTTGCCCCTGTAGTAATCCGAAATCAGCAATGTTGCCCCTACTTTTTTTTCTTCGTAATTTTGCCCTCAAAGTCAGTCAATTGTAACAATTTGCCCTTTGACCGACGTTGACCGTTAAAGTGCTGACGTGACAGTTAACGGTGAAGTCAGTCATGCAATTTTGCCCTCAAAGTCATACAATTGCAGCAATTTTACCCTCGGTTTATTTAGTTTTTGAATAAAATTGCATAAAGAATTTAGTTTTTTGAGTTGAACTTTTACAAATAGAATATATGAAAAATCGATTAAGAAATTGGCGTAAATATCATTTGGGTCCCCGGTAATTTTAAAAATAAGCAAAGTGAGAACTCTCACAAAAAATAAAAACATTCTTTAATTTTTTTTAAAAAAATCCATAAACTTAATAAAAATAAAAAAAATATTCAAAAAAAATATTGAAAACAAAAACTAATATAAAAATTAAAATATATTAGAAATTATAAAATAATAAAATATAAATATAAATATAAAAAATTAAAAAGTATTTAGTATTAAAAAATTGAAGAATTTTACCAATTTTTTTTTCCGTTTTTCTACGTTAATTTTGATTATTTTTTTTATTTATAACTTTATGTTTATATTTTATCATTTGATGAAATTGTTCATTTTAATACTTTATAAATACTTTTAAAATTTTTATATTTATATTTTTATTATTTTATAATTTCTAATACATTTTATTTTTTATATTGGTTTTTATTTTTAGGCTAAAGAGTCAAATTTGCCCTGTAGTAATCCGAAATCAGCAATGTTGCCCCTACTTTTTTTCTCCGTAATTTTGCCCTCAAAGTCAGTCAATTGTAGCAATGTTGCCCTTTAACCGATTTTGACCGTTAAGTGCTGACGTGGCAGTTAACGGTGATGACGGGGCAATTTTACCCTCGAAGTCATTCATGCAATTTTGCCCTCGAAGTCATTAATTGCAGCACTTTTACCCTTGGTTTATTTAGTTTTTGAATAAAATTGGATAAATAATTTGATTTTTTTGAGTTGAACTTTAACAAATAGAATATATGAAAAATCGATTAACAAATTGATGTAAATATCCTTTGAGTCCCTAGTAATTTTAAAAATAAGCAAAATGAGAACTCTCACAAAAAATCAAAATATTATTCATTTTTTTAAAATCTATAAACTTAATAAAAATAAATACGATATTCAAAAAATTTATTGAAAATAAACCAACGAGAAGCGTGTTAATTGAACGGTGAACGCGAACTATTCTATTCGAACGACGTTCGATTGACACACTTACTGACGATGGGTTGTTAGGAAAAAATGTACGGTGAACTCGAATCATGTGGCTCATGTTGAATTCTGCTTTATCTTCTGGATATCCTTGTATTTATCTCCCATGCCCTTATGTCCCATGTTGCTTTCGCCGAACACCACTAATGTCGTTTTCTGAGATCATCGTACATTTTTTCCTAACAACCCATCGTCGGTAAGTGTGTCAATCGAACGTCGTTCGAATAGAATAGTTCGCGTTCACCGTTCAATTAACACGCTTCTCGTTGGTTTATTTTCAATAATTTTTTTGAATATCGTATTTATTTTTATTAAGTTTATAGATTTTTAAAAAATTTGAATAATATTTTGATTTTTTGTGAGAGTTCTCATTTTGCTTATTTTTAAAATTACTAGGGACTCAAAGGATATTTACATCAATTTGTTTATCGATTTTTCATATATTCTGTTTGTTAAAGTTCAACTCGAAAAAACCAAATTATTTATCCAATTTTATTCAAAAACTAAATAAACCAAGGGTAAAAGTGCTGCAAGTTGCCTCGTCAGCACCGTTAACTGCCACGTCAGCATTTAACGGTCAAAACCGGTCAAAGGGCAACATTGCTACAATTGACTGACTTTGAGGGCAAAATTACGGAGAAAAAAAAGTAGGGGCAACATTGCTAATTTCGGATTACTACAGGGGCAAATTTGACCCTTTAGCCTTATTTTTAATATTTTTGAATATCTTATTTATTTTTGTTAAGTTTATATATTTTTTAAAAATTGAAGAATATTTTGTGAGAGTTCTCGCTTTGTTTATTTTTAAAATTAGCAGGGACCCAAAGGGTATTTACACAAATTTTTTAATCGATTTTTTTATATATTATGTTTGTAAAAGTTCAACTCGAAAAACTAAATAAACCGAGGGCAAAATTGCTGCAATTGTATGACTTTGAGGGCAAAATTGCATGACTGACTTCACCGTTAACTGCCACGTCAGCACTTTAACGGTCAACGTCGGTCAAAGGACAAAATTGTTACAATTGACTGACTTTGAGGGCAAAATTACGAAGAAAAAAAAATAGGGACAATATTATTGATTTCGGATTATTATAAGGGCAAATTTGACCTTTTAACCAAAATAAAACAAATCAAACTTGTATCTTTTAAGACTTCCAACTCTAGAGATTAGTATTGCGCAGTAGGGTTTATCAGGTAGTTTAGGTCCAAAACTTTTTATAGGCATGAGCAGAAATTAGTACAGCCATGCTAACGAAAATCCAATTGCTCTGCCTACGTAGATATACATAATGTCTTAGTTTGTATTACAGGCTTTTAGGGAAGATATTTTTTTTTATTTTACAAATAGACCAGACGATTTTGTTGATAAATAGAAATAAAATCAGAACATAACTTATTAGATTATTTAAAGCATTCAAGGATACAATAAAAAAATAATAAATTTAAAATAAAAAGATAATGCTGCACCGGTCAAATTAGACAATTTTTTTCTTTGCGCAAAAGTATTTTCTAGGCATGAACAGGAAATAGTACAGCTATGCTAACGAAAATCCAATTGCTATGCTTACGTGGATATACATAATGTCTTAGTTTGTATTACCGGCTTTTAGGGAAGATATTTTTTTATTTTACAAATAGACCAGGCGATTTTGTTGATAAATAGAAATAAAATCAGAACATAACTTAGTAGATTATTTAAAGCATTCAAGGATACAATAAAAAAATAATAAATTTAAAATGAAAAGATAAATGTTGCACCAATCAGATTATGCACTTTTTCTTTGCGCAAAAGTATTTTCTAGGCATGAGCAGGAAATAGTACAACTATGCTAACGAAAATCCAATTGCTATGCATACGTAGATATACATAATGTCTTAGTATTACCGGCTTTTAGGGAAGATATTTTTTGTTGGGTAATCTTCACCAGTGGTCTCTTTCGTTTAGTGTGTGTTCTATTTTGGTCACAAGAATTTAAAAAAGGTTATTCTGGTCACTTACGTTTAGAATCGTTTCGATTTTGGTCCCTTGGCCGTTAGTCTCCGTTACTTAAAAAAATTAATTTCTAATTTAACCCCTAATCTTTCAAAAAAAAATTCACCATCTTCCCCAAAAATTATAAAACTAAAACCCCAGAATATTAAATCAATGGCTATAACCTAACACTACAACCCATTCTCCCAAGATTAAAAACGTCACCTTCCATTGCAAATGGTGGATACCAGTCCAAATTATATATATATATTCTTGTTTTCATTCATTTGTGTGTGTTATCAGTTCCATTTTGTGTTTTAGCATCTTATGGTAGCAAAAAGACAGAAACTTTGTGAAGTTGAGAGTTGTTTTAGCTGTGAAGGGGAAAAGAAAAGAGATTGCTTTGCTAGTTTACTTCTTTTTCACTAAACCCAAATCTGAGTTTTCTCTAATAAGCTTGAAAAAAAATTAATCTTTGCTTGTTTTGCACTGTTTGTTAAATCTTTCTTCCCTTTCTCTTGCTTCAAGTAACCTGTCTATCTCTTATTATAATAGAGTTTTATTTTTTATTACTTTATTTGATTCTTAATTTTGTGAGATTTGGTGCTTTATAGGATGGGGATGTTGATGCCACTGATTCTTCAGCTTGCTAAACTCTGCATCATTGGCTTTGCTTTGGTTGTTCATGGATCTTCAGGTAAAAATTCTCTCTTTCCCCCAGTTATTGCTTAATGATGTCGAATTGTACCTGGTTTGACAAATCTTTTAATTGTAACCCCCTTAACCCGGCCTAGACGTTCGACCCGAATTAAGAAGATCACACGGGGAAAACCAAAGTCAACCCGAAAGTCAACCTTGATTAACGACCCTTTTTTTCCTTTTTAATCTTGTCTAGATGCTCTTTAACCCTAGATGTGTTCACACAAACATCATACTCAAAGATCACAACCATCAGAGAACATTCAGGGACCCAACTGTACAAAACACAACTTTAGGGACCAAACTGTAAATTCTGAATATTACAGGGACTTCACCCAATTAAAAGTTACCAATATAAAATTAGTCATGTTTCATACTTCACTGCCAAATTTCAGCTCAAACGGACATCTCAAACTCATCCAATTTCAAAAACAAGATTCAGGACCAAAACGCAAACATTTCGAAACACATAACCACCAGTGTCAGCCCCCAACGGTCAGGTGTTCCGAAACAGGTTCACCCTATTTCGAAACGTGGGGCCGTTCCGCAACGCGTATCGGAACAGACACTGGCAGTAGCACAAACGTTCCGAAACGGGTCCATCCGTTTCGAAACACCCTGGCCTTTACAGGCCCCCGTTCCGAAACGGTAACACGCGTTCCGAAATGCCCTGCCCAGATTGCAGCATCCTTGCTGGTTAAATGCATCTTTGACCCACCAAACATGATCCGAATGCAACCAAACCACACCAGCAAGTCATATAACATACAAGAGACATATATGCATCAAAAACTAGATACATAACCACCCCTAGGTGCAATAACACATTAAACTCATTCAAGGCTCAATCATGCTTTTAAACAAGAAGCATAGCAATACAACTTAAGCATAGGGAGATTCAAACGTTGCAACATTAATCCACATGATTCAAAACCATAACCCAAACTTGTCCAACATACACAATCTCCTTAAACATCAACATAAGAGATTCTTCCCCCCATTGCCTTTATTAACTATAGCTATTAACCGAGACATACATCTCACTTGGAGTACTCCTTGAATCCCTTGCTCCTCGCTGTCCAAACTTCACTTATCTGCATTGATGGACAAAAAGGAGCGTAAGCACATAATGCTTAGTGAGGAATGCTCAAAACCAAGACACCATCAATGCAGCGAATCATAAAACCATTTTTAAAAGCAAGCTCGATTCGACAAACCAAAGCAATATTTGAAAACCCTTTTTCAACAACATGCTTTAAAATCATGCCTTGCACAAACATGAAAACCAACCCTTAGCTTAGGAAGCTAAGTAAACCTTTTCAAAACATAAACTTGCAAAACCATCAAATTAGCCATTCTATGCAAAAACACCATATGCAAAGCTAATTTCAAACCTTGGAAAACACTTCCACTTTACATCTTACCATTCTCATACTTGAATGTCATTTCAAAGCAAGAAACCCTTTTAAAACCATTTACTCAAACAATCAAACACATGCATTAAACAAATGCAACATATGAACCACATCATTAACAATTGCATCACATGCCCTTTAAAAACAAGTCTCCACAAGACTTCAATGCACTAAAGAGATTTCATGCACACATGCACCATTCTCAATAGATAATCAACACTTGTTCAAACCAACAAGTCAACAAGCATTCATAATACATTTTACACTATTCATGCAACCATGCATCATTTCAAGCATCTCATGCTTCATTATATTCAAGAACATCATATTGGCCTCCAAGTGATAACCAAATCCACTTTTCAACTCAACACCCGATCGGATACGCGGATCACAAGTGTTGTCCCCACGTTTCATACACACTACCAATCCAAGGCCCTCCAAATGGACTTTTAAACACCATTTGACCTTACCGTTCACAAGGTTCCCATGTATGGACTTTTAATCACCATACAACCTTAACATTCACAAGGTTCACATGTATGGACTTTTAAACACCATACAACCTTAACATTCACAAGGTTCCCATGTATGGACTTTTAAACACCATACAACCTTAACATGCACAAGGTTCCCATGTATGGACTTTTAAACACCATACAACCTTTGCATCACCGATTGGTAGTTGTATAACATCACTAACGAGATCCGGGACACCCTACACAAGATCCACACATGGACTTTACACCACCATTGTGATCTTATCAAGCACAAGGTTCCCATATATGGACTTTTAACCACCATATAACCTTTGCTTACCCAAGGTCCTCGAATGAGAATCTCAACCTCCATTATGACCTTAACCATCTCGTTAGGATACTTGGATGGAGTTTACCGGTTCACTCTTAACCACTCCACATCCAAGGCGACTTAATTCACGGTGCACCCAATCCTATAGCCGGCTAACTATATCCGATCAAAGAAACCAAGAACCACTTACATCACTTGCCAATATAACCATCTTACCACATTAATCCATTAATTCACAAGCATAATCAAAATGCAATAACCACCATGAACTTTAACCAAGAACCAACCATGGACTTTTAAACACCATGCTGTTCTTAAATAAACAAGGCTTACACAAGGACTTTCAACCACCTTTGTAACCTTAACCATCACTTACCAAAATGCATTATTAACAACAATATTCCACTGTTTTAAAGCATCACACAAAGCCATAAACAACATGCAACACTATGCATCAATTCCACAATTCAATGTACAAAACCAAGGATCTCTTACCTCGAGCATCCTTCACATATGGCTTTCAAAACCAGCATTAAACCATGCTAAAATATGCTTTCAAAACAGAATTTAAAACATGCAAATCATATGCATTGCAACCATCAATCACAATTGCTTAAAAAGCCAATTCACAACACAACCAAGAGCGAAAATCCATTTACTTACTCTTGAGCTTAGCAAAGTTGTTTAGACTTAAACTAAGCTCCCAAAACCTTCAAACCTTGGTTTAAAAGCTGAAAACCCAACTTCACTCACCGATACACAAAACAAGGCTAGCCAACAAGCCTTCCAAGCATCCGAAACCTTCCACAACACCTCTAATGCTCACGGATCAACTTCCCCTGTTTCAAGCACACAACATCAGAGGATTAATGCATCATAATGCACTAAAAACACCAGCAACACAACTCAACTCGCTGTTCATTGCAAAACCATCATTTCGGCTACCAAACACAACCGAAATTACCCCCAAACACTTCCAAAACTTAACCCAGCCAAGATCCATCACTTCAAACCATTTTTAAACATCAATTAACATCCAAAATGATCACAAACACGTCCTTATACCTCCAGGTATAACAGATCACCAAGATCACTCCAAAAACAACCAAAAACTCAAGCAAAACTTAGGAAATTCAACCTATTCGGGTTTGCATTGATTAAACCTCAATTTCTCATCAAGTTAACATTCAATTAACATCAATTTAACACCTCAACACACTGCCCAAACAGATCATACGAAAATTTCACCAAAATCAAGCAAATCTTGCATTTTAAAACCAAAATCAAGATTCCAATTGCAAAACCTTTAATAAATAATAAATCAAGGATTGAGAACTTGGGAATTTCAGTAAAGAACTTGAAGTTCAGAGGAGAAGGACGTTCTTACCTCCAAACTTGAGTTTCTCCCTTTTTGGAACCAAAATCTTGAAAATCCAAGTAGCAAATACAAAGGTTTTGTTGAAGGATTGATTAGAAATCAAATGAGGATTGAAATATGATATCTAAGTGACAAAAATCAGAGGAAAAGATCTGGAAAGAATGTGTTTGGTTTGAGAGAAAAGATGAGAGAAAATGGAAAAATGGAAAATTTGGAAAGTTAGTTAGAAATGACAAAAAAAATATCTTTCCCTCCTTTTTACTTTTATTTTAAACCATCAATAAATCATTTAATATTCTAGAAAATCTGGAGAAACTCCCCTTTGGGTAAATAGCTCCTTAAAGATTCAAAGTTTCAATCCTTTTTAAAACAGTCACACAGTTTTCAAAAATTACATTTTGGTCACTAACCCAAAATGTCACCCTTCCAAACCTCGTTTTGCAAAATTGATTTCACAGTTCACTTATATATATTAAAAGAGGATTTTAGAACATTTTTCCATATTTTTAATGCAACCCGAACTAGGCTTTCCTAAAAAATCACCTTTTATATTCGAACAACACTTTGACCGAACCGGTCAACGCCCAAAACTTCTAAGCCCAAAACCGGGGTGTTACAACTCTCCCCCCTTAGGAAATTTCGTCCTCGAAATTTCAACTGGCAAGAAGAGCACAACCAAACTTCTCAAGGCAACACGCAAGGCAACACATGGGACTTAACCACCACTGAACACTCCCTCTTCACAAAACTCCACCCAAACTCAACACCACCACACACTGTTCCCGAAACTTGTTCACATAGTGACTCCAACCAAATAGTTCAGCCACTATGTAACCCACAACCTTCACTGCTTCTAAAAACCTTTGCAAAACTACTCAACCTTTTCCAGAGATTTCCACCACAAGCAAGCATTCCCAAGCATCAACTGTTACCCAAACTTCTCAACGAATGCTGGCATTCCATCACATCCGCCGCTATCATTACCATAACAACTCACCAGGACTACTCACCCAAAATCCAAAAATCACATCACAAAACCCCGACCTTGACTCCGCTAGCCGTTCTACACACCACCAGCTGATCTCCAAAAAGAATTCACTTACTCACAACCAGCCAACCACTTCTCACAAGAATCCATCCAACCAACAATGACCTTCGATCTTTCATTACCTTTCCACTTCAAGCTTTGACCATAACACTTGCCTTACAAGAACACCGCCCAACTTAAACATGCACATTACCATCTCAACTCCTCGAAGGTTGCTACGAACCAACACCCAAATAAACAACCTTTCTACTACCACATCAATGCCAAGATACCTCGGCACTCCGAGAACACATCCACTAACCTGCAACATCATCTAGCTTCCATGGAACCATCTCTTCCACAAGCTACTCATAACCACTTGACCGATTCTAACTTCCACCGGTACTCCTCACCACCAAACCACTAAACTCAACAAGCACCAAACACCTTCCTTCCACCACATACTATACCGCACTCACTATTACTAACAACTTGCTTAATACTCTCCACTACCTCTAACTTACACTCAGCACCAAAACAACTTCTAAAAACCCATCACCAACCTAACCCAACCACAACACTAACAGACTTGATTAGTTATTAGCAAGTGTGAACGTTCGTATACATGGTCACCAACATGCCCTATCAATGCCTGATGTACATGTATGCAAAACCTCTAATGTCATGCCACATGTATGCATGGACCAGTACATATATAATATAACATATAACAAATGATTTTAACTGTGCATGTATGTCAGTTCACACCCACCAATAACATCCTCAGAGTCCGTCTAAGAACAACCTCCTATTTCACTTTCAACTTGTCTAACTCCATCATTTTAGCAACCACTAACCACAAGATACCCACTAAAACCTCCTTCACGTTTAAGATGTTTCAAAACAACAACAACATCTACTACCCCAACATGCTAGCAACAAGACCAAACTCACAACACAAGGAAACCCAAACCAAAACCAAACTAGGTTACTAAAACAAGGTTACCTGAAAACACCTCACTGCCCTGAAGCTTCAACAGACGAGTTCTCTTCCTTGCAGAACCATCATTCTCCAGCCGCACCGCTGCAGCATCAACTAACACCCTGAGATCACCACCATCTCCTTGCGGTAAAGAACCTTGGCTGTTCCGAGCCAACTTCAAACAATCACGTCTCATGTGTCCAGCAGACCCACATTTCCAACAGATTTCATTCCCCAATTTCTTCACAACTTTCTGCTCTTCCTGCCACCTTTGAACCTTGTCTCGGCCGTGCCCCCGACCCTTCAGAGACCCTTTTGCTACCACTGAAGCTGATTTCACTATTTCAGGACAATCTCGCTTCACAGGCTCTTTAGAACCACAATTCCAACAAACACCCGCACCCCAACAACCTCCAACATGGCGCCTTCCACAACGGTTACATACCGGTAGCTGAGCTTCCACTCCTTGATCAAGCAACTCTCGCCCCAGATTTGCACTACCTTCACATTGCTTAACCCTTGGGAATTTCTCTCCAAGATACCTCTCATAAAAGGCAGACACAAAGAAATCCCAATCAATATCATGGATGTGCGATGACACCGCCACAGATGTCCACCAGGCACAAGCGTCCTCCAACATCAATGTGACAACACTTCCCAGCTTACATGCATAAACACAACCTTCTTGATCCAAAATCAGAACCACACTGGCCAACCAGGCCTCAAACATCTCAGGTGTCGAACCATGATACTCCACAACACCCAAATCATGCAACCGCTGCCTCGACAAACCCACACATCCCACAGCCTGAGATGTTCCCAACACCTCCTGAACAACAGGTGATGAACTCTTCATCACAGAACCAACCTCTTCCTCCTGCCTTACCACCTCAACTACATACATAGAAAACTGAGACGAAACACCTCCATTAAAAGGTGAGTTCCACACCTTAACAACCTGCCCCAAGGCAGCAACCATCTCACCCAACTGCCATTCTTTCACCGATTTCACCATACTATTAACAACAAGCAATCACAACAAAACAAACAAAACAATTAGACCAGCTTAAGCAAGGATTCAAACTCCAACTCCAACATAACACAATAGCTATATTAATAAGGCAATGGGTATCCCGAATCCTCCCCCTTTTACATGACATAACAGTCAACAAAAGCATGGATATCACAACATCAAGCATATCAACAACATATCCGATCATGCTTACATCAAACAACATCCACTCGCAACAGCATAACATTAACATATCATACCCATTACACTTCCATCATGCATAACATCAGCTCACAACAACAGCATAAACCACATGAGCTCAACGTAGGTTCATGACCACAAAGCATGCTTGAAAACATCAACAATTTGCTCAGAAACACATGTTTCAACCGGCTTTCAACCATACATCAGGATATACATCAAACACATATCACAACAACTTACCGTTTTCCCCAAACATTCACAACACAGCTCTGATACCACCAAATGTAACCCCCTTAACCCGGCCTAGACGTTCGACCCGAATTAAGAAGATCATACGGGGAAAACCAAAGTCAACCCGAAAGTCAACCTTGATTAACGACCCTTTTTTTTCCTTTTTAATCTTGTCTAGATGCTCTTTAACCCTAGATGTGTTCACACAAACATCATACTCAAAGATCACAACCATCAGAGAACATTCAGGGACCCAACTGTACAAAACACAACTTTAGGGACCAAACTGTAAATTCTGAATATTACAGGGACTTCACCCAATTAAAAGTTACCAATATAAAATTAGTCATGTTTCATACTTCACTGCCAAATTTCAGCTCAAACGGACATCTCAAACTCATCCAATTTCAAAAACAAGATTCAGGACCAAAACGCAAACATTTCGAAACACATAACCGCCAGTGTCAGCCCCCAACGGTCAGGTGTTCCGAAACAGGTTCACCCTGTTTCGAAACGCGGGGCCGTTCCGCAACGCGTATCGGAACAGGCACTGGCAGTAGCACAAACGTTCCAAAACGGGTCCATCCGTTTCGAAACACCCTGGCCTTTACAGGCCCCCGTTCCGAAACGGTAACACGCGTTCCGAAACGCCCTGCCCAGATTGCAGCATCCTTGCTGGTTAAATGCATCTTTGACCCACCAAACATGATCCGAATGCAACCAAACCACACCAGCAAGTCATATAACATACAAGAGACATATATGCATCAAAAACTAGATACATAACCACCCCTAGGTGCAATAACACATTAAACTCATTCAAGGCTCAATCATGCTTTTAAACAAGAAGCATAGCAATACAACTTAAGCATAGGGAGATTCAAACGTTGCAACATTAATCCACATGATTCAAAACCATAACCCAAACTTGTCCAACATACACAATCTCCTTAAACATCAACATAAGAGATTCTTCCCCCCATTGCCTTTATTAACTATAGCTATTAACCGAGACATACATCTCACTTGGAGTACTCCTTGAATCCCTTGCTCCTCGCTGTCCAAACTTCACTTATCTGCATTGATGGACAAAAAGGAGCGTAAGCACATAATGCTTAGTGAGGAATGCTCAAAACCAAGACACCATCAATGCAGCGAATCATAAAACCATTTTTAAAAGCAAGCTCGATTCGACAAACCAAAGCAATATTTGAAAACCCTTTTTCAACAACATGCTTTAAAATCATGCCTTGCACAAACATAAAAACCAACCCTTAGCTTAGGAAGCTAAGTAAACCTTTTCAAAACATAAACTTGCAAAACCATCAAATTAGCCATTCCATGCAAAAACACCATATGCAAAGCTAATTTCAAACCTTGGAAAACACTTCCACTTTACATCTTACCATTCTCATACTTGAATGTCATTTCAAAGCAAGAAACCCTTTTAAAACCATTTACTCAAACAATCAAACACATGCATTAAACAAATGCAACATATGAACCACATCATTAACAATTGCATCACATGCCCTTTAAAAACAAGTCTCCACAAGACTTCAATGCACTAAAGAGATTTCATGCACACATGCACCATTCTCAATAGATAATCAACACTTGTTCAAACCAACAAGTCAACAAGCATTCATAATACATTTTACACTATTCATGCAACCATGCATCATTTCAAGCATCTCATGCTTCATTATATTCAAGAACATCATATTGGCCTCCAAGTGATAACCAAATCCACTTTTCAACTCAACACCCGATCGGATACGCGGATCACAAGCGTTGTCCCCATGCTTCATACACACTACCAATCCAAGGCCCTCCAAATGGACTTTTAAACACCATTTGACCTTACCATTCACAAGGTTCCCATGTATGGACTTTTAATCACCATACAACCTTAACATTCACAAGGTTCACATGTATGGACTTTTAAACACCATACAACCTTAACATTCACAAGGTTCCCATGTATGGACTTTTAAACACCATACAACCTTAACATGCACAAGGTTCCCATGTATGGACTTTTAAACACCATACAACCTTTGCATCACCGATTGGTAGTTGTATAACATCACTAACGAGATCCGGGACACCCTACACAAGATCCACACATGGACTTTACACCACCATTGTGATCTTATCAAGCACAAGGTTCCCATATATGGACTTTTAACCACCATATAACCTTTGCTTACCCAAGGTCCTCGAATGAGAATCTCAACCTCCATTATGACCTTAACCATCTCGTTAGGATACTTGGATGGAGTTTACCGGTTCACTCTTAACCACTCCACATCCAAGGCGACTTAATTCACGGTGCACCCAATCCTATAGCCGGCTAACTATATCCGATCAAAGAAACCAAGAACCACTTACATCACTTGCCAATATAACCATCTTACCACATTAATCCATTAATTCACAAGCATAATCAAAATGCAATAACCACCATGAACTTTAACCAAGAACCAACCATGGACTTTTAAACACCATGCTGTTCTTAAATAAACAAGGCTTACACAAGGACTTTCAACCACCTTTGTAACCTTAACCATCACTTACCAAAATGCATTATTAACAACAATATTCCACTGTTTTAAAGCATCACACAAAGCCATAAACAACATGCAACACTATGCATCAATTCCACAATTCAATGTACAAAACCAAGGATCTCTTACCTCGAGCATCCTTCACATATGGCTTTCAAAACTAGCATTAAACCATGCTAAAATATGCTTTCAAAACAGAATTTAAAACATGCAAATCATATGCATTGCAACCATCAATCACAATTGCTTAAAAAGCCAATTCACAACACAACCAAGAGCGAAAATCCATTTACTTACTCTTGAGCTTAGCAAAGTTGTTTAGACTTAAACTAAGCTCCCAAAACCTTCAAACCTTGGTTTAAAAGCTGAAAACCCAACTTCACTCACCGATACACAAAACAAGGCTAGCCAACAAGCCTTCCAAGCATCCGAAACCTTCCACAACACCTCTAATGCTCACGGATCAACTTCCCCTGTTTCAAGCACACAACATCAGAGGATTAATGCATCATAATGCACTAAAAACACCAGCAACACAACTCAACTCGCTGCTCATTGCAAAACTGTAACGCCCCGGTTTTGGGCTTAGAAGTTTTGGGCGTTGACTGGTTTGGTCAAAGTGCTGTTCAAATCTAAAGAGGTGAAATTAGGAAAGCCTAGTTCGGGTTGCATTAAAAATATGGAAAAATGTTCTAAAATCATCTTTTAATATAATTAAGTGAACTGTGAAATCAATTTTGAAAAATGGGTTTTGGAAGAGTGACATTTTGGTTAGTGACCAAAATGTAATTTTTGAAAGTTTTGTGACTGTTTTATAAAGAGTTGAAACTTTGAATCTTTAAGGAGCTATTATTCCAAAAGTAGTTTCTCCAGATTTTTCTAAGATATTTTGAGATTTATTCTGATTTTAAAACATATCAAAAGTGGAGGGAAAGGCCATTTGGCTATTTTCTTAACTAACTTCTCTATTTTCTTTCTCTCATTTTCTCTCAATCCAAACACTTGTTTTCCAGAGAGTTGTTTCTGATTTTCTCACCTAAAATCCTCCTTTCAACATTCTTTTGATTCCTAATCAACATATCTTCAAAACCTCATCATTTGCTAGTTGATTCAACAAGGTTTTTGATTCCAAAAAGTGGAGAAACACAAGTTTGGAGGTAAGAACGTCCTTCTCCTCTAAACTATCAGTTCTTTACTGAAATTCCCAAGTTCTCAACTCTTAATTGAAGTTTTATTAAAGGATTTTAAGTGGTGAAATGGATCTTGGCTTATAATGCAAGATTTGGTGATTTTTGATGATTTTCGTTAGATATGATTAATCTGTGATTTGAGGTGTGTTTTTGATGTTAAATGAACTCTAAATTGATAAGGAAATGAGTTTTGATTAATGCAATCCCGGATAGGTTGTGTTTCCTAAGTTTAGCTTGTGATTCTTGGATGTTTTTGTGGTGATCTTGTGGATCTGATGTTGCTGGAGGTATAAGGATGTTTATAGGTTGTTTTTAGATGTTAGATGGTGTTAATGGATGTTAGGTTTTGCTGGTTTATGGCTGGGCTTTGTTGAGAAGTGGTTTTGATGCAATTTCGGTTGTGTTTGGTGGCCGAAATTGGAGTGTGAATGAGAGCAGCGAGTTTGAGTGCTTTCATTGAAGCTTTTGATGCATGGTGATGCATTAAATCTCTGCTTTAATGTGTTTAATCAGGGGAGGCATCTTTGGATCCAAGTGGTGGTGATCCGGAGGCTTGATTTGGTGCTTCGGCAAGAGGCGAAGTGGAATCGGTGAGTGAAATTGGGTTTTCGGCTTTGAAACAAATGTCTTGGGAGCTTAGTTTAAGTCTAAACAACTTTGCTAAGCTCAAGTGTAAGTTTTCGGAAATACTCTCTAGTGGTGGCCATGATTTGGTTGTTGTGCAATGTGGTTTATTGCATGTTTTAAATTCTGTTTTGAAAGCATGATTTAGCATGGTTAATGCTGTTTTTGTAAGCCATATGTTGAAGGAAGCTCAAGGTAAGAGTTCCTTGTTTTTGGACATTGTTTAAATGTGGTTTGATGCTTTAAAATGCATGATGTTTATGGCTTGGTTAAATGCTTTAAAACAGTGAAATATTGATGATAAATGATGTATATTGGCAAGTGATGTTTTGAAAAGGTTAAGGTCACTAAGGTGGTTAAAAGTCCTTGAGTGAGCCTTGTTTACTTAAGAACATCAAGGTGGTTAAAAGTCCTTGGATGGTTCTTGTTACGGACACAAAGGTGGTTAAAAGTCCTTGTGTGGTCCATTCTATGGTGTTTAAAAGTCCATAGGCCAAGGTGTTTAAAAGTCCTTGGGGTTCAAGGTGTTTAAAAGTCCTTGAGGTAATTTAATTCATGGTGTTTAAAAGTCCATGGCCAAGGTGTTTAAAAGTCCTTGGGGTCAAGGTGTTTAAAAGTCCTTGAGGTAACTTATATCATGGTGTTTAAAAGTCCATGGCCAAGGTGTTTAAAAGTCCTTGGGGTCCAAGGTGTTTAAAAGTCCTTGGGGTGAAAGTTGATGAACTTGTTTTCAAAGAAATGAATTGTATCACTTGTGGCCAATATGACATGTAATGAAATGAAGCATGAGATGCTTGTTAAAGTATGCTTTTGAGCATGTGTAAATGATGATTTGAAGCATGATTTATAAGTGTTTTATAAATGCATTATTGAATGGTTTTACGAGCATTCCTCACTAAGCTTTTGCTTACGCTCTCTTCCGTTTTCTTAATTCAATAATGCAGAACATTAGAGTACTTGAGGGCAGCAAGGAGGGCAAGCATCCAAGTGGAAACAAAGCTCTAAGTATGGAAGGTTTTCTAAGTACATTTTAGCTTTTGGTAATTTGGCAATGGGGGACCAATGTATATGTTTTGGGAGATGTTTAGTACTCCCTAAGTATGTTGTTTGATGTTGAGAAGGTTGGTTTTGGTGTTGGATCCTTACATGCTTGTTTTGGAAGTTTATGCTTGAATGGCTTGCTTGTGTAGGAAGCATGCCTTTAGATTTGGGGCTTTTTGCTTATGATGTTGTTTTGCTGAATTGATGATGCTTATATGTTCCTTCTATGTTTAATTGCATGCTGGTAAAGTTTGGTGGCGTTTGGTGCATGATTGGATGTTTAATTGCATGTTTAGTAAGGCTTTTTGAGGCAATTTGTGCAGGGTGTTTCGGAACAGCACCTACCGTTTCGGAACGGGTGCCTTAATTGTGCCCAGGCGTCCGAAACGGGAGGGGCCGTTCCGAAACGGAAAGGCTACTGCCAGACCCCCGTTTCGGTACGCGTTGCGGAACGGCCCCGAGTTTCGAAACGGGCTATGCCTGTTTCGGAACGGGTGACCGTTGGGGGCTGACATTGGCAGTTATATGTTTTGGAATGTTTGCGTTTTGGTCCTGAAACATGTTTGTGCAATTGTATGAGTTTGGGAAGTCCTTTTGAGCTGAAATTTTACAGAGAAGCATGAAACATGATTAATTTCAAGATGGTAACTTCAATTTGGGTTAAGTCCTTATAATTATCAGAATTTACAATTTGGTCCCTAAAGTTGTAAATTGTTCAATTGGGTCCCTGTTAGATCTCTGATGTTTATGATCTTTGAGTATGCTGTTGTATGAACATATCTAAGGCTTAATATGCATCTAGACAAGTTTTAAAAGAAAAAAAGGGTCGTTAATCAAGGTTGACTTTCGGGTTGACTTTGGTTTTCCCCGTGTGACTTTCTTAATTCGGGTCAACCGTCTAGGCCGGGTTAATGGGGTTACATTTGGTGGTATCAGAGCTGAGTTCTCGAGTAATTGGGAATGAATGTGTGCATGATTGAAGTATGTATGCCTTGTATGCTTGTTGAGTGAAAGCATGTTTAATGGCTTGTGATTTTGATGCAATTGAAGTATGTGCTGTGATGTAGCATGTAGTGGGTACCCATTGCCAAATCAAAGCTAAAGGAAAGATGTTGATTTGAAATGAAATTGAGCTTGAATACTTGGATTGCTTACCTTGCTGGGCCTGACTTTGTTTTATTTGTGTTGTGATTGCATGGTAAAAGTATGGCACCACGTAGAGAGTTACGAGGTAATGTGCGAGCTACGGCTCCTAATGAGAACGAGAATGAGGAAAACACGGGTAGTGTGGTGTTACCTCCTCCTCCACCTGGTGGTGGTGGTGCTGGGGCTGAGGAAGCTGGAGCTGCAGCTGGCGCTGGAGCTGCTGGACCTGGGGCTGGTCAGGGGCAAGCTATGCCTGATATGACGATGTTAGTGCAAGCTATTGCTGGTGCTTTTCAAGCAGCGGTAGCTGGGGCTCGTGGAGCGGGGCATCAGGAAGATGCTGGTGTCAGACTACCTTTGGAGCGTTTACGCAGTCTTAGTGGGACTGAGTTCAGGGGTATGTCTGCTGAGAGTTCTGAAGCTTGGCTAGAGAGTACCAAGCGAATCTTGGGCCAGATGAGCTGCACGGATGTGCAAAAGCTGGGTTGTGTTGTGTCCTTGCTGCAGAAGGATGCGTATACGTGGTGGACAACCACTATTACTGGGATGGCAGAAGCTGATGTGACTTGGACATTCTTTCAGAATGTGTTCAAGAGGAGATATCTGGGTGTAAGATATCTAGATGAGAAGAAGCGTGAATTCATGTCTCTTACCCAAGGGAGCATGAGTGTGGCTGAGTATGAGGTGCAGTTTGTGCGACTCAGTCAGTATGCACCGGAGCTGGTACCTGATGAGCGGGCAAGGTGCGAGAGGTTCCGTTATGGTTTAGAGACTGATGTGAAAATGTATTTGCTGGCCGCCGAGTATGATGATTTTGACGTGTTGGTGGGCCGAGCCAAGGATGTTGAGATGAACTTGAGTTTATCTGCTAAGGGTGCTGGCAAGCGAGCCGCTGAGCATAGTTCTGGAGGTGGACGGAACAAGAGGGGACGTGATCAGAAGTATCAGTCTTCAGCTAAGAGAGGTGGTGGTGCACCTGCTAGGGGTGGCAGTGCTGGAGTTGATCCTAGTGCTTGTTGGATCTGTGGTTCCCGTGGTCACCTGAAACGTGACTGTCCTCGTGCTGAGAGAGTGGTGCAAGCTCCTGTTGTGGCAGCTGGTAATGGGTGCTGGAATTGTGGATCCGCAGACCATTTGAGGCGTGATTGTCCGAGGTTGGCTGGTGATCAGGTGCGTGCTCCTGTTGTTGCTGCACCGCAGAGAGGTCGTGGGCGCGGCCGTGGTAATTTCCAGAGGAGAGAGGAAGGTGGTCGTGGAGTGGCCCATGTTGTAGCTATTCAGCCTGAGGGTGGAGGCCAAGCGAGGGTGTATGCTCAGCGAGAGGGCAGGAATGATGCGGATGTGATTGCAGGTACCTTTACTTTGCAATCCTTGTCATTGCTTTCTTTGATTGATTCTGGATCTACGCATTCATACATTTTGCGTGAGCATGCTGAATTGCTTGGGTTGCCTGTTGAGTCTTTGGATGTTGGTGTTCGTGTCACTAGTTCTTTTGGTGAGACTGTTGTGACTCGTAAGCTTTATAGAAGGTGTCCCTTGGTTGTTCAAGAGCATGTTTTCCATGTGGATCTTATGGAGTTGCCCTTCTATGGTTTCGATGTGATCCTTGGTATGGATTGGCTTGTTGAGCATCATGCTGTTGTGGATTGTGAGAACAAGCGAGTTTCGCTTAAGCTTGCGGATGATTATGAAGTTGTTGTGGTTGGTGAGAATGTGAAGTTTCTTGCCAATGTGGTGTCTACCTTGGAGGCGAGCAGGATGCTGAGGCAAGGTTGCGAAGCCTATCTAGCTTTTGTGATGAATCCTAGCTCTAAAGAGTTGAGGGTGCAAGATATCAAAGTTGTGAAGGAGTTTCCTGGTGTTTTTCCTGAGGAGTTGCCTGGTTTACCTCCTAACCGCGAGGTGGAGTTTGGAATTGAGCTGTATGAGAATACAACTCCTGTGTCCATTACTCCCTATAGAATGGCACCTAAGGAGCTGAAGGAGCTGAAGACGCAGTTGCAAGAGTTGCTTGACCGTGGGTTCATCCGGCCGAGTGTGTCACCTTGGGGAGCACCGGTCTTGTTTGTGAAGAAGAAGGATGGCACTATGAGAATGTGCATTGATTACCGTCAGCTGAACAAGTTGACTATCAAGAATCGATATCCTTTGCCGAGGATTGATGATCTTTTTGATCAATTTCGGGGAGCTGCTGTGTTCTCTAAGATTGACTTGAGGTCAGGGTATTATCAGTTGAAGGTGAAGGATGTGGATGTGCCTAAGACAGCTTTCCGGACAAGGTATGGGCATTATGAGTTTCTTGTAATGCCGTTTGGGTTGACAAATGCTCCTGCTGCTTTCATGGACATGATGAATCGTGTGTTTCATGAATACCTGGACAAGTTTGTTGTGGTGTTCATTGATGATATCCTCGTGTACTCGCGTACTGAGGAGGAGCATGAAGAGCATTTGAGGATTGTTTTGCAAGCTTTGTTGGAGAATCAACTTTATGCTAAGCTGAGCAAGTGTGAGTTCTGGTTAAGGGAGGTGGTGTTTCTTGGGCATGTGGTTTCAGCGGAGGGGATTCGTGTTGATCCTCAGAAGATTGAGGCGGTGATGAATTGGAAAGTTCCTAAGTCTGTTCATGAGATCCGTAGTTTCCTTGGTTTGGCGGGATACTACCGAAGGTTTGTGGATGGTTTTTCCAAGATTGCTGCTCCTTTGACGAAGCTGTTGCAAAAGGATGTTAAGTATGAGTGGACGGAAGCGAGACAGCAGGCTTTTGAGAAGCTTAAGGCGGCTTTGACGCAAGCTCCTATCTTGATTCAGCCTGAATCAGGGAAAGAGTTTGTGGTTTACAGTGATGCATCCTATGTTGGTTTGGGGTGTGTGCTGATGCAGGAGGGTAAGGTGGTGGCTTATGCATCGCGGCAGTTGAAAGTGCATGAGCGCAATTACCCTACGCATGATATTGAGCTGGCTGCAGTGGTTTTTGCTCTGAAGATCTGGAGACATTATCTGTATGGTGAGAAGTGTACTGTGTACACAGATCACAAGAGTTTGAGGTATCTGATGTCTCAGAAGGAGTTGAATCTTAGGCAGCGGCGTTGGTTGGAGTTGCTCAAGGATTATGATCTGACGATTGAGTATCATCCTGGAAAAGCTAATGTTGTAGCGGATGCCTTGAGTAGGAAAGTAGCTGTTGAGCTGAGGGCTATGTTTGCTAGCTTGAGCATATCGCGAGATGGTGGTCTTGTGGCTGAGTTACAAGTGAAGCCGTCTATGGTTCAGTTGATCAAGGATAAGCAGTTGTTGGATGATTCCTTGGTGTCTCATGTTCAGGATATCGCGGAGGGTAGACCTTCGGATTTCTATTTCAATGATGATGGTGTGTTGTGTTTTGGGAGTCGGATAGTAGTGCCCAATGATGCTGAGTTGAGGCGTGCTATTCTGACTGAAGGTCATAGTAGTCCTTTTGCTATGCACCCTGGTAGTTCTAAGATGTACCGTGATCTTCGTGATGGGTACTATTGGGTGGGTTTGAAGAAGGATGTTGCGGAGTTTGTGAGCAAGTGTTTGGTGTGTCAGCGAGTTAAGGCTGAGCATCAGTTTCCTTCAGGGTTGTTGCAACCGTTGAAAATCCCTGAATGGAAGTGGGAGAGGGTTACCATGGATTTTGTATCTGGTTTACCTTTGTCTCCATCGAAGAAGAATTCGGCCTGGGTGATTGTGGATCGCCTGACGAAGTGTGCGCATTTCTTGCCTGTGCATACCACGTTTTCTTTGGATAAGTTGGCAGAGCTGTACATTGCTGAGATTGTGCGGCTGCATGGTGTGCCTAAGTCGATTGTGTCGGATAGGGATCCGAGGATCACATCGCGGTTCTGGCAGTGTTTGCATCAAGCTCTGGGTACAAGGTTGCATTTCAGTATGTCCTATCATCCTCAGTCGGATGGTCAGTCTGAGCGAGTTATCCAGATTTTGGAGGATATGTTGAGGTGCTGCGTGATTGAGTTCCAAGGTTCTTGGGAGAAGCATCTGCCCTTGGTTGAGTTTGCTTATAACAACAGTTATCAGGCAAGTATACAGATGGCACCTTATGAGGCTTTGTACGGGAGGAAGTGTAGGACTCCTCTTTGTTGGGCTGAAACTGGTCAAAAGTTGGTTTCGATGCCGGCTTTGTTGAAAGGGACCACAGAGAAGGTAAAGCTCATTTGTGAGCGGTTGAAGGCTGCTTCTGATCGGCAGAAGTCTTACGCGGATTTGAAGCGTAAGGAGATAGAGTATGTGGTGGGTGACCGTGTGTTCTTGAAGGTTTCGCCTTGGAAGAAGGTGATGCGGTTTGGCCGAAAGGGTAAGTTGAGCCCTAGGTACATTGGACCATATGAGGTGGTTGAGCGTGTGGGTCCTGTTGCGTATCGGTTGAGGTTACCTCAGGGGTTGGAGAAGATTCATGATGTGTTCCATGTCTCTATGCTCCGGAGGTATAGATCTGATCCTTCGCATGTGATGCCTGTGGAGGAAGTGGTTTTGAATCCGGATTTGACCTATGATGAGGAACCGGTGAAGGTTCTGGATTCGGATAGCAAGGTTCTTCGTGGCAAGACCATTGAGTTGGTGAAGGTGCTGTGGAAGCATCGTGGTGTTGAGGAAGCCACGTGGGAGCGGAAGGAAGACATGCTGAAGCAGTTTCCTTATCTCTTTCCTTCAGGTAAATTTCGAGGACGAAATTTCTTAAGGGGGGGAGAGTTGTAACGCCCCGGTTTTGGGCTTAGAAGTTTTGGGCGTTGACTGGTTTGGTCAAAGTGCTGTTCGAATCTAAAGAGGTGAAATTAGGAAAGCCTAGTTCGGGTTGCATTAAAAATATGGAAAAATGTTCTAAAATCATCTTTTAATATAATTAAGTGAACTGTGAAATCAATTTTGAAAAATGGGTTTTGGAAGAGTGACATTTTGGTTAGTGACCAAAATGTAATTTTTGAAAGTTTTGTGACTGTTTTATAAAGAGTTGAAACTTTGAATCTTTAAGGAGCTATTATTCCAAAAGTAGTTTCTCCAGATTTTTCTAAGATATTTTGAGATTTATTCTGATTTTAAAACATATCAAAAGTGGAGGGAAAGGCCATTTGGCTATTTTCTTAACTAACTTCTCTATTTTCTTTCTCTCATTTTCTCTCAATCCAAACACTTGTTTTCCAGAGAGTTGTTTCTGATTTTCTCACCTAAAATCCTCCTTTCAACATTCTTTTGATTCCTAATCAACATATCTTCAAAACCTCATCATTTGCTAGTTGATTCAACAAGGTTTTTGATTCCAAAAAGTGGAGAAACACAAGTTTGGAGGTAAGAACGTCCTTCTCCTCTAAACTATCAGTTCTTTACTGAAATTCCCAAGTTCTCAACTCTTAATTGAAGTTTTATTAAAGGATTTTAAGTGGTGAAATGGATCTTGGCTTATAATGCAAGATTTGGTGATTTTTGATGATTTTCGTTAGATATGATTAATCTGTGATTTGAGGTGTGTTTTTGATGTTAAATGAACTCTAAATTGATAAGGAAATGAGTTTTGATTAATGCAATCCCGGATAGGTTGTGTTTCCTAAGTTTAGCTTGTGATTCTTGGATGTTTTTGTGGTGATCTTGTGGATCTGATGTTGCTGGAGGTATAAGGATGTTTATAGGTTGTTTTTAGATGTTAGATGGTGTTAATGGATGCTAGGTTTTGCTGGTTTATGGCTGGGCTTTGTTGAGAAGTGGTTTTGATGCAATTTCGGTTGTGTTTGGTGGCCGAAATTGGAGTGTGAATGAGAGCAGCGAGTTTGAGTGCTTTCATTGAAGCTTTTGATGCATGATGATGCATTAAATCTCTGCTTTAATGTGTTTAATCAGGGGAGGCATCTTTGGATCCAAGTGGTGGTGATCCGGAGGCTTGATTTGGTGCTTCGGCAAGAGGCGAAGTGGAATCGGTGAGTGCAATTGGGTTTTCGGCTTTGAAACCAATGTCTTGGGAGCTTAGTTTAAGTCTAAACAACTTTGCTAAGCTCAAGTGTAAGTTTTCGGAAATACTCTCTAGTGGTGGCCATGATTTGGTTGTTGTGCAATGTGGTTTATTGCATGTTTTAAATTCTGTTTTGAAAGCATGATTTAGCATGGTTAATGCTGTTTTTGTAAGCCATATGTTGAAGGAAGCTCAAGGTAAGAGTTCCTTGTTTTTGGACATTGTTTAAATGTGGTTTGATGCTTTAAAATGCATGATGTTTATGGCTTGGTTAAATGCTTTAAAACAGTGAAATATTGATGATAAATGATGTATATTGGCAAGTGATGTTTTGAAAAGGTTAAGGTCATTAAGGTGGTTAAAAGTCCTTGAGTGAGCCTTGTTTACTTAAGAACATCAAGGTGGTTAAAAGTCCTTGGATGGTTCTTGTTACGGACACAAAGGTGGTTAAAAGTCCTTGTGTGGTCCATTCTATGGTGTTTAAAAGTCCATAGGCCAAGGTGTTTAAAAGTCCTTGGGGTTCAAGGTGTTTAAAAGTCCTTGAGGTAATTCAATTCATGGTGTTTAAAAGTCCATGGCCAAGGTGTTTAAAAGTCCTTGGGGTCAAGGTGTTTAAAAGTCCTTGAGGTAACTTATATCATGGTGTTTAAAAGTCCATGGCCAAGGTGTTTAAAAGTCCTTGGGGTGAAAGTTGATGAACTTGTTTTCAAAGAAATGAATTGTATCACTTGTGGCCAATATGACATGTAATGAAATGAAGCATGAGATGCTTGTTAAAGTATGCTTTTGAGCATGTGTAAATGATGATTTGAAGCATGATTTATAAGTGTTTTATAAATGCATTATTGAATGGTTTTACGAGCATTCCTCACTAAGCTTTTGCTTACGCTCTCTTCCGTTTTCTTAATTCAATAATGCAGAACATTAGAGTACTTGAGGGCAGCAAGGAGGGCAAGCATCCAAGTGGAAACAAAGCTCTAAGTATGGAAGGTTTTCTAAGTACATTTTAGCTTTTGGTAATTTGGCAATGGGGGACCAATGTATATGTTTTGGGAGATGTTTAGTACTCCCTAAGTATGTTGTTTGATGTTGAGAAGGTTGGTTTTGGTGTTGGATCCTTACATGCTTGTTTTGGAAGTTTATGCTTGAATGGCTTGCTTGTGTAGGAAGCATGCCTTTAGATTTGGGGCTTTTTGCTTATGATGTTGTTTTGCTGAATTGATGATGCTTATATGTCCCTTCTATGTTTAATTGCATGCTGGTAAAGTTTGGTGGCGTTTGGTGCATGATTGGATGTTTAATTGCATGTTTAGTAAGGCTTTTTGAGGCAATTTGTGCAGGGTGTTTCGGAACAGCACCTACCGTTTCGGAACGGGTGCCTTAATTGTGCCCAGGCGTCCGAAACGGGAGGGGCCGTTCCGAAACGGAAAGGCTACTGCCAGACCCCCGTTTCAGTACGTGTTGCGGAACGGCCCCGAGTTTCGAAACGGGCTATGCCTGTTTCGGAACGGGTGACCGTTGGGGGCTGACATTGGCAGTTATATGTTTTGGAATATTTGCGTTTTGGTCCTGAAACATGTTTGTGCAATTGTATGAGTTTGGGAAGTCCTTTTGAGCTGAAATTTTACAGAGAAGCATGAAATATGATTAATTTCAAGATGGTAACTTCAATTTGGGTTAAGTCCTTATAATTATCAGAATTTACAATTTGGTCCCTAAAGTTGTAAATTGTTCAATTGGGTCCCTGTTAGATCTCTGATGTTTATGATCTTTGAGTATGCTGTTGTATGAACATATCTAAGGCTTAATATGCATCTAGACAAGTTTTAAAAGAAAAAAAAGGGTCGTTAATCAAGGTTGACTTTCGGGTTAACTTTGGTTTTCCCCGTGTGACTTTCTTAATTCGGGTCAACCGTCTAGGCCGGGTTAAGGGGGTTACAAAAACCATCATTTCAGCTACCAAACACAACCGAAATCACCCCCAAACACTTCCAAAACTTAACCCAGCCAAGATCCATCACTTCAAACCATTTTTAAACATCAATTAACATCCAAAATGATCACAAACACGTCCTTATACCTCCAGGTATAACAGATCACCAAGATCACTCCAAAAACAACCAAAAACTCAAGCAAAACTTAGGAAATTCAACCTATTCGGGTTTGCATTGATTAAACCTCAATTTCTCATCAAGTTAACATTCAATTAACATCAATTTAACACCTCAACACACTGCCCAAACAGATCATACGAAAATTTCACCAAAATCAAGCAAATCTTGCATTTTAAAACCAAAATCAAGATTCCAATTGCAAAACCTTTAATAAATAATAAATCAAGGATTGAGAACTTGGGAATTTCAGTAAAGAACTTGAAGTTCAGAGGAGAAGGACGTTCTTACCTCCAAACTTGAGTTTCTCCCTTTTTGGAACCAAAATCTTGAAAATCCAAGTAGCAAATACAAAGGTTTTGTTGAAGGATTGATTAGAAATCAAATGAGGATTGAAATATGATATCTAAGTGACAAAAATCAGAGGAAAAGATCTGGAGAGAATGTGTTTGGTTTGAGAGAAAAGATGAGAGAAAATGGAAAAATGGAAAATTTGGAAAGTTAGTTAGAAATGACAAAAAAAATATCTTTCCCTCCTTTTTACTTTTATTTTAAACCATCAATAAATCATTTAATATTCTAGAAAATCTGGAGAAACTCCCCTTTGGGTAAATAGCTCCTTAAAGATTCAAAGTTTCAATCCTTTTTAAAACAGTCACGCAGTTTTCAAAAATTACATTTTGGTCACTAACCCAAAATGTCACCCTTCCAAACCTCATTTTGCAAAATTGATTTCAAAGTTCACTTATATATATTAAAAGAGGATTTTAGAACATTTTTCCATATTTTTAATGCAACCCGAACTAGGCTTTCCTAAAAAATCACCTTTTATATTCGAACAACACTTTGACCGAACCGGTCAACGCCCAAAACTTCTAAGCCCAAAACCGGGGTGTTACATTAATCACATTGTATGTTTTTGTAAATTTCATTTCCATGACTGTTAGCTCGTCAACTTTTTTGTTGAATTTTGTCTGCAAAAACTACCCTTCAGTTTGAACATCCACTTTAAGTGTTTAAAATCAAATGAATTTGGATTCAGCATCTTCTTAGATCTGCATAATCCATTGTCTTGTAGAATGAATGGAAATTTGTCGTTGTTAAGAGTAGTTTTCATGGAGGCTTTATCTAAGAAATGCTTTTTCTAGCATGATTAGGATTCCAGATTGCATTGAAAAATTATAAAAAGGTACCAGCTACTTCGCACTGATCGAATATGCAATGCTCTCTTTATTAGAACGGTGTCCACCATTTGTAATGGAAGCTGTCGCTTTTAATCTTGGGGGAATGGGTTGTAGTGTTGGGTTATAGCCATTGATTTAATTTTCTGGGGTTTTAGTTTTATAATTTTTGGGGAAGATGGTGAAAAATAAAATTTTGAAAGTTTGAGGGTTAAATTAGAAACTAATTTTTTAAGTAACGGAGACTAACGGCCAAGGGACCAAAATAGAAACGATTCTAAACGTAAGTGACCAGAATAATTTTTTTTGAATTCTGGTGACCAAAATAGAACGCACCCTAAACGAAATGGACCACTGGTGAAGATTACCCTTTTTTGTTTTACAAATAGACTAGTCGACTTTGTTGATAAGCAGAAGTAAAATCAGAACATAACTTAGTAGATTATTTAAAGCATTCAAGGATACAATAAAAAAATAAATCTAAAATGAAAAGATAAATGTTGCACCAGTCAGATTAGACGCTTCTTTACGCAAAAGTGGATTAATTAGGTTGGTTTACCAATTTGTGTACCATAATTCATGACCACATGTTAATAAAGAATCCTTAGAGAGCTATATTTTTTAAATATTTTAATTAAACTTACCACATTAATTGGCTGAATATTTTGACGGTTAATTATTTTCTTAAAGTTATTTTCTTATTTTCCTAAATTTCTAGAGATTTTCTCTCTACATTTTCTCATCACTTTCTTTCTTACAAATTCTAGATTTCTTGATAATTTTCAATGGGAAATACTTCATTTGATTCATCTTTCTTTTCTTAACAAAACCTCACAAAGAATTCTTAAAGATCTTCGTTATTTCTCATTTTCTTTTTCAAAGAAAATTATGTCAATTTTGGCGGAAAGCTTCAAAAAGGTAATTTTCTTCTTCTCTCTTAAAACTAAGTTTCTTCATTGATATTCTCTAGTAATTTGCTCTTGTTTATGGTTTTATAACTTGGTTTGGTAATTGAATTCATGAAATTGATGTTAAGTGGTGATTTTGCCTAAATTCTTGATTGAGATGGCGAATACTAATAATTTTAATTGGGTTAATTCATATTTTAGTTTATAATCATAATATGAAATGAGGGTTTTGATTTAAATCTTGAAACTATTTAGTTGCCTGAATTTTAGGTTGATATTTGGTTAGTTTTGGGGTTGTTATTGGTGATTTATGTTTGCTGGAGTATAATGATGATTTGATTGTGTTTATAGATAAAAATTGATGAGGATTAGTTGATAGAATCATAGGTTTGGGTCTGGTTGTTTTTCGGATGATGTTAGAGATTGTTTTCAATATTTTCGGATAGATGTTAAAGGTGTGTTGTTGAGGATGCAAAGGAATGCTTATAGCTAGTTGCTTGGATGCTTTTTGATGCATTATTCCTTTGGTTTTATGTTGTTGTAGAAGAGGAAGAGCAAGGAGAAGTTTCTTTGTAGTTGTCAGATCATTTTAGTATCCTGAGACGCATCGGTGAGTTAGGCGATTACGTATCGATGAGTGAAAATTGTTTAGGGTGGATTACAAAGTTTTATGGCTCTGTTTTGGGGACTTAGGGAAAGTGTGAAAAGCTTTCCTAAGTCCGAGAGTAAGTTAAATTGGTTTATTTTGATATCTTAAAAGTTAAGTATTTTTGTTGCATATAAATGTTTTAAAGAAATGTATAGGGATGGGACTTGTTGCTACAAAGCATATAAGTCATGATTTTCCATGTTTAATAAACATGAGAAATGAGGACGCATGTTGCACATCCCTTGATTTAAACGCTATGAGCATGATTTTGAATAAAAGAGATGAAATGAACAGATGTGGCATTGATAAACAATGAGTTCACATACATGTATGATCTATATTGGCTATGTGGCACTCTAAAAATGTATCGAATATAATTGGAATTGTAACACCCCAAAATCCGGTCTAGTCGAAATTAAATTCCGATGATCGGAAATCCTACATTAATGAAGCATAAATATTGTATTGATTAGTTAATTATTGATATCAAACCCTAATTGAGCTAAAAAGACCGTCATCAAACTTTATTGAATGATATTGAACCTATATAGTGACTAAATTGAAGAAAGTGGAAGTTGGGAGTCAAAACTACGAAGCCTTGTGAATCGAGGGACTAATCTTGCGATTAGCACCTTTCTTATTAAAGTTTCCCATAAGTGGGCATATTTGGAGAGTTTCCTTCAATGGAAGGAAACCTATTCTAATTAAAATACATAGAATAGTAAAAAAAATATAAGCTTACCCGATTTCAAGAGAAAGCTAGCACCTTCATCTTCTTCATCTTCAACCTCAAGCACACACCTCCATTGGAAGAATTTTAAGCTTTGCTATTTCTTCGTTTTATTGATATCGAATCGTTGCCATCGTTCAGGTAAGCAATAATCCTCAAACAATTGTTGGATTCTATAGATATATCGAGCTTAAATTTAAGCTAGGGTTTTGACCATCCATGGATATTTCATCAAGAGTGTTATTATTAAAGTCAGATATTGATTTTGATATCGAAATATCGATCCTAATAGTTTTCCATTGATTTTCTCGTTCAAGAAGTGGAGAAAGAGGTTTCACCATCTCTATCTCAAGCTAGGAACAAGGGAATTGCTATCCGGGAGCCTTGAAAGCTTCGGAGTGTCAAGGTGAGTGTAGTCGAAGTCTCAGGTTTAGGCGAAAGGCTTTCCCGGATCATTATTTGACAATTTAGATTACATTGCTAACATTGTTGTTGAGGAAAATTTCACAGGGTGGCTAATCGGACACTTTGGCAAGTGTCGGTAAGTTGTTATTAAGCATTGGACATAGTCATTGTCATGGTGCATTGTCATTGATATAGTCATTGTCATCGAATTATTGTATTGAGATCTTTGGACATTGTTATTGACATTGAATTATGAAATATTGATGATGAGATACATATATTTGTCATTGGTAATATTGAAATCATCGGACATTGGAACACTATCGATTATTGAAATGGATATGAACATTGCAACCTTGGATTGGACATTGGATATAATTGGCATGCCATAGAATTCATGAGCTTAGTGTACGAGTGGACTACGGTCCTAAGGCTACAACCTATATTTATTTGGCGAGGCGGAGGGATGTGTATGGATATTGGTCATATTGGTAAGGCGGATGGATTAGATCATTCATTGACTTGGCGAGGCGTAGGAATTCACGTATCCATGATCTTTATTCAATCCAAGGATTAAGAATGAAATGAACATGTTTATACATTGCATATTATTGAATAACATTGATATTGTTGGCATGAGATTATGATTAAGTATATTCATGGCATTGTTGTTATTCATGTTGTTTATGACTACCTCACTAGGCAAGGTAAGCCTAATGTGTCTCAGCTCATGCATTTTTCAGGTTAAGAAGGTTTGTGTGTCGAAGGATCGGATTGGCAATCTAGACAAGTCACTACCAGCCCCAAGTAATATGTTTTTGACTTATAAACTCTTAGGAAGGTGACAAAGTAGTTGAACTAGTCATTTGTGCCTATTTTGATGTGTTGGTGTATTGCCTAAGTTGTAATATGTTATATAGCTCTAAATGGCCTTTTGGTGAAGTTTAAAATGGATGGAAATTGCATACATGGCTCAAAAAGGTAAAAACATAGTAAACGTGTTCATATGGCCACGAAACTTGGCATGCTAGTATTTTATAGCATTGAAATATTGCGTGAAAAGTTTCATTGCATTTGGACATCGTTCAATAGGTCAAATTGAATAAAAACCAGCAAAAATCTATCATTACAAGGCAGGTCGTATCAGAACGGGTGATGGCATTTCGATACGGGTGTACAATATTGAACCTAAGGGTAAGGTTGTATCGAAACAGAATTGAGCCGTTTCAGAACATTTTGTCTCTGGAGACTAATGTTTCGATGCAGGTTCATAGCGTATTAAAACGAGTCAAAGTCAAATGTGGTCAACCCGTTTTGATACAGGTCAAGCATGTATCGATACGGTCAAAGGGGAAAGTCAACAGAGGATAATCTACGTCCACCTGTTTCGGAAAAACTTAAGGATGTTTCGGTACGAGGTTAGTTAAGTTAGTTAAAGGCTCGTTGAACAGATTGCTAGTTTCACAATATAGTCACCGAATAATGTAGGGTTAAATTGGATAGGTTAATGATCTCCAAATTTTATGAAAATATACAGGCTAGTTAATAATGCATTGAATTACATTGTGTTCTTGTTTGTTACATCAAGAGACCTTTTATTTGTCGGTTTTACAGATTAGTCCCTAAAACTCGTAAAAGTTATAAATTGGTCCTAAACGGTTTAATGTGGCCTTCTTGTGAATGAATTGGTTTAAATGTATATTGGTAACATTTTTTTGTGAAATATTGATTATGTGTTGGGAATAAAAATGGAATTTATCACACCGATCACCGTATTGCTCATCGGTAATGCGCTCCGACCCGGTTCTCGACCAGGCCGGTAAGGGGGTGTTACAGGAATGTCATATGATTACAAGTGCACTATAATTTTAATGGGTGAAGAGCCTAATCGATCGATCATTCCTTGGTTTTGAGGTAATTGAAAGACATTATCCGAGCCTAAAGGTAGCCACGACTTTAAGGTAATTAAAAGATATTATCCAGGCCGGAGGCGTGAAAAGGTAATTGAAAGATTATTATTATCCTTAAAAAGGTGATTGAAAGATTATTGCCACTATTAAAAAAGTGATTGAAAGATTACCACCACCGTGATCCAAGTATCCGATGAGACTTATGACGAATAATGATTTTAAATTAGTCACATTGATTGCCAATATATGAGTATATGGTGGAAAGAAAGAATGAAAGCATGATGCATATATTTTAAATAAGCATGAGTTGTTAAAGGCTTTGAAAATGAAAAGGTTGGAATGAACACATGGTTTCACATATGTTTTTAATTTGCATTGAAAAATTTGTTGAACTTCCTCACTAAGCATGCATTGCTTACGCTCCCATTTCATCTTTGCAGAGAAATAGAGGTTTGAGGCAGCATTCGAAACAAAAGGGAATCCAAGAGCTTTAATTTATCTTAAGTATGAAAACTTGTTTTGAATTGTGGTTAATAAGGCAATGTGTTAATAAATTTTGGGGGGATTTGCAGTGTGTTTGTGTTGTTTTGCATGATAGTGATTGATGCGTGTGCAATAGATGCGCAAATTAGAGCAAGTATACATGTCGATCAAGTAATAAAGTGATGAGTAGAGTGTCAAACCCACAGGTATTGGAGTGATAAAGTCAAAGCAATCACACATAGGAGTTAGTGAAATAATAATATGTAGTGAATTAGATTATAAACTAGATGCGATAACAAAGAAAAGTAACGGTGAAGCAATGATCAAAGAGCAAACAGATGTTGTAGCAAAGATTCAATTGAGGATGGATGTTGGGTTTATTTCCTTAGAACAATGCTAATTATCATTCGAATGCTATAGTGATGAGTCAACACTTATTTACTCGACATGGTTTTCTAATAAACTCCTAAACTCTCTCGATATCTAAAAGTTGATAACATGATGCTATGGCAATACATGTCTACGTAAACCCTAACAACTTATTATCTATTTAAGTTCCCCTTATTAGTCATTGAAATCCTAAACTTATGCCTAAGCTGGATTAGAAGTCATTTTAACAGCTTAAGTTCCATTGTTCACACGGTCTAACTTAACTCTCTCGATATTAATTCACAAATCAATAATCAAAGGCCTCTCTCGATTGCTCTTAGAAGATTAAGCATTAAGTTCAATGAACATAGTAGATAAGAAACATGTGCTATATCATTAAAAAATAATTAAAACATAGTATCTTAAAACAATAAACCCATCAAAGAGTATTTAGCTCATGTATGAGCAAATAACATCCATATTAATCAAAACATAATTCCTGGAAGTTTATAAGGCAAGAGAAAAAGGAAATCCAAGCGTCCTACCAATTCTTCTTCAAGCCCTTGAACCGATGTTGTAACCCCCTTGACCCGGCCTAGCCACCAGACCGAATCGCACGGGTTACACGTGAAAAACCAAAGAGAAACCCGTTAAGGCTTCACTCCGATTAGCAACCCCTAAAAATTTTCTTTTAAATTAATGTTGTCTAAATGCCATATTTGATCTTATGTGAGAAGGTAAACAACGAAAAAAGCAAACACGAATATGAACCAAGCAATACAGACATTAAAAGATAACATTTAGCCATTTTATTTCAGGCTGTATCGATACACCTAAGGCCCGTATCGATACGCCTTCAACGGTCAAACTTCCCAAGGTCAACTTCAGGAGACCGTATTGATACCCTACATGATGGTATCGATACGCCCTCAAAGGTCAAGTTCCCCAAAGTCAACATCAGGATCATATCGATACACTTAAGGCCCGTAACAATACCCAATTTCTCGTCAAAATCTCAGATTTCCAGAGGACAAAGCAGGTATCGATACGCCACCACGTATCGGTACAATAGGCTTAAAACAGGGGACCGTATCGATACTGCCCTTGAGCGTATCGATATACCCTGCACAGAAAGTCAGAATTTTTCAGATTTAAGCACAAGGGGACTAACCCAAACACTCTAAGAAAGCATATTAAACGACCCCTAACTATATTCACGACTTAAGACATCCTTGAACATTCATTTTAAACAAGGTACACAATCAAAACGACAAGATTCAACATGACATAATTCACTAAAGAAAACATTCATGATTGGCATTCATAAGGAGGTCAAAAGACAAACCATGACATACTTCAACATTTAAAACACGTTAACAACAATAACAACCACATAGGAGTTTAGACACCAACTCCCCAACACAAAAGTCTAGTATTCACATTGCCTAAGTATTATTACAACCATGAAAACCATACTTGAGCTAGCAAATAAACTCCAAGGTTCCTCCTTTGCCCCACTTGCCGTCCGTAGCCACTAACGATCTGCATTGTTGGAAAATAGAGCGTAAGCTTAAAAGCTTAGTGAGCGGAGCTCGAAATCACAACATCAACAATGCAGTTTCAAAACATATATCTAGTTTAAAGGCAAAACCATTAGGAAAGGAAATATATTAAACCGGAAGCATAAGAACAAATTCATGGTATGCACATGCACAACCATTCCCGGTGGGACTACACATCACCGTTCACAACAACTAGCATATTTCCAGTGGGACTACACATCACCGTACTCATCTACTAGTCACCTTTGGTGGGACTACACATCATCGTATTCAACAACACACTTCCCATTAACCATCATGTGAGGCTTTGACAACAACAACATCATCATAACAACATTAAAAATGAGGTAAAAGCAAATCGTATTTCACCCAACAACACGTATAATCACATACACTAACACTTAACGAAACAAGGCAAAATTAGTTAAACTTACACTTGGGTTTAGGTTGGCCCCTAAGGCTCCACCCAAACCCCCAAGAAAACATATTTGAAACATTTCAAAGCTTCAAAACATTACCACTAACCAGCACAATCCCAAAACTAGCTAACGGTCCACCTTCAAGCTTCTCCATCTCCCGGTGCAGCGTCCGAAGAAATCGAATCTTTATTCGTTGCTTCTACCCAAATCAAAACAAGGAGTTAACACACTTTTCGACAATCAAACCCACTGAAATCAATCCTATCAAAATCCGACAATAACAAGTTTATGATTCCTATCCGAAACTAATCAAAACCATCCTCATTTCTACTCTAACCATACATCAGCCATAACTTCATCAATCTAACATTCAAGACATGTTCAAATGCCCCGGAAACATCAACCCAACACCATCAAAACATTGGAAGTCCTTCCCCACCATTTCCAAGCCAAAAACCCCAAAAATCCCTTATCCAAAAATTACTCATTTTCCAAATTCTGTGACTTCTTGATAAACCCATTATCTTAACATCATTTTACACCCAAAATATGGTTTATAACTCACACAAAACACTGTTTTGACCCACTTTGCTTAAACCCTTCAAAAACCCATTATCTCCCAAAAGGAAGAACTTTGAGAAATCTTTTAAAGTTTTGAAAGGAAGTAGTTAGAAAATAAGGGAATGTGAAGGAATATTAGGAACAAAGCACTTACCTTGATGAGTCTTCAAAAATGGTGGAGGTTTGATGGAGGGAAGAAAAATGACGTGAAATGGTTTTGGGGAAGAAGAAGAGATAGGTAGTTTTGAAATATAATATTTTATTTTAATTTAAAATATATTTCCAAAAACCTCTTTGTTACCCATTTTGCCAAAACCCCCTTTAAAACTCCCTTTTCTTCAAAAGCTTTAAAATTTTCTCATTTAAATTGTTTTCCCCAAAATTAGCTTAACCCGAACCGACTTAACAAAACCTGAATATCTCTCGGGCCCTAAACTCGGGCATTACAAATGCTGCAATGCTCTAACTCCTCAAGCCTCTTTCGATAGCTCTTCGTTGTTGGAGACTCCTCTTGACTTCAACGATGGTGGTTCTCCTATGATGAAGACAAATGGTTTTTTCTTCCAATCAAGCTCTCTTTTTAAATTGTTGCCTAAGTTTTCTTTATATAGAGGTGACAAAGCTAGGGTTGGGAAACCCTAAAGCACACATGATCCTTTAATGAGGATCTAGCTTTCTCCATCATTCTATGAGTCCATAAAGGAGATGGGTCTACATCTTAATTGGTCATCAAGGGTCAAGGTTTTGTCTCCAGCTCCACAGCAGTGTTGTGGCACCGAATCCATTACAAGAGAATATGATCCAATGCTCCCTACGCTCCACAGCTTCCTTTCATTCCATTGCTTCCTGCACAAGCACCACTAAAATGCACTACCTTTCTCATTAAAAGCATCAATATATATAAACTTTAAGCTCAAGCCTTAAACTCCAAAACTATATGCAAACTAATTCTAAATGGAAACAATATAAGCTTGAACACAAGTAATATGCTAAGTAAAAGGGCCTAAAATATAGGTTTTCTATGCAGTCATCAAATACCCCCCCAAACTTAAGCTTTTGCTTGTCCTCAAGCAATAACATGCAAAAACTAAAACAAGAACCTATGCTATCAAAGGTTCCAAAACAAGCTATGGTTTCTAAGGTTCTAAAACACGTTGCATCATTAATTCAATCCTCAGAAAAAATCAAATATATAGATGCAATATAATAAAGCTCAATAGATTCGTTCCTAGGCTCAATCACACTATAGGTGAAGTGTGTGATGTGATGCATCAAGTCAATACTTAATGACATTAGAGAATTTTGAAGCATGCTCTCTAAGTTTTCTCTAAAAATGAAGTGGAGTAAGCAGCCCATCCCTGAGCCCTACGAGTAGAGTCATCTCTTGAAGACTTTCATTCATTCTCATGCTAGTACTATCGTTCCTACTAGGAAAAGTTATATGGAGCAAACACAACTCACCTAGTGTACTAAGCTAGCAAAGCATATTAGAGTGTCCCTCAACAGCTATACCTTTGGCATCGAGTTTAAATATTTGTTATTTTTTAATATTTTTTTTCAATTTTTATGGGAGTTTAAGAGTTTAATCCTTTATGTTAACATTGAGCATTCAGTTCATATTTTCATCAATTTATGCTACGGCATTCTAGAGAGACTAGCCTAAAATTTCTATAAGGATTTTTAAGCATACAACATGTTCAAATAGATGCTACAGTAGTTTCAATCCAAAGTTCAAATCAAAGAGCTTTTAACAAATTTCTAACAGTTAAGCCTAAGTTCATAATAGGATATCATTAATAACACAACAACAGTTTCATCACTTCAAAGCCATAGTAGAAAAATGCAAATATAAAAATCTAATAATGAATAAAACTAAAAAACTTTCCTATGAACAAACCTAAATAAAAAGGTTCTTATGGACAAACCTCCACCAAACTTGTGAGATGCACTGTCCTCACTGCAACTAAATGAAAATGCAGTGCAAAAAGAAAAAAAAATAACTAAAATGAACTAGGAGTTTAATAGGTGCGGGAAGGCACTATTTTGCACTCCTTGTGCTTGATTCATGGTATGTTGTGAGGCGCAGATGGTGCAGAATCTTCAGCAGCCTGTGGCGCAGTGGATGTTGGGGCATCCTGGAAGAAGAAACAAAGGTGGATGAGTCCGTGGACTCTGAAGTGGTGGACAAGTTCTCTACCCTTTCATCAATCTCGTCGAGAAGGTTGGGTTTGATTCGACCAACGGTTATTGTTGCGTGTAAAAGTGTCTATCGCAATGTAGTGCAAGTGTACACGGCGCAAGTAGTAAAGTGATACAGAAGTATCGGATATCGTCTCCACAGGGACTGGGCTAATAGCTTCACCTTGGGTTACTGCACGAGAGGAAAAAGAAATAGTGTAAATGTTGTCACGAGAATAATAAGAATACTGATAATAAAAGAGTATTGAAATCAGGATAGAGAGAATGGGCCGGTATTGAATTGCTCAGTAGTGTAGGCTTTGCAAAGTCTAGGAATATCTGTTCTGTCGTCGCGCCTGTCGCAGCAGCACCTGTCGCGGTAGTGGTCTGTTGTTAGTCGCGGCAGCGATCACACAACTCTGTACTTCAAGCTTGGCAAGAATCCTTGTTGTGCCTTGACCTATCCCTAGGTCCAAGTCTGTCGACGAACACGTCTTTGATGATACCTCCCAGCGTGAATCGAAGGATGAACACCGATGTTGTTGAATTCTTCTTTAGCCACTTAACCTCGTCCTATCCCTAGGTCTGAGATAGTTCAACCATAAACTGGAGAACCCGTACTTATTCCTTTCGTATACTTAACTCTCACGATATTAAGTAAATAGATAATCTCACAATGCTCTCCCGATACTCTAGCAAGATGTTGAAAACCAGAATAAGCAAACTTGAAGTAATTTTATTGAACAGAAACATTCCTAAAACAAATGCAATCCTTGCAACTACTTTACAAATCAACCCTTAGCCCTAGGGGAAGTTTAGAACATGTTGAGGAAGGAAAAACGGCTAGGGTTTTGGGAAGAAGGCTAGAGAATATGATGTTCTCTCCTAGGTCGAATTACATGCCTTTATATAGGCCTTGGGTTCAAGTTTTCTAATATGGAAAGAATACAAGTTTAAATTAAAGTACAACTCTATTAAAGACTAAATCTTCAGAGCATAAGTCTTTAATTCGTCCTTCCTTCTTGCTTGGAGTTTCTTCCTTGAACTTTGGGCTTGGCCTTCATTCTGATCTAGGGCTTGGAAAAATATAAGGGTGCTCCACGACAGATGGGCTTAATTTTCTCTTTCTGTCGAGGCCCACTTCACTTCTTTCCTTCACTATCGTTGTCGTCCTTGGCTGCCACGGCAGCGGCCATGGCAGCATCGTCCTTCATGTCTGCCCATCCAGTTCCAGCTCTGCTTCTTCACTGCCCTCCGTCTGCTTCTCTACTGCCCTTCATCTGCTACAGCAGCTACCTGCAAAAGCAACCAATTTCAGTAGAAACTGTGCCAATTGATATATTTGTGATGTATAACTGAAATCTAACCTAAATGCAATGAATTATGCTTGAATGCAGCAGAAATATGGGTTAAATAGGGGGTAAATTATAGAACTTTTACACACTCAACACACCCCCAAACTCAAGTTTTTTGCTTGCCCTCAAGCAAATGCAACCTAACTAACATGCATGCATACATATATAATAATTTTTTTTGTGTGGCTTAAGTTATTGAACATTCTTTATCCACAATACCATCCCCATCATGTTAGCACCTGTTCAAATATTTAAGGATCTACTTAGAGCAAAAGTATAGTTCTCGTGCATGTGTGTGCAATTATTGTGAACATACTCGAACATAGACTTCCCTAGCAACTAGAATATTATACTTAGCTTGATTAGAGTTTTCCTTCGAGACTTAATTAATTTATTTTTTCTTCACTAGAGCCAGTAACGGGCACCTCTAGTTATTTACCTTCCTTGTCGGAAATTTTATCTTCTCTACTAGAGCCAGTATTTTAGGCACCTCTAGTTAACTATCTAGAGCCGGTGATAGGCACCTCTAGAAGTTTTACTCTGGTTATTTTCCTAGAGCCAGTGATAGGCACCTCTAGGTTTCCTGAGTTTCTAGTCTCTTTCTACTCTAAGTCCTAAGTTTTCTATTCTAAGTATGCTAGAGAAAGTCTTTTATCAAGTAAGTCACAAAGTGTTTTGGTTTTTTCAGAACTATACTAAGGCTCTACTTACTTCCTACAATATTTTTAAGGGGCTGTCACGACAGAGATGGCAGCAGCAGATAATAAAAGTTTAAAAAATTAAGCAAATTATTATTATTTTTTTAAAAGAAAAATTAAACAAAGTAAAAGACACAAATTTTAAACTTAAAAGACTCCATTAATGGAGGGATGCCACCCCAATGCAAATGACAGATAAGAAAAATAAAAAACTACATCACAAAATATATAAAAGGCAGACAGCAATATAAGATAAGAAACTTAAAATTTAGGCGCTGTCGTCGCCGCTGCTGCTGCTGCTGAGCTGGATCTGCCGACGGGCAGTGACTTTCTTGGCTGGTGCTGGCAGTCGGATGGGAGAGGCTGATGTGTTCTTGGTTTTGGCCTCCCATGGAGGTTGAATACGGGTAGGGGAGATATGAGGTGGTTTCTCCACTACCTGAACCTCAGAGCTGCTACTGCTCTCGCTGCTGCTGCTACTGCCGCTGTCAGATTTCTCTTTGTCCGCTACTGTTTTCTGCCGCTTCTCTGGTGTGAACTCCTTGGACAAGTTCCTCTTGAGAGAGGGCTCCTTGTCGGATGCCGCCCAAATTTCAGAGGAAGAGAAACCAGCAATATACCTGTCAAGGTCATCTTCAGGCTCCTTTCTCTTGGTTCCTCGGGCAGAGGTATCGGCTGTGCGGCTGCCGCCTACAGCTGTTGTGGCAGGGGTTGGTGTGGACGCAGCAGATGGCGTTTTGGGCGTGGCAGCAGGTGTAGGGGTGGGGGCAGCAAAATATTGATTAGGGAAGGTAGGGAACAGAGCATCGGGTAAATTAAGAGAAGTGTGGATAAAGTGTACCGTGGCTGTGGTGAAATCTCAGATGAAACTCATGAGGCCGAGCTGTCTTTCCTCTATTTTTTGTATGGCAGCAAGGATTTGTGAGGAGGTATCGGCTGGAGGAGCTGCTGCAGTAGGCTGCCTGGGTTCTGTGGCAGCAGGCTCGGTGTCGGTAGGCTCTGTCGGCTCAGCTGTCGTGGCAGTAGGATCAAAAGGTGACAAGGGCGTGGCAGCTTCGAGTTCCATCAGGCTTAGTATATTTCTGTCGGTCCAACCTTTCCCTCGAACTCTTAAATCGTCGGTAGGCTCCGGTACGTTGTGGCCGCGGCAGAGGATAGTGATGAGGTAGGGGTAGAAGAGTGGTCCGGACGGCCGGTAAGCACAGTCAAGTATACCCTCCCGGACGTATCTGCCAACGTTAATTGGCCTCTCATTTAGAATGGAACGGATGAGGGCTAACCTTGGTTGGTCGACTGTTGTGTTGTGCGAGGAGGGCATGATTCGTTTCTTGATAAAAGCATTCCAAAGCTTCGCCTCCGGGGTGAGTTGGATTCTTTTTACCGTTCTCGGATGCTTCGGATCAGTGTTCCACTCAGTACCCTCATCCGTGAGTTCTGCCATCACAGCATCATAGTCGGCAGGTTCTAGACTATCGAGAAATTGTTGGTGGCCATCTTCGTTTCTGCCCACATAGAACCTGTAGAGTGTGTTGATGTACTCGGGCTCGAAAGGTACCTATTTTCCTCGGATTGTGACTGCTGTCGCGTTCCTGCTGCCGATGGCAGCATAAAATTCCCGGACAAGAGTCACGTTCATCTTTTCTGGCTGCTCCGCGAATATCTGCCACTTTAGGGCTCTGATTTTTCTGGCAATGAACGGCTGCAGCCCTAGGTTCCCCGTTTTGGACGTGTAAATGAAACCTCTCTCCTCCCACATATCACGGATCTGAAAAGAGCTTGGAGTGGATGCTGCCGGGGCAGAACCTGAGGCAGAGCTACGGCGGGTGTTTCTAGAAGTCATGTTGCAAGGATTGTAGAAGAAAATGAAAGCAAGTAAAAAATCTAGAGGAAACAAATAGAAAGAGTATAAGTGAGTGAAAAATGAATAGTAAAATGGGGTTTATATAGATGGGGAGTTGTTGCCCGTTGGAGCTGTAACGGCATGCGCGAATAACAGGGCCAGCTGTTACATAGTTTTTGACGCGTCTGTCACGCGTTTCCGTGTCTGCTGCGCGTCTGTTACGCGTTTGCGTGTCTGCCGCGACAGCGTGTTGATAGGCTGGATTTTCCGTGTCTGTCGTAGCAGTTGTAACGACATGCTCCTGAGTTGGGGTTTTTGGGCTGATGGGAAGATGGTGGGCTGGATTCACTTCTCCTCTTCTCTTTATCTCATTTATTTCCTGAAAATAATAAAAATAAAAACTTTAATTCCTAAAAATAACATAACTCTAATTACCTAATATATATATATATAAATAATAATAATAATAATAATAATAATAATAATAATAATAATAATAATAATAATAATAGGTTAAATTAGGGATGCCAGGAGGGGCATCTCCTAAAGTAACCACTTCCTGCATTCTTGGGGCTTCAGTCCCCTGATAGTGCTTCAGTCTTTGTCCATTAACTTTAAATTGGTTCTCGTCTTTTAGAGATCTGATTGTTATGGCACCATGGGGAAAAACTTGCACCACTTGGAATGGGCCGACCACCTAGACTTTAGCTTTCCTGGGAAGAGCTTCAACCTAGAGTTGAACAACAATACAAGCTGCCCTGGGCAGAACTGTCGTGGCAGCAACTTCTTATCATGCCACTTCTTTGTCTTATCTTTATAGATTCTTGCGTTGTCATAGGCCATTGCTCGAATTTCTTCTATCTCATTCAGATCGAGTAGCCTTTTTATGTCCTGCCTTTTCCAAGTCCAAATTCACTGCCTTGATGGCCCAGTAGGCTCTGTGCTCAATCTCGACAGGTAGATGGCAGGTTTTTCCATAAATCAGCCGGTAGGGTGACATTCCCAATGGAGTTTTGAATATTGTTCTGTAGGCCCATAATGCATCATTGAGGTGTAGAGACCAGTCCTTCCGAGTTGGCTTAACCATCTTCTCAAGGATGTTCTTTACCTCTCTGTTTGATATTTCAGCTTGTCCATCGGTCTGAGGGTGGTATGTTGTTGCGATCTGATGTTTGACACCATACTTTTTCAAGGCAGCAGCTATAACCCTATTGTCGAAATGCCTCCCTTCATCAATGATGATCGCCTTGGGGATGCCGAATCTAGAAAAAATGTTTTTATGCAAAAACCTCTGAACCGTCTTGGCATCGTTTTTCTGAGTAGCGATTGCTTCGACCCATTTGGACACATAATCTATTGCCAGGAGGATGTATAAGTTCCTACATGAAGTTGGGAATGGTCCCATAAAATCTATCCCCCAAACGTCGAAGATCTCGACTTCAAGAATGTTTTGCAGTGGCATCTTGTGTCTCCTTGAGATGTTTCTAGTCCGTTGACACTTGTCACAGTTTTTGTAGAATGTTTGAGCATCTTTGAACAGTGACGGCCAATAAAATCCCGACTGCAAAACCTGGCAGATGTTTTGTTACCTCCTAAGTGTCCTCCATACTGTGAAGCATGACAGTGATGTAGTGTAGCTTCTTGTTCATCATGTGGTACACATCTCCTAATAACCTGATCTGCACAATATTTGAAAAGAAGAGGTTCGTCCCAATAATAATGCTTTACATCATTTTGGAACCTCTTCCTAGCTTGATAAATAAGGCCAGAAGGAGTTATTCTGCTAACTAAATAATTAACGAAATCAACATACCAGGGGAGTTCAGAAAACTTACCTGCCACCATGGCTGTCGCGGAAGTGATTGTGGCAGCGAACAACTGCTCTTTAGGGAAGGTCTCCAGTATGTGTGTCTCGTCTGCCTGTAGACTCTTTCCCTTCTCTAATCTTGAAAAATGATCTGCAACTTGATTCTTTGTCCCCTTTTTGTCCTTGATTTCAAGGTCGAATTCTTGCAGTAGCAGAATCCAACGTATCAGTCTAGGCTTTGCATCTTTTTTTGTGAACAGATACTTCAATGAAGAGTGGTCTGTGTGGACGATGACCTTCGTTCCAAGTATATAAGAACGGAATTTGTCAATAGAGAATACCACAGCTAATAGTTCCTTCTCTGTGGTGGTGTAGTTTACTTGGGCGTCGTTCAATGTTTTGTTGGCATGGTATATGACATGAAAGAGCTTGTCTTTCCTCTGCCCAAGTGCTACCCCGACAGCATAGTCACTAGCATCGCACATAATCTCGAATGGCAGTTTCCAATCTAGTGGCTGTACTATTGGGGCTGTTACCAACTTTTCTTTCAGGACCTTGAATGCCTCAGTACATTCAGTGTTGAAGTCGAAGGGACGAGTCTGCTCCAGAAGATGGCATAGGGGTTTGGCGATCTTCGAAAAGTTCGCGATGAATCTTCGATAAAAACCAGCATGCCCTAAGAAACTTCTGATTCCGTTAACTGTGGTGGGTGGCGACAGCTTTTCGATTACCTCTATCTTGACTCTGTCGACTTCTATGCCGAGGCAGCTTATTTTATAGCCTAGGACTATCCCTTCATCCACCATGAAGTGACACTTCTCTCAGTTCAATACCAAGTTTGCTTTCTCACATCTTTCGAGCACTTTCTGTAGGTTGCCTAGGCAGCTTTCAAAATTATCTCCAAAGACAGAAAAATCATCCATGAATATCTCCAGGAAGTCTTCCACCATATCAGAGAATATTGCCATCATGCACCTTTGAAAGGTCGATGGTGCATTACACAGTCCAAATAGCATCCTCCGAAAAGCATAAGTACCGTATGGGCATGTGAACGTCGTCTTCTCTTGATCTTCCGGTGCGATGGCTATTTGATTATAACCTGAGTAACCATCAAGAAAACAATAGTAAGGTTTACCCGCTAATCTATCAAGCATTTGATCAATAAAGGGCAAGGGGAAATGGTCTTTCCGGGTAGCTTTGTTAAGCTTCCGGTAGTCCATACAAACCCTCCAACCGGTCACAGTCCTGGTTGGGATTAGCTCGTTTTCTTCGTTGGTTACCACGGTTATTCCTCCTTTCTTGGGAACGCACTGCACCGGGCTCACCCACTTGTTATCTGAGATGGCATAGATTATTCCAGCATCTAGCCATTTTATGATCTCCTTACGTACAACCTCTTACATAGCATCGTTCAGTCGTCTTTGTGCATCAATGGTCGGCTTATGATCATCCTCTAAGAGGATTTTATGCATGCATAGTGCCGGACTGATGCCTTGGATATCAGCTATCGTCCATCCAATAGCCTATTTGTGCTGGTGCAGCATCTCTATCAGCTGTTGTTCATGTTCCTGCATCAACTTGGAAGAGATGATTACGGGAAACCTATCATTTAAACCAAGGAAAACATATTTTAGCTGCCCTGGCAGGGGCTTAAGATCTAGAACATGGGGTTGTACAGTTGATGGCTTTTGGACTATATGTTCGTCCGAGGTATAGTTTAAGGGCTCGAACAAACCTGGACGATTGCCTATCCAATTTACCTCCTCCTGATCTTCAGTATCAGATGTATCAGACTCTGAGAAGCTACTGTCGTCGGTGCTATCGTGACAGTCTTCTAAATGGCTGCTGAGGTAGTGGCCAATTATGATGTCGTGGCAGCCCGACCTAATGCAGGGTTGGTCAAAGGTAATTTCAGTGATGGCCTTGCACTCTTCTTCTGCATCAGCATGTTTTATTGCCTGGAGAACGTTCAGCTTGATCTCTTGATCGTTTACTCTCATAGTGATTTCTCCTTTTAACACATCAATCAGTGATCTTCCTATGGCCAAGAAGGGTCGCCCCAGGATGATTGGTGTGTTTTCATCTGCTTCACAATCTAAGACAAGAAAGTCAACAGGAAAAATAAATTTATCCACTCTTACCAGAATATCTTCAATTTTTCCTTCTGGATGAACGTAAGAGCGGTCTGCCAGCTGCAGTACTATTGTTGTGGGCTGAGCTTTTCCAATACCTAATTTCTGAAAAATATATTTGGGCATTAAATTTATACTAGCACCAAGATCACAAAGTGCCTTACCCACAAATTTGTCTCCGATTATGCATGGTATGATGAAGCTCCCAGGATCCTTCTATTTCTGGGGTGGATGCTTGTGCAGAATACTCATGCATCCCTCTGTCATTTTAACCGTTTCGAATTCCCCAAGTCTGAATTTCTTCGACATGGCATCCTTGAGAAATTTAGCATAACCAGGTATTTCCCTAACGACATCTAACAGTGGAATATTGATATGGACCTGCTTAAAAATATCGTAGATCTTCTTAAGCTGGGATTCTTGTTTCAATTTCTATAACCGCTGAGGAAAAGAAGGTGGGGGACGGTAATCAGCAATGCGTCCTTCCCACTGCATTCGGATCTGAGGAGGTTTTGGGTCTTCATTTTTCTCCCCTGTCCCTTCTACTGTCGTAACAGGTTCATCGGCAGCAGGCTGTTTGTCTACTGCTGGGGCAGCTTTCTCGGCAGCAGACTCCAAGGCTGGTTCCTTAACTGATTCAGCTTCCTTCTCTGGCCCTGGTAATTTCTTCCCACTCCTAGTAGTGATGGCTTTACACTACTCATGTGTGGGTTGTCTAGCGTTTTCGTTATCGCTAGGAAATCCTCCATTCTGCCTCAGTTTAATATGCTGGGAAACCTGACCCATCTGTGTCTCCAATGATTTCAGAGTAGCTTCGTGGTTGGTCATCCGCATCTCTATTTTATCCATGAATGTCTTAGTCTTCTTGACGAAGTGATTCATGTTCTCAATGTAAGTTCCTGTTTGAGACATAAACTTAGCTAGGGTCTGCTCCAGTATACTAGTCGTGGTAGGTGGTGATTGTTGCTACCGCTGCTGCGGTTGCTGTCGAGTCATTAATCTAGGTCCCCCCTGATTCTGAGTGTTCTGTGCTTGAGGATTCAGGGCATTATTAGGGTTGCTCCAAGAGAACTTGGGGTCCTTTCTCCAGTTGGGATTGTAGTTGTTGGAATTATAGTTCTGTTTATTGTAGTTCCCAACATACATCCCTTCCTCTAGCTGTATCGGACAATCTTTCGAACTGTGATTTCCATCGCAAGTCTCGCATACCTCTTCAGCAGAGTAGGCAGGCTGTGAATCTTCTTTCAAGAGCTTTTTCATTGCCTTAGTGAGATATGCCACATGTGATTTTAAAGAACTGTCGACCTCATAATCTTTTACAGCTAGAACTCGTTTACCCTCTCTTCTTGCTGTAGGAAACTGTTCCTCATTCTTCGCCAGATTTTTCAAAACTGTTATGGCATCTTCTGGATCTTTTTCCAACAGCAGTCCATTTGCTGCTAAATCAATTCTCATACGAATCTGTGAATTGGCAGCATTATAAAACTTAGTTACCTGGTTCCAAACGGGAAATACATGCATCGGGCAGTTCCTCAGAAGAGTGGTAAATCTGTCCCAGGCTTCGTGCATTGGCTCGTCATCTTCCTGTTGAAAAGTAGCAATTTCGTTACGTAATCGCTCAGATAAGTGTGAAGGGTTAAAATGAGACAAAAATTCACGAGTTAAATCTGCCCAAGTTCGTATTGAACCCGGCGTTAGTTTATTCCACCAAGTTTTCGCCATGTCCCTCAATGAATGAGGAAATAATCGTAGCCTCAATATCTCCGGATTAACTCCTGGTAGTCTAAACGAACCACATATTTCCTGGAACGTTTTCAGATGCTCCTTAGCATCCTCTGTAGCAGCACCACTAAATTGGCCAGCGTTGTTGATCATGCTGAACATAACAGATTTCAGCTCAAAGTTGTCAACGTCTACATCTGGCAGGGTTGTTTCTAGCTATACATGATCATTGAGCATGTAGTATCGGCATGACCGGCGCACGGCAGCGACAGAAGGATCGGCAGGTTGGCCGTTCCCTCCATTCCCGGCAGGATTGTCATTATCCTGGGGATTGTCTTGGTCGTTCCTTCTTTCTTGACGTCTTTCATTCACCATTGCTTCTAGTTGTTCCTCCAGATATTCGTTCCTTTCAACGAGGTAACGGACTCTTTTCCTAAGATTGTATGTTCGTTCGATTTCAGGATCTAACTGGTGCTCCGGTTCTTTTCCTCGTTGAGATCTGTGCATACGCAAACAAAAGACCTTGTGAAAGGTATAGGTTGAACAATCCAAGTAAAAACAGAGTAGTAAAGGAAGTGCAGTAAAAGATAGGGTAAAGATATGTTGCCAGTCCCCGGCAACGGCGCCAAAAACTTGTTGCGTGTAAAAGTGTCTATCGCAACGTAGTGCAAGTGTACATGACGCAAGTAGTAAAGTGATACGGAAGTATCGGATATCGTCTCCACAGGGACTTGGCTAATAACTTCACCTTGGGTTACTGCACGAGAGGAAAAAGAAATAGTGTAAATGTTGTCACGTCAATAATAAGAATACTGATAATAAAAGAGTATTGAAATCAGGATAGAGAGAATGGGCCGGTATTGAATTGCTCAGTAGTGTAGGTGTTGCAAAGTCTAGGAATATCTGTTCTGTCGTCGCGCCTGTCGCGGCAGTGGTCTGTTGTTAGTCGTGGCAGCGATCACACAACTTTATACTTCAAGCTTGGCAAGAATCCCTGCTGTGCCTTGGCCTATCCCTAGGTCCAAGTCTGTCGATGAAAACGTCTTTGATGATACCTCTCGGCGTGAATCGACGGATGAACACTGATGTTGTTGAATTCTTCTTTAGCCACTTAACCTCGTCCTATCCCTAGGTCTGAGATAGTTCAACCATAAACTGGAGAACCTGTACTTATTCCTTTCATATACTTAACTCTCCCGATATTAAGTAAATAGATAATCTCACAATGCTCTCCCGATACTCTTGCAAGATGTTGAAAACCAGAATAAGCAAACTTGAAGTAATTTTATTGAACAGAAAAATTCATAAAACAAATGCAATCCTTGCAACTACTTTACAAATCAACCCTTAGCCCTAGGGGAAGTTTAGAACATGTTGAGGAAGGGAAAACGGCTAGGGTTTTGGGAAGAAGGCTAGAGAATATGATGTTCTCTCCTAGGTCGAATTACATGCCTTTATATAGGCCTTGGGTTCAAGTTTTCTAATATGGCAAGAATACAAGTTTAAATTAAAGTACAACTCTATTAAAGACTAAATCTTCAGAGCATAAGTCTTTAATTCGTCCTTCCTTCTTGCTTGGAGTTTCTTCCTTGAACTTTGGGATTGGCCTTCATTCTGATCTAGGGCTTGGAAAAATATAAGGGTGCTCCACGATAGATGGGCTTAATTTTCTCTTTCTGTCGATGCCCACTTCACTTCTTCCCTTCACTATCGCTGTCGTCCTTGGCTACCACGGCAGCGGCCATGGCAGCATCGTCCTTCATGTCTGCCCATCCAGTTCCAGCTCTGCTTCTTCTCTGCCCTCCGTCTGCTTCTCTACTGCTCTCCATCTGCTACAGCAGCTACATGCAAAAGCAACCAATTTCAGTAGAAACTGTGCCAATTGATATATTTGTGATGTATAACTGAAATCTAACCTAAATGCAATGAATTATGCTTGATTGCAGCAGAAATATGGGTTAAATAGGGGGTAAATTATAGAACTTTTACACACTCAACACGGTTATTTTGGTGTGAGTCCTCAGAGTAGTGGATGATGCAACATGAGTTGTTTGAGGAGGAGTCGGTGTGGCCTGTTAGGCCGATGCAGGAGCATCGATTTTGTCATCACTAGCCAAGTGGATAGGGCTTACTAGTGTGGAGCGTTCAGGGTGCATATAGGCCTTGCCCTTGGATCTGGCTCTCTTGGTTGTGCTATTAGATGCGGGAGCATCAACATGCACTTCTCTCTTCTTGTTGGTCCTTCTCTAATGTAACGTACTGGTTTTGGGCCTAGAAGTTAGCTAAGTAGTTTAGACGGCTCGGGTGAGCCGGATTAGTCGATTTGAACTAGTTTCAATAATTAATTCATATAAAATCATTTTCGGTTTAAATAAAATATGGAAAAAACTTTATTAATATATTCAGGATTTTGGTAAACTCAATTTGATAAAATAAATTTGGAATAAGAGACATTTGGTTCGGTGACTAAAATGTAAAGTTTTCAAAACTAGTTTTGGTGGCTAAATTAAAAGGGTCAAAACTTTGAATCTTTAAAGAGCTAATCTACCTATGTTTTAATCAGAATTTTTCCTTAATTTAGGCTATTTTTAAATGGTTATTGAATAAAAATAAAATACATTTAATAACATTAAACCTATTGTTTTGATTAAATGGATTTACCTAATGTTTATGAAATGGTTTATGCACTTGTTTTGATTAAGTAAGTATAAAGTGAATTTTCTCTCTCAATCGTGCTTTTACGAAATGGTTTATGCACTTGTTTTGATTAAATGGATTTACCTATTGTTTATGCATGTTTTAAGTACGTGGTATACTATTTTTAATCATGAAATGATGATGGATGCACGTGGTAAGTGATCCAAGTGAGTATGTATTCCAAATTATTCCGGGATTACTATGATAAAACATTTTGTTGAGTTGAGAGGTGCTCGATTCCTTCAACCGTTATTGCTCGCCAAGTGTGGAGAAGTTGGATAATTTGGGTGTAAATGTGGGAAGGAAAAGATATACAATTTACACAAGGATTTATAGTGGTTCAACCTTCTAACCAAGGTCTACATCTGTGGCTAATTCAACCACCAAGCAATTACAACCCTCCTTGACGGTTTCGGTGATCGATTCGAGCGTGCTACAAGCCCAACAACATCCACTACCTTAGCTTCCCATTAAGGATTTCCAATCAAATTCACTAAGAATTCCGTCCCCTTTTCTCGGATTAGGAGGAAACCGTTACAACGATCAAGTTTTCTACCCAAAGCTTGATCAAACACTCTCTTACAAGAGAAAGACTTAGCAAACTAGAAGTCCCTCTAATAAGTATGTGTTTGCAATACTAAGCACTCACCCAAAACCTAAACACTTGAGCAAATTTAATAATGTTAAGCTCACAAGTGTTGTCTAAGCAAGAAATATAAAATTTAAGCTCTAGACAAATTTTGACATCATAATGTTGTAACAATTGAAGCATTAACCATTACAAGATGCTTGGAGGTCCCTTTTATACTCCTTGATGAGTTTGTAGCCGTTACTAGCCGTTGGGATTGAATTGGAGCCGTTGGAGCCTTTATTTCCCACCATAAATGCAGTTCTGCAGCTTGGCGTATCGATACTCTTCAAACCGTATCGATACGGTCCCGATAAAGAATTAGCCGTTGGGCTTCTTCAGCTGATGTGTATCGATACACTTACCTAGCGTATCGGTACGGTCCTGCAAATTAAAAGACCGTTGGGAAAATGACCGTTGGGAAAATGACCGTTGGGTAGTTAGGCGTATCGGTACACGATACACCCGTATCGGTACGGGACTAGCCGTTGGGCTATTTCAAAACACACCGTATCGATACGGCTAAGCGTATCGGTACGGGTTTTGGCTACTAGAAAATTCATGTAGTTGAAACCCTAAGGCGTATCGATACGGTCCGAGACCGTATCGGTACGGGCACTTAAAAAGCTTGGTTTTGACTACTTTAAATGTACTTTAAATCATTCCAAAGCCTTGTAAAACCCTTAAACATATTTTCAAGTTGTTTTTGACTAAAAACATATTTGAAATTCTTTTCAATTTAGTCCAAAACATTTTTCAAATATTATATCAAAACACTTAGTTCTACAATCTCCCCCTTTTTGATATAATAAAACCAACTTGAAATTTTTTTTGGGATTCTCTCCCCCTTTGTATTTAAAAAATTGAATAAGAGACTTAAAATTTAAATTTGATTAAGGCTCCCCCTTATTCTCTTGAAAAACTTGAAAAAATCAATTTTTCAAACCATTTCTCCCCCTTTTTGTTATATCAAAAAGAATTTAAAATGACATTGAGCTCAAAATAACTTAGGAGGTAAAAAGAAATTTTGACACACTTAAAAATTTGGTTTAAAAATTGGCTCCCCCTTACTCTAAGCATCATAAGAATGTTAGTTCAACATATATGATTATCTAGTTGACATAAATGAAGATAAATCAAATAAGAACAAAAAAAACAACTAGATTTTACCACACTTGAACCCAAGGGAGGATGTGAAGCCTTCCTTCTTCAAGTGTTCTTCCTTTGTGTGCATGGAGCTCCCCCTCAATTTTTGACTTGTTGATCACTCTCCATCACACCTAGCAAAAGACAATCAAGTAATTTTTGGTATCCAAATTGTTTTAGATCCATAGACATTAGTAGCACATAATTTAGTCCCCTTAGGAATCCATTTTTCAATTCCATCCTTTTTAGTTGAAGTGGTTAGTCCTTTTGGGACCCAAACACTTCTAAAACATTTACCATTCACAAATCTAGGGGCACTAGATTGTCTTACATAAAAATTTGATTTTCCAAAATTATTTTTCTTTTCAAGTTCATTGGAAATCAAATCTTTTTTCTTTTTGAACTTTAAGAAGCAAATTTTGTAAATCAAAACATTTTTGTTCAAAATCTTTCAATTTTGCTTCAAGTTCAAGATTTGTTTTGGAAAGCAAATCATTTTCAATTTTTATTTTTGAAATCAACTTTTTGTTCTTGGAAAATGATGCCTTGAATTCCAAAAGAAAATCATCATATGCATCTTGCAACTCATCAAATGTATATGAATTTGAAATAGATGAGTTAGAAGTTACCTCCCCTCATTGAGGGCCATCAAGCATAGGTGGGCAACTTCATCATCGGTGGAGTCTTCATCACTCCATGTGGCCACATATGCTTGTTTTGAAGATGATCCCCTCTTTTTGGATTTGTAGGAGTCCTTCATCTTCTTCATCGATTCATGCTTGGATTTATCCATTTCGCTCTTCATGAACCGGGTGAATTTGTTGAAGAGATAGGCCATCTCTTCATCTTTACTTTCCTCCTCACTTGAATCTACATGATGGCATGTGGAGGATTTGAGAGCAACGACACTTGCATTGGTGCCTAGCTCCATGATCTTCTTCTTCCCCGTCGCTCTAATCTCTTCCTTCTTCTTATCATCTTCTTTGTTTTTCTTCATTATTTGATGAGTGAGAAGTGACCCCATGAGTTCATCGAGCTTCAAGGTTTTGAGATTCTTGGCTTCGATGATGGCGGTCCTCTTTCAGTCCCATGACTCGGGAAGGGAGTAGATGAGCTTTCGGACAAGCTTCACTTCCGGGATGGCTTCTCCATAGCCTTTGAGTCCATTTGTCATAGTGGAGAACCTATCAAACATCTTCTCGATGTTCTCTTCCGGATCCATCATGAAGTTCTCATACTCTAAGGTGAGGAGCCCGATCTTGGTCTCCTTTACTTCATTCGTCCCTTCGTATGTGACTTCAAGCTTGTCCCAGACCTCCTTGGCACTCTCACAAGAAGACATATTCTCATAGATGGTTGGGCCAAAAGCACAAAATAGGATGTGCAAGGCTTTGCAATTTAGCTCCATCTTCTTGCGATCTTCGGCACTCCATTCCGTTTTGCTTTGTTGAGGCACGAACGAACCATCTTCAACTATGTTCCATAGCTTGTAGTCTTTTGACTTCATGAAGAATTTCATCTTTGTCTTCCAATGGGCATAGTGATTTACGTCGAAAAAGGGCGGTTTGCCGATGGATTGCGCCATTTGAGCCGGTTGGTGAAATGATGATCGAGCTTGCCGGATCTTCTCAATAGGATGTGAACCCCCTTTGATTGAGCCAAGCTCTGATACCAACTGTTGACTTGAGAGGTGCTCGATTCCTTCAACCGTTCTTGCTCGCCAAGCGTGGAGAAGTTGGATAATTTAGGTGTAAATGTGGGAAGGAAAAGATATACAATTTACACAAGGATTTATAGTGGTTCAACCTTCTAACCAAGGTCTACATCCACTACCTTAGCTTCCCACTAAGGATTTTCAAACAAATTCACTAAGAATTTCGTCCCCTTTTCTCGGATTAGGAGGAAACCGTTACAACGATCTAGCTTTTTACCCAAAGCTTGATCAAACACTCTCTTACAAGAGAAAGACTTAGCAAACTAGAAGTCCCTCTAATAAGTATGTGTTTGCAATACTAAGCACTCACCTAAAACCTAAACACTTGAGCAAATTTAACAATGTTAAGCTCACAAGTGTTGTCTAAGCAAGAAATATACAATTTAAGCTCTAGACAAATTTTGACATCAAAATGTTGTAACAATTGAAGCATTAACCATTACAAGATGCTTGGAGGTCCCTTTTATACTCCTTGATGAGTTTGTAGCCGTTACTAGCCATTGGGATTGAATTGGAGCCGTTGAAGCCTTTATTTCCCACCATAAATGTAATTATGCAGGTTGGCGTATCGATACTCTTCAAACCGTATCGATACGATCCCGATAAGGAATTAGCCATTGGGCTTCTTCAGCTGATGTGTATCGATACGCTTACCTAGCGTATCGGTATGGTCCTGCAAATTAAAAGACCGTTGGGAAAATGATCATTGGGGTAGTTAGGCGTATCGGTACACGATACACCCGTATCGATACGCGACTAGCCGTTGGGCTATTTCGAAACACACCGTATCGATACGGCTAAGCTATCGGTGCGGGTTTTGGCTACTGGAAAATTCATGTAGTTGAAACCCTAAGGCGTATCGGTACGGTCCGAGACCGTATCGGTACGAGCACTTGAAAAGCTTGGTTTTGACTACTTTAAATGTACTTTAAATCATTCCAAAGCCTTGTAAAACCCTTAAACATATTTTAAATTCTTTTCAATTTAGTCCAAAACTTTTTTCAAATATTATATCAAAACACTTAGTTCTACACATTTATTTCAACATCATTTAACATCCAAAACATGAATAAAATTAATCTCAAATTAACCAAAACAGTATCATTACGAAAATCTTGTGAAATCATCTTTCAAGGCTTGATCTAACCATTTTCACGAAATAGATTATAAAACCTTATTAATAAACACAATTAGAGGGCCAAAGACTTGGGAATTTCATTAAAGAACCTTGATTAGAGGAGAGAAAAAAGATCACCTCTAACACAAGCTTTTTCTCTTGATTGCAATGATTTAGATGGAAACCTTCAAGAAATCCATAGCTAGTTGATGTAGAAATCCATAGGAACCATTTAGAAATCAAGAGTGGGTGAAAAGAGATAAATATCTTGAGACTTTAGTGATGAGAAAATAGTTTGGTTGATGGAAAAGTTGAGAGAAAAAGTTAGGAGAAAAGTAGTTACGTAAGAAAATATTTTAGCCTTTTATTTTTTTTATTATTAAAACCTATTTAATAAATCAATTTATTAAATCTTTTAAAAATACAAAAACAAGGAAAAAGACTGATAACACCTTGGTATAATAGCTCCCTAAAGATTCTAATTTTTGGCCCTCTTTCAAAATAGTCCTTTAAAACAGATTTTACATTTTTTACAAATCAGTCACTAAACCGAAATGTCAATCTTCCAAAAGTCATTTTCCAAAATTGACTTCACCAACCCTTTATATATATTTTTAGAGGATTTTAGGATTTTCCCCCAAAAATTTACCACATCCCGAACCATGTTTTCCTTGAACCACTCCCGAACTAACCTGGATCTCTAGTCTAGGTCCTACGAAACCCAAACCAACCTTAAGAACTCATAGGCCCAAAACCGGAGTGTTACACAAGTAACTTTCACGATGAACGATGGCTCAAACGCGAAAGTGGCCGAAGGGGCTGGGCTCAGGGTGCAACGACGACCACGCCGGTGGTGGCGATGATGGCCACGACGCGACGATGGAGGAGATCGAACGGTGGACGATAAAGAAGTTTAGGGGAATGTCTTTTGGGATTCTCTGAATATTTCCTTATTCAAAGTGAAGCATTAATGGCAATAAAAAGGGTGGTTAGGGCTATATCATATTATTATTTTATTTTTAGATATCTTAAAACAATGGTTTAAAATTATATTGGAGCAGAATAATGTCAAAAAGAACCTTAGCTCGGTTTGTTAAAGCTTGGGCCCACTAAGTAGGTGTCATGAGTTCAAACCTCACAAACCAGTATTATTCATTTTTTTCCTTTTTTTCTACATTATAATACATGCATATTAATCCGGGTGTGACAAGTAAACTCCCAACATGCACATGAAATGCTGTTAAATGCAACTAATTGAAGGATGGACAGTTTATGACTTTTGACATTTACACTCGTTTACTATTCACTAAACTCATAACTGTCTCAATTGAGACAGGTGTGGTACAAAATCTGTGAAATTTTACTTGTCTGCCATTTTTAGATACTAGTTGTCACAATTAACTTGGGGACTTGAAGGATTTAGTAGAAAGGGATTTAAGAAAACGTGTGATATTTCATTGAAAATTCATCGATAAGGATAACTTTATATTACACTCTATCTTTTAGTTTTAGGATTAATATCCTATATACTGGCTGTGAAAACTGAAAGTTTTCACAAGCGCCTTAGTTTTAGGGTATAGGAAGTTAGTTTATGGTATAATGTTTAGGGGTTTAGGTGTAGAGGTTTAGAATTTAGGGATAGTTGTTTCAATTTAAGGTTTATTGTTATAATTTAGGGTTTATAGGTTAGGGTTTAGTTTTTAGGGTAATATGGCAAGGATTCAGGTTTTAATCTATGAACCCTAAATTATAATCCTAAACCTTAAATTAAAACAACTATCCCTACATTCTAACCCCTACACCTAAACCCCTAAACCTTATACCCTAAACTAACTCTCTATCCCCTAAAACTAAGGCGCTTTTGGAAACTTTCAGTTTCAACCGCCTGTGTATAAAATATTTATCCTTAGTTCTATTAGATTGTACTAACTAGTAATTAAGGGACATCTGTAATGTTATCATGTTGTAACAAAATAACGGACACTCCACTGTCTATTTTAATAAGTGGGTCACGTGTTTGGGCTTCTGCGGTCCAGACAACTCAGCCTAATAATCTCTTCCTTTTTCATTTTTCTCCCAATCCAACCATTTCATCAAACCTTAATTTCAATTCATCGATCCCTAACTTCTCTTCTTCTCCAGTTGCCATGACACAAAAGACGGTTATGATAAAGAACGAACTCAAATTGAAGAAGAAAACTTTGTAATTATTATAGCGTGCTTGGCGAATTTTTATCTAAGTTAATGTTGTCATTGCAACAAGCAGCGACAAGCAGCATAGACAATGGCTAAATTTGCATGTCTTCTGTAAAACATGGGGCTTGGAACCCCATAATAGATATGTTATCTGCTTCTATATTATCTGTGGGTATTTTTTTAACAAACCTTACAACAGCTCATCTTCGCATTTACTTCATTATTCATGATCATATCAAGTGCGGCATTGTGGGTGTTGAAATACTTGAGATTATGACAACTAATTCAATGCATACAAGCGATTCAAACTTTCACTTTTGCAGCAGCTTCTTTGATTTGTTCGATGGTGAAAACACCGAAGCAGTCGTCGTCTCTTACTGCGTTTATGACTGCATATGCAACATCATCTACGCTAACTGGTGGAGCCAAGATCACATCAGATGCTGGAAGAGAACTTAAAGGCTTGGTGAAGTTCTCTACAGCACTCAAAATTTTTTCCAGTGGTTCCCCAACTAGATCAAGTGGAAGCTCAAAACCATCGACTCGCCTCTTTCCATAGATAAATCCTGGTCTTAAGACAACACCTGAAATCCAAAACCAAAACCAGTCAGACACTATAGAAAGATTACAGCAGAGATGGGGGGCTGTTAAAAGAAAAATAAACTTGAAACAAAAAACATGGCTATCTAAGCACATAGCATTAGATACATGATGTTCATGTAGACAAGTTGTGAAGGAAGAGAATCCAGTGTTGATATAAGGTTTGGATTTGTAGGTTAGGGGTGGTTCACACGGTGGTCTCAAGAACTGATAGTGGTGGTTTGGAGGGGCTTGAGGAAGTTGAAGAATTTTGAAGATAGACTGGCAGAGTTTCAATAGTAATGGAAGAATCTTAGCTCTTCTGGTGACAGGGCCTTGTACAGGCGGTGAACTTGACCCGTCCTACTGTGTAAGGTTAGTGGTAGGACCATGGAGTGCTTTCCTAAGATGTGAAAAGAGACTTCATTGCATGTGTGCTTGGATGTGATGGATAGGAAAGTCGTTAAAAATTACCAGAGTTGGGATATTTGGATAGTACTTCTGATTCTGCTTTCCTCTTTCCTGTGAAGTATCCAGATGATAGTAAAAATGATGGTAGGTTGTAATCATGCACTGAAATTAAGATAAATTTCGGAATTCCTGCAAGGAAAATAGAGGGCATTAAGGCGGATATACTCCCAAGTCCCAACCAAGAATTGAGCTTAAGGATTTAATCAGATCTAGTTATCACAGACAATCCTTACCAAAATCTTTCGCAGCATTTACAGCCACAACATTAGCCTCACCATTAATCCTTTTCATTTGCTCCTCGCTGCCAAAACCTCCAAGAGTTGAAACCACAGCTGTAGCTCCAACAAGTACTTCATCCCAGTTAGCATAGAAAACATCTCCTGTGAAACCACAAGCTAAAGTGTTAAATTGCATTCATATAGAAATATAGGCAAATGAACCACGAATAAGATGAATCGAACAGCAAAGAGATTTTACATAAACCCAAACCCAAGGTAAGATCCCGTTGGTCTACTTGAAGGGTAAAAGGAAGGTAGGGCCAATGCAAAATGTATGCAACAAAAGAGTTATGTAGCTCTCTTGTTGCATTGGAAAGATGAAACAAATCTAGTAATGTTGATTCCCAAACTTCTAAAAGATAACAAGTCATCTACAATCATGTTATCATTGCTATATTATCAGCCACCAATCTCAAAAGAAAAAAAGGTCTAAAAACAAATTCAGGATTATGCAGACAACAGAAATTGAAAGGGGAGATAAAAACATGCCTGGGATCCAATTAACCTGATCCACCCACGACCCAGAGTAAGTAGGACGCCCTGACCTGATGTAACAATCAATGTTTTAAGTTTTCAAAAGCTTACAAAATCGTTAAGCTCTTCATAAACATAAGCAAGTCAAACCAGTTGAGATAACATTTGAGACCTGCTTAGACTTATAACCTCTATGCCCTTGGATACCGCAGCCTTGCATATCGCAGAACCAACAAAACCACTTCCTCCTAAGACAACAATCTACTAACAAAAACATCAGCAACAACATCAAGCAAAAATTATTGACCTATCAAGTGTAGACATACTCGTTCGTTCTTCACATCAGCAACAACATCTATTGTAGCTGATCTTGAGTCATCACTGATTCCCGCTTCTGCATAGCTACATTTCACACCAAACTTGCACAAGCTGCAGTTGGAAACAGACAGAAAATTACATTATATAAGCTGAGATAGTGGACAAAAGCTTTCGGTTTTTTCAGGATAAAGAAAAGTTCTTCAATTTCAATCCACAAATATTAGTACCCAAATTACCACAAAAAAAGGAAACCTTTCTAATTTCAGTAACATGGAAAATTATCCTAAAATTTCAAAAAGCAAGGCAGAACAGAACAAAACCTAATACAAATTTTCGACATGAATAAATGATAATTTCAAGCTGAAAAAAGATATATAACGTCCACATAAATAGTGAGAATAATTTATACTGATTGAGAAAAAATAAATATTTGAGTGGAAGAGAGAGTACCGGCGTTGAGGAAGTGAGTTGGGACGAGTTGGAAATGAAGCGGTGGTGCGGAGAGAGGAGAGAGGAGGAGCTGAAACGGCAAGAAAAGCTTGAAACGACGTCATGTTGTGGCGAGAGGAAAGAGGGAAAATACTGCCGGCAAGCGTACAAAGGCAGGAGAAATGGGCCGTTGTGCACTACACATACATGTGGGCAGTGTGGCGTCAGCTTTTGGCGTTTTAAAAGATTTTAAAGATTGCTATTACCATTCAATCCCTTTATTTGTTTTATTTTCCACACCTTCAACTCATTCTTTTAAAACAAAATTAATTTTTGGTCAATAAACTATATCAAAATATTTTTTTGAATATGCTGGTGTGATGCAAATGTAGCATCTGTTCAACTTTCTTAGTCTTTTTAAATACGACACACACAACATGCATTACTGGTGCTCGAACCCGGGTCCCAAGAAATGATAAACTATATCAAAATATTGTTTGGACACTAATTCTCAAAATTTATAAAATAAGATTTTGTTATAAAATAAGCATGATTGCATCGTTAATTTGTTCAAAAATAGAGAAATTATATCATGAATCTAACTTACCGCATTAATTATGATCTCATCCAATAAAAACCACCAATTTCATCATTATTTTTATGTCATTAATTTAATAATATTATAACTTCTAAAAAATTGTTTCTTAATGACATAGAAAACATTAGTGAAGATTCATTGGTTGGAAAAAATGATAGGGGAAAATAATGGTGAATTGGATGGTTTTTATTGGATGGACCATGGATGATGTGGTAAGTCAAGCCATGATATAATTTTTTCGATATTATATAATAAATTAATGAAAAATATTTTATTATGCTTATCAATTACAACTAAAATTTTATTTTGATATTTTTAATATTTCTAAGTAATTATTTTAAAAAATAAAAAATATTTTTTTATCACAATTTAATTTATATTATTTTTTAAATAATATAAATTTAATGTATTATAATTGTAATAATAAAAACAATAAGTTCAATATGCACTCACAATAAATTCAATATGTACATATTATGAGCATATTTCCCCTACCCTCCTCCTAGGTAAATAATGCTAATAAATAAATAAATAAAATTAATATTTTATAATAATTATGAAAAATATCCAACATGATAATATATTGTCATAATTCACAATTTGTTACTATAAAGAATATGCAATAGTCGACAAGGCCTTCAGATAAGGAGTTAGGATTTAGGGTTTAGGATACAGCTTTAATTTTAGAGTTTTAGGGTTAATGACAACAACAGACATAGACATGTTCCACACGTCGTTTCCCCATTAATTGCTTAATGGCTTAACACAGAGTTACTCTTTCTTTCTATCCCATTATCGCCAAATTTTATTCAATTTCCATTTATATAGAAATGACTCAACTGAATTCATCTGTTGCTTTGTCTTCAACTCCATATTATGGCGCATAGAGCTTCATCCTTTAACTCCATCCACGCCACATCTGACCCCAACAAATCGGATGCTACACCAGAGATCCCCCGTCTCCTTTTCAGTTCATTTCAACAAAGACATGAATTGGCATGCCAGCAGCAGATTCTTGAAGAAGAAGTGTTAGAATTCACCCCTACATATATGTTACAATTCGATGCAGATGTGCTGGATGTTATTCGCAACCAGAAGTGAGATAGATTTATATAAATAGCCAGGTGACATAAATGTCTCCTGGCTACAAGAATTTTACACCCACATCGGTCACTAGGGGTGGGCAAAAAGCTCGATTACTCGGTCCCGGTCCCAGACTCGGTGGATTTTTACCCAGAATTGGTTTCGGTGGGACCGGGACTGGATTCAAAATTTAGGTTTCGGTTGCGACCGGGACTGAATCTTGATTTTTTAGACTCGGTACCCGGTGGGTACCCAATGGGACTGGGACCAGTACCGGGTACCCGGTACTGATCGGGTACCGAATGACGTTAAAAAGGTTGGAAACAATTGAATACGCTCCTTTATTTCTCCTTATCGAACTTTCTAGTGGTCTTGCTTGCAATAGATAGAGTTCTTTAGTTTATTCTCTCTCTTCATGTATGAATATTATGAGTATGACTCGTTTTAAGACTTCAACCTTCAAGCCTACAATATTTTGACTTTGTTATTTAATATTATTATTGATAGTTGAAATTTTTTTCCATTGCTGCTCAAATTTTATTAATCATAAACTAATTGACTGGGTACCCGGTATTGGTACTGGTTCCCACTAGTACCAAGACCGGTTCTTGAAATCTTGGATACGGTCTGATCGGGATTGGTTCTAATTTTTAGGAACTGGTGGTTACCGGGACTGGGACCAATTTTCGATAAATTGGTCGGGTACCTGGTCTTGCCCACCCTTATCGGCCACGATAGAGAGAAACTGGTACATGTTAGGGGGAAGTTTGTGAATTTCTCTGCCAACGCAATTAGAAATTACTATGAATTCTCAGACAACCAAAAAGTCGATGCCACTTCCATGGCCCTTGATGCAGACCGAACATACTCCTTCATTTTGCGAGACCTTTGTCTTCAAGGAACACAATGAACTTGAGAAGGCCATGAAAAAAATAGTTCAATGGCAACAACTTCTGCCGGATTCAAAATTTTGGGCCCATATCATCAATAACCGACTTTTACCAACCTCAAATCGATAAGCTTTTTTCTCTGCGCATGATGTTGTTATCAGACTCCCTCATAAAGGGTCGTGACCTATACCTGACGCGGCTCATTCACGATGCCATCGTCAAAAGAGTTGTGTCGATGAGTAAACCACAAGATCTATTCTTTCCTAACCTGATCACAGCCCTATGTGCGAAGGCGTGATAGAACAATGGGCAGGGGATGCCATTATTGAGGCAATCTCAGGACTTTACCCATTAGAAGTGGAGGAACTAAAGGAATGCGGCCCAAATAGCGAGGAATAAATTACAATTGTTGGCATGTTGTCATAGCTCTTAGTTGGACTGGGTACTAGACTATGTTTACTATTTTTAGTTTACGCAATTTCTTTTTCTTGCTTTCATTTTAATTTATGCAATATCCACCCAATTTTGCCTTTTCATTTCACCTATATTGTGATCTCTTATTTTTTTTCTTGCTTTCATTTCACACAAGCAAGCAACAAGAATTTTAATACTTAAATAGAATAAAAAAAATAATGCGTTTGTAAATTTTCTATAGGTAATAAAATAAATTAGACACGTGACATATTCATATAGAAGGAAAACTTTTGAGTTAGGGTTTTTGTATACAAAAAATAAATTAGATAAATTGGCATATTTGTATACAAGGAAAACCTTTATACATTTTTTCTCTATTTATATAAACCCTAAACCAACCATAGTCAATTTAGGGTTTTTCTAAATAATTGGATCAAATACCAACCGCTGACAGCGGCCCGACTCAAACGGTGGTCACGCAATCAGGGCGTCGCGGCGCCGACACTCTCGCCATAGAAGGATGTCTAACGGCAACAATGTCTCGAATGGCGATGGCCGATTAGAATAGTTAGTGTTTTTTATTTTTTATTTAAATTGGCTACATTTCTAATTCGATCCAATTATTAATAAAAATATTAAAAATAGTATATATGTGGAAATTAATTTAAATGAATTTTTTACAAAATACTTATTAATTATATGTTGAGTCCTTCTAGTTTTTAATCTTCATTAAGCAATTTAATGGTGTTCAACGTTAGGGGTGTTCAGCGATGTTCATCGCATGTTGTAGAATATTGCAATTTCTTATTCCTTTTAGGAAAATACTTTGAACTACAAGCTTTTCTAAACTTTATTTTACACAAGCCTTTCAATTTTAGAGTATAGGGTTTTATGTTAGGGTTTATAGTTTGGTGTCTAGTGTCTATAGTGTAGAATTTATGGTTTATGGTTATAATTTTGTGTTTAGGATTTAAGGTGTAAGATTTACGTTTTAGGCTGCTAGAGTTTGAGATTTAGATTTTAGTCCTATATTCCCACCAAATAAACCAAACAACGTATTCGGACCCCTAACAACATTTCTCATAATCCTTATTAAAAACACACCTAAGGAAAGAAGAAGATTTATAAATCGTGCAACCAAGTTTTGGTACTATTAGATTTAAAGATAAACTTAAAATGTAAGAAAAAATACTTAAATTGTAGGTTTGTTAATTAGTTTCGATCCTAAATAACTGTAACCCCCTCGCCCCAGTCTAGATGATAGACCGAACCGAACGAATCACACGGGGAATATCGAAGTAAGCCGGGAAGTTTGCTCAAATAAACAACCCTAATTTTTTTCTTTTTATCTTGTCTAGATGCTCATTAGTATCTTAAGTGATAAACATTGCAACGGAACGATTTGCAACTCAATCAAACATCGATTAGGGATCCAATTGCAACCAAACATGTTTCAAGGACCATTTTGTAATTTAACAAATTACAGGGAGTTATGTCATTTTTAAGTTACCAACCATTAATTAAACACATTACATGCATCTCTGTCAAAACTTGGCTCAAAACAATCATCCAAACTCATTTAATTGCATCTACAACATTCAGGGACTAAAATGTAAAGAATCAAAACTTCAAAATATTCCAACAACTAACTTAAAAACTTGTTGTTTCGCTACAAGTTAGCCCTGTATCAAAACAGGCATACCGAAACTGGTTCACTCGGCTCAGAACTCGGGCCTGTATCGAAACACCCTTTGAGGTGTTTCAGAATAGAGGTTTCCAGTGGCAACACGTACCGGAACAGAACTCCATGTTTCAAAACTCTTAGGCCATTTTAGGCTCACTGTTTCAGTACAACCTCGAGTGTACCGAAACACCTGGGCCTGTAATGACATTTTTGCTGGTTTTTCACACTATAATCCATACTAAACTATTCCAACATGCTTCCAACATCCATACAACCCAATTTTTTCTTTTTATCTTGTCTAGATGCTCATTAGGATCCTAAGTGATTAACATTGCAGCGGTTCAATTAACAACTCGATTAGACATCGATTTAGCACTCGATTACACTCAAATATGAATTTAGGGACCATTTTGTAATTTTATAAAATTACATGGACTTTTCCATTTTAAAGTTACCAACCTTTAATTACACGCTTCTCAGTTAAAACTCAGCTCAAAAATAATAATTCGTACTCATTTAATTGCATCCACAACATTCAGGGACTAAAATGTAAAGAATCAGAACATCGAAATATTCCATCAACTAACATAACTACCAGCTGTTTCGGTACATGTTTCCCTATAACGAAATATGTGTATCGAAACAGGTTCACTTGGCTCGGAAAATGGGCCTCTATTGAAATACCTTAGAGGTGTTTCAGAACTAAGGTTTCCAGTAGTAAATCGTACTGGAACAGACGTTCCCCGTTTCGAAACCCTTAGGCCATTTCAGGCTCACTGTTTTGGTACAGGCTCGAGTGTATCGAAACACTTGGGCTTGTAATGACACCTTTTGCTGGTTTTTCACACTTTAATCCATACTAAACCATTCCAATATGTTTCCAACATTTATACAACATATTTAAACATCAATTTCCAACCATTCATGCCATAATCAACATCATATCACGGCTAATTGCATCAAAGATAAACTATAGGCATGCAACCTATCAAACAAGCCAAGCAAGATACCAAAATTCATAACAAGGCACAAACCAATAACTAAAGGCCATTTACATGTCCAAAACAACATTAAACACATGTTCGAATAGGGAGTTTACACAAATCTCCCAATACACAACGGATCCCCAATTGCTCTTATTACTTTAGTCTAAACCGAAACATACTTTCTAAAGCGAAGTCTCTTGGAATTCCCTTGCCTCTTGCTGCCTCCAAACCTCAATTATCTGCATTGATGGACAAATGAGAGCATAAGCACACAAGGCTTAGTGAGGAGGCTCAAAAACAAAACACCATCGATGCACGAAAACCATTTTCATATTCACATTGAAATCTCATTTCAATCTACTAAACATCCTTTGTAAAACCATCATGCCCCTTTTTAAAATCATGCATTTTCCTCAATCAAAAACAGCATGTTAAACAACATACATCATGTATTATGAACTCAATAGCAAATCCATTGCTAACACTCAACTTAAGCCTTCCCATGCATAGCTACTTATGCAAAGCTTAAAGAGTAAAACATGCATTACATAATATGCTTCATTAACCAAATCATAATACATCATCAATTATATTGGCTCACAAGTGATCATCAACATGTTCATTTCTCAAAACCACATCAGATACACGGATTCCCAAGTGTTGTCCCAACACTTCATACATTCTCACCGATATCTCAAGGTTCACACACGGGAGCTACCCTCCACCATTGTGACACCCGTGGTAGAGTATTTAGTACCTTACAACCCCTCAACACCACTCATCGGTAGATGTATAACCCCACTAACGCGAGACGGGACACAACTCAATTTCCTCAATCGTTAGGGTACTTGGATGGAGTATTCGGTACACCGTATAAACCCTTCAACATCCAAGGCGACTTGCTTATAGTGCACTCAATCCTATAGCCGGCTAACTATATCCGATTTCATTTATAAACCATTTCTACATCATCACTTGCCAATATAATTCACATTTAGCATAAACCTCATTGTTTTCAAAGCATTACCAATAAACCACATTTCCAAGCATCAAACAATACTTCAATTAACAAGTATAGGCATATACTTACAAGGATCACTTACCATGTGTATCCTTTATCAACATAACATTAAAAGCATCAATTCGCTTACTTTAAATGATGCTTTAAACAGTAGGTAACATGCGTTAAAAATCAAGTGCATAAACAAACTCATAATAGCACAATCCGAGGGAGAAAATCCTTTTAATTACTTACGAACTTAGTAAAGTGTTTCAAGCTTACACTAAGTTCCAAAAACCACCATTTAAGTGTTTCAAAGCTGGAAAACACGTTGTCACTCACCGACTCGCGAAACCAAGATTCGCCGATGCGAAACTAAGCGTCCAAAGCCACAGAACTTCACCGATTGCTTCCGAAGTGTTCTCCCTTGTTTATACCACACAAGAACAGAGGATTAATGCATCATAATGCATTAAAATCACCAGCAACTTAAACAATCTCGCTGCTCTACCCAAAAACACCACAACGTCCATCCGAAATCACCTTCGATTACTCTCTAAACTTAGCCCAACAATAACCTAACACTTACATCTCATTTTAAACGTCAATCAACATCCAAAATCAACCTAATTACATCATTATACCTCCAACAACTCAGATTTCACACTAACAACTCAAAAACCCAAAATCTAACAATCTAATAATTAGAGATCCAACTCATTTCGGGATTACATTCACAAAACCTTTATTTCCACATCATTTAACCTCCAAATTATGATTAAAACCAGCCTCAAAACAACACCATTATGAAAATCTTGAAAAACCATCTTACAAATCTTAATTTAGCAATTTTCATCAATTGAATTACAAAATCTTGTTATTAAACAAACCTAGAGAGCCAAAGACTTGGGAATTTCAATAAAGAACCTTGATTAGAGGAGAGAAAAGAAAGATCACCTCTAACACAAGCTTTCCCCTTGATTTGCAATGATTTTGATGAAAATTTTCAAGAAAATTTTAGCTAATTGTTGTAGAAATCCATGTACATCATTTAGGAATCAAAAGTATATGGAATGAGATAAATCTCTGGAGATTTTAGTGATGAAAATAGAGTTTGGATGCTGGGAAAGTTGAGAGAAAAGTTTAGGAGGAAAGTAGTTACGTGAGAAAATGATTAGCCTTTTAAAAATCTCTTTTAATAAAACTATTTTATTAAATCATTTAATTAAATCATTTAAAACACAAAATCAAGGGAATAGCTGATACCACCTTGGTGTAATAGCTCCCTAAAAATTCTAAGTTTTGGCTCTCTTCAATTCAGCCATTAAAACAGAACTTTCAATTTTTACATTTTAGTCACCAAACTGAAATGCCGACTTTCTAAAAATCATTTTCCAAAATTGACTGAACTTTCCCTCAATATATATTTAAATAAGATTTTAGAAAATTTTCACATAATTTTATCACATCCTTAACCAAGTTTTCCCTGAACCAACTCCAAACTAAGCCGGATCTCTAATCTAGATTCATTAGACCCTAAACCACCTTTAAAACCTCTAGGCCCAAAACCGGGGCATTACAACTCTCACCCACTTAGGAAATTTCGTCCTCAAAATTTTACCTGAAGGAAAAAGGTGCGGAAACTGTTTCAACATGTTCGCCTTGCTTTCCCACGTGGCCTCCTCTAGGTCTAAAACTGTGGCGTTACAACACCTTCACAAGTTCAATCTTCTTACCACGAAGAACTTTGCTACTAAAATCAAGAATCCCAACTGGTTCCTCATCATAAGATAAGCCCGGACTCAACTCAATCTCCTCAACATGCATAACATGAGACGAATCCGATCTATACCTTCGCAACATCGAAACATGAAACACATCATGAATTTTTTCCAACTCGGGAGGCAACCTCAATCGATATGCAACAGGATCAACATGCTCCACAACCTTATAAGGTCCAATAAACCTTGGACTAAGCTTACCATTACGTCCAAACCTCATCACCTTCTTCCAAGGCGATACTTTCAAGAACACGTGATCTCCAACCGCAAACTCAATATCCTTACGCTTTATATCCGCGTAAGACTTTTGACGATCCGATGCTGCCTTCAACCGATCGCAAATAAGCTTTACCTTCTCGGTCATTCCCTTAAGCAAATTCGGCAAGGAAACCAACTTTTTCCCCGCCTCCGCCCAACAAAGAGGCGTTCTACACTTTCTTCCATACAAGGCTTCATACGTTGCCATTTGTATACTTGCCTGAAAACTATTGTTATAGGAAAACTCTACCAAAGGCAACTACTTCTCCCAAGAACCTTGGAAATCTATAAAACAACACCTCAACATATCCTCAAGAACTTGGATAACTGGATCAAACTGACCATCTGTCTAAGGATGATACGAGGTACTGAAATTCAATCGCGTACCCAACGCTTGATATAGACACTCCCAAAACCTCGCTGTAAACCTTGGATCCCTACCCGAAACTATAGACTTAGGTACACCATGCAAATGCACTATCTCAGCAATGTACAACTCTTCCAACTTATCCAACGTATACGTAGTATGCACAGCGAAGAAATGTGCACACTTCGTAAGGCGATCCACAATCACCCAAATGGATTTCTTCTTGGACGGGGTCAAAGGAAAACCATACACAAAATCCATCATAATCCTTTCCTATTTCCATTTCGGTATTCTCAAAGGTTGCAACAACCCGGAAGGAAATTGATGCTCAACTTTCACACGTTGGCAAACCATACATTTGCTCACAAATTCAACAACATCCTTCTTCAATTCAACCCAATATTACCCATCTTTCAATCCACGATACATTTTAGTTCTACCAGGATGCATATCAAAAGGATTGCTATGAGCCTCAGTTAAAATAGTGCACCTTAACTCAACATCCTCTGGCATAACTATTCGACTTTTAAAGCACAAAACACCATCATCATTGAAACAAAAATCTGTTGCATTACCATCCACTATGTCATGGACATGAGGCACTAGAGAATCATCAAGTAACTACTTCTCTTTAATCAACTGAATCAAGGAAGGTTTCACTTGTAACTCAGCTATCAATCCACAATCTCGTGATATACTCAACCGAACAAACATCACCCTCAACTCTACATCCACCTTCCTATTCAAGGCATCGACCACAACATTGGCCTTTCCAGGATGATACTCTATCATCAAATCGTAATCTTTAAGTAACTCCAGCCATCTTCGTTGCCTAAGATTTAACTATTTCCTAGACGTTAGATATTTCAAACTCTTATGATCCGTATAAACCACACACTTCTTACCATAAAGGTAATGCCTCCAAATCTTTAATGCAAACACAACTGCAGCAAGTTCTAAGTCATGAGTAGGATAGTGCGCTCGTGCACCTTCAATTACCTAGATGCATACGCCACAACCTTCCCACCTTGCATCAACACACATCCTAAACCAACGTACGGCGCATCACTATAAACTACAAACTCCTTACCCGATTCAAGTTGATTCAAGATATGGGCTTGCGTCAAAGCTTCCTTCAACCTCTTGAAAGCTTGTTGTCTAACATCCATCCACTCAAAGTGAACGTTCTTTTGCAACAACTTGGTTAACGGAGCAACAATCTTAGAGAAACCATCTACAAACCTTCCATAGTAACCCGCCAAACCAAGGAAACTACGAACTTCCGTCACTGATTTAGGCGTCTTCCAATTCATCACCGCCTTAATCTTATGTGGGTCAACTCGGATACCTTCGGCCGACACCACATGTCCAAGAACGACAACTTCTCTAAGCCAAAACTCACACTTACTTAACTTGGCATAAAGCTGATTTTCCAACAACACTTGCAACACAATCCGCAAATGCTTATCATGATCCTCATCGGTACGAGAGTACACGAGAATATCATCAACAAACACAACCACAAACTGATCCAAAAATTCATGAAACACACTATAGAGCGTTTTAGGTATACTTTATTTATGGGCGCAAGTGTACACTCTTGTCAAGTTATAGTATATAAGATATCGTCTCCCACGTGGATTGGACAACTTGGTTCAAGTTGTCGTTCCTGCACAAGAAAAGTAAATTGCACAAGTAATGTAACACCCCAATTTTGGGCTTGGAAGTTTAGGGTCTGAACCGGGCCGGTCTGATTTTCGGTTCGAATATAAAAGGAGGTTTTAGGGAAAGCCTAGTTCGGGATGCTTTAAAAATATGGAAAAATATCGAAAAATCCTCTTTTAATATATATAAGGGAGTGGTGAAATCAATTTTACAAAATAATGTTTGGAAATGCAAAATTTTGAAATAGTGACTAAAATGCAATTTTTGAAAAGTTCAGTGGTGACTGTTTTGTAAGGATTGAAACTTTGAATCTTTAAGGAGCTAATTTACCCAAGGAAGATTTCTCCAGATTTTTCTTAGTTTTAAATGATTTAATTAATGTTTAATTAATTAAATGAAAAGGAGAAAACCAATTTTTAGATTTTCATAACTAACTTTTCTTAAAACTTTCTCATCTCATTTTCTCTCAAAATTCCCTCATCCAAACACTTTTCTCTAGCATCTTTTCCATTGGTTTTCAATTCATTTGATGAGGATTCAATCAACAATTAATTCCTAATCCTTTCTACATCAAATCCTTTTGATTTGCTCATTGGATTTTTAAGAAAATTGTCTCTAATCAAGGAGAAATCTACATTTAGAGGTAAGGTTGTTCTTCTCCTCTAAATATTAAGTTCTTTACTGAAATTCCCAAGTTCTCAATCCTTAATTTAAGTTTTATAAATGGTTTTAATGGTAAAAGCTTGATTTTGGCTTAAAACTCAAGATTTGGATGGAATCTTGTAGAATTTCGTGGGGATTGTTTGGGCTCTGTTTTGAGATGTTTCTTAAATGTATTTTGGATGTCTAATGATGTGTAAATGAGGTTTTATCAATGCAATCCCGAATAGGTTGAATTTCCTAAGTTTTTGCTTATGAAAATGGTTGTTTTTGAGGTGATCTTGGTGTTCTGTTATAGCTGGAGGTATAAGGTCGAGTTTAGGTTAATTTTGGATGTTAATTGATGTTTAGAAATGGTTAGAAGTGGTGGATCTTGGCTGGGTTATGTTTTGGAAGAGTTTGGAGGTGATTTCGGTTGTGTTTGGTAGCCGAAATGTTGGCTCTAGGTAGAGCAGCGAGTTTAGGTGTAATGGCTGAAGATTTTAATGCATGATGATGCATTAATCCTCTGCTTTGATGTGTTTAAAACAGGGGAGACATCTTCGTACACTTGTGGTGTTGATCCGGAGGCTTGATCGGCGTTTCGGCAAGCTTGCGAAACAGAATTGGTGAGTGAAGTTGGGTTTTCAGCTTTGAAACCAATGTTTGAAGGTTTTGGGAGCTTAGTTTAAGTCTAAGCAACTTAACTAAGCTCAAGAGTAAGTTTTCGGAAAAACTATCTTGTATGAGCCATGGAGTGGTTCGATGCATTTGTTGTTAAATTGCATGTTTAAATTCTGTTTTGAAAGCATGATTTAGCATGGTTAATGCTGGTTTTGAAAGCCATATGTTGAAGGATGCTCAAGGTAAGAGATCCTTGGTTTGATATGTTGAGAATGTGGATTTGATGCATAGTGATGCATGTTGTTAAATGGCTTGATTAAATGCTTTAAAACAGTGAATTGTTGATGATAAATGATGCATATTGGCAAGTGATGTGTTGGTTTTAAAGTACTTGAATCGGATATAGTTAGCCGGCTATAGGATTGGGTGCACCATGAATAAAGTCGCCTTGGATGTTGAGGGTTTGTAATTGTACCGTAAACTCCATCCAAGTACACTAACGAGATGGTTAAGATCACAATGGTGGTTAAAAGTCCATGTGTGGATCTTGTGTTGTGTGTCCCGTGTTCTCGTTAGTGATGTTATACAACTACCGATGAGTGATGTTGAGGGGTTGTGATTGTACCGTTAAACTCCATCACGGGTGTTGAGGGGTTGTGATTGTACCGGTAAACTCCACCTTGTGTGTTCGGTAGTGTGTATGAAGCGTGTGGGACAACGCTTGTAATCCGCATATCCGATTGTGTTTTGTGTTGTAAATGGTTATGGTTTATCACTTGAAAGCCAATATGACATGTTGATTCTAATGAAGCATGAGATGCTTGTTTAAGAATGCAAGGTTGCATGACTAATGATGTTTATGTGATGAAAGCTTTGTTAAAAGTGTTTTTATAAAAAGACATTATTGTGTTGTTTCTTAGAGTATGTCTCACTAAGCATTTGTGCTTACGCTCTTTTTCTTGAACCAATAATGCAGACATTTGAAGTGTTTGAGGGCAGCAAGGAGGCTAAGAATCCAAGGGAAAGCTAAGCTCATGTATGGTGATGTTTTCACAACACTATTAGTTTTTGATATTTTGGCAATGGGAACCTAGGTTGTGTTTTGGGAGATGTTTTGGACTCCCTAATTGTGGCATGATGCCTTTGATGATTTGGATTTGTAAAAGGCCATTTTGATGCTTATTTTGGTGTTTTGATGGTTGGTTGGTTTTGGATATTAGGATGCATGCCTATAGATTAGTGGATTTCCTTGATTGATGCCATGAACGTGTTTTGATGTTGCAAACATGTACCTTATATGTATGATGACTTGTTGGCATGGTTAGGAAGTCATTAGAATGTGTTTGAGTGGTTAAATGCATGTTAAACCAGCAATTTCTGCAGCTTCTGGGCAACCCGTATCGATACACTCACAGGCGTTTCGAAACGGGGGCCTGTAATGGCCTTGGTGTTTCGAAACGACTGGTGACCGTATCGAAACGGTTTGGCCACTGGAAGGCCCTGTTTCGAAACAAGTCTCGAAACGAACCCGTGTTTCGGTACGGTCAACCCCGTTTCGAAACAGGTGACCGTTGGGCACTGATTTGAATGGTTTTGAGGTTTGTAAGCTTTACGTTTTAGTCCTGAAATTTGTATTTGCAATTGCATGTGTTCGAGATGTCCGATTAAGGTGAAATTTGACAGTGAAGCATGTAATATGACTAATTTAATGTTGGTAACCTTAAAATCAGTTAAGACCTTCAAATTTCCAGAATTTACATTTTGGTCCCTGATATTGTGATTTGTGCAATTGAGTCCCTTATTATAGTTTGATAGCTGTGCTTTTCGTGTATGTGTTTCACTACAACAAATTTACTTATTACCGACATCTAAATTATTGTCATGAAAACTTACATTTCCGTCACCTTTTGTATTTTGTGACGTAAAATTTGGTGTCACGACGAACGTCACGCTAGGTGTGTCACTAAATGTCAAGTGTGACGATTCATTTGTTTTTGTCACATATTGTTGAACATTTAGTGACACTAATGTATAACGTCACCTAATAATTTATTTTCAATGACAACTAGTTACGTTACCAAATGATATAAAATTTTGTCATTGATCATTCAAATCGTCAGCAATAATGTAGTAATTTCTTTGTACAAATGACGAAAGAAATATCGTCACAAAATTAGTGACATACTATATTGTCACTTAATATTAGTAAAAATGACGATAAGAATGTTCCATTTTTTAAAATTATAATAATGACCCAAAGTTTTTATAATAACAATAATGACCCAAACTTTTCATTAATTACACTAATAACCCAAACTTTTCATTAATTACAATAACAAGCCAAATTTTTTATTAATTACAATAATGACCAAACTTTTTATTAATTACAATAATGGCTTGTACTTCTACAATTTACAATAAAGTCCCATGTATTTTAAAAATTACACTACATGCCTAAAATTGTACAATCTTTACAATAAGATCTCTTCCCTCTAAAATGCCAAAAACAAGTCATCGTGTTTCGGTCACAATTCCTAAGCCGCTCTCCTAGTCCTCAAATTCACCATCTTCTATGATCCTTTAACTATCCGCTACCACTGCAGTCAATGTTTCCAAAACCTGAAACATCACCATTACCATCAAACAACCACTTGTACAAATGTAGTATACAATGAAACAATTTTTCTTAATTAAATCTACCTGCATAATTTACATCATATTAATTATTTGTAAACAATATGCATTTAGGGGGAAAAAATTAAACTTAAGAACTGAACGATGATATATTTGACAGAAAACAACTAAAGTTTGTTCTTTTACTTGAATTACTAATATTAAGCTTTATTAGAAAAATAAGGTGTAGTGTAAACTAAGATTCTCCTCACAACTGCACCCTAAAAGATATTAAAAAATCGCCCAAATCAACAAGGAAGAAAAGAGTATAAAACTAGCAAAACTATCAAGTCAGAATACACCAAATATATCCAACTAGCTAGAGAGTATACCAATATTTTAAGGTTGGATAATTTTAGAGTCCATAATATACATATGCAACAACATCATAGGTACCTTTCCTGATTCGCAAAGTGCAACACATTGAACCTCTGCTTCCGAAGGAGCCTATGGAAACTAAAATATAAGTGCCTCAATTTAATTTAACTTCTCACACTAAACCCAAAATATAAAATCACACAACTAAAATATGAATCCTCACCTCTATCACAGGCACTCCCACAATTATTAGTTGTTTGTAATCTTAATTTTGTTGCTTTGTGACACGAAAACAAGGCGAACAAATACTTAAACATTGATTCTAGGAATTTTTTATTTTATTTTGATATTTTTCATGACTACACATCTATAAATTGGTGCTAAGTAAAATAATTGGCTCTCTGATACAATTTTGGGAGAGGAGAGAGACAAAAACTCACTTTTACTACCCGTTTTCTGAATTTTTCAATGTCCTCATTATTATTAGTCTAACAATATAATAAAAGTTCAATTTTAAGTGGTGGCAAAACAATTAAATAAGACTTTAACAATAACTATGTAACTACAAAGGAAAGGTAGCTTAATAACTTGATGCAAATCCTCGTTAGCATCTTCCCTATTACAGTAACCACAATAAAATTTTGGTAAAAAATTATAGAGTAGCAAAAAAAGATTGTCAATTTCCAGCAATTTGAAGGGGGAAGGTAATGAAAAGAATCTATGTATATTGCAGAAAAGTACCGTTTAGACGGCTTTTATTTCTTCAAATCAGCTGTAAGGAAATGATCCAAGAATTGACAAATAAAGGACTTTTGGAAAGTGACACCATATAGCCTCCATAATAGCATATGCGACAAAAAGACGAAGGAATAAAATGAAAAAAATTCATTAGCCTTGATTTTGGAAAAAAAATGACGCAGGTGTTCTTGGCTATGAAAACTATCAGTTGAGGCACCGGAGTCACCGAATGTGACTGTCAATAAATAAGAGGAAGAGAGACTTAGTGGGGGATATTTAGCGGTTTTGAGGAGAAATCTTAGAACACAAAGACCGGATGAGTCGTGAATCTTGTTTAGACATTTTTGTTGCTGGCGATTCAATATCAGATCACCTTTTATTCGTTGGTTGTAGAAACCAAAACTGCATACTCAAACCAAAGTTACAGTCTCAACCAAAGCAAAGCAGAACAATTTGATTGTTGAATCGATGCAAATAATCCTGAGAAGATTAGAGACTAGTTTAAGAAAAAATCATTTAAAAAAAACGGTAATGCTACAGAATTAACTCACCTTAATTCCCATTATTGGTAGAGGTTAGAGAAAGAAGAATGAAGAACAACGGCGCCTACAACAGTAGAAAGGGTTTTAAGATTTGAGTCTATTTAGTTTTAGGTCAAATTTTGTAATTAGTCCTTATATTATGCACAAATATAAATTTAGTCCTTTGAATTTCAATCTTAACCACATAAAATACAAGGAAAATTAAATTACAGTGATTTAGAAAATGATCAAATTGGAAAAAAATAAATATTAACTTAAAAATTATACACCAACTTAGAGCAAAATCCAACTTAACAAATTTTATATATTATATGGTTAAGGTTGAATTTTTAATTTTTCAAAATACATGACTAAAATAGTCAATTAGAATACATGACATAATTCACAACTTATGCATAATGTAGGGACTAAAAAGGATTTGGCCTATTTTTTACATATTTTCCCAAAAAGTTATCGATTTGATTAACTAAGCAGTTTTATCATTGCTACATAAACTTAGTCAAAGAAACTAATTAAAATGTAGTTAGATAAACAAAATTTGACCGAGCCAAAACTGATGTTTCAAATGTGAGAAATCTTGGAAGAAAAAAATCACGGGCAAATAATTTTTTTATTAGTCTAAATGTGATTACAAGGTAGTATATGTTAATAGATATTGTTAACCCTTTGACAGTGTATATATACAATGTTTGAACCATTGTCACTTAAAATGAACATCATCCGTTTTTCCACTAAGACACTTGTTGCGTTCAGAAAAATTAACTATAGTCAAATTTGTACAAGAGAACTACTAAATTTAAGAACTAGCACCCGAAAAAATGTCTTAGGTACATAAATATAATGTGTACAAACATGCGGTTAAAAAAACATAAAACGTGTCAGGGTCTAGCTCGTATTGTGAAACTTCGCATCTACCACAAACTTTTATTATTTTAAAATAATTCTTCACCAAGAAAGTTGCACCAAGAAATTTTCAGACTATGTCAAACAAAATTTGATTCACAATCTTTAACAGAAACCAAATGGTCCATGTACTTTAATTGATGAACCTTAAGCTATTCCTTCTCAGATATTGCATGTTGTTATTGAGTTTCACCCATCTCCGCTCTATAAACCAAATAAGAAACTTGAAAACAAAGTTAAATTTTTGTAAAAAAGTGATAATTAACTCGGAAAAAAATACATGTTACATTTTCCAAAAAAAATACATGTTACATGAATTTTGTCAAGAAATGATAATTAGGTATAAGGGCTAAAAACGTCCTCTAACTATTGAGAAAAACATCTTAAGCGCGTGACTCATTTTTTTAATATTTTCTTAATTTCTAAACTTTTTAAATTTATCTATTGCTTTAAATACATTTTCAATTATTTTATCATGTTTTAATAATTTACAAATAATCAATTTTTATTTATTTAAATAAAATTTGAGAATTTGTCCTAATAAGATTTTGATTTAGTCACACAATTAAGATGTCAAAAATTCGCCACCAATAAATTTTCACACCCATGTTTTGCATTATCGTTAGTGTAAGTATTAAGTGACACAATCTTTTGACGTTTTTTAAAATCATTATATATACTAACTTGTGACAAATAGTGATTTTCGTCACATTAAACTATTTTTGGCACAAATAAAACGTCACCTTTTATGTCTTATAATATATGACAAATCAAATCGTCACAAATTTACTTTCATTGGTGATGAATTTACAACGTCACTAATTAACATTGAATCGTCATAATAATGATTCTTCACTAATACTTTAATTTTATGGGTGACGATTTTATCACGTCACCATTTTCTCTAAACGCCATCGAAATGTTTATCTCTAAAAAAATTTAGGTGCCAAACATATAGTGACGAAAATCAATGACATTTTTTAAAATTGTCAAGAAAGATATGCCATTATTAACCAATTGTGACGAAAACAAAAAATCGTCAAGTATATAATATAATTTGTGACATTATTCGCAATGTCATATAGAAATTTCGTCATTAATTGATAAATTTGTTGTAGTGAATTTCTCAAGAGTACGTTTAGGGTTAATATGCATCTAGACAAGTTTAAAAAGAAAAAAAGGGTCGTTAATCAAGGTTGACTTTCGGGTTGACTTTGGTTTTCCCCGTGTAACCTATGTAGTTCGGGTCAACCGTCTAGGCCGGGCTAAGGGGGTTACAAGTAAGATAGTTGTTGAGAAGAAAAGTAAAAGGAAACACAAATAAAAGAGGAAGTAATCAGATTGATAGAGAGGACAAGGTTTTGCTGATGCTTAGTGTGAAACTGCGTTGGATAGGCTAAGTTGTTTTGCGCTGCCACGATCTGCTGCCTTGGCGGGTAATGACGGATTGAGGCTGCGGCCCTTTCGATGCCACAACGGATCTCTGCTCTTGCAACTTTCGTTGTCTCGGTAGGTGAGATGGAGGGAAGTCCCGGCGGCAAATCTGGTAGATACTCCAAGTTTAGCAGAGCAATTCTGAAGTGATCCTTCCTATGTCTAGGCAAGGATTCTGTCACCACGTGATGTAGGCAATACCTAGCAATCTCAGCGTAAACCTAAAACAGGCAGTCGACGTTTGGTTGCTCCTTTTAGCCGCTGAAATTATAACTTATGTCTAAGTTGAATTAGTCAACACCTCGACATGATGAGACTTTGCTTAATTCTTTCGTGAGTTTGACACTCTCGTGCCCGACAAATAGATTTCTTCAACTGGACTTTTGGAACTAATTGAAGAAGTGAAGAACAATCGTTCTCACAACTAATTTACAACATAACCCCAAACCCAAGGGAGATTTAGAACATAACGGCGGCAGAAAACCTAATCTATGCCTAAAGAAAACCTAAGATTGTCCTCAAATTTTACAAAGTACATGGGTTTATATAGGCATGGATCTAGTCTAAGTCCTTCTTGAAGTAGAAGTCCTCAAAAGTAGCTTTCCACATTACATGTGACTTTAAACTCTGACTTCTTTGAGTTGAATGTGGACTTTATCACGTTGCCTTGACCCGCAAGCAATCTCAAGATTTAGCGTCGATGACTCTGCCCGCTGCTACAGACATCGGAAAATCGAGTGGATGGCACCGATAGACTCATGACTTTCTGCTCTACAAATCACACTCCGGTTCTCCAACTTCATAGTCTGTTGCCGTGGGCAGCAAGGTCGGCGGCGGCAGCACTCGTCAGCTACTGTTTCTGTCTGGAACTGCATCAATACAACTCATTGGTTCGCTGCCTTAGCATCACTTCCTCAGCTCCTCTTTCCCTCTATCAACCTCTAGTGCCTAATACCCAAAATACACTAAAACAATATCTTTTCTTTACCAAATAAAAGATAAACTATAAAAGCAAGGCAAAGTAAAGAAATACTATAAAATGCAATGCATGATCGTAATTATGCCTAAGATGTACTAAAAAACAGAAATAATATGAGATGGAATGTGCGTAAAATATAGGACTTGTGGACACTTTACACACCCCAAACTTGAACTATTGCTTGTCCTCAAGCAATGCAATCCTAACTATACTTGCCCTTTTACTAATCAGAAAGAAAACCTGTTTTTGACTTGATTCTGCACCTCAAAACAGTGGCACCTACATTAGATTAGTGATAGGGAAAAAACAAGTAATAACTCAGAATTAATCTATAATGCCAATGTAGTGTGTGCAGAACTGTGTACACGCTGGAATATGAAGAATAACTAGATAAACAAAGATGATGTCATGATGTATAAGGTTGCTGCCGAGACAACACAATTAAGCACAATTATTTAATCATGACAATGAGAGCTTCAGCTCATCACAACTACTCTTCTAGGTCTGAAATTAAGATAGAAGCAAACTAAAAAACACCGAACCCATGGAGTAGAATCATTCCGTGAAGACTATCATTCACTCATGCTAATTTGTCCGTCACTTCAAAATTTTCAGGTTCGTGGACTTTGATAGCAGCGGAGTGTCCTCGCACATGATTTTTCCTAGAGCCTGTTTCGAGGACCTCTAGGGTAAAACAACAATGTTTTTTTTTCTCTACTGCCGTGGCAGTGCTGTATTTTTTGTTTCTGTTTTCTGCCTCGGCGGCTACCTACAACCATGTTAGAATTTTGCAAGGAATTGTAATAACAAAGCAGGCAGTGTTTATAAGATATTCTATCAAACTCAGCAAGTAACAGTAGTGTTATTTTTTTTTGGCTATTATAGAAAATTCTAAGCTATTCATACTTTTCCCGATTTAAGTTCAGTTTTTAATTGGTATGAAAAATTAATCAATTGTCCTATTATAGGCACAAGTTCTAATAATTTTTTCTTTTCCGATTAATATGAAGGCAAGTACAATATGCAAACTACATGCTACTAAGTATGCCTAAACAAAAATATGAGAACTACACCCCCCCAAACTCGAGATGGGCATTGCCCTCAATGCAAAAAATAAAACTAAAACTAAAAATAAATATGAGAAAGGGAAAGAAAACTCAGGCTTAGTTGCTGTCAGATGGTGGAGAAGATGTGGAGGAGTTATCTGCTCTTTCGCCAGTTGCGTGTTGCAGCAGTGCTACCCCTGTTGTGCTCGGCTGCTCGATTCCTTAGGGTCTAAATCTGGGTATGTAGTTGTGAGACGGGAATAAAACGCAAATAAAATATGGTCCTAAGTAGGTAAAATCTACTCCTAAATAAAACAATAAAGATGTGGAAAAATAAAAACTTATACAAAATTTTGTTACTCAAGGAGTGCATTGATATGCATCTCCTAAAGTAACTACTCCCTTATCGGTTTAGCTCAAGAGGGTCGTTTTCGATACTTCTTGTAATCCATCCGCACCCTCCATCTAGTGATTATCCTCATGGTGGAGGAGTCATTCTTCCTCGTTCCCTTGTAATCCATGTAAACCTTCCTTCTTGTTCCTATTCCTGAAGGCATGAACATGTGATTAGGAAAAATTAAATAACTACCTAACCATGTGCTTACCTCTTTTTTGTCGAAGTTCGTCATAGGGGCAAGTTTCTTTTGCTGCCGAGGCAGCTACTGCGACAACCAGCTGTTGTGGTAGTCTTTTGTCATAGTGCTGTGCCGGTCAAGGGAAAACTCTTTAGGCTCCTCGAAAATCTCCATCAGTAGAGATTTTGACGGTTGTAAATCTGCCTGCATCGGCTCCTCTAGATATATAATCCATAGCTGCCGAGGTGTCTGCTGAGGCGGGTGTGATTATGGAGGCTTCTGTCGTGGCAGGTGTCTCTGCTGAGGCATAGCTTTGCTCAGGTGCTGTTAGTTCATCCTTAGGGAAGGGTTCTAGGTAGCTGCCGGAACAGCAGTCAATCTTGCTGTCTGGGCATCATTCTGCATCCTCTTGGCTTGGAGGTTCGAATTGCTCTGTACACATCTCGCATTGCCCTTCGTCCTCTTGCCCTGGGACATCAGCATCCCTTAGGTTTAATTGTTCAGGTTCATCCATGGCATTAATGAGGACTGAATTGCTCAAACGTGCATCCATCTTAGAGATGCTCGCGTCTATAGAAGTTGATACTTTATCCGTGAGCGCAAGGAAAGCTTAAAGTGTGTCCTCCAAGGAGTTTGCTTGTTCTTGCAGAAGACTATTTTGCCATGGCATGTCGGTTTCTGCAGCAAATCTGTTATGGTAAACAATTTTGAGATTTTTGATCATACCATGAAAAATCTTGCTGCTGTGGTGGTAACTGCGGCAACGACATCAGCTATCCCTGTTGCAGTTGCGGCGCCATCTGCTGTTCATATTCAGACGTCCACTCCCAAGTGGTTTTTTTCGACAAGTCTGCTGCAAAAAGATGAGGGCAACTTTCGAACGCATGATTGCCTTCACAAAATTAGCAAGAAATTCCCAAATATAGCCGCCCTTAACTCGTGGGGCACCTCAATAAGCGCTTTCCCACATAGTTTTTTTTCCCGATTAGAAATAAAAAAATAAAAAGTAAAGAAAAAGTACAGAAATTAAAAACGAAATTCATTGTTACCAATCCCCGACAACGACACCATTAACTTGTAGAGCGTTTTAGTGGAACACTATTTATGAGCGCAAGTACACACTCTTGTCAAGTTATAGTATATAAGATATCGTCTCCCACAGGGATTGGATAGCTTGGTTCGAATTGTCGTTCATGCACAAGAAAAGTATGTTGCACAAGTAAGATAGTTGTTGAGAAGAAAAGTAAAAGGAAACACAAATAAAAGAGGAAGTAATTAGATTGATAGAGAGGGCAGGGTTATGTTGCTGCTTAGTGTGAAACTGCGTTGGATAGGCCAAGTTGTTTTACGCTACCACGATCTGCTGCCTAGGTAGGTAATGGCGAATTGAGGCTGCGGCCCTTTCGCTGCCACATCGGATCTTTGCTCTTGCAACTTTCACTGTCTCGGCAGGTGAGATGGAGGGAAGTCCCGACGGCAAATCTGGCAGATACTCCAAGTTCGACAGAGCAATTCTGAAGTGATCCTTCCTATGTCTAGGCAATGATTATGTCACCACGTGATGTAGGCAATACCTAGCAATCTCAGCGTAAACCTAACACAGGCAGTCAATGTTTGGTTGCTCCTTTTAGCCGCTAAAATTCTAACTTATGTCTAAGCTGAATTAGTTAACACCTCGACATGATGAGATTGTGCTTAATTCTTTCGTGAGTTTGACACTCTCGTGCCCGAAAAATATATTTCTTCAATTGGACTTTTGGAACTAATTGAAGAAGTGAAGAACAATCGTTTTCACAACTAATTTACAACATTACCCCAAACCCAAGGGAGATTTAGAACATAACGGCGGCAGAAAACCTAAGCTATGCCCAAAGAAAATCTAAGATTGTCCTCCAATTTTACAAAGTACATGGGTTGAATGTGGACTTTATCAAAAGTAGAAGTCCTCAAAAGTAGCTTTCCACATTAAATGTGACTTTAAACTCTGACTTCTTTGAGTTGAATGTGGACTTTATCACGTTGCCTTATCCCGCAAGCAATCTCAAGATTTATCGTCGACGACTCTGCTCGCTACTACAGACGTCAGAAAATCGAGTGGACGACACCGATAGACTCAGGATTTTCTGCTTTACAAATCGCACTCCGGTTCTCCAACTTTATAGTCCGCTGCCGTGGGCAGCAAGGTCTACGGCGGCAGCACTCAGCAACTACTGTTTCTGTCTGGAACTTCATCAGTACAACTCCCTGGTTCACTGCTTCAGCATCACTTCCTCAACTCCTCTTTCCCTCTATCAGCCTCTAGTGCCTAAAACCAAAAATACACTAAAACAATATCTTTTGTTCACCAAATAAAAGATAAACTATAAAAGCAAGGCAAATTAAAGAAATACTGTAAAATGCAATGCATGATCCTAATTATGCCTAAGATGTACTCAAAAATAGCAATAATATGAGATGGAATATGCATAAAATATAGGACTTGTGAACACTTTACACACGCGATTCATCATGTCCATGAATAAAGTCGGTGCATTAGTCAAACCAAACGACATCACCAAAAACTCATAATGCACGCACCTTGTACGAAAAGCTATCTTAGGCACATCTACATCCTTTACCTACAATTGATAATATCCAGACCTCAAATCAATCTTAGAAAACAATGAAGCACCACGAATATGATCAAACAAATCATCAATCCTTGGCAAAGGATACTTGTTCTCGATCGTCAACTTGTTCAGTTGCCGATAATCTAAACACATACGCATCGTGCCATCTTTCTTCTTTACAAACAAGATCTGTGCACCCCAAGGTGAAACACTTGGCCTAGTGAACCCTCGTTCTAGCAACTCCTAAAGTTGTGTCTTTAACTCCTTCAACTCCTTAGGTGCCATTTGATATGGAGCGATAGACACTGGAGTTGTATTTTCATACAACTCAATGCCAAACTCAACCTCTTTGTTCAGTGGCAAACCAGGCAACTCTTCCAGAAATACACCTGGAAACTCACGTACCGTTTGTATATCCTGAACATGCACTTCTTTCGATCCTGGATTCATCACATAAGCTAGGAAAGCCTCACAACCCAACTCGATTAAACGACTCGCTTCTAGAGCCAAAATTGCATTGAACAAGAATTTCACATTCTCGCCTACGATTACCACTTCGTAATCATCAGTAAGTTTCAAGGTAACTCTCTTAGCATCAAAATCAACTACAACTCTATGCTTGGTCAACCAATCCATCCCAAGGATTACATCAAAACCATAGAAAGGCAACTCCATTAAATCAACTACAAACACATGACCTTGAACATACAAATGACATCTCCTGTACAACTTCCTCGTAACCACAATTTCACAAAAAGAACTAGTTACTTGCATTCCCACATCTAACATCTCAATAGGGATATCAAGCAAATGTGTATGCTCACTCAAAATATATGAATGCGTAGATCCAAAATCAATCAAAGATAACAATGACAAGGATTGCAAAGTGAATGTACCTGCAATCACATCGGTGTCATTGCGTCCCTCGCGATGTGCATACACCCTCGCAGGACCACCACTCTCGGGTTGCACTGCGACAACATGTGCTACAACTCTCTGTCCATCCTTCCTAGGCTGGAAATTACCACGACCGCGCCCACAGCCTCTCTGTGGTGCAACAACAGGTGCTCGACCCTGGCCACCTCCAGCCAACAAAGGACAATCACACCTCAAATGATCAGCTGATCCACAATTTCAACAAGAGTTACCAGCCATAGCCGCAGGAGCCTGCACTTCTCGAGCCATACGAGGACAATCTTGCCTCAAATGCTCGCGCGATCCACAAACCCAACATGCATTTTGCTCAAACCTCACCCTATTACCGTGAACTGGGGCACCACGCCCAACATTACCTTGCCTCGGCTCAGGCCGATACCTACGATCACGATGCCTCTTAAACTGTCCACTTCTAGGACCAGAATCTACAGCTCTCTTACCCGAGCTAGAACCACCCACACAAGAGGACAAGCCCAAACTCTGCTCAATATCCTTAGCTCACGTCACCAACACATCAAAATCTGTGTAATCAGAGGCCAACATGAAAGTCTTCACTTCTTGCACCAAGCCATATCGGAAGCAATCACAACGATGCCTATCACTCAGCACCAACTCAATAGCACACTGGCTCAATCGAACGAACTGAACCTCATACTGAGCCACTGTCATGCTATCCTGAACTAAGGACATAAACTCACACTTCTTTTCATCCAAGTATCTAACTCCTAGATACTTCTTCTTAAAGGCATCTTGGAAGAACTCCCAATCCACCTCATTGGGCTCTATAGCTGCAGTTACAGTCGTCCACCAACTATAAGCATCACCTTGCAACAACGAAACAACACATCCCAGCTTACGTGCATCATTGTACCCCGTTTGATCCAAAATTCGGATAGTATTGGCTATCCAAGCCTCAGATGCCTTGGATCTCAACACTGCCCAAACTACACAAGCGTTCTAATGGCAACCCCAATTGCCCAGCAGTAGGTGCTTGCACTTGCACTCCAGCAACAACAGTGTAACCCTCTCGCCCCGGCCTAGCCACCAGACCGAACCGAACGGGTTACACGGGGAAAACCAAAGTGAAACCCGTTAAGACCTCACTCCGATTAGCAACCCTATTTTTTCTTTTTTAATTAATCTTGTCTAAATGCTTTATTTGAACCTATGTGAGAAAGCAAACAACGAAAAAGCAAACACAGATACGAACCGAGCAGAAAGGACATTAAAATAACTTTTAGCCATTTTACATCAGGTCGTATCGATACTCCTAAGGCTAGTATCGATACGCCTTTAACGGTTAAACTCCCCCAAAGTCAACTTTGAGAGGCCGTATCGATACTCTCCAAGGCTGGTATCGATACACCTTTAACGGTCATGTTTCCCAAAGTCAACTCCAGGACCGTATCGATACGCCTAAGGCCCGTACTGATACCCCAATTTCTCGTCAAAATCTCAGATTTCCAGAGGACAAAGATGGTATCGATACGCCCCCGTGTATCGGTACGATAGGCAAAAAACAGGAGACCATATCGATACCGCCCTTGAGCACATTGATACGCCCTGCACGGAAAGAATACAAATTGCAGTTTTAAGCACAACAGAGCTAACTTAAACACTCAAAGCAAGCATTTGACTAACTCCTAAGCGTACAAGGAACTCAAGGAAACCAAGAAAACTAATTTAAAGCAAGTCAAACATTCAACGAGGCTAAAAATCAACAAAGCATGATTTAAAAAAAACAACCAAATATGCTTAACATTCTCAAAGGGTCAAAAGCCAAACCAAAGCATACTTCAACACTTTAAACACGATAACAACAATAACAAAAACATATGAGTTTAGACACCAACTCCCCAACACCAAAAGTCTAGCATTCCCATTGCCTAAGTATTATTACAACCATGAAAACCATACTTGAGCTAGAAAATAAACTCCAAGGTTCCTTCTTTGCCCCGCTTGCCTCCCGAAGCCACTAACGATCTGCATCGTTGGAAAAGAGAGCATAAGCTTAATAGCTTAGTGAGCGGAGCTCAAAATCACAACAACAACAATGCAGTTCTATTGGGTTTATAGCTTGCTCGAATCGATCACCGAAACCGTCAAGGAGGGTTGTAAATGTTTGGTGGTTGAATTGGCTAAAATCGAAATAAAGGTAGACAAGTGACACAATGATTTTAGAGTGGTTCGACCTTCTAACAAGTACCTACATCCACTACCTTAGCACACCACTAAGGATTTCCCAATTCACTCAACAATGAATTCATCCCCTTTTCCCAGTTTAGGAGGAAACCGTTACAACCTTATCTTTTGGACTTGGCTAAGATAGAACCAACTCTAGTTTTTCTCTCAAGGCTAAACTAGAACCTCTCCTTTTACAAGGGATTAATTTGGGTAAACTTAATACCTCACAAGGTGGGTGTTTACGCAACTTAAGCTCACAAGGATTTACATTTTAGCACTCTCTCTAAAGACTATGTACAAGAGAATAGTAAAATAAAGATTTAGACTCTAATTCTTTTGATCATGTTGCTTGAATGTTGTCTCTCACATTCTTCAAGTGTTCCAACCTTCAATTTATAGTCCCAATTGAGTTTGTGGCCGTTACTAGCCGTTAGGGATGTTTTGGAGCCGTTAGAGACTTTATTTCCCACATTAATTGCAGTTCTGCAGCCTACCGTATCGGTACACGTGGAGACGTATCGGTACGCCCTTCTCTAGAACTAGCCGTTGGGCTCTTTGTCAACCTATGCGTATCGATACGCTTGAGGGCGTATCGGTACGATATGTCATTTAAAAGACCGTTGGGAAATAGCTGTTGGGGTTGTTATAACATGGATCAGTACGCCTAATATGCGTATCGAAACGGCCCATATCCGTATCGATACGATATCTTTCATATCGGTACGGGTTTTGGCATATTCAAAACTTGGGCAAAAGGGTATCGATACGGGGTACACCGTATCGGTACATGCTTACTGAAAAGTTAAGTTTGACTTCTTTAAAGCATTAAAAACTTTGCCAAAAACCTTTTTAAATACCTCAAACATATTTTCAAGTTGTTTGGACTTAAAGAAAAGTTTTAAATTCTTTTCAAATTTGTCCAAAACATTTTTCAATTATTATATCAAAACACTTAGTTCTACAATCTCCCCCTTTTTTGATATAATAAAACTAACTTGAAAAATTGTTTAGGATTTCTCCCCCTTTATGAAGTAAATTTTGAATAAGAGAATTAAGATTCAAAATCAATTAAAGCTCCCTCTTATTCATTTGAAAATTCAATTTTTCAAACCATTTCTCCCCTTTTTGTTTTATCAAAAAGAATTAAAAAAACACTTTTAGGCTCAAAATAACAATGGAAGTTTAAATTTAGAAACTTTAAAAATGTTTGGTTTTAAAAATGGCTCCCCCTTACTCATTGCATCATATTAGGCTTAACAAATAATCCAAGACTTTAAAACAAAAGTTAGATAACCAAATGTATAAAATAAAAGCATTAAGCTTGGAGCTTACCCAATCTTCTTCTCATCTGTGATTTGAGCATTCTTTGATTTTTCTTTGCTTGCCATTGCTCCAACACACCTACAAAAGACATTCACTTGATTTTTGGGATCCAAATTGCTTTGGATCCATTTACGTTAGTCACAATGTCTTTAGTTCCCTTGGGAACCCATACTTTTCTAATCCTATAAGATTTTCTCTTCCTAATAGGACAAGTATGTAAGGAATGACCATGATAATGACAATGTGAGCATTTTGCCATTATGTGACAAGATGAATTATTGAAAATAATTTATTTTTCTTTTGTTAAGCTTTCAAGCTTAACTGTTAAATCAAGGTTTTCTTTTTCTAAAAATCTTTGCTTGTTTTTGAAAACTCTAAATCATTTTTCAAAATTTCATTTTAGTTTTCAAAATCCACTTTTGTTCTTAAAAGAAAATCATTTTCAATTTCAAGTTTTGAAATCATTTTCTTAAATTTGGAATTCATTTTAACCCCCCCGTCCCGGTCTGGACGACTGACCGGTTCGAGAAGGTTACACGGGGAAAACCGAAGCAAAACCCGTTAAGGCCCCCCTTCGATTTGCAACCCTATTTTTTTCTTTATCTTTTCTAGATGCCTTTATTAAATCCTATGTGACAGGACACGCAGCGAGCAAACACGGATACAAAACCCACAAGACATGCAATTAGACAGCCCATTTTAACTTTTATAACATGCCGTATCGATACGCTAGGGGACCGTATCGATACGCCTTGACTTGGTCAACTACACAGAGTCAACCTAGGGAGACCGTATCGGTACACTGGTTAACCGTACCGATACGCCTTCATTGGTCAACTTCTCACGATCAACGATAAAGGACCGTATCGATACACCCTACACCCGTACCGATACGCCAAAATTTCTTCAATTTCTCATAATTCCAGAGAGCCTTTGGCGTATCGATACGCCCTCGAGTATCAGTACGCCCTGCTTAAACTGAGCCCCAAAGTGTAGGACCGTATCGATACGGCCCTTGGGCGTATCGATTCGCCCTGCACTACAAGCCTCAATTTAGCTGCAAAACGAACCAAAACTCAACTCTAGATGCATTTTACGACTCGTCTAGCAACTTACCCACATTCATAGATCATTTAGTAACCAAGGTTAAACATACAGATCAATGTAAACAAACAACAAAACATCATATACCAAGACAAGCATACAACATGCATACACATACTTTAGAGGCATTTCACCCTACTTCAAACATGATCCAACACTTAACATACATTCAAAAGATCACACGTCCAAGGCTAACCATTTTAAAAGAGAACAAGCACCCAAAAGATACATGCATAACAAGATTTACACGCCTTCACTACAAACATAAGCATCCAAAAGACATGGCTGTAAGCCTTCCAAACAAACACTTAGGCATCAACATAAACATGGTTTACAAATCCATCAACATAAAGCATTAACAACATAAAGCCAACACAAAGGAGTCTAGATACACGCTCCTAAAACACGTAGCATTTCCCATTGCTAAACTACTACATTATTTAATAAACCATACTTGAGCAAACTACCACACGCTTGGACGCCCTTTTCTTGCTCCTTGCTAACTCCAAGCTAAAGATATGCATTTTCGGAAAAAGGAGAGCTAAGCATAAAGCTTAGTGAGCGGAGCACAAAAACATAACAACGAAAATGCAGGGTTCAAAGATTTCTTTAAAATAAAAGCCAACACATACAATTCATCCAACTACATAATCCTCTTACTAACACAGGATCAACCATAAGTCAACAATATAGACATCTATCATGGCATCACACTTCATGGTATGCATAAAGGCATAATCTTAGATTTAAAGCAAAACCATTTAGAGGGAATGATATAGTGAGACACAACATGAACAATACATGGTATGCACAAGCATAACCAAAACACACACGGTGGGACTACACATCACCATTTCGACTAGTAGTTTTTCGATGGGACTACACATCAACGTACTCTTCTACTAGTCACCACCGGCGGGATTACACATTACCGGGGTCTTCTACTAAACACTGCCGGCGAGACTACACATCCCCAGAGTAATGACAACCATCACGTGAGGTTCAACACCGACCATGCAATACGATGTACAAATCACCATCATGCGACATGAACACACTATATCGTGCACGACCAAAACAACTTGTAACAAAATCCACAACTATGCACCAAGTTACTACTTACAATCTTACCAACCACAATTGGTCTTACTCACCATTTCCGTGCACAACCTGCACCAACTTACACATATTTTACAAGGCATAACAACATCACCATTGGAAAACAAACGATGAAAGGAAAATTTAAAGAGGCGATACACATCAACTTACTCTTGAGTTTAGATTGACCTTTCAAGCTCAATCCAAACTCTTTCAAAACCACCTTTGAACCAAAACGATACTTAAAATATTTCCACTCACCTTACTTCCTTAAGCAAACCAAGTAAAGTCGACTCAAGCTTCCACGACTTCTGGATTCGATCCCGAAGCTTCACCAACGCAAATCCTTGTTTCTAATCATCCCAACACAATCAAATTAACCTCAAATCAGTCCACAAAACAATGTAGCAAACCCGGAACACAAACCAAGCACAAAACACATGTTTTTCAAGCTAAGGACAACCCCAAAATGCCATTCCCGAGCAACCCTTAAGCACAGTCCAAAACCGACGATTCCCACACTTAAATTACTCCCAAAAGCTTCCAAAACAACCCTTATACATAGCCTATCCATCAGCCAACAAATTCTCACACAAAACACCCCCAAAACTCAACATTTCCACTCTCTAAAACCTCCCTAAAACCCAATTTCGGTAAACAGCATAAAAGCATGTAAAAATCGGATATGTTGGACCTTATAGATAGTAAACAACTCATATAACATTAATAAATCAAAAGCTTTAGTTAAAGCTAATAAAGTTCACATTTTTAAACCAAAAATTCAAAACTCCAAAATACAAAATCATGGGTTTTAATGAAATCTAAGAGTACACGCATGTAGAGGAAAGAGAGGACAAGTCAAATATATGTTTACCTTTCGAAAATCACCAAAGATGAGGAAGAATGGTGATGGAATAGTGGTTCCAATGGAGGGGGAGGTTTTTGTCGTTGAAATGTTTGAAGAAGGGGGAAGAAGGTGAGTTAAATGGGGGTTTTAAAATAAAATGAGCTTTTATTTTCCAAGACCCAATATTTACAAGAGTGCCATTAATGAAAAATGTCCTTCTTCTACTATTCCAAAATCCATGAAACTTTGGGTTCTTATTTAATTTAAAATTGGATCCAACATATTAAATGAATTTTTTAAAACGAAAGGAAAACCCGGAACATTATTTTAATATTATTTTCATCCGACCCCTAAACCCAGGTGTTACAACTCTCCCCCACTTAAGAAATTTCGTCCTCGAAATTACCTGACAAAAATACCTTCCTTTCTCTACCCCCAAGTGGCTTCTCCCACACTTCTGTATCGCTACTTAACCCTAACATGCTTGATAGATCTCCCACGTAGCACTGAAGGTCAATAATACACATCTCAACACGATCTCTAATTTTTGAATATCTCTCTCTGACTGATCATCAGACTGAGGGCGATACGTTGTACTGAAATTCAGACGGGTACCCAAAGCAACATGCAGACATTACCAAAAGCTATCTGTAAACCTCGAATTTCTACTTGACACAATCGACTTCGACACACCACGTAATCTCACAAACTCACTGATGTACAAATCGACTAACTGACGAATGAACGACTATGAAATGAGCACACCTGGTGAAACGATCAACAATCACCCTAACTGAATTCTTCTTAAAGGAAGTCAAAGGCAAACCTGATACGAAGTCCATCGTAACATTTTCTCACTTCCGTTCTGAAATTATCAACGGCTATAACAAACCAGACGGAAATTGATATCCTGCCTTAACACACTGACAAACCTCACACTTGCTCACAAAATCGGCAACACTTCTCTTCAGACCAACTCAAAAGCACTCATCTTTCAATCCGCGGTTCATCTTTGTACTACGGGGATGCATAGCAAACGGACTACTGTGCGCTTCAATCAAGATCGTACGCCTCAAATCACTGTCATCTAGCACAACTATTCCATCTCTGAAGCACAAGACCCCACCAACACTGAAACTGTAGTCTGATGGTCTACCCTCGGCTAAAAATTGCACGTGAGGTGCCAAAGATCTAACTAACAACTGTTCCTCTCAATTCAACTGACCTAAAGTAGATCTAACCTGAAGCTCGGCCACCAGACTGCCATCACCGGACAGGCTTTAACTAGCAAACATTGCTCTCAACTCAACGGCTACCTTCCGACACAAAGCATCCGCCACCACATTGGCTTCACCCGGATTATACTCAATCTAGAGACGGTAGGCCTTAAGCAATTTTTTTAACCATCTACGTTGTCTAAGATTTCACTCTTCCCATGTCCTCAAAATTTTCAAGCTCTGATGATCTGTATACACTATGCATTTCTCACCATACAAGTAATGCCTCTAAATATTCTTCAAAGCAAACACAAATGTAGCTAACTCTATGTCATATGTCGGATAGTTACGCTCATGAGTCTTCAACTGTCTCGAGGTATAAGCCACCATTCTTCTGTCTTGTATGAAAACACAACCTAACCCTACCTATGAAGAATCACTGTAGATCACATAGTCCTTACTCGACTCTGGCTAAATCAAAATCGATGCATCGGTCAAAGCTTCTTTCAATTTCTCAAAGGCTTGCTGCCTCGCATACGACCGCTCAGACTGAACATTCTTCTGAAGCAACTTCATCAAAGGAGCGGCTATCTTCGAGAAATCATTCACAAACCTCCTATAGTATCCGGCTAAGCCTAGAAAACTACGAATCCCTGTCACAGACTTCAGTTGCTTCCACTCAACAATGGCTTCTATCTTCTTCGGATCAACTCTAATCCCATCGGCTGACACTACATGTCCAGGACTACTTCTCGGATTTAGAACTTGCACTCACTCAACTTTGCATACAACTGTTTGTCTAACAAGGTCTGCAAAACTATCTTCAAATGTCGGTCATGGTCTTCCTTGGGACGCGAGTACACCAAAATATCCTCTATGAAAACAATCACAAACTGATCTAAATACTGATAGAAAATTCTGTTCATCACATCCACGAAAACAACTGGCGCATTAGTATAACCAAACGACATAACCACGAATTTATAACGACCCTATCTAGTCCTAAAAGCTGTCTTCGGTACATCAACCTCTTTTACCTTCAACTGGTAATACCTGGTTCTCGAATCTATCTTAGAAACATTGAAACACTTCTAAGACGATCGAATAAATCATCAATTCTCGGCAACGAATACTTGTTCTTCACTGTCAACTGATTCAACTATCTGTAATCTATGGACATTCTCATACCAGCGTCTTTCTTCTTCACAAACAGTACAAGTGCGCCCCAAGGCGAAGAACTCGGACGGATAAAACTTCCATCTGACCACTCTTGCAACTGAGTCTTCAACTCTTTCAATTCTCTCGGTGCCATACAGTACGGAGAAATCGAAACAGGAGCAGATTCTGCATACATCTCTATAGCAATTATACTCCTCTACTAGGCGGTAAACCAGACAATCATTCCGGAAAAACTTTCAGGAGATCACAAACCGTTCTGATATCATGTGTTCTGACCTCGATCAATTTCAGATTCATCCCTAAGCTAGGTAGGCCTGACAACTAAACTCAAACAACCTCTGATCCTCGGAAGCTAAAACAACATTCGATACGAAATTCACATTCTCACCTACCATTACAATCTCATAGTCATCCGTAAGCTTTAAGAAAACTCTCTTGTCTCAAAGTCTGCCCTAACCCTATGTTCTACAAGCCAAACCATGCACAGTAACACATCAAAACCGTAAAGATGCAATTCCATCACCTCTGCTAGAAACACGTGACCCTGAACTATCAACGGGTATCCTTTGTACGTCTTTCTGACCACAACTGTATCCCCGAAGGAGCTAGTAACACTAACACCTTCCTCTAGTACCTCACAAGGTAAATTCAACAACTTCGCATGCTCACTCAAAATATACGAATGCGTAGATCCAGAATTAATCAGAAAAACAACCTCAATGACTGTATCGATAAATTACCTGCTATAACATCGACATCACTCTGAAGTCGACTCATAGGCCTTCACTTCTTTTACAAACTCTTATCAGGATCGATCACATTGTTCTCCCTCAACAGGAACCAACTCATATCATGCTGACCCAAACAGACAATTTGCACTTCAACTTCGGTACGATTATACTGCCCTGGACTAAAGCGATGAACTCTCTCATCATTCACATCCTCTGAAACCTTAGATTCATGATTACCAACTCCAAGCCCACGCCTCGGTCTCATACTTTCCAAAAGCAATAATACCACAACAAACAAAACACGCAAACAAGAATATATGGGGTTAGTAAGAGCAAGGGTCCAAGGTGCTCAAGTATATTCCTTTATAAAATCTTTTCGAAATAAGTAATAGTAGCAATAGGAACTCGACACTACGCCTCAACACAACCATCATGCTAACACATGCTTTCAAACACCGTGCGAACAATTAAGCAACAAGCATACATGGCAAAACATTCACCGAGACATAGCAACAGCATAACACATCAAACTTACCTCACTTACCTACCCGAGGTCTCGGAACCTCAGGCTCTCATACCACCAAATGTAACCCCTCGTCCCGGTCTAGACGACTGACCAGTTCGAGTAGGTTACACGGGGAAAACCAAAGCGAAACCCGTTAAGACTCCCCTTCAGTTAGCAACACTATTTTTTTCTTTATCTTTTCTAGATGCCTTTATTAAATCCTATGTGATAGGACACGCAGCGAGCAAACACGGATACAAAACCCACAAGACATGCAATTAGACAGCCCATTTTAACTTTTATAACAGGCCGTATCGATACGCTAGGGGACCGTATCGATGCGCCTTGACTTGGTCAACTACACAGAGTCAACCTAGGGAGATCGTATCGGTACACTGGTTAACCGTACTGATACGCCTTCATTGGTCAACTTCTCACAATCAACGATAAAAGACCGTATCGATACACCCTACACCCATACCGATACGCCAAAATCTCTTCAATTTCTAAGAATTCCAGAGAGCCTTTGGCATATCGATACGCCCTCGAGTATCGATACGCCCTGCTTAAACTGAGCCCCAAAGTGTAGGACCGTATCGATACGACCCTTGGGCGTATCGATACGCCCTGCACTGCAAGCCTCAATTTAGCTGCAAAACGAACCAAAACTCAACTCTAGATGCATTTTACGACTCGTCTAGCAACTTACCCACATTCATAGATCATTTAGTAACCAAGATTAAACATACAAATCAATTTAAACAAACAACAAAACATCATATACCAAGACAAGCATACAACATGCATACACATACTTTAGAGGCATTTCACCCTATTTCAAACATGATCCAACACTTAACATACATTCAAAAGATCACACATCCAAGGCTAACCATTTTAAAAGAGAACAAGCACCCACAAGATACATGCATAAGAAGATTTACATGCCTTCACTACAAACATAAGCATCCAAAAGACATGGCTATAAGCCTTCCAAATAAACACTTAGGCATCAACATAAACATGGTTTACAAATCCATCAACATAAAGCATTAACAACATAAAGCCAACACAAAGGAGTCTAGATACACGCTCCTAAAAAACGTAGCATTTCCCATTGCTAAACTACTACATTATTTAATAAACCATACTTGAGCAAACTACCACACGCTTGGACGCCCTTTTCTTGCTCCTTGCTAACTCCAAGCTAAAGATCTGCATTATCTTAAAAAGGAGAGCATAAGCATAAAGCTTAGTGAGCGGAGCTCAAAAACATAACAACGAAAATGCAGGGTTCAAAGCTTTCTTTAAAATAAAGGCCAACACATACAAATCATCCAACTACATAATCCTCTTACTAACACTGGATCAACCATAAGTCAACAATATAGACATCTATCTTGGCATCACACTTCATGGTATGCATAAATGCATAATCTTAGATTTAAAGCAAAACCATTTAGAGGGAATGATATAGTGAGACACAACATGAACAATACTTGGTATGCCCAAGCATAACCAAAACACACACGGTGGGACTACACATCACCGTTTCGACTACTAGTTTTCCGATGGGACTACACATCAACGTACTCTTCTACTAGTCACCACCGGCGGGACTACACATCACCGGGGTCTTCTACTAAACACTGCCGATGGGACTACACATCACCGGAGTAACGACAACCATCACGTGAGGTTCAACACCGACCATGCAATACGATGTACAAATCACCATTATGCAACATGAATACACTATATCATGCATGGCCAAAACAACTTGTAACAAAATCCACAACTATGCACCAACTTACTACTTACAATCTTACCAACCACAATTGGTCTTATTCACCATTTCTGTGCACAACCTTCACCAACTTCCACATATTTTACAAGGCATAACAACATCACCATTGATTCCATCATACATGATCAACGACATAATAATAAGAAATATGCTTCCTCCCAAAGTATTGAAATTTCATGCACAACAAGTTATCATTTTAAGTATTGGAAAACAAACGATGAAAGGAAAATTTAAAGAGGCGATACACATCAACTTATTCTTGAGTTTAGATTGACCTTTCAAGCTCAATCCAAACTCTTTCAAAACCACCTTTGAACCAAAACGATACTTAAAATATTTCCACTCACCTTACTTTCTTAAGCAAACCAAGCAAAGCCGACTCAAGCCTCCATGACTTCTGGATTCGATCCCGAAGCTTCACCAACGCAAATCCTTGTTTCTAATCATCCCAACACAATCAAATTAACCTCAAATCAGTCCACAAAACAATGTAGCAAACCCGGAACACAAACCAAGCACAAAACACATGTTTTTCAAGCTAAGGACAACCCCAAAATGCCATTCCCGAGCAACCCTTAAGCACAGTCCAAAACCGACGATTCCCACACTTAAATTACTCCCAAAAGCTTCCAAAACAACCCTTATACATAGCCTATCCATCAGCCAACAAATTCTCACACAAAACACCCCCAAAACTCAACATTTCCACTCTCTAAAACCTCCCTAAAACCCAATTTCGGTAAACACCATAAAACCATGTAAAAATCGGATATGTAGGACCTTATAGATAGTAAACAACTCATATAACATTAATAAATCAAAAGCTTTAATTAAAGCTAATAAAGTTCACATTTTTAAACCAAACATTCAAAACTCCAAAATACAAAATCATGGGTTTTAATGAAATCTAAGAGTACACGCATGTAGAAGAAAGAGAGGACAAGTCAAATATATGTTTACCTTTCGAAAATCACCAAAGATGAGGAAGAATGGTGATGGAATAGTGGTTCCAATGGAGGGGGAGGTTTTTGTCGTTGAAATGTTTGAAGAAGGGGGAAGAAGGTGAGTTAAATGGGGGTTTTAAAATAAAATGAGCTTTTATTTTCCAAGACCCAATATTTACAAGAGTGCCATTAATGAAAAATGGCATTCTTCTACTATTCCAAAATCCATGAAACTTTGGGTTCTTATTTAATTTAAAATTGGATCCAACATATTAAATGAATTTTTTAAAACGAAAGGAAAACCTGAAATATTATTTTAATATTATTTTCATCCGACCCCCAAACCCAGGTGTTATATTAATGGTCTCAAATTCCAAAAATAATTTATCGAAAGCATCTTGCAACTCATTGAAAGAGTAAGAATTAAGCTCACTAGAGTTAGAAGATACCTTAGGCTCATCGAGAGCCAAAACACCATCCACCTTTGGATTGGAGAGAAGGTTTGCACAAGATTGATCATCATCTTTCTTTTCTCCCTTCTAGTAGCCATAAAGCTTCTCAAGTTTCTCCCATAAATCTTTGGCACTTTTTCATGTGGAGATCTTCTTGTAAACTTCTTCGTTAAGGACACAATAGAGAATGTGCATCGCCTTGGTGTTTAGCTTTGCTTTCGTGTCGTTGGCACTCCTTAGCTTTTTCTTATTCTTTTGAGCTTCCAAATACCCATCTTCAATGATGTCCCAAACCTCATAGTCTCGAGACTTGATGAAGAATTTCATGATATTTGCCCATTAGAAGTATGCTTATTCTTCGAAGAGTGGAGGACATGAGATAGAGCGGTCTTCTTCAAATCTTGCCTATTTCTTGAGCGGTGGACTTTGAGCAAATGATCTTTAATCCTGGATGTTAGTCCTTCGATGGAGACGAGGCTCTAATACCAATTGTTGGGTTTATAGCTTGCATGAATCGATCACCAAAATCGTCAAGGAGGGTTGTAAATGTTTGGTGGTTGAATTGGCTAAAATCGAAATAAAGGTAGACAAGTGACACAATGATTTTAGAGTGGTTCAACCTTCTAACAAGTACCTACATCCACTACCTTAGCACACCACTAAGGATTTCCCAATTCACTCAATAATGAATTCGTCCCCTTATCCCGGTTTTGGAGGAAACCGTTACAACCCTATCTTTTGGACTTGGCTAAGATAGAACCAACTCTAGTTTTTCTCTAAAGGCTAAACTAGAACCTCTCCTTTTACAAGGGATTAATTTGGGTAAACTTAATACCTCACAAGGTGGGTGTTTACACAACTTAAGCTCACAAGAGTACAAGGATTTACAATTTAGCACTCTCTCTAAAGACTATGTACAAGAGAATATTAAAATAAAGATTTAGACTCTAATTATCTTGATCATGTTGCTTGGATGTTGTCTCTCACATTCTTCAAGTGTTCCAGCCTTCAATTTATAGTCCCAATTGAGTTTGTGGCCGTTACTAGCCGTTAGGGATGTTTTGGAACCGTTAGGGACTTTGTTTCCCACATTAGTTGCAGTTCTACAGCCTACCGTATCGGTACACGTGGAGGCGTATCGGTACGCCCTTCTCCAGAACTAGCCGTTGGGCTCTTTGTCAAGCTATACGTATCAATACGCTTGAGGGCGTATCGGTACGGTATGCCATTTAAATGACCGTTGGGAAATAGCCGTTGGGGTTGTTATAAAAGGGATCGGTACGCCTAATATGTGTATCGAAATGACCCCTATCCGTATCGATATGGTATCTTCTATATCGGTATGAGTTTTGGCAGATTCAAAACTTGGGTAAAAGGGTATCGATACGGGGTACACCGTATCGGTACGAGCTTGCTGAAAAGTTAAGTTTGACTTCTTTAAAGCATTAAAAACTTTGCCAAAAACCTTTTTAAATACCTCCAACATATTTTCAAGTTGTTTGGACTCAAAGACAAGTTTTAAATTCTTTTCAAATTTGTCCAACACATTTTTCAATTATTATATCAAAACACTTAGTTCTACAAGTTCAAAGCATGTGTTTAGTTTAAATACAAAACCATTTAGAAAGGAAATACGATAAACCGAAAGCTTAAGACAAAACCATGGTATGCACATTCACAACCATTCCCGGTGGGACTACACATCACCGTATTCAACAACACACTTTCCACTAACCATCATGTGAGGCTTTGACAACAACTACGACAACATAACAATCATTAAAAAGGAGGTAAACACAATCCGTATTTCACACAACAACACGCTTAAACACACATACACCTTCAATCAACGAACCAAGGCAAATTTAGACAAGCTTACACTTGGGTTTAGGTTGGCCCCTAAGGCTCCACCCAAACCCCAAGAAAATCTCTTTGAACCATTTAAAGCTTCAAAACGTTACCACTCGCCAGCACAATACCAAAACAAGCTAACGTTCCTCCTTCAAGCTTCCTCAACTCCCGGTGTAGCGTCCGAAGAACCCAAATCCTTATCTGCTGCTTCTACCCAAATTAAAACAAGGAATTAATACACCTTTTAATAATCAAACCCACTAAAATCAATCCCATCAAAATCTGACAACAACAAGTTTCTGATTTCTATTCGAATCTAACCAAAACAAATCACATTTCCTCTCTAACCAAGAATAAGTCAAAACCTCATCATTTTAACATCCAAAACATACCCAAAAGCTTCAAAATCTTCAACACACATCCACAAACCCATTAGAAACCATTTCCAACCACAAACAACCCAAAAACCCATTTTCCCCAACTCATAATTTACCCATTTTCCAAATTCCGGGATTTCTAGTTACACTCATCATCTTAACCTTATTTTATACTCAAAACATCATTTAAAACTCATCTGAACCATATTTTTCACTAAATTACTTAAACCCTTCAAAAGCCCATTTTACCCAAAATGAGAGAACTTGGGAAATCTTCAAGTTTTTGGAAAGAAAATGCTACAAGGTTTAAATGAAAAGAGGAGTAAAAAATAAAGTGGTTTACCTCTTTGAAACCTCCAAAATGGTGAATCTTGGTGAAAATGGATGGTGGCAAGGCACTTGGGTGTTTTTGAAGTGAAATGGTTTTGAAAAAGGGGAAGACGAAAGTGAAACCTATTTTCTTTTCTTTTTTCAAATATTCTATTTTATTCCCCTCTTATCTTAAAAACTCTATTTTAACAAAAATCCTCTCTTGCCTTAATTTATTTCATTAATCCTTAAAAACCCAATCAACATTTTAAAACTCTTTTATGAAACCATTTTTTAAAGGCAACCCAAACCCTAAAACTCGGATATCAAACCTTTTCCGAGTTCCGGTCCGAACTCCCAGACCCTAAACTTGGGGCGTTACAAGCAGCCTGGAACGCTCCAGTTATCTCCTGAACTGGAGGCGTCAAATCTCCCAACACAGGCCCAGCTTGCTCACGATGTCCTTGCTCCTCACCCCCGGGTGGAGGCGGTGGAGGAGGTAAATTCCCACTAGGAAGAACCTCGTTCTCCTGATTTCCCTGCTCACCAGCAGTAGCAATCGTACCAGATCGCAACTCTCTCCTCGGTCACATTGTGCTATTTCAATGAAGGCATGATAAATAAACAAACCAAGAAATTAGGCCAGCTTCAAGCAAGGATCCAAGACTTCCAATTCAATTTAAAAACACTTTACTATAGTAATAAGTCAATGGGCATCCAAATTTCCCTTAAGCATAGCATAAGACTAACAACATACGTATCAAAAACACCGTACAAAGCAATCACTCAAATTCAGCCCACAACATCATCATGTATATAACATCTTACACATATATCACAATCATCATGCATGGCATCAACATCATTTGATCATCATCAACATAATTATAACAATCACCATGCAAAGCAAACATCACCAATCACTTGGAATTACATCACATTAACTTACCACTAACTTACCATCATCCCATTCTTTCGTAACCTGGAACTGATACCACCAAATGTAACCCCCTCGACCCGGTCTGGACGATAGACCGAACCGAACAAGTCACACGGGGAGTATTGAAGTAAATCGGGATGTTTACTCCAATAAACAACCCTAATTTTTTTTTCTTTTTATCTTGAGTAGATGCTCATTAGGATCCTAAGTGATCAACATTGCAGTGGTTCAATTAACAACTCGATCATACATCGAGTTAGGACTCGATTACACTCAAATACGAATTTAGGAACCATTTTGTAATTTTATAAAATTACAGGGACTTTTGCCATTTTAAAGTTACCAACCTTTAATTAAACATATTACATGCTTCTCAGTCAAAACTCAGCTAAAAAAATCATCCGTACTCATTTAATTGCATCCACAAAATCCAGGGACTAAAACGTAAAGAATCATAACATCGGAATATTCCATCAACTAACATAACTGCCACCCATTTCGGTACATGTTGCCATGTATCGAAACAAGTGTATCGAAATAGGTTCACTTGGCTCGGAACACAGGCCTGTATCAAAACACCTTAGAGGTGTTTCAGAACTGAGGTTTCCAGTAGTAAATCGTACTGGAACAGACCTTCCCCGTTTCGAAACCCTTAGACCATTTCAGTCTCACTGTTTCTGTACAGGCTCAAGTGTACCGAAACACCTAGGCCTATAATGACACTTTTTGCTGTTTTTCACACTTTAATCTATACTAAATCATTTCAATATGTTTCCAACATGCATACAACATATTTAAACATTAATTTCCAACCATTCATGGCATAATCAACATCATTGCATGGCTAATTATATCAAAGATAAACTATAGGCATGGAACCTATCAAACAAGCCAAGCATGATACCAAAATGCATAACAAGGCACAAACCAATAACCAAAAACCATTTACAGGTCCAAAACAACATTAAACACATGCTCAAATAGGTAGTTTACACAAATCTCCCAAAACACAACAGATCCCCCTTTGCTCTTATTACTTTATTCTAAACCAAAACATACTTTCTAAAGCGAAGTCTTGTGGAATTCCCTTGCCTCTTGCTGCCTCCAAACCTCAAAAACAAATCACCATCAATGCACGAAAACCATTTTCATCTTCACATTGAAATCTCATTTCAATTTACTAAACATCCTTTGTATAACCATCATGTCCCATTTTAAAATCATGCATTTTCCTCAATAAAAAACAACATGTTAAACAGCATACATCATGTATTATGAACTCAATAGCAAATCCATTGCTAACACTCAACTTAAGCCTTCCCATGCATGGCTACTTATGCAAAGCTTAAAGAGTACAACATGCATTACATAATATGCATCATTAACCAAATCATAATACATCATCAATTATATTGGCTCACAAGTGATCATCAACATGTTCATTTTTCAAAACCACATCGGATACACGGATTCCCAAGTGTTGTTCCAACACTTCATACATTCTCACCGGCATCTCAAGGTTCACACACGGGAGCTACCCTCCACCGTTGTGACACTCGTGGTGGAGTGTTCGGTACCTTACAACCCCTCAACACCACTCATCGGTAGATGTATAACCCCACTAACGCGAGACCGGACACAACTCAATTTCCTCAATCGTTAGGGTACTTGGATGGAGTATTCGGTACACCGTATAAACCCCTCAACATCCAAGGCGAGTTGTTTATAGTGCACTCAATCTTATATCCGGCTAACTATATCCGATTTCATTTATAAACCATTTCCACATCATCACCTGCAAATATAATTCACATTTAGCATAAACCTCATTATTTTCAAAGCATTACCAATAAACCACATTTCCAAGCATCAAACCGTGCTTCAATGTACACGTATAGGCATATACTTACGGGGATCACTTACCATGTGCATCCTTCATCAACATAACATTAAAAGCAGCAACTCACATACTTTAAATCATGCTTTAAATAGTAGGGAACATGCGTTAAAAATCAAGTGCATCAACAAACTCATAATAGCACAATCCGAGGGAGAAAATCCTTTTAATTACTTCCGAACTTAGTAAAGCGTTTCAAGCTTACACTAAGTTCCCAAAACCACCTTTTAAGTGTTTCAAAGCTGAAAAACACGTTCTCACTAACCGACTGGCGAAACCAAGATTCACCGACGCGAAACTATGCGTCCGAAGCCCCCAAAACTTCACCGATTGCTTCTGAAGTGATCTCCCCTGTTTATACCACACAAGAATAGAAGATTAATGCATCATAAAGCATTAAAATCACCAGCAACTTAAACAATCTCGTTGCTCTACCCCAAAAACACCAAAACACCCATCCAAAACAACCGAAATAACCTTCGATTGCTCTCTAAACTCAGCCCCTGCCATAACCTTACACTTACATCTCATTTTAAACATCAATCAACATCCAAAATCAACCTAATTACATCATTATACCTCCAACAACTCATATTTCACACTAACAACTCAAAAACCCAAAATCTAACAATCTAATAATTAGAGATCCAACTCATTTCAGGATTACATTCATAAAACCTTTCTTTTCACATCATTTAACCTTTAAATTATGATTAAGATCAGCCTCAAAACAATAAAAATAGTACCATAACAAAAATCTTGAAAAATCATCTTACAAAGCTTAATTTAGCAATTTTCATCAATTGAATTACAAAATGTAGTTATTAAACAAACCTAGAGAGCCAAAGACTTGGGAATTTTAATAAAGTACCTTGATTAGAGGAGAGAAAAGAAAGATCACCTCTAACACAAGCTTTCCCCTTGATTTGCAATGATTTTGATGAAATCTTTCAAGAAAACTTTATCTAATTGTTGTAGTGATGAATCTCTGGAGATTTTAATGATGAAAATAGAGTTTGGCTACTGGGAAAGTTGAGAGAAAAGTTTAGGAGGAAAGTAGTTACGTGAGAAAATGATTAGCCTTTTAAAAATCTCTTTTAATAAAACTCTTTTATTAAATCATTTAAAACACAATATCAAGGGAATAGTTGATACCACCTTGGTGTAATAGCTCCCGAAAGGTTCTAAGTTTTGGCCCTCTTCAATTTAGCCATTAAAACATAACTTTCAATTTTTACGTTTTAGTCACCAAAAACCATTTTCCAAAATCGACTTCACTTTCCCTCAATATATATTTAAATAGGATTTTGGATATTTTTCGCATAATTTTATCACATCCCGAACCAAGTTTTCCTTGAACCAACTCTGAACTGACCCAGATCTCTAATCTAGATTTATCGGACCCTAAACCGCCTTTAAAACCTCTAGGCCCAAAATCGGGGCGTTACAAAGTCTCTTGCGATCTCTTGCTCCACGCTGCCTTCGAAACCTCAATTCTCTGCATTGATGGACAAGAATAGAGTGTAAGCTCACAAGACTTAGTGAGGAGGCTAAAAAAACACCATCAATGCATTTAAAACCCTTTTTAATTCCACATGGAAATCTCATTTCACTTTCTCAAATCATCAATTGAAAACCATCATGCCTTCAAAACCATGCATTTACCTTAATAAAAAAATCAGCATATAAGCTTCAACAACATGTATTATGTTTTCAACAATAAAAACCTCTTTCTCAACACTCAATTTAAGCTTTCCCATGCATAGCTAATATATGCAAAGCTTAAAGAGTAAAACATGCATTTTACACATTGTGCATCATAAACCATTCCATAATACATCATCTATTATATTGGCTCACAAGTGATCATTAACAAACTCATTTCTCAAAACACATCAGATACACGGATTCTCAAGTGTTGTCCCAACACTTCATACAATCTCACCGGCATCTCAAGGTTCACACACGGGAGCTACCCTCCATCGTTGTGATACCCGTGGTGGAGTAGTCGGTACACCATATAAACCCCTCAAAACCACTCATTGGTAGATGTGTAACCCCACTAACGAGAGACGGGACGCCAATCACTTTCCTCAATAGTTAGGGTACTTGGATGGAGTATTCGGTACACCGTATAAACCTCTCAACATCCAAGGCGACTTGTTTATAGTGCACTCAATCCTATAGCCGGCTAACTATATTTGATTTCATTTATAAACCATTTCCATATCATCACTTGCCAATATAATTCACATTTAGCACAAACCTCACTGTTATCAAAGCATTGCCAATAAAGCACATTTCCAAGCATTAAACCATGCTTCAAAATACAAGTATAAGCATATACTTACAAGGATCACTTACCATGTGCATCCTTCATCAACATAACATTAAAAACAGTAAATCACTTACTTTAAATCATGCTTTAAACAGTAGGTAACATGCATTTAAAATCAAGTGCATCAACAAACTCATAATAGCACAATCTGAGAGAGAAATTCCTTATACTTACTTTCAAACTTAGTAAAGCATTTCAAGCTTACACTAAGTTCCCAAAACCACCTTTACAGTGTTTCAAAGTTGGAAATCACGTTCTCACTCATCGACTCGCGAAACCAAGATTCGTCGATACAAAATCAAGCGTCCAGAGCCCCCAAAACTTCACTATTTTCTTCCAAAGTGTTTTCCCCTATTTATACCACACAAGAACAGAGGATTAATGCATCATAATGCATTAAAATTACCAGCAACTTAAACAATCTCGTTGCTCTGCCCCAAAACACCAAAACGCCCATTCGAAACAACCGAAATCACCTTCGATCACTCTTTAAACTCAGTCCAGCCATAATCTAACACTTTCATCCAATTTTAATCATCAATCAACATCCAAAATCAACCTTATTACATCCTTATACCTCCAGCAACTTAGATTTCAGACTAACACCACAAAACTCATAATCTAACAATCTAACAATTAGAGATCCAACTCATTTCGGGATTACTATCATAAAACCTTTATTTTCACGTCATTTAACATCCAAATAATGATTAAAATAAGTCTCAAATCAATTAAAATAGTATCATAACAAAAATCTTGAAAAATCATCTTTCAAAGCTTAATTTAGCAATTTTCATCAATTAAATTATAAAACCTTGTTATTAAACACAATTAGAGAGCCAAAGACTTGGAAATTTCAATAAAGAATCTAAATTAGAGGAGAGAAAAGAAAGGTCACCTCTAACACAAGCTTTCCCCTTGATTTGCAATGATTTTGATGAAATCCTTCAAGAAAACTTTAAATAGTTGATGTGGAAATCCATGGGCATCATTTATAAATCAAAAGTAGATGAAATGAGATAAATCTCTGAAGATTTTAATGATGAAAAGATAGTTTGGCTGCTGGGAAAGTTGAGAGAAAAGTTTAGAGAAAAGTAGCTACGTAAGAAAATGTTTAGCCTTTTTAAATCTCTTTTAATAAAACTCTCTTATTAAATCAATTAATTAAATCCTTTAAAAACACAAAATCAAGGGAAAAGGCATTAAAAGGAAACTTGCAATTTTTACATTTTAGTCACCAAACTAAAATGTCGACTTTCCAAAAATCATTTTCCAAAATTAGCTTCACTTTCCCTCAATATGAATTTAAAGAGGATTTTAGAAATTTTTCATAATTTTATCACATTCCGAACCAAGTTTTCCCTGAACCTCTCCCTAACTAACCCGGATCTCTAATTTAGCACCTACGAACCTCAAGTCGACCTTAAAGACGTCTAGGCCCAAAATCGGGGCATTACAATAAACGTCATATGTTGCAGTGTTTGCTATGAAAGTATCAAAATTGGTATATAGGTTGCGAAACCTTAAAAATATTTGAACTTTGAATTATAACATTTTCAGTTACAAACTAAACATCTATAACCTTTTCACTTTCCGTTCCCACTTATTTTTTCATTAAAAGTAGTGATAATTATGCCCTAGTTCCGTTACTTAATGTGGAGAATATATATATAGAAAAGCTGGACGGTTACCCTCAAAAGAAAATTAAAGCCCTTCTCACTCACTTGTGCGAACCGATTGGATTTCTCCTTTCCTTCTCTTCACAAACTTTAAATTGGGACTTTTCACTTTTTCTTTCACCCATTAATCCTTCTAAACACCATATGCTCCTCTCATTCGTTTTCAATTTCAATCTGCAGAATTCGAGGGTATTCTTGGAAACCCCATGTTTTTTTAAATAGCCTTGCAGTTTCTTTTGTTTTCATTTACTTTCCATGGATGAAAGTTCAATTTGAAGATATGGTTGCTACTGTTGATGGGTTTTATTAGATTTAGCAATGATTTTGTTTATTTTCTTACAGGAACCCTAAACTCAGTTCACTAAGAGACTGCTTCCAACACGAAAAGATATATTTCTGGAATCCCTGACTCTATTGAAAAACCCCTTGTTTAGTTTGGTTCTTCTTTGGTTTTCATTTACTTTCCATGGATGACAGTTGGTCTTGAATATTTGGTTGATATAATCCCTTGGTTTTTGTTTACTTTCCATGCATTTCAATCCCAACACTTTTTGTGCCTTAACTTTGAATTTTCTTTTGTTTTCAAAACATGGTTCATATAACTTTCCAGTTCCTATGAATTTTCTTTTGTTCTCACATATTATTCATTGATGGGGTTAGCCGATTTCTTAAATTTGTGATGTTGATCGACTTCCAAACAATTGCTTTATTTCTTTCAGTATCTCTAAACCCAAATCCCACAAAACTCTTCTTCACTCTACCCATTAACCATGCAGTAGGAAACCAAACATCAACGAACCAATGACCCAACACCCTCTTTTGATGATTCTTGTTTTAGAAACCTCGATGCAAAGATCAAATATTATAAACATTTCTACGGCAGACAAATTCGTAAAGAATGTGTTGTGGCCATGAATTTCCTTCAGAACGAAACCTTCAACTTTAAAATGTAGTCAACTTTCAAGAAATGGGGTTGGAATGCTTTTCTTAAAACCCAACCTCAGGTTTTTGAAAGACTTGTACGAGTCTTTTATTGTAATGCCACAACTGTAAAAGACCTAAATTCATCTGAGATCATTGCCATTGACTCTTTTGTTATGCGTAAGGAACTCTCTATCACCCCCAATCAATTGTAGATAATTTAGGTATTCAAAATCTATTCAAAAGTGCAAAGGGTATAGCCCCAAAAATCTTCCTTTTGAAGAGAGAATATTTCACCTTATCGTGTCATAGTGTTTTTAACCGTCCGGTGGGAAGGCAGGAACAATCCGAGCGATTGATAATTGGTGGCTTAACCAATATCAAACTGAGGTTGCTCCTAACATTGCCAAAATCATTTTCCTCCAGATAGTATCTGTTATCAGTAAGGGCCATGGGGCCTCAACCTCTCTTCCATATGCTTGTGTCCTTACACACATCTTTCAGAAGAATGATGTCAATTTTTCTTTGGACCCCATGTCCCTTTAAAGGAAAATATTAACAAACATTCAGCCTACAAATGCGGATACCACTTTGACGAAAAAGAAAAGCCTTGGATTTATAAGGACACAAATAATGCCGCCAACGGAGAAAATGAGGAAGAACATTCCCCTTTGACTGCTGAAAAAGAAACTACAATTCCAGAGGATGTTACGATAAAGTCACTGCTTGAGTACATGGTTAATTCTCATGACCATGTTGAGTCACAGTTAGCTGGCCTTCGTAACCACGCTGATTCGCAGTTCGTGCAGATTCAAAACCATGTTGATTTTCAGTTTGCTGAGCTTCGTAAGCATGCTGATTCTCAATTTGCTGAGATTCTCAAGGAAATGACCTCCCTTCGTCAAGAATTCAGTACCCACATGCTAGATTTTTTTGGAATTTTAGTATCATGACTTTTTCAACATGTTAATATTTCTTGGAATTTCATGCAGATTTTTTATGGACAAATTATTTTATTTCACTTACATTTCTACAAATTTGCATTGCTATTTTAATTTATTTTATTACCCACATTTATTTACTATTCTTATGATCCTCTCCACTTCCATCTCTGTTTAAGTTTTCCCTCCATATGTATTGGAATTCTGAAAATTCTAAATCATATGCCTAAGGAAATATTGTTCCATGTTGTTGTGTTAAGTTTGCACTTGAGTTTTTAAGTAATAAACGTTACTGTTCCAGTGTTTCGATTAAGGCGTTATTCTACAAATTTGTAGAGATGTTGTGCTTTCCATAAATGGATATAGAATGATGGATATTCAATCGATGTTGAAGAATTGAGAAATCGGGTACCACCCTTCTTCGCTGAAAAAAAGGGAAATTACTATTCATAATCCAAATTGCAGATGGATGAAGTAACAAGGTTGTAAAAAAAACTGGACAACTTTCAAGTCAGTGCAATGTTCTATAAGTCTGTTTTGAATAATCTTACGTTCTGATAAAAATTTTCATCTACGATGAGAACACAATCAAACTTACCTTTGCCACAAACAGAAACGTTTGGAAACCCTCATCACACTTTATCACTGTAAGCGTCAACTCATGTCAGGAATCTCTTAGTCAGAAAACGTTTGGAAACCCTTCTTCTCTTGTAAGGAATCTTAGTTGTAACAATAACTAAGACTTACGATACCCAAACATTTGCCAAATTTTAATCGATACTATTCGTCTATAATTAATTGATACTAATCGTCTAAAATGTTCACCTTCATTTATTGTTACATGTTCATACGTAATTGGGAGTATCCAAATGTATATAAGAGTTGCGCTACTTCTGACGGTAATGCCACCTTAAATGTTACAATATTGTGTAAGATTTAACGTTCTTATTCAATAATATCGAAATACGAAGTATAGTATCGATACTTTTCGATGCTAAAGCGATGTCGAACGTGTTAAACGATATACTCAGCTTTGATTAAGCTGGTTGACAACTCTCATTACATTTGGACATTTGTTTGAGGAACCCAGAGAAATATCATTACTAACACAAACATATATTAGATTAAAAAGCACGATATGAAATTAGATGCATACTTCATTGCTACTAAGATACCTTACTTCAGCTAAAATGAACGGAAGAAGACTCTGTTTCCGTGCTGTCGTAGTCTGTAGATATATTAGATGTGACGTTCAATTCCTCAATTATTTGTTCTTTCTCATGTCATCTCCTGGAATTACGTACACAAAAAGCGTCTACGTCTGCGGAAGGAGGAGAACCTCCTCGGATTCTTGATGAACTAACACCTTCATCAAATTTTACATACAACTCGGTGTTGGTACCCCTACATGGTTGTATCTCCTAAACATCTTGCGAAGGTCGCTTGCATTACATATTTGTAGCATGTAGTGAGCTTCAGGGTTGGGCTCATCGACGAGGATTTTGGCTTCCAATGAAGACAATTTCTTCCTTGTTGATTTGCTAACCTCCGTTGAAATCAACTCAAACAAATCATCCTTTTTGATGTTTCTGTTGAATGAAGTGATGATGTATGTTCCTAAAAAGAAAATGGTTGCAGAAAATCTTGCCATGATAATAAACAATTTCTTTAGACAACCCCCAATTCTTTCTTACAATGGTACACTAGAATATTTATAGAAAATTTGTAACATTAAAATTAGGGTTCGACACCTAAAATGTTATTGATATTCTGTTTGGGGTTCTGCACCTAAAATGTTACCGATATTCAATTTGTGGTTCGGCACCTAAAATGTTATTGGTACTCAATTTGGGGTTTGGACCGTTAAATGTTAATGAAATTCAGTTTAGGGTTCGACACTTAAAATGTTACAGGAAAATCAGTTTTGGGTTCAACATTTAAAAACTTACGGGCAAAGAGTTTGGGGTTCGTAACCTATAATGTAAATGAAATTCAGTTTTGCCTTCTGAATACAAAATATTGACGAAAATCAGTTTTTCGTTCGGACCCTAAAATGTTTATGAAATCCAGTTCTGATATCGGCAGCTAAAATGTTACCTAGGTTTCAGTTTGAATCTAAAATGTGAGTTAAATTCAATTTTTTGATCGGCACCTAAAATGTTACCAAGTTTGACGTTGGGGAACCTAAATTATTAGTGAGATATTGAACTTTTTAAGTTTGGTAAAACAATTTCATTTGCCACCTAAAATGTTACGGAAAAGGAGTTTCAGTGGTTAGGGAACCTAAAATATTACGACCTTATTCACTTTCTAAGTTCAAAGAGAAACAATTAACCTGGCAACTAAAATGTTAGAAAAAAACTGTTTAAGGGTCAAACATTTCATTAGCCAACTGAAAATCTGAACCAAAACATGTTTGAATTGGCTAGTAACTTGTAACTGGGAAAACCGGTGCCGCCGTATAGTAACCGCATTTTAACCTGCCGCACAACAAGCGTATCCACCATCTGCACTAGAAAAAAAAAATTAAAATAAATTTTACTTATCTTGCTGGATGGATCCCCAAACATCGGTATGTTTTCTTCTTCTTTCACCCACTGTATCCATTGGATCATGTTTATTTCCTTTTTCTTCATTTCTTTCTCTCTTTTTTGTTTTGGTTTAATCTCTTTTTTAAGCTCAATTTCTTGAGAAATGATTGAGTTCTTTCGAACATGTAAAGAAATGGGATTCTATGTAATGACATTACCTACAATGGGTTTCATGTTGTGGATTAAAAATTTTATAAAGAAAAATGGGATTCTATGTAATGCCATTACCTACAATGAAGACAAAATCAAATATGAGAGTAAACTGCAGGTTTTCGTTGTTTTCTGTAACTTTTTTTTTTTAAACAAACCTTCTTTTGATTTTCAATGTAATGTGAAAAAGAAAAAAGTACCACCATGTTTAACGGCTAACTATCTTAGACACTTGTTAGCCAACTAAGATGGGGATATTGAACAAAGCAAAATGAAAGAGAAATAAAGAAAAAGGAAATAAGCGTGATTCAATGAAAACAGTAGATGAAGGAAGAAGAGAACATACCTTGGAAATATTTTGAAAAAAACAAGTTTTAAATTCCTTTCACTGTAGCTAGACATTATTCTTTCTTGTTATTCATGATATTGATCCGATTCAATGTCATTGAAATGTAAGTCATTGCATTGAATTTACAAGCGACAAATTTATCCACTCACTCTTATTCCTCTCTTTTAATTATTTAATAAATCAGGTGATGACACATATCATTATTTGATTAATTTAAAAATTAATAATAAATAAAAATAATTTAATATTTTTGTTGATGTGTCATTATGTCACGTCAACATCTAGACACACGTGGACATGTCATGTTATAAAAATCAACTAAAGAAATTCAATCCAAATAGGGGTATGTCAAAAAATAAAATGTTAATGGCTAAAGTGGTAAAAAAAAATATAAACTAAAATAACCATTCATTCAAACGTTGGGGGGTTAATTTTGATATTATACCTAAATTTAATATGATGTAGTAATTACAATAAAATATTTGTGACTGATTGAACATGAAGCACATCAAAATACGATAAACATGAATATTATAAAAAATAACTACGATTTAGAAAATTGAGCATTGAATCAGTGAAACCAAACAAAATTAAGATTTAGAAAAAACTGGTAAATATCACAAATAAATAGAGTCTATTGCGGAAACTTAATAACAATAACAATAAGTAGAAACCTAATATCAACACAAAAAATATTTCAACCAAATTAACAAGCTAGGTATTTTCGACACCGAGAAAAAAAATAAGAAAAAAATGTCAAGAAATCTAGTGTTTCTCGTGAGTACAATGAGATAAAAAAAATTAAAATAAAATAAAAAATTTCTACCTTAGAACATATATTCCTATTTCTTTAAAAATGGTAAATAAATATGTTACACCCAAATCTGTCGCTTACGCACAATTTTAAAAATATCTTTCCATTTCTCCATATTTGGTGAACACAAGAGATGGTCATCAATAGTTACTTCTCTAAAGGAAGATTCCTTTGAAGACTAATGTTTCCAGAACACTTAGGTTGCCTGAGGACAAAACATAGCCATAAGCCTCTACACGATATCCACGTGCACAACATGCAAGGCTTAAATACTTAGAAGTTGGACCTATTTCTGTCGATCCATTCATAGACCATTGCTAGACGTAAAACTATCCAATCACCAACAGTCACAAAGGTTATAAATATCAGGCCATGCGAGGAGAGACGGTAAGTTAGATAAAGAGGGTAGTACCACTCTACTCTATCAGCTCAAGTCATCTTCATTATGGCTTTGACTTCCCAATTATTACCTACGAATCTCCGCCCCAAGTTTACATGGGGTGAACAACCTAAGCCCGCCCCCAACCACCTTGGCCTACTATCTCCACCTACCTTTTTGATGCCTCCTCATTTTGGCATCAACAATTGGTGCGGTGAACATGGAGATTCTCCCGACCAAGAAAACCATTCACGGCGGCTCTCCTGGTGGCAGTCCCAACGCAATAGAATTTTGCGACTGATGATGTTAATGGTCGAATCGATGATGACAATGAACTTCGAAAGCACCATAACTGCCATGCAAGCCTTTCTTTTTGGCCCTCGGCCAGAGAAAAATAGCAAATATGGGACGACAACTTCTCGCAACTCGCTTTTGAGGGGTGTGACGAAAGGGCGACGGGATGTCAACATCTCACCATATCCGTTAGCGAAGATTGGTTGTTTGATGAAAGTCTTGGACCATAAGGCAGTTGCTTCGCCCTGCCAATGGAACACCACATATCGTCTCATCACCACCGGACACATCGAAAACACTCTATGGGCACCTCACACACACTCACCAACAGTTCTTGCAACACGTATGCGAGGTGTAATCTCGAAAAGGTGTTGGAAAGTTTAGGAAAAGAGTTTTGATGTGAGTCCTCTTAATTCTGATTATCAATCGATGTTACAAAAAGATTCTTTTAATGACTTTTACAAAAGAGTTTTGATACAACATCTCCTATTAGATATATGCATCTACCTTATCATTATCCATATTAGGATAGTGTTGATCTAAACTACCCCAAAGTACAAAAGAAATATAACTTTTAATTCGACTATAATCTACACTCTCTCTCAAGTTGGAGAGTATATATTATATAGTCCTAGCTTGTATGTAAACTCATCAAAGGTTGCTCTTGGAAGTGCCTTGATAAGTATGTCTACGAGTTGACCTTTGGACGATACAAAGCTGAGTTTCATCATTCCACTATTAAGCTTCTAAGAAATAAATTGTCGATCTATCTCTACATGCTTGGTTCTATCATGATAAACTGGGTTATTAACTATACTAATGACAGATTAACTATCATTGTATAATTAAAATAAATTTATTTTCATTAAAACTCAATTCAATAAGAAACCTTTGTAATCATATTCCTTCACACATTTCATGTGCAATGGCCCTATATTCTACCTCAACATTTCTCTGAGACACCACCGACTACTTTTTATCCTCCAAGTAATCAAATTACCCTATACAAATGTGTAATATCCACTGTTAGATCTTCTATCGGTTAATTTCCCAGCCCATCTTGAATCACATAAAACTTTAACTTATCTATCTTCATTATTCTTGAAAATGAAGCCATGACTAGGGGTTATCTTTAAGTACTTTAAAAATCTGTTGACAGCTTCAAGATGTTCTTTTCTGCGATTACTCATATACTGACTCACAATACTAAAAGAGAATGCTATATCAAGTCGAGTAAGGGACATATAAATCAATTTTCCAGCTAACCATTGATAAAGTCTTTTTTTCATAGGACTTCCCAGTTCATCCTTCTTTAATTTAATATTAAATCGCATTGGAGTTTCAGCTAGTTTGCATCCCTTCATCTTTGATTCGACAAGTAGATCTAGGATATACTTTCTTTGATTAATAACTAAACCAACTTTTTTTTCTTGCAACATCCATTCCAAGGAAATATCTTAGAGTACCAAGATCCATGGTTTCGAATTCACTAGCTAGCATTCTTTTTTAATCTTCCAATTTCTTCAAAGTTATCCCTAGTGATTATGGGTGTTCAAAAATACCCGACCGGTTGACCTGACCCGACGACCCGAACCTAAAAATGTCAGGTAATCTTATAAAAAAAATTACCCGACCGGGCCGGGTACTCGACCCGGTAATTTTTCCGATACACGGGCCGGAAGTTTTCCCTTATCGGGTACCCGACCTGATAATTTTTAATATATATTTTTTATATTTTAAATTATAATTTAATTTTAAGTTTCTTAATATTTTTACTCTAAAACTAAATTTAAATCCCTAAATTTTTTCTATGTTTGTATTATATACTTTTAAGTTTTAAGTTTAAAACTTTTTAAAAATATTTTTGTGTTTAATATGTGATTTTTTTAAATTTTAGAATTAAAAAAAATAAAAAAATACAAACCGGGTATCCGGTACCCGATTTTCTGGGTACACGAGTAGCAGATACCCGGGTGTAACGGGCCGGTAAAGTAAGTACCCGACAATGAACACCCCTACTAGTGATGATGACATCGTCAACATGAACAATGAGAATATCTTTCTTCTTGCCTGAACCTTCCTTAATGAACAAGGTGTGGTTAGTTTCGCACTACTTATATTCGAATTTCAAAATGACTTTTTTAACACGATCGAACCAACCCTAGGGGACTGTTTTAAGCCATACAGTGATTTCTCAAGCTTGCAAACTTTTCTATTTTTCAGAATGATTCTCCAATCCCTGTGGAATTTCCATATAAACTACTCTTTCAAGATTTCCATTCAAGATTGCATTCTAGATGTCAAGTTGATGCAATTTCCAATCTTTATTCATAGCTAAAGACAATAGAACTCTTATTATGTTTAGCTTAACTACTGGTGCAAAAGTCTCCTTGTAATATATTCCATAGAATTGATTAAATCCTTTGGCTACCAACCTTGTTTTGTAGCGTTCAATACCATTATCAGATTTATATTTGACAGTAAAAACCCACTTACAGCCAACTAGTCTTTTTCTTGGTGGAATTTTTGCTAATGTCCAGGTTTTGTTGCTTTCTAATGCCCTTATTTCTTCTTCAACAACCCTCTTCGAATTAGGATCTTTCATTGCCTCATCATCTGCCTTCGGAATAAAGGTGTCGTCAATACTAAAAGTAAAAGCCTAGAAAGTAGGCTTTAGATTTCCATATGCCACAAACTTCTAAATGGGATGAGTTGTGCACCTCCTTACACCATTTATTTGAGCAATATGTAATTCATCAGTATCAATAAAAGGAACATGAGCAATATTATGAGAATTTTCCATACCTTTCAAACTTTCTAAGGCTTTAGGAATCGGGTCCAGCTCCTGGCAGTTTTTAGGTTGAGTTGTGGTCTCTCTATTGGGTCTTTTTCTCTTTTTATAGACATTAAGCTCTCTATTTTCGAGTTGTACATGTTGTTGATATGGTTGGGTTCTTTGTGGGGTGTAAGGTGAACTTGGTGGTTCCAAGATAGTAGGTTCATTTTCTTAAATAAGAGTATGTTCAGAAGAAATGAAAATAAGGGTATAATCAGGCTATAAAACAGTAGAAATTTTAGTATTGGGAGACAAAATATGATAGAAATTATCGAGAATTTAAAATTTGGAGGAAGGTAAGATATATGGAGGTATAAGTTCTTTTACTGACCCGAGAGTAACATTTGTTGCCCTTCTTAGTGGAAGAATAAACTAGGAAAATAAATTTTAAAGCTCTAGGATCAAGTTTTGACCGAGAGTGGGGATAAATATGGACCAAAACAGTACACCCAAGCACCTTTGCTAGAATATTAGAAGAAATGGGTTGGAAACTCGAAAAGAACTTAAGGAATAAATTTATAGGTGTTTGAAACTTAAGAGGTGTACTATATTTTCTGTTTATAAGAGAAGTGGCTGTGAGAATGGCTCCCCCCCCCCCCCCCCCCCCAATAAAATTTAGGACATTAGTAGAAAATAATAAAGATTTAGCCACTTCTAACAAATGCCTATTATTTCTCTCGGTAATACCATTTTGCATTAAATGTTATGCAAGGATTTATAAAGAATGAGGATGCTTATGTGCACCAATATAAGTTTGCAAAAAGGAATGTCATAGTTGCCAAGGGAAATGTTATTTGCATATGAAATCGGTTCATTAAATGCATAATAAAAATAGTAAGTAAATGTATTTTAAATGATTATATTTGGCTATGTGACACTCTAAAAAGGTATCGTATATAATTGACAGGCCATAGGGTTAAAAGTGCACTATAAAATATAAGTCGACCGCCTTGTGGCTTTAAGGTAATTGAAAGACATTATCAGGGCTGATGAAATCTGTGGATTTGAGCTAATTGAAAGACATTACCCGGGTTGGAGGCAAGAAGGAAAAATGTGATTGAAAGAAATCACTAGGTAATCCGAGTATCCGTTGAGATTTATAAAAGAATTATAGTTTAATACGAGTCACACTAATTGCCAATATATGAGGATATAAAGGAAAAGCAAGAATGAAAGCATGATGCATATGATTTGAATAAGCATGACATGTTTTGCAAGAATGAAAGTGTGATGTATATACTTTGAACAAGCATGATTTGTTAAATGCTTTGAGAATAAAAAGATTGGAATGAAAGCATTATTTACTATGATGCATATATTTTGAACAAGCATGGGTTGTTTAAATGCTTTGAGAATGAAGGGTTTGAAATGATTTAAAACGGTTTTCTAATATTGGTCTTGGTTTAGAAAATGCATTGATGTTTAGCTTTTTGAGCGCACTCACTAGGCATTATATGCTCATGCTCTTGTTTCTTTCATCAATGCAGTGAATTAAGCAAGTACGAGATTGTGGTTCGTGGCAAGGAATGATTCCAAGACAAGCGTATAAAGAATATGTTTATGTTGTTTCACTATTTGTAATAAGGCAATGTGGGATAATTATTGGGGTGTTTTGTTGTCTATAACACGTGATTATTTGGTTGAAGTTTGTATTATTTGGTTGATGGCATTAAATAATGTTAATGAAGTTGATTATGTTTTTGAATGCAAAGTATCAGGGAAGGACCGAGGGGGGTGTTGGGGGGCAACCGCCCCCCCCCTAAAATTTTGAAAATCATATATGATTTAGAAAAAATTTAGAATTTTTCTATGTATTTTCTATTAAAAATATATTTTTGCCCCCCTAAACTTTTATAAGTTCGCCCCCTAGAAATTTATAGGTTCGTCCCCCTAACCTAAAGTCCTGGGTCCGTCCCTGCAAAGTATAATTGACAAGTTTATAGCATGTTGATGATGAGATTTTGATTAATCTAATATCGGAAGATTTATGCTTTAATATGCAATGTTATGCAAATAATGGTTGGATGCTTATGGTTGTACTTTGGATGCTTGGGCAAGTTTTTAATGGCATGTGTGATTGTTTGATGACATGCTGATTTAATTTCAAGTTTTTATTTGTATTTTGAGTATGTTGATTTTATGTAATTAGGAAGCATGTCTCTAGATTGAGTAATGGTTGATGAATACATGATTTTTGGTTTACATGTTCTTGTAAGCATGCTCTATATGTGGTTTATGTTTAGGTAACATGATAGATTGATCGGAGCATGTTTGGTATAGAATAGAGTTGAAAAACCAGGCAAAATGGGTCTTATAGACCTGCCCGTATCGGTACGGTACCCTCTGAATCGGTATATAGAGTCGTCCTCAGGCCTGGGAAGTGAATTTTAAGTCTGGGTATTGGTACATGGCGAGCCGTACCGATACCAAAGTTGGATACTGGAAAGCTCGTATTGGTATGTAGCTTTGTGTAACGGTACACCCCTTCATACCGTATCGGTATGGAGCCCCGAGTACCGATATGCATGGTTGTATTGGCAGTTGATTTTATGTTGTAGTTTGCTTTCTTTATAAAATAGTCCTTGAATGTTTGCATATCAATTGGATGAGTTTGGATGATCCGTTTGAGCTGAAAATTCACATGTGTGCATGAAACATGACTAATTAAATATTAGTAAATCAAAATTTGATTAAGTCCCTGTAATTATTCAGATTTTCAATTTGGTCTTTAAAATGTTTATATGTGCAATTGAGTTTCTATCCGGTGTCATTTTCGAATGAGATTTTAAATGTTGCATGCATGTACACCATCGGACTTAATAAATCATCTAGATTAGTTAAAAATGGACCATAATTCGTGTAAGATAGTTCAGGCTTGCTTCGGCAAACCTAATGTGATATTCTTGGTTCGTGTCTAGTGACTAGGCCAGGTCGAGGGGATTACAAATTACCCCTTTGAAAAAACCTAATTCGATTTTAGGGATTAGTTAGACAAAAAAAATAGATTTTAGAGACTGATTTGTATTAAATTTGAAGCTTAGTGACCTTTTTATAATGTAGGTATTTAGTAGGACTTAATCTTGTGATTTACCCTTCTTCATCAGGTTTTTAAACCCTAGCCTTTTCTGATTCTTTTGTGTTGCAACCTCCATCGCCTCTCCCAAAATCTCTCTGAAATAACCCCTTACGATTGTGTCTGATCAAGCTCCAATGAGCCTCTCAAGGCCAACTGTATCGCATACCACATGTATCATTGTGATCACCTTCTCATCCCCAACAAAACCCACCCCTCGTCGTTCATCTTTTGTGAGAGAATGGAGTGAAACCGTTTGTGAAGCTTCTCATAACTTTTGAAAGTTCTCATTAATCTTCTCAGAAGTTCAAAAAAATAGTTATAGTCCATTTAAAAAAATAAAATTAAATCTTCATTTAAAAAAATATTTAAACCTCTATTTTAAAAGAAAAATTAAATTGACCTCGTACACTCCTTTACCAAGCTCCGTCATTGCATTAAAATCCTAATCTTACAAGTGAGGTTATTCCCTCAAAGGGACCCCGAGGAGTTCGAGAAGATCATCAAGGCTTGCACTCTCAAGACTCAAGACGGCCCCAAGTGCTCTCACCACACACAATATTGACTCTTCAATTAAAAGAAAAGAAACACCTCTAGCATATTTTTCAAACCCCATCCTAGACGTAACCAAAACCTCTAGGAGTTTTCAAGCCCAGGGATGGATTTACATAGAGAGCGAGAAGGGATTGTGTTCCTTTGAATTTTTTTATATAATAGTGTGATAATAGAGTCGTCACCGGTCCCTTATATTATATTAGGCGAACCAAAACAAACAAACCAAAGATTACGAAATCTCGAGGGTTCGGGGGCACGGTTACGTGTGGGGAAGGATTAACACCCCCACAACGCCCGCAGAACGACGCTTACCAGATCACTAATATTTTCCTTAGTAACCCAAATGAATGCTTGCAAAGATTAATGCAAAAATTCACAAAGTTTTAAAAGTGAACCAAATTTGCTTACGGTTGAGGAAACCCAGGTCAATTTCAAACGCGGTGTGATTAAGGATTAATCCCTAAAATCTAAAAATATAGTCTCGCATAGGAGTTTTAACCATTCCCCAAATGTTAGGGGAAAGCCAAATTAACCCTAATTAAGAAAATATTTCGTTTTTCATGTTACAAGGAAAATCCTTTTAAATGGCATTTTATGTACTTATTAATTCTCATGTGTGATTTAATGTTCAAAAATTAATTATTATTTTCTTAAAAGAATGTGTTTATAGAAACTAATCCTAAAAAGACCTTATTTAATTACTTATAATTAAGGGAAAATCATTTACTTTTCTAAAAGATTACCTAAAAACGTCTTATTTAATTATTTACAATTAAGGGGAATATTTATTTACTTTTTTTAAAATTTACCAAGTGAGTTATTAGGAGACAATTTAAGGAACCTAAACCTAAGGCATTAATAGCTAATTTATATTATTAGGAAACTAACTTACATGGCAAAAACTTAATTAAGTTATCTAAAGCTTATTAATTATTACATTACAAGGAAAACTAGCGTAAGAGTATATTTTTTATAATTAATTTACTTAAGAGTTTTTTTTGTCATTTTTATGAAAATTATATTATTATATATCTTATGTTAACCGAAAGTTAAACTTAATTAGGTGACATAATTACCAATTAGATTTTTTATAAAAAAACAATAGAAGTTAAATAACACAAGAATTAAATTGCAATAAATAAAAATTAAAGGACTCAAATTTAAATTTTAAAAACTAAAGTGAAAAAATGCAGACAGTAGGGGCTGCAATGTAATTTTGCCGAACATGGGTATGAGTCAAGCCGTGAACCACCTTGCATCGTCGCACCTGCCGCCGTGTGTGGACGCTGCTCTCCGGTAGCGTGTCGCTCTGCTTCTGCTCCTGGCTCCGATGATGCCGACGGCTCCGCCTCCCAGTGATGGCAACTCCTCCGCGCGCTTGGTTTGGTGAGAACTCGCACCCTTTTCCTTCCAATTCGAATCGAAATAGTAGAAAAATATATAAAAAACCAGAGTTTGGGTATGGAAAATACCTCAAAAATCAACTATAGCTTGTATTGCTCTTGAATAATGTTTGTACATCTGCTTTTGTATGGTGTGTGTGATGTTTGATGTGTGAATTATAAAATCCCTAAAAACCCTAAAATAATTTACCCATTAATGCTAAATCATTTTTTTCGGAAAGAGAATAGTGTCTTTACTTGGGAATTAAACCACTTTCCTTACATACAAAATGATCTTAAATTAATTGGAACAAATAGGGAAAACCTAAATTTGACTTTGATTACAAATAATCAATAAATTAATTAAAAATTTGTAATAAAAATCAAATTCTCGTATTGGACCCGTATCAAGTTTTTTGCGCGCGCTGTCTTCAGTAAAATGGAGATATCTTGAGCTCTCGGTGTCATAGTAAGGTGTTTCAAGATGCGTTGGAAAGGAAACTAAAAGACGGTCAGTTCTTAAGAAGAGATCCTGGCCCAAATATGCTCGGAACGTAAAGAAAATTCGTCACGAGTCCACTGTCAAAATTCCTTGCATATCACTTGACTTCCCATATATGTTGGACAAAATCTCTTGTAATATTCCCATATCTGACATGATTAGGATCTTGTGTGATATGAAAGAAATACATTAGTAATGATATAATTGAAAATAAAAATAATATATATATATATATATAGAAAAACAAAATGGGCTGAATGGGCCTTTATTTATATACATGGACTTTTTTTATTTTATAGTGGACTCTTTTTATATATTTTTGCTTATTGGGTTTAATAATAATAATAATAGTAATAATAATAATACATATACACATGAAAATAATAAAAATAAAAAGGGGTTCGGATAAAATTAGGTGACTACAACTGCCCCTCTTTGCTCATTCCGATGAAACGAGAATAGGACAAAGAACAAAAGGCATTGATTTTATCCGACCGAGAAGCATATCGAGCACCATTCCTTCAAATACGACTTTGATCCTTCAAACCTTAGGACACCAAGCCAGAAAGATGATCTACTCCTTTGAACTTGAGGAGAACAAATCAAACGATACTTATTCAAATCTGAGATAATGACTCCGATCCTTTGAACCCGGGGACACCAAGTCAGAAAGATGACCTACTTCTTTGAACCCGAGGAGAACAAATCGAACGATGCTTCTTCAAATCTGAGATAACGACTTCGATCCTTCAAACCCGAGGACACCAAGTTGGATAGATGATATGCTCCTTCGAACCCGAGGAGAACAAATCGAAACTCACTCCTTCAAATATGAGGTAGTACGAAAACATGACTTTGATCCTTCAAACCCGAGGACACCAAGACAGAAAGAATGATCTACTCCTTCGAACCCGAGGAGAACAAATCGAATGATGCTTTTTCAAAATTGAGGAAAATATAACTCTGACCCTTCGAACCCAAGGATACCAAGTCGAAAAGATGATCTACTCCTTCGAACCCGAGGAGAACAAATCGAACAACACTCCTTCAAGCCTGAGGAAAATATGACTCTGACCCTTCAAATCCGAGGACGCCAAGTCGAAAAGATGATCTGCTCATTCGAACCCGAGGAGAACAAATCGAACAACGCTCCTTCAAACCTAAGTCAGCGTAAAAAACTCTGATCCTTCGAACCCGATGATACTGAGTTAGAAATTGAATTACTCTTTCGTACTTGAGGAGAACAAATCAAACCCCCACTCCTTCAAACCCGAGGTGGTGTAAAAAATATTGGCTCCTTCGAACCTGAGAAGAAGAAAGAAAAGCATCCTTAAGAAATGACATAATTTAAGAAATTCTTTTGGTTTTAAAGAAAAACATCCTAAAGCAAGGATAAAATTAAGAAATTATTGTGTTTTAAGAAAGACATCCTTAAGAAAGGATAGAACTAATAAATTATTTTGTGTTTTAAGAAAAAAACATCCTTAAGCAAGGATAGATGTAACCCCCTCGTCCCGGTCTGGTCAGATGACCGGTCCAAGTGGGCCACACGGGGAAAACCGAGTGAAAACCTCTAAGGATTCCCCCTCGGTTAACGACCCTAAAATTTCTTTTAACTTTAATCTTGTCTAGATGCACATTTATTCCCTAAGTGGAGCATAACAGCGGAAGATACAATCAACGGAACATTCACCGACCAAACTAAGCAAAAACAGTCCATTTTACTTCATTACAGCAGGCCGTTTCGAAACGCCCCTAGGGTGTTCCGAAACGCCTTGACTTAGTCAACGGCCCTGGGTCAACCATAAGGTAACCGTTCTGAAACAGGGGTGACCCGTATTGGAACGACCTTGACGGTCAATATCTCGTGATCAACGAGATTTGACCGTTTCGAAACACCAAAGGCCCGTTTCGGAACGGCTACATCTCGCCAATTTCTCAAAATTCCAGTAGCAAAAACGTTCCGAAACGCCCTCATCCGTTTCGAAACGGCAGGCCATTTTCAAAGGGACCGTTCCGGAACAGGGGGACCCGTTCCGAAACGCCCCCTGTCTGCAGACTCGTCTGGGCTGTTTTGAGGCACAAGGGTGCCCCAAAACACCACCAAAACACCATACAACAGCTAAGCAAAGCAACTTAGGGGATAACGACTATACTAGCATGCTTCAACATGATTTAGACATGTCCAACACTAAAGCAACAATCCACAACATGCATTCATTCTAACAACATTCAAACACATGTAAGAACTCTTAAGGCATAGGCTAAAATCCAAAGTAAGCAATTAGGCATGACTTACAATTCATCATGGCAACACAAACCATGCAAAAGAAGGATATAAGGGAATCCATACATGCTCTCAAACAACCAACAACTACTCATCAAAGCCATACATGTCCCATTGCTCAAACTATTACATGTCTAACATTTAAAAACCATACTTGATGATCTCAAGCCAAAAACCACACTTGGAGCCTTCCACTTGCGCGAGCAACCCACGAGCTAAGGATCTGCAATGTTGAACAAAGAGAGCGTAAGCAATGATGCTTAGTGAGGGTGGCTCTAAAAACAAACCTCAACATTGCAGGGTCCGAGCACGATCTAGCCAAGGTAACCACAATCATACCAAGGGTCCACAAGATAAATTGCATGAACAACATATCACATATATGCCATAACCATGAGCTCAACACTACCATACATGTAATCACATTTAAACATCCAATCAGCTCATATATCTCAACACATTGATACACATATCAATCAACATTGGCACCTAGTTAAGACTCAAATACGCGGATAACCGTTGGAACTCACCTCCAACAACATAACCATTACCTGACGGTGGGATTACACTCATCACCGGTCTCGCGGAGGGGATTCCACTCATCCTCACGCCCCGTCGATGGGATTCCACTCATCACCCACTATATTTAAATACCATTTCCGGGCGTACCCGTACTCCTCCTTGGTGACTCAACGCCACCAAGGCCACGCGCGACTTTTGACTCATGTGTACACACTAACATCCTAATGATCGATCATTTGTATTTAAGTTTACTAGTGCCAATATTTTACTCGTTCCACATTACTCATTTCAATCATTTCCGTGCTTAGCACGTACTCACCATGAATACAATCATGAACCAACACCATGCATGCATTAAGCAATACAAATCATGCCTCATCTCACATGCATAATACAATGTATATAAGCATTCATATCACAACACATACGAGGCACATACATTCATACATTTAAGTTCATCCAAGGACTCTAGATCAAGCTTAGGATTAGGCTACCACCCTAATCCTAACTCTAGGTGGGTCTACCAAGCCCAACCTAGTCCATATACTCGAACCAACCAATTTAAAACCATTTAAGACAATTAACCACTCACCTAAACTTCCAAGCACAAGACCAAGCAAGCGACCGTTCTTCAAATTCCCGGATTCTCTTTCAAAGCTTCACCGACGCCCAAACTCGGTTCTAATCAACCTCAAGCACAAACAAAACATTCATAATCAATATCTCATCAACGGAAACAACCCGGATCAACACTTCAAGCACCCAATACCCAAAACAAGTCCCAAAAACAGAATTTCCGAGCTGCCCTTAAAGCTCACCAATACCTTCCAATTCAAGCATCCAAATAACCATCAAACACACCCAAAACAGCCCTCATATATAACACTAACATCAGCCCTCTAAAACCAACATTGAAACACCCGAGAAACCATTTTAAAACCCTCCCAAAACCCCCTTGGTACCCAACTCCGAAAATTGATTAAAATTACTTGGAATTCACATGTATCATACCATTTGACCTCTACATAACTTATCTAAACATATTAAATCAACACATTTACTTTAACAACATAAAGCTTTCATTTTTAATCCCAACTCCCAAAAATTCCATTTTCTAAAACTCCCACGAAAATGAAAATAGAGAGTACTTTTAAAGAGGGGAGGATGAGGGGAAGTCAAAAACATTCTTACCTTTCGATTTGGAGCTGAAATGAAGAAGAGAGGTGATGGAATAGTAGATTGGGGAGGGGGAGCTTTACTCACGTTGGGAAGTCTGGAAGAGGAAGACAATGAATAGCAAATGGGTTGGGGTTTTTTTGTTTTGTTTTAAATTTAAAAGTCCAATGACCCATTTGCCCTTAATGAAATGGAGCATTTACAAGGGAGGTAAATTCATGGTTGAATGTGGTTTAAATCTTAAAACGTGTTTAACCCGAATTGATTAATTTTGAAAACAACTCGAAATATTATTTAGAGTATAAAACCGAGCCCAAAATAATATTAAAATATTACTTTCACCTAACCCCTAAACCCGGGTGTTACAACTCTCCCTCACTTAAGGAATTTCGTCCCCGAAATTACCTGGTGGAAACAGATACGGAAACTGCTCAACCATATCCGCTTTCCTCTCCCACGTGGCCTCTTCCACACCTCTATGTCTCCACAACACTTTGACCAACTCTATGGTCTTGCCACGCAACACCTTGCTGTCAGAAGCAAGTATCTCAACGGGCTCTTCATTATAGGACAAATCCGGATTTAACTCTATCTCCTCAACGGGCATCACATGAGAAGGATCCGATCTATATCTCCTAAGCATAGACACATGAAAGACATCATGAATCTTCTCTAACTCAGAAGGTAACCTCAACCGATAAGCTACAGGCCCAATCCGTTCAACTATCTCATACGGACCAATGAACCTCGGACTCAACTTGCCCTTACGGCCAAATCTCATCACCTTCTTCCACGGAGATACCTTCAGAAACACTTTCTCACCCACTGAGTACTCAACCTCTTTCCTCTTCAAGTCTGCATAAGACTTCTGACGATCGGAAGCTGCTTTCAAGCGGTCACATATCAACTTCACCTTTTCTGTGGTTCCCTTAAGCAAGTCTGGCATAGGTAACAATCTCTGACCTGTCTCAGCCCAACAAATCGGAGTCCTACACCGTCTACCATACAAAGCCTCATAAGGTGCCATCTGAATACTAGACTGATAACTGTTGTTGTAGGCAAACTCAACCAACGGTAAGTGTTTCTCCCAAGAACCCTGAAAATCAATCACACAACAACGAAGCATGTCTTCTAGAATCTGTATCACTCGCTCTGACTGCCCATCGGACTGCGGATGATAAGACGTGCTGAAATGCAGACGACTACCCAAAGCACTATGCAAGCAATTCCAGAACCTCGAGGTGAATCTAGGATCCCTATCTGAAACTATAGACTTCGGAACTCCATGAAGTCTCACAATCTCACGAATATACAAGTTTGCCAACTTGTCTAAGGAATCTGTAGTGTTCACTGCTAAGAAGTGAGCACACTTAGTGAACCTATCCACAATCACCCAAACTGAATTCTTCTTCGAAGGAGACAAAGGCAACCCCGATACAAAATCCATGGTGATTCTCTCCCATTTCCATTTCGGAATCTTCAAAGGCTGTAGCAAACCTGAAGGAACCTGATGTTCTGCCTTCACTCTCTGACAGACCATGCAACGGCTCACATACTCGGCTACATCTCTCTTCAAACCAACCCAGAAGTAATCACTCTTCAAATCTCGGTACATCTTGGTACTACCCGGATGCATAGAAAAGGGACTCGAATGTGCTTCACTCAGAATCTGACGTCTCAACTCAACATCTTCTGGTACAACAATTCTATCTCTAAATCACAACAGACTCTCACCACTGAAATTGTACTCAGTCGGTCTTCCTTCGGCTATGTCTTGAACATGAGGGACTAGGCTCGCATCTTGCAACTGTTTCTCTCTAATCAACTGAATCAAAGGAGGCTTTACTTGCAACTCGGTGATCAAACCACCATCATCGGACACACTCAATCTAGCAAACATAGCTCTCAACTCCACGGCCACTTTTCTACTCAAAGCATCGGCTACTACATTTGCTTTACCCGGATGGTACTCAATGGTCAAATCATAGTCTTTTAACAACTCTAGCCATCTTCTCTGTCTCAAATTCAACTATTTCTGTGACATCAAGTATTTCAAGCTCTTGTGATCGGTGTAAACTATACACTTCTCACCATACAAATAGTGTCGCCAAATCTTCAATGCAAAAACAACTGCGGCTAGTTCTATATCATGAGTAGGATAGTTCTTCTCATGAATCTTCAACTGTCTAGAAGCATAAGCAACAACTCTCCTATCTTGCATCAGAACACATCCTAAGCCTACATAGGAAGCATCACTGTAGATCACAAACTCCTTACCTGAAACAGGTTGCACTAATACTGGAGCATTCGTCAAAGCTTCTTTCAATTTCTCAAAAGCTTTCTGTCTTGCATCTGACCATTCAAACTTGACTCCTTTTTGCAACAACTTAGTCAAGGGAGCAGCTACTCTAGAGAATCCATCAACAAACCTCCTATAGTAACCGGCTAATCCTAGGATTCTGCTTACTTGACTTCTTGTATTCCTGGTCAATACAAAGATACATGAAAATTTTTTCGAAGTCGCATTTTTGGATTCTGCTTACTTGACTTCTTGTATGAATGCTTTATGATAATATTATGGTTAAGATGATGCATGAGCATGGCATGTGATGCAAGGATGCGTACATTCATGTAAACTCATGATTAATGGAGATTCATAGATGCATGGAATTCTTTTTAGGATTTTCTTCTTGATTTCTGCCTTTAAAGTATTAAATCAATCTTCATGCCCAGAAAATTGTAAAATTAGTATTTGATTTTGATATAAAAAGAGCTTAAGGACCAATTTGTAAAATTGGATAAATTTTTAAGTATTCAAAAAGTCTCACAAAATTACAAGGATTCGAACTTTAAATTTTTCTAAGTAAAAAACATAAACCCCAAAAGTTTTCTAAGTATCGATACCCTTTTTAGCTACTGGAAAAAACTTTTTTTAACTTAATAGCTAAAAGGTACCGATACAGGTATGTCTGTTTCGGTACGACCTTCAACCTGGGAATTTTGTTTAGACTATAAGTATCGGTACGGGTCTTAGCGTACTGATACATGGTGTTAAGATTTTCAAAATCTTTGTAATTATTTTTTTATCGTTACCTTTTCAGTTGTTCGAATCACCAAACTTTGAAAATTGTTTAAACCATACTGATACTCCCCTTAGGCATACCAATGCAATTTTTCATGGACTTTTACCTTAGATTCCAGTGAGCAAAAATCGTACCGATACGGCCTTTTCGTATCGATATGACTTTGTAAATTTCACTCTTCGTACCGATACACCCTTACACATATTGATACCACTTTGTACATCAACTATTTCTTCTTATGGCAGGTACCGATACGATAGCTCGTGTACCGATACCGAGGGTTGGCAGACTGCATTTATTGCAAGAAAGATGGATTCCAACGGCTATATTCAATATCTCAACCACCCAAATGGTTAGAAATCAATGAGAGGGTATATAAACAAGTCTCCAAATCTACAACAACAATAATTGAACAAGTCTTAAGCATTCAAGCACAAATCCAACAATCTTGAGCCTATTAGAGTCAAATATTTGTAACCCAGTTGAGTGATCTTTCTTGTCATCATTTTTATTCAAGTTTTTTGGTTGAGTGAACTTGTAATTGGGCAAACAAACTACCTTTGAGTAGATTTTCAATTTTCTATTCAATTCCTTGTAAAAGAGAGAGCTTGATCAAAGATTTAGGCAGAAAGCTTTGATTGTGTAAAGGGTTGCCTCCTTAGCCTAGAAAAGGGGAAGAAATTCATAGTGAATTTGTGAAAATTTTTAGTTGGAAGATAAGTTATTGGATTTAAACCTTGTTAGAAGGTTGAACCACTATAAATCATTTGTGCCTCATTTTTTACCTTTCTTTTTGCTTCCCTTCATTTTTAAATTGCCAATTCACCCCCTCTTGGCCAAAACACTTCGATTGATCATCCTAACAATTGATATTAGAGTCTCACTCATTGGAAGGATTAACATCCTCTTGAGACAATCCAAAGGTGATTCAATCAACTAGAAGTCAAGTCATGGCCTCTACTTCTAGGAACAACCTCTACAAGTCACAATCCATCACCAAACCTCCTTATTTCAATAGTGATAACTATACCTATTGGAAGAATAGGATGAAGCTCTTTTTGGGAATGTTGTAGAAGAAGGGTCATTCATTCCTAAGACAAGACAAGAATATACCGATGATGATTGGAGGAAGATACAAGTCAATGACAAAGCTATGCATATCTTGTTTTGTGCTCTTGGACTAGATGAGTATTCCAAGATGTCTTTTTGTACAAGTGCAAAGGAGATATGGGACAAGCTCGAGACCACCTATGAAGGCACCAACAATGTCAAGGAGACCAAGATTGGACTCCTCAACTTGAGCTATGAGAACTTCAAAATGGAGCTAGATGATGACATTACAAAGATGTTCAATAGATTCTCCGTAATCATCAATGTGCTTATGGGTCTAGGAGAAATCATTTCGGAAGACAAGCTCATTCGAAAGCTCATCTACTCCCTTCCTGAGTTATAGAATGGAAAGAGGATCACTATTATCGAGGCCAAGGATCTCAAAACCTTGAAGCTCGATGCTCTCATGGGGTCTCTTGTAGAGTGTCCATGAGTTCTATATTTTGCACACATTCCTGCCCTTATTATTGTTGTTCTTAAGCTTAGTTAGGCATAATTAACTGCATGTCATGCATTATAATAGTATTTCTTCTTTTACCATGCTTTTATTAAATATCTTATATTTGGTAGAGAAAAGGTATTGTTTTAGTTAGTTTTCTATTTCAGTGCTGGTTGATGATCAGAGGAAGAGAGGACATGAAAGCAGGGAGCAGAAGGAGAGGTACTGAAGCAGTTCTAGATGTCGCCACTGCAGAATGTCGCCGCCAAGGATGTTGCCGCCGCAGAATGCCACCCAGATGGCAATACGCCGACATAGTCAAGATGGGTCTCGTTTGATAGAGGACATTTTTCTGAGTCCATTGAGCCCAATCTTGAATTTTTCTAGGGCCTGGAACGGAGCATAGAGCTGATCAAGGATTGATAAGTAAAGTAACTTATCTTTACTTGCTGAACAAGGATTTCTACTCCAAGAAGGACTTAGACTAGATCTTTGCCAATGTAAACCTCATGTATTTAGCAAATCAAGCACAAAGATAGAGATAGAGAGAGATAGAGAGAGGGAGTCGGCTATGTTCTAAATTCCTTAGGGATTAGGTTTTTGCTTGTAAAGTAGTTGTGAGAAATGATTGTATTAGGTTAAGTTGTTTTGCAATAAATATTCCAAGTTTAATTAATCCATTGTTCTTCATTCTTTTAATCTTTCTACACCAGTCGTTTGAAAGAATCTATTTTTCGGGCACGAAAGTGCAAGGCTCACGAAAGGGTTAAGTACGGTCACAACGGGAGGCGTGACTAACTTGGTTCCACACTAGTCTACAAGTTTCAGCAGCTAAAAGGGATCACTAAACGAGTTGACTGATTTGGTTCCACACTAGTCCTCAAGTTATCAATCTCAAGCATCCTAACTTGGAAATAGGAGGGATCATTGTCGACTATCCTGCCGAGCTTAGAGTATCTGCCAGACTTGCCGCTAGGACGTCTTTCCATTCCACCTACCGAGAGAGTACACACCCCTACAGTGGTAGTGACCTACTGCGGCCGCGTGACAGGGTCGTAGTTTGTCGCCCGCCATACCCGCCGAGGCAACATATCGTGGCAGCACAATCCAACCTTAACTTATGCAATGAAGTCTACACACTACTGAGCAGCAATTACCTGGCCCATTCTATCACTCTAATCTCCCCTACTTTAATTAATTGTGTTTTTAGTTTTACTCCTTTAAACAAACCTGAAATTAATTGTGTATTTAAATTTCTTGTGCAGATATAGACTCGAAGGAACTATACCAATCCTCGTGGGATTCGACATCTTATATAATATAACTTCGCAGGAGTGTGCACTTGCGCTCTCACAAAAAGGGAACACCTACACGCCCTACATCTCTCCTAAATCATGATATCATGAAGAAAGGAAGAGAAAATGAGAAGAAGGTGGAAAAGTATGAAGTGGAAGAGAAGAAAATTAGAATTGCTCTAAAAGCTTCATAAGAGGATAGCGATTCAAGTGGAGATGAAGAAGAGGAATTGGCTATGCTAGCCAAAATGTTCACTCGGTTCATGAAATCGAATCAGGGAAGAAAGTTCCATAGAAAAGGGGATTTTAAGAACAAGGAAGGAGAGAAGCATCCAATAATATGTTATGAGTGCAAAAAGTCGAGGCACATTCGGACTTATTGTCCCCAATTAAAGACGAAGATCTTTGGGAAGAAGAACACGCCCAAGGCTCATGTTGCTACTAGGAGTGATGAGGAATCATCCGATGAAGAGGAGCAAGAAGTGGCCAACCTTTGTCTCATGGCACTTGAAGAGGATCCTAGGGTAACCTCTAACTCATCTACATTTGATTTTACTTTTGATGAGCTTCAAAAAGCTTATGATGAGTTGCAAGAGATTTATGATGAGTTGTTTGAAAAGTATAAGGAATCGATTTTCAAAAACAAGAAAATGATTTTTGATTTGAAAAACCAAAATGATTCCCTTTCCAACCAACTCGGAACTTGAGAAGAAGGTTCTTGATTTACAACAAAAAAAATAATTTTGAAAAGAAAAATCAAGATTTGAACTACCTTCTCTCCAAAGTTCACGATGATCACCAAAGGGAAGTAGGTGTTCTCAAAGCTTCCTTAAAAAAAGTTGGGAAAACTAGTTTTGAAAAAGGACAGTCTTAAAAACCCAACTATGTGAAAAGGAACTTTGGTGGCTACAAACAAAGAGGCTTCCCAAGGCCCTCTAGAGGTAAGAGGATTAGAAGTGTTTGGGTTCCAAAAGAACTTATAACTTCTAATGACATTAGTGCCATTGCTTCTTGGATTCCCAAGGGAACCGAGATTTTGGGAGCTAATACTCATGGATCCAAAATGATTAAGGTACCAAAAATAAGACGTAATCTTTGTTTGTAGGGGGAGCATTGCTACAAGGCCAAAGCTTCAAGTGCAAATTCATGGTACCTTGATAGTGGATGCTAGAGACACGTGACCGAAGACAATAGTTGGTTCTTAGAGCTAAAACCAAAGAGTGGAGGAGTAGTAACTTTCGGTGACAACTCCAAAGGCCACATTGAAGGAATTGGTTCCATTGGTAATCACTCTTCAATCCTTATTGATAATGTTTTATATGTCAACGGTCTTAAGCATAATCTTTTGAGAATAAGTCAACTTTGTGATAAAGGTTTCAATGTGCTTTTTGATTAAAATGGTTGCAAAAATAATAAACATTGAAACTAAAAAAACTGTGCTTATTGGTCATCACATAGGAAACATATACATGGTGCATTTATATGACATTCATATTTCAAATACATGTTTTGTTGCTAAAGATGAGAATGATTCATGGTTATGGAATAGAAAACTAGGACATGCAAGCATGAGTGTTTTAGAAAAATTGATTACAAATGATCTTGTAAGGGGTTTGCCTAAAATAAAGTTTTTATATGATAAAATTTGTGATGCTTGTGCAAAAGGCAAACATAAAAGAGTTTCTTTTACATATATTAATGATGTTTCTACAAGTAGAGTTTTACAATTGATCCACATGGATCTTTTGGCCCTATTAGGACTATAAGCTTGGGTGGAAAATCATATGCATTTGTTTTAGTTAATGACTACTCTAGATACACTTGGGGTTCTATTCTTAAGTACTCAGGATGAGGCTTTAGAAAAATTCATCATATTTTCAAAAATAACTCAAAATGATGTTGGTCACGCTATTTTTCACATTAGAAGTGATCATAGAACCGAATTTCAAAATCTAGGTTTTGAGGATTTTTGTAACTCAAATGGTATAAGCCAAAAAATTTCGCTCCTCGTACACCTCAACAAAATGCGGTAGTTGAGAGGAAAAATCAAACTTTAGAAGTAATGTCTAGAACTATCCTTTGTGAAAACAATTTGCCTAAGTATTTTTAGGCGGAAGCCACAAATACCACATGTAATATTGTAACACCCCCTTCCCGGTCTGGTCGAAAACCGGTCGGAAGGTGATACCGATGATCAATACAGTGATCGGTGCAATAAAATTTCATTTTATTATCAAAATTTAAGACAATAATATACAATAACACATTACAACAATGCATCTTAGTCCAATTAATCCTTATGAAGCAATAATTAATTAATTAGGGCTAATTCTTAACTATTACAAGTTTTAGGGACCAAATTGTAAATTTGAAAACAGGAGTCCTTCGATGCAATTGATTATAGTACCTTGAAATTCACTACAATATTAACAAGTCTGTAAGATTTCATACAATTTGGAGTTCATTTACTCATTCAATTTAATCTTTCAAAATTCAGTGACTAATCTGTGAACATTGCAAACTGTCAAATTATGCCTTTAACTAACTTAACTAACCCTGTATCGAAACACCCTAGGGCTGTTTCGAAACAGGTTTACGATGGTCAACCTAAGTTTACTTTTCCCTTTAAACCGTATCGATACGGGCAAGCTCTGTATCGATACGGGTTGACTTCCTTTGACCTTGACTCGTTTCGATACGCTATAGACCCGTATCGAAACAATGAATTCCAGTAGCAAAATGTTCTGATACGGCCTCAAAACGTATCGATGCGCCATGTTCTTAGAGTTCAATTTTGCTTAACGGTATCGATACGCCATCACCCGTATCGATACGGCCTGACCTGTAATGACAGATTTTTGTTGGTTTTTAATCGAATTGACCTACCAAACGATGTTCAAATGCAATGAAACTTTACACACAACATTTCAATGATATAAACTACTAGCATGCACGATTTCATGACCATGAGAATATATTTACTATGTTTTAACCTTTTATGAGCTGAATATGCAACTTTAGACCACTTTAAGTTAAAACAAAAGGCCATTTAGGGCCATCAACCACATTACAACATAGGCATTTCACAACATATCAAAATGGGCATAAACGACTAGTTCGACTACTTTGCCACCTTCCTAGGAGTTCATAAGGTCAAAATACATTACTCTAAGGCATGTAGTGACTTGTCCTGCCTTGACTAACCGACCTTCAACCACACGATCTTTCAACCTGAAATGCATGAGATGAGATACGTTAGGCATACATTGCCTAGTGAGGTAGTCATAAACAATATGAGCAACAATGTAACAAGTATTTATATATATGTTCTAATGCTCATCAATGTCAATACTATGAATCAATATACAATGTTTAACATATTAATTTCATCGTTAACCCTTGGATTGAATCAAGATAGTGGATACGCGAATTCCTATGCCTCGCCAAATCAATGAATGGTCTAATCCCTCCACCTCGCCAATATGACCAATATCAATACACATCCATCCGTCTCGCCAAATCAATATAGGTCGTAGCCTTAGGACCGTAATCCACATGTACACTAAGCTCATAAATTATATGGCATGCCAATTGTATCCATCATCCATTCAAATCCAAGGTTTCAATGTCCATATCCATATTTAATGTTCAATGAGAATTTCGATGACCAATGATTTCAATATTATCAATAGTAAACATGTTTCATTAATAATATGCCATGTTTCAATGTCAAAGTCAATAATAATATCCGATGATTTCTTTACAATATTTCAATAACACTAATCATATCGATGACAATGCATAATAACGATACCAATAACGATGTCCGATACTCAATACCAACTTACTGACACTTACCAACGAATCCGATTAACAATCCAATTCAACTTCTTCAACGATATTGTTAGTGATATGATCGAAAACAATAATAAACGATTCGAAAAGGCTCCTCGCCTAATCCCGAGACTCTGACTACACTCACCTTCGAATCCGATGCTCCTACGGCTCTCGGATGACAACACCCTTGTTCCTAGCCTTCGATGAATTTGATGGATGTTCCTTTTCGTTGTCTTGAGCTAGGAAATCAATAGGAAGACTATTAGGATTGATAATACGATATCAAAACCAATATAACAATATCAAAATCGATATTCAATTTCAATATAGATGACAACGATGAGATATCCATGGATGAACAAAACCCTAGGTTAAGATTAACTCGATATATCCATAGAATCCAATAACCAATTAAGAAATATAGCTTACCCGATCGATAGCAATGATTTGATATCAATAAAATGAAGGGAAAACAAAGCTTAAAGTTATCTCCAATGGAGGTGTATGCTTCAAGGAAGAAGATGATGAAGAAGGAGGTGCTTGCTTTCAATATTTCGAGTAAGCCTCTTGTTCTCTTTTTTCTTATCTATTTTATTGTGAATTTCTTAACCAATGGCTTTCCTTCAATTGAAGGAAAGCTCATAAAATGTTCCACGTAGGTGGAAATATAATTGTGGAGGGGTTAATCGCAAGACTAGTCCTTCAACTCTCACTGTAATATAATTTTGCCCTTCAACTTGCATTTTTCTCAAATTAGCCACTATATAGGTTTCAATATTATTCGATAGAGTCCAATGACAATATTTTAGCTCAAATAGAGTCTGATATCAATAATTAACTAGCCATTACAATATTAGACCTTATCGATGTGAAACTTTTGATTACCAGAACCTAATTCCAACTAGACTGGATTTTGGGGTGTTAAAATATTGTCAATCGAGTAATTGTAACCCCCTTAGCCCGGCCTAGACGGTTGACCCGAACTACGAAGATTACATGGGGAAAACCAAAGTCAACCCGAAAGTCAACCTTGATTAACGACCTTTTTTTACTTTTAATCTTGTCTAAATGCATAATAACCCTAGGTGAAATTTTGGAAGGAACATACTCAAAAATCATAGCAATCGGATAACATTTAGGGACTCAATTGCACAACATACAAATTTAGGGACCAAAATGCAAATTCTGAAAATTTAAAGGACTTAACCAGTTTTAAAGTTACCATTATGAAATTAATCACATTTCATGCCTATCTGCCAAATTTCATCTCAAATGGACGTCGCAAACTCAACCAATTGCATAAACAAGGTTTGGGACCAAAACGTAAGAGTTTCAAAACATATAACCATCAAATTCGGTGCCCAACGGTCGAGTGTTCCGAAACGGGGAAGATCCATTCCGAAACGCGGGACCGTTCCGAAACTTGTTGCGGAACAGGGCTTGGCAGTGGCAAATCCGTTTCGGAACAGCTCTTACATGTTTCGAAACGCCATGGCCATTTCAGGCCACCTGTTCCGAAACAGTAGCACCCGTTCCGAAACGAGTTGCCCAGAAATGCAGAATTTTGCTGGTTTTTCAAGCAATTGACCCAACAAACACATTCCGATGACACTCAAATCGTACCAGCAAGTCATCAAACACTTAAGGAACATAATAGCATCAACTAAACACAATCATGGCATCATTCAAAGAAAAACCCAATTCTATAGGCATGCATCCTATATTGTAAACCATGCAACCAACAAATCACCAAAACCAAGAACCAAAAGGCCATTTACATGTTCCAACATCATCAAAAAGCATTAAACCAAAATAGGGAGTCCAAAACATCTCCCAAAAACACAATTTAGGTTCCCATTGCCAAATGCCAAAAGCTAATAGTGTTAGGAAAACATTCACCATACATGAGCTTAATCTTCCACTTGGATCCTTGACCTCCTTGCTACCCTTTGTGCACTTCAATGCTCTGCATTATTGGTTTAAGAAAGAGAGAGCGTAAGCACATAGCTTAGTGAGGAATGCTCAAATAAAACATCACAATAATGCAATTATAAAACACCTTCACAAGGCCTTTAGTTTCAAAACAACATTTATCATGCAATTATGCATACAAACCAAGCATCTCATGCTTCAAATCATCATCATGTCATATTGGCTTACAAGTGATAATCAATAACATTTTACAACTCAAAACACAATCGGATACGCGGATTACAAGCGTTGTCCCATATGCTTCATACACACTACCAATATCAAGGTGGAGCATGGTACAATCACAACCCCTCAACACCCGTGATGGAGACTATGGTACAATCACAACCCCTCCACATCACTCATTGGTAGTTGTATAACATCACTAACGAGAACACGGGACACACAATACAAGATCCACACATGGACTTTTAACCACCATTGTGATCTTAACACAAGATCCACTCATGGACTTTTAACCACCATGATGATCTTAACCATCTCGTTAGTGTACTTGGATGGAGTTTACGGTACAATCACAACCCCTCAACATCCAAGGCGACTTTATTCACGGTGCACCCAATCCTATAGCCGGCTAACTATATCCGATTCAAGTACTTTAAAACCAACACATCACATGCCAATATACATCATATAACATCATTAATCCACTGTTTTAAAGCATTTAACAAAGCCATTAAATCATCATGCATTACAATGCATCAAACCACATTTATCAATGTTCAAAACAAGGATCTCTTACCTTGAGCATCCATCAACCCATGGCTTATAAAACCAGCATCAACATGCTAAAATATGCTTTAAAAACAGAATTTAAACATGCAACTAAAACACATTGCATTCAACCATCTCATGGTTCATCAAAAAGAGAGTTTTCCCGAAAACTTACTCTTGAGCTTAGCTAAGTTGTTTAGACTTAAACTAAGCTCCCAAAACCTCCCAAGATTGGTTTTAAGGCTGAAAACCAAACTTCACTCACCGATTCCGTTTCGCAAGCTTGCCGAAACACCGATCAAGCCTCCGGATCAACACCACAAGGATCCGATGATGCTTCCCCTGTTTTAAACACATCAAAGCAGTGGATCAATGCATCATCATGCACTAATACCTTCAACCAAGACACCTAAACTCGCTGCTCTCATCAACACCCACATTTCGGCTACCAAACACAACCGAAATCACATCCAAACACCTCTACAACCTTACCCAGCCAAGATCCATCAATTCCAATCATACTTATACATCAATTAACATCCAAAAATGATCTATTCACGTCCTTATACCTCCAGCTATAGCAGAACATCAAAATCACCCCAAAAACCACCAGTAACTCAATCAAAAACTTAGGAAAATCAACCTATCCGGGATTGCATTGATTAAACCTCAATTTCACATCATTTATACATCCAATAAACATCAAAAAGACATCTCAAAACATAGCCCAATCATTTAGTACGAATTTAATCAAAATTAAATCCAAATCTTGCATTTAAAGCCAAGATCAAGAACACAACATAAAAACCTTTATTAAAACTCAAATCAAGGATTGAGAACTTGAGAATTTCAGTAAAGAACTGAGTATTTAGAGGAGAAGGACGTTCATACCTCTAAATGTGAGTTTCTCCTTGTTTAAAGCCAAGATTCTTGAAAATTCAATAAGCAAATGGTAATGATTTGATGTAGGAATGATTAGAAACCAATTGGAGATTGAAATCTCATCTTTAGGTGTTAAAATTAGAGGGAGAATGGCTGGGGAAATGTGTTTGGCTGAGAGAAAAGGGAGAGAAAATGAAGAGGGAAAATTTTGAGAAAAGTTAGTTATGAACTCAAAATATCTATTTCCCCTTTTTCCTTTTATTAAATATCATTTAATAAATGTTTAATATTAAGTAAAATCTGGAGAAAACTCTTCTTGGGTAAATTAGCTCCTTAAAGATTCAAAGTTTCAATCCTTTTAAAACAGTCACCAACTTTTCAAAAATTACATTTTAGTCACTAACTTGAAATGTCACATTTCGAAACCTCATTTTGTAAAATTGATTTCACCACTCTCTTATATAAAATAAAAGAGGATTTTAAGATATTTTTCCATATTTTTAATGCATCCCGAACTAGGCTTTCCCTAAAAACCACCTTTTATATTCGAACCGAAATCCGACCGGTCCGACTCAAACCCAAAACCTCTAAGCCCAAAATTGGGGTGTTACAGTAATGATTAGGCATATTTTAAAAAAAACGCCTTATGAGCTTCTTAAAAGCAAAAAGCCTAACATTAGCTATTTTCATCCATTTGGATGGAAATGTTTTGTTTTGAATAATGGAAAAAGACAATTTGCGCAAGTTTGATGCTAAAAGTGATAAAGCCATTTTCTTAGGATATTCTTTAAACTCTAAAACCTGTCAAATATTTAATAAAAGAAATTTGGTAGTTGAAGAGTCTATTCATGTGGTTTTCGATGATAACCTCTTTCCGAAGAAGGATTCTTGTAATGATGATGATGTAGGAACTCTTGATGCCAATGATGGTGGAGGACAATCATCAAAGGTGGATGAAGTTCCAACTAAAGAAGAAACACAAGATCCACCTCTAGAAGCCTTGAAGGATATGACCCTAGTGGAAAAAGAGGTTACATATCCAAGGGAGTTCAACTATGTCAAAGGTGGTTCCATCCAAAGGGGTAACCACTAGATTTTATCTTAGAAATGCATACAATTTTGTTGCATTTATCTCATGCATAGAACCTAAAAATATCAAAGAAGCATTAAATGATGATTATTGGATATTGGCTATGCAAGAAGAGTTAAATCAATTTGAGAGAAGTAAAGTATAAATATTAGTTGATAGACCTAGAAATAAATCTACCATAGGAACTAAATGAGTTTTTAGAAACAAACTAGATGAGAGTGGTAACATATTGAGAAATAAGGCTAGACTTGTTGCTCAAGGTTACATCAAGAATAAGGAATCGATTTTCATGAAACCTATGCACCCGTAGCTAGAATGGAAGCTATTAGGATGCTTCTTGTGTTTGCATGTTATCATGAATTCAAGCTCTTTCAAATGGATGTAAAAAGTGCTTTTCTAAATGGTTTTATTAATGAAGAGGTGTATATAGAACAACCACCCGATTTTGAAGATCCAAAATATCCAAACCATGTTTTCAAACTTTCAAAAGCTTTATATGTTTTTAAACAAGCTCCTAGAGCTTGATATGAAATATTGTCAATTTTTTTATTGAAAAAGGTTTTAACAAAGGAAAGGTGGATGTTACACTCTTCATAAAAAGAAAAGACAAAGACATTTTAGTAGTTCAAATTTATGTTGATGAGATTATATTTGGTTTGACTAATGAATTACTTTGCCAAGATTTTGCTAAGTTAATGCAAGGTGAATTTGAAATGAGCATGATGGGGGAGCTCTCATTCTTCTTGGGACTCCAAATCAAACAAAGGAAGGATGGAATCTTCATCAATCAAGTTAAGTACATCAAGGATATGTTCAAGAAGTTTGGCTTGGAGAATGTGTAACCTCAAGCCACACCAATGAGATCTTCTACAAAGCTTGACAAAGATGAATGATGTAAGTGTGTTGATTTAAAGCTTTATAGATCAATGATAGGATCTTTGCTTTATATTACCGCAAGTAGATTGTATATCATGTTTAGTATTTGCTTGTGTGCTAGATTTCAAGCTAGTCCTAGAGAATCACAGCTACAAGACGTTAAGGTAATCTTTAGATACCTTAGAGACACACCTTGTTTAGGTCTTTGGTATCCTAGAGACTCATCTTTTAGTTTGCATGCTTATTCGGATGTAGATTATGGAGGTTGTAAGATAGATAGAAAGAGTACCTCTGGCACTTGTCAATTTCTAGGCAGTATGCTTATATCTTGGTTTTCTAAGAAGCAAAATAGTGTAGCATTATCTACCACCGAGGCGGAATACATTTAGGTCGGAAGTTGTTGTGCTCAAGTCCTTTGGATGAAGCAACAACTCTTAGATTATGGAATTGATGTAGGTATCATCCCTCTTAAGTGTGACAACACTAGTGTCATATGTCTCACTAAGAGTCTCATCCAACATTCTAGAACCAAGCACATAGAGATAAGACATCATTTCATTAGAGATCATGTCTTGAAAAGTGATGTAGTTCTAGAATATGTAGACACCTTGAACCAACTAGCGGATATCTTCACCAAACCTTTAGACAAAGAACGCTTTTGGTCTCTTAGGAGAAAGTTATGTTTAATTAGTCTACCTTGAATCTTAGAACCCTTTTGTGTTAAATCTTGCTTGAATTTGGTTGATTTCATTGCTTATGTGTTGTTGATCCTATGTGCATCTATGCTTGTTACTAAGGGAGTATGCATATGTTTTTTCTCATACATGATTATATCATATAAATACCATGCATTTCAATTCGAGTAAAATCAAATTTTTGAGCTCTTTATTGCCAAAAATGGCGGTATGCAATTTCGATACGCACAGGTGGCGTATCGGTACGCGTAGCTGTTGGGGTCTTTAAATGTCATTAAAAGATGTTTTTCTTAATTTTAATCAAACTCTAAAACCCTAGGTCGAAAATCCTCTATATAAACCTCTCAAATCCCTTTGTTTTTCACACAAAACATCAAAATATTTTGGGGGGTTTTGGTTTTCTCATCAAACCCAAGCAAAATCATCAAGCTTTGTGCATCATCATCTCCTCATTCATCTATAACCTCATATTCAAGGTATAAACTCTTTTTCTTTTATTTTCGTTTTATTCTATATTGGTATACTGTTTTTCATCAAAAATTATATATTTAGTATACATACATACATATATATATATATATATATATATATGTATCATAGTTTTCAAAGATTTTACAAAAATTCTCCCAAAACTGAATTTTTTTATTCGAATATACAATTATACTCGTATATTTTTGAAAACCGTGTTTCAAATTTTATTTAACCAAAAATTCTTTTTATACTTGTATATGATTTTAAACTATACAATATAAGTTTTTTTACAATACCTTGATCATTGGATTGTTGATTGGATTGAATGTGATGTTTATGCATACATTGTTTTTGTGGTTTGATTTTGATTTCAGGTTTTTACCATCGGACCAAAGAAAAGAGAAAAAAGAGAATTGAGACAAACTTCCAATCCTAATACCAACAACAATGGTACAAAACCCAACCTAACCCATATTTTTCAAAATTATTTTAATGAACCTCAATATCCAAATGTCATGGATTATTTCAAACATTACCAAAATTTTAAAATTCATTGTGAGCATGTTGTTTCTATCCCTTCCATGTCTTCCGATATTTTTCAATTTAAATATCTTGATTTAATGAATCAATGGAAGTTTTGGCATTTCTAGCATACTCGTCATTCTTTACCAAAACCTTGATTGCTCCTTTGATCTTGTCGAACCTCTCATCGATCCTATTGATGAGCATTCTCTTCTACGAGCAAAGTTCACTCTCTATAATGGTGAATGGATCTGTATTGCGGATCTTCCTCAAGATACTCAACCCGATCCAGTGGCGGCTCCTCAAGCGGTTCCAGAAGCTCCGGTTGCTCAACCTTCCCTTGATGCTCTTATGGCTTATCTTTATGGGGAGTTTTCTTCTTTGGATACGAGTATGAACTCCGGTTTCACATCTCTTGATACTCGTTTGACATCTTTGGAGGCTCGAGTTACTTCTATCAAAAATCGTTAAACTTTGATGGATATAACTCTCATCGCGTTTCATGGAGAGTGGCGTGGATATTCTCTTGGAAACAATGCTTTGGTTGAAGATGAAGAGGATGAAGATGAAGACGATGAAGATGCTCTTTAGGCTCTTGCATCTCATACATATCATATCATATTAGGATCTAAGCTTATGCACCTAAGTCTTTTGTTTTATGAACTACTATGCTTTATGTTTATTTGCATTGGTTTATATTTTTTGGATTTAAGTTGGATGTTAATGTTGCTTTGAATTTTATGCTTTGAATTTAATTCTATCTATGTTGTTTTCTTTATGCTTGGAGTACATTATTGCTTATATCATGCTTTAATTATATCTTATTGATTTTGATCTAATAAAAGGGGGAGAAGAAATTGAGATCAAATTTTAAAAGTTTTTCAAAATAAAATCTTTTAGTCTTAAAGAAAGGGGGGTGTTTTTCAGAACTCACTTAAAATTTTACTTTGGTCTTGTTATATCAAAAAGAGGAGATTGTAAAATTAGTATTTGATTTTGATATAACAAAGAGCTTAAGGACCAATTTGTAAATTCGGATAAATTTTTAAGTATTCAAAAAGTCGCACAAAATGACAAGGATTCGAACTTAAATTGTTTCTAAGTTAAAAACCTAAACCCCAAAAGTTTTCTAAGTATTTTGATACTCAAATAACCAAAATCGCCCAGGCGTATCGATACGCCCTTGGCTGTATCGATACACTTTTTAGCTACTAGAAACTAGTTTTAACTTAATAGCTAAAAGCTACCGATACGAGTGTGTCCGTTCCGGTACTACCTTCAACCTGGGAATTTTGTTTAGGCTATGAGTATCGGTAAGGGTCTCAGTGTATCCATACAGGGTGTTGAGATTTTCAAAAATTTTGTAATTAATTTTTGACTGTTACCTTGTCAGTTGTTGGAATCAACAAACTTTGAAAATTGGTTAAACCGTACCAATACACCCCTTGGGCGTACCGATGCAATTTTTCATGGGATTTTCTTCAAATTCCAGTGAGCAAAAAGCGTACCGATACGGCCTTTTCGTATCGATACACCTTTGTAAATTGCAATCTTCATACTGATACGCCCTTACGCGTATTGATACCCCTTTGTACTACGGGTATTTCTTCTTATGGCATGTACCGATACGATAGCTCATGTACCGATACCGAGGGTTGGCATACTACATTTATTGCGGAAAGTATGGCTTCCAACGGCTATATACAATATCACAACCACCCAAACGGTTAGAAATCAATGAGAGGGTATATAAACAAGTCTCCAAAGCTAGAACAACAAGAATTGAACAAGTCTTGAGCATTCAAGCACAAATCCAACAATCTTGAGCCTATTAGAGTCAAATCTTTGTAATCCACTTGAGTGATCTTTCTTGTAATCATTTTTATTCAAGTTTTTGGGTTGAGTGAACTTGTAATTGCAAAGAAACTATCTTTGAGAGGATTTTCAGTTTGCTATTCAATTCCTTGTAAAGGAGAGAGCTTGTCAAAGCTTTGGGTAGAAAGCTTTGATTGCGTAAAGGGTTACCTCCTTAGCCTAGAAAATGAGAAGAAATTCATAGTGTATTTGTGAAAATTCTTAGTGGAAAGCTAAGGCAGTGGATGTAAACCTTGTTAGAAGGTTGAACCACTATAAATCTTTTGTGTCTCATTTTTTACCTTTCCTTTCGCTTCTTTTCATTTTTAAATTGACTATTCACCCCTCTTGGCCAAATCACTTCGATTGATCATCCTAACAAAAGTTTTACCAAATTTTTTTTTGTTCATTCCTTATTAAAACCTTAAACATTATATCTTTCCCTTACGTAGAGAAACCCTTTGTCTTCTTCGTTAATTGACTTTTTCCAAACCCTGCTCCATCTCTTGAAGTGATATAGAGTCAGAAAATGGCCTCTGTCAAAGTTTAACAAGTGCTACGATTGTGATGAGTTAGTGATCAGGAGAGGGCGTTGCTCCACAGCTATGACACTTTACTACTTCATAGTTTCTTGCACAAACACCGCTAAATTGCCTTGCCTTTCTCATCAGTAGCATCCAAATATAAATTGTTGAAGCACAAAGTTGAACTCCCGAAATTAATGTAAACTAAACCTAAATGCAACTATATGAGCTTGATTTCATACAACTACTCAAATAAAAGGGCATAAAATATAGGTTTTCTACAAATTTATCATATCCTCAAACTTAAACTATGGCTTGTCCTCAAGCAACATGTAAAACTAAAGAAAAGAAAATAAATTATATTATGGTATCAACAATCTGAACACGCTGCAGCATTTTTTCAATCCTAAAAAAATCAAAGATATATTCAATATAACAAAGCTCAAATGATTCGTTCCTAGGATTGATTCCATTGTAAGTGTAGTGTGTGTTGTGTTGCATACAATTAATACATAATGACCTTAAAGAATTTTTAGGATTGCTCTCTATTCTTGCCTAACATTTTATTTCCTTTTAGCACATAATTTTATTCCATTAGATGTTTAGTTCATTAAATTGTATCATTGGGCTTCAGCTTATCACAACTACTTTTCAGGCCAGAAAATGAAGTGGATCAAACACCCCATCCCCAGCCCTATGAGCATAGTCATCCTGTGAAGGCCTACTCTGAAATAACTTGTCCAAGCTCATCACTTTGTGGGAAAGCCTGAAGACCCAAGACCCAGCCATTTTTGCCAGAAAATTCAGAGACATGGCCTTGTTACTCATAGTAGAAGTGGACGAGCCCATGATCTCAACAGCCCTTAAATTATGTGACCCAACATATCGGTGTTTCATCTTTAACCAAGAAGACATGACCCCCATCATCGAGGAGTCTGTGGTCTTGCTACGCTTGGAGGTGATTGTTGAAATTTTTGAATGAGGCCATTGAGCAGTACCAGAAAACGAGCTCATTCTTCGGTCATGTTCGGAGAAAATGTGCCCTAGTTCTAAGGCCCGAGCAGCTGACAATGAAGCTTCGTTCTCGTTGGCTCTGACCATTTATAGTTACTAATGCATTTTTTCATGGCATAGTGGAAATTAAAAGCTTGGATTCAGACAAAAGCTTCAAGGCCATGGCGAACATGAACAATTCCAATAAAGAAGGAAGTGATTCCCGAAAGAGGTCTCGTTAGGGTAAAAGAAAAGCGGGCCCATTAACGCAAATGATCGACATGACATGGAAAAGATATGACTAAGTATGAGACGCTCATTTTTAGTTAGAAACCCTCTATTCAAAAGAGGATTGGCCCATCAGTGATGATATCATATTTGAATATTGAAAGGGGCATCACCTTGCGTGAGGAAGGTTTTTATCCTCTGCCCTTTCAAACAAGGATACCTTCCAAAGAAATAAAGTCTCTTTTGCACTTTCAAATAAAAAGAAAAACATCTCCTACACTTTCAAACAGAGATATCAAGACGTCCTTTGTGCTTTCAAACGGGGACATAAAAGCATCTTTGCACTTTCAAACGAAGATCTGAAGTCTCTTCTTATAGCAAATCTATCGAGACATCCTCTGCATTTTTAAACGAGGATACCTCCTGAAGACACTAAGTCTCTTCCGCACTTTCAAACGAAGAGCAAAACATCTTCTACACTTTCAAACGGAGATATCAGGATGTTCTCCACACTTTCAAACGGGGCCGTAAAAACATCTTCGCACTTTCAAACTAAGATCCAAAGTCCCTTCTTAGAGCAAAACCATCGAGCATCCAGCACATGTCCCTAGCCATGTACCCCACTTCAAGCATCCAACGAGGAAGCATGAACCATCCCATCCGCAGTAAACTCCCTGTTAGTTTTCCTTAATTTTTTTCTTTTGATTTTATTTCATGTAGTTGAATTAAGGGAAATGTTTTTCTCAAGTTTGGAGCAAGTTTTTCCATAGTTAACAGTTAGTTTTATTTTATTTGGTCTTGCAATTATTTAAGGTTGCTATGGCATTGGTAGTTTGAGTATGTTGTTTAAATTTTTGATGATGTCCTATGATGATGAGTTGTGCATAATTAATAGCAATGTGTTAAAAGCTCTAGTGATTTAAACTTAGGGTTGATTTTGCTGAAAATTATACTTGACACGTTGCATTCTTTCAAACACTTAAGAAGCCTTAGGAAATTTTAGGTTGACTCTCTGATGCCTTAGCATAAAATGATAATAATAAAATAATGCTCAATGTTAGCAAAAAGGCTAAAAATTGAAACTCCCAGAAAAATTGAGAAGAAGAATGAAAAACTCGATGCCAAAGGCAAGCTGTTGAGGGACACTCTAATATGCTTTACTAGCTTAGTACACTAGATGAGTTGTGTTTACTCCATTTAACTTTCCATTGTAGGAACAATAGTACTAGCATAAGAGTGAAGCCCATATGTATCCGTTTGGGCAAGTCTAAAACTATCTCTCTTTGCACACTACCACCATACTATCGTTGAAGCTTTAGAGACTGTTTCTGACATCTATGTTCGAACGACAAGCTCCGGCGCTGGATAATGCCACTCTAATATTCATGATCAAAGACTAACTCTTGTTTCGGAATATCAACAAAATGCAATGCGATGTATGCTATAAAAATACAAGCAAGGCAAGAAAAGTGTTAGTACATAATAATAATAATAATAATAATAATAATAATAATAATAATAATAATAATAATAATAATAATAATAATAATAAAGGAATGATACAGAAAAAAACACAATAAATAATACAAAAAAATAAAACCTACGACTTTTCACATGGCTCTAACGGGGTGGGATTTCTAAATTCAAACATGTGGGCTTGGATCTAAAAATGGTTCTTGAACCGCCCTTACCCACTACTAAGGTGGATAAGATGTTCGATCCTAGCCCATCACAGGCTTGCAGATCGAACACGGTTTGAGGGGATGCATTTCCACTATGCCCATGCGAAGGGTTACTAACAAAAGCATAGGTACTTTAGACCCCAAAAGTTTTTTAATAGCCCATGCGGAGGGTTACTCAAGAATGCATAGCTATTGTTCTCCCACTTAAGTTGGATAAAGCTCAGGTAGAGGGCTTATGTTATAATGCAAACAATTATATAAACCAAAATGCACACACAAAAATGTAACGGGCTGCCAAGGAAAATAACTCGTGATCAAGTAAAAGTTGTGCCCTCTTAAAAATATCCCCAGCGAAGTCGCCAAGTTGTGATAACGGTGTCACCACTGGTCTCTTTTATTATATTTGATGGACCGAAAACTTTAAAAAAAACAAACTAGAGGTTACGAAATCTCAAGGGTTCGGGGGCACGGTTACGTGTGGGGAAGGGTTAGCACCTCCACAACACCCGCAAAACGGTGCTTACTTGATCGCTAATATTTTCCTTTGTAACCCAGATGAATGCATGCAAAGATTAATGCAAAAATCCACAAAATTCTAAAAGTGACTTGAATTTGCTCACGACTGAGAAAACCCATGTCAATTTTAAACGCAATGGGATTAAGGCATTAATCCCTAAAGTCCAAAAAATATAGTCTCGCATATGAGTTTTAACCATTCCCCAACTGCTAAGGGAAAGCCAAATTAACCATAATTGAGAAAATATTATGTTTTTCATGCAAGGAAAATCCTTTTTAAAATGGCATTTTATGTGCTTATTAATTCTCATGGGTGATTTAATGTTCAAAAATTAATTATTAATTTCTTAAAAGCATGTGTTTAAAGAAACTAATCCTAAAAATGCTTTATTTAATTACTTATAACCATAGGAAAAATTATTTACTTTTCTAAAAGATTACCTAAATCTAAGGCATTAATAGCTAATTTATATCATTAGAAAACAAACCTACAAGACAAAAAATTAATTAAGTTATCTAAAGCTTATTAATTATTACATTACAAGGGAAACTAGCCTAAGAGTATATTTTTTATATTATATATCTTATGTTAATCAAAAGTTAAACTTTTTTGAATAGTCTAAAAGTGATTACAAGCTTATTAATTATAACATTACAAGGGAAACTAGCCTAAGAGTATATTTTTTATATTATATATCTTATGTTAATCAAAAGTTAAACTTTTTTGAATAGTCTAAAAGTGATTACAAGGTAATATCTGTTCATAGATATTCTTAACACTTTGACAAAGCACATGCACACTGCAAACATTGCAATTGAACCCGTGTCTCTTGGGATGAATATCATCTGCTTTTTCACTGGGACAATTGTTGGGTTACAAAAGTCAAACTTAATTAGGTGACATAATTACCAATTAGATTTTTTTTAAAAAAAAATATGAGTTAAATAACACAAGGATTAAATTGCAATAAATAAAAATTAAAGGACTGGAATTTAAATATAAAAAACTAAAGTGAAGAAATGTAGACAGTGGGGGCTGAAACGTAATTTTACCGAAGATGGGGTACGGGTCGAGCCGTGAACCACCCAGCACCACCGCGCATGCCGCCGCGTGTGGACGTTGCTCTCCGGCAGCGTGCCGCTACTGCTTCTGCTCCTGGCTCCAGTGGTGACGACGGCTCTGCCTCCCAATGATGGCAACTCCTCCGCAGGCTTGGTTTGGTGAGAACCCGCACCCCTTTTCCTTCCAATTCGAATTGAAATAACATAAAAATATATAAGAAATCAGAGTTTGTGTATGGAAAATACCTCGAAAATCAACTATAGCTTGTATTGTTCTTGAATAATTTCCGTACATGTGTTTTTGTATGGTGTGTGTGATGTTTGATGTGTGAATTATAAAATCTCTAAAAACCCTAAAATAATTTACACATTAATGCTAAATCATTTTTTTCGAAAAGAGAATAGTGCCTTTACTTGGGCATTAAACCACTTTTCTTACGTACAAAATGATCCTAAATTAATTGGAACAAATAGGGAAAAACCTAAATTTGATTTTGATTACAAATAATCAAAAAATTAATTGAAAATTCGTAATAAAATCAAATTCTTGTATTGGATCCGTATCAAGTTTTCTGCGCGTTGTCTTCAGTAAAACGGACCTATCTTGAGATTCCGATGTTCGATTGAGGCGTTTCAAGATGCGCTGGAAAGGTAACTGAAAGACGATCAATTCTTAAGAAGACATCCTGGCCCAAATATGTTCAGAACCTAAAGAAAATTCACCATGAGTCCATAGTTAGAATTCCTTACATATCACTTGACTTCCCAAATTAGTTGGACAAAATCTCTTGCAATCTTCCCATATCTGACATGATTAGGATCTTGTGTGATCTGCAAAAAATACATTAATAATTATATAATTAAAAATAAAAATAATACATATACAAAAAAAACAAAATACGCTGAATGAGCCACGTATATGGACTCTTTTTTATTTTTAATGGACTATTTTTATATTTTTTGCTTATTAAGTTTAATAATAATAACAAATATATACATGAAAAATAATAAAAATAAAACGGGGTCAGATAAAATTAGGTGACTACAAATAGCATGTTAGGATTTTGACCTCAATTTTCAAAACTAAATACTTAACGAGTCTCTATTATTTTGAATTTATATAATTTCTTCATTCAAATATTTGGTCCTAATTCCGACCTTGATAAGCCCTCTAACTCTTACCCAACTCATGTCTCACGTAAATCTCAAACGCTCCTCATCTTTTGTACAATCGTTGCAGTTTAGGAACTTTTTCCTACCGTAAATTATAAGCCTTAAATATAAAGGTCATGTTTGGTAAAGAATTTTTGAGCTAAAATTAGATGTTTGAAGTATTTTTAGAGGTTTGACTAGTCAAATCTGTTAATTTAGATGTTTGGTAAATAGAAGATTGTAATTGCGGATTGAGGTGAAACCTCTCATTTTGAAAAAGCTCCTTTTAGGAACTTTTTGAGTTAGAGGTTTGAATAAAATACTTGTAAAGACTATTTTGTCCTTGATAATTATATATATTTTTTTTCTAAATAACATAAATTTGAATAACTAATAAAAAATAATTTCTTATTTAAGAAATTATTTTTTATCGACAAGTAAGTATGATTTTATTGAAAATAAGAAATTAATATATAGATTAGTATATAAATTTAAATTTTATAATTATTAAAAATATACTAAAAAGAGAATTCACAAATAAAAAATGATATATACATCCTTCGTATATGCTTAGTAATAATATTAAAAAAATTAATTTTCATAATCCAATTAATATTTATAGATACAAAATATTAATAACTAATAAATTATTCAAACATGTATTGAATATAATCATGTCCTTATATGTCATTTGTCTTGTTCAAAAAATCAAACAACTATCAGTTAATTTTACCAAACACTTCTATACAATCAGCTAATGCAATCCGCTAGTCAAACCAGCTAATGCAATCTACTAGTCAAATCAGCTAATGCTATAAGCTATCTGCTATCAGCTAATGTAATCCGCTAGCAGCTATCCACTAATTGCCAAATAGGGACAAAATAAGTGTTCAAAATATCCCATTTTTTTATTTAAATGCCTAAAATATTTTTTAGATAAAATATGAACATATTTTTTTGGCCAAAATAGGTGTTTAAAGTTTTAATTTTTGTCAAATAGATGCCTAGCTCCTTTGTAAATTTGGGTTTTGGGGCCACATATCAATTAATGATTGGGTGTTGGTTTTTTTTAAATTAGACACTTATTTCAAAAAAAACTCTAAGCACATGTTTTATTCAAAACATAGTTTAGGCACCTAAATGAGAAAAAAAATACATTTTAGACCCTTATTTATATTTAAGCCGAATTATAAATACATTTTCATGCGTACTTAGTTTGATAATTTTATAATTTATCAATATAATGAATTTATAATATAAAAAGTACAACAAGCTAACAGTAGAATCATAGGGTATATTCGGATCTTGACTTTGTCTTCCAATTCCATGGTTGAGTATATTCATTAATCGATTAATTGTGATGCCTAATGTTTTATTTTCGTTGTTGTTGAAATAGCCTAATGTTTAACTCATGTAAGAAATGATGAGTCTAGAATCGGTAGGGATGACAATATAATCCGAATTCGATTTGAAGAAAAAAATTCGATCGAAAAAAATTCGAATCCCAAAAAAAATCTGAGTCTTTAATAGGAGGTGGATGAGATATGGACATTGTCATGATCTGATTTCAATCCGATCCGAATCTAATCCAAATTTATATTCGATCCGGGTCAGATCCATATTTGAATCCGAATAAAAACATTTAAAACTTTTAGATTTAAAAAATATAGATATATATATTGAAATCATAATTAAGTTGAATTGGGACTATGTATATTAATATAAATATATATTAAAATCATAATTAAGTTAAATTGAGATTATCTATATTTAATATATATATATATATATATATATTGAAATCGTAATTAAGTTGAATTGAAATTATATATATTTAATATATATATATATTGAAATCTTAATTAAAGTTAAATTAGGATTATATATATTAATATATAGATTAAAATCCTAATATAAGTTGAATTATGATCACAAAGGTTATGTAAAGGCATGAGAGACTATCAGTCATTAATGTTTTTTGGAAAAACCATCTAAATAGTTTAGAGAGTTTTATATGCTCATTTCAACTAGGTGAACTACGTTGTTGGGTTTTTAGGTGCTCGATTCCTTCAACCATTCTTGCTCGCCAAGTGGTGGAGAAGTGAAATATTGGGTGATAGAGGTGTAGAAGCTAAAAATGATAAAGACAAAATGATTTATAGTGGTTCAACCTTCTAACCAAGGTCTACATGCACTACCTTAGCTTCCCACTAAGGATTTCCAATCAATCCACTATTGATTCGTCCCCTTTTCTAGGCTTAGGAGGAAACCCTTACAAAACCGATCAAGCTTTCTACCAAAAGCCTTGATCAAACCCTCTTTACAAAGAGATAAAAATAAGCAAACTCAAATCCCTCTAATAGGTATTTGTTTGCACAATTAAGCTCTCACCCAATCTTAAAACACTTGAGCAAATATAACAATTTTGGCTCACTAGTGTTTGTCTATTACAAGAAATTAAACAATAAAGCCCTGAGACAAATTCTTGATCATAGTGTTGTTGACAATTGAATCATTAACATTCTCTTGATGCTTGGAGGTCCCTTTTATACTCTTTAATGAGTTTGTAGCCGTTACTAGCCGTTAGGGTTGAATTGGAGCCGTTGGAGACTTTATTTCCCACCATAAATGCAGTTTTGCAGCCTACCGTATCTGTACACGTGGAGGCGTATCGGTACGCTCTTCTTCAGAACTAGCCGTTGGGCTTTTTGTCAGTCTATGCGTATCGGAACTACCCATATCCGTATCGATACGGTCTCATCCGTATCGGTACGAGTTTTGAAAGATTCAAAACTTGGGCAAAAGGGTATCGATACGGGGTATACCGTATCGATACGGGCTATTTGAAAATTTAGTTTTGACTACTTTAAAGCATTTAAAACATTGCCAAAAGCCTTTTAAAAAGCCTCAAACTTATTTTCAAGTTGTTTGGACTTAAAGACATACTTTAAATTCTTTTCTAATTTGTCCAAAACATTTTTCAATTATTATATCAAAACACTTAGTTATACAATCTCCCACTTTTTTATATAATAAAACCAACTTGAAAAATTATTTGGGATTTCCCCCCCCCCCTTTGTGAAATAAATTTTGAATAAGAGAATTAAGATTTAAAATCAATTAAAGTTCCCCCTTATTCATTTAAAAATTCAATTTTTCAAACCATTTCTCCCCTTTTTGTTATATTAAAAAGAATTTAAACTCTTTTAAGCTCAAAATAACAATAGAGGTTAAAAAATAACAAAATTAAGAATTTTGGTTTTAAAATGGCTCCCCTTACTCAAAGCATCAACAAAAGATGTTAGTCACAACATATGATAATCTAGTTGAAATAAGTAAAAATAAATCAAATAAAAGCAAGAACAACTAGATTTTACAACACTTGAACCCAAGGGAGGATGTGAAGCCTTCTTTCTTCAAGTGTTCTTCCTTATGTGTATGGAGCTCCCCCTCAAATTTTGACTTTGTTGAACACTCTCCATCACACCTATCATAAGATAATCAAGTAATTTTTGGTATCCAAATTGCTTTGGATCCATAGACGTTAGTAGCACAAAATTTAGTCCCCTTAGGAATCTATTTTTCAATTTCATCCTTTTTAGTTGAAGTACTTAGTCCTTTTGGGACCCAAATACTTCTAAAAACTTTACCATTTACAAATCTAGGGGCACTAGATTGTCTTACATAAAAATTTGATTTTCCTAAATTATTTTTCTTTTGAAGTTCATTGAAAATTAAACATTTTTCTTTCTTGAGATCATCAACCTCTTTTTGATGATCTTTTCCCATCGTTTGAAGTAATTTTTGTAAGTCTAAAACTTTAAGCTCAAAATATTTAAGTTTTGCTTCAAACTCTAAATTGGTTTTAGAAAGCAAATCATTTTCAGTTTTTAACTTTGAAATCAATTTCTTGTTTTTTGAAAATGAAGTCTTGAATTCAAAAACCAATTCATCATATGCTTCTTGTAACTCATCAAAAGAATATGAATTTGAACTAGATGAGTTAGAAGTTACCTCCCCCTCATTGAGGGCCATCAAACATAAGTGGGCTGCTTCATCATCGGTGGAGTCTTCATCACTCCATGTGGCCACATATGCTTGCTTTGAAGATGATCCCTTCTTGTTGGACTTGTGGGATTCCTTCATCTTCTTCCTCGATTCATGCTTGGATTTTTCAATTTTGCTCTTCATGAACTGGGCAAATTTGTTGAAGAGATACACTTTCCTCCTCACTTGAATCTACGTGATGGCAAGTGGAGGACTTGAGAGCAATGACATTTGTGTTGATGCCAAGCCCTTTGAGCTTCTTCTCCTCCCATAGCTCTAATTTCTTCCTTCTTCTTCTCCTCTTCTTTGTTTTTCTTCATTATTTGGTGAGTGAGAAGTGACCCCATGAGCTCATCAAGCTTCAAAGTCTTGAGATTCTTGGCTTCAATGATGCCTGTCCTTTTTTAGTCCCATGACTCGGGAAGGGAGTAGATGAGCTTTCGGACAAGCCTCTCTTCCGGAATGACTTCTTCATAACCCGTGAGTCCATTGGTGATGGTGGAGAATCGGTGGAACATCTTCTCAATGTCCTCTTCCGGATCTATTTTGAAGTTTTCATACTCTAGGTTGAGGAGGCCTATCTTGGTCTCCTTTACTTCGTTTGTTCCCTCGTATGTAACTTCGAGATTGTCACAAACTTCCTTGGCACTCTCTCAAGAAGACATCTTCTCGTAGATGTTGAGGCTAAGTGCACAAAAGATAAAGTGCAAAGCCTTTCAATTTAGCTCCATCTTCTTGCGGTCTTCGGCACTCCGCCTTGCTTCCTTGTGGTACGAACAGGCCATCTTCTATGATATTCCAAAGCTTGTAGTCTTTGGATTTGACAAAGAACATCATCCTCGTCTTCCAATAAGCATAATTGGTCCCGTCGAAGAAGGGCGGTTTGTCGATGGATTGCGCCATTGAGCCAGTTATTTGAAATATTGATCGAGCTTGTCGGATCGCCTCAATAGGATGTTAATCCTCTTTAATTGAGCCAAGCTCTGATACTAATTGTTGGGTTTTTAGGTGCTCGATTCCTTCAACCGTTCTTGCTCGCCAAGTGGTGGAGAAGTGGAATATTGGGTGATAGATGTGTGGAAGCTAAAAATGATAAAGACAAGATGATTTATAGTGGTTCAACCTTCTAACCAATGTCTACATGCACTACCTTAGCTTCCCACTAAGGATTTCCAATCAATCCACTATTGATTCGTCCCCTTTTCTAGGCTTAGGAGGAAACCCTTACAAAACCGATCAAGCTTTCTACCAAAAGCCTTGATCAAACCCTCTTTACAAAGAGATAAAAATAAACAAACTCAAATCCCTCTAATAGGTATTTGTTTGCACAATTAAGCTCTCACCCAATCCTAAAACACTTGAGCAAATATAACAATTTTGGCTCACTAGTGTTTGTCTATTACAAGAAATTAAACAATAAAGCCCTAAGACAAATTCTTGATCATAGTGTTGTTGACAATTGAAGCATTAACCTTCTCTTGATGCTTAGAGGTCCCTTTTTGTAACCCCCTCGTCCCGATCCGGACGCTTGACCGATCAGAGTGGGCTACACGGGGATAACCGAGGCGAAACCCGTTAAGGCTCCACTTCCGTTAAGGCTCACTAATGTTTGTCTATTACAAGAAATTAAACAATAAAGCCCTAAGACAAATTCTTGATCATAGTGTTGTTGACAATTGAAGCATTAACCTTCTCTTGATGCTTGGAGGTCCTTTTTTGTAACCCCCTCGTCCCGGTCCGGACGCTTGACCGATCCGAGTGGGCTACACGGGGATAACCGAGGCGAAACCCGTTAAGGCTCCACTTCGGTTACCGACCCAAGAAAAACTTTTTCGTTATTATTATCTTTTCTAGATGAGATATTAAATCTTATGTGAGAAAAGCAACAGCGGAAGAAACAATGAAGTAAACAACCAACAGCCCAATTAAAACAACCCATTTTAATCTTAAACAGCAGGCCATATCGGAACGCCCATAGGGTGTTTCGATACGCCTTGACTAGGTCAACTGGCCAAAGTCAAACCGAGGAGACCGTTTCAAAACAGGGGTGGACCGTATCGAAACGCCCTCAACGGTTAACTTCTCGTGGTCAACGATACGAAGGCCGTTCCGAAACACCAAGGCCCGTTTCGATACTTCAATTTATCATCAAATTCTCAGATTTCCAGTGGCAAAATCATACCGAAACGTTCCCTAGCGTACCGAAACGCCTGGCCCGAAACAAAGGGACCGTACCGAAACGGGACCAACCGTTTTGAAACGCCCTCTGTCTGCATATTGGTTTTAGCTGGTTTTTGGCACAAGGCTGTCCCAAAACACAACTAGAACCTCCCCCTACTAACATACAACAACTCTAAGGCAAAACCAAACACCACAAGCATGCTTAACACACTTCCAACATATAAGAACCATACATAGATAAGGGACATCAAAACAACATAAGAGACATACATGGCATTTAAGATAACATGCTTCAACATGAACATACACATAAGCATTTAAGGTAAGCAACTTAAACATGGCTTACAAACAAGACAAGGCATTCAAAAGCCAAACCAACATTAACATATAAGGAGTCTAAACATGCTCCTAAACCAAACATCCACATACATCCAAAAGCTCAAACAACAATACATATCCCATTGCTTGACTATTACACCTTATAACTTAAAAATCCGTACTTGAAAGCTAAGATAGCACCACAAACACACTTGGAGGCCCTCTCCTTGCACAAGCAACCCACGAACTACGGATCTACATTGTCGAACAAAAGAGAGCATAAGAATAAAGCTTAGTGAGGGTAAGCTCGTTAAAACAACCTCGACAATGCAGGGTCCAAGCACAAGCACAACCAAGGTAGAATGCATGATCTTACCTTAAACCACAAGAGCCAAAATATAATATGATGCATGAACATAAACTCAATATTATGCCATGCTCAACAAGTCATAAGCTCAACGTATGAAAATACATATATCAATGTATTAACAAACACATATATCAATCCATATTGGCACCTAGCTATGACTCGAATACGCGGATAACCGTTGGAATTCACATCCAACACAACAATTACCTTACGGTGGGATTACACTCATCACCGTTCACGCGGAGGGGATTCCACTCATCACCGACTAACGTATATATAAGAAGATTTTCCGGACGAACCCGTACACCATCTTGATGACTACCATCACAAAGACCACGCGCGCATTTGACTCATGTGTGCACACTAAACATCCTAATGATCGATCATTGTACCCCAAGCATACTAGTGCCAATACTAAACACAATCCACAACTTTCACAACACTATTACATTTCAACTTATGTGCTTAGCACGTACTCACCATGATTACCATCATGCACAATCCACATGCATATCATAATGCATCAAAACCATGCCTCAACATACATGTATAACACAATATACATATCCACATTAACCTCAAACAAACATGAGGCATAATTAACAATTAGAGTTCAACCAAAGTCTCTAACTAAAGCTTGGGATTAGACTACCAATCTAATCCCAACTCTAGGTGGGTCTACCAAGCCCAACCTAGTCCACATGCTTGAACCAACACTTGAAAACCATTTAAAAACATTTAACCACTCACCGACTATTCCAAGCTCAACACACTAGCCGATCAAGCTTCCAACGATTCCAGATTTGTTCCCGAGACTTCACCAACACAAATTCTTGCTTCTAATCAACTCAACACAATCAAAACAATCTCAAATCAGTTCATACATCAATGTAGCCAACCCGGAACACTAATCAAGCATAAAACACAAGATTTTCAAGCTAAGAACAACCCCAAAACCTTAATCCCAAACAGCCACGAAACACAGTCCAAAACTCTTGATTTCAACCTTTTTAACACACTTAAATGTTCCCAAAACAACCCCTAACTACCACACTAACATCAGCCCTCAATTTCCGACACATAGCAATCCCAAAACCAACCTTTAAACCCTTCAAAAAACCCCACTTAAACCCAAATCCGAGAATCCTCATAAAACCCTTTAAAATTCATATATGTTGGACCTTATAGTTTACAAACAACTTATCTAACAACTATAAATCAAAAGCTTAGTTAAAAGTCTATAAAGCTTCAACCTTTGACAAAATCTTTGAAAAACCAAAATACAAAATACTTGATTTTATTGAAAACTATTGGTACCCAAATAAAGAGGAAGGTAAGGCCATGTCAAAAATGTAATTACCTTTCAAAAATCACCAACAAGGAGCAAGGAATGTGATGGAATAGTGAAATGGAGAAGAATTCTCTCTTTGTCGTTAGTTTTGAAATGGGAGTGAAGAAGAAGATGAGCACATGGTCTTCATCTTTTGTTTTTGTTTTAATTTACCAAAGAAATCATATTTACCTTTATGCCATTAATGAAATGGCTAAAACCCTCATCTCTTAAAATCCATAGAATTTGGACTTAGAAGATGGGCCCAACATAGATTTTAATTATTTTGCAAACACGAAGCCCATAAAATATATTTTATTATTTTAAATTTTGAAACCGAAACCCGAAACATTATTTTAATATTATTTTCACCCGACCCCCAAACCCAGGTGTTACAACTTTCCCCCACTTAAGGAATTTCGTCCCCGAAATTACATGACAGAAACAAGTACGGAAACTGCTCAAGCATATCAGCTTTCCTCTCCCACGTGGCCTCTTCCACACATCTATGTCTCCACAACACCTTGACCAACTCTATGGTCTTACCACGCAACACCTTGCTATTAGAAGCAAGTATCTCAACTGGTTCTTCATTTTACGACAAATTCGGATTCAACTCTATCTCTTCAACGGGCATAATATGAGATGGATCTGATCTATATCTTCTAAGCATCGACACATGAAAAACATCATGGATCTTCTCTAACTCAGAAGGCAATCTCAAACGGTAAGCTACTGGCCCAATCCGTTCAACTATCTCATACAGACCAATAAACCTCGGACTCAACTTGCCTTTCCGGCCAAATCTCATTACCTTCTTCCACGGAGATACTTTCAGAAACACTTTCTCACCCACGGAGAACTCGATCTCTTTTCTCTTCAAATCTGCATAGGATTTCTGTCGATCGGAAGCTTCTCTCAACCGGTCACAAATCAACTTCACTTTATCGGTAGTCCCCTTAAGCAAATCTAAAATAGGTAACAATCTCTGACCCCTTTCAGCCCAACAGATCGGAGTCCTAAATCGTCTACCATACAAAGCCTCATAAGGAGCGATTTGTATACTAGCCTGGTAACTGTTGTTGTAAGCAAACTCAACTAAGGGCAAGTGCTTCCCCCAAGAACCCTAGAAGTCAATCACACAACAACGAAGCATATCCTCTAATATCTGTATTACTCGCTCTGACTGTCCATCTGACTGAGGATGATAAGAAGTACTGAAATGCAAACGGCTACCTAGGGCACTATGCAAACAACTCCAGTACCTCGAAGTGAATCTCGGATCTCTGTCTGAAACAATAGACTTCGGAACTCCATGAAGTCTCACAATCTCGCGAATGTACAAATTCGCCAACTTGTCTAAAGAATCTGTAGTGTTCACTGCTAAGAAATGAGGACACTTAGTGAATCTATCAACTATCACCCAAACCGAATTCTTCTTCGAAGGAGACAACGGTAACCCTGACACAAAGTCCATAGTGATCCTCTCCCATTTCCATTTCGAAATCTTCAAAGGTTGTAACAAACCTGAAGGAATCTGATGTCCTGCCTTCACTCTCTAACAAACCATGCAACGGCTCACATACTCGGCTACATCTTTCTTCAAACAAACCCATAAGTAATCATTCTTCAAATCACGGTACATCTTAGTACTACCCGGATGCATAGAAAAAGGACTCGAATGTGCTTCGCTCAAAATCAGACGTCTCAACTCAACATCTTCAGGTACTACAACTATGTCTCTAAAACACAACACATTCTCACTACTAAAACTATACTCGGTCAGTTTACCTTCAGCTATGTCCTGAACATGCGGAACTGAAGACACATCTTGCAACTGTTTCTCTCTGATCGACTGAATCAAAGAAGGTTTCACTTGTAACTCTGTGATCAAACCACCATCACCGGATACACTCAATCTAGCAAACATAGCTCGCAACTCAACTGCAACTTTTCTGCTCAAAGCATCGACTACTACATTTGCCTTACCCGGATGGTACTCTATGGTCAAATCGTAGTCTTTCAACAGCTCAAGCCATCTTCTCTGTCTCGAGTTCAACTCTCTCTGAGTCATCAAATACTTCAAGCTCTTATGATCGGTGTAAACTATGCACTTCTCACCATACAAGTAGTGACGCCAAATCTTCAACGCAAACACAACCGCGGCTAACTCAATATCGTGAGTAGGATAGTTCTTCTAATGTACCTTCAACTGTCTCGAAGCATAGGCAACAACCCTTCTTTCTTGCATTAGGACACAACCTAAAACTATGTAGGAAGCATCACTATAGATCACAAATTCTTTACCTGAAACTGGTTGTACTAACACTGGAGCATTCGTCAAAGCTTCTTTCAATTTCTCAAAAGCCTTCTGTCTCGCATCTGACCACTCGAACTTAACTCCTTTTTGCAACAATTTAGTCAACGGAGCAGCTACTCTAGAGAAACCATCAACAAATCTCCTATAGTAACCGGCTAATCCTAGGAAACTCCTAATCTCTGTCACTGACTTAGGTTGTTTCCATTCAACAATAACCTCAATCTTCGTCGGATCAACACGGATACCTTCGGCTGACACAACGTGTCCAAGACACACAACCTCTCGAATCCATAACTCATATTTACTAATTTTAGCATACAACTAATTACTCATCAATCTATGCAGAACAAGTCTCAAGTGCTCATCATGCTCTTCTTCTGATCTTGAGTATACGAGAATGTCATCTATGAAAACAACTACAAAACGGTCTAGATAGTCTCTGAAAACTCTGTTCATCATATCCATGAATGCTGCTGGTGCATTTGTGAGCCCAAACAGCATCACAAGGAACTCATAGTGACCATATCTAGTCCTAAAGGCTTTCTTCGGAACATCACATTCTTTTACCTCAACTAATAGTACCCTGATCTCAAATCTACCTTCGAGAACACTGAAGCACCCCTCAACTGATCAAACAGATCATCTATACGAGGCAATGGATACTTGTTCTTCACGGTCAACTGATTCAACAGCCTGTAATCAATACACATTCTCATGCTGCCACCTTTCTTCTTTACAAACAACACAGGAGCACCCCAAGGCGAACTACTAGGCCTAATGAAAACTCCTGAAGCTGACTCTTCAACTCCTTCAACTCTTTCGGAGCCATACGATACGGAGCGATAGAAACTGGAGTAGACCCTGAAACAGTCTCAATCACAAACTCTACATCTCTGTCAGGAGGCAACCCTGGTAACTCTTCAGGAAACACATCCGGAAAATTACAAACTGTCCTGATGTCCTTCGGTCTGACCTCACTCATATTCGGATTCATCACATATGCTAAGTAAGCCCGACAACCGGAATCCATCAACCTATGAGCCTCTAAAGTTGACACCACGTTCAACAAGAACTTAATGTTCTCGCCTACTACTACTACCTCGTAGTCATCGGAAAGCTTCAAAAAAATTCTCTTCGTCTCAAAATCTACACTAGCTCTATGCTCAACCAACCAATCCATACCCAGAATAATGTCAAACCCATAGAACGGAAGCTCCATCATATCAACAGGAAACACATGACCCTGAATCCTCAGCGGACACCTCCTATACATCCATCTAACTACAACTGTCTCACAAAAGGAACTAGTCACATGCATACCTACATCTAAGATCTCAACAGGTATGTCTAACTTCTTTGCATACTCACTCAAAATGTAGGAATGCGTAGAACCCGAATCAACTAAGGAAAGCAAAGACATAGACTGTAACTCAAAATTACCTGCTATCACATCCGTGTCGTTCCCGGCCTCTCTCTGAGCGTAGACTCTAGCTGGTCCACCGGCCTCTGGCTATACGGCTACAACATGAGCAAGGTTCCTCTGTGCCTCTATCCTAGGTGCATCAGCCCTAGCCTGGAAGTAACCACGACCGTGCCCACGACCTCTCTGATAATCAATTGCCCTCGCAGGAGCATGGGCAAGATTCGGTGCTTGTGCCGCCTGATGCGGGCACTCCCTCCTGAAGTGGTCCTTCGAACCACAGTTCCAACAAGCATGGAAGTTACCCCAACACTCTCCAGAAAGTTGTCTCCCACAACGTGTGCACTCGGGCAAATGCCCTCCAGCTCTATGGCCCTGGTGGCCTCTACCATGGTGGCCACCACCACGCCTATGGTCAAACTGTTGTCCACCACCCCGATGCCTCTTGGCATCTCCACAGCTAAAGTTGTTATTCCTCTTTCCAGAACTAGACCCTCATGAACGCTTGGTCAGCCCCAAGCTATGCTCGATGTCCTTGGCCCTAGCAACCAAGACATCAAAATCTGAATAATCTGAAGCTAAGGTATACCTCTTAACTTCCTCATGAAGCCCATATCTGAAACGGTTACAACGGTCCCTCTCAGTAGGAACCAACTCTAGAGCGTACTGACTCAAACGGACAAAACGGATCTCATAGTCAGTCACTGAAGCATCTCCCTGAACAAGAGCCATGAACTCTCGTTTCTTCTCATCAAGATATCTCGGCCCCAAGTACCTCTTCCGGAAAGCAAACTCAAAGAAATCCTATCCAATCTCAGCCTCAGGAACCCCAGTAGTAATGGTGACCCACCAGGTGTAGGCGTCACCCTGAAGCAACGAAATCACACAGCCCAATTTGCGAGCTCCCACACATCCCATCTGAGCTAAGATACGGACTGTCTTCTCCAACCACAACTCAGATCTCTCAAGTGTAGACCCTCTGAACTCTTCTGCTCCTAGGCTACGAAGCCTCTCTAACGGTAAACTAGTATCATCACCTCTCGGCTGAGCTGCAGCCTGAGCTCCAGTAACTGCGGCCTGAAACGCTTCCGCTATAGCTTGTACAAGCGGAGCCATATCTATTCCCGCAGGACCTTGGCCACCCTGACCAACTTGAGGTCCCGCACCCTCAACTCCAGCCTCGCCGCCCGCTTAAGGAACAATGAAGTAAACAACCAACAACCCAATTAAACAACCAACAGGGGAAGAAACAATGAAGTAAACAACCAACAGCCCAATTAAAATAGCCCATTTTAATCTTAAACAGCAGGCCGTATCGGAACACCCATAGGGTGTTTCGATACGCCTTGACTAGGTCAACTGGCCAAAGTCAAACCGAGGAGACCATTTTGAAATAGGGGTGGACCGTATCGAAACACCCTCAACGGTCAACTTCTCGTGGTCAATGATACGAAGGTCGTTCCGAAACACCAAGGCCCATTTCAATACTTCAATTTATCGTCAAATTCTCAGATTTCCAGTGGCAAAATCGTACCGAAACGTTCCCTAGCGTACCGAAACGCTTGGCCCGAAACAAAGGGACCGTACCGAAACGAGACCAACCGTTTCGAAACGCCCTCTGTTTGCAGATTGGTTTTAGCTGTTTTTGGCACAAGGCTGTCCCAAAACACAACTAGAACCTCCCCCTACTAACATACAACAACTCTAAGGCAAAACCAAACACCACAAGCATGCTTAACACACTTCCAACATATAAGAACCATACATAGAGAAGGGACATCAAAACAACATAAGAGACATATATGGCATTTAAGATAACATGCTTCAACATGAACATACACATAAGCATTTAAGGTAAGCAACTTAAACATGGCTTACAAACAAGACAAGGCATCCAAAAGCCAAACCAACATTAACATATAAGGAGTCTAAACATGCTCCTATACCAAACATCCACATACATCCAAAAGCTCAAACAACAATACATATCCCATTGCTTGACTATTACACCTTATAACTTAAAAATCCATACTTGAAAGCTTAGATAGCACCACAAACACACTTGGAGGCCCTCTCCTTGCACAAGCAACCCACGAACTACGGATCTGCATTGTCTAACAAAAGAGAGCGTAAGCATAGAGCTTAGTGAGGGTAAGCTCGTTAAAACAACCTCGACAATGCAGGGTCCAAGCACAAGCACAACCAAGGTAGAATGCATGATCTTACCTTAAACCACAAGAGCCAAAATATAATATGATGCATGAACATAAACTCAATATTATGCCATGCTCAACAAGTCATAAGCTCAACGTATGAAAATACATATATCAATGTATTAACAAACACATATATCAATCCATATTGGCACCTAGCTATGACTCGAATACGCGGATAACTGTTGGAACTCACATCCAACACAACCATTACCTTACGATGGGATTACACTCATCACCGTTCACGCGGAGGGGATTCCACTCATCACCGACTAACGTATATATATATATATATATATATAAGAAGATTTTCCGGGCGAACCCGTACTCCATCTTGATGACTACCATCACCAAGACCACACGCGCATTTGACTCACATGTGCACACTAAACATCCTAATGATCGATCATTGTACCCAAGCATACCAGTGCCAATACTAAACACAATCCACAACTTTCACAACACCATTACATTTCAACTTCCGTGCTTAGCACGTACTCACAATGATTACCATCATGCACAATCCACATGCATATCATAATGCATCAAAACCATGCCTCAACATACATGTATAACACAATATACATATCCATATTAACCACAAACAAATATGAGGCATAATCAACAATTAGAGTTCAACCAAAGTCTCTAACTAAAGCTTGGGATTAGACTACCAATCTAATCCCAACTCTAGGTGGGTCTACCAAGCCCAACCTAGTCCACATGCTTGAACCAACACTTGAAAACCATTTAAAAACATTTAACCACTCACCGACTATTCCAAGCTCAACACACTAGCCGATCAAGCTTCCAACGATTCCGGATTTGTTCCCGAGGCTTCACCAACACAAATTCTTGCTTCTACTCAACTCAACACAATCAAAACAATCTCAAATCAGTTCACACATCAATGTAGCCAACCCGGAACACTAATCAAGCATAAAACACAAGATTTTCAAGCTAAGAACAACCCCAAAACCTTAATCCCGAGCAGCCATGAAACACAGTCCAAAACTCTTGATTTCAACCTTTTTAACACACTTAAATGCTCCCAAAACAACCCCTAACTACCGCACTAACATCAGCCCTCAATTTCCAACACATAGCAACCCCAAAACCAACCTTTAAACCCTTCAAAAACCCCACTTAAACCCAAATTCGAGAATCCTCATAAAACCCTTTAAAATTCATATATGTTGGACCTTATAGTTTACAAACAACTTATCTAACAACTATAAATCAAAAGCTTAGTTAAAAGTCTATAAAGCTTCAACCTTTGACAAAATCTTTGAAAAACCAAAATACAAAATACTTGGTTTTATTGAAAACTAATGGTACCAAAATGAAGAGGAAGGTAAGGCCAAGTCAAAAATGTAATTACCTTTCAAAAATCACCAACAAGGAGTAAGGGATGTGATGGAATAGTGAAATGGAGAAGAGCTCTCTCTTTGTCGTTAGTTTTGAAATGGGAGTGAAGAAGAAGATGAGCACATGGTCTTCATCTTTTGTTTTTGTTTTAATTTATCGAAGAAATCATATTTACCATTATGCCATTAATGAAATGGCTAAAACCCTCATCTCCTAAAATCCATAGAATTTTGACTTAGAAGATGGGCCCAACATAGATTTTAATTATTTTGCAAACACGAAGCCCATAAAAAATATTTTATTATTTTAAATTTTGAAACCGAAACCCGAAACATTATTTTAATATTATTTTCACCCGACCCCCAAACCCGGGTGTTACACTTTTATACTGCTTAATGAGTTTTTAGCCGTTACTAGCCGTTAGTGTTGAATTGGAGCCGTTGGGGACTTTATTTCCCACCATAAATGAAGTTATGCAGCCTACTGTATCGGTACACGTGGAGGTGTATCGGTACGCCCTTCTCCAGAACTAGTCGTTGGGCTTTTTGTCAGCCTATGCATATCGATACGGTCTCACCCGTATCAGTACGGGTTTTGGCAGATTCAAAAACTTGGGTAAAAGGGTATCGATACGGGTTATACCGTATCGGTACGGGCTATTTGAAAATCCAGTTTTGACTACTTTAAAGCATTTAAAACTTTGCCAAAAGCCTTTTAAAAAGCCTCAAACTTATTTTCAAGTTGTTTGGATTTAAAGACATATTTTAAATTCTTTTCTAATTTGTCCAAAACATTTTTCAATTATTATATCAAAACACTTAGTTCTACATATGTAGAGATCGGAGCGTTATCGTTGCAGAATAGGAATCGACATCGTGGAATCATGATTGAGTATTTATCTTCTCCAAATTCAAAATTCCAGATTTTAAATAGGTAATTCTTCACTCTTAATCACCCCGATTCGTTTGATAAAAATTATTTGTTATTTTTATTTAAAGATATTTGTTTGAGTTGTTACTTTAAAAAAGAAAAAAATAATTGGATTCAAACTTTCGGATTTAGATTTTAAATATTTTATTGGATTAGACTCGGGTTTATGTAATTAGACTTAGATTCACACTTAGATATTTTTTAGGTCCGATTATTAATTGGATCGGACTTTATAAAGTCCGATCCATTGCCATCCCTAAGAACCGACAACACACATCGTTGCACACCACTATTGCTACATATGGATGTGAAATCAGGTAATCAAACGGGTTTCAGTCAGGTAATGTCAGGTTAGGTCAAATCGGGTATGGGTTATATCAGGTCAATTCAATGATCCGACTCGACTCAAATCTGGGTCATTGTCAGGTTGATTTCAAATTAGGTTGAGTTCGGGTTAATTTCAAGTCAGGTAAGTCTCAATTCAGGACAAAACTATTCGGGTCCGAAGCAGTTAATTAATGGGTTAATTCAGGTTCAGATGGACTTCATGTGGGGCGACGTTAAGGTCAAGTCACGTCGTTGACGGATAAAATTTAGGTCGAGTAATATCAGTTTCGGTTAAACTTCAAGTCGAGTCTTACCGTGTACAATTAGACTTTGGGCCTGGTAATTGTGGGTCAATTTCGGATAAAAATATTTTTTAGGGATTAAATTAAAACTTAAATTAGGACTAAAATGAAAATTTTTAAACAGGTCTAGACCTAAAGGGTAATTAATTTATAACCTAAAAAATAGGCGGCAAAAAATAATTAATTATTTAATTTAAAAATTAAGTTGAAATGGGTTAATTGCAATTTTGCCTTGGCATTTGGATTTTGGAGAGAAAGAGTCCGCATGTTCTTTTAGGTTATAAATTAATTGCAATTTTGCCTTGGCATTTGGATTTTGGAGAGAAAGAGTCCGCATGTTCTTTTAGGCTAGGGGAAATTCAAGTTTTAGTCTTTCTGAATTTAGATGTTTTTCATTTAAGTCCCGAATTTTTACTTTTAGGTTTTAATTTAATTCAATCGAGTCCCAATTTATGTTATAATTAAAATTCGAGCTTTAGTTTTAGAAGTCTTATAGGGACTTATGATTTATATGGTTTGGAATAAATTACAAAAATTATAGGGTTTGGACTAAATTACAAAAAATAGAAATAAATATGGTTCAATTTTGGATAAAATATAATTTTATGGACTAAAATGAACAAAAATAACACTATCTTTACTTTATTAGACTAAATTATAAAAATAAGAAATAAATATGGGTCCATTTCAGTTAAAAGTAAATTTTTAGGGACTTAAATGAACAAAAATATCATCATATTAAAATAATTGGACTAAATTACACAGTTTAAAAAATATCAATTTCGATTTAAATACAGATTTGTAGAGAATTAATTGAACACTAAACTTCCAAACCCTAAATTTCATCCCTAAGCCTTAAATTAATCACATAAACCTATAGGCTATAACCATTAAAAAAGTATAATCACGTAACTCGTATGAGACGTGTTCACGTTACACATATCAATATAGACTATAGACCATAGAGGCATATAGTATAGATTGTAGTAATACATTAATAATAATATCATCGCGTATGATATTATATATATATATACTATAGATTATATAACACTTGAAAATAATCTCATACACTAAGCTAAACCTTAACCCTTAAACCATACAAATTAATCTCATAAATCAATAACCCTAAACCACACCATAAACCATAAACCATAAACCATCAATACTAAACACTAAATCCTAAACCACAAACTTTAAGTCATCGAAATTAATCTCATAAACTAATAATCCTAAACTACATCATAAACCCTAAGCCATAAACTGAAATTAGGGACCAATTTCACCATAAAATATAGCCTAAAACCAAAATTATGGACCAATCTGACAATTTTAAAGTGGAGAAATTTGAGAGTCAAGTGACCAATTTCACAATTTTACCATAAAATATAGCATAAAACCGAAATTTGAGACTAATTTGACAATTTGAAAGTGGAGAAATTTAAGAGCCTTGTGACCAATTTTACAATTTTACCATAGAAATAAATATGGGTCAATTTCAGCTAAAAATTAAATCTTAGGAACTAAACTGAACAAAAATATAAGCATATTAAAATTATTAGACTAAATTACAAAAATTAGAAATAATAGGGCTCAATTTCGTCTAAAAGTAAAATTTTAAGGACTAAATAACACCCTAGGGAGGGGATTTCTATATCCGAATTCCAAACCGTAGGGATACTTGTGACTAAATTGAATTAAACTAAAACTTAAAAGTGAATATTATGACTAAAATACAACATTTTAAACGCAACATTACCTAAAGGGTAATTAATCCCTAACCTAAAAATTAGGTTGCTTATTTCCCTCCAATTTTTTTTCTATTTTTTTACCAATTATTTTTTTCTGTTTTTAATTAAAATGAAACGGTGGACTTGGGAGGGAAAGAACCCGCATGTTTTTTAGTTAAGGGAAAATATTTTTTAACCCTTCCGACTCTAGATGATTTTCATTTAAGTCCAAAATTTTTATTTTTAGGTTTTAATTTAATTCAATTGAGTCTCAATTTAGATCAATTTAATTAAAATTTCACATTTAGTTTTATAATTCTTTTAATTAAGTATGTGGTTTATGCTTCTAGGTTTTAATTTGGCTATATTAGATCCTAAGTTTTATAAGTTAACTCAATTCGGACAATATTATTATTATTATTATTATTATTATTATTATTATTATTATTATTATTATTATTATTATTATTATTATTATTATTATTATTATTATTATTATTTATTTGGATGTAAACATGTAATTGTACACATGAAAGTTGAAACTTTAATTTAGTTCAATTGTAGACATGAAGCTTTGATTTAAATATTTAATCAAATTCAAATGCATAAATTAGCAAGTTAAATCGGAATTAATCTCGTAAATAAATAACTCTAAATAAAATCATAAACCATTAATACTAAACCCAAAACCATAAACCTTAAGGAATCGAAATTAATCTCATAAACCAATAACCATAAGCTAAACCATAAACCATTGATACTAAACCCTAAACCTTAAGGGATCCAAATTAATCACATAAACCAATAACTCTAAACTAAAGACTAAACTAAACCATAAACCTTAAAGAATCATAATTAATCTCATAAATCAATAACACTAATCTAAATCATAAACCATAAACTTTAAGAAATCATATTGGCATCATTTAGATATTTAATAAAACTTTTAAATATTTTTATATACTATAATTTATAAATATAAAAAGTAAACATATTAATTTAAGGACCATAAATAATTATGTACCTTAAATTGTGAAGATGTATTTTGTCACACTATAATATAATAAATTCACAATCTCACAAATTCATCAATTGTAACTTATTAGTTATTACAAGTAAGATAAATACCAAGTCAGGTAAATATCAGATCAGTTCAATAACAAGTCAGATCATTTACATGTTGAGTCAATTACAGATCAGGTTCATAACATGTCAGGTTGATAACAGGTCGGATAATATCAGTTATTTACCAGGTTAATCTTAGGTTCGAGTTCATATCAAGTCGGATGCATGTCGAGTTTGATTATCACATTATCAGGTTGAATTCGAGCTCAGGTCGGGTGCAGGTTGAGTTTAGATCCAAAAGTTCTAAGTCCAACTCGGGTTTAGGTCAACACCAGTTCAGACTCCAATCGATTTCGGATCACCACCATCTCGGGTCACAAGCAGTTCTGACTCAAGTCAGTTTCAGTCAGTTTTGCAGGTCGGGTCAGCCTTTTTACATCCCAAATGCTACACATGGTTATACCCCACTTATTTTTCTAATAACTTTTAAATCATTATTAAAACTCCTAAGACTCGACATGCAATTAATTATATTTAAAAACAAAATTAGAATTTGGGTTGGGTTGGGTAACCCTTCCATCTTTTTGTTTTCTATTGTTTTTAATCTTTAATTTAAAATAGTTGTATTAAATTCTCCATCTTTCCCAAACCCTAAATTTATCCCTTTTGCCCCATACTGATGGCTTCTCTTAATCGTTTATTCATAATAGACAGCTAATGGAAAATAGTTATAAAAAGCCAATTTTCCAAACTTTTTGTGTAGAAAACAAAACTACAACTGCTATAATACTATTTGGATAAATATTCTATACACAGGCGGTGGAAAATGAAAGTTTTCACAAGCGCCTTAGTTTTAGGGTATATGGAGTTAGTTTAGGGTATAGGGTTTAGGGGTTTAGCTGTAGGGGGTTAGAATTTAAGGATAGTTGTTTCAATTTAAGGTTTAGGGTTATAATTTAGGGTTTATAGGTTAAAACTTAAATCCTCACCATATTACCCTAAAAACTAAACCTTAACTTATAAACCCTAAATTATAACCATAAACCTTAAATTAAAATAACTATCCCTAAATTCTAAACCCCTAAACCCTATACCCTAAACTAACTCTTTATACCATAAAACTAAGGCGCTTGTGAAAACTTTCAGTTTCCACCGCCAGTGTATAGGATATTAATCCCATTTGGATAAATATTCTATACACAGGCGGTGAAAACTGAAAGTTTCCACAAACGCCTCAGTTTTAGGGTATATGGAGTTAGTTTAGGGTATAGGGTTTAGGGGTTTAGCTGTAGGGGGTTAGAATTTAAGGATAGTTGTTTCAATTTAAGGTTTAGGGTTATAATTTAGGGTTTATAGGTTAAAACCTAAATCCTCACCATATTACCCTAAAAACTAAACCTTAACTTATAAACCCTAAATTATAATCATAAACCTTAAATTAAAATAACTATCCCTAAATTCTAAACCCCTACACCTAAACCCCTAAACCCTATACCCTAAACTAACTCTTTATACCCTAAAACTAAGGCGCTTGTGAAAACTTTCAGTTTCCACCGCCGGTGTATAGGATATTAATCTATATTATTTTATGGTTCTTTATAATTTGAAAGAGTTGTACTCCAAAAAAAAATGAGAAGAAAGGGAAGCGGTGTAGTCATTATTTGCAATTGATAAGAACTGAGAATCTGAACCAACTCAAACTGGAGTTTCTAGGCGGAATTCCAAGCTTGATAGTTTGAATGTTTGATGATAACTTTTAGCTAAAATCATATGTGGTATGTCATTTCTTTTTATCAAATTTGTCCGTAACCCGTACAAATAATATATCATAGTTTTTTTTCCCCGCTAAGCTGTTAAAATTTTATCGATAAAATAAAGATCCCACAACGGGTACAAAATTTATGGCTTCAATGCCAAATACATCCCATGAAAACAACAATCGCCTCAAGAAAGCCACCACGACCACAAACTACATCTACACCTAAAGATGAAATACATACCGAAGCTCCAAAAACGCAAAAGTAATTAGTTTAAGATTCTTCTTCAGTGGGGTTGAGTTGAGAAGGTGGGGTGATGATAAATTAGGAAACTGGCGTGTGAATGAATTTAGGTTTATTATATTTAAATTCTAATTTTGTTTTGAAATAGAATTAATTGTATGTCGAGTCCTTAAGACTTTTATTTGTGATTTCAAAGTCATTAAAAAATTTAATAGTGTAAAACAGTGTGTAATATTAATGATGTATAGCGGTGTGTGTCGACGTTTTAGAATTTTCTTATAAGAAATTATGTTATATTGATGGTTTATGTGATTGCTTGAGTTAATTGATGAGCTAAGCATGCCGGAATTAGATCAATTGACATTATAATTTATAGGGCACCGATGAGTTGAGAGATCCGGTGAAGGCTAATTCAACAAGCGAGAGAGACGAGAATTAGTAATAAAATCTATAAGATAAAGTTAAAATATTGACACTAAATTATTTTAAATTATTTATTTTCACTCCAAAATAATCACTAAACTATAAAAAAAAATTAATTAATTCGAATTTTCATTTGAACTTAAATCATAAAAATTCAGTCCAACAATGACAAAGTTAAAAGCTATAACCTCTTTATGACCATATAGATTATTATTTGGTGACAGAAGTATAGTGGAATTCACACATCTTAGTTTGTTAATCACTTTATTTCTTTTTCCTAATCAAGAAAACTTGTCAAAGCAATTTTCTCAATGCCCTTCAATATTGGACAAATGTAATATAACTTGAGCTTGGTTTCATTACTAAAATTGAAAACAATATTAAACTAATAATGATAGCCCCTTTCAACATCAAATTCAGAAATACAAAACCATGTCCTTAGATACTAAAATTTGACAAAACAAGGACAAGAACAAAATGATGTTCATGCCTGTCGTAATCCAGTACATTAGTGGTAAAATATATCAAATAAAGAGATGAGTTTGAACCGGAAATGTATTCCCCCCCACCATGAATGCTTAAATCTTTTGATGTTATTTTCTATAAACAATGTTATCCACTCAAATTTTATATCTGAAAAACATGTTCTTCTTTTGACATTTGTGGTAGATAAATTACCTCTACGATCTTAATGTTACAAAACCATTGGTTGGAAATTGCTTTATAGATTTGGGTCATCATTTGTTGTTATCGTTCCAAACAAGCAATTAATCATGCCATGCATACCTAAATTAATTCTGGTTCGCTCATGTATATGTCTGTTATACAATCGTGCCACTTATCAAGTTGGTCGAGAAAAGAAATTGCAATTGGATGATACTGAGACGAGAGTATGTGGTGAACCGAAAATAGAATTCGACCACTCATTGCTTTGCTGTTTCCCTCTTTGAATCTCCTTTTTTTTTCCCACGTCACTCCTTCAAATTTCATAAAATTGGGGTTGCAAAATTCATCCGGTTGGATAGTTATATGTACAACGCCACCACTTTTGCGTACCATGATTTTTTCTTTTTTTCGATGTGAGATTAATGTCCCTACTTCTGCATGATACATACACTATGTTTTGTTGGTTTAAATGTGTTTTTTTTTTCTTAATTGATTCCTAAGTCATTCCACCAACATTGTTACCAACGTAGGACACATGCTCTTGTGTTTGACCCTGGTACCTAACCTAGTACCCAAAACACTTTTGAGTTTTGTTTTTAATCTCAGCATCGGCATGGTTTCCTTTGCTAGCTGTGTTCAAGTAAACATCATCCTCTGAAACATGAAATATAATTTAATCAAAGCTGTTGCCTCAACATACTTCCACTTTCTTAGTTGAAAAAAGAAGATATAGTATAAGTTCGGGATTGGATCAAATCTTGAAGTTCATATAAATTCGGTAAATTGAGTCAGCTGATGAAGTGTTATTGCCCAGCTGAGTTTAGGGAATTGACATAACCAGAAATGAAAGTGAAAGACTTCCAAAATGGAATAAAGCTTTCGATGCCATTTCTCATTCTTATGGAAGTACATTCACGGCAGATTAAAAAAGCAAAAAGAACCTACATGATTGGTCCAAGCGGTAAGCAGAATTGATATAGCTTAAGCATGTCTCGAGTTTGAGACCTTTTGCATGTAAAAAATACTCGTCGGGAGACTCACCCACTAAAACTAAGTGTGCAACGCGAGTCAATCAGTATTAGTTTGTGCAAAGTCCTTGAGAACCGGAAGAAGAACAAAAAAAATTTCAAACCCTTTGGTTTCGGTCTGAATCCTGATTCTTAGTGGGCTAACCCACTAGTGAAAGAGCAACAAACAATACGTTGAACAAAAATTTACTGTTTCTTTTTGGTACTCTATTTATGCCAAACACTAAAAAATTAAATCTTATACTCTAACCCTAAAATTTAAACTTTAAATATTAAACCTTAACTCATGAACCTCGATTATAAATTCTAAATTTAATTTTTTTAATATTAGAACATACATATATAGAGCACCCAAAAGGAGTAAATGATTTATGTTCGGATATGCTAGCCTTAGTCAGCACTTGAAATGGAATAAAGCTTTTTCTGCTTATAAATATGAGGCCACCGAGGGACAACCTTCATCACATACAGCCCCTCTTCGCAGTTACTTTGTAAGAAAAAGAAGCATTTATCTTGGAAGGTGTTTTGGCATAGCCCCCAGCCTTTAACCATGGATATTATTGGGTTAACAGCTCAAGACAAAACCAGGTTTTTTTCAGGTGTTAAGGCCTTGCCTATTGAGTTGAAGGCCAAGATTACATCAATAGCCAAGAGCTTCAAAAAGCTTGGGGAAGATGACCCTAGAAGACTCACTCACTCCTTCAAAGTGGGGCTTGCTCTCTCTTTGGTGTCATTGCTGTACTATGCTAAGCCTCTCTATGATGGTTTTGGGGTGGCTGGAATGTGGGCAGTGCTAACGGTTGTGGTTGTATTCGAATTCACAGTAGGTAAGTTTAGTTTAAGCCAATAATGCCAGAAGTTCACAAATCTTTTCTAGCAAAGTGTTTAAATTGTAAGCTCTATACATATGCAGGTGGGACTGTAAGCAAGTGTTTAAATAGAGGGTTTGCAACATTTCTAGCTGGTGGCCTTGGAATCGGAGCAGATTACTTTGCAAGTCTGTTTGGAAAGAAAGGAGAACCCATTGTACTAGGGATCCTTGTTTTTCTACTAGGTAAACTCGATCTTCCCTAACATCTGTAACTGCAACATTCAAATATAATGGAACTCAAGCTCATGCAAGTTGATTTATTATTTTGGCAGCTGCAGCAGCAACATTTTCAAGATTTTTCCCCAGGATGAAAGCAAGATATGATTACGGACTTCTGATTTTTATACTGACCTTCAGCATGGTAGCGGTTTCCGGGTACCGAGTGGATGAACTGGTACTGCTAGCTCACCGAAGGCTATGCACAATTATATTGGGAGGAGCAACTTGTATGCTTATTTCCATTTTTATTTGTCCAGTTTGGGCTGGTGAAGATCTTCACAAGGCGGTCGCTTCCAACCTTGAAAAGCTAGCTACTTACCTGGAAGGTCCACTATATCTATAGTTTACATATATATTATTATTTAGCCAAACTTTTACTTTTACATATAAGTTTACATGCAGGATTTGGAGGTGTATATTTTCCATCGTGCAAAGATGAAGGGACTGGTGTGAATTCAAAGGATGGCAATGGCAATTCACTTTTTCAGGGATATAAAAGTATTTTAAACTCAAAGAACATTGAGGAGTCTTTGGTTAGTTTAGCTTCCCTGCACTAAACCTTTTCCTTTACATGGATCATGCATGCCACTAACATCTGTACCGTACATGAGAAAATATTTTATGCCCTGAACACCTTCATCTATAATTACATACGTTTCAAAGATTTAGAAGTATTGTGTGTTTTAATAAAATGATGGTCTTCACTTAAAATTATAAATATTTGTTGACTTGTTATATGCAGGGATGGACCGAGGGGAGTGCTGGTCGGGGCAACCGTCCCCTAAAATTTTGAAAATCATATATGATTTAGAAAAATTTTAGAATTTTTTTATGTATTTTCTATTAAAAATCTATTTTCGCCCCCCTAAACTTTTATAAGTTCACCCCCCTAGAAATTTATAGGTTCGCCCCCCTAATTTAAAGTCCTAAGTTCGTCCTTGGTTATATGTGTTGTATGTTGACTTCTGAATAAAAAATAAGTATGACTTAAAATTTTTGTAGTGCAACATTTCTATTATTTTGTTTTTCCCTTCTAAACATTTAAGTTAATTTATTTTGAGCCCTCTTTTCTTGAGGGATGGAAATCGTCTACCCCCTTATCATGCCTCCTTTTATGCCCTACTTTAAAATAGCGGGTTAGAGTTTAGAGTTTAAGGTTAGGGTTAGGGTTTAGAGAATTAGGGGTATTGTGTATTTTTTAGGGTGTGGGGTTTAGGGTATAGGATGTGGAAATGAGGGTTAAGGTTTAAAATTTAATCTTAAGTAATTTTTAATGTGGGGCATAGAAGGAGCATGATTAGGAGGCAGAGAATTTTTACCCTTTCTTGAGGGATAAAATTCGTCTGCCCCTTTTTCGGTGCCTCTACATATGACTTAAAATTTTTGTAGTGCAACATTTCTATTATTTTGTTTTTCCCTTCTAAACATTTAAGTTAATTTATTTTGAGCTCTCTTTTCTTGAGGGATGGAAATCGTCTGCCCCCTTATCATGCCTCCTTTTATGCCCCACTTTAAAATAGTGGGTTAGAGTTTATGGTTTAAGGTTAGGGGTTGTGGTTAGGGTTTATGGGGTAGGGTGTATTTTTTAGGGCGTGGGGTTTAGGGTTTAGGATGTGGAAATTAGGGTTAAGGTTTAAAATTTAATTTTTAATGTGGGGCATAGAAGGAGCATGATTAGGAGGCAGAGGATTTTTACCCTTTCTTGAGGGTAAAAATCTCATGCTCCCTAACCATGTCTCCTTCTATGCCCCTTGCCTAAAAATACTTAAAAATTAAATTTTACCCCATAACCATAATTTTCATATCATAAACCCCAAACTCTAAACCCTAAAAAATACACCCTACCCCTAATTCCCTACACCCTAACCCTAAGCCCCAACCTTAAACCACAAACTCTAAACCCTAAACCCACTATTTTAAAGTGGGGGCACAAATGGGGGCATACTTTGGGGGCAAATGATTTCCATCCCTTTCTTGAGGGATAAAATTCGTCTGCCCCTTTTTCGGTGCCACTACATATGCCCCAACACTAAAAAACACTACAAAATTAAATTTTAAACCCTAACCCTAAATTCTAAATCCTAAACCCTACACCCTATACTTTAAAATACACCCTATCCTAAATTCCCTAAACCCTAACCACAACGCCTAACCTAAAACCCTAAACCCTAAAGTTAATTTTGAGCATGGGGCATATGTAAGGGCACCGAAAAGGATAGAGGATTTCCATCCTTTCTTGAGACACTATATAGTTGCTCTTATTGCACTTGTACAAAAATCACCTTGTTTATAATAATAATTTTTTAATAGGATGGTTGTTGATCTAATGCACGATGTACACAATAAATTTAACAGGCAAATTTCGCGAGATGGGAACCTGGGCATGGCCGCTTCCGACTTCGTCATCCATGGAAACACTACTTGGAGATTGGTGCTCTTGCTCGACAATGTGCCTATAACATTGAATTTATTAATGCCTGCAGTGATTCTGATATCCAAGTAATATATATACTACTGCAAATCATGATTTCAAATTGTATGAAAGATTTAATTAATTTAATTACTGTTTGCAGGCATCAGAAGAGTTCAAAAGCAAAATTGAAGGGCCATGTTCTCGAATTAGTGCAGAATGCGGCAAGGCACTAAAAGCATTAGCCACATCGATGAAAACAATGACAGATCCTTCCTCTGCGAAACCCAATGTCGAGAACTCGAAAGCCGCCATGAAAGACCTCAAGTTTGCTCTCAAAGCTGCCTCCACAGAGAATGCAGACTTCCTAGCCATCGTGCCGGCTGCCACTGTCGGTTCGGTCCTGGTTGAGATAGCCAAATGCGTTGAGAAAATTTCGGAAGCGGTGCATGAGCTTTCCGAACGAGCTCATTTCAGCAGGACTGTGGAACCAACTGTTTCACCGGAGAAACCACCGCAGCTGCTTCATCGGGGAGTAATCCGACCTGCTTCGGATGTCACAAATGATGTGCACAAGAATGTTGTCATCACAATACATGAAATATCCACTGTTTCGCCAGAGAATGAGACGTCGGGTCAGCATCAGGTGCCAAAGCCCGGGCAAGTGTAATTATTCGTTGCTAACATGTGATTAGCTAGCTTCTTATTTTATTTTTGTTGCTAATGTAAGTCCCATTTTTTTAATATGGGACATTAAGGAAGAACTTAATTTTCAAATCCCTCCCTGTTTTGTATTAATTCAATCACCTTCTGAATCGGTAGTCTTTTCTTGTGTTGTCTTCTTTGTATTAGAACTTTTGTTTCTTTACTTATTTTAACGTTATGTAAAATGAGTCAAAAGTAAAAGGGAAATCTATTCAAAGAGAAGTTGAAGCAAAATGAGTTCGCTAACTTACAAGTACTTTATATTTAGAGATCATTTTTGTCTTTTATTTCTAGTTTTGTCTTCTTTATAGTTTAGGAAAATGATGCCGTCGGCCTTTAGTTAAACGGTTACTATTCATGTTTAATTGGAGTTTTCGTTGTGTTCTCCTTCGTTTTCTTTTATTTTTCCTTTTGCCTTTTTCTGTCTTTTTAATTTTTATTTTTGCATATTAAAACTTTTGCGTGTTTTGGTTTAATAGCCATTCACTATTTTCGTTATTTTTTTAGTACTATACTTTGTTTGCTCTTATGACATGTTTTCATTACTTTTGTAGTATGTTTTTCTTTCTTTTTAGGGTTAGACTTGACGTTGCACCTCCGGTTAGCAGTTATTTAATTATCATGCTAACCTACTTTTTTTAATCCTATAGCGGCGTTTTTTAGTGCTGCTAAAAACTTTCCGACGCTCAGAAAAGCGCCGCAAAAAGTGCCGTTGAAACCAACGTCGCAACAGTTCACGACCTTTTTGGGCAAAAAACGCCGCAAAAGATCAAGATCTATAGTGACTCTTATAAATACAAACGCCGTGAAAAAATGTTCTATAATAGAGTTTATAAACTCAAACGCCGCGAATAACACCATACTTTCAAAAAAAACTCGAATAAAAATAATACTATTTTAATCTGCAAATAAAATGTATGAAAGATCTAAAGTTAATTTCCAGGAGACCGCTAAAGAAATGGCATCCATGGTACCAGTTCTTTTTGTGCATTAAAAAAGGTTGGCTCAATTACAGTCAACAATTAACAATTTATTTATATAACACCTATCAGCCATTAGAGAAGATAGGAAACTTCACAACAATTGTTCAACTCATTATTTGCAATTGACAATGCACCAATCTTTATGCCTCTGGACACCAAAAAATATGAGTTGGGCAAACAGACTTAAACTAAATATAGCTTACCCGGGAAAGCTTGCCACACTCAGAATCCATACGAAGCAGTGAGAATCTTTAACTGGATTCTGCATCTTCGTACTTAGCATGCAAAGATTATTATTTTGGAGACCTACTTTTGCAAGTCTAGATGGAAATGGAAATATAAAACAATTTAAGCATTCGGCAATAATAAAACGCTGTCCCGGATTTCATGATTAAATTTAAAACAATACAATGCCAGAAAGGATTTCAGAATTAAACTATGCTATCTTCAAATATGACCAAAAGTAGTAATATATCAACCAGGACTTCAGAATTAAACAATGAAATAGAGGAGCTTGTTAACGCCTTAACTCCCGCCCACCAATCAACAAGCCATACGAGTTCTAGCCACAACAACTCTGCCACCACACGGTTGATATTTCTATACGTCTTCTTGGACAGTGGCCGGATGAGAGCAAAGCATACTGCCTAAAGAAAGCCATTATATTGAACAAATTGAACCAACTTATATATCCTAATAAATTCTGATTGCTACAAATACACATGCAACAAAAATGGAATTTCGCGAATAACAAAGTATATGAGTGCAAGAGATAATGTTACCCAAAGAACAACCAAGAGAAAATTCATCCTCCTTTGGCTTTTCCAGAGATCTAAACCAAACAACCTACATATCAATATAAATATAAAAAAATTGAGAATAAAAATCCTCAATTACACTGAATATTAAAACATGTACAATGCAATAGGAAACGCAAGACAAATGGAAAAAGTCCAATCCTAAAACTTAATATTCTGAGGCCAACTATTAAATTGGATAGAAATTAACAAGATGAGTTTTTCCTCTAAGAAAGCACAAAACTACAGTTAAACATTTTAAAAGAAAGAAAAAAAATCTGCCATCAACAACAACAAGAAATCTCAATCCATAAAAAAAAGAAATTGCTGCAACCAGGAAAAGAAAAATTAGAGCCTCATCAATGGTTCAATCTTCATAAGGTAACCACAACTTCTCAAAGAACAAACAAAAAGTAGAGAAATTACAAATTAAACATGAAAATAGTTTAAAACTAATAGAACCTTCGAGTTTCCAGCGAAAAACCAGACACTGCTTTAAATACACTTGAATCTTTTACAGGAAACACAAAAGAAGAGATTTTATAACTGATTCGATTACAAAACTGTGGCAAATGTCTGACATTATAAACTGAAGATAAAAACTATATACAATGAGATATATATAATACAGATTCGCGGAAGCTTAATTATCATAAAAATAAGAGTAAATTAGAAAAATAAATATTAAATTGACTTCTAACTGTGAAGAGAAAGAGTGTTACCATGGCTTTGAACTCGGGGGTTTGCAGGAAGCCGGGTATTGAAGTGTAAAAGAAATAAGACTTTTATTCAACTGAAAATTAGAATTACAGAAACCTTAACTATTCTTATATAGATAATACAAAGATAGGTTTAAACTAACAAACCCTAATAACAGAAATAACTAACTGAGGTTGTTATTAGCTGTAACAGCCCCCCTCAAGCTGGAGGTTGATGAATATTCAGCAAGCCCAGCTTGAAAACGAAATGGTTAAATAAGGAACTTGGGAGAGCTTTGGTAAACATGTCAGCAAGTTGGTTTATTGATCGAATGTGGAACAACTTCAAAAATCCTGCAGCAACCTTCTCTCGTATGAAGTGACAATCCACTTCAATGTGCTTGCTACGCTCATGAAACACTTGATTCGATGTAAGGTGAACAGCAGATTGATTGTCGCAGAACAAAGAAGTTTGAGAGATTGTAATCCCAAAAGAAGAAAGGAGAGCAGTGAGCCAAGTAAGTTCACAAGTTGCAGAAGCCATTGCACGATATTCTGCTTCGCAAGAAGACCTACTTACAGTATTTTGTTTCTTGGATTTCCAAGAGATGAGACTATCTCCTAAATAGGTACAATAACCTGTAGTAGATCTTCGAGTATCAGGACATGAACCATAATCAGCATCTACAAAAGCACGCAATTGAAGATTGTTGTGTTTAGAAAACAACAATCCTTGTCCAGGTGATTTTTTAATATAGGACAGAAGATGATAAACAGCTTGCAAATGTGGTTGGCGTGGAGAAGAAACAAACTGACTTAGGAGATGGACAACAAAGGTAATATCTGGACGTGTATGCGTGAGGTATAACAAACATCCAACAAGCCTTCTGTAAATCTGTGGATCAGACAACAATTCCCCTTCATGAACACTCAATTTATGTGAAGCAATGATAGGAGTATCAGTAGGCTTCTTTCCAAGACAACCAGTATCCTCTAAGAGTTGTAAAGTATAATGTCGTTGAGAAAGGAAAATACCAGTGTCATTCCTTGCAATCTCGAATCCAAGAAAACATTTCAATGGACCTGAGAGCTTAAGTTTAAAATGTAACTGAAGAAAGTCTTGCACAATTTCTAAAAGATGTAGATTTTTGCCAGCAAGTACCACATCGTCCACATATACTAACAAAGCTATGAAATCATCACCTGTGCCTTTGGTGAAAAGGAAGTGTTCTGAAGGAGATTGAACAAAACCACACTTGAGAATAACCTGAGAAAAAGCATGAAACCACTGCCTAGAGGCTTGTTTAAGACCATAAATCGATTTGTTCAATTTGCAAACCAGATTAGAAGACTCATCTAGGCTCACACAGCTTGTTGAATCTTTCAGATTGTATCCCAAAGGAAGTTTCATATAAACTTCTTCATCGAGCTGCCCATTTAGAAAGGCATTGTTGACATCCAATTGCAACAAATGCCAATCATTGGAAGCAGCTAAAGTAAGTAAAACTTTAAAAGAAGTCATCTTTGCAACAGGTGATAATGTATCTATGTAATCGACCCCTTCAATTTGAGTGAAACCTTTAGCAACTAACCGAGCTTTGAACCTATCCACTGTGCCATCAGCCTTATATTTTACTCTATAAACCCACTTGTAATCGATAGGTTGTTTACCTTCAGGGAGAGGAACAGCTGTCCATGTTTTCAAATCTTCCATGGCTTGTAATTCATCCTGCATGGCCTGCCTCCACTCAGGATATTTAACAGCCTGATGATAGTATGTAGGTTCATACACAGAAGAGATATTGTTGATAAAAGCAGCATAATCAGCTGAAAGGTGGCAAGATGATACATGATGCTGAAGAGGATAAAAGCAATCAGATGCACTATTGCATTGATAATGTTGTAGGTAAGTAGGTTTTTGAGAAATACGAGAATACCTACGAACTAATTCTGCATGGGGAACAGAAACTGCACGTGGTGGCTCATGAACAACGCCCTGGGGTGCAGGTGGAACAGAAATTGGTGCAGGAGGAACAATTTCTTGTGTAGGCTGAATTGGTTGAATTGGTGCAGGAGGAACAATTTCTTGTATAGGTGGAACAGACATGGACTGATCAGGATGCAAGGTGGTTGACAAATTTTCCTGAAGTATAACAGGCTGAAGAGGTTGAGAAACTTCAGGAATGTCATGAGAAACATCAATTTCAGGAGTGTTGTGACTTGTTGCAGAAGGATGGTTAAGAGATGTAGGAGGAGAACTGATTTCATGCTCAACACCATTTGTATCAGAACCTTGAGGAGTGATCTGAATAAAGGATGAAGGCAAGTTATCAGTAGAAACACAAGGTAAAGAAATATTAGGAAAAGGATCAATTAAAATATCTGTAGAAGGTGTCACTTTGTGAAAAGGATATATGGATTCATGAAAAATCACATCCCTGGAAATGACAATCTTCTTAGTTGAAATAATGAAGACTTTGTAACCTTTTACTCCAGGAACATAACCAAGAAGAACACCAGGTAAAGCACGAGGAGAAAACTTGTCACGTTTGGATTTAAGAGTGGAAACAAAACATAAACATCCAAAGTTGCGCAAGTGATTATAATCAGGGATTTTGCAGAATAAAATCTCATAAGGAGATTTGTTATCTAAAAACATGGAAGGAAGCCTATTAATGACATGTGTGGTTGCAAGCAAACAATCTCCCCAAAATTGAATAGGTAGCTTAGATTGGAAGAAAAAGGCACGAGCAACAGCTAACAAATGCTGATGCTTTCTCTCAACCACAACATTCTGTTGGGGTGTTTCCACACAAGAAAATTGGTGAAGGATGCCAAGAGATTTAAACAATTCGATGAACTTCAATTCAGGAGCATTATCAGACCTGAACATTTTTAAATCAAAACCAAATTGCCTTTTAACCATCTTAATAAAAGCATGAACAATATTAGAAACCTCAGATTTATGCTGCATCAAATAAGTCCATGTACAACGAGTGTAATCATCCACAATGGTTAAAAAATATCTCTTATTATCATAAGTTGGACACTTGAAAGGCCCCCAAATATCACAATGAATAAGCTCGAAAGGCTGATTAAATTTAGAAGAAGAATTAGGAAAAGACAATCTATGCTGTTTAGCCATGAGACAGATATAACAAGGATCATCATTCTTATTTATATTACAATTGGGTAACGCATCTTTTAACAAATGCAAAACACGAGCACTAGGATGCCCTAGTCTGACGTGCCAAGAAACAGATACAATGTCATTGGAAGAACAAGGAACATTAGCATGCTTATCGAAGGGCAAATGAAGAAGATAAAGCCCTTGCAGAAGATCAGCTTTCCCAATCGTGTTGTGAAGGTCTTGAATGAGACAATGAGACTTATCAAATAACACAGTAAGATTAGAAGATTTTACCAATTCACTAACAGCAATGAGATTAAGCTTGAATTCTGGAACATATAAAACATTTGTTAAAACAAAATTAGGAGATAACCTCACTGTGCCAGCATGTGTTACTTTAACAATAGTAGCATTAGGAAGCATAACAGAACTGTCAAAGATAGGATTCAAAAATTCAAAAGCTGTTTTTGAACAACAAATGTGTCTAGATGCTCCCGAGTCTATAATCCAATTAAAACTGTTATGAAAAGTAGTTAAACTATTGATATAATATAAGATCATACCTTTCATGGAAAGGTTGATTGAAGAAGAAGGAATGTCCACAACAGAGGGAGTTTGTGAAGTTGTATTCAACTGAGAAGTAAGCATTGCAATAAGCTGCTGACACTGCTGACTAGTCAATGCACTATTGGTGCTCTCAATGTTACCAGAAGAATCATTAGAAGATAAGCAAGTATCTTTTGTATAAACCAAATCTGCAACAGCATGTGCCTGAGCATTAGAAGCATTTTTCTGAGATCGAAAAGTATACCTGGAGGATAACCATGTAATTTGAAACATTTTTCTTTTGTATGCCTTAACATGTGACAATGAGTACACTGAGGACGCGATCGTTTAGAATGCTGAGGAACATGCTTCTGAACAACAAACATAGGATTGGAGGAAACATCAGAAGAACTATTCAAAGAAATAGATCTTTGATTTTCTTCTTGTAGAATCCAAGAAAAAACCTTGGAAATGGATGGAAAAGGATCCATTAACAAGATATGGGCACGAACATGAGCATACGATTCATTTAAACCCATTAAAAACTGTATTGTCTGCTCACGTTGTTGGTCATCCAACATTTTTCGAACTTCTTCACAAGTACAAAGAGAACAAGAACATACACTTTTGACAGACATTAGTTCATCCCATAATATTTTGAGATTCGTATAATATGTGCTTACTGACATTGAACCCTGAGCCAACTCATTTAACTTCTTCTTAAGATGAAAGATGCGAGGACCATTTGTTTGCTGGAACCTTTCTTCAAGATCCTTCCAAATCGCAGCTGTCGTAGAATGATAAAGCAAGCTTGCTGCAATTTCTTTGGAGACGGAGTTCAAGATCCAAGAGTTAACAAGATTGTTAGCTCTAGTCCAGGCATTGAACCGATCCGAAGTGGACGCAGGGGCTGAAATCGAACCATCGACAAACCCCAACTTATTCTTGGCTGACAAAGCCATTAACATCGAACGCTTTCAGGTATTGTAATTGTCATTGGTTAAGGGTTGAGTCACCAAAACCATTCCCGGATTATCCGACTGATGAAGATAATAAGGGTTGTTACCCTCTTGAAATTGATCATTAAGATCAACCATGGATGGAAAACCACTAAAGCTTGAAAGTAAAAAACAGAGAAAAGAAAAGTGCAATAGAAGCACGAGCAGAAACGCAGAAACTGATTCTTGAAGAATCAAGAAGAAAAACCATCTGATACCATATTGAAGTGTAAAAAATGTAAATCGACTTTTATTCAACTGAAAATTAGAATTACAGAAACCTTAACTATACTTATATAGATAATACAAAGATAGGTTTAAACTAACAAACCCTAATAACAGAAATAACTAATTGAGGATGTTATTAGCTGTAACACCGAGTTCAGTGGACGAATCAAGAAAAAAGTGCTGAAATAAAAAAACCCTAGTGAGATTCTTATAATACAAAATCAACGGTGACGATTGATTTTCAATACATGGTTGGGCTTTTTCCTTCTTTTAAGATCAGCTTCCCAAGCTGCAAGCTCCTTTTCTCTTTTCTTGGAATCCTGCAATTAACAAAATCAATAAAAACAAAGTAACAATCATGCTATAAAAATGTAAAGGAAACAGATCACGCCCATGGCCAGAGAGTGATGACGGAAAGAAGGGCAGCGGAAAATCATCAACCAGGTCGTCTGACCGGTGGAAATGAGAGAGTGAGAGGCGATTGGAGGCTGGAGAAAATTAGGACGTGAGTTTGATTTGGGGATCGGGGCGAGGGAAAGTGCTGAGCGTTTTATTAAAACCCACAACGGTCCTTTTTATAAAAATACCACTATACATAAATTATTGCCGCGTTTTTATTTATAAATGCCACTAAAATGTTAAAATTATGTTCAAAATTAGCGGCGTTTGTTTTAAAAACGCCGCTAAAAGTGTCACAATATGCTAAGCTTGCTATAATAGATCTCTTACATTGATAGACGCTTGTAATCATCAAAGATAGTTCGTGGTTGAGTTACAGTAAAGCCAATTTTTCTAACGTGTTATCATTAATATATGCATTTTTATGTCAGTGTTAAAGGTGTTTATCTTTCACCGACGACAATGGTGTTTGTTTATCTATCACTATTCAAGTTATTTGGTTAGGCTTTGACCTTCTTTCTTATATGGTCCTATTTTATACTTTAGTGGCTAGTTTGTGCATTTCAACACTTTTGGAAAAATTATTGTTAATATGATTAGACTATTCTAATTTTGTAATTTTTCTTACAATTTTATTATATTTCCTCTCTATTCAATAAAACTAACAGTTATTGTTTGTCAAAAAAATTGTGAAATGTCCATATAAATTTTGGGTCTGAAAGTTGTATAAAATTTAAAATAGGGTAAACTGTACTAGACCACCAAACTATTAGCGTTTACTTTTTTTATACCACTGAACTTCTAAATTATTTAAATCTAATACTAAACTTTAATTTTCAACTCGTTTATGTCATTTCATTGTTAACTCATTAACGGATAGTGATATGGCTAACGACGGCTAGGGGTGTTTAAAAACATCTGATTCGACCGATCCGATTATCCGTTGATCCGATCCGAAAATTTGGATATCCGATTCGATTTTTATTTCCGGATCGAATATCCGATCCGATTATAGATTTTTTTGGATCGGATACGGATCACAATATTTCAAGTTTCGGATTATCAAAAAACCTGAAAATCCGAAAATCTAATTTTTTTTAAATATTAATCTTGTTATAATTAATAAATTGATGCTTGTTATATCCGAAAATTAAAAAAATCGAATTTTTCATAGATGTGAATCTTGTTATATTTAGCAATTTGTTGTTTGTTATATTCGAAATTTCGAAATTTTCATAAATACGACCTTAAAATTTGAAAAAAAAATGGTTGAATCAAATTATATTTTCAGATAATCGGATATACAAATATCCGATCCGATTATTCGGTATCCAAAAAACCAGATGTTTAGTTTTTTCGGATCGGATACGGATCACTATATTGTCGATCCGAAAATCTGGATATCCGAAAAAACCGGATCGAATCCGATCCGATATTCGACAATGAACACCCCTAACGACAGCCCACATGTACGCTGCACCAAAATGATGTAACACCGAGTTCAGTGGCCGAATCAAGAAAAAAGTGCTGAAATACAAAAACCCTAGTGAGATTCTTATAGTACAAAATCAACGGTGACGATTAATTTTCAATACATGGTTGGGCTTTTTCCTTCTTTTAAGATCAGCTTCCCAAGCTGCAAGCTCCTTTTCTCTTTTCTTGGAATCCTGCAATTAACAAAATCAATAAAACAAAGTAACAATCATGCTATAGAAATGTAAAGGAAACAGATCACGCCCTTGGCCAGAGAGTGATGACGGAGAGAAGGGCAGCGGAGAATCATCAACGATGTCGTCTGACCGGTGGAAATGAGGGAGTGAGAGGCGATTGGAGGCTGGAGAAGATTAGGACGTGAGTTTGATTTGGGGATCGGGGCGAGGGAAAGTGCTGAGCGTTTTATTAAAACCCATAACGATGTTTTTTTATAAAAATGTCACTATATATACATTATTGCGACGTTTTTATTTATAAACGCCACTAAAATATTAAAATTATGTTTAAAATTAGCGACGTTTGCTTTAAAAATATCGCTAAAATTGCCACAATATGTCAAGCTTGGTGTAGTAGATCTCGTGTATTGATAAACACTTGCAATCATCAAAGATAGTTCGTGGTTGAGTTGTAGTAAAGGTAATTTTTCTATGCGTTTTTATGTCAGTGTTGAAGGTGTTTATCTTTCACCGACGATAATGGTGTTTGTTTATCTTTCACTATTCGAGTTGTTTGGTTAAGTTTTGACCTTCTTTCTTATATGGTCCTATTTTATGCTTTAGTGGCTAGTTTGTGCATTTCAACCCTTTAGGGAAACTCACAGTTAATATGATTAGACTATTCTAATTTTGTAATTTTTCCTCTCTATTTAATAAAATTAACCGTTATTGTTTGTAAAAAAAATTGTGAAATGTCCATATAAATTGTGGGTCTGAAAGTTGTATAAAATTTAAAATGGGGTAAACTGCACCAAACCATCAAACTATTAGCGTTTATTTTTTTATACCACTAAACTTCTAAATTGTTTAAATCTAACACTAAACTTTAGTTTTCAATTCATTTATGTCATTCCTTTGTTCACTCATTAACGTACATTGACGTGGCTAACGACAGCTAGGGGTGTTCAAAAAAATCTGATCTGACCGATCCGATCCGATTATCCGTTGATCTGATCTAAAAATCCGGATATTCGATCCGATTTTTATTTCCGGATCGGATATCTGATCCGATTATAGATTCTCTGGATCGGATACGGATTGCAATATTTCAAGTTTCAGATTATCCAAAAACCCAAAAAATCTGAAAATTTAATTTTTTTTAAATATTAATCTTGTTATATTTAATAATTTGATGTTTGTTATATCCGAAAATTAAAAAAATTGAATTTTTCATAGATGTGAATCTTGTTATATTTAGCAATTTGTTGTTTGTTATATTCGAAGTTTTCATAAATACGACCTTAAAATTCGAAAAAATGGTTGAATCAAATTATATTTTCGGATAATCGGATATCCGAATATCTGGTTTTTTCTAGATCGGATATGGATCATTATATTGCCGATCCGAAAAACTAGATATCCGAAAAAACCAGATCGGATCCGATATTCGACAATGAACGCCCCTAACGACAATCCACATGGACGATGCACCAAAATGACGTCATTTTGGTGCGGCTGTTTTGGTGCCTAAAACGGTTCAAAACGACGACATTTTACTAAAGAAAAAAATTTTCTTCAAAGATTTTGAACACAAAACCTTCAAATTCAAAGGCTAAACCTTAATCACTAAATCAACATAAAATTATATAATACTATATCACAAATATTATCTATGTCAAAATACAATTGAGACTAATTCAAATTATTATATAAAATAAACAATACTATAAACAATATTAACATATGAATAATATAAGAATAAAAATATATTATTTACGTATATATTAATATATAAAGTTAAAATATATTATTTTTATATCATTATATATTATTTATAATATATATTATTTTTCAAAAAAAACTTAAAATATTTCAAATTGTTCGAAGGACTAACATTCGGGAGTAAAGATCATTTGTTCGAAGTCAACCGTTCAAGAAAATGACAAGATCTGAAGAAGGTCGCTCTATCTTGTGTCCTCCACTCTTGGAAGGAGAAGATACTTTCAATGAAGCAATGTCATGAAATATTTCATCAAATCTCTTGATTTTGAGATTTGGGGTATCATCGAAGATGGTTACTTGGAAGCTCCTAAGAAGAAGAAGAAACAAAGGAGTGCAAATGACACGAAGGCTAAGCTAAACGCAAAGACGATGCACACTCTTCTTTGTGGCCTCAATAAAGATGTTTCCAAGAAAGTCTCCACATGCAAAAAAGCAAAAAAAAATTGGGAGAAGCTTGAGATGCTCTATGGCAACAAGAAGGGAGAAAAGAAAGATGATGCTTCATCTTGTGCAAACCTTCTCTCAACACCTAAGGTGGATGATGTTTTGGCTCTCGATGAGCCCGATGTATCTTCTAACTCAAGTGAATTAAATTCTTATACATTTGATGAGTTACAAGATGTTTTCGATGAATTATTTTTAAAATTTGAGACCATGCATTTCAAATTTAAGAAAATGATTTCAAAACTTGAATTTAAAAATGATTTTCTTTTGAAAATAAAATTAGATTTTGAAAATCAAAATGAAAGTTTGAGAAATGATTTAGAGTTTTCAAAAACAAGCAATGAGGTTTTAGAAAAAGAAAATCCTGATTTGAAAGTTAGGCTTGAAAGCTTAACAAAAGAAAAAGAAACCATTTTTAATAATTCATCTTGTCAAATATTGGCAAAATGCTCAAATTGCCATTATCATGGTCATTCCTTGCATACTTATCCTATAAAGAAGAAAAAATCTTATAAGATTAGACAAGTATGGGTTCCTAAGGGAACTAAAGACATTGTGATTAATGTGAATGGATCCAAAGCAATTTGGATACCAAAAATCAAGTAAATGTCTTGTTATAGGTGTGTTGGAGCAATGGGAATAAATGCAAAGACATGGAAATGCTCTAGTCACACAAGTGAAGAAATTGAGTAACCTCTAAGCTTACAGTTTTTATTTTTTTTATCTTCGGTTATCTAATTTTCGTTTTAAAGTCTTGGATAATTTTGAGCCTCAAATTGATGCTTGAGTAAGGGGGAGCCATTTTAAACAAAATTCTAATTTTTGTCAAAATTTTGTTTTAAAACTCTCCATTGTTGTGAACTTAAAAGTTTTCAAACTTTGGTTTGAACCATTTTTGATATAACAAAAAGGGGAGAATATTTTGAAAAATTGATGTTTCAATTGAATAGGGTGGAGCTTTAACTATCTTAAAATTTTAAACTCATATTCAAAATTTATTTTTACTAGAGGGGAGAATCCCAAACACAAATTTTCAAGTTAGTTTTATTATATCAAAAATGGAGAGATTGTTAGGATATTAGTTTTGATATAATAATTGTAAAATAGTTTTGGACTAAATTGAAAAGATTTCAAAAATGATTTTAAGTCCAAACAACTTGAAAATATGTTTGAGGAGTTTTCAAAAGGTTTTAGAAGTGTTTGAAATGTTTTAAAATAGCTAAACTTGAGTTTTCTTCAGTATTGTACCGATACGGTCACAACCATATCGATACGCTTTAGGGTTTCAGCTACAGTAAAATTCCTGTAGCCAAAACCCGTACTGATAGAGCTTGTCCATATCGATACAGAGTAGGGTCGTATCGATACACTATGAAGTGTACCGATACCATGTGTTTTAATTACAACGGCTATTTCCAACTACCCTAACGGCTATCTCCCAACGAATTTTTAAAGTGCAGGTCATACCGATACACTCAAAAGCGTATCGATACACATCAGCTGAGGGATGCACAACGAATCTTTCCCAAAGGAACCATATCGATACAGGTAACCGTGTATCGATACACTCTGCGCCAAATTGGGAAAATATGCATGGAAATCAGCCCCAACGGCTCCAAATCATCCTAAACGGCCACCAACGGCCAAAAGCTCATTTCTAACTATATTATGAAGGCTAGAACACCTGAAGATGGTTAGAGAACATATCCAAGCAAGATGAACAAGAGAATTTGAGTCTAAATCACATTTCTTCATTTCTCTTGTACATAGTTTAAGAGAGTGCTTATATTGTAAATCTTTCACTCTTTCTTGCAAGCTTGAATTGTGTAAACACCCACCTTGTGAGGTATTTAGTTTACCAAACAAATCCCTTATAAAAGGAGAGGTTCTAGTTTAGCCTTAGTGAAAAACTAGAGTGGTTCTATCTTAGCCATTAAAAGATAGGGTTGTAAGGGTTACCTTCTTAGCCTAAAAATGGGGGAAAATTCATAGTGAATTGGGAAAACCTTAGTGGTGTGCTAAGATAGTGGATGTAGATTCGGTTGAGTAGTCGAACCACTCTAAAATCATCATGCAAATTGTCCATCTTTATATCTGTTTTAGCCAATTCAACCAAGGATCAAAAACAACCCTCTTGACTGGATTTCGGTGATGGATTCGAGTGTGCTACAAGCCTAACAATTATATTATTTATATATAAATTAATATTATTTATAATATATTAATATTATTTATATTATATTATATTATTTAGGTATAATAATAATAATAATATGTTATTTGAAGAATATATCCAAGTATATTGTTTATAGTATTGTTTATTTTATAAAATAATTTGAATTAATCTCTAGTGTAGTTTGATATATATATATATATATATATTACTTGTGGTAAATCAATAAATTATCTTATGTTGTTTAGTGGTTAAGGTTTAATCTTTGCTTTTGAAGTTTCTGGGTTCAATCCCCCTCTAAGTGCATATTTTTATTATTTTTCCTCCAACAAAAAGACGTCGTTTTGATGCAGCATCTATGTGGGTTATTGCTAGCCACGTCATCATCCCGTTAATGAGTTAACGGTGGAGTGGCATAAACTATTCGAAAATTAAAGTTTAGTGTTACATTTGAACAATTTAGAAGTTTAATGGTATAAGCTGTAAACGAGTCGACTCTAATAGTTTGATGATATTTGGTGTAGTTTATAAGGGAATTTTTTTATGTACGATCCGTGATGTGCTATTTGTTTCTCAATTTTAACTCTTCTAGTGAGGTTGATGTCTTACTTTGGTTTTACGGAACTTAATTAAAGCAAATATTGGGTAAGTTTTCAAGACACATAGTTTGTTGAACTTCATATTACTTAATTATTTTATGCTTTTGTAAATTTTTGGGAGTGACCATTGAGTTATTTCGTTTAAAGTTAAAAGTCATTAAACATGTCAATAAACGTTGGAGCAAGTAGTCGAGCTTTCCGTTGACGTTTCTCTCCCATTTCTAGATTTTTAGTTCAATTTTCTATAGGAAGGAATGGTTGGATAGGAAGATGGCCAATAATGACAGTACCGATAAAAATAAGGATAAGCAGTGTATCAATTGGAGATTTCTTAAAGAGTTAATATTGGCAAGTAATGATGAACCAGCTAGGATGCGAAGCCTATTCGACTTGTGCATATATGGGTTGGTTTTGTTTCCAAGGACTCCGGAGCACATAGTTCCATCAACAGTGGGGTTGTTCGAGCGATTAGAGAAGGGGGTCAATCTGGTGCCTGCTATCTTAACCGAAACTTATAGATCACTAACCGCGTGCAAGAAATCAGGGGAAGGGAGATTTTGGGGATGTGCACAGTTGCTTGAAATTTGGTTTAGAGGTTATATGTGGAATACTCCCTACAGAGGAATCAGGTATCTCGATACATACTCACCAATAGAAGAACATCTAACTAGCTTTCTGTTAGAGAAAAAGAACGAGAGACAATGGGAAGAATGTTTTAAAGACATGAAGGATGCCAATATTGTGTGGAAGGCTCGATTGGTGAACAAGGGAACAACTTTTTTGTATCGGTGTGGAGACAGAGATTGGGTCCCGTTACCAGGAATTTGGGGAGGAACAACTTATTGTCTCCTATTGGTGTCCAGACAATTCGGTTCAAGGCAGTTTGTACTAGCTACTACAGTAATAGAAAAATTTGAGTATGCACACAAGACAAATGACTACAAAGGGATAGTAACTTAGACCGCAAAAGCGTGAGAAAAGCATAGAAGGGTTCAACCATATCATGACTTGGAAGTAATGGCAAGATATGAAGAATGAAAGACACAAAGGGTTAATGATAACACATTTCAGGAAAGACAGGTAAATGTAGCTCGTCTGCTCAGTCTGTTAGAGAAGCACCTTCTACACTAGAAAAACTTAGGCATGATCGGGAGTTGGACTTGAAAAAATATGAGAAAGGAATCAGTGACCTTACTGAAGAACTGACCATGGCAAAGCTGCAAGTAAATATACACAGAGGAAAGGAAAAGGAGCTAATGGAACAAAACAAAAAGATCAGCCGAGATTTGAAGGAGCTGCAAGAACTTCATGATGATTACAAGGCGAAGCAAAAAGGAGGGACATGTAAAGTGGTAAAAAACTTATCAGAAAAATTGGATGCCATGACAAAGGAAAGTGATGATTACAAGAAGATGTATGAAAGGAAGTCTCGGTCAAACAAGGAATCAAGCAGCAAGGCGAAGAAGAAATTAGAGGAAGAACAAGCTAGAAACTTTGATCTAACTAGCCAAGTGACACAGTTAGAGCAACTGATCACGAAGTACCACAACGAAGACAAAGTTCAGATGGAAATAGAGAAGGAAAGGTTGTAGAAAATGATAGCAGAGCTGGAAAATATGGTACATGATTTGAAGGAGAAGCTTGTAGGATATGGAGAAGCACTGTATCAAGAAAGTGGAGCGTGGAAGGAAAAGTATGAAGCTGCACAACGCACAGTCCGGAACCAGAATGATGAACTGATAAACTTCAAGAAACAAGTCAGTAGTGTTGCTTCATATGTATAGATACTGTCGAGGCAAGCCACGAGCCTGTTGGAGCGATCTGATGTCGAGCTGGAGCACGAAGAAGGCATCACTCGTCTGTTACATGAGTTGGTCAGTTTGGTAGTTAAGGCTAGTAGTTTTCTATAGAAGAAATTATCTTTTCCTTGTATTTGAACCTTCGGGAAAATGAATGTTTCCAAAAGACTAGTGTAAAGTGTCATGCATAAGTAGGGTCATGCATAGCATTTTACAGTATTTCATTGTTCTGCCTTACTCTATAACTTATCATTTATTTGGTGAACAAGTGTCTAACTGGCACCTAGGGGGAACCCGGCCTTTCATTGTTTTAGTGTATTCTTGCTTGTAGGTACTAACAGCTGAACGAGGGAACCGAGGAAAGGAAGACACAATGATGAGGAGCAAACCTAGGAGCTGTACTGAAGCAGTTCCAACTGAAGACAAGTTGCTGCCAAGCACCTGCCGAGCAGAGTTGTCGCCGACCTTGCTGCCCTCGGCAGCCGACTATGGAAGTTGGGAGAACTGGAGCGCGATTTGTAGAGCAAAAACTCATGAATCTATCGTCGGCGTTCATAAGATTTTCCGACATCTGTAGCAGCGGCTAGGGCTGCCGAAGCGAAATTCCCAAGTTTACTTGCGGGCTAAGGAAAACGAGGAAAAGTCAATATTGCAAGCAAAGAAGATGACCCAGATTTAGAGAAATTATGTTGTTGCACAGTATTGACTTCACCAGTTTCAACAGATTCAGGTTGTTGATGAACAACAACATGAGCAGACGCACTAATCTGCTCCAACATAGCAGTTTGCCTAGCCTCAGCATCCAGTAAAATAGTTCTAACAACTTGAACATCAGATTGAGTGGGACTGGTTGTAGTAACAGTAATTACAGACTCAAATTCAGGTGGAAGCCCATTGAGGATTGTTGTCACATGTTCACGTGGGGATATAATTTCACCACAACTCGCTAGACTATCACATATATTCTTGATCTTTAATAGAAAATCCTTCATATCTAAATCTCTCTTCTTTTGAGAGTGAAGCAATCTCCTATAGGACATCAATCTAGAAGTAGTTTTTTTCACAGTATAAACTATGCAAGGTAGACCAAATTGCAGCAAAAGTATTATGCCCAAATAAATTTGGTAACACATCCTCACTCACTGTAGACAAGAGCCAAGACGCAAGAGCTCCATCTTGTTCTTCATACAACTCATATTCAGGATTAAGACTAACAGTTCCTTCTTTCCTAATATACTGAGCAGGACAAGTAACATTAGAATCAATGTATTTTTGCAGTCTATGAGTCTTAATAGTTAACAAAACATGTTGCTGCCACATAAGAAAGTTATTGTCGTCAAGAGTAACATTGATCTTCTTCGTGGAGAACAATCTAGTATTACTGGGATTCGATAGAGTCTGAGTGCCAGGACCAGAATCAGTATGTAAGGTTTCAGTGGATTGAGTCTCAATCTCATGACTATCAGCATGATTAACAATGATTAAAGCATATCTGAAAGAAACACAAACAAAAAACAAGCAGAGAGAGGCACAAAATGTATAACTTGCAAAAGAAACCCTAACGCCCGAAATCAGACTCGATTAGCCACAAAAAGCATCAATCAACCACACAGCAGCGAAAACCACCACAAAAAGACGAATCAATATCGACAAATAACATCATTACAGACGAGCAAAAGCAGATGTAGGCAAATCGAAAAACAATGAGGAATCAAAATTAATAGAAGTAGCAAACGAGAGCAGAGAGTGAAAAGACTTATCACGAACGGCTAGAGATACAACAAGTACTACAAGAAAGACGGCGGAGAATCGGCGACAACTAGATCGGTGGCTCTGATACCATGTTCGGATTCTCCGATCATACATCCAGTAGAGTTTCGGTAAGAGAAACGGGAAGAAATGAGAAGGAAAAGGAGAAACGACAGTAAAGCAAAAAAGAAATAGAATGTATTTAGCCAAACAAGCTTAATTGAGAGAAAATGAATATTTCATTTTAATTGGGTCATGCAAAAACAACTTACAACTTACAATTTATAGCCCAATTCAATTAGGCCCGTGTAACTACCTAAACCCAGCTGTCAAACAACTATTAACAAAATAATTACAGAATACTAACAGAGTATTCAATACTCTAACAGGGATCGAAGGCTAGGTCGTGCATCGATTTACATAGTGAATACAATATTAAATAAGTCTATTGTGTTTGACAAAAGTCTTATATATAAGGCTTGCCAATTGGGTAAAAGCCATTCATTACCTTTTAAAGCTTCTACTACAGTTTATAGAAAGCCATTCGAATTAAATGAGATTGTTCTTTGGGGCCCTACACCCATAAGATCAAATGGTTTTCAGTACTACATCTCATTTGTGGATTTATACACTCGTTATTGTTGGATATATCTACTTAAGACTAAATCTGAAGCTTCCAATGCATTCAACTTATTTTATACTCTTGTCAAGAACCAATATGATGTTCCCATTCGAGCAATTCAAACTGGTGGGGAGGTGAATTTCGTTTTCTTGAAACTACACTGGCACAACTCTGTAGTGTTACCTGTTCACACACTTCCAGGATAATGGTGTGGTGGAAAAAACACTAGCATATTGTAGAGATGGCTCTTGCCTTGTTAGCTCATGCTGCAATGCCTTTGAAATTCTTGTCCTGTGTTGTCTTAAGTGTAATGATTTTGAAATATTTCACCATTTTAGAAACTTAATAACAAGGTTCTAGATTATAGCTTTCTTCGAGTTTTTAGCTACGAATGATATCCTTGCTTAAGATCCTTTAATCATTACAAGCTTGATTATCGTTCTAAGCCTTGTATATTTCTTGGATATTCCCTTAAACACCATGGATATCAGTGTTTAGATGATCATGGAAGGCTTTTCATTTCCAGGAATGTCATTTTTAATGAAACTGTTTTTCCATGGGATAATGCACCAACTTCTAATGCAGTGAACAAATCTTAGAATAGCAAGAAGAAGAAGAAACTGAAAAAGTATACTGAGAATAGAGAAAAGAGAGTCGGTACTCTCATCTTTTTATTAATCTTCAACTGTAATACTCTCAGAGAGAGCCAGTTCTTATATACAAACGAGTACACTGAAGGAATCAGTTAACAGTCTCTAACAACCCTAACAGACCATAACCAACTCTCAGTGAAACAATCCTGTGTGGTGCAGCACATACAAACCTAGCTGCACTCACCACCTTTCTACGTTACATAAACCTTACATTCCCCATGCAATTCAAACTTCTGAAACCTGCAGAAAAGAAAACAACAAACAGATATACAAACAAACAAAGATAACAGAACTTACAGTGAGGAAGAAGACGCAGCAGACTCATCAATCTGAGAAAACGGAAGCACTGCAAGCTTGAGACGATGTCGAAAAAACGAAGGAGCAGAAAGTGGTTTGGTAAACACATATGCGACTTGTTCATAAGCAGGTATCTCATTGACATGAAGACGACCAGCTGCAACTTGTTCCCGAACAAAGAACAAATCCAATTCAACGTGCTTAAACTTGGAGTGAAGCACCGGATTTGCAGATACAGCAACAGCACTCGTGTTGTCGCACCACAAAAGAGGAACACCATCAAAGGAAACGTGAAGCTCACCAAGCAAGGATTGAAGCCACATGATTTCCGCAGCAACACAAGCAACACTGCGATATTCAGCTTCCGCAGTCGAACGAGACACAACCTGCTGTTTGCGAGACCCCCAGGAAACTGGATTCCCTCCAAAGAAAACACAGAACCCAGACGTAGAACGCCTATCATCGCTGTCCGTGGCCCAATTGGCATCAGCAAAGCCAGTAATACCAAGATTATCATGAGAAGAAAACTTTAATCCAAAGTCAACAGTCCCCTGCAAGTATCGCAATATGCGTTTGACTGCCTGCAAATGCACATCAGTGGGTGCCTGCATAAACTGACACACTTTGTTGACAGCAAAGGCAATCTCTGGACGCGTAAGAACAATGTATTGCAACGCACCAACCACACTCCTAAATTCAGTGACATTCGCAAGGGGACAACCATCATTCAAAGATAACTTGCAAGTTGTAGTCATAGGAGTAGGAAGACTATTTGCTTGCTCATAACCACACTTTTCTAACAAGTCTAAGATATACTTCTTTTGATTGATAAGCAAGCTTCCATCTAAAGCATAGCGAACCTCAATGCCTAAAAAATATCGAAGAGAACCAAGGTCCTTAAGAGAAAAGGTAGCATGCAACTGTCGAACAATAGTATTAACAGCATCTGCATTTCCCCCAGTGAGAATAATATCGTCGACATAGACGAGAAGATAAACATACTCACCACCAGAAGAATAGACAAACAAAGAAGGATCCGATTTGCTGCCCACGAACCCTGTAGACAACAAGAATTTCTTGAGAGTCTCAAACCAGGCCCGAGGAGCCTGTTTGAGCCCATAAATGGCCTTATTAAGCTTACATACGAGCTTGTCTCCAGAGGAAGAAAGTTGTTCATAACCCGGTGGTTGGGACATGTAGACTTCTTCAAGCAACGCACCATTGAGAAACGCGTTGTTTATATCAACCTGACGCAATGGCCATCCCCGTGAAACAGCCAACGACAAAATAGTGCGAATGGTAACTGGCTTAACAACCGGACTGAAGACCTCAGTGAAGTCAACACCAGGTTCTTGAAGATACCCACGAGCCACCAAGCGAGCTTTGTAACGAGCCACTGTACCATCAGGATGCCGTTTAACCTTAAAAATCCACTTGCAACTCACAGCACTTCTGTTGCTAGGTAAGGGAACCAGGGTCCATGTGTTGTTGCGAATGAGAGCATCGTATTCATCTTGAGCAGCAGCCTTCCAATGAGGAGTTTTCATGGCTTCACGAATGGTTCGTGGTTCATCATCAGGAGAAACCGTATTAACATGAAACACTTTTGGCTTACGAATACCTGCCTTTCCACGAGTGATCATAGGATGATCATTGGTCACAGTGGAAGTAGGTACTGAATCAATGGAAACCACACCCAAGTCAGGAACATGACTCGTAGAACACAGCCTATTCCCAGCAACTGACTCAACACAGGAAGGACCAGCTACCTCATCAACACGAAACCCATGATCAGAAACAGTTCCTTCAGGAAACAAAACAGGAACAGCAGTACTAGGTGCCAAAGACAACACATGAGAATCCAACATGAGATCTCCAGTTGGAGATGCCAGCACAGCATCCTCAGCAGATGGTGACACGACTGCATCAGTATGAACTATGGCACCACATGCAGGCACACAAGGAGAAAACACTTCAGCAACACCAGACAAAGAAGTATCCTGAACCTCAGGAGAAAGCACCTCCTGAGAAGCACCAGACAAAGAACCACCCTGAACATCAGGAGAAAGCACCTCCTGAGCAGCAGAGGAAAACAAAACTTGATCATCAGGAGCATCAGAGGAAGACACTCCTTGCCCACAGCTAAACGAGTTCCTGGGGCTTACAGCTGGTGGAGAACCAGTGTTAGCACAAGCCACTGGAGAAGAAGTAGGTAAATCCAAAACAGACACTCGAGAAGAAACAGGAAAATCAGTAGGAGAAGAGAACACCGAAGAGGAAGGCAAGTTTTTATCAATCACCAAAGGAAACATCTGCTGAACCAAGCAAGAAGAGTCACTAGAACTAGACGAGTCAACAACCATGGAAAAAGGAAACACGTGCTCATCAAAAACAACATGTCGTGATACAAAAACACGACCTGTGTGATCACGACACTTGTAACCCTTGTGACTAGAGCTGTAGCCCAAGAAAACACACGGGCGTGACCGGAAATCCAACTTATGGGCATTGTATGGACGCAAAAGTGGGTAACACGCACACCCAAATACGCGAAACCATGCATAATCAGGCTGCTTCTGAAAAAGCTTCTCATACGGAGAAGCACCTTGCAAAACTTCAGTAGGAAGTCGATTGATAATAAAGACAGCTGTAACAAAGGCAAAGCTCCAGAACTTTAGAGGTAAGCTAGCATGGGCTAGAAGTGTAAGACCCATCTCAACAACGTGCCGATGCTTCCTCTCAGCAACACCGTTCTGCTCAGAGGTGTATGGACAAGTAATACGATGTTGAATTCCATGAGTAAGGAACCAGTTCTTCAATGGCAAATACTCCGTACCACCATCAGTTTGAAAGGCTTTAACCTGCACACCAAATTGTACCTCGACCAATTTGTGAAAATTGAAAAAACACTGAACTACTTCAGACTTGCGTTTGAGCAAGTAGACCCAAGTATGACGACTATACATATCAATAAACGATACATAGTAAAGAAACCCGTCAGAAGAAGCTGGAGCAGGACCCCAGAGATCAGAGACAACCAATTCAAAAGGAAACGAATATTGTGTATTAGAAAGAGAAAACGGAAGTTTGTGAGCCTTCCCTTGTAAACAAGCAGAGCACACATTGGAAATCTTATTATCAATACAAGCAACACTACACTTATTCAAAACTGACTTGAGCACACCACTAGCTGGATGCCCAAGACGGTTATGCCATAACCCCATAGTATTGACAGTAGAAGAAGCAACATTATTCAATGAAGAAGCAACAGGCAAGACAGCAGCTGCAGAAGAAACACAAGGCAAGTTGGCAGACAACGTAGGCAAATGATCCAAAATACCAGCAGGAGAGATCATCTCATACAAGCCCTCAGGCGTGAGCCTCCCTTCGAGCAGAACCCTCTGAGTCTGAGAATCCTTAATCACACAACCATTAGCATGAAACACAAAAATAACATTATTGTCCCGCACAAGCTGAGACACGGACAACAGATTTTTCTGAATGTTAGGCACATGCAAAATATCACGTAAAACTAACGACCTACCAGACACAGGAAAAGAGCCATGCCCTACATGAGAGATCGAAACAGTGGAACCATCACCCATAAGAAGACTATTCTCACCTGTATATGGAGCACTAGACTGAACATGCGACTGATCATGATTAATATGGTGAGTAGCACCCGAATCTGGGTACCAAACACCCTCAGTTGAAGTAGGCAAAGTCGAGCCAGTAGAAAAATACGAGGAGTTCACATGAGAACCCAACGATGGAGCTGCACCACTGTGACTAGAGGAGACATCACCCAAAAAATTATTGACCTGAGACCCACCAGATGGACCAGAACCACCAGAATAAGAAGAAACATTGGGGTTAAAACCCACAGTTGGAGAAACCACACGCGACTGAGGTGAGGAAACAAACGTAGACCGAGGTGACACGACTCCAGTGTTGAGCTGGTGATGAAACACTTGAACAGGAGCAACAGATGCATTCATATCAGCTGAATGGTGATAGCTCCCTGAACCATTCTCAGACGTATACGAGGAAGAACCATCATTTCGAGCCTCACCAGGAGAAGAAACTGGCCCATGATAGCTTTGATCAAACCGACGATAGCACTTCAGAACCGTGTGACCAAACTTACCACAAAGCTGACACTGAGGCTTGTTGAAGTTATTCCTACCACGCCCACGTCCCCGAAAACCAGGCTGAAACCCTCGTGACACCAAGTGATTCTCAGGTAAATAGGACGTGGCAACAGCATCACTAACCTCAGGAGTATTAGCTGAAGTAGCTACGTTAACCTGCATGCCAGGATGGAAACTAGAGACACGCGTACTATGAAAAGCCATGTTAGCATGCATAGGTAAATGTTCTTGCATGAACATCTTTTGCCGGGCTTCACAATCCAATAGCATGTCAGTTAGACTCTCAAGACTAACGACCTCACGTGAAGCAATGGCAATCACTGACTCAAACTCCATCGAGAGTCCAGCAAGAACAACACTAACCTGCTCTTGCTCAGTGACAACACACCCAGCAGCACCTAGATTGTCACAGATCAAACGAATCTTTGCAAGATACTCATTGACAGTGAGACCAAGTTTCTTCTGTGTATGCAAGCTATGGCGTAATGCAGATATTTTAGCAGTGGAACGTGCAGAAAACAAACGAGTAGCAGTGTTCCAAATAGCTTTCGTAGTATGACAACTCGTAAGATTTGGAAGAACTTCAGTGCTTACAGACGATATCAACCAGGACGCAAGTAACTTGTCCTGCCTACGATACGCCAGAAAAAGAGGATTCTCCACACGCACACCATATGCATTTTGTATATATTGAGAAGGCAATTCAAACTCATCAGAAATAAAATCCATAAGGCCATATCCATCAATTATTAGAGTTACCTGATGCTTCCATAGAACATAGGTCGCTTCAGTTAACTTCACCACATCATGTTTGGGAATATGCTGCACAACCAGAGAATTAGAAGTGTCTCCAGATCGAACATCACCAGAACGATCATCACCAGATCGAGAAGGATGTGTGTCAGACTCCTGAACCATATCGACTGATCCAAGCTACACAGAAAAGAACTCTCGCAGAACAAGAGCAAGAAAACAACAACGTGCGATATCTCAGTGATTCTAAACAAAAACCCTGAGATTCAACTCAAGACCTTAAGAGATTTGACAAGGATCACTATTTTACTCTATCACAGAAGAAGCAACCATGAGTAAAAATTCTAGCAATCAAAACAAACCTCCAAGAAATAGATCCAAGTTGAAGCAAAACTCGATCAAAGAATCCAGAGAAAAAACTCGAAGATCGCAGTACAATCACTATCCAAGTCGGAAAACAAAGAGACACATACCAAACAGGAATGCTTGCGAAACAAGAACAACGACCAACGAGAAATCAGCTGAAATTCAAAGAAGCGAGAAAGCAACCGCACAAGAAGCAGCTCTCCAGGAAAGAACGACGACTGATACCATGAACAAATCTTAGAATAGCAAGAAGAAGAAGAAACTGAAAAAGTATACTGAGAATAGAGAAAAGAGAGTCGGTACTCTCATCTTTTTATTAATCTTCAACTGTAATACTCTCAGAGAGAGCCAGTTCTTATATACAAACGAGTACACTGAAGGAATCAGTTAACAGTCTCTAACAACCCTAACAGACCATAACCAACTCTCAGTGAAACAATCCTGTGTGGTGCAGCACATACAAACCTAGCTGCACTCACCACCTTTCTACGTTACATAAACCTTACATGCAGACTCTACATCACCTACTTTTTCACCTGCTATTCATGCTGTTTCCGAGTCTACTACACATTATCAAATTCTCCTGCTGTGTCATCTGGTGTACCTTGCCCAGAAGCTTTCCCACCAATATCTTCTCATGTGGATCAGCAAACTGCTACTGATGAGTTTAATGCATATAAATTCTTAGACAGTTGTGCTGTTGAGTTGTCAAAGTTTTTAGATGGTTAAAACAAATTTCTGGAGGGAATTTTGAGGGTTTTAGAAATAGTTTGTTATCTCTTTTTCTATATAAACAACAATGTATTCCCTTTTAATATCAGTTTTTTCATGAGTAAGAAACGTTAATCTTTCTCTTCGCTTTTCATATCTTCCATTAATCTTTTGAAGTATTCTCTATGATTTTATGAAGTTTAGTTTATGTGTTAACAGTTACAATGCTTTTTACAATTAATTTATTAATTATAGGGTTAACTACTGGGATGATCACTTATGTTTTCCCCCAGTACAGAGTTGGTAACTGATTTTCAAAAATGACCAGTAAGGTCACATAAGTTTTCGGGGTGTAAACTTTGGTCACTCAGTCGTTTGTTGTCGTTAAAATTAAACCGGAGGTTGATCCGGTACAATAAAAAATAGATAAATTACCTAAATAGTCCCTAAACTATTACTTTACTTCTATTTTAACCTCCGAAATAAAAACAATTTGTATAATTTCACATGTAATCTTCCATATTTACAAATTTTTTATTTCTTCTCCCTCCACCATTTTAACACTTCTATTTACATTTTTGAGGAACTTGCTTCAATTTCTTCTCCCGGTATTAACACTTTTTCTTTGATTTCTTTTGCCTACCGACTCTCGAACCTTGTCAAGGATGAGTGATGAAGCACTTATCATTGAAGACAAGGGAAGAGAAGGTGAGGTATTAACACTTGAATTAAGATTTTGGAAACATGGCATAAGTTTTCGTCAGCTGCATTCAGTTATAAAGTTTATGCACTGATATTAACCCATCATGGCCATATTTGGTTAGGATATGGTAGATACATTGTGCGTGATTTTTTTTTTCTTCTGGAAAAGAAAAAAAAAAAAACTTGATTTTAGACACATTGTGTATGTTGGGAATTCATCTGTGCCTGACGAGCCATCTCAAGTTGCTCTAATCGAGACTGAAGCACATCCATTGCTGAGGCTTTATTCTGTTGTTGTGATATGTGTTTCCAACTAAATCATTAGCACAAGTAAAACTGCAGTGGTTTTGACAATCATCACACTATTCAAACCTTTCGTTTTGACAAGTAGCAGTTACTCATGTGGGAATGTGGACAATTCTCACAGTGCTCTCAGTCGTGTTAACATGCTGACCATCAGCTCCCCCAGCACGAAACCGTTTAAAACGAAGATCAGATTCATTAATTTCTACCCGAGAAGATCCATCACCTAGGATTGGAATCACAACAACAGCAACAAATGAAGTATGTTGTCACTTTCCATTGCCAAAAGGTGAGATACGGACTAACCTATGAACTCTTATTTCTACTTTGGTATATCCAAAAGCATATTCACCATCAAGTTTTATAGTTGCTCGCTGAAAGAATGTTATAAAATGAAGTATGTTAACCATTAATTATATTACTAGTGTTAAATTAACTTATAAAATTCGTACGTGAATATTATAAAATTAATTTGTAATAGTATTAAATTAACGTTTTAGGTAATTATATTTTATATAATCATTTAATGTAAAATTTGTAAATTTGAACAATAATTAATTTTTTTATATTTTTTATACATATATAATGATTGTACTAAATATTATTTTATATTTATAATTAATGTCTTTAAGTTTAACTGACTTTTTAATTTAGCATAAAGATTTATTATTATTTTTTATGACTAATAAAATTTTAGTATGATTATATAATATTTATAAATACATTTTTATAAACTAAATAATTGTCACTTTTTCATTTTAAAAATTACCATACAATTATGTTATTTATTAATGTTTGTTTAATTATAAATTCAGAGTTTAGGGGGTTTGGGTTGGATTTTACCCGGGCTCAAGCTCAGATTGGTTCTGAACGCGAATTATTATAGACTTGGATTAATCTTGATCTCAATTTTTTTTAACATGAATTTGGTCGCATTCTAATTTTTTCGAACTCGAATTTTATCAAAATTTGATCGACACGTACGGACTATGGACCCTATTTTGCTAGCCATTTTTCATGTTTAACCGAGCTATATATTTATACAAAGACGTTGTGGGTTGGTTGAATTCAATTATATTTCATCATTGATCTCAACAAACAAAAATAAAATCAATAAAATAATGAATACTTAATTCGCAACATTGGTTCTATGGTGTAGTGGTTAGCACTCTGGACTTTGAATCCAGCGACCTGGGTTCGACTCCCGGTAGGACCTTAAATACCTTTTTAAATATGTCATTGGTGCTTTGTTTATGCTAGGTAGGACATTAATAATAGATTATCCAAGTCAATTTCTTATGTCTAATGCCAGTTTCGCCAATATATAAAATAATGTGGCCTTCATTCATCCCATGGATTAGTTTCTATTATGTATATATGTCACATCTAATTTGAAGGACTCTCATCTATTTGGCAAATATAGACACTCGAGGAATGTCTGTGGTGTGGAAATTCCGAAGGCTAATACCTACTACCTACTACGGAAGGGAAAGATGAACTATATGGTCCCTGAATGCCAGTGTTGGCAAATAGGAAGAAGAAGCATCCAACCCAAAGGACTCGGTGGCCTCTTCTACAGGAATAGAAGCGAATGGATGAATGCAGGGCTCTCGGTTTAATGCTCTCGCTACATTGGAACTTACTCATGGATGGCTAGGATGGCTAAGAAAGGGATAAATAAAAACACAAATATGACATACTAATTTATAGTAGTGGAGAATTATGGGACAAAAAATAAATTCACTCAGTTTCAAATTTGGTACATCAGTCTCTTTGGTTTGCACAACCTAAAAATTATTTCAAGGGCCTAAAAATATAAGACTAGTCTGGTGTCGAGGGAATTGCACCTAAATTATTAATTTATTTATTATTTAAATGTATATGAATTTAAATATATGATATGTAATAATATAATAATTAATAATATATATATATATAATGTGCATATAAATAAAATATGTGTTATACCTATAACTAATTATATACTTAATATATTACAACCAAATGTCATAATTTTCTTTCATATTTTCATATTTTCGGGAAGGGGTGACATATACGAGCAGGTTTATTTTTTTATCTTCACGTAAATTGTGTGTTTGTAACAATAGGGACTGGAATGTGTGTTATCCATATATTATCCATATAGGGGATCCTGCTGTTGAAAAGATCCATCGACCTGAGACGAAGAGAAGTGTCTATCTATTTTATTTAGTTATTCAATTAAACTAATGATTTGTTATTAGAGCAGATAGCAAAAACCATTTCATCCGGGAAAAGCCATCTTTTTCTCAACAATATCTTTGTCATTTGATCCAATAACCTTCTGTTAGATAAGAACAGATTTGATAAATACTAATAACTCTCGGATGGAGTATTAGAGCAGAAAATTCATTATATAATGAACTATTGGTTCTAAGCCATCTGTAGCGATGAATCAACAATTCAAAGTGTTTTTCTTGCGTATTCTTGTGGTGGCCGAGACGAGCTTACAGGGGGCACAATAAGGGACTGGAAAGGGGGTCACAAAGGGGAGCTGGACCTTGCCTGCCTCGACGAGAGTTGTGGAGAGTACCGTGACTAGCATGGAAGTGGATGCTTCGGGGAAGGTAACTTATGTGGCTTCTAAAGAGAAAGTGGTTCCAGCCAAATAGTCTTTAGTCAAAGAGAACCATGTCACAGTTAGGATGGTGGAGACAACCGAAAGACTAGCTTTACAAGAAAAGAATGGTAGGGTCTTGCCAGCGTCAATTACGACGACCACTTCCAAAGGGGGGAAACAATGTGGCGGCTATAAAAGGGGAGTCTCGCACTAGTGTCAAATCGAAAAGGAAGAAGAAGAAGATGAGTAAACACCCTGAATCAATCGTCTTTATAGGAGTTTTTTGCAACATTGTCCTCTGAGCTCGACAAAGCACAAACTTCAGTGGTGCAACAAACTGGTGATACGCAACATATTAGTGCAGGGACGAATGGTGATATCCAATGAAGGGCAAACACTACGTTTGAATTGGCTGGTGATGTTGATATGCAGGTCTAAGTGCTACCACCATCTTTTCTTACTAATATTACGAAATTCTCAGGGTGCTATTGGCCCTGTCTTTTATCGCTATTTAAGTTGTTTGTGATATTACATCGTCCAGATGTCTATGTGGTGATGGAGCCGCGCATTAGTGGGGAGAAGCCAGAAGGTTGATACTTTCATCTAATGTTCAAGCTTTAATGACTCGTATAGAGCGGAAGCCTTGGGTTTTATGGAATAATCATGTGAATATTGATGTTGTCGCGGTTCCGATCTAATTTTCGCATGGTTGTCGCTCGATGGCGGGAGAGAACAGTTGCTTCTTCTTTACCTTTTTTTATACAAGTCTTAATAATGCAAAGAGAAGGAATTTGTAGGGCCAGTTGTGTGATTGGTAGCTTATCTGAACGCAATGGCGGTTCATAGAGGCGATCTAGGATCTTATCTAGATTCAATGATATCATGTTTTAACCCAGTTTGCTAGATATGGGTTTTAGTGTTACAACGTTTACATGGAAGCAAGGAGGGGGGTTTGTCACAGAGGCTTGACCGATGTTTCCTAATTCGAATGTGCTGCACTTACAACGGTTGGGCTCGATCACCGTCCAATCTTGCTTGAGATAGGGTGGCGCGAAATGCAAGGAAAAACATTACCATATTGGTTCATGGCAGTGTGTAATGAGCACCTCGATTTCAAGAATTTTCTTGAGAAATCTTAGATGGATGGGGCATCACTTGAGGAAAATATATTGATGTTCCAGCGAGATGGTAGAGAATGGAATGAAACAGTATTGGGCATATTGGCATACGAAGATCCGTACTGCTGGCTAGGCTAAAAGGCATTGAACGTTCATTGGAAACTTTAGACTCTTTGTTTCTCTCAAATCTCGAAGTGGAGCTGAAGAGCGAGCTGAACCTGGTCCTTGAACAAGAAGAGAGCATGTGGAAGCAAAAGTCACGGACTAATTAGATGAACGATGGTGACATAAATACGTCTTTTTTCATGCTAGTACTATGATCCGAAGGCGGCGTAACATGGTTCGTGGTGTGATGATCCTAACCTCCATGCCATTTCTTCTTGTCCTTATTTGCAAGTGAGGCCCGTGGCCAACTATCTAGCACTGATGTTAAAGACTTTCACCAATCTAGTGCTGCCAAAATGCAACCTTTAGTGGAAGAGGTTACTTTTGAAGAGGTTCAATGTGCGGTTTTCAATATGGCTCCATTGAAGGCACCACAGTTAGATGGTCTTCCCATTCTTTTCTATCATAGCGGAAGAAAACTCAACTCAACCAGACATCGATTAGACATTTAATACATTATGATCATGAAATAGGGACCAATTTGTAATTTCAAAATATTGAGGGGACATCAGCCAAATTAAAGTTACCACCCTTAAATTAATCATATTTCATGTCAGGGTGTCAAATCTGGAAAATTATAAGGACGTACATGAAATTAGATTTACCAATCCTCAATTAGTCAGACTCCATGCATACATGTCAAATTTTAGCTCTAAAAGATCATTCAAACGCATTTAATTGCATGCATAACAATCAGGGACCAAAACAGAAGAATCAAAAACCTTTATTAACTAAAATAACCAACTTACCTACCAGGCGTATCGATACGGCTACATAGTGTATCGATACGCGGGGGGTGTATCGATACGGTCCCGATAGTGTATCGATATGATATTTTCCAGAACCCAAGAGGCGCATCGATACACCTTCAACCGTATCGATACGGGGTCCAAAATACATTATACCGTATCGATACCCCCATCAACTATATCGATACACTTGGGCCTGCAATGCCCAAAAATGCATTTCGTAAAAGCTCGACCGAGAGAGAAAACCACATATACTTACTTTCGAACTTAGACAAGCGTTTCAAGCTTAAATATAGGTTCCCAAAACCACCTTTAAAACATTTCAAAGGTGAAATCCACGTTCTCACTCACCGACACGAGAAACCTCGATTCGCCGATGCGAAACTAAGCGTCTGAATTCTCTAAAGCTTCACCGATCTCTTTCAGATCAACCTCCCCTATTTTAACCACATAATAATAGAGGATTAAAGCATCTCAATGCATTTAAAATCCCAGCAAAAAATTCCACAACATTGTCTTGCCAAAAACTACCAATCACCTATCCGAAACAACTGAAAGCAACACCGATTAATCTCCAAACTTAACCCCAGATAAAATCTAACACTTTCAACCATCAATTATCATTGATTAACATCCAAAATCATCATATTATCATCTTTATACCTCCAACATTCACAAAACCACCACAACTTCTCAAAAACTCAAATCTAGCAACCTAAACAACTAGAGATTCACATAGTTTCGAGATTATAATGTTAAAACCTTTATCTTAATATTATTAATCATCAAAATTAAATTTAAAATCAGTCATAAACCAGCAAAACAGATCCAAAATGAATCTCAATCAATTTCACCAATTAAACCAAATTTCCACAATTAAAACATCGAAACCCATTAAAAAACATATGTAAAGGATCAAGAACTTGGAAATTTCAGTAAAGAATCTTGAATTTGAGGAAAAAACGTAGCTCATATCTAGTGGATGTTTTCCCCTTAATCAGATAGATTTTCATGTAAAAACAAGATTAAAAAATAAGGTTTTGATAGGAAGTCAACAAGAAATCATTTGATAACAAATGATTAAAGAAATCAATAGCTTACCTTAAGATTTTGAAGAAGAAATGAGTGTTTGGCTGGACAGAATTTGATAGAAGCTTTTTAGAGAAAAGAAGTTACGTTAAATTTGTTTTAATGAAAATAACCACCAATTAATTCCTCCAACATATTTTATTAATTAAAAACCATTTAAAATAAACCAATTAAGGGATAAAAGTCTGATATTAGACTTTGGGCAAAGAGCTCCTTAAAGATTCAAAGTTCTGATCCTTTTATAAAACAATCACTAAAAAAACAGTTTTCAAAGTTTACATTTTGGTCACTAAATCTAAAATGTCATATTTCCAAAACTCGATTTCCAGAATTGATTTCACCAAAGCCTTTTATATATTTAAAATGGATTTTAGATAATTTTCCCATATTTTTACCACCTTCTGAAATAGGTTTTCCCTGAACTCGTCTTGAAACTTACCCGAATCTCCAATCTCGATCCAACGGACCCTAAAACCATCATGAAACCTCTAGGCCCAAAATTGATGCGTTACAACTCTCCTCCACTTAGGAAATTTTGTCCTCGAAATTTTACCCGAAGGAAACAAGTGCAGAAACCACTCCATCCAATTTGCCTTACATTCTCGTATGGCCTCCTCAACACCACGGTGTTGCCACAAGACTTTCACAAGCACCATTATTACCACGGTGAACTTTACTAAACAAATAAAAGATCTCAAAAGGTTCTTCATCAAAAGACAAATCCGGTCACAACTCAATATCCTCCACTGGCATAACATGCGACGAATCCGATCTATACCTCCATAACATCGACACATGAAACTCATCATGCATTTTCTCCAATTCGGGAGGTAACTTCAAACGATACGCAACAAGACCAACACGCTTCACAACTTTATATGGTCCAATAAACCTTGAACTAAGCTTACCCTTACGTCCAAACCTCATCAACTTCTTCCAAGGCGACACTTTCAAAAACACATGGTCACCAACCGCATACTCAATCTCTCTACGCTTCAAATCCGCGTAGGAATTCCGACGATCTGAGGTAGCTTTTAGACGATCACAAATAAGCTTCACTTTCTCATTTGTGCCTTTCAACACATCAAGCAAGGAAACATACTTTTTCCCAACCTCAGCCCAACACAAAGGTGTACGACACCTCCTACCATACAAAGCCTCATACGGTGCCATATGTATACTAGCTTGATAACAATTATTATACGCAAACTCTACCAGAGGATAATACGAAGTGCTGAAATTCAACCATGTACCCAAAGCTCAATGTAGATACCCCCACAACCTCGTTGTAAACAGTAGATCTCTATCTGACACTATAGACTTAGGCAATCCGTGCAAACGCACAATCTCAGCATTGTATAAATCCACCAATTTATCCAAAGTATATGTCGTATGCACAGGAACAAAATGTGCACACTTCGTAAACAAACCAACAATCACCCAAATGGATTCCTTCTTAGTTGGCGTTAACGAAAACCTAGACACAAAATCCATGGTGTTTCTCTCACATTTCCATTCTGGTATCCTCAACGGTTGCAACAACCCAGAAGGAAACTGATGTTTAGCCTTAACACACTGACACACCATGCACTTAGAAATGAAATCAACCACATCCTTCTTTAGACCAACTCATTAGTACTCTTCTTTAAAGCCTCCATACATCTTAGTACTACCGGGATGCATAGCAAAATGACTTCTATGAGCATCAGTCAAAATGATTTGTCTCAACTCATCATCATTAGGCACCAATATTCGATCCTTCAAACACAACACTCTATCATCATTAAAATGAAACTCTGTCGGATTTCCATCCATAATATCCTTAACATGCGGTACCAACTCTTTATCAAAAGGTTGTTTGTCCTTAATCAACTTTGACAAAAATGGTTGAACTTGCAACTCGGCCAACAAACCCTCATCTTGCGTCACACTCAACCGTACAAACATGGCTCTCAACTCAACTGCAACCTTCCTACTCAAAGCATCGGCTACTATATTAGTTTTCCACGGATGATACTTAATTGTTAAATCGTAATCCTTAAGAAACTCTAACCATCTACATTGCCGAAGATTCAAATCCTTTTGAGTCGTCAAATACTTCAAACTCTTATGATCTGTGTACACAACACACTTCTCACCATAAGATAATGCCTCTAAATATTCAAAGCAAACACAACATCGACAAGCTCAAGATCATGGGTAGGGTAATTGCGCTTGTGCACTTTCAATTTCCTAGATGCATCAGCCACAACTTTTCCATCTTGCATCAACAGACAACCCAAACCAACGTATGACACATCACTATACACAACAAACTCCTTACCCGACTCCGGTTGAATCAAGATAGGAGCTTGCATTAAAGCTTCATTCAATTTCTCAAAAGCTCGTTGTCTATCATCTGTCCACTCAAAACGAACATTCTTTTGCAACAACTTAGTTAACGGAGCAGCAATCTTCGAAAATCCATCCATAAACCTACGGTAATAACCAGCCAACCCAAGAAAACTACAAACTTCTGACACAGATTTTGGTGATTTCCAACCCATCATTGCCTCAATCTTATGTGGATCAACTAGAATACCCTCAGCTGACACAACATGTCCAAGAAAGACAACTTCCCTAAGCCAAAACTCACATTTGCTCAACTTAGCTTACAACTCGTTATTAAACAAAGCCTGAAGCATAATTCGCAAATGTTTATCATGATCCTCCTCGGTACGAGAGTACACAAGGATATCATCGATGAACACAACCACAAATTGATCCAAAAACTCATGGAACACTCGATTCATCATATCCATGAACGTAGCATGTGCATTATTCAAACCAAACGGCATCACCAAGAACTCATAATGCTCGTACCTCGTACGAAACACAGCTTTAGATACATCCTTCACCTTCAACTGATAATACCCAAACCTTAAATCAATCTTAGAAAACACCAAAGCACCTCAAAACTGGTCAAACAGATCATTAATCCTTGGCAAAGGGTACTTATTCTTAATCGTCAACTTATTTAGTTGTCGATAATTAATGTACATCTACTTCGTGCCATCTTTCTTTTTCACAAACAACACCGACGCACCCCAAGGTGAAACACTAGGCCTAATAAACCCTCGATCAAGCAACTTCTGAAGTTGCGTCTTCAACTCCTTCAACTCTTTTGGAGCCATACGATGGGGAGCAATAGACATTGGAGCTCTATTTTCATACAACTTAATGCCAAACTCAACCTCTCTATTTGGTGGCAAACTAGGCAATCCCTCTAGAAAAAACACCTGGAAACTCACATATTGTACGTATGTCTTGAACATGCACCTTTTTTGAACCCAGATTTATAACGTAGGCCAAGAAAACCTCACAACCCGATTCCATCAAATGACTCGCTTCTAGAGCCGAAACAACATTGCACAAGAATTTAACATTCTCACCCATGATTACCACTTCGTAATCGCTTGCAAGTTTCAATGTAACTCGCTTCGTTTCAAAATCAACCACATCCTTATGCTCGGTCAACCAATCTATACCAAGGATTGCATCAAAACCATGAAAAGGTAACTCCATCAAATCAACCGCAAACACATAACCTTGAACATTCAGAAGACATCTCCTAAACAACATTCTTGTAACAATCGTTCACCAAAAGAACGAGTTACTTGCATTCCCACATCAAACACTTCTGAGACGATCGTTCAAACCCCAACTCCCACAAACGTTAGCAACAACAAGCGCAAAAGTTTACACCCCCACGGATCAAACGAGGACAATCTTTCCTCATGTGATCACATGATCCACATACCTAATAGGTATTAAATACTACTCTATCCTGGATACACTGACTCTACGGTCATCGCCCAACACTGCCACCATCTCGCCTCAACTCAGGCGATACCTTTTATCATGATTCTTCTTAAACTGACTACCGTCGAACCAGAGTCTGCAACTCTCTTGCCAGAGCCAGAACCTCCCACACGAGAATATAAACCCAAGTTCTGCTCAATATCCTTTGCTCGTGTCACCAACACATCGAAAATGGTGTAGCCAAAAGCCAACATGTATAACCTAGCATCTTATACCAATCCGTAACAGAATCAATCGCATCGATGTCTCATATCCACTACCAGTTCAGGAGCATACCCGCTCAACTGAACAAATTGTACCTTAAACTCGACCACAGACATACTGCCTATAACGCCCTAGTTTTGGGCCTAGTTGTTTTAGACATCGGATCAGACCAGTCGAGAACGGTTCGAATCGCGTAAGGTGATTTAAGGAAATCAAGGATCGGGATAGGATAAAAATGTGATAAAAATTGCTAAAATCATCTAAAAATATGTTTAAGAGGTTGGTCAAGTCAATTTTACAAAGAGTTTCGGAAATGGGACATTTCGTGTAGTGACCAAATTGTAAAGTTTCAAAACTGTGGAAAATGTGATTTTTAAAGAAGAAGCCAAATTCTTAGAATCTGTAGGGGGCTTTATCGCAATTTAGCCTTTCCTTAGTATGACATGTGTTTAAAATGATTTTTAATTAAATGGCTTTAAATGATTTTGATTTAATTAATATAAGTGGTTAACTTGAGATTCCTAATTACGTAACTATCAACTTCTCTTAATTTTCAGCCAAACGTTATTTTCTTCCATTTTCTTCAGAATTCTTTTCTCCCAAACACTCTCCCAATATTTCCTAAACAATTTTCAAGAAAACCTATCTAGTTCTTCAAGATTTTGCAAAGGAAAACTTGTCATCCATTGAGAAAAGCAAGAATTGGAGGTAAATCCCGTTCTCAACCTTTAATCAAAGTTCTTTATTGAAATTCCCAAGATATTTGGCTTCTAATTAATGTTTTTTGTTGAGTTTTCATTATAGTTTTGATTGGAGATCAAAATCTTGTAAAAATGTGGTTGAAATCTTAATTTTCAGACTTGATGTGTTGAGCTCTGTTTTAGATTGACTTTAATTGAGTTTTAAGTTGGTTATTATGTTGAAATGAGGCTTTGGTAACATAGATCCCGAAATCCTTGAGATCCTTGAGTTTCTTGGTTGATTTAAGTGAGTTTTTGAGGTGAAATGGTGGAATCTTGATTGCTAGAGGTATAAGGTTGAGTTAGGTTGTTTGTTGGATGTGTTTTGATGTTTATAATGCTTTGGAAGTGTTGTATGTTGGCTGGGCTTGGTTTAGGAAGCAATCGATTGGGTTTTCGGTTGTTTCGGTTGGGTAAATTGGTGTAGTTTGTGTGAGCAACGATTTTGTGAATTGTTGCTGGTGTTGAAATGTGTTTTAATGCATTTAGATCTCTATTTTGATGATGTGAAAACAGAGGATCTTGATCCGAAAGCAAACGATGTGTTGTTGGAGGCTCCGAAAAAGTGATTTTCATGTCGGCGAGCAAGGCTTCGCGCATCGGTGAGTGGAAATGGAATTTCCTTCTTTGTAACGCTTTGAGCGTGGTCTTGTGAGCTTAGTGTAAGTTTGGTACACTTAGCTAAGCTCAAGAGTAAGTGATTCGGGAATCTCTCTCTCGAAAATGTGCTATGTTTGATGAAAATGCACTTGAGTTAAGTATGGATTTGATTACTGTTTTAAAGCATGTTTTAAGCATGAATGTTGCTGGTTTTTAATGCCATTATGTTAAGGATGCACTAGGCAAGTGATCCTTGGTTTTCATATGTTAAGGATGCATGTGATGTTAAGCATGATATGCTTGTGGAAATGGCATTGTGTTTATGCTTGTAAAATAGTGGATTAATGGGGTTAAATGATTATATTGGCAAGTGATGGAAATGGTTTTTAGTTGTGTTAATCGGATATAGTTAGTCGACTATAGGATTGGGTGCACCGTGAATAAAGTCGCCTTGGATGTCGAGGGGTTGTGATTGTACCGTATACTCAATCCAAGTACCCTAACGATTGAGGTTAAGATCACAACGGTGAATGTTAATTCCGTGTGTGGATCTTGTGCTATGTGTCACGTGCTCTCATTAGTGGAATTATATAACTACCGATGAGTGGTGTTGAGGGGTTGTGATTGTACCGTTATACTTCACCACGAGTGTCACAACGATGGAGGGTTACTCTCGTGTGTGAGCCTTGTGTAGTCCAGTAGAGTGTATGAAGTGTGTGGGACAACGCTTGTAATCCGCGCATACGATTGTGTCTTTTGTGGTATGGTTTATGGATTATCACTTGTGAGCCAATATAATGTTAATGATTAATGTGAAGCATGAAATGCTTGTAAATGATGCAAGAATGCATGAGATGCTTGGTAGAGCATGAGCAAAGGTTTATTTTGCTGTTTTAAAATGTTTCATTTGAGCATGTATTTATAAAGTGCATTGATGTCTTGAGAAGACATGTTTTATAAAAAGGGCATGAGTTGAATAATGGTAGTTTTGTCGGTTGCTTGAAATGCATTGATGAATGTTGTTTAGCGATTTCTCACTAAGCTTCATGCTTACGCTCATTTGTTTCATCAATGCAGAGAACTAGGTGTTTGAGGCAGCACAAAAGCAAGGAGAATCCAAGCATTTTGATTTAGCAAATTATGTGGCTTTACCTTGGTGTAATAAGAGGCAATAGGTGGGATTTATATTCTTAGATGGTTGAGGATATCTCTTTTTACTTTGAGCATGTTTGGTTCTTGATCCTTGAGTTGTAAATGGCCTTTATGGGTTGTTTTATGTTTAAATGTTGATTTTAGCTTTGTATGGCTTTGGTGGACTAGGGAGCATGCCTATAGTTTCATTACTTGCATGGTTGATGATAAGCTTTAGCTTTGGCTTTATCATGATGATCCTTAATGCTTAAATATGCTGTGACATGTTTTGGAATGTTTTCGAACATGAAAAGATGTGAAAAACCAGCATAATCTGTTGTTGTAGGGCAAGGCGTATCGGAACGCCCTTGCCTGTTTCGGAACAGAGGCCTGAAATGGCCATGAGGTTTTGGAACGGGTAGGAACGTACCGAAACGGTTTTGCTACTGGAAAGGGGTGTTTCGGTACGGGTCTTGGAACGCACCCGAGTATCGAAACGGTCAACCTAGTTTCGAAACAACCGTTCTGATACAGGTCTTTGCGTTTTGGAACACCTGACCGTTGAAGTTTGAATTTGAATTGTTTCAGGTTTCTGTTTCTTACGTTTTGGTCCCTGAGTCTTGATTGCTTAATAAAATGAGTTTGAGTGATCTGTTTGAGATGAATTTTGACATGATGGCATGTTATATGATTAATTACGGATTGGTAACATTAAAACTTGGTTAGCCCTTATAATTTTGGAAATTTACATCTAGGTCCCTAAAAGATGTTTTTATGCTTTTGAACTCTTGTTTGAGTTCTGTTCGCTGTGTCGCTTCCGCTGAAATGATTTGCTAATCACATAGGTTAATAAAGTTCATCTAGATAAGATAAAAAAGGGTCGTTAATCAAGGTTGACTTTTGGGTTGACTTTGGTTTTCCCCGTGTAATCTTCGTAGTTCGGGTCGAGCATCTAGGTCGGGTTAAGGGGGTTACACTGCCTCGAACCCAAGCTATGAATTCATATTTCTTGTCATCCATGTATCTAACTCTCATATACTTCTTCTTAAAGACAGTTCGAAAGAACTCCCAGGTCACAACACGAGGTTTTATGCCCACAACCATAGTTGTCCACCAACTGTACACATCTTCTTGCAATTGAGACACGAAACATCTTCAACCTACGGGCATCATTACACCTCATTTGTTCCATAATCTGGACAATACATGTCATCCACTCTACGGATGCCTCAGGTGCCAACCCTCGAGCTCAACTTCTCCCAAACTATGTAGGCATTCTAATAGTAACTCACAGTTGTCCAACAGCTAGTGCAATCCCATGGATTCCAACAATGACAACTTCATAAGCTCTGGACATTGCCTATATCCCAGGCGCCATGTCACCCAACACTCGCCCAACTGGCACAGGTTGTACTTACTTTGGGGCGACAAACCCCCAAGAGATATAACATTCTCCTCAACTCCTTGCCCAAAAGCAACAGAACCACGCTAATTCTAACTTCATCTCTTAGTCGTAACATAGCACGTTCTAAGGCATGATAATTTCAACAAAACAAAAAAAATCAGGCAAGCTTCAAGCAAGGATCCAAAACCTCCATTATAAATCAAAACATTACAGACTATAGTAATAAGGCAATGGTTCCCCCAAAACATACCCCATAATGCATATCACAATCAACGTACATATAACAATCATCGTGCATAACAATCAACAGAATTCAGCCAATATCAACATCCCATTTAATCGCAAACTTGGTTTAAAGAATCAACAACATTGCTAATCGATTACAACTTACCTCCCAATTATCACAAACTTAGCTCTGATACCAACAAATGTAACCCCCTCAAACCGACCTAGACGCGAGACTAAACCGAACGAGTCACAAGGGGAATATTGAAGTAAATCGAGAAGGTTTACCTCAATAAACGACCCTATTTTTTCTTTTCATCTTATCTAAGTACCAATTATCATCTTAAGTGATTTGCAGTCATAGCGGAAGAAAAATCAACTCAACCAGACATCGATTAGACATTTAATACATTATGATCATGAAATAAGGACCAATTTGTAATTTCAACAAATTTCGGGGACTTCAGCCAAATTAAAGTTACCACCCTTAAATTAATCATATTTCATGTCACGATGTCAAATCTCAACTCATACAGGACACCAACCTCCTCGACATCCAAGGCGACTTATTTATAGTGCACTCAATCCTATAGCCGGCTAACTATATCCGATAACAATTTTAAACCACATCACTTGCCAATATAATTCATTATAATCACATCCCTCACTGTTTTCATATGCATCAATAAAAAAACCATTTTTCAAAGCATCAAACCATGCTTTCAACACAAGTATGAAACACATACTTACATGGATCACTTAGCACGTGCATCCATCATCATCCCATGATTAAAAACAGTATATCACATACTTAAAACATGCATAAACAGTAAGTAAATCCATTTAATCAAAACAAGTGCATAAACCATTTCGTTAAAGCTCGACCGAGAGAGAAACCCACTTATACTTACTTCCGAACTTAAACAAGTGTTTCAAGCTTAAATCTAGGTTCCCAAAACCACCTTTAAAACATTTCAAAGCTGAAATCCACATTCTCACTCACTGACATGCGAAACCTCGATTCGCCAACACGAAACTAAGCATTCGAAGCCTCTAAAGCTTCATGTTAAGTGTGTAAAAGTACTATCATTTCACCTTTTTTCTATGACAATTATTGCTAAATTTACACCCATTCGAATCACATTGTAGCCCTCCATGCATCAATCACATTGATCTTATCTTTATTATGCTTGATCCTTATATTCAGATTATTTGGTGAAAAAGATGCCACTTATGTGTGTATGGTGCAAATGCAGATTTTGTTACTCTTTGCTCCGGCAACCTCTACCGCGACAGAGAAGGAAAGAGAGGAGCGGAGCAGAATCATCACTCATGTAACACCCCAATTTTGGGCTTGGAAGTTTAGGGTCTGAACCGGACCGGTTTGATTTTCGGTTCGAATATAAAAGGTGGTTTTAGGGAAAGCATAGTTCGGGTTGCATTAAAAATATGGAAAAATATCTAAAAAAATCCTCTTTTAATATATAAAAGAGAGTGGTGAAATCAATTTTACAAAATAAGGTTTGGAAGTGTGACATTTCGAAATAGTGACTAAAATGTAATTTTTGAAAAGTTTAGTGGTGACTGTTTTGTAAGGATTGAAACTTTGAATCTTTAAGGAGCTAATTTACCCAAGATTGATTTCTCCAGATTTTTCTTAGATTTTAATGATTCATTTAATGTTTAATTAATTAAACTAAAATGGGAAAAACCAATTTTGAGATTTCATAACTAACTTTCTTAAAAACTTTCTCATCTCATTTTCTCTCAAAAGTCTCTCAGCCAAACACATTTCTACAGCAACATTTCTTTTGATTTTCACACTAAATGATGAGGTTTCAATCATCAAAAGATTCTTAATCCTTTCTACATCAAATCCTCTTCATTTGCTTATTGATTTTTCAAGGATTTTGGCTCTAATCTAGGAGAAATCTACATTTAGAGGTAAGGATGTTCTTCTCCTCTAAATACTCAGTTCTTTACTAAAATTCTCAAGTTCTCAATCCTTAAATTAAGTTTTATAAAAGGTTTTAATGTTGTGATCTTGATTTTTGGCTTAAAACTCAAGATTTGGATTAAATCTTGAAGGAATTCGTGGTGATTGTATGGGCTCTGTTTTGAGATGTCTTTTTAATGTATTTTGGATGTTTAATGATGTGTAATTGAGGTTTAATCAATGCAATCCCGAATAGATTGATTTTCCTAAGTTTTTACTTGTGGAAATGGTGGTTTTTGGGGTGATCTTGGTGTTCTGTTATAGCTGGAGGTATAAGGACGAGTTTAGGTTCTTTTTGGATGTTAATTGATGTTTAAGAATGTTTAGAAGTGATGGATCTTGGCTGGGTAATGTTGTGGAAGAGTTTGGAAGTGATTTCGGTTGTGTTTGGTAGCCGAAATGTTAGATTTGGTGAGAGCAGCGAGTTTAGGTGTAATGGCTGAAGATTTTAATGCATGATGATGCATTAATCCTATGCTTTGATGTGTTTAAAACATGGGAGACATCTTCGGATCCTTGTGGTGTTGATTCGGAGGCTTGAGCGGCGTTTCCGCAAGTTTGCGAAACGGAATTGGTGAGGGGAGTTGGATTTCCAGCTTTGTATCGAATATTTGAAGGTTTGGGAGCTTAGTTTAAGTCTAATCAACTTAACTAAGCTCAAGAGTAAGTTTTCGGAAAAACTCTCTTTGATGAGCCATGGATTGGTTCGATGCATTTGTTGATAATTGCATGTTTAAATTCTGTTTTTGAAAGCATGTTTAGCATGGTTAATGCTGGTTATGTAAGCCATGTGTTGAAGGATGCTCAAGGTAAGAGATCCTTGGTTTGATATTGATAAATGTGGTTTTGATGCATAGTGATGCATGATGGTTTAATGGCTTTGATTAATGCTTTAAAATAGTGGATTGTTGATGATAATTGATGTATATTGGCAAGTGATGTGTTGGTTTTAAAGTACTTGAATCGGATATAGTTAGCCGGTTATAGGATTGGGTGCACCGTGAATAAAGTCGCCTTGGATGTTGAGGGGTTGTAATTGTACCGTAAACTCCATCCAAGTACACTAACGAGATTCTAAGATCACAATGGTGGTTAAAAGTCCATGTGTGGATCTTGTGTTGAGTGTCTCGTGTTCTCGTTAGTGATGTTATACAACTACCGATGAGTGATGTGGAAGGGGTTGTGGTTGTACCGTTAAACTCCATCACGGGTGTTGAGGGGTTGTGATTGTACCGGTAAACTCCACCTTGTGTGTTCGATAGTGTGTATGAAGCGTATGGGACAACGCATGTAATCCGCGTATCCGATTGTGTTTTGTGTTGAAAAATGGTTATGGTATCACTTGGAAGCCAATATGACATGTTGATGTTAATGAAGCATGAGATGCTTGTTGTGTATGAATTGTTGCATGAGAAATGATGTTTATGAGTTTAAAGGCCTTTTGAAAGGTGTTTTATAAAATGCATTATTGTGTTGTTTCTTTAGAGCATGCCTCACTAAGCATTTGTGCTTACGCTCTCTCTCTTGAACCAATAATGTAGATAATTGAGGTGTTTGAGGGCAGCAAGGAGGCTAAGAATCCAAGGGAAAGCTAAGCTCATGTATGGTGACTTTTTCACAACATTGTTAGTTTTTGATATTTGGCTATGGGAACCTAGGTTGTGTTTTTGGGAGATGTTTTGGACTCCCTAAGTGTGGAATGATGCCTTTGATGTTTTGGACTTGTAAATGGCCATTTTGATGCTTGTTTTGGTGATTTGATGATTGGTTGGTTTTGAGTATTAGGATGCATGCCTATAGACTTGTGGATTTTCCTAATTGATGCCATGAATGTGTTTTGATGATGCAAATATGTACCTTGTATTTATGATGACTTGTGGGCATGATTAGGAGGTTATTAGGATGTGTTTGAGTGGTTAATTGTATGCTAAACCAGTAAATTCTGCATTTTCTGGGCAGTCCGTATCGGAACGGGCACTAACATTTCAAAACGGGGGCCTGTAATGGCCTTCGTGTATCGAAACGGGTAGAGGCCGTTCCGAAACGAATTGGCCACTACCAAGCCCTATTTCGATACAGGTCTCGAAACGAACCCGCTTTTCGGAACGGTCAACCCCCATTCTGAAACAGTTGACCGTTGGGCACTGATTTGAATGGTTTAAGGTTTGTAAGTTTTACGTTTTAGTCCTGAATATTGTTTTGCAATTGCTTGAGTTTGAGATGTCCGTTTAAGGTGAAATTTGACAGGGAAGCATGTAATATGATTAATTTCATAGTGGTAACTTCAAAATCGGTTAAGTCCTCTTAATTTCCAGAATTTACATTTTGATCCCTAATAGTTGTAATTTGTGCAATTGAGTCCCCTAATGTAATCCGATCGCTGTGCTTTTCAAGTATGTGTTTCTCAAGAGTACTCCTAGGGTTAATGTGCATCTAGACAAGTTTAAAAAGGAAAAAAGGGTCGTTAATCAAGGTTGACTTTCGGGTTGACTTTGGTTTTCCCCGTGTAATCTTCGTAGTTCGGGTCAACCGTCTAGGCCGGGCTAAGGGGGTTACAACTTAAATGTCCAGATCAAGATAGCTGTGGATGTCAATTTCTACTGAAGGAAGCTGAACTATGAAACAGAGCCTTGCTGAGCAGAAAAGACAGACAAACCGTTGTCGAGGCAATGACCTGACACACTCGACAATGGAGAAAATATGCAAAGTGGAGCACGTTTTGAAGAGCAGGAAAAACTGAATTTTTCTATGCAATTTGCATGAAGATCGGACTGTGAGAAGACCATGAAAACGCCGAATGAAGGTCAAGAGAAGATTACACGCCAATGGGAGGATTTTAAGAAAGATATAATACTTTAAAAGAATACATTTTCTTTTAATGTGTTTAATTTTAACTTAACTTCCCCCTCAAGAAGGACTTGACCTCAACCTCTTCTATAAATATGAAGCAAAGCCGGCCATTGAGAGGACTTTATCATCGAGCTTTTGAGATAATTTGTAGCGAGCTTTCATTTTCATTATGTTCTAATTTTTTCTTAGGGTTTAGGTTGTATTATTTAGTAGTTGTGAGAAAACGATTCCATTTTGTTTAAGTTTTTGTTAATATAATTTTAGTTCAAGGTTTGCTTATTCTTGGTTCTTATTCTTTTTTCGGGTGAATTGGGAGAGGATCTCGTTAACTGTCTATTTGTCTAATATTGAGAGAGTTAGACTCACGAAACGGATAAGCGTGGTTTTCATCCCAATCGGAAAACTAACTCAGCTTAGGGATAAGTTTGAGTTTCAACGGCTAAAAGGAGCGTAAGATTGGTTGGTGTTCATCCTTGGTTCATGCTAGGAGGTATTATCAAGGACTACGCATTAGCATAGGGATAAGGATGAGCTACTGAAGGACGTTTTGCCGAACCTTGACGTTGTTTGTTGCTGCCCGGGCAAGGGATTGTCGAGGCAGTTGCTTAACTCGTTGCCACGACAGTAACTTTGGTCTTTGATGAGGCAATCCGGTGTTTGTTGCATTGAAAGACTGAGACAGTCCAATTGGTTTCCACACTACGACACAATATAATCTAGCCCATTCTCTCATCTTGATTACTCAACTTTTAACAATTGGCTTATTTTATTTTCTGTTATTTAGATTACTCAAAAAACCCAACTATTAACTTGTGTTCTTTACTTTTAGTTCCTTTTCAGTGCGAGACAATAACATTAAAGGTTTCACCAATCCCTGTGGAGATTATACACAATACTTATCATTGTATTACTTGAGTCGTGTACACTTGCACAATTGTGGGGCACTTTACATACGCAACACTTCACGGATCTCTTTCGGATCAACCTCCCCTGTTTTAACCACATAATAATAGAGGATTAATGCATCTCAATGCATTCAAAATCCCAGCAAAGAATTCCACAACATTGCCTTGCCAAAAACTACCAATAGCCTATCCGAAATAACCGAAAGCAACACTGATTAATCTCCAAACTTAACCCAGATAAAATCTAACACTTTCAACCATCAATTATCATTGATTAACATCCAAAAGCATCATATTATCATCCTTATACCTCCATCATTCACAAAACCACCACAACTTCTCAAAAACCCAAATCTAGCAACCTAAACAACTAGAGATTCACATAGTTTTGGGATTACAATGTTAAAACTTTTATCTTAATATTATTAAACTTCAAAATCACATTTAAAATCAATCATAAACCAACAAAACAGATCCAAAACAAATCTCAATCAATTTCACCAATTAAACCAAATTTCCACAATTTAAAACATCAAAACCCATTAGAAAACATATGTAAAGGATCAAGAACTTGAGAATTTCAGTAAAGAACCTTACATTAGAGAAGAAAAACGCAGCTCACCTCTAATGGATGCTTTCCCCCTTAATCGGATAGATTTTCATGTAAAAACAAGATTAAAACAATAAGGTTTTGATGGGAAATCAACAAGAAATCAAGAGTTTACCTTAGGATTTTGAAGAAGAAATGAGTGTTTGGCTGGAGAGAATTTGAGAGAAGCTTTTGAGAGAAAAGAAGTTACGTCAAATTTGTTTTAATGAAAATAACCACCAATTAATTCTTCCAACCTATTTTATTAATTAAAAATCATTTAAAATAAACTAATTAAGGGATAAAAGTTTGATATTAGACTTTGGGCAAATAGCTCCTTAAAGATTCAAAGTTCCAATCCTTTTACAAAACAGTCACTAAAAATAGTTTTTAAAGTTTACATTTTGGTCACTAAATCAAAAAGGTCATGTTTCCAAAATTCGTTTTCCAAAATTGATTTCACCAAAGCCTTTTATATATTTAAAAAGGATTTAAATAATTTTTTATATTTTTATCACCTTCTGAAATAGGTTTTCCCTGAACTCATCCCGAAACTTACCTAAATCTCTAATCTCGGTCCAACGGACCCTAAAACCATCCTGAAACCTCTAGGCCCAAAATCGGGGTGTTACAATACTCGCACAATAGGTCATCCATTCTATGTGCCACAAGGTGGGGAAGAAATGGTTGATGGCGATTAAAGTGGACCTAGAAAATGCATACGACATGTTGGAGTGAGACTACATTGAGGAAACTCTTATTCTTACATGGATGACGAGTAGTTTGGTGTCTAGAATAATGCAGTGTGTTTGATATATGTCAACACAAGTTATTTGGAATGATGACTTAACTGAGGAGTTTAGCACCACTCTTGGAATTTGTCAAGGCGATCCACTATCGTTGTACCTGTTTGTTCTTTACATGGAACGACTCTCCCAAGCAATAAACCGAAGAGTGGATGATGGTGCTTGGAAGGAGATACAGTTCTCAAGACAAGGGTCGAGCATATCACACCTATTTTTTGCTGATGACCTTTTCCTTTTTTAGATGTATCCCTAGATCAAATTTCAGCTATTAGGAGTGTTGTGGAGAGGTTCTGCATGCTTTCTAGGCATAAAGTCAGTGTAGTAAAGACATATTTTTTTCAAAAAATGTTGCCTCTAATCACCGTGATATTATTGCCTTCTAGCTTGGGTTTTGAAGAAGTTTCGGACCTAAGTAAGTTCCTCGGTGTGCCATTGCCACATGCTCGCGTCACAAAAGCTACTTATATATATTCCTGAAAATATGCAAAAGAGACTCTCGGGTTGGGCTGCACAGACATTATCATTAGCTGGTCGTATCACGATTGCTAAAGCAGTGTTACAAGCCATTCTAGTGTATGTTATGCAATCTATCTGGCTTCCAAAAGGACTATGTGAAGAGATGGAGAAGCTTATCCGTCGTTTTGTGTGGGGGAACCCAACGGGTGTAAGTGGTATTCCGTTAGTAAAGTGGAGCTCGCTGCAATCTTCGATTGAGGATGGGGGGCCTCGGATTCAAAGATCTACATCAAAAGAATAGAGCCACCAATGTCGCAGAAAATTCTGCAGCGTGTTCGTGTGTTCTTGTGGCTTGTTATGCAACGGGGATTGCTCACCAATGTCGAGCGTTTGATGAGGCATTTGGCAACAGCTAATATGTTCCAGTTGTGCCACAATGAAGATGAAGATATCAATCACATTCTATTTGATGAAAAGTTTGTGGAAAAGGAAGACTTCATTGCACAATGTTCCGGTTTAACCGATAAGTACACTGCATACCTCGATAGTAATGTACCAAGGAGATTGGCATCGAATGTCACAGGTTTGGGTTGGCAAGGTCCGATACTGGGCTGGATTAAAGCTAATGCCGACGGCACCGTTAACTCTAGGGACGGTTTAGCCGCAGTTGGAGGCGTTTTACGTGATGAACATGGAGATTGGATCTCTGCGTGGAATAGCTTAATATTTCACTTGTAGTTTCAGTATTATAAAAAAAAAACTAATTGCAGTAAATTTGGAGCAAGTAACCGTCTTCTCTATGAAATTTAGAACATGATACTCGAAGAGTTTTCCTGCATTTGGTTGAAGTGTTATTTTTTCTCATATTTTATTACACGACTTAACAATAAACTACTTAAACTAGACAAATTTTACCCACTCACATGATTTAATTTAAACAAAAATAAAGAATTTATATTATTTGTTTTAAATCGGGATTACTTTTTTACCCATCTTCCTCGCTTCAAGTTTAGATTTATGTAAAAAAAATGTTATAACTTTTTTTTGAATAAAAAATTGTTATAACTTATACATAATATTTTAAAACTCATGTTATAATTAAACTTTTTCTTTATGATATTACTTGTACATCGAAAGAGCATGAAAACAAGTGTTTATTGTTTTTTAGTTTTGGGTAAACTACCTCAGTGATCACCCAACTATTGGACGCGACCTGTTTTGACCACCCAACAAAAAAAATTCAAAATTCGACCACCTAACTATTTAAATGGACCTATTTTGACCACCGGCCGTTAAAAGCTAACGGAATAGTGACTTGTCCGTTAAAGTAAAATGTGTATAATTACACATTTGATCCTTGTTAGTTACCTATTATATTAATTTAGTCCTAATTTTAATTTAAATAAATAAAATTAATCAATCAATTCGGTGATGACACGTGTCATCACCCGATTGGATGATTTTAATCTAATTATTCTTTTATTTTTTAATATTTAATATATTTATTTTCCTCTAATCACGTGGTGACATGTGTCACCACTTGATGGAAGGAAAATTCAAGAATAAAAGGAAAGTGGTTGGCATGGGGTAATACGTGTCACCACTTGATTGGAGGAAAATAAATATATTAAAAAATAAAAATAAAATAATAATTAGATTAAAACCATCCAATCGGGTGACGACACGTGTCATCACCAGATTGGTTGATTAATTTTATTTATTTAAATTAAAATTAGGACTAAATTGATATAATATGTAACTAATAAGGACCAAATGTGTAATTATACACATTTTACTTTAACGGCCACGTCACCTTTCCGTTAGCTTTTAACGGTCGGTGGTCAAAACATGTCTATTTAAGTAGTTAGGTGGTCAAATTTTAAATTTTTTAGTTAGGTGGTCAAAACAGGTCGCGGTAAATAGTTGGGTGGTCACTGAGGCAGTTTACCCTTTAGTTTTCTATATTTCCAATTTTATTTCCCATAAATCATTTAAATTCTTTTAATCACACAACTTATAACCTTATTTAAAGGAATTAGCTAGTGTTTCATCAACTAAACCAATTAATTATGGGTTTTAGTGAAAGCAATTTCTTCTGTATGTGCAAATGAAAATGATGCTTTCCCCATCCCTCTTACCATAGTTGCAAGTAGCAATACCAACTGTTGAATTGTCAATTTCCCTGTCCAATCTCAATTTGATGGAGAAATAAATTACAGATATTGAAATTCCATTAATAACTGTATAAATCGATTGAATTGAACTATGATGTGTCGTTATCAGTCTTTTTCCCATGTGATTGGATTGCAAAAGAACAATCACAATTTTAATTTACAAATTCAATGCTAGTTCACATATCGTTTTGTTCAGTGGAGATATTGGAAGTAGGCCGTGACCTTCTCTTCCGGCGAGCATTCCTCATTTGCTTCCTATGGCTTCCGCCGAATCTCAACCTCCCAGAGTCTTGGAACCTTTGCTTTTCGTTTGGATCTATTACGCATTCGGGAGGCGTTACAGGGTAACGAACTGTGTCGTAACAGTAGGAGTAATACATATAATGCTGCCTGAATCTTCGCATGGCGGATCGGCTTTTCGGTGTTATGACAGCATAGTCACGGGTTTCAAGCCAGGCATCCGTGTCGGTGCAGGTGGAGGAGTTGGAGAGAGTCCGGATGGGATTGGGATCAGTAGGGCAACCCTCGAGGACAAGGTCCTTGAACTCGGAAGTGAATGGTGCATACTCGTAGTTAACTTTGTGTTTTCCTCCGTTGGTGGCCCAGCTAGAGGCATCCCAAATGGTGGCGTACAAAGACATCGGCTTTGATGGGTAGTCTCCTCCCATTTTATCATTGCGCACCACTTCCCTGATCGGCACTTCATCTACATAAAAACTGCTCACAAATTCAACACCAAATTAATATGTAATGTTACTTAAATTAATATATGAATAAAATTAGCTTGAGACTTGAGTGGGAATTTATTCAAATTTCTATTGCTATTTTTATATATAACTGAATAGAATGGAATTAGCCCACAAAATTAACATATATGTGTAATTAATCAAAAGTAATTTTGTTATGAATCAGAAACGAAGAGATAGGGAGAAAGAAATTTGAATTTTAGTTGAGAAGTCATTTTCCAGTCTGTAAATAAGTAAAACATGGCTGTAAATGACTTCAAAACAAATCATTCTTCTACTCTTTCCAAAAATATAATTACGAGAGAAGACAATTAATTAATTATCTCTTAAAATTCTAAATTTATTTTTAAAACAGTATATTGCAATTTGTTGGGATAATGTTATTGAAAAAAAAAATCTCACCGGATGCATTAAAGATTATTCCATGAACTAGAAATATTATAGTGATTGACAAAATCGTCGTTTCTTCCCAACATTTTGTGAGCTCGTCCAAAAAGTATGATGACTTTGGTGGAAATATGTTTGTATTTAAAACACTTGCACTATACATGTTAAAGGAGAAGTTGTCTTCTCTTCCTGACGACTTTACGATTACTAGATTCATCTCTATTTTATGAAATAAACTTTCACTCAGCACAGATCATCGAATCTTTTTTCCAAAAACAATTTTCACCAGTATTTTCCCTGTTTTATGGCAAGCAGCCTAAAATCATGTGAGTATTGTCTTTTTCAAGGCAACGCCCCGATCCTCATGCTTTAAAGACAGCCACACGCAAAACCTCCTAAGTCCTAACCGCTCTCGCCCTCGGTTCAAAATTAAACATAGACAGAAAAGTAAGGCGTGGAAGACAACTTACATGATGTTGTTGGGTGTCCAAAGAATGCTGTATCTGTGGAATTCTTTCGACGGATCGAACCAGAGGCTGTAGCGTTCCTCTCGCCCTCGGTTCGTGCTCCCATTCCCATACAAATTTGTCTGGAATCTCCATGGCTTCCCTTCAATGTTTCCTAGAAACTCGATGTCTAATTCATCGTGACTTTTCTCGAATACGTCTCCGTTCGATGTCTGCATTGACCACAGCAACAAAAAAGGAATGAAAAATTTATTACCACAATCAGCCGCCATGAGGATCGACCAGATTCATAAAAGACAGGGAAAAAACTTACATAAAAGGCAACAACTATTCCGGCAGTATAGTCCGATGGCAATTTAATTTTAGCACTGAAAAATCCATGTCGGTACATACTGGACGAAATAAAACCCGACCCTAAATTTCACATAAAATCAATTCATCAATACAATACAATACACACACACAAAAAAAGAGTTTGCGTGTATTCGAATGGATGACAAATGTTACCGGTGTAAACGTCGAGGAGGAGACGGACACTATGGCCATCAGGGGAACGAACAAGGTTACCGTGGCCGAAGAGAGGGCTGTATCCTTCATCGAAGGAGAGGGTTGTGACATTGAAAGTAGCATTCGCCAAGCCGATGAACCAACAGAAGACGAAGAGAAGAACGAGGGCCATATAACTCCAATTCTTTTTAACTATTTCTTTTTTTATTTATTTAATTGTTGTCTCTCAAACTCATCCTATATGCCTTTTGCTCTCTGTGTACGTCTCTATATTTATATGCACGCCACCATAGAAAGAAGGGGGAGTTTCTTTGGATAGAGACGACAAGAGAACGGTCTACTTGGCTGCTATAATTCAATTCAATGTGCTGACTATAATGCCCTTGGTTTAGTTAGGTATTAAATAAATATAACTCTTAATTTAATTCAGCAATCGACACCGCCCAATCACACTTTAGTACTATGAACGCTCCACGGGATTCGCTTTCTTTATTCGATTCAAACGTTAAAAGGATCCTCATCGATGTTATCAAATATTATGAAACTGTTTCATAATGAATAGTATATTACATTAATGGATGGTTAATAGTAAATTATATTAGTTGATTTGATTGATAGATTACATTAGTTGATTATACAAAAGTGTTTGATAAAAGTTATTTAATAGTCGATAGTTGTTTGACAATTTGAACTTGTAAAGGCGTAATTATATTCAATACTTGTTTGAATAGTTTGTCACTTATCAATATTTTATATTTGTTAATATCAATTAGATTATGAAAACTAATTTTTTAATATAATATTACTAAGAATATTTGAATGATATATATATTGATTTTTTATTTATATAATTATTTTTAATACAATTCAATCAATTATTAAATTAAAATGGTACTTGAAGCATATAATTAATCTCATATATTTGAAGGAAAAATAATAATTTAAATTATATATGCGATTATGTTTTACTTCAAAATCATACGTCAGATATTTAAGCACAATATAGATGTGTGAGAATAAAAAGAAAAAATATAAAATATTGTCTTACAAATGTCATTATGTAAGTTTAGGTTATTTAGATATTTTGTAATTGTAAAGAATAAAAAATGTTTGCGACTCTTATATCAAATTCTTTAATCCAAAAAAGTCATTTTATTTTTTAATTTGGGAGGTTTCGTTCAAACTGTTGTTGTAATCATATGTTTACTAAACAACTAAATTAATAGATTTAACTAGTCAAACTTTTAAAAGTAGTTTAAACTTTTAATTTTGACTCAAAACGATATTTACTAAACAATACCTATATCTTATTTATTATGATAAAAATCAGAAGTTTTAAATATTTTGTCACATATAATACCTATCTGGCATATTATTCAAAATAAAAATATATTATTATGTACGTGTTGTAATTTTAATTTCCTTTTTACTTTTTTATTTTTCGTCGGGAATTTTAATTTATTTTAGGGTAAACTATATGCGTCACCACTTAATTATGAGATCTATTTTATTTTGACCACCCAAACAATATGAGGTCTATCTTATTTTGACCACCTAACTAAAAAGATGGACAATCACACGTTCAAATGAAGGAGGTGACGTGACAGTTAACGAAAATTTGTATAATTACACATTTGGTCCATGTTAGTTACATGTTATATCAATTTGGTCTTAATTTTAATTTATTTAAAAATAAAACTAATCCACCAATCAAATGATGACACATGCCACCATCTAATTGGGTGAAAAAGTAATCAATATTTGAGACTAGGAATTGAACCTACAACCAACAAGTTGAACTACACTAACTCTATTGCTAGGCCAAACCCTTCAATTAGCTTAGATTCACAAACCTTTTTTTTATTTCAAGCTTGTTTACATTGTGACGTCTGAGAAGAGGTGAGGTTATTAATCTCACATCGAAAAGAAAAAAGGGAGGTATTGGGATATATAAGCGGTGGCGTTGCACATCTTATCAGACATGTATTTTAAGAAGATGGTAATGGCCCCGTGACAAGTGGTATCAGAGCGACCCTTTGATTGCTCGATTTCACACCGAGCGCCCATTAGTGCGGTAGGCATGGTGGACAACCGTGACAATTGGCCCATCACGAGCGTGGTTGACTCGTTACGAGGGCGTCACGAGGTTGAGTGGGGGAGAATGTCATGCTTGGGAAGAGGCAAGGACATTATTCCCATATCGAAAATGAAAAGGGAGGTCTTGGGATATATAAGCGATGGCGTTGCACATCCTATTAGACATGTCTTTTGGGAAGAGGGTAATGGCCCCATGACAAGTGGTATCGGAGCGACCCTTTGACTCTACTCGATTTCACGCCAAGCGCCCATTAATGGGGAAGGCAGGGTGGACAACCGTGACAATTTGCCAATCACGAGAGCGGAAGCTCATGACGAGGGTGTCACGAGGTTGAGTGAGGGAGAATGTCACGTCTAAGAATAGGCAGGGTCATCAATCCCACATAGGAAAGGAAAAGAGACGTCTTGTAATATATAAGCGGTAGCGCTGCTAATCCTATTAAACATGTCTTTTAGGAAGAGGGTAATGACCCCGTGACAATATGCTCTTTTCTTTTGTTAACTGAACTGCTCAATCCATCTTCCTCGTAACAAAGTTTTCTCCAGGGAAAACAAAGTTACAACCGATGCCACTATCAGGTAGTTCTTTATCTCCCCTATCCCCAACATTATTTTTCTTTTGAGCATTACAATGTATATTATCTAAGCATAAATTGAGCAAAAATGCAGCGGAAAGATCGAAGTTCATGATTACCTCAAGCCATTGTCAAAATCGTATGCCAAATTGAGATGTGGTTGCACCACCGTTGAGAACGTCTCGAACCACATTCGAATTTATCAAATATGGGTACACAAAAAAAACTCAAAACGCCAAAGATCTTCTAAGCACTCGAGAAACCTCATTAGATGGAATAGAATATTTTGTGATTCTTGGTACTTAGGGACATTGTGCCTATGGGTATTTATAGGTGATTTTCCCATCAAAAATCACCAACCAACCGTATCATAATCACATGGACTAAAGTCGTGCAACCATAATCACACGAATTAAAATCGTGTACACAAAAATATGAGAAATATCAAACTTTATTATAGTTTCAATAGAATCGTTCTTACAACGAAGATTTACAAAGTAGGAACAAGTCCCATAGTGATATCATTATCCTTAAATTTATATGGTGGCACGCCCTTAGTCAAAGTATTAGCTAACATCTGTTCAGTGTTAATGTGGTCAGTGACCAATTTCTTTTCTTTAACATTTTCCCTCATGGCTAGATACTTAATGTCGGTGTGTTTACTTTGACTTCCACTTTTGTTGTTCTTAGCCATAAAGACATCATCTAAATTGTCACAATATATCCTTAATGGCCTAGAAATTGAATCCACGAGTCTAAGACCATAAACGAAACTCTTCAACCATACTCTATGTGAGGTAGCCTCAAAACACGAAACAATCCAGAGATCGTTTCGATTCCATTAGTAATGAGGATTCAGAATATCACACATTGATCAATCAAAGAGAGATTCAACAACTAAAAGAAAGATCAATTCTTTGGGACCTTAAACTCAGCCTCTATAGTGGAAGTAGCAGTCAATGTCTTATTGATGCTCCTCCAAGATATAGCTCTACCAAAAAACATAAATATGTAACATGGTGTTGATTTACGTGAATCAACACAGCCAGCAGAGTCTGAATCGGAGTAGCCAATCACCTCTAAATTGTCAGATCATTTGTACATAAGCATGTATTCATTTGTCCCTTTGAGATATCTCAAAACCTTCTTTGCAGCTTTTCAATGGTTTATACCCGGATTACTCTGATATATTCCCAACATCCCAACGACAAATGCAATATCAGGTCTTGTACATACTTAAGCATACATCAGGCTTCCAACAGCATAAGCATGTGGAATGTTTTTCATTTGCTCCTTCTCAAATTCGTTTTCCGGGTATTGGTTCAGATTGAACTTATCGCCCTTTACGATAGGAGCAACACTAGGTGAACAATCTTTCATCCAAAATCTTTCTAAAACTTTATTGATATAGGTTTCTTAAGATAAACCTAAGACACCTTTATGTCTATCACAATGAATCTTAATGCCAATGACATAAGATGCATCACCTATATCTTTCATATCAAAATTCTTAGAAATGAATTGTTTCATCTCATGTAGCATACCCATGTCATTTGTTGCAAGTAAAATGTCATCTACATATAGAATAAGGAAACAAATTTTACTTCCACTGACCTTCTGGTATATACATTGATTCATGATATTCTCAACAAAACCAAATGAAGAGATAACCTCATGGAATTCCAAATACCACTGACAGGAGGCTTGTTTCAATCCATATATAGATTTTTTTAACTTACAAACCAAATTTTCACCATCACTAGAAGAAAATCCTTCAGGTTGTTTCATGTATACCTTTTCCTCTAGGTCACCATTAAGAAAGGCAAATTTCACATACATTTGTTGTAAATCAAGGTCAAATTGAGCTACTAATGCTAGCACAATACGTAAAAAATCTTTCTAAGATACTGGACTAAAAGTCTCAGTGTAATTGATTCCTTCTAGGTGAGTGAATCCCTTAGCAATGAGTCTTGCTTTATATCTTTCTATGTTGCCTTTTGAGTCTCTTTTGTTTTGAAGACCCATTTACATCCAATGACTTTTACACCATTAGACAACGGTACAAGATCCCAAACCACGTTGTTTTTCATAGAATTTATCTCATCCTTCATAGCATCATACCATAATGTTAGTTCATTGCAGCTCATGGCTTGTGAAAATGACTCAGGATCATTTTCAGCTCCAACATTATAGTCAGATTCTTGTAAATACACAAAATAGTCACTAGAAATTGCTAATTTTCTTTCTCTAGCAGATCTCCTTATGTTGAACCAACATTTTCTTGTGGATTATGTTGTTCAACTGGTTGTTCAATAATTTTTGAATTTTCTTGAACATATTGATCTATCAGAGTGTTTTCAGCAGGTTGTGGAACTTCACTAATTGGTTGTTCAACACCCGGTTGAGCTTGAGAGGTGTTATATATGATAACCAATCTCTCACTTGAAGTGGATGGTTGATCTACATGTATTGAATCCCGAGACAGGTCACTCCCACTGATTGAGTTATTCTTAAGAAATTTTGCATTTCCTCATTCCACAATTCTAGTATTGTTAGATGGACAATAGAATCTGTAACCTTTGGACTTTTCGGCATATCCAATAAGATACTCACTAATGGTCCTTGGGTCCAATTTCTTCTCTTGTGGGTTATAAATTCTCACTTCAGACGAGTATCCCCATAGCGTATATGTTGCAAACTCAGTTTCCAACCTTTGAATAACTCGAAAGGTGTCTTTGGGATAGCTTTGGTTGGAACCCGATTTAATATATACACAGTCGTCTTGAGAGCTTCAACCCATAAAGACTTAGGTAGCTTAGAGATAATAAGCATACTTCGCACCATATCCATTAAAGTTCGGTTTCTTCTTTCTGCAACACCATTCTGATCAGGCAAGCCTAGCTTGGTGTATTGGGCAACTATATCGTTGTCTTGAAGAAACTTCGCAAATGGACCAGGTGCTTGTCCATCCTCAGTGTATCTACCATAATACTCACCACCTGTATCGGTTCTCACAATCTTTATTTACTTATCGCATTGTTTCTCTACTTCAACCTTGAAAACCTTAAAAGCTTATAACGCTTCACTTTTATGATGAAGCATGTAGAGATACATGTATCGTGAGTAATCATCTATGAAAATGATGAAGTATTTCTGACCTTGCACATCTATATCTGGGCAAAAAATATCAGAATGGATGATTTCCAATATGGTCGAACTCCTCTTGGCACCTTTCTTTGACTTGTTAGTCTGCTTGCCCTTAATGCCGTATACACAAGTATCAAAATAAGTAAAATATAAGGTATTGAGTACCCCATCATGTACTAATCTTTTAATCCCTTTAATGGAGATATGTCTTAATCTCCGGTGCCATAAAGTAGAGAAATCTTCATTTATAACACAACGCTTAATACCAGTTTGAATGTGCATAACATTATGAGTGGCATTATTTTATAAATCAATTGAATAAAGACCATCGCATAAAACACAATTTCCAACAATTTCAATTTTATAAAATAAACTGAATCCAACATTTGAAAAATTAAAACAATACCCTAAGGGTGCAAGTCTTGAAATGGAAATTAAATTTCTAGAAAAACTAAGAATATAAAAAGTCTTTTCTAAAATTAAAACAAAGCCATTACTAAGCACTAATTCGCAGGTCTCAATAGCTTCCACATGTGACTGCATCTTGTTTCTTAAATAGATGTGTTGCTCAGCTCCCACTGGTTCCCTCAAGGTTTTTAATCCCTGTACGGAATTTGAGACATAGATTGTAGAACCATAATCAATCCACCATGTGTTATAATTAACATCAACCATATTTGACTCAAAGCAAACAAGTGAGATTGATTTACCTTTCTTCTCAAGTAAACCCTTATGCTTGACACGGTTCTTCTTCATGTGTCCCTTCTTTTTACAAAAGAAACATGTGAACTCTTTCTTTATGTCAGCTTGGGTTTCATTTTAGCCTTCTCCTTTTGCTTGGCTTGGACCGACCTTTTTACTTAAGTCGAGATGCCAAATCTAGCATCTTATTGATGTGATCACACACACCTTTCATTGTAGTGAGCTTCAGTGATGTGAACTTCATAATTAGGGTGTTGGTTAACGAATTTTGAGACGTTTGAAATTGTTTCTCTATAGTCGTTAATAACTCTTTAACATTCTCATGATGCTCAATTGAGCCACGAACATCAGCAGGAACCTCGCTCTTAATGATCATAATACTTAAGCGAATGGATCGCTCCCACCTTTCATATATAGCAAGATCAGCCTGATTGCTGGTGTTAGTGATATGTGGCTCAGACTTCCTTATAGCATGGTCAATATCTATACACCCCAATTGAAGAAGAATAACCTCCTTCCGGAACTTAAAGTTCTCACTAGTTAATTCAGGGATATCTACTTTATTATTAGACATATTCATAGGTCATAATGCTGCAAAATAAATTGACATACATGCTTAATATAAATTTGAGACAAACATAAGTCATAATTTACCAATGCAAATTATGTAAATAATGAATCAAGTGACATAAAAATTGCTTGTGGGCTAAATTTTTAATTCAATTAGATTCATTTTATGATAGAATTATTTTCTATCCCTTATAAAATCATTAAATTTATTTTCATAACTCTTGTGGGTAATTATAAAATTCATCTAATAATTTTTAACGTGATAAATTTTGTAATGAGATTTAATATCAAAGCTTTCCTTATGTGACTTTTAACCTTAGTAATTTTATTTAACTAAAGATGTTGCTAGTCTTTAACTAAATAAAATTATGAAAATCACTTTGCTAGATATTAACCCTAAACTTTATTCAAAGTTGCTGCTAATTCATTATGCAACCTTTTATGTCTAGTCCTTATGAGATACTTACCGTAATTTTATTTAATTAAATTTGTTGTGGCTAATTCTCTAATTAAATAAATTAATCGGATCCCTAGACATATATTCTATAGATTTATTGTTTAATACTTTATGCAATAAGTCTTAAAGTTTTATGTACATAACTTAATATATATCTAATTATTGGATAAGTTGTATATCATTCTTAATTTAGGCACATAAAATAATTATTTTTAAAATTTATTTTTAATAAAATTATTAATAAATTTTAAAAATTAATTTAATAAAATTTTATGACTTTTAAAACAAAAGTCTGCAACATAATTTTTCTCAAAATTTTAGAATTTAAATATCAATATGGCATTTTAATTTTGAGAAACATACAAACTTTAAAACTACAAGGCGAAGATTTAATCATGCTCCGATACCAAATATAAGCATAAATCAAGCAAAAACGCAGTGGAAAGATTGAAATTCATGATTACCTCCAGCCGTTGTCAAAACCGTATGCCAGATTGAGATGTGGTTGCACCACCTTGACGTCTCGAACCACTATCGGATTTATTGGATACGGCTACACAAAAAACTCAAAACGCCAAAGATCTTTTAAGCACTCGAGAAACCTCACTAGATGGAATAGAATACTTTGTGACTCTTGGTGCTTAGGGACCTTGTGCTTATGGGTATTTATAGGTGATTTTTTCCATCAAAAATCACCAACCAACAGTATCATAATCACACGAGCTAAAACGGTGCAACCATAATCACACGAGCTAAAATCATGCAACCATGATCGTGCGAATGTACTTATTCTTAAACGTGAGAAACCACCCAACTCAAGCCTATCCACTATGCATGGCTGAAAGCATTTTGCTTTCCATGCTCTGCATTTTCAATAGTGGAAACGTGGGAAACGTTTCACCACGAACCAACAATTATAACATATTAGTCACTCCATGATCCATTTTCATTTCTTGAAATCCATCTTGACTATGAAAGTACCCATCAGCTGGACGTTCAAGATCCAAGACCCTTTTGTCAAACTTTTTGCAAGTTGACTCCGTGACAACATAGGCTTTTGATTTCATTTCTTCCATCAAATAAACAAAGGTTAGCAAAGCTAAGATAATTGAAGTGCTTGGCCTAGTGGTAGAGTTAGTGTAGTTTAACATGTTCTGCAGGTTCAATTCTTAGCTTTACCATTCATTACTTTTTCACCCAATCAGGTGACACGTTCACCATATGATTGTGTGAAGATATAGATGATTAAATGTGTTATTATACAAATTTTTTGTAACTGTCACGCTACCCACTTCACTGTAGTTAATGGCTCAGTGACCATTTTGTAACAAAAACTAAAGTTTAATAACCATTATGTAACTTTTGAAAGTTTGGTGACCATTTTGTATTTTTAGAGATAATTTTGTGACCATTTCTGTACTTTACCCTTACTTTTATTTAATTAAATTAAAATTAGGACCAATTTGATATAATAGGTAACTAACATGGACCAAATATTTAATTATACAAATTTCCATTGACTACCACATCACCACATCCGTTAAATTTTAACGGCTGGTAGTTTGGTTATGACCAATTTAAAAGTTCGGTGGTGTGATTGTTCATCTTTTTAGTTGAGTGGTCAAAATAGAACAAACCTCATAATTAGGTGGTTACACAAGTAATTTTTTTTATTGATAATGGTATTTTGTTGTTATCATAGTGTTTATCGACTTTAGATTAGTTGCATATGTAGCATGTATGGCTAGGCCTTACTTTTTTTCTTCCACCCGTCATTTTCTTATATTTTTTATTTATATTGTCGGTGGCAATAGTAGTTTGTGCTTATTGTGGACATTTTTTGTTTTGGATTATTTATTTTTGCACATATTCTAGTTTGTTTTGTGTATCTTCATAATAAGATTTTTCTTTGTCCTGTTGTACATTTTTCATTTGTCTTATGACACGGTTTTTATCTATTTTATAGTAGTTTGACATTTGCGTATCGATCATCACAATACACATCCATGATTAGGGAATGTCGACATCTCGTATAATTAGATATCTTTTTTTTGCTCGGCAATTATGCTTTTATTAATTTATAAAGACCGGGTTAGTGTGCCTCATTAAAAACCTCCTTAAACCTAAGTAGAGGGAAAAAGTACACACAACCGGAATACACTTTTTTCCAATGAAAAATAGCCTTGTTTTAATAACACCAACCACTAGTAAGAAAACCTCAACCATACAAACTTGCGTTGTACACAAATTATACCCGAGAAAAGAACACTGTATACTATCTCCAAGCTTAAAAGGTTGCTTCCCTGCTTCAATTACATAGTAGACTACCACCAAGCTTTGAAAATTACTTCACTACTTGCTCCCACTTTTGCTAAATAGTCGGCCATTGCATTCCTCTCCATGGGAGTATACACAAATTGTACCTGGCCAATATCTCGGATCAAAAGATCTAATGCTTCAAAAAATTTCCACCACTTCCACGGACGTAGTAAAACATTAGTAACCCAATTCAAAGCTACTTGTGAATCAGTTTCAACTATCGATACAACATATCCCTTTAAATCAACTTCGATAAACACCTCTAAGGATGTCTTTATTGCAAAGATTTCTACAAAGTCTGACCCTTCTCTCGGGGACGAACCAGAGAACATCGCTTTTAAGATCCCGTTATCATCTCTTAAAACACCGCCATAACCCTTGCTTTCTTTAATAGAGGCGTCGTCATCATTAAACTTTAGATGACCCCTAAAGAAGGAACCCAACTTGTTAAAGGTTGACCATTGTAGTTTGCAGCAATGCACTCTGCTGGATTTTCCCACCAGCAACTCTCATTAATCAAGCCATCTTCTTTGACCGCTTTGCACTAAATGAGTGCTCTCATTTTCGAGAAGAAACAAAGGTCTTTGAAATTAGTATTTTTGTTCTGGAAAAGTTTCTCGTTCCTTGCTAACCAAAGACTCCATATCGTAGCTGCCACACAAATAAGCCACATTGATTTCAGCCTACCATCCCATCGAACTTGGAAACAAAAATCAATAAGCTCTTTGACTCCAGTAGGATTCAGCCAATATGAAGAACTAATGTTTTGATATAATAATTAAAAATAGTTTTGGACTAAATTGAAAAGATTTTAAAAGTATCTTTAATTCCAAACAACTTGAAAATAAGTTTGTGGATGTTTTAAATGGTTTTGGCAAGGTTTAAAACGTTTTTAAGTAACCAAACCAGACTTTTCAAGGTAACAGTTTCGAAACAGGGGGACCTGGATCAAAACATTTTGAAACTGCCAAAACCCGTACCGAAACAGGGCTTTCCGTTTCGGTACGGAGAGGGTTTCGTTTTGAAACACCCATTTGGTGTTTCGATACGCCCAACGGTCAAAACCTCCCCAACGGTTATTTTCCCAACGGCTTTTTAAATTGTAGCTCAACTGTCACTCGTTCCGAAACGGGGTTGCTACCATTTCGATACAGATCAAGAGTGTTTCAAAACGGCTAGAGGCGTTTCGAAAAGGCTTGCTGCATCAGACTTCAACGGCTAGTTCTGAAGAAGGGCGTTCCGAAACGGGGTCGATTGTTTTGAAACGGACGTTTGCAAAACAACATTTATGGTGGGAAATAAAGTCTCTAACGGGTCCAAAACAATTCCAACGGTCCTCAACGGCTACAAAATCAATTAGCATTATAAAAGGGACCTCCAAGCATCAAGAGAAGACTAATGCTTCAATTGTCAACAACATAATGATCAAGAAATTGTCTTATAGCTAAATTGTTCATTTTCTTGTATAGACAACACTCGTGAGCTAAACATTGTTATATTTGCTCAAGTATTTAGGTTTTAGGTGAGAGCTTCACAGTGCAAACAAATACCTATTAGAGGGATTTCAAGTTTGTTTTAGAATTTCTCTTGTAAGAGAGTGTTTGATTAAGCTAAGGGTAGTTAGCTTAATCGTTGTAACAGTTTCCTCCTAAGCCGAGAAAATGGGACGAAATTCTTAGTGAATTTGGTTGAAATCCTTAGTGGGAAGCTAAGGTAGTGGATGTAGGCATTTGTCAGAAGGCCGAACCACTATAAATCCTTGTGTCCAATTCTTATTCTTTAGCTTCCACTTAAACACTCAAAAATCCAATCTTCTCCACACTTGGCGAGCTAAATCAGTTGAAGGAAATCGAGCACGAAAAACCCAACAATTGGTATCAAAGCTTGGCTCAATTGAAGAGGATTAACACCCTATTGAGGCGATCCGGCAAGCTCGATCAACATTTCAAACAACCAGCTCAATGGCACAATCCATCGACAAGCCACCTTTCTTTGACAGGACAAATTATGCATATTGGAAGACGAGGATGGTGTTCTTTGTCAAATCCAAAGACTACAAGCTTTGGGATATCATTGAAGATGGCTCGTTCGTACCAAAAGGAAGTAAGGCGGAGTGGATTGCTGACGATCGTAAGAAGATGGAGCTAAATTGCAAGGCTTTTCACTTCATCTTTTGTGCGCTTAGCCTCAACATATACGAGAAGATGTCTTCTTGCGAGAGTGCCAAGGAAGTTTGGGACAAGTTCGATGTTACATACGAGGGGACAAACGAAGTAAAAGAGACCAAGATCGGCCTCCTCAACCTAGAGTATGAAAACTTCAAAATGGATCTGGAAGAGGACAATGAGAAGATGTTCCATCGATTCTCCACCATCACCAATAGACTCAAGGGTTATGGAGAAGTCATTATAGAAGAAAAGTTTGTCTGAAAGCTTATCTATTCTCTTCCCGAGTCATGGGACTCAAAAATGATCGCTATCATCGAAGCTAAGAATTTGAAGACCTTGAAGCTTGATGAACTCATGGGGTCACTTCTCACTCACTAAATCATGAAGAAGGGTAAAGAAGAGGAGAAGAAGAAGGAAGAGATAAGAAAGATGGGGAAAAAGAAGATCATGGAGCTAGGCATCCATGCAAATGCCATGGCTCTCAAAACCTCCAAGTGCAACCATGTTGATACAAGCGAGGAGGAGGATAAAGAAGAAGAGATAGTCCATCTCTTCAAGAAGTGTGCCCCTTTCATAAAGAAAGCACTAAAAGAATTCGATCATGAATCAATGAAGAAGAAGAGAGCAAGCACTTCAAGCCACAAGAAGAAGGCATATGTAGCTACATGAAGTGATGAAGATTCCACCGACGATGAACAAGCCAACCTTTGCCTTATGGCCATCGAAGAAGATTCAAGGGTAACTTCTAATTCATGTACTTCATGTTCATATTCTTTTGATGAACTACAAGATGCCTATGATGATTTTGTTTTAGAATTTAAAAATCACATTTTTAAAAACAAGAAAATTGTTTCAAATTTAAAAATTCAAAATGATTTGATTTCTAAAACCAAAATTAAACTTGAAGCAAAACTCATTGAGTTTGAACAAAAATGTGTTGATTTACAAAATTTGCTTCAAAAAATTCAAGAAGAAAAAGATTTGATTTCCAAAGAGCTTGAAAAGAAAAACAATTTTGGAAAATCAAATGTTTATGTAAGACAATCTAGTGCCCTTAGATTTTTGAATGGAAAATGTTTTAGAAGTGTTTGGGTTCCAAAAGAACTAATCACTTCAACTAAAAAGGATAAATTGAAAAATGGATTCCTAAGGGGACTAAACTTTGTGCTACTAATGTCTATGGATCCAAAGCAATTTGGATACCAAAAATTACTTGATTGTCTTATGGTAGGTTTGATGGAGATTGATCAACAAGTTCAAATTTGAGGAGGAGCTCCATACACACAAGGAAGAACACTTGAAGAAGGAAGGCTTCACATCCTCCCTTGAGTTCAAGTGTGGTAAAAATCTAGTTGTTTTATTCATTTAATTTGATTTATTCTTTATTTCAACTAGATTATCAAATATGTTGGACTAACATCTTGATGATGCTTTGAGTAAGGGGGGGCCATTTTAAAACCAAAATTCTTTTGAGTAATTTTTTTAACCTCCCAAGTTATTTTGAACTTAAAGTTATCTAATTTTTTTTTGACATAACAAAAAGGGGGAGAGTTTGGTTTAAAAATTTGCATTTTCAAATGAATAAGGGGACTTTAATTACTTGTCAATTTTGAAATCTCTTATTCAAATTTTTAAACTTGAAGGGGGAGAATCCCAAACAAATTTTCAAGTTGGTTTTATTATTTCAAAAGGGGGGAGATTGAAGAATTAATGTTTTGATATAATAATTGAAAAATAGTTTTGGACTAAATTGAAAAGATTTCAAAAGTGCCTTTAAGTCCAAACAACTTGAAAATAAGTTTGTGGATGTTTTAAATGGTTTTGGCAAGCTTTAAAACATTTTTAAGTAACCAAAACCAGACTTTTCAAGGTAACCGTTTCGAAACAGGGGGACCTGTATCGAAACATTGTGAAACTGCCAAAACTCGTACCGAAACAGGGCTTGCCCATTTCGATATGGAGAGGGTTTCGTTTCGAAACACCTCTTTGGTGTTTCGATACGCCCAACGGTCAAAACCTCTCCAACGGCTTTTTAAATTGCAGCTCAACTGTCACTCGTTCTGAAACGGGGTTACTACCGTTTCGATACGAATCAAGAGTGTTTCGAAACGAATTGTTGCATCAGACTTCAACGGCTAGTTCTAAAGAAGGGCGTTCCAAAACGAGTTTGTTGAGTGTGTAAAAGTTCTATTATTTACCCCCTATTTAACTCATATTTCTGCTGCATTCAAGCATTATTTATTGCATTTAGGTCAGTTTGCAGTTAAACATCACAAATATATTAAAAGGCACAGTTTCTACTAAAATTGGCTGTTTTTTGCAGGTTGCTGTTGTAGCAGATAGGAGAGGCAGGTGTTGGGCAGAGAAGCAAAAGAGCTGGAACTGGATGAGCAGTCAAGGAGGACGATGCTGCCATGGTTGCCGCCGTGACAGCAGAGGACGACATCAGTTTTGAGGAGAAGAAGCAAAGTGGACCTCGACAGATAGAGAAAATTCAGCCCGTCTGTCGTGTGAAATCACCATATTTTTCCATGCCCCAAATCAAAAGGAATGTCAAGCCCAAAGTTCAAGGAGAGAAAATCCCAAGCAAGTAAGATGACGGCTGGAAAGTAGATTCCTTAAAGATTTAGTCTTTATTAGAATTTTACTTTCATTTAAAGTTGTAATCCTTGCTAAATTAGAAAACTTGGACCCAAAGCCTATATAAGGGCATATATTTCGACTTAGGGAGGGGGAGAACCATTCTCTAGCCTTCTTCTCAACCCTAACCGTTTTCCTTCTCTCAACATGTTCTAAATTCCCCTTAGGGCCACGGGTTGCTTTATAAAGTAGTTGCAAGGGTTGCTTTTGTTTTAGGAATTTTCAGTTCTATAAAATAAACTTCAAGTTCTCTTATTCTGGTTATTAACATCTTGCAAGAGCATTGGGAGAGCATTGCAAGGTTATTTATTTACTTAATATCGGGAGAGTTAAGTATACGAAAAGGATAAGTGCGAGTTCTCTAGTTTATAGTTGAACTATCTCGGACCTAGGGATAGGACGAGGTTAAGTGGCTAAAGAAGAATTCAACAACATCGGTGTTCATCCTTCGATTCACGCCAGGAGGTATCATCAAAGACGTGATCATCGACGGACTTGGACCTATGGATAGGCCAAGGCACATCAGGGATTCTTGCCAAACTTGAAGTACTGAGTTGGGTAATCGCTGCCGCGATAACCAACGGACCGCTGCCACGACAGGTGCTGCCGCGACGGGAACGACGACAGCATTGAGATTCCTCGACTTAGCAATACCTGCACTACTGAGCAATTCAATACCAGCCTATTCTCTCTATCTTGATTTCTCTACTCTTTTATTTAAGTTCTCTTTATTATTTTCGTGACAACTTTCTCAAATATTTTCTTTACTCTTGTGCAGCAATCTAAGGTGAAGCTATTAGCCCAGTCCCTGTCATGTTCAGCATGATCAACAATGTTGGCCAATTCAGTGGTGCTGCTACAGAGGATGCTAGAGAGCACCTTAAAACGTTCCAGGAAATCTGTGGTTCATTTAGACTACCAGGAGTTAATCCGGAGGTATTGAGGATTTGGTTATTTCCCCATTCATTGAGGGACAGAGCAAAGACTTGGTGGAATAAACTTACGCCGGGTTCAATTAGAACTTGGGCAGATTTGTCTCGTGAATTTTTATCTCATTTTAATCCTTCACATTTATCTGAGCGATTACGTAATGAAATTGCTACTTTTCAACAGGAAGATGACGAGCCGATGCACGAGGCCTGGGACAGATTTACCACTCTTCTACGGAACTACCCTATGCATGGATTCCCCGTCTGGAACCAGGTAACTAAATTTTATAATGCTGCCAACTTACAAACTCGCATTCGAATTGATTCAGCAGCAAACGGATTACTATTGGACAAAGACCCGGACGAGGCAATGCAAGTATTGAAAAATCTAGCTAAGAATGAGGAGCAGTTTCCGACAGCAAGAAAAGGGGGTAAACGGGTTCTAGCTATTAAAGATTATGAAGCCGACAGCACGATGAAATCACAGGTGGCATTCCTTACTAAGGCAATGAAAAAGCTCTTGAACGATGATGCACAACATGGATTTGCTGTCGAGGGGGTATGTGAAATCTGTGAGGGAAATCATAGTTCGGATGAGTGTCCTATACAGTTAGAAGGGAAAGTATGTTGGAAATTACAATAAGCCGAATTACAACTCCAACAACTATAGTCCCAACTGGAGAAAGGATCCCAAGTTTTCTTGGAGTAATTCTAATAATGCCCTAAATCCTCAAGCACACAATAATCAGAATCATGGAGGACCTAGATTGTTGACTCGACAGCAGCCGCAGCAGCAACAGCCACCAGCCGCCACGAACAGTATACTGGAACAGACTTTGGCTACATTTATGTCTCAGACAGGAACTTATATTGAGAACATGAATCAGTTTGTCAAGAAGATGGAGACATTCATGGATAAAACAGAGATGCGGATGACAAATCTTGAAGCTACTCTAAAATCATTGGAGACACAAATGGGTCAGGTTTCTCAGCATATTAAGCCAAGGCAGACTGGAGGATTTCCTAGTAATACTGAGAATGCTAGGCAGCCCACACATGAGCAGTGTAAAGCCATTACTACTAGGAGTGGGAAGAAACTACCATGGCCGGATAAGGAAGTTGAAACAATAAAGAAACCAGCCTTGAACATACCTGCCGAGGAAGCTGCCCCGACAGGTAACAAACAGCCTGCTGCCAATGAGCCTGTCACGACAGCAGAAGCGGCAGAGGAGAAAAATGATGAACCCAAACCTCCTCAGATTCGTATGCAGTGGGAAGGACGTATTGCTGATTATCGTCCCCCACCTCTTTTTCCTCAACGGTTACAGCAAGTGAAGCAAGAATCTCAGCTCAAAAAGATTTATGATATTTTTAAGCAGGTTCATATTAATATTCCGCTGTTAGATGCCGTGAGGGAGATGCCCGGTTACGCCAAATTTCTCAAGGATGTCATGTCAAAGAAATCTAAACTTGGGGAATTTGAAACGGTTAAGATGACAGAAGGATGCATGAGTATTCTTCATAGGCAGCCACCCCAGAAAAAGAAGGATCCGGGGAGCTTCATCATACCTTGTGTAATCGGAGATAAATATGTGGGTAAGGCACTTTGTGATCTTGGTGCTAGTATTAATTTAATGCCAAAATCTATTTTTCAGAAATTAGGTATTGGAAAAGCTCGGCCCACGACAGTAATTCTGCAGCTGGCAGACCGCTCTTATGTTCATCCGGAAGGAAAAATCGAAAACATTCTGGTAAGAGTGGATAAATTTATATTTCCTGCTGATTTTCTCGTTTTAGATTGTGAAGCAGATGAAAACGCACCAATCATCCTTGGGCGACCCTTCTTAGCCACGGGAAGATCACTGATTGATGTGGAAAAAGGAGAACTCACCATGAGAGTGAACGATCAAGAAATAAAATTGAATGTTCTCCAAGCTATGAAACATGCTGGCGCAGACGAGGAATGAAAAGCTATCACTGAAGTTACCTTTGATCAACCCTTCATCAGGTCGGGCTGTCACGACATCAAAATTGGTCACTGCCTCGGCGGCCACTTACAGGACTGTCACGACAGCACCGACGACAGCAACTCCTCTGAATCCGATACATCTGATACTGAAGATCAGAAGGAGGTAAACTAGATAGGCGATCGTCCAGGTAAGTTATTCAAACCTTTAAATTATACTTCGGATAACCATGCAATCCAAAAGCCATCAACTGTTGAGCCCCCTGTTTTAGAACTGAAGCCCCTGCCAGGGCAGCTAAAATATGCTTTCCTTGGTTCAAATGATACGTTGCCCGTAATCATCTCTTCCAAGTTGATGCAGGAACAGGAACAACAGTTAATAGGGATGCTGCAGCAGCACAAAAAGGCAATTAGATGGACGATAGCTGATATTCAAGGCATTAGTCTGGCGTTATGCATGCATAAAATCCTTTTAGAGGAAGATCATAAACTGACTATAGATGCTCAAAGGCGGCTAAACCATGTGATGAAAGAGGTGGTGCGTAAAGGGATAATCAAATAGTTAGATGCTGGTATTATTTACGCCATCTCCGACAGCAAATGGGTAAGCCAGGTGCAATGCGTTCCAAAGAAAGGAGGAATGACCGTGGTGACCAATGAAAACAATGAGTTAATCCCAACCAGGACTGTGACCGGTTGGAGGGTTTGTATGGACTATCGGAAGCTTAACAAAGCTACCCGAAAGGACCACTTTCCTTTACCCTTTATTGATCAAATGCTTGATAGATTAGCGGGTAAACCTTACTATTGTTTTCTTGATGGTTATTCAGGTTATAATCAAATAGATATCGCACCGGAAGATCAAGAAAAGACGACTTTTACATGCCCCTACGGAACTTATGCTTTTAGGAGGATGCCTTTTGGACTATGCAATGCACCCGCCACCTTCCAAAGGTGCATGATGGCCATATTCTCCGATATGGTGGAGGACTTCCTTGAAATTTGTATGGATGATTTTTCAGTCTTTGGGGACGATTTTGAGAGCTGCCTATGCAATCTACAAAAGGTACTTGAAAGATGTGAAAAAGCAAACCTAGTCTTGAATTGGGAAAAATGCCACTTCATGGTGGATGAAGGGATAGTCCTTGGCCATAAGATTAGCTGTCGTGGCATAGAAGTCGACAGGGCCAAAATAGAAGTGATCGAAAAGCTGCCGCCGCCGACCACAGTCAAGGGTATTAGAAGTTTCTTGGGACATGCTGGTTTTTATCGGAGATTCATTGCAAATTTCTCGAATATCACCAAGCCCCTATGCCATCTTTTGGAGCAGAACCGACCCTTTTATTTTAATGATGAATGTACTGAAGCATTCAAGGTTCTGAAGGAAAAACGGGTAACAACCCCAATAGTACAGCCACCAGACTGGACACAGCCATTTGAGATCATGTGTGATGCTAGTGACTATGCTGTCGGGGCAGCACTTGGGCAGCGAAGAGACAAAATTTTTCATGTCATATACTACGCCAGCAAGACACTGAATGACGCCCAAGTGAACTACACAGCCACAGAGAAAGAGTTATTAGCTGTGGTATTCTCCATTAACAAGTTTCGCTCTTACATACTTGGAACGAAGGTAATAGTGCACACAGACCATTCTGCCCTGAAGTATCTGTTCGCGAAAAAGGATGTAAAACCTCGATTGATACGGTGGATCCTGCTATTACAAGAATTCGACCTTGAAATCAAGGACAAAAAGGGGACAGAAGATCAAGTAGCAGATCACTTGTCAAGGTTGGAGAGGGGACAGAAGATCAAGTAGCAGATCACTTGTCAAGGTTGGAGAGGGGACAGAGTCTACCAACTGATGAGACAAACATACTGGAGACCTTCCCAGACGAGCAGCTCTTTGCTGCCGCAGTCACTGACGCGACAGCCATGGCGGCAGGTAAGTCTTCTGAACTCCCCTGGTATGCTGATTTCGCTAATTTCTTAGTTAGCGGAATAATTCCTTCTGATCTTAATTATCAAGCCAGGAAGAGGTTCCAAAATGATGTTAAGCATTATTATTGGGACGAACCTCTTATTTTCAAAATCTGTGCAGATCAAGTGATAAGGAGATGTATACCACAAGAAGAGCAAGAAGACATACTTCATCACTGCCACGCTTCTCAGTATGGAGGTCACTTAGGAGGCAACAAAACTGCTGCCAAGGTGCTGCAGTCAGGGTTTTACTGGCCGTCACTGTATAAAGATGCGCAAATCTTCTACAAGAGCTGTGACAGGTGCCAAAGGACAGGAAACATCTCAAGGAGAAACGAGATGCCGCTGCAGAACATTCTTGAAGTCGAAATCTTCGACATTTGGGGGATCGATTTTATGGGACCATTCACATCTTCATGTGGGAATCTATACATCCTCTTGGCAGTAGATTATGTCTCTAAGTGGGTTGAAGCTATCGCCACTCAAAAGAATGATGCCAAGACAGTCCAAAAGTTTTAACACAAAAACATTTTTTCTAGGTTTGGCATCCCTAAGGCGATTATCAGTGATAAGGGGAGACATTTTGACAACAGGGTTATTGCTGCTGCCTTGAAGAAACACGGTGTAAAGCATCGGATCGCGACAGCATATCACCCACAGACCAATGGACAAGCTGAAATTTCTAACAAGGAAGTTAAGAACATTCTTGAGAAGATTGTTAAGCCAACTAGGAATGATTGGTCTTTACTCCTCAATGATACACTATGGGCTTATAGGACAGCTTTCAAAACTCCATTGGGCATGTCTCCATACCGATTAATTTATGGGAAAACATGTCATCTACCTGTCGAGATAGAGCACAGAGCATACTGGGCGATCAAGGCAGTGAATATGGACTTGGATAGGGCAGGCCAGAACAGGCTGTTAGATCTGAACGAAATTGAAGAAATCTGAACAATGGCTTATGACAATGCAAGAATCTACAAGGATAAAACTAAGAAATAGCATGACAAGAAGTTGCTGCCACGACAGTTCTGCCCAGGGCAGCTTGTATTGTTGTTCAATTCTAGACTGAAACTTTTCCCAGGGAAACTGAAGTCTAGATGGTCGGGCCCATTCCAAGTTGTACAGGTTTTTCCCCATGGTACCATAACAATCCGATCATTAAAAGACGGGCACCAATTCAAAGTCAACGGACAGCGCCTAAAGCATTATCAGGGGACTGAAGCCCCAGGAATGCAGGAAGTGGTTACCTTAGGAGATGCCCCACCTGGCATCCCTAATTTAACCTAAGTTTTATTATTTTTATTACTATTTATTAGGAAATAAGATTTATTTTATTTGAATAATGTTTTTATTTTTATTGTTTTTAGGAAATAAAGGAGTCAAGAAGAACAGGAGAAGTGAACTCAGCCCACCATCCATCCAACAGCCCAATAAAGCCTAAAAGTTGAAGCCTGTCGTTCATGCTGCCGCGATAGACACGGAAAATACAGGCTGTCAACACGCTGTCACGACAGACGCGGAAACACGTCACAGACACGTAACAGACGCAAAAATGCGTGACAGACGCGTCAGACACGCTAACGCACACCAGCTGGCCCCGTTATTCGCGTCTGCCGTTACAGCTTCAACGGGCAGCAAATTCCTCTCTATATAACCCCGTTTCATTTTCATTTTCACTCACTTCTGCCTTTCTTACTTGCTCTCCCTCTTTAGTTTCATTTACTTTCATTTGCTTTTCACAACCCTTGCACAAATATGTCTTCTAGGAAAACCCGACGCAATGCTGCCTCCAGTTCCACACCGGCAGCAACTCCCCCGCGTTCCTTTGCTAGCAGAGACATGTGGGAAGAGAGAGGCTTTATCTACACACCAACGGAGGAAAATCTGGGCCTCAAACCATTCATAGCCCGGAAGATTAGAGCTTTACAGTGGCAAACTTTTGCGGAGCAGCCGGAGGAAATGAATGTCACACTGGTTCGAGAATTCTATGCTGCCATCAGCAGCAAGACAGCGACAGCAGTGTTCGTTCGAGGGAAGGAGGTGCCATTTGAAGCAGAATACATTAATACCCTCTATGGCTTCTACATCGGTATCAATGACGACGCCCACCAGCAATTCCTGAATACACTAGACACTACTGCCTACGACGTTATCATGGCAGAGTTGACCAATGCTGGGACTCAGTGGAACACCAGCATAAAAAATCCAAGGACTGTAAGAAGGACCCAGTTGCTGCCAGAGGCAAAGTTGTGGAATGCCTTCATAAAGAAGAGGATCATGCCGTCATCCCACAACACCACCGTCGACCAACCAAGGTTAGCGTTGATACACTCTATTCTACATGAACGGCCCATTAATGTGGGCAGCTATATTCGGGAAAGTATTTTGGAGTGTGCGTACAGGCCGACAGGTCCTCTCTACCTTCCGTTCCTCATCACCTCGCTCTGCCGCGGCCATAATGTCCCAGAAGTGCGCACCGATTTGATAGAAGAAGGAAGAGGTTGGACTGAAAAGAACATCCTCAGCCTTATGGAGCTGACTGTTGCGACCCCTCTGTCGTCATTCGACCCTGCTACCGCCACAGCCGATACGACAGAGCCACCACACACTGAACCAGCTGCCGCAGCAGCTGCCCCGACAGACTCCTCCGCCCAGATATTAGCTGCCATTCAGAAGCTGGAGGAACGACAGCTGGGCTTAATGACCTTCATCAGGGACTTTGTTGCCTCTACGGTAACATTTATACAGAACTCTCTAAATTTTCCTGATGCTGCCTTCCCTACTTTTCCTGCACATTACTTTACTGTCCCTACACCTGCCCACACTCCTACACCTACTGCTACCCCACGGACACCCTCTACCGCCTCAACGCCATCGCCTGCCCCGACAGCAGCAGGCAGCACCCATATTGAACCATCTGCCCGAGGCACAAAACGTCGAATGGCATCCGAGGATCTTGATGCCTTTGTTGCTGGGTTCTCCTCATCTTCTGTTTGGGCAGCCAGTGACACTGAACCCTCTATCAAGAGGAATCTGGCGAAGGAATTCACACCAGTAAAAAGGCAGAAGCGGATGGCCAATAAGAATAACATGCCAAAGGCCGGCAGCAGCAGCAGCAGTGACAACAACAGTAGGGACAACAGCAGTAGCAGTTCCGATATTCAGGTTGTGGAGCAACCCCCTCACATCTCCCCAACCAGGATCCAGCCACTACGGGAGGCCAAGGCCAAGAACACATCTGCCTCCCCCGTGCCCCCGCTAGCTCCGAAAGCCAGAGCCCGCCGTCAGATCAGACTCAGCAGCAGCAGCGAAGGCAGCGATTAAAATTTAAGTTTCCTATCTCATTATTGATGCCTGCTATATATTTTGTGATGTACTGTTTTTATTTTATTTTTATCTGTCATATTGCATTGAGGGCAATGCAACCCTTGAGTTTGGGGGTGGCATCCCTCCATCAATGGAGTCTAATTTAGTTTTAAAATTATGTCTTTTTAAAATTATGTTTTTTTACATAGTTTGTTTTTGGTAAAAAAAAGAAAAAGAAAAAAAAAGATGAAAATATTGAAAATTTTGGCTGAAAACTGTGAACTGAACTTACCTGCCGTGACAGCTCTGTCGTGGCAGTGCCTTTAGGATAGTTTTAGGAGAAGTTTAGAACCTTTCTATAGTTCTGAAAACTTAAACACCATTGTGACTGTTATACTGCTTAGAACTCTTTTAGCCAAACTATAATAGGAAGCTTAGCACTTGAATAGCCCCTATAGGTGCCTAACATTGGCTCTAGGAAAGAAGTTTAGCAAAATAGACTCAATAGCCCTAGAGGTGCCTAACACCGGCGCTAAGAAGTTAGCTAGAGGTGCTCGAAACCGGCTCTAGTGAAACTTAAGCTTAAAAAAAATCGAGTCAAAACAGAAAATCAAAGGAGCATAAGAAGTGCCTTCAAAAAGATAAACTTGGCATAAAAATTTGAGTTAAGAGCTGAAATATTCTAGTGAAACTAAAAGAGTCTTGGTATATAACTGTTCACAAGCATGCACACACTGCACGAGGACTATAGTGAGATTTCGAACAGATCCTAGATTATCCGACAGGGTGCTGCCGCCACAGGGAACGAACGACGGGTAAGGGAAGGTCCACTGTTTAAAGCCAAAACAAAAATATTTCATTTTTCTTTTAAGTCTTAGTTGCTTGAGGGCAAGCAAAAACTTGAGTTTGGGGGTGTGTTGAGTGTGTAAAAGTTCTATTATTTACCCCCTATTTAACCCATATTTCTGCTGCATTCAAGCATTATTTATTGCATTTAGGTCAGTTTACAGTTAAACATCACAAATATATTAAAAGGCACAGTTTCTACTAAAATTGGTTGTTTTTTGCAGGTTGCTGCTGTAGCAGATAGGAGAGGCAGGTGCTGGGCAGAGAAGCAGAAGAGCTGGAACTGGATGAGCAGTCAAGGAGGACGATGCTGCCATGGTTGTCGTCGTGACAGCAGAGGACGACAGCAGTTTTGAGGAGAATAAGCAAAGTGGACCTCGACAGATAGAGAAAATTCAGCCCGTCTGTCGTGTGAAATCACCATATTTTTCCAAGCCCCAAATCAAAAGGAATGTCAAGCCCAAAGTTCAAGGAGAGAAAATCCCAAGCAAGTAAGATGACGGCTGGAAAGTAGATTCCTTGAAGATTTAGTCTTTATTAGAATTTTACTTTCATTTAAAGTTGTAATCCTTGCTAAATTAGAAAACTTAGACCCAAAGCCTATATAAGGGCATATATTTCGACTTAGGGAGGGGGAGAACCATTCTCTAGCCTTCTTCTCAACCCTAGCCGTTTTCCTTCTCTCAACATGTTCTAAATTCCCCTTAGGGCCACGAGTTGCTTTGTAAAGTAGTTGCAAGGGTTGCTTTTGTTTTAGGAATTTTCAGTTCTATAAAATAAACTTCAAGTTCTCTTATTCTGGTTATTAACATCTTGCAAGAGCATCGGGAGAGCATTGCGATGTTATTTATTTACTTAATATCGGGAGAGTTAAGTATACGAAAGGGATAAGTGTGAGTTCTCTAGTTTATAGTTGAACTATCTCGGACCTAGGGATAGGACGAGGTTAAGTGGCTAAAGAAGAATTCAACAACATTGGTGTTCATCCTTCGATTCACGCCGGGAGGTATCATCAAAGACGTGATCATCGACAGACTTGGACCTAGGGATAGGCCAAGGCACATCAGGGATTCTTGCCAAACTTGAAGTACTGAGTTGGGTAATCGCTGCCGCGATAACCAACGGACCGCTGCCGCGACGGGAACGACGACAGCACTGAGATTCCTCGACTTAGCAATACCTGCACTACTGAGCAATTCAATACCAGCCCATTCTCTCTATCTTGATTTCTCTACTCTTTTATTTAAGTTCTCTTTATTATTTTCGTGACAACTTTCTCAAATATTTTCTTTACTCTTGTGCAGCAATCTAAGGTGAAGCTATTAGCCCAGTCCCTGTGGAGACGATATCTGATACTTCGTATCACTTTACTACTTGCGTCGTGTATACTTGCACTACAATTGTGATAGACTATTTTACACGCAACAGGGTTCGATTGTTTTGAAATGGACATCTGCAAAACAACATTTATGGTGGGAAATACAGTCTTCAGCGGCTCCAAAACGACCCAACGGTCCTCAATGGCTACAAACTCAATTAGGAGTATAAAAGGGACCTCCAAGCATCAAGAGAAGACTAATGCTTCAATTGTCAACAACATAATGATCAAGAAATTGTCTTAGAGCTAAATTGTTTATTTTCTTGTATAGACAACACTAGTGAGCTAAACATTGTTATATTTGCTCAAGTGTTTAGGTTTTGGATGAGAGCTTCATAGTGCAAACAAATACCTATTAGAGGGATTTCAAGTTTGTTTTAGAATTTTTCTTGTAAGAGAGTGTTTGATTAAGCTATGGGTAGTTAGCATAATCGTTGTAACGGTTTCCTCCTAAGCCGAGAAAAGGGGATGAAATTCTTAGTGAATTTGGTTGAAATCCTTAGTGGGAAGCTAAGGTAGTGGATGTAGGTGCTTGTTAGAAAGTCGGACCACTATAAATTCTTGTGTCCAATTCTTATTCTTTAGCTTCCAGTTAAACACCCAAAAATCCAATCTTCTCCACACTTGGCAAGCTAAATCGGTTGAAGGAAATCGAGCACGAAAAACCCAACACAGTCTACCTTCCACCACTTGCATATTTGTCTCCAGAAGAAAACAACAAACCTACACTGCACGAACAAGTGATCTGCATCTTCTAGAGCTAAACCACACCACATGCATTTGCACAGATCGAATCCCACTAAGATTCATCTACTTTCAAGAAAGGCTTTCGTAGGAATTCTATTTAACAACAACATCCATAAGAAATTTTGGACTTTCGGTGGAACCTTGAGCTTCCATATTTTTATCAAAATTAAAAGTTGGATATGCCACCTCTGAACTTACCAGTAACTCAATTAGTTTTTTAACCAAGAAGATACCTGTATTTTCATGAATCCATATTAGTTTATCTGCCAATTCAGTCTTCCGCTTATGAACTTGAATCGACTCAATGATTTTGTTCAGTAAACCCAGTTCACGATCTAGCAAAGGTCTAGAAAATTCAATCTCCCAATCTATATTCTGCCAGTCTTCATTCCCACCAACTCGAAGATTGTGATCATTTTTGTTGGGTTTTTTTGACGCTCGATTCGATCAACCGATTATGCTCGCCAAGTGGTGGAGAGGTGAATTTTTGGGTGGAAGGGTTTAGGAAGCTAAAAGAATAAAGACACGATGATTTATAGTGGTTCAACCTTCTAACCAAGGTCTACATCCACTACCTTAGCTTCCTACTAAGGATTTCACAATCAATCCACTAATTGATTCGTCCCCTTTTCTAGGATCAGGAGGAAACCCTTTACAACGATCAAGCTTCTACCCAAAGCCTTGATCAAAACCCTCGAAGCTTTCTACCCAAAGCTTGAAGGAACCCCTCTCTTACAAAGAGATAAACAAAGAAGCAAACTTGAACCCTCTAATAGGTGTTTTGTTTGCACAATGAAGCACTCACCCAAAACCTAAGACACTTGAGCAAATTTAACAATGTAAGCTCACAAGTGTTGTCTAAGCAAGAAATAAACGATTTAAGCTCTAGACAAGTTTTTCACTCATAATGTTGTAACAATTGAAGCTCTTGTAAATCTTGATGCTTGGAGGTCTTATTTATACTCCAAATTGAGTATGTAGCCGTTTATGGCCGTTGGGATCAAAATATAGCCGTTTGAAGACTTTAATTTCCTCCAAAATGCAATTCAGCTGCTACCCGTTTCGGAACGCTTGAAGCCCGTTTCGGAACGCCTTCTTTATAGATATAGCCGTTGCAGCCTGTCGGGGTACCCGTTTCGGAACACCCTATAGCCGTTTCGGAACGCGTATCGGAACGCCTCAATCCTGTTTCGAAACGCCTGCATTTTGAATATTAATTGGGAAAGAGCCGTTGGGGTTTATAGCCGTTAGGGTCGTTGCCACGTAGGCGTATCGAAACGGCCTATACCGTTTCGGAACGCTTGGCCCGTTTCGATACGAGTATCGAAACGTTTTGCCACTGGAATCCCCCTGTTTCGAAACGCCCTATGGTGTTTCGAAACGCCCTATGGTTTTTGAGAAATTTGGCCTTTGAAACATATTAAAACCCATTTAAAAACTTCCTAAACATAATTTCAAGATGTTTGGACTTTAGAAATGTTTTTAAATTCTTTTTAAATTAGTCCAAAATATTTTTCAAATATTATATCAAAACATTAGTTCTACAATCTCCCCCTTTTTGATATAATAAAACCAACTTGAAAAATTGTTTGGGATTCTCCCCCTTTAACTTTTAAAATTGTGAATAAGAGATTTAGATATGAAATCAAATAAAGCTCCCCCTTATTCGTTTGAAAATTCAATTTTTCAAACCATTTCTCCCCCTTTTTGTTATATCAAAAAGAATTTAAAATGACATTTAAGTTCAAGATAACATAGGAGGCAAAAAAAATTTTGACACTTAAAATTTTGGTTTAAAATTGGCTCCCCCTTACTCAAAGCATCATAAGAATGTTAGTCCAACATTTATGAATATCTAGTTGACATAAAATAAAATAAATCAATAAACACTAAAACAACTAGATTTTACCACACTTGAACTCAAGGGAGGATGTGAAGCCTTCCTTCTTCAAGTGTTCTTCCTTGTGTGCATGGAGCTCCCCCTCAATTTTTGACTTGTTGATCATTCTCCATCACACCTAGCAAAAGACAATCAAGTAATTTTTGGTATCCAAATTGCTTTGGATCCATAGACGTTAGTAGCACAAAATTTAGTCCCCTTAGGAATCCATTTTTCAATTTCATCCTTTTTAGTTGAAGTGGTTAGTCCTTTTGGGACCCAAACACTTCTAAAACATTTTCCATTAAAAAATCTAGGGGCACTAGATTGTCTTACATAAAAATTTGATTTTCCAAAATTGTTTTTCTTTTGAAGTTCATTGGAAATCAAATCTTTTTCCTTTTTGAGATCATCAATTTCCTTTTGATGATCTCTTTCCATCGTTTGAAGCAAGTTTTGTAAATCTAAAACTTTAAGCTCAAAATTTTTAATTTTTGCTTCAAACTCTAAATTGGTTTTAGAAAGCAAATCATTTTCGATTTTTAATTTTGAAATTAATTTCTTGTTTTTCGAAAATGAAGCCTTGAACTCAAAAACCAATTCATCGTAGGCTTCTTGTAACTCATCAAAAGAATATGAATTTGAACAAGATGAGTTAGAAGTTACCTCCCCCTCACTGAGGGCCATCATGCATAGGTGGGCTACTTCATTATCGGTGGAGTCTTCATCACTCCAAGTGGCCACATATGCTTGTTTAGAAGATGATCCCTTCTTTTTGGATTTGTGGGAATCCTTCATCTTCTTCCTCGATTCATGCTTGGATTTTTCCATTTTGTTCTTCATGAACCGGGTGAATTTGTTGAAGAGATGGACCATCTCTTCATCTTCACTATCCTCCTCACTTGAATCTACATGATGACTTGTGGAGGATTTGAGAGCAATGGCATTTACATTGATGCCAATACTCTTGAGTTTCTTCTCTCCCATAGCTCTAATTGCTTCCCTCTTTTTCTCATCCTCTTTATTTTTCTTCATGATTTGATGAGTAAGAAGTGACCCCATGAGTTCATCAAGCTTCAAAGTCTTCAAATTTTTGGCTTCGATGATGGCGGTCCTCTTTGAGTCCCAAGACTCGGGAAGTGAGTAGATGAGCTTTCGGACAAGTTTTTCTTCCGGGATGGCTTCTCCATAACCTTTAAGACCATTGATGATGGTGGAGAATCTATCAAACATTTTCTCGATGTTTTCTTCCGGATCCATTTTGAAGTTCTCATACTCTAAGGTTAGGAGCCCAATCTTGGTCTCCTTGACTTCATTAGTCCCCTCGTATGTGACTTCAAGCTTGTCCCATACCTCCTTGGCACTTTCACAAGAAGACATTTTCTCATAGATGGTTGGGCCAAATGCACAAAAAAGCATGTGCAAGGCTCTACAATTTAGCTCCATCTTCTTGCGATCGTTGGCACTCCATTCCGCTTTGCTTCCTTGAGGCACGAACGGACCGTCTTCAACTACGTCCCATAGCTTGTAATCTATTGCCTTCAAGAAGAATTTCATCTTTGTCTTCCAATGGGCATAGTGATCTCCGTCGAAAAAGGGCGGTATGTTGATGGATTGCGCCATTTGAGCTGGTTGGTGAAATGATGATCGAGCTTGCCGGATCTTCTCAATAGGATGTGAATCCCCTTCAATTGAGCCAAGCTCTGATACCAATTGTTGGGTTTTTTTGACGCTCGATTCGATCAACCGATTATGCTCGCCAAGTGGTGGAGAGGTGAATTTTTGGGTGGAAGGGTTTATGAAGCTAAAAGAATAAAGACACGATGATTTATAGTGGTTCAACCTTCTAACCAAGGTCTACATCCACTACCTTAGCTTCCTACTAAGGATTTCACAATCAATCCACTAATTGATTCGTCCCCTTTTCTAGGATCAGGAGGAAACCCTTTACAACGATCAAGCTTCTACCCAAAGCCTTGATCAAAACCCTCGAAGCTTTCTACCCAAAGCTTGAAGGAACCCCTCTCTTACAAAGAGATAAACAAAGAAGCAAACTTGAACCCTCTAATAGGTGTTTTGTTTGCACAATGAAGCACTCACCCAAAACCTAAGACACTTGAGCAAATTTAACAATGTAAGCTCACAAGTGTTGTCTAAGCAAGAAATAAACGATTTAAGCTCTAGACAAGTTTTTCACTCATAATGTTGTAACAATTGAAGCTCTTGTAAATCTTGATGCTTGGAGGTCTTATTTATACTCCAAATTGAGTATGTAGCCGTTTATGGCCGTTGGGATCAAAATATAGCCGTTTGAAGACTTTAATTTCCTCCAAAATGCAATTCAGCTGCTACCCGTTTCGGAACGCTTGAAGCCCGTTTCGGAACGCCTTCTTTATAGATATAGCCGTTGCAGCCTGTCGGGGTACCCGTTTCGGAACACCCTATAGCCGTTTCGGAACGCGTATCGGAGCACCTCAATCCTGTTTCGAAACGCCTGCATTTTGAATATTAATTGGGAAAGAGCCGTTGGGGTTTATAGCCGTTAGGGTCGTTGCCACGTAGGCGTATCGAAACGGCCTATACCGTTTCGGAACGCTTGGCCCGTTTCGATACGAGTATCGAAACGTTTTGCCACTGGAATCCCCCTGTTTCGAAACGCCCTATGGTGTTTCGAAACGCCCTATGGTTTTTGAGAAATTTGGCCTTTGAAACATATTAAAAACCATTTAAAAACTTCCTAAACATAATTTCAAGATGTTTGGACTTTAGAAATGTTTTTAAATTCTTTTTAAATTAGTCCAAAATATTTTTCAAATATTATATCAAAACATTAGTTCTACAATTTTTCTCTTCACCACTCTGTATAGTCTGTTGTATAAATGGTTCAAGGGTCTATCTCAACACCAAGTGTCTTCCCAAAACAGTATAGTCTTGCAATCTCATATATGCCAACGGAATGATTCAGGCTTCATCCATTTCTCCACTTCCATGTTCGACAGATTGTTCATAATTTCTTTCCAAATAATCGAAACTTTCTTTATGCTTCCATTACTTAGTCTTCAGTCTAAGATAATTTCATCATATTTGTGATTTATAATTTTCCTTCATAAGGCATCTTTTTCTTTTGCAAACCGCCAACCCCATTTAACAAGAAGGGCTTTGTTTTTAGCGTCCAATTTATAACTCCCGTGCCACCTTTTTTCTTCGGTAAGCACACCTTTCCCCAACCAACTCTTGCCATTTTTGTTGAATCTCCCTGTTTCCCCCAAAGAAATTTCCTCCTTAACAAGCCAATCTTTAGTAACACCGCTCTTGGTACTACAAAGAGGAACATGTAATAAAGTGGCAAAGCTGATAAGACTGAGTTTATTAACACTACTCTGCCTGCAAGTGACAAAGATCTACCTTTCCAACCGGCTAACTTAGTTTGATAGTGGTCAATGATAGGGTCCCAAGTTTTTAAACACTTAAACTGACCCCTGCTACACCATATTTTTTTAAAGTTAATTCTGAGTCCAGAACATACCTCAAAGCATCTCAGGATCTTCTTCACATTCTTGAGGCATCGTCTTTCTGACTGTAAAAACAGAATAGTATCGTCTGCAAATTCAATGTGTGAAATGGATAGTTCCGGGGCTACATTGTGAATCCCTTCAATCGCCTTTGTTGCAATTTCTTTCTCTACTAGAAAATGAAGGGCCTCTGTAACCATTATCAAGAGAAACGGTGACAAAGGGTCTCCCTGCTGTAATCCGCGCAACATCCTAAATTCCTTAGTCGACAAACCGTTCAATAATACTGAAATCTTCGCTGTAGAAACACATTCCCAAATCCACCCTCTCCATTTTGATCCGAAGCCCATTTTTTCTTGAACCATATATCTTTTTGTGGCATTTTACTAATGTTTCAGAACTATTAGCGAAGCAGGATGTCGGATTGATTATGTTGATCACTTTTCTTACGTCACTACTTAAACGTCTAGTTAGATAGAGTTATGGAGATTCATATGTTGAACTTCTATAGATAATGAAAGACGTAATCAATTGGAGATTTTGTTTTTTTTTCTTTTCATGCTCTTTGTTTTTCGTGTTTTATTTTTTCTTTATGTATGAGATTTCTCGACTAATATAGTTGTCAAGTTTCTCTTCATATTTTTTTTGTTTGTTTTGTTGTACATTTCCTTATTTTTAGAAAATATAGTTTTTTTTTTCTAAAAAAATTAAGGATTAATTGCAAATGAGAGTATGTTGTGGAAGATATTTTTCGTATTTATGTTGGGGAGCGAACATTTAGAAAATTGTGATAGTAATTTTAGAGAATAAAATAATAAAATTTTAGAGTGCAGAATTAGATCTTTAATAAAAAATACAAAAAATAACTAAACTATATGAGAATTTAAAATTTTTACCCCTCAATTCATGATTATTATTTTTTGAATGGTCTAAAGGTGATTACAAGTTAATATCCATTCATACATAATCTTAACCCTTTGACAATTGACATCTTGTAGACAAAATAATTTGAACCTGTTTCTTCTGGAATCAATATCATCCACTTTTCTATTAGGACACTTGTTGAATTCCTCGATCCATGATTATGATTCTCTAGTTCTCTGTAATATTTACTAACTACGGTCTTATCCAATTCAATAGAATTAGTCTTTATTTAGACCATTAAACGAATAAATAAGTGACACTAAACGTTACAACCATTTACTATTTATAATTCCAGCCTTATACACCACACATACATGACTGTTGGCGGTTGGCCTATTTAGAAACAAACAACTGTGTTATATTGTTGACTGTCTTTTGTCTTTCTACGCCCTACAAATATGTTAGGTTAAGATTTTAGTTTATATATAGGGTTAGGATTAACTTACACTGTGTAAAAATCAATTACTTTTACACAGTTTTTGGACCGTTGGATGATGGTAATTAATGGCTCAGATTATTTCCTTACCTTTTTCCAAGTGATAATCTTCACATTTTTTACTGTTAATCTCATCCATCCATTTCCCTTATCCAATGGTCCTAGATTAGTGTAAAACCAAAATTTTACACCATGTAACTTGATCTCATCCCATATATATATATATATAGGGATAGGATCCGTTTACATGGTGTAAAACTCTTTACATTTTACACCTTTTTTGAACCGTTGGATGAGTGAAACGGATGGATGAGATTAACAGTAAATATGTGAAGATTATCACTTGGGAAAAAAAGAGTAAGGAGTTAATCTAAGCCATCAATTTTTTCTATCTAACGATCCAGAAAAGGTGTAAAACTTAAAGAGTTTTACATGGTGTAAGTTGATCCTAACCCATATATATATATATATATATATAGATAAGATCCATATATATATATATATATATATATATATATATATATATATATATATATATATATATATATAGATAGATAAGATCCAATTACACAGTGTAAAACTCTTTAAGTTTTACATGTTTTTTGAATCGTTAGATGAGTGAAACAGATGGATGAGATTAATAGTAGAATATGTGAAGATTATCACTTGGGGGAAAAATAATGAGTTAATCTCATCCATCTATTTCTCTCATCCAACGATCCAAAAAACGTGTAAAAATTAAAGAGTTTTACACTGTGTAACTTGATCCTAACCCTATATATATATATATAGGGTTAGGATCAAGTTACACTATGTAAAACTCATTTAGTTTTACACTAATCCATAGCCATTGGATGAGTGAAATGAATGGATGAGATTAAAAGTAGGATATGGAAAGATTATCACTTGGGAAAAAAAAGTAAGGAGTTAATCTCATCCATTCATTTAACCAATCTAATGGCCATAAATTAGTGTAAAACTAGTTGAGTTTTACATAGTGTAACTTGATCCTAACCCTATATATCATCCAATGGCTATGGATTAGTGTAAAACTAAATGAGTTTTACATAGTGTAAATTGATCACATCCCATATATATATATATATATATATATATATATATATATATTATCATTCTTGTGTTTACTTGATTCCGTGAATTTCGAAAACTTGCATTAATACAAATATTTATACTCTCTCACATTTAGTTTAAATATTTTATTTATCTCATTGACTTGTTTTTTTTTTTACAAATACTAATTATAATCCTATTTAGAGGGAAGCAGGAGGTAGGGATAAGCACGAGTCGGGTAGGGTTGAGTTTTTGGCCCACTCGGACTCGACCCGACTCGAAAATAAATATATTAAATCTGACCCCGATTGACTTATATAAATTAAATTTAGGGACCTAATTGTAAAAAAATAATTTTAAGGGACTTAATTGTATAAAATATAATTTAAAGGACTAAATTATAAATAAAATTCAATTTTAAGGACTTAACTATAAAAAATATATAAAGAGGGGTATTATTATAAATATCCCTAAAAAATTAGAGAAAAATTACACTATTAGTCCCGGGTCGGGTCGGATATTTTCTACCATAAACCCAAACTAAACCCGACCCGAGTTTACCCTTAACAAAAATTCGACCAGGCCCGAACCGGACAAGATTTTTTCATTAAAAAATCTGACCCGGTCGGGCCGTGTCAGGTCGGAACCCGTCAGGTCCGGGTAAAATGTCCATCGCTAAGCGGAGACTCTAAGGAAGGAGGGGGTGCTCTTAGTGGGTATAGAACCTGTGACTTAAGGGAATGTGAGGGAACAAAGGTGAACAACTTCGCCAACCAACCAAATGTGCTTGCTCATCTTATTGACTTTGTTAATTTTGAATGGTACTGCACAAGTTCATTATGTGATGACTATTCCAACTCAAGCTATCCTATTTATAATGTTAGGATTTGAAACTTTAATTTTATTTAAGAGTATAGTCCGGATGGAGCTAGAATTTGAGGTTGGTGGCCAAAAAAATAAATGCTTAAAAATAAGAGATAAATTCATAAATAATTTTAAAAAATTAAATAAAAACAACAATAAAATTAGTTTTTGAGTGGGAGACAGTTGCCCCTCCACACCCCATATAGTTTCGTCTCTAAATATAATTTTTTTTTTTTCGTTAGATCAATTTTGTTGTTGGTACAATATATATTATATAGTTTGGCAAAGAGTTTCAAACCAACCATATATGTATTATTTCTATTTAATTGTTGTAGGTAAGGTCGAATCCGTGATCAAACAACCACATATAAGTATGTATAGTTCCCGATAGCAGAATAGAAAAATGATAAATCTAGCAATGATTGCGTAAGAATAAAGCTTTTTAAATTTTTTGTATTATATTAATTTATATGGCTGTTGAATTGGTGTTGTAAATTATAGTCTCAAACAAACAAACATAAACCAAGTGGCTTTTGGTGGGTATAACTGTCCAATAAAGAAATAGGGAAAAAGTTTTGGCGCCGATTTTATTAGTCACGCTGTCGTACTGTGACCCCCTCTCTAGTTTTTAGATTTCATAGTTTTCACCACCAATGACAGTAGAACCCTTACCAGTATGTCACAGGCTAAATTTAATGAATATATCCCTTATAATTTATTTAGATAAATAATTCTCATCTAGACTTAGCAGACATGACCTCGAGGTTTGAATTAATTTATCGGGTTTGAGATTTGAATATAATAGTTTAAATTTGATCCAAACTCGAAGTAAATTAAACTGAATTAAAATCGAACGGAGTTTTAACTGAATAGAAAATCAATTTGAACCGAAAGGAATTAGAACCGAAAGTCAACTCGAACGGAAAGCAACTTAAACCGAAAATCAACCCGAACAAAAACAACTCAAATTTAATTTTTCCAAATATGATCTAAACCGAACATCAACCAAATTTTAACCCGATAATTAAAGTCGAAGTGAATGAAAAATTATTTATTTATTTATTTATTATTATTATTAATATGATAAATAATAAATATGTATGTTTTATTTTCCTTTTGTATCATATTATTGATTAACAACCACCTTTAGTAATAGTTCAATTATTTAATGTCATATTTTCTCCTTTAAAAGGTTATCTTCATATCTGATTCGATAATTTTTCGTTTTAAAAATATTTGACACAAATGATTATAAAATAAAGTTACTCACTACCTGTAATCACTAATTTTATTCGATTCTTGCTTTTATTATTATTATTATTTTCAATTTTACTATTATTATTATTATTATTATTAATGTTGTTGGTTTTATTATTTTGTTATTTAAGAAAAAATACAAATCCAAAAAATATATACATTAACAGCCCAATATCATTTAAAATATTAGAGTCCAATTAGAAAATTTATAAAACCAAAAAAAATAATACATATCAAGCATGTTTTGAGGCCCAACAATTTAGACCCTAAAAGAAAATTCCTGATCTCCCTCTTCTCTATGCACAATCGAATCTTAGTTATTGGATCAAATCTGGTCCAACAGTTTAGATGAAAGCAGAGAAGACTGCTCAATCCTCCACGCGCCCACGCGCTTGGCGCGTCTTTGATCTGTACTGTCCACGTGGCTTCATCAACGGCCGAGCTACTCCTGTCAGCGTACGACAACAACCCTTCGACCACCACCTGTAAGAAAAGACAGAAAAATGGGATAAAACCAAATCATACATCAAAAATCAAGAGATTGTAAAAGGGGGAATCCATAAATCAAATAAAAAAAAGAGAAAACCTCAAGCATTTCGTAAGTAAAAAATTTCAGTCTATTTCTGTCGAAATCATTTTTGACCCGATGTAAAAATAACTCGACGATTAATCTTTAAAAATTAAGGTTCTATCTTTTTATTCATTTAATCTTAAAAACTAAATTTCCATATTAAATTGGATTTTGCAATTAAATCATAAAAATAAAGTATTTACTTTTTTATTTAATCTTAAAATTAATCTTTAAAATCATTTTTATTTTTAATCTTGAAAATAAACGTTCCTTTTAAATCAAATTAATCCATTTTTAAAATCAAAATTTACCCTTCTATTTATCTTTAAAAAATATTTAGAGTCATTACCGGTCACTTTGATGGACCAGACACCATAAAAACACCTAGGGATTCTTTATTTTAAAATTTGGGTTCAGGAGTCGGTTATGTGTGGGAAAGGGTTAGCACCCCCACAAACTCCCGTTATCGGTACCTTTTAATTTTATGTGACATTTTGACATTTTGAATAATATTTTAAATTTAATTTAACCCTTAATTATTGAATGGATTTAAATTCCAAATAGAGATATTCTTTTTATAAGGAAATATATTTTGTATCTGAATATTAGATTAAAAGAACACTTTTATATTCGAGACACCCCATTCATATTCAAAAATATATTTCCAACATAAAAGGTTTTAATGCATGACTTGTTATTGTCTTGTTGATTTTAAGTTCTAACTATTTTTTTATCCGAAAGAGAAGAGATTCATTAAACATAGAAAAAACAACATAGACCAGACCCCGTACAACAGGTGAAAAACATGCACACCCATGCACATGGGAGAAAAAAACTCAAAGCGACACCACCAGGACACAAACCTGGGAAACAAAAACCAAGATTGAGAACAAAGGCAAACAGTGTCTTGGAACACAAGAAAAACAAAGAAAGAGAGCACAGCCTTGCAGGCAAACCTAGGGATGAACCCTAACCAGAGGCAAGAACCGAAAAACAAAACGAACTTCCTCGTCGTCCTAGGACCTTAGATTGAGGTACGATTGCAGTGCTCAAGAGAGAGCTCATTTCAGAGGCAGGTTCCCTTGTCGAAAGACATGGGCCTTATCATCTTGAGCGAAGCGATCGAAAAACTAGGTCTGAGATTTGGAGTGGCGGGGATGTAAACACCAGCATCAGACCCAGCCTTCTGCCTGGAGCTGGAAACGCAAAGGTACGAAAACAACGGCTAGCCAAAAAAAGACCAAAGATCAACAGTGGACAAAGAGCACATTATAATCCATGGGGAGGACTAGTCGTGATCACCGTCTTTCGGTCCTTCCCTTCGAAAGAGGTGATGAAAAAACTGATCATGTTTGGCGCGAATAACCCACTGAGGGGTTACCCGCCATACCGATTTCGCTTGAAATTGGATCAACAAAGGTCTTCGATGGGGTCTCCTCATCACTTGATAAAAATCAGACTTAAAAAATATCCTCTGTCCACTAGCCAGGGCCCACTTAATAACCAAAAGAAGAGACATATATGTGCTGGCAATACCGAAAAAGGTAGGCTGTGAAAACCCTCAAAAATCGGATCCTAGCTGAAGAAAGGGATAAAAAATCCCATGAAATTTGGAATCCAGTTGCCTAAAAAGGTAAGACCTATAGAAATTGCTTTGTTCTGCGTGTGAAAGAACCATTTTACAGGTGCTCAAAAGGGGAAGCCATATCCCATAAAATCTACTCCAGCTTGACCCAAAAGGGTAAGACGTGAAAAGAGGAACGAGATATACATGCAAAAGTAGGCAGACTTTTTCAGAAAAGGACCTTAATACCCCTGAACCAACGTACCCCTTCAAACCATGGCTGACACTGTCCTTTGACGCCTCCACCGCGCTTTCGACGATCGTCCCTTCAGACCAAAAGAACCTGAAGCTAAGCAAGACCAAGTCGCGACCTCCAGAACTAAGAGCTTCCTTTTTAAAATGCCCGACATATTCTTCTTCTTCGTGATGCTCTCTTATACTTTTTTCCTTACCCTTGTCTTCCATAACAACGACGTTGCTTTCTGAATAGGAAATGAGTTAGGAAGGGCGCCATGAACCCCGCCAAGATAGAAGATGGGACACCTGGGAAAGGGAGGGGGCTGGATCCGAAGCTGAGAAACAATGTCCCCGACGGCCGTTTCCTTACGCCACTCGACCGCGAGAAGTCCTGTGGAAACCCATTTCTGAGGAAGATAGTCGCAAAAACCAGCAACCGACGGCCTATGCAGGTGAACGGAAGTACGCCCACCCCAGGAACCGAGCAACAAGCAGGACGACGGCAACAATTCGTCAGAAAGGCCTCAGGAACCTTGATCAGTTGACGTTTTGCAGGAGACATTCTTGAAAACTTCCTTAATGAAGGTAGTTGATTTTAAGTTCTAACTTAATTATGCTCTATTTAGTTAAATTAATTAAACTATAAATATTATTATATCTAAAAGTTTTTATGAGATAGTACCAATTGCTTGAATACCATTATATCAAAACCCTAAGATTTAGATAATATTCACTAATTTATTGTTACTCTAATTATTTAAAGTAATAGAGCTAATTAAAGCTCTAATTAAATATCTAAATTATTTATTCAATTCTAAGTTATAATGGATACTAAGTGTTCTTCATCAAAGCCAATGTTAGAATAACATCCCATCATAATGGAACACTGCCCAAGTTTGAACTCCAAAGATTCCCACTCAGTATACATTAATTTGCTACAATTAACTCAATTAATTAATTATTAAATCTTAATTAAAGAACTTAAAGTATAAGACTCTAACAATTAATTAAACTAAGTGATTAAATTGTCTAGCATACAATATTGTATGCCCGATTTAAAATATGCACCAAACATACAATAATTAAATTGCATTTAAATAAATAATTAAATAATCAAACAAGGCTAAACTGAATGAAGCGCAAACTTTTGAGATCAATTTCATTGAATTGGGGACTGAATTGAAATATTACAAAGAAGAGGAGCCAAAGCAAGAAGATCCTGACTATTGGGCGCGAATCCAAGATTCAGCCTAGTCCGAACATGCGGGTCCCTTCTCAACCCGACAAAAAAAGACGATGTTTGGGTTAGGATATTTAAACCCTCCCTTAAACCAAAACAACTCTTTTCCCTTATTTTTCATAAATCACACTCTCTCTACCCCTCTATCTCTTCCTCTACCCACAAACACGATCCAAACCCAAATTTTTTTGGGAATGGATCAAAACCCCCCAATTTTGGATGAGTTTCATCCGCGTTCTTCATGAAACTCATTTCTCGGCCAAGCACTGCTGCCCACGCTGTCATCAGATCTTTTTCCACCCATTCTCGATGACAACTGATTGTTCGCTGGCTGCCGCAAGCAAACGTCGGCCACTACTTCGGCCGCCTTTTTGATCACTGACCACCATGCCGATAACCCAAAATATTCAAAAAAATCTCAATTTCGAACCTTTTAACCCAAAATCTATTTTCGGTTCATCGAAACCACCCATCTCCGCCTCTAAAACTACCCGAAATCCCTTGTTCAACTCCGCCGATGACATCCTAAACCCTCTGGCCAACACCGAAGCTAAGATTCCGGCCTTATTTTTATTTCTATTTTTATATTCTATTTTCGATCTAACCTTATTTATGTTTTTTTGCAAGAAACTAAAGAATCGATAAAGGAAATTTACCTCTTCGATGACGAAGTTGGAGTTCTGATCTACTCTTGTGGCGGTCAATATCCCCGATGTTGTTTCGACTTTCCACAACTACAATAGGACAGGCGACCCTTCAGATTCCCGACGTGAGTGTCATGACCATAGAAGAAGCTATTTGCAAGCAACACGATATAACAAATGAGCTAATGAACTGGAAGCCAAACGACAACGTTGTAAGAAGTGGAATTGTTCAGCAGACTTGTGAATTGGATGAGCCATGTTCGGGAGAGAAATTGGGCCACCGAGAAGCAGAATAGGCAAGTCCAATGCCATGGAACGACCCACTTCAGGAGGATCCAATCTGCTTGTTTAGTTAGGTCACTGTGAATAGGAAATATATAGCAACAATGTAATCAGAAAAGAATATCGATGAATTAATGAAAATAGATTTTCTTCTTCTTCTCAATTCTGTTCTAAAATCTCCATTTCTCTTCTTCTTCTACAATCTTTTCTTCTAAATATTCTGCTATTCACAACGGGTTGTTACAATTGGTATCCAGAGCCATTTTTTGGTCCACCATCAACCATATTTTGCTCAAACAACCATATAATGGAGGATGAAACTAAAACTGGGTGGGAGGTGCAAAAAGACCACTTAAAAGTGATGATAGATCTCTTGGAAGCAAGGTGTGGTGAAAATCCTAATCATTTGAAGGAAATATTAAAGTTGTCGTCCAAGCAACGTGAGATAGAATCATTAAGGGTAGCATGGGAGCAGTCAAAATCTACTACCCAGGTGTTCGACGAAATGCTTATGCGAAATGATGAAGCTGGAGAGGTGGATTTAGAAGAAATTAAGGTGTTCGATGGAATGCTTGTAAGAAATAATGAAGTTCAGGATGAGGTAGTGGTTGTTAACGTTGAAGGTTCAACTTGGACAAGGGTTTCGGAAACTGGAAATTTAGAGGCAATGGGTTTTGATGTTAGGGTGACAGACCCAAACTGGGGTAAGGTCCTAATGTCTGAATGGTGGCAAACTGCTGGGCATGGAATGATTTCAGTTGATCCGAACAGAAGGTGTGGTGACCAAAAAAAAGGGTTGTCAATCCACATACAATTGCTAGGACATTTCTGGAACCGGTTTAGGAGAAATATGTCTGATGAAATGCTTACAAGGGTCACTAGAGCACTAGCAACTGTTGCAGATTTTGTTCATTCGGGTGAATGGGTCGGTGAGTATAATCTTCATAAAATTTTAATACATTCTTTTGATCCGGGAGGAAGTGGCATCACTGTAAGTTTTCACCATGATGTTATTAATGTATTCTTTAGTGAGATTAGGTCCGACAAACATGTGCCAAGAATTATATTTATTGAATTACAAACCACTGCTAGTGATGATGTTAAAACATGGACTTATACACAGATATTCCAAATTGAGCAACTTAATTTCAGGCGGGAAGATGCTGTTAATATCTTTGCTAGAAGACACTATATGTTTATGTGGAAGGTATTACATACTGGTGGCATAATTGTTTGTTTGAATAGTGGTTCTAGTGACTATGATTGCTTGCATATTATGGATGGTGTTTTACCTACCAAAGAATTTATGGAGGCATTGGTTGTTGGTGCTGATGTTAGTATGAATGGTCAATTTGGTGTTGGTTTCTACTATGCATACTTGGTTGTCGAGAAGTTTGTTGTTACCACAAAGCACAATGATGATGAACAAAAGAAGGAATTTACTGAAAATCAATCTCAATTTGCACTAATTTGTGCAGAAATAGCAAGTAATGCTCAATCTATGTTGCTTTTTGATCCAAAAGTAGACGAGTGTGACTTTACAGCCAAGAAACTTGGGAAGCTTAAGTCTCATCTACATGAGCTATAGAATGAAATGATTATAGAGCTACAGAAAATTCATAGTCACATTAGCATGATTCAAATCTTGCTCTTGATGGAGACACCTAAAGCTTGGGTTCAAATATGTATACAAAGAATAATTGAGTTGGCAAAAGAGAGTACAATGTTGCATTGAGTACTAGACCCAATGTTTCTATACTTTGATTCTGGACAACACTGTATTTTTTAGCAGGGGTTGGCAATGGAAGTTATGTCTGATATGTGTTACTCGGAGGCTTCAGGAAACCAACTATTGATCTTAGTTGCAGTTTTACGTCATCTAGGGCACAAAAATGTGACACCAAAAGCTTCTGACTTTATCGAAGCAGTACAAAAATGGCCCCAATTACTATCTTTGTGTTTGATCTTGAAAGTATTTTTACAGCATACAGACCTGAATGAGGTATATTCAAGCGGAATGGGTTCATATGCTCTCCTTGCTTCATGTTAGTATTGGACTTTTTACAAGATTATTAGTAGCAAACTCTCCTTGAATATATTTTTATTAGTGTCTTTAGTGTTTGATCCTTGGGAACAAGAATCGTCTGAAGGAGGGAGGAATGTCCTAACAAGGAGGGAAGCCGACAATGGAGGCTATAAAAATGAGGCATGGGTGAAAGAGCGCGAAGAAGTCAAATTGTTCTGTACAAATGCAACTAATTGCTTGCATGATAGTAAAGCTACTAATGAGGATGTTCGGGTGGGTGCTACTTATCAATCTGTTTTTTATACATTAGATGTTAAGGGTCAAAAGTGGCAATTGTGGACACAATCATGCATCGTGTGGTATACCATGCAAACAACTATAGCTCGCTTTGAAGCAATTGATAGCATATCTTCTGGCAGGACTGATGCTCATTATCTGCTTGCTCCTTGTTTGAGTAGTTTAGGGAAACTGTCTTATCTTATTGAAGTAGATTACATTTAGGATCTTATAGATGATTTGATGACCTCTGAGAGTTTCTGTTGCTGCATTATTGCCTTTAAAGTTATGATAAGAAATTTTGATGTTTTGAATGTTGGTTTACAAGATTATTTGGTTCAGCTTTACAATCTTGTACTTGAGTACATGCCTGATAAGGACCAAACCACTATTCAGCTTCTTAGTCAGTGTTCAAATTTGAGTTTTGAAAATGCAAGCATGAAGGATTATAATGTCCTCAAGTTTCAGTTTATTGAATTCGATTATTGGGGACAAGAATCGAGTGAAGGAGGGAGAATTGTCATGACCATAGAAGAAGCTATTTGCAAGAAACACGATATAACAAATGAGTTAATGAACTGGAAGCCAAACGACGACGTTGTAAGAAGTGGAATTGTTCAGCAGACATGTGAATTGGATGAGCCATGTTCGGATGAGAAATTGGGCCACCGAGAAGCACAATAGGCAAGTCATATGCCATGGAACGACCCACTTCAGGAGGATCCAATCTGCTTGTTTAGTTAGGTCACTGTGAATAGGAAATATATAGCAACAATGTAATCCGAAAAAATATCGATGAATTAATGAAAATAGATTTTCTTCTTCTTCTCAATTCTGTTCTAAAATCTCTATTTCTCTTCTTCTTCTACAATCTTTTCTTCTAAATATTCTGCCATTCACAACGGGTTGTTACAGTGAGCTACTCTCTCCTCTTTCAATATATTCAATATATTATTATTATTATTATTATTATTATTATTATGGTAATTGGTGGTAATTCATGGTTTGATCTGATTTTTGGCTTATATACCCGCCTAGAAAATGATTTTATTACCCATTTAAACCCTTCCGCCCCTAAATATTTATTTCCGTGATTCTTATATTATTTTCAAATCTTCCAATCTCATCCCCTTTCGTCCCCAACTTTGATATTAAACTCTGATTTCTTTGCATTTTGGTCCGAAGACCATTGGTTTTATTACCCTTTAATCCCTTTTCTCTTTAATATGTTTGATTTAATGACATTATTGCTTCTGCTTTCTAATATATGCTAGCTTTCTTATACAGTATATCAATATAAGCTAATATATATATATATATATATATATATATATATTTGATCAAAAACAAAAATAATATATATATATGTAATTTATTTATATATAGAAGTTTTTTGGCATTTGCCGTGTGTATATATATGTGTGTTTATTTAATACGCATGCAGTTTGGTTTATATATATAGGGTTAGGATCAACTTACACTGTGTAAAACTCAATTACTTTTACACTGTGTAAAACTCAATTACTTTTACACAGTTTTTGGACCGTTAGATGATGGTAATTAATGGCTCAGATTATTTCCTTATCTTTTTTTTCCAAGTGATAATCTTCACATTTTTTACTTTTAATCTCATCCATCCATTTCCCTTATCCAATGGTCCTAGATTAGTGTAAAACTAAATGAGTTTTACACCATGTAACTTGATCTCATCCCATATATATATATATATATATATATATATATATATATATATATATATATATATAATTTACTTACATTTATTCCTGTTATATTTACCTTTTAATTTATTTACTTCCCATATTTATTTTGCGTAATGCTAGCTATATATGTGTTGATTTTAGAACTATCATTAATATTTATTTATCTCCTTTTTATTTTTAATTTATTTACTTCCCATATCATTAAGATTTATTTCGGTTCAAAAAAAGGGATTGCTTTTTATTCGTATCATCATTACTATACTTATTATTATTTTTTTCTAAGTTGAAAAATTCTACAACGTGCGACGAACACCGTTGGACACCATTAAATTGATTAATAAAATTTAAAAATTTCAATGACTCGGCATATAATTAATAATTATTTAAAAATAAAATTTCAATTAAATTATTTCTTATATATATATATATAATATTTTGTCTTTTTTAATAATTGGATCAAATTCCAACTATAGTCAATTAAAAAAATATAAAACCCTAACTTTTTTCTTTACAATTCCAACCGCCGCCGCCGTTAGCCACTGTTCGCCGGCAAGATTGTCGTCGTCGTGCCTCTATCCCTGCGTGAACGCCATTCGAGCTTGGCTGTCGTTCCCCGCCGTTCGCGCAGCCAATCCGGTAAGGTAAGGATTCAATTTTTTTATTTGGACTTGGGCCGCAGTCCAAGCCTTCACCGGCAGTGGCTGTGACTGCCCATGTGCGACAGCCGTCATCCAATTCTGACATCCCCTAATCCCCATAATCCCAAAACCCTAACCACCAACCTAACCCTAAATTTCAAATTATGCCAAATTTAGAACCATAATTCCCAAATTGAGTACCCTAATTCTCAAATTAGATCCTTATATCTCAAATTATAATCCTAATTTCTATATTATAACCCCAATTCCCTCATCCAATTTTTAATTCCCATATTGAAACCCTCAATCTGTACCGGTACGCGGGAAATGAGTACCAGTACTAGATGCGTACCAATATTGAAATAGCTCACTGAAAAAATATTTCTAAAGGGGTGTACCGGTACGCTATGTTGGAATTTTGGATTTTTAAATTTTGTGTTAAGTTCTATTTACTTGTCGAATTTAGAATTTTGAAATTTTGTGTTAAGTTTGATTCTCTCGCCATTCACCATCATATTAATGTTGTTTTTTTCTTAATTTTTTTCTTAAAATTACAGAATTTTCAGAGATGGTTGATGATAAGATACCAAAAATGAAACTACAGAGTTGGAGTGTTATAATCAGGATGAAGATGACAATAATCAGGATAAAGATGGCTACAACAGTGAATCAGATTGTGAAATTTATACTAAAGAAGAACAAATTAAAAGTAATGTTGATGATGACAAACATATAGATGACAAGACAATTGACTACTTCATTCATGGAAGTATATAGGACAAGATTGAGAAAAAAATAAAAGATTACGATAAGAATGACATGGATATGCTGAAGTGCAAGACTTTAGATGATTGCATTGAGTTTTATTATACATATGCAAAAGTGAAAGGTTTTGGAGTTCGAATGAGCCAGACAGTGACAAGTCGAAATGGTGGTCACATAATTTCAAAGAAACTGGTGTGTCGTAAGGAGGGATATAGAGAAGAAATGTAGATTAACTTGCCAAACAAAAAATGTGAACAAAGAACAGTCAATAGAGTTGGATGTGGGGGCACTTATTAAATTTAAATCGGACGAATGATATCAATATTGGAAAATTGCTAAATTCCACGCAAAACATAACCATGAAATGGTTCAGCCAACACAAGTTGCTTACATTAGGTATGTAATTCAACTTGGAAACTTAGAGAAGTTGTTCTGGTGCGACAGTATATCACACGCCGACTATAAAGAATTTGATCATGTACTTGCATTTGATACGACTTACAAGTGCAACGCATACAACAAGCCATTTGCTGTTTTAGTTGGTGTTAATCATCATCGAAACACAGTGCCATTTGGATGTGCATTGGTAGTAAATGAGAAAGATGATACCTATGTGTGGGTGTTACAACAATTGATTAAAGTGGAAGATGACTATAGACCACTTATTGTTATTACTGATAGAGATAAGACCATGGCAAATGCCATTTCTTAAGTACTACTCAAGGTAAAACATAGATTATGTTTATAGAATATCATAAGGAACGTGCAATCTAAAGCTCACCACAATTTTCTAGATGTGTTTATGAGATGCGCTGACAAGTGTAGAAAAATGGATGAACAACAATATTGTGATAGTGTGTTGGAAACTTTAAAAAGTAATGTAGCTGAAGTATATACGAAAAATGCTTTTGCTACATTGTGCAAAAAATGTCCTATGAGGGTTATTATTTGGTCAAAAAAGTGAAGTACAAAATGAGTGCATGTGTTATTAGTTAGAGCATGTTGAAAATGAGAAGTTATATTTTGTACTTAAAGATACCACACATGATACCATATACTATTGTTGTATGAAGTTGGAGTCCGTTGGATTTCCATGTCGTCATATGTTTGCCGAGTTGAAATATGAAAAGGCAAAGGAAATACCTCAAAGATGTATAATGAAACGATGAACTATTTATGCGAAGAAAGATGTTGGATTAAAAAAGAAGAATGAATATGTCAAAGATAATAATCCAATAACAGTTCAAGCTAGGTATTCCACTCTAGCCTCTTATTGTATGACTATATGTCACTGTGCATCACACACATTTAAAACTTTCAATGAGGTTAAAGATCAATTTGGAAAAATGAGTCTCAAATTACAAGCGGTGAAAGTGGGATGTAAAAAGAGAACCACTAAAAGCGGAGAGCTTCTTGGAATTGGCGATCCTATAATTCTTGAAACAGGAAGAGGAAAACTCAAGAGAACTAAGTGCCAAGTTTCATCGTCCAACCCAACACATGTTTCATATGATGAAGATGTCATGTTGAATTGCATAAAACCTCTGAACCTTCTTCGAACAAGCCTTCTGATCAGGATACGAGGCATGATAATACACTTCAAATATCATAATTAGCTGGATACATGCCTGACATATACAAAAAGACAACATATCTGAGGTAATTAAATATGGAATATAATAGTAATTACTCTTTGTTGTTATGTATATTGATAATATTTTTTTGAAGGCTGCAGATACTAATGAATAGAAAAATATGGAAAAAGATCCAATTGTTTTAGATTGGCAACCAAATAAGGATTGGTAGTGTGCGGTCTTGTCCAAAAGTTATACTCTTTGTTCTTGTAAGTTAAGAATTAGTTTTATTAGTGATTCATTAATTTAAAAAACTTGTTTTAGTTTTTTTGTTGTTGTGATTGCTAATGTTAATTTCTAAGGTTTATCCCTCTCATGATGAATAAGACTAGGTCTGAGCGTGCCTCGATAACATATCAAAATTCGAAGTAACTAGCGCATGATGGATGAGGGTTACGATTTTCCTTCTTTTGTGTTTCCATTGGGAGATTTAATTTAGTTATGTTATTCTAGTTATACATGCAGGAAATACTAGTTATATGCATGAAATATTGTTAGCTTTTAATGAGAATAAAGTTAAGAGTTATGTTAGTACCTACAAATACCCACAGCCATGTGTCAAGACCACGTAGCCTGTGAGCGGCAAATCACCCATGCGAACTCTTGCGAAGGCGAACAAGCAGGAGCAACCCACGAACTGCATATTTATCCAAGTGAACAACGTTGGTCGACCACATATCAGCACATGCGATCGCTACCAATGACTAAACATACCTACGACGTCAAATCACAGCCAATCCCATCTTAACGCCACTACTCCCCCATCATGACACCTGTCTATATGGTATAAATTACGTAAGTAATTGAAACCACGAGAAGAACTTAAAACCTGGAAAACCCAAGACCGGATGAACAACAGAAACTACACCCTACCAGAACCCAAACCACAATCGAAACCACTACCGGACCACCGTCCATGACTCTTGTTAACTTTATCAATCAACAATTAGTGCGGTGAACATGGAACGAGTATGTGACCTTCAGATTTTTCAGTGGGGCTCAACAAGATGGATGGAGATAACTCAAGCAACCCATGTGAAAAAGTGGTAAAAGATGATAACTTGACGGATTAGCCGGCGGTGGTGGCCATGCAACAGTTACAGCAGTTTCAGTAGAAGTTTTGACAACAATTTTGGGACCAACCCCCATGGTTTGTAGCGGGACAGGGTGCACAACAGATGAGATGGGGCGTCACTGTCAGAGGGCAACAACCAACAATTTCTAGAAATGCAGGAAAGGATAAAGAGCATGAAAGAATCTTTGATGCTTTCAAAACAACAATATGAGCAACAACAAAAGTTCATGCAGGACCATGTTGAGTAGCATAGAATTGCAGAAGAGAAGAGCGAAAGACTAATCACGAAATTATCCAAAAAGAATAGAGGTAAAGTGGTTCAAGACGAGAATTTAGAGGAGCAGATTTTTCCCAACAAAAAATCCGAGGGCAATAGCCTCAAGAGCTAGAGGAGGATTGTGAAAATTCAGAGGATATGGACTATATTCCTGCATAATACGATGATGAAAAACAAGCACTAATGAAAAAGATGGAGTAATTAGAGAAGAATTTTCAAAGAAATTGGAATTTTGGATAAGGTGTTCTTTCTCGAAATCCCCGAAGGTACAAAAATGAACCTTTGTCTGTAAGTATTCTGGAGCATTATGTATCTACATATTTCAAGGTCTCGAAGCTAATGTAGAACGGGAAAGGCGACCCTCAAGATCACCTATCGCACTTTTTGAACCATATGGATTTATTTGGTGCTTCCAATCAAGTTAAATGTTAGACATTCTCAATGACTCTGAAGGATTCTGCTCAAGCTTGGTATCTCTAGCTCCCGGCGAATTCAATTTCCAACTTTGATTAGTTAGCTGATATGTTTAAGAGTCATTTTTAGACAACAAGGTATTAAAAAGATCGCCAACGTATCTCATATCTATCATCCAGAGGCCAGACGAATCTTTGTAGGATTTTGTACAATGATTTCACGTCACAACTACGCAAGCCAATGAGGCTTCTAATGAGTTTGTTATTTCTGCTTTCATCAATGGCACTTCGTATCAGCATCTTAAATATAATTTGCTAGATCAACCGCTAACGACACTATCATAGTTAAATGAGAAGGTTCAACCATACACTAAAATTGAGGAGGCGAACAACATGAGGGCTATGGCGCATGGTCCGCAGCATATGGGCAAGAGGCAAGATAATCATGGTCTCAGTCGTGGCAGACCCCCATTCATTAGGAAGTTGGTAGAAGGAATCAGCAACATCGTCGTGGGCCGTAGTATGTTCAAAACAGTGGTCAGTCGCAGTTGTACATGCGAGATGGTGAGCAGCGAGAGTCAGCTCAAGAGAGGTTATCTACGTACAGAACTTATCATAAGTTAGCAGAGTTGCTTTCGTAGATATTACACCAGATTGAGCACACTGAAATCTTGAGATGGATGTTGCCTTTGAGGCAAAGCAAGCACATGGAGCGTTTTGGATGAAGGTGTGAGTTTCACAAAGGTCAAGGTCATTCAAATGATGATTGTGTGCATTTGAGGAACACAATTGAGTTTGCAGTGAGAAGGGGGCAATTAGAAATATTTATAGTTCCTCGTTATAAACAAGTAGAAGATGACGAGGAAACTCAATAGTCGAGACCGTAGGACAATAAGAGAAATAATTAGGGTAATAAAGATACAATACATATGATAATTAGATTAGATGGGAGGTGGAACCAATCAAGATCCAAGTGCAAGGATAATATGCAAGGAATAATGTTAGTTTCGACAGGTGTTAACTCCTTAAAAGTATTATTTTTCATATACATATTGCCATGCTTTTACTTACCTTTGAGTATATATTCAAGCATTTAGTTACTAAAATCATGCATGCATTAAAGAGTTAGGGAACGTTTCTTTTGCCAGAGTAAATGTGTATTTCTTTGCTTTGGTGTGCAGGGCAGGGTAGGAGCAAGAGCAGGGTAGGAGCAGTTGGCAGAGCGGAGAACCAGAAGAAAAATGCCAAGTCGAGCTGGCAAAAGTAGGACGATGAATGCCAAACTTGGTTGGAAAAAGAAGGATGGCCAATGTCCGGTCAAGATAGTTGTTGGTCAAAGATCCAATCAGCCCTAAAATGCAAAAGAGGATAAGAGGATAAAAAGTATAACGCGTTTATCTAAAGTGCGTAAATAACTCTGAAATTCAAACCCAACCTAGGGTTTTTACGCGTGCCTTTTTAAAGGAGTCTCAATGATGAACAAAGAGATCGATCAACTCACTCAAGGAGGTTGTACAGTGGTGAAGAGGGATACTTGTGGTTCGACCAGGCTAAGACCGAGAGCTCTGGACTCATCGAGGGGTTGCATCAACATATCTCCTTCTTTGTCCATTTATCTTTGTTTTTTTTTTCTGTTTTGATGATGGTGTTTGTTAAAAATGATTTTATGGTTCCCCCAATCATGAAATAATTTCTTAAGTTCATTGGGGATGTTTTTGCGATGAACGCTCACTATTTTCTAGATTTTAATAATTGAATGCCTTGCATTTCGTCTATCTTGCTAGTACTTAATTTTCTTCAATTGTTTGCCATATGACAATTGGCATTGCATGCACATTATCTTTTAATATCTTAACAGACTTAGGAGATAATGATTAATTTCCAAGGTACTAAGGTGAGAAGCTTCAACAGAAGATGTCCAAGTAGATGAGCTTACTTCAGAAATGAATCTACCCCTTAGGAGTAAAGATTGAAACTTCATCAAGTTGGTTAATGAATAACATCACTATAGACATATAGGGGTCAAACATAATTAGCTTAGGGTAATGCTATCGCCAGAGGCATTGCTACTCTAAAATCTGCTCGGCAATATATCTAAGGTTAGAAGTTATTAAAAGACTAGCATCGTTAGTGTGAAATCCAAGCATCCCCTATCAATGCTAATCACCATTTGAATACATTTGTTTTCCAAACTTGTATGAATTTTCATTAAATTTTCCTCTTTTTTCTTAAAACCAAAATCCAAATTTCAAATCAAACTCTTTTGTTCTTCTCACAAGTAAAAACATGGCATTTAATTCATAGACAATCCCTGATGATACGATAGTCAACTTACTGTTGCATTACTTTCTGACCATGTACACTTGCACGCAAAAGACCTATACCTGGCATTATTTACAGGAACATTTATACTTATTCATCAATTATTTGCCAAATGTTAGTTAGTCGATAAGTTTTTGGCGTCGTTGTCGTGGATTGCAATGTTGTTTATTGTTTTGATGTTTAGATTGTGTTTGATTATTCTTATTTACTTTGTTTGCTTGGTTTATGACCAAGAGCCGCGCCACAGAAGAAGATTGGGCATACGACTCAGAAATTGAAAGAACCTTGTGCAGATTGAAAAAGAGAGTTCAAGAAATGGCTCTTAATGGACAAGGGGGAGGAGATGACGTCCCAAATAACTATGAGAATCTACCAATACATAATGACATTTTGCCTGCCTTTGCTGTTGTTGCTGTGGAAGAGGAAAGACCTATTAGTGAAAACTTGGCACCAAATATAGACAATTTAATGCCATGCCTAATTAATCTTGAGGTAAACACAACCAATTTTAAACTTAAACCGGTTATGATTCAGACTCTATTGAATGTAGGTCAATTTGATGGATCACCTACTGGTGTAGCTGAAGAGTCAGTGAAGCTAAAGCTATTCTCATTTTCCTTGAGAGATAGAGCAAAGACGTGGCTAAATTTCTTGCCACTTGGTTCAATTACTTCATGGGCAGAATTGTGCCAGAAGTTCTTTATGAGATTCCAGCCACCTAAACTTATTGCCAAGCTGCGGACAGATATCGTTACTTTTAGGCAGACTGGGGACGAGACCTTGTATGATGCCTGAGAGCATTTTAAAGAAATGTTGAGGAGGTGTCTCATGCATGGATTTCCTACTTGGACCCAAATAGAGACCTTTTATAATAGACTCAATACCCATGCCAAGACGATGGTTGATGCTTCCGAAAACGGTTCGTTGTTAGACATAAATTACACGGAGGCATTTGACATCCTTGAAGGGATTGTCACTAATGATCTCCAATATCCTATTGCCAAACTGAGAATAGTAACTAAAACTACTGGAAAATTGGAGGTTGATTCTTTGACATCTATCAATGCTCAAATTCCCAACCTCACCAACATAGTGAAGACAATGCAACAACCTACTAGTGTCTGAGAAGTAAAAGCACTAGATCCGTTCTGCACTAATTGCGGAGAGGATCATCATATGGATGAATGCCCATTAAACCTTGATTTGGTAAATTTTTTTGGTAATTTCAATCGCAATTTTAACACACATTCCAATACTTATAATGCAGGTTGGAAGCAGCATCCCAATTTTTCTTGGGAAAATCAAGGAGGTAATCAATTCAATTCCCAGCGACAGAACACCAATTCACCACTAGGATTTAACCAGAATGCAATGCCACAGAGAGCACAAAACAATTTTCAACAAGGGAAAAGATCTAACCAGGGGAATTCTTTAACATAGTACATAGAGAGAAATGATGCAACCGTCCAGAGTTTAGCAACATCTATGCGAAACTTGGAGGTAAAACTAGGGCAGATTGCCAATGCACTCGGTAATAGACCCCAGGGAAATTTGACAAGTGATACAGAGGATGCTCGAAGAAAAGGTAGAGAACAATGTAATGCAGTTACTCTTCGGAGTGACAAACAATGTGAGACTGAGACGTCTGTCAAACAGACGACTAATTTCCAAGTCGAGAAGGCGATGCCAGCAGATGAACCCAAAGAAACAAAGAAGAAGAAGGTGAGCACTGATGCAATCTGATGCCAGCATCACTTTGGCTAAGACAGTGGAGCCAACATTTGCTTATCCGCCACCACTTTTTCCACAAAGACTCCAGAAACACAAGCAAGATCAACAGTTTAAGTGATTCTTGGAAGTCCTTAAACAACTTCATATCAACATACCATTAGTAGAAGCTCTCGAGCAAATTCCCAACTATGTCAAATTCATGAAGGACATCTTGTTCAAAAAGAGAAAGCTGGGTGAATTCGAGACTATCGCTCCTACTAACGGATGCAGTGCAATTATCACCAATAGATGCCATTGAAACTGAAGGATCCTGGGCGTTTCACTATTCCTTGCACAATTGGTAATAGATTCATGTGCAAAGCATTGTGTGATTTGGGAGCCAACATCAATTTGATGCTAATGCCATTTTTTAGGACGCTTGGCATTGAAGCAAGACCTACCACGGTAACACTTCAGCTAGCAAATCGATCTTTTGCACATCCCAAGGGTAAGATTGAAGATGTGCTGATAAGGGTTGATAAATTTATATTTCCTGTTGATTTCATTATTTTAGAATATGAGGCTGATGTTAATGTCCCAATTATTTTAGGAAGACCATTCCTTGCCACGGGTAGGACTTTAATTGATGTTTATAAAGGTGAGCTTACTATGCGTATGAATGACCAACATGTTACGTTTAACGTGTTTCAACCTCTTAAGTGTGCAGGTGAACCTAAGAAATGCCAAGCTGTTGAGATGATGGAGTTCATTTTCAATGTGGACTTGGCACAGTTTTGCCAAGATGCAAAAGCTAATGCCAGAGAACTGGATGATGAGGATACGACGAGTGAAGAGTTTAAGGAATCGACTATGCTAAATGAGGTTATGAGTTATTTCAGTAGACCTGAGCCACGTGAGTTGGCCGACGGAGAAATCAAGGACCTAAACCATCCATTGAGAAGCCACCAGAACTGGAACTGAAAACTTTACCAAGCCATCTCAAATATGCTTACCTGGGAGACAACTAACATTGCCTATGATAATTGCTGCCGATTTGACCAATGATCAAGAGGCTAGATTGCTAGAGACACTGGGCAATCACAAGCAAGTCGTGGGATAGACCCTTGCTGGTATCTAAGGGATAAGCCCAATGATCTGTATGCCTAAAATCATTCTGAAGGATTACCATGGTAAAACCATCGAGGCTCAGAGGAGACCGAACCAGACCATGAAAGAGGTAGTCAAGAAAGAAGTCTTAAAATGGCTTGATGTCGGGATAATTTATCCCATTTCCAATAGTTTGTGGGTGTAGCACCTCAGTTTTGGGCCTAGGCGTTAGCTGGGTTTGGTTAGACAGTTCAGTTCGAACCAGTTTAGCAGTCTAGTATAGTTTCGGGAAATAATTAAATTATGAGGTTTTTGGCCGGATAAAAATATAGGAAAATATCTTAAAATCATAATTATATATATGATTAATTTTGATAAAGGTAATTTAAAGAATTTTTTTTTGGAAATTGGACATTTTGGTTTAGTGACTAAAATGTAAAAATGGTAAAGTTTGATTTAAGGGTAAAAACGTAAAAGGCTAATGCTTTGAATCTTTAAAGAGCAAAACCAAGGGCAAATAGAGACTTTTCCTCCTATTTTTTACAATTTTAATTAAATAATTATAATAAAGAAAAGATATAGGGAAGTTAAAACGATTTTCATTTTCCATTTGACGATAGTTTTCTTTTCTTACTTTTCTCTCAAATTCCCTTCATCCAAACAACAAGATTTTCAAGATAAACTCTAAATTTGATTTTTATTTTAAAGACTTATCTATTTTCTATTGATTTCCTATTTAACATGCTCTTTTCTCTTTGGTTTAATTTTGGTTTTTTTCAAAAATGGAGGAAGAGCTCATCGTTAGAGGTAGGTTCGTTCTTCTCCTCTAATGACATGTTCTTTACTGAAATTCCCAAGTATTTAGTCTTTTACATATTGTTTTTAATGGGTTTATATATATATATATATATATACATATATATATATATATTGATGAAATCATGTTTAATTGAGGTTTCTTGAAGATTTATGGTGGATCTTTGGATTTGATGTTAATTGCTGAGTTAATGATTGATTATTAACATGTTGTTAATGTCTAATAATGTTAACTTGATGGATTTTGTTAAGTAATCCCGAAACTAGTTAGATTGCTAGAAGTTAGTGATGAAATCTTGAGTTTTAGGGGCTGTTGTTGTATTTTCTTGATAGTTGGAGGTTTGTTGAGGTTGGGGAAATGTTTTAGGTTGTAATTGGATGAAGACTAATGGTTGTTTTTTATGGGTAATGATTGGGAACGGTTAGAGTAGTTTTGTCGATGTTTTCGGTTTGTATCGATGGTTAATTGCTTGACAAATGTGGGTGTTGAGTGGGGGTTTGTGTTGCTGGAGGTTTTGATGCAAGAGTGTCATTAATCCTCTATTTTTCCTTGGCTAGAAGTAGGGTAAGACGTTGCTTGATCACTAGAGGGCACTTTTTGGAGCTTCAGAAGCTTGTAATAGCTTCGACAAGTGAGGCGAAGTTGTATCGGTGAGTGGATGTGGTTTGAACGTTTTCATAAGCTTGGAAACAAGGTTTTGGGAGGTTAGTGTAAGCTTGAAACGATTAGCTAATCTCGGAAGTAAGTATGGTTACTAAAAGTCTTGGTTTTCAATTTAAAGTCTATGTGGATTATCATGCTCATGTTTTGGATTTATATTTTGTTACTCACTGTTAACATGTTTTATAAACATGGTTTTTCTGATTTATATCTCATGAAATGATTTGGTTATGTTTCAAGAGGTTATATTCTTGATGAAATATTATGCTACATTTGAAGCATGTTTTAAGATGGGATATGTGGTGATTTTATTAATGCATTGAAAGCAATGAGTTAACATGGATTTTAAATGATATATTGGCTTAGTGATGAGATTTCTATTATCAGATATGTTGGTCAACCAATAGGATGTAAAGTGCACTATAATATATAAAATTTGCGCGTGTGATAAATTCTTCGGTTACACAATAGGGGTAGATTCTATTGTGTTGCGAGTGATATGGGTAGATTCTATCGCCAACGGGCAATGCAGGTAGTGGCATCCCGGCCGAAGTGAGATTATGGTGAGGGTTGATTTCACCATGTGACTTGATAGGGGTTTATTCTATCAAGGGCTTGACGGGGGTTGATTTCGTCAAGTGTGTCCGTATATCCGATCATTATTGGATGAGAGTAGATTCCATCTGGTTCACTTGAAATGCCAATATATGAATTGAACATGTATCATGGTTTTGAAATGATTTTGTATAATGACTTTTATACATGATGATTATGCTTTATGAGATTTAAGCATGTGAAGCTTCGGCTTGATTTTGCATTGAGATATGCAGGAGATAATGATACATGTGGTTTATAAATGATACTTTAAATGTGGCTTTAAAATCTTGAGGAAGTTGAGCACGATGTGGTTTTTATTTAAAGAAATTATTGGTTTGAAAAATGCATTGTTGTTGTTTAAATTGAGCTTTCCCTCACTAAGAAAATATGCTTACACTCTTCTTTTCAACAATGCAGATTAGTGAGCTTATTGGCAGCAAAGTAGAAAGGAAATTCACTCAAGTCATCACTCGATTTACAAGTATGGGTTTTGACACTTTTAATAAGGTAGAAATGGCAATGGGGAGGGTACCTCGGTATTTGGGAGATGGTTGTTTAAAATCCATGGTTTGGCAAGTGTGTTTTGCCTTTTGAGACTTGTAATGGGCCTTTATATGTTGTTATGCTTTGTTTTATGGATTTTGATGCTCTATGTGGATTGGTTATAGGTTGCATACCTCTAGAGTAATCATGTTTTGCAACTCACAATGATAAATGCCTTTGATGTTGCCTATGTGTTGGATAAATATGTGATGATGTTTATTTATGATTTTTTTGATGATTTGTGGCCATTTGGTATGTTTTAAGGTGCTTAATTGTTGTTGTTTTAGTGCAGTTCTGGTATGTGTTTCGAAATAGTAGCAACTTTTTCGATACATCTTGCATATTTGGCCTTGGTGTTTCGGAACACTACTAGACCGTTTCGAGACTTCTAGTTATATTTTAGTCCCGTATTGAAACTCGGGTTCGTTTCGATATGGCTCTATGTTGTCTGAATGCATGAGAGTCCAATTTGGGGATTTGATTCTGAAACGGGTAAGGGTCATTCTAAGACCAAATGCTACTGGAATGCATGGTTTCGAAACAAGGGGTAACTGTTTCGAAATGGGGTCGTTAAGTTAGTTAAAATGGCATAATCTGTCAGTTTTGAATGTTTACATTTTAGTCCCTGTTTGTTTGATGAGTAATTATGGATGGTTGAATGATCGTATGATGCTGATATTTCACCTGCAAGCATGTAATGAACCTAATTAATGGGTGGCAACACTGAAAATGGCTTAAGTCTTTGCGAATCATAAAAATTCTAAAATGGTCCCTAAAAACCGTAAATGGATGAAATTGATCTACGCTTGGTTTGTGAATGATCCGCTGCAATGTTAAACACATAGGAACCTAATTTGCATCTAGATAAGATAAAAAGAAAAAAAGGGTTGCTAATCGAGGTTGACTTTAACGAGTTGACTTTGGTTTTCCCGTGTAATTCTCTTAGTTCGGGTCAAACTCCTAAACTGGGCTAAGGGGGTTACATTTGTTGGTATCAGAGACAGATTACGAAAGATTGGGATGTATGTTGAATGTTGAATTATGATTGATAGCATGTTGTGTTCGATGCTATGCACGATGAATGATTGTATCATGTTTTTGATTGATAGTATGTGGTGAATCGATATATGTGGCTTGGGAACCCATTGCCAATACTACCGGTAAAGAAAATAGTTTTGTTTTAAAAGACGTAATGAGTGACTTGGGTTCTTGCTATTTGTGAGCCTAACTATTTTCACTATTGTATTTGTATGGTAGAATTGTTTATCATATCATGGGACTGAGACGAGAGCTGAGAGGCAATGTCCGGAATGTAGTTGAGAATGAGGTAGAGGTGGACGCTGAGAATTTGCCTCATCCTCCTCCTGGTGGGGGTGGAGCTGGTGGTGGGGGTGTTGGACCTCAGGTGGAGCAGGGGCAAGCTGCTCCTGACATGACACCTTTGATTCAGGATATTGCTGGAGCCTTTCAGGCAGCAATGACAGGCATGTACACGGCCGCAGCTCAACCTGGTGCCAATGCTAGTTTACCCTTAGAGTGTTTGCGCAGTCTGGGCGGGACAAAGTTTATAGGTTTATCTCCTGAGAGTTTGGAGGCTTGGTTCGAAAGTACCGATAGGATTTTGGGGCAGATGAATTGCAATAATGTGCAGAAGTTGGGCTGTGTGGTCTCTTTGCTTCACGGAGATGCGTATACGTGGTGGATGACCATCATTGTTGGTATGGAACCTGATGATGTTACCTGGGCGTTCTTCGTGAATGCTTTCAAGAAGAAGTTCTTGGGTGTCCATTACTTGGATGAGAAGAAGAGGGAATTTATGGGGTTGATGCAAGGCAACATGACTGTTGCGGAGTATGAGGTGCAGTTCGTCCGATTGAGCCAGTACGCCCATGAACTGGTACCAGATGAGCGGAAGAGATGTGATAGGTTTCGGTATGGGTTGGTGAAGGAGGTGAAGACCTATATGCTTGCGGCTGAGTATACCAGTTTTGATGTGCTGGTTACTCGAGCCAAAGATATCGATCAGTCTGGGATTGACTTCATGCTCGGGGAGTTCTAGCTCCGGAAAGAGAGTTGCTGAGTATGATGGCGGATATGATCGAGGTAAGAGATCACGGGATAAGAGCTATTAGCGAGACCATCATCGAGGCAGTGGTGGTGGATCGGGCTGAGGCCAGTATGGTTCGAATGTTGTTACACGTGGTCCTATGTGTAACTGTTATGGGAAGAATCACATGGGAGAGTGTTGGGGTAATCCCAGTGTATGATGGCAGTATGGAGCTTGATGACTTGTCAAAATGCTTATATTTTACACCTTTTAGCTTAAGTATTTGTTTGTTCTCGAGGTCATTTCATAGCATGTAGATGCATTTAGAGCATATAGTTGCATGTATCTTTACTTGTTGGTGGTATGGCTTTATTTTATGAGACTAGATGCTGCTTGAAGGGTGTTTGCTAGTATGGTGTTGTGCAGGCTGATGCTAAGGCGAAGCAAGGAAGGAAAAATGTTATAGCAAATTGGACATCAATTCTGGGTGCAGAAAAAGACAAAGTAATGCACAAACGCTGATCGCCCACATGTGCGAACCCCTTTTTGTCTGGTTGTGCCCCACATGCATAAGGAGTATTCCCAAGACTTCAAAGAATCATTAGGGCACAAAACCCTAGGAGCCTCCACTATATAAAGGACACAAGACCCTCATTTAGAGGAGAGCGAAAAAAAGGTGACAAAAAGGCTAGGGAGAGAAAGCTAAAGGCGGTTTTTTCTTTTTCTTCTTCCACCACTTGGTGTCCTTGATCGTAGAAGCTCCAAGGGTCTGACCTTGCTGACCTTGAGATGAGGCGGCAAGCCTAAGGCGGTTCATGGCGCTGCAAGTCCATCACGGATTGGGAATTCTTCTCTTTCCTTTTTGTTGCTTTAGCATTTATTTTATATCCGGAAAAATGGGTTGTATGAACGAAGATACTTCGAATATTTTCCCAGCCATGAACTGATCTAGGTGGCTAGGACTGTTGGAAGAACTATGTTTTTTTTCTTTTATGAATGTTTATTTATCTCTTGCTCGTATCTATGCTTTTTATATGTTGTTATATGCTTAGAGTTGTAAGATCCCTCGAGAGTTGGCCTTTCCTTAGGTGTTAGTTGAGGTTAGTGGTCGAGAGAGCTTTCCTTAACCTGCATAGACAATGGAGTTGGATGCTGAGAGGCACAACTCTAATCCACCTTAGAGATAAGTGTTGGGTTTCAACGGCTAAGAGGGATAAACCTTTAAGGGTAGGGGAGTGTTAGAGTTCATGCTGAGAGGTATTGTTGTAGCATTTCCTGCTCCCAGTTTCCTGGCTAAAGATAGTTAAGGAGCACCTTGAGTAAATCTGCCGAGCGTAGACTAAGTTAGAGAGGTAAACCCTAGTAGAGTGGTCAACATAGGTAAACCCGATAGCCCAGCCAGTCATTCCCAAGAGATTTTCACACACGTAAGATGACATGTTTGTCTATCTGATTTCGACTCGCTATCATTTATCTTTATTTGCTATCGCATTCATATCTCCGCTCTGATTTGCTACAACATTCATCACTTTATTTTAAATTGCCATAGCATTCTCCATTTACATTTCTTGACACTTGAGTGCTTAAGCTTGCCTAGAAACACCTCTAATCCATGTGGAGACGATACTCACTTACCACTTTATTACTTGTTCGACGTGTAAACTTGCACTATTTGCGTATCATTTATAGTACATCACGCAGCGCAAACAAGTTTTTGGCGCCGTTGCCGGGGATTTGCAATTGGTTGTTTTAGGTTTAGTCTTCGCACTAGTTTATTTTGTTTATATTTTTGTATATGTTTTCTTAGCTTGTTTTTGTTTGTCTTTTTAGGTATTGTGCTATTACATGCGCCGAAGGAAACATCGTGAGCCTATCTTACCTTATATTCCTAAAATTGAACATCTATTTCGTCAGCGGAGACGTATACAATAAGCTATTAGAATCATGAACGGAGCTCAGCATCAAGGGGAACCTGCTGCAGTAATTGGAGACTAAGGTCAAAATGCTCCAGCAAGACCCAGAGCTATTAGAGATCACCTAAATCCTATCTTGGATGATCTTAATCCAGGAATTGTTGCTCCTGAAATTCAAGCAACCCACTTTGAGCTTAAACCTATCATGTTCAACATGTTGAACTTAATTGGTCAGTTTAGAGGCTCACCTCATGAAGATTCTAGATAACACATCCGTGCTTTTTTAGAAGTGTGTGACTCTTTCCGTCAAAAAGGGGTGCACGAGGATGTGTTGAAACTCAATCTATTTCCTTATTCTTTGCGTGATCAAGCACGAGAATGGTTAAGTGGTGTGCCAGCCGGATCATTAGAAACATGGACAAATTTGTGCAAGAGCTTTTTGTTGCGGTATAATCCACCAAATAGGAACACTCAGTTGAGGAATGATATTGCATCCTTTCGTCAGTCTGATGACGAATCAATGTATGAGTGTTGGGACAGATTTAAGGGATTATTGCGCAAGTGCACTAATCATGACTTTCATGATTGGACACAAGTGGTTATGTTCTACAATGGTGTTAATGCTCCCACCAGAATGTTGCTAGATGCCTCAGCAAATGGGACATTTCTAGACAAGTCACCCGAGGAAGCGTTTGACATCCTTGATAGAATAGCCAACAACGATTATCAATTTCCCTCATCAAGACTTGGAATGGGGAGGAAAACTCAAGTATCATGTGATACGAATATGGATGCCTCAGTAGCAGCCCAATTGACCACCATCACAACCATGCTAAAGAATCTCCAAAAGCCTAGTGAGGTGAAGGAAGTAAGAGTGGCATCAACTTGCCTTCGTTGCAATGGAAACCACCACTTGAGCGAGTGCCCGAACAACCAAGAATTTGCTAACTATGTAGGAAATTCCAATCGGAATAACAATCCCTACTCGAACACCTATAATGCTAGATGGCGTCTGCATCCTAATCTCTCTTAGGGAAATTAAGGGAATAGCAGTTATGGGAACGCAAATCAGCAGAATCTGGGAGAATCACACAGACCACAACAGAATATGTCGTGGCAAAACAACAAGGGTTTTGTATCTTCATCAAACAACAATTCATTGGAAGCTACACTCAAGGAGTTCATGACATCCACGAAGGAATTTATGGCATCTACTAATACGTTGCTTCAAGATCCCTCCATGGCCATTAAAAATCAAGGAGACAGCATGGAAAAGAGCAATGCAGTTCATCCTTGCAATCGTTGGAAACCCAAGTAGGTCAAATTGCTCAAGCATTACATGTGCAACTTCAAGGAAATCTGCCTAGTGATACTGAAGCCACTAAGAAGCATGGAAAAGAGCAATGCAGTGCTCTCACATTGAGGAGTGGTACTCAGCTTAACACTGAAGATAAGTTAAGGGGGAACAAAAAAGAAAACTCTGCTTCTAAAGAAGTGCAAGAGGAACCAGATTTGCAAGCTGAAACATCCTGTAAGAAGGAGAAGGACGGGGATTTGGTGAATGAAACTATTGATGAAAGGGAAATGCTATATCAAAAGAGAAACCTGCATCGATAGAGGAAGAAATTAGACCCCCACCTCCCTTTCCTCAACGACTGAAGAAACAAAACGAGAATCTCCAGTTTAGGAAATTCGTGGATGTTCTAGACCAGATACATATTAAGGTCCCATTCTTAGAAGCCATTGATTAGATGCCCACTTATACTAAGTTTCTCAAGGACATCGTCACCAAGAAAAGAAAAGTTGAGCGGTATGCGACAGTTGCTACATCAAATGAATGTTATTCTGTGTGAAGTAAATTACCTCCTAGGAGACAGGATCCTGGCAGCTTTATTATACCGTGTTCAATAGATGATAACTACGTGTGAAAAGCCTTGTGTGACCTTGGATCTAGTGTAAATCTCATGCCAAAGTCAGTCTTCATGAAGCTCGACATAGGAGATATAAGGCCAACTACGGTTATCTTGCAATTGGCTGACCGATCTCATGTACGCCTAAAAGAAAGAGTAGAAGATGTAGTGGTGAAGGTGGACAGGTTCATCTTCCCAGTTGACTTCCTTATTCTTGATTGTGAGGCGGATGATAACGCACCCATTATTTTGGGGCGACCATTTCTAGCAATCGGTAGAATTCTGATAGACTGTGAAAAGGGTGAGTTTACCATGAGGATGGCTGATCAAGAGATGGCAATCAATGTCTTCAACACTCTCAAATACGTGGATGAATATGAAGAGTGTCAGTACATGGATGCTACAGCAAAAAGAGAGACAACAGACTTTTGCTGCAGCAATATTTTAGAAATAGATGAATATGAGCATATTCAAGAGGAATACAAAATGGAGAATTGCAAGATCTAGTATGAGAAATCTGAGTAATTATCTGAGGAGGTGGAGCAATCGAGCCTGCTCGAAACCAAACCAGGTACGCACTTTGAACCTCTTGATTTTTTAGAATTTATTCCTTCTAAACCTTCACTTGAGCATGCTCCAACATTAGAGTCAAAGACCTTATCATCTCACCTTAAATATGCGTATTTGGGTAGTAATGAAACTTTGCTTGTGATAATTTCATCTAGTCTAACACCTAAGCAAGAAGTTAGTCTGATAAATATACTATCGCAACATAAAAGAGAATTGGGACTATGGGTGTAAACAAAAAAAAAAGAGAACTGAGACTATGGGTGTGTTTTCACGAAGTAAATTACTTCTAGGCCTTGAAAATGGCGTCACAATTGTTGGTCGAAAACAGGTTTTTTTAGGGGTCAAATAATAGAGTGTCTTTGCTAGGGACAAAGTTAAGATTTAGGGACGAGGCAAAACATAAATGTTGAAAGGTAGGAAAGTAAATTCATAACTAATTTAATTTTTTTAAAATAATATAAAAATTACAATAAACTCTAGAGCAGGTGGTTAAAGCTCTCAGTTGACACTCTCTCATTTTCTTAAGTTGTGGGTTCAAGACTCAGTAAGAGCAAAAAATTTCCCTTCCCCTCTCCTCCCTTAAATAGAAATTCTATTGTTTAAAAAAATATAATATAAAAATAAAGATAAAAAATTTCCGGGCGTGGGGGACAAGAGCCCTCCAAATATAAACGCAACTTTGTCACTGGTCTTTGCCTAGGGATGTTTCAAATTCTAATAGAATTTATGTCAAGAAATCGTAGTCGGTGATGGGCACGAAAGTGGAGAGACAATGGAATAAATTAGTGAAGGATTTAAAATGAAAAAAGTCGCTCGTCGACTTAAAGTGCAAAAGAGTGTGGTTTACTATAAGATTATAAAAAAACTCTAATGTAATTATTTGTTGGATTAGATTTAATAAATTTTGATGAAATATATAATTTTTTTAAGATGGTATATAATACTTTTTGAGTTTATTATATTTTTAAAAATAAGTGGCTTCGATGTTAGTGTTTTTTTCTTCTTCTTAAAATCCTAATTTCTGAAACTTGGCATAGGGAGACATGTTTCTATTATCCTTATAACCACCCACCCTATCTTTCTTTTCTTTCTCTCTCTCAAAAACCTAAAAGAAAAAAAATAAGTTTTTAGTTCCTAAACGGTTATTCTCGAAATTAAGAGATAAATAGTCTTAATTTACACTTCAAGAGCTTCAAGAAAAGTTAAACATCTTTGAGAAATGGTGGTGAGGTGAGTTTAAGGGTTTTGGTGGAGTTTTGAGAAAATGGGTTAAGTGGGGGTTTTAATCCTGTTTTCAGCCTTAAACTCATGTTTTTATCACCATTTCATCACCTACAAAAATTTAACTCATTTTGCAACATCCTTGTGTAGTGAAGTGTTGAGATGATCAAACAATGTAAAATTGGCCAAAAGGGGGGTGAATTGGCTTTTTAAAATGAAAGGGAGTGAAATAGCAAAATAAAAATTGGAAACAAAGAAATTTATAGCGGTTCAAGCTTCTAACAAGCTCTACATCCATTCTCTTAGCTCCCACTAGGGATTTCAACCAATTCACTAATGAATTCTTCCCCTTTTCTAGGATTAGGAGGAAACCATTACAAAGATTAAAGCTTTCTACCCAAAACTTGATCAAAATCACTCTTTTACAAGAAGAAGTTGGCAAACTGAAAATAAACCTCTCAATAAATAAAATATTTGCCCAATTACAATAGCACACCCCCCAAACTTGAAATGAAGGATTACAAATGAATTACACAAGTTGGGTGTAAGGGTTTGAGTCTAAATGGATCAAAAGGATTTAATTTTTGCTTAATTGTGCTTGACTTGGTGAATAGATGTTGTTGTACCTTTAGAGGCTTGCTTTTATACATTCTCATTGAATTATAGCCGTTTGGGTGGTTGGCATCATCAATAGAGCTGTTGAGCTTTCCTTTTCCCACCATAAATGCACTTCTGCAACCTACTGTATCGGTACACGGGGTACCCATATCGATACTTGTCTCAAAACAGAAAAGAGTCGTTGCAGGTAATAAAGAGGGCGTATCGATACGCGGAAAGACGTATCGAAACGATAAAGGGGTCGTATTGATACGGTTATAGGTCGTATCGATGCAATTTTTGCAAACTTAGACACAACCAAATTATGTATCGATAAGCTACTAAGGTGTATCGGTACGGGTAACTGAAATTCAAAAGTTCGTTGATCTCTTCTAACTAACAAGGCAACCGTCATATAATTAATGAGAAGATTTGAAAATCATAAACCTGTATTGATACGGTATATGTCTGTATCGCAACAGACATTGTCGTATCAATACAGGCTCAACCGTATTGAAACGTGAAATTCTAGTATCCAATTAAGATAAGGTCATATCGAAACGTTGGGATAGCGTATCGAAATGCATGTGTAGTTTTGTAAAAATTTTCTTTAAAAAGACAAGGCCGTATCGAAACACTTATATAGTGTAACGAAACGGCTTGGGGATTTTTTGAAGTTTGGCTTTGAAAACACTTAGAAAAATTTGTGGGGTTTAAGTTTTGACTTGGAAACATTTTAGCTTAAAAATCCTTGTCAATAGTGAGATTTTCAAATACTTAAAAATTTATTTACTTTGCAATTTGGTCCTTACACTATTTGTTATATCAAAATCAAACATAGGTTTTACAATCTCCCTCTTTTTGATATAACAAAACCAAAGTAAATTTTTAAGTACTCCTCCTTAGTTTAAGCTAGGTTTTTAAAAGATTTAGTTTAAAAAGTTTAGCTTATACCCTTCTCCCCCTTTTTGTTAGATCAAAATCAATGATAGAAGCAAGATAATATAAGCAAGATTAAGCAAACAACATAAACTTCATTAAAAGCTTAAAGCATAACAATTCAAAGCAAACTTAAAATCCTAACTTAAATCCTAAAAACATAAACCAAATATTCAAAGCATAGGTTCAAAGGGAAATAACATAAGTGCATAAAAGAAAATCCTAATATGATATGTAATGATATGCAAGACCTAAGACTCGTCTTGATCTTCATCTTCATCTTCACCTTCATTGTTGGCATTATTAACTCAAGATTGTTGCCACTCATCATGAAAAGCTTGAAGGGAGATGTCCATGGAGGTTTGTTGAGTTTCAATCGAGGTAACTCGATTCTTAATGGAAAGGACTCTCTCCTCCAAGGTGATGAACCTTGTGTCGATAGCGGCAGACCTGAAATCCATGTTTGTGCCCAAAGAGGTGAATTTCTTGTTGAGAAAGGCCATGAGAGCATCCATGGAAGGTTGAGCAACTTGAGCTTGAGGTTCTACTTGAAAAAGCACACCTTGTTCGGGTCGATCTTCTTGAGGAATTTGATTGAGATGAACCCAATTACCCTTATAGTAGTGAAACTTGGAACGGATAAGAGAACCATCATCGATCAGATCTTTGAGAGGCTCAGGAAAATTATGTGAGTAATTAATCTCCATCTTCAAGAACAAGTAACTCAAAGTGGTGCCATAGGTGAAAGAAGAGACAAGAGAAGTGTGGTGATGTTGAACAAGATAAATCATCTCTGCAAATATGATTTTGCAAAGTTTTGGGTGAATACCTTCACGAAAGCAACAAATCCAAAAGTCATCGACTTGCCGGATTATTGAGAACTTTCCACCAGAGCAGCGAAACCACCAAGTGACCATAAGGTGAATGATACGATCATGCGCGTCAAGTACAGTCACTGATTCATTGAGAATGTGTCCTAAAGAGTCTTCATCACTAACACCCTCATCTTCAAAACCAAAAACATCGGTTAAAACCTTTGGATCAATATGAAGCTTATTGTCCATAAGATAAGATTTGATAGAAATAACTTGAGTCTGATCGGGGCTAGAAATACACTGGGAATTTGCATAAAAGATTAAGACAAGTTGCGATACAAAATACCGAGAATTTGCAAAGAGGACATGAAGTTCCATAGGTGTAAAAGATGAAGATATTTAGACTTGAAACATTCAGAATCCAAAAAGGGTATAGAGGCGATACGCTCACGTCGGATTTGGTAGTTTTGGTATTGCTGGTAGTAACCAAGAGCCGAAGGACTTGGAAAACACCTTTAGTAGATGAGAGTAAGGTTAGAACGGGTAACATCATCTTGATTGGAAGAATCTCCAACCTCATTAGTCCTTTGTCTCCTTTTAGGGGCCATAGTTCAAATCTGAAAAACATATCAAATCACAAAAACAATGTATGCATAAATCACCATATTCGATCCAATAATCAATCAAAAAATTCAAGGTATTGTGAAAAATTTATACAACATATTTTAAAAACATAAATAAATATAAAAAATTGGTAAAAAAGAATTTCAAAAAATAGTGTAAATAAATATACGGTATAATTTTATATTGGAATAAAAAAATTAAGTTTTGAAAGAATTTGTACAAAATTTTTAAAACAACATATAATATGTATACTATCTATAAAAAATCTCTTGAAAACAATGTATAATTTAAAATGAAACTGAAAAAGAAAAGAAAGAAACTTTTTTACCTTGAGTTATGGAATTTGGATGAATGAATGGATGATGATGCACCAAATTGATGAACTTGCTTAGATTTGACTTGAAAAGTAAAAACCCTCAAAGATTTGTGTGAAAAAACAAAGGATTTTGATGGGTATTTGTAGGGTTAAAAACTAGGGTTTTGAGAGAAAAGAGTTTAGGTTTAATTAAAAGTTTGATTTAAAGTTTGAAACCTCTTTAAAGACTCATTTATGATTCTGCGTCCTCGTGTACCGATACGCTATGTGGCGTATCAAAACATGTGTACCGGTACACTTTTGAAGCCGTACCGAAACACGAGCCCGTATCGGTACATGTTTAACGTATCGAAATGCGTTTTACCCGTTTAGATATCGGTTTTGCTAGAAACTAGTTTGGTCATGTGTCTAAGAGCCCGTATCGAAACGCCTTAACCCTTTTCGATACACCTATGCGAGAAAGTGCATTTTGGGCAATAAGAGGCTTACGGAGACTATTTTAATCGAGTCTAAATGCATGTGTGTGACATAAGATCAACATGTATAGGCTAAAACAAAAGCATACTCCCCCTAGCAACAAGTATATATGCATGAAGGAGCAAAAACACATAAGCACATAAATCAATCAAATTCAAGCTAATTTTTGAACTTAAGAGGCTCTAAAGGGTCAAGAAAGACTAGTTAAACGTATCTCTCTCCTAAGAGTCCAAAAACGCTCTTTTTCTAGAGTTTTGGTAAAGATGTCTGCTAATTGATTCAAGGTGTCAACATACTCTAGAACTACATCATTTTTCAACACATTATCCCTAATGAAATGATGTCATATTTCTATGTGTTTGGTTCTAGAATGGTGGATGGGATTCTTAGTGAGACATATGGCACTAGTGTTGTCACACTTAAGAGGCATGGTACATACATCAACTCCATAATCTAAAAGTTGTTGCTTCATCCAAAGGACTTGAGCACAACAACTTCATGTCGATATGTATTTCGCTTCGGTGGTAGATAAGGCTACACTACTTTGTTTCTTAAAGAACCAAGATATGAGCATACTACCTAGGAATTGACATGTTCCAGAGGTATTTTTCTATCTATCTTACATCGCCCATAATTCGCATCCGAGAAAGCATGCAAATCAAATGAGGAATCTTTAGGATACCAAAGACCTAAACATGGTGTGTCTCTAAGGTATCTAAAGATTCTCTTAATGGTTATAAGGTGTGATTCTCTAGGATTAGCTTGAAACCTAGCTCACAAGCAAACACTAAACATAATGTCGGGTCTACTTGCAGTAAAGTAAAGCAAAGGGCCAATCATAGAACGATAAAGCTTTAAATCAACACACTTACCTCCTTCATCTTTGTCAAGCTTTATAGATGAGCTCATTGGAGTGGCTCGAGGTTTCACATTCTCCAAGCCAAACTTCTTGAGCATGTTCTTGATGTATTTAGCTTTATTAATGAAGTTGTCATCCTTCATTTGTTTGATATGGAGTCCCAAGAAGAATGAGAGCTCCCCCAAAATCTCACCACCTTTGACATAGTTGTACTCCCTTGGGTAGCTCACTTCTCTTTCCTCTAGCGTCATGTCCTTCAAGGCTTCTAGAGGTGGATCTTGTGCTTCTTCATCTTTTCTTGGAACCTCATCCCCCTTTGATGATTGTCCACCATCATTAGCTTCAATGATTCCTACATCATCATCACAAGAATCCTTCCTCGGAAGGAGGTTATCATCGAAAACCACATGAATAGACTCTTCAACAACTAAAGTTCTTTTGTTAAATACACGATAGGATTTAGAGTTTAAAGAGTAACCTAGAAAAATAAATTCATCACTTTTAGCGCCAAATTTGCCTAAATTGTCTTTTCCATTATTTAAAACAAAACACTCGCATCTAAAAGGATGAAAATAGCTAATGTTAGGCTTTTTCGATTTGAAAATCTCATAAGGTATTTTCTTTAAAATTGGCGTAATCATTACTCAATTTATGATGTAGCAAGCGGTATTTGTGGCTTTCGCCCAAAAATGCTTAGGCAAATTATTTTCACAAAGCATGATTCTAGCCATTTCTTCTAAAGTTCGATTTTTCCTCTCAACTACCCCATTTTGTTGAGGAGTGCGAGGAGCAGAAAAATTGTGACTTATACAATTTGAATTACAAAAATCCTCATATCCTAAAATTTGAAATTCATTCCATGCTCACTTCTAATATGAGAAATTAATTGACCAAGATCATTTTGAGTGATTTTTTAAAATGTGATGAACTTTTTTAAAGCCTCATCCTTAGTGCTTAAGAATATAACCCAAGTGTATCTAAAGTAATCATCTACTAACACAAAAGCATATGATTTTCCACCAAAGATCATTATCCTAATAGGTCCAAAGAGATCCATATGGATCAATTGTAATACTCTACTAGTTGAACCATCATTAATAGGTTTAAAGGATACCCTTTTATGTTTACCCTTAGTACAAGCATCGCAAATTTTATCTAGAGAAAATTTTAGCTTAGGTAAACCTCTTACTAGATCTTGGGAAAACAATTTTTCTAAAACACTCATTCTAGCATGTCCTAGTTTCCTATGGCTACAAAGCATGTTCATCCTTAGCTACAAAGCATGCATTAGAAATGTGTATGCCATCTAAATGCACCATATATATATATATATATTACCTATGCGATAACCTATGAGCATTATTTGTTAGTTTCAATGTTCAAGATTTTACAACCATTTATATCAAAGACAACATTATAACCCTTATCACATAATTGACTAATGCTCAACAAATTATGTTTTAGACCGTTGACATATAAAACATTATCAATGAGTATGGAAGAGTTATTACCAATGGAGCCAATTCCTTCAATGTGGCCTTTGGAGTTGTCACCAAATGTTACTACTCCACCATATTTTAGCTTTAGTTCCATGAATCTACTCTTATCATCAGTCATGTGTCTTGAGCATCCACTATCAAGGTATCACGTGTTTTAACTTGAAGCTTTGACCTTGTAGCAATTCTCCCCTACAAACAAAGATTAGGTCTTGATTTTTGGTACCCAAATCATTTTGGGTCTATGAACATTAGCTCCCAAAATCTTTGTTCCATTGGGAATCCAAGAAGCAATAGCATGTAAATCATTAGAAGCAATTAGGTTCTTATAAACCGAAACACTCCTAATTCTCTTACCTCTATATGGCCTTTGGAAGCCTCTTTGTTTGTGGTTAACAAAGTTTCTTTTTACATAGTTGGGTTTTGGAGATTCACCTCTCTCAAAACTTGAATTCCTAACTTTGTTCAAAGAAGCTTTGAGATCATTCACCTCCTTTTGGTGATGATCACTAATCTCGGAAAGAAGGTTGTTTAAATTAATATTTTCTTTTTCAAAATATGTTAAATTGTCTTTTAAAGCACAAACCTTCTTTTCAAGTTCAAAATTGGTTTTAGATAAGGAATCGTTTTGTGTTTTAAAATTAAAAATGACTTTCTTGTTTTTCAAAATTGATTTCTTATATTTCTCAACCAATTCATCATATACCTCTTATAACTCATCATATGCTTCTTGAAGCTCATCATATGTAAAATCAAAGTTAGATGAGTTAGAGGTTACCTTAGGATCATCCTCCAAGGCCATGAGGCAAAGGTTGACAACTTCTTGCTCATCTTCATCGGATTATTCCTCATCACTCTAAGTAGCAATGTTGGCCTTGAGCTTCTTCTTCTTCCCAAAGCTCTTTCTTTTGAGTTGAGGGCAATCGGTTTGTATATGCCCCAATTTTTTTCAATCATAACAAATGAGTTTATCTTTTTCTTCCTTCTTGTTATTGTTCTTGAAGTATCATTTCCGATTGAACTTTCTACCTCTATTAGACTTCATGAATCGAGTGAATCTTCTGGCTAACATAACCATTTCCCCATCTTCCTCCTCACTTGAATAGATCTCTTCATGTGAAGTTTTGAGAGCAATTCCAATCTTTTTCTTTTTCTACCTCTTTCTTCTTCATTCTTTTCTTTTCTTTTCTCTTTTCTTTTCTTCTTACCTTCCTTGCTTCATGATCTCATGTGTGAGGAGAGACCCCACTAGTGCATCGAGCTTCAAGGTCTTCAAATCTTTTGCCTCGATGATGGCGGTCCTCTTCCCATCCTATGACTCGGTAAGAGAATAGAGAAGTTTTCGGACAAGTTTGTCTTCGAGAATGACTTCACCGAAGCCTTTCAAACCGTTGACGATGACAGAGAAAAGATCAAACATCTTGGTGGCGCTTTCATCGGGCTCCATCTTGAAATTTTCATAGCTCAAATTGAGGATTCCAATCTTGGTCTCTGTTGAGTTGTGTGGAGCTCGATTCGATCAACCAATGTTGCTCACCAAGTGGTGGAGAGGTGGATTTTTGGGTGTTAGGAAGCTAAAAAAAAGATTGACACAATGATTTTAGAGTGGTTCAACCTTCTAACCAAGGTCTACATCCACTATCTTAGCTCCCCACTAAGGATTTCCAATCAATCCACTATTGATTCGTCCCCTTTTCTAGGCTTAGGAGGTAACCCTTATACACAATCAAGCTTTCTACCCAAAGCCTTGATTGAAACCCTTTCTTACAAAGAGAAACAAGAAGCAAACTTAAAACCCTCTAATAGGTGTTTGTTTGCACAATTAAGCACTCACCCAAAACCTAAAACACTTGAGCAAATTTGACAATTTTGGCTCACTAGTGTTTGTCTATACAATAAATGACAATTTAAGCTCTAAGACAATTCTTGATCATTTGATGTTTGACAATATGAGCATTAGCCTTTACTTGATGCTTGGAGGTCCCTTTTATACTCCCAATTGAGTTTGTAGCCGTTAATAGTCGTTGGGGATGATTTGGAGCCGTTGAGGACTTTATTTCCCTTCATTAATGTTGTTCTACAGCCATCCGTATCGATACGTTTGGACCCGTATCGGTACGGCCTTCATCAGAAACTAGCCGTTGGGCTCTTGCCAGCCTGGGCGTATCGATACGCTTGAGGGCGTTTCGGTACGGTTTCACTTTTAAAAGACCGTTGGGAAATAGCTGTTGGGGTTGTTGGAAAGGGGATCGGTATGCTTACCAGGCGTATCGAAACGATCCCGATCCGTATCGAAACGGCCAAGCCTGTTTCAATACGGGTTTTGGCAGTGACCAAACTGGGCAAAAAAGGTATCGATACGGGTTGGACCGTATCGGTACGGGTAGCTTAAAACATAAGTTTGGCTGTTTAAAACATGAAAAATCTTGCCAAAAACCTTTTAAAATACCTCAAACATAAATTCAAGGTGTTTGGACTTAAAACCAAGTTTTAAATTCTTTTCAAATTAGTCCAAAACATTTTTCAATTATTATATCAAAACATTAGTTCTACAGTCTCCTTGACATCATTGGTTCCTTCATATGTGGTCTCTACCTTGTCCCACACCTCTTTTGCACTTGTACACGAAGACATCTTCGAGTACATATATAGTCTAAAAGCACAAAATAGCATGTGTAATGCTTTGTCGTTGACTTGCAGCTTCTTCCGATCATCATCGGTCATCTCGATCATGGACATGGGAACGAGTCTACCTTCTATATATCTCTTCATTGGAATTGATGGACCATTATCCACTACATCCCATAGGAGGTAGTCATTTGATTTGATGAAGAGCCTCATCCTATTCTTCTAATAGAGATAGTTGTCACCAATGAAATAAGGGGGTTTGGTGATAGATTGTGACTCATGGAGGTTTTGGCAGGAGGTAGATACCATGGCTTTAATTGTAGGTTGATCAATCTCTCCAAGAATCGACTCAAGAGCGTGTTAATCCTTCCAATGAATGCAACTTTGATACCAATAGTTGAGATGATCAAACAATGTCAAATTGGCTAATAGGGGTGAATTGGCTTTTTAAAATGAAAGGAAGTGAAATAGTAAAATAAAAATTAAAGACAAAGAAATTTAGAGTGGTTTAAGCTTCTAACAAGCTTTACATCCACTACCTTAGCTCCCACTAAGGATTTTAACCAATTCACTAATGAATTCTTCCCCCTTTTTAGGATTAGAAGGAAACTGTTATAAAGATCAAAGCTTTCTACCCAAAGCTTGATCAAAATCACTCTTTTACAAGAAGAAGTTGGCAAACTAAAAATAAACCTCTCAATAGGTAAATTATTTTCCCAGTTACAATAGCACACTCCCCAAACTTGAAATGAAGGATTAAAACTGAATTACAAAAGTTGGGTGTAAGGGTTTGACTCTAAATGGCTCAAAAGGATTGGATTTTTGCTTAATTGTGCTTGACTTGATGAATAGTTGTTGTTGTAGCTTTAGAGGCTTGCTTTTATACCTTCTCATTAAATTCTAACCGTTTAGATGGTTGGCATCATCAATAGAGCCGCTGAGATCTCTTTTTCCCACCATAAATGCACTTCTACAACCTACTGTATCAGTACATGGGGTACCCGTATCGATACATGTCTCAAAACAGAAAGAGTCGATGTAGGTAATAAAGAGGGTGTATCGATACGCGGGAAGACATATCAAAGCGATAAAGGGGGCTATATCAATACGGTTATAGGCCATATCGATGCAAATTTTGCAAACTTAGACACTGCCAAATTCTGTATCGATACGCTACTAGGGTGTATCGGTATAGGTAACTGAAATTCAAAAGTTTTCTTATCTCTTCTAACTGATAAGGCAACGGTCATATAATAAATGAGAATATTTGAAAATCTTAAACTTGTATCAATACGGTAATAGGTTCGTATCGTTATGCTTAAGTAAAAAAACTTAAACCCAGATGAATACCGTATCACAACAGACATTGCCGTATAGAAACACCCGTATCGATACAGGCTCAACCGTATCGAAACATGAAATTCTAGTACCCAATTAGGATAAGTCGGTATCGAAGCACTGGGATAGCGTATCGAAACGCCTGTGTAGTTTTGTAAAAATTGGCTTTGAAAAGGTAAGGCCGTATCGAAATAGTTATATAGTGTATCGAAACGCCTGGGCGATTTTGTGAAGTTTGGCTTCGAAAATACTTACAAAAAAATTTAGGGTTTAAGTTTTGACTTGGAAACATTTTTGCTTAAAAATCCTTGTCAATAGTGAGACTTTCAAATACTTAAAAATTTATTTACTTTGCAATTTGGTACTTAGGCTATTTGTTATATCAAAACCAAACATAGGTTTTACATGAAAGAAGTTAGGGAATTCTTTAAAGCTAAGTGCAAGGAGAATGCTTGACGATTTTGGGCAAAGATCTTCATTTCGAGCTTAGGAGTAAGGTTAGTACATCTCCAACTCACTTTATTTAATGAACATCATAAGTATGATGCTTTGTATGCTTGTTTAAGTGTTTTGGTGTTTTTAGAGTAAAAACCTTGTTTGGATGACCCCGAGTGGGTATTTGTTGGTATGAATGTGTAAAAATGGTATTAAACAACTCTAAATGAATCTCATAACATGTAGGATTAATTGAGGGTCTTGTGAAAATGAAAAGGAGCGGACTTAAGTTGAAGCTCAAGCCTTAGGATGTAGTTTCTAGGTTTCATTACTGGTACTCAGGGAATCGGTACCGATACCCATTGCTTTTTGACGATCTAGGAAGAACTCGTGAGTAGGGTAAGGGTACCGGCTTCAACTCTTACAGGTACGTTATTCAACCATTATCGATATAGATTGATCTGTACCAGTACTCGAGGTTTTAAGATTCATTTTCCGCACATCTAAGCTCATTTTAGTACCAGTACTCAGATGAGTACCAATATTGGGTGTCTGTACCGGTACTCGATGTGTTAGTACCGATATCGAGTAAAATTATTTTTGAACATTGAGAGCAAAGTTTGTACCAATACCCAGATGGGTATCAGTACACCCTTGGTCGTACCTTTACCCACTGTATAAATGGCTTATGAGATTGACTATGTTTGAGTAATTTCACGTAGTACTTGGAATACAATTATTGTCTTAATAAGGAATGACTAAATACCCCTTCATAACGAGTTACAATTGGGAAACTGTAAATAATAGTGTGTTGATTATTAGCTACAATAGGGAGAGCCTTGGTACGTTGTGGCACGTCGAATAGCTGTAAAACCCAAGACCGATACGAATGTTTTGACCCAATTTGAGGTGTCGCATTTGGGTCACAAGAGCAACCCACAAATAAAAATACAAATAATTTAAAGTTTTGAGTAAACCAATACAATTTAAAATTCAAATTTCAAAAACAAAATACAGAACGCATACTCAATTACTGACAATGTACAGTGACATATAAAGTACCATACTATATAAGAATGTTGTTGAAACCCCAATCTAACATCAATGTCCCGAACAAGCTCAAACCTATTGACCCCACGAGAAAAAAAAGTTAATGAGCTTGAGAGCCCAATAATACAAAACTACCAAAATAAATTAATATAAAGCAGGTCAGTAAGAAAGGCAAAAAATAAATCAAGCATAATAATGTGCAGAATAATTAAATCATCCATACCAAAAACCATACCTCAAATTCGTAATCCAAAACATACTTGAACCACAAGTTAAATCGCAAAATGCCTTAATCGCAGGATAGTCGTAGAATAACACACTCTTATCCTCAATCTAGAACTTACACAACGCTAAATTCTCATGAGCGATTATCGGTATACCGGAATATATATATATATATATATATATATATATATATATATATATATATATATATATATAGTTATTGTTGCACGGGCATCGGATCATAATCGTATGCGTACGTACGTCATACATCAAATACATAAATACCAAAGTACAAAACTTTTTTTCTACTCAGCAAAAATATGATTTTTTTAAAGAAGAAATCATACTAGCCCTCAAAATTATAAGTCTCATTAAAAATTTTCGTACACCTAAATAGAGAGAAAGAGTACTTATGGTAATGAGCCAAATAAAATAAAAGAACATCACCAATTAAGCAATGGAGACAACAACCAAACAAATGCAACCCCACGAAAACACTAAGTACGACTCTCCCACACCACTAGAACGCAACCCAAACAAATACCACAATGCATGTTGTAAAAATGTGTTAATATTTCAAGGGTAAACTACACAGATGACCACTAAACTATGAGTTTGGTGTCAAACTGATCACTATATTATTTTTTGCCGCAAATGCACCACACAACTATTTAAATGGTTCAATTTTAGCCACACGCGTTAACTGTTAAAAAAATTGGTATAATTACACATTTGGTCCTCTATATTTATACAATATATCAATTTAGTCATAATTTTAATCTAATAAAATAAATTAATTATTGGATAAGATGGTGACACGTGTCACCTGTTTGGAGTAGGAAAAATGAAAATCGAGAAATTGCCCTAGGTAGGAATCAAACCTAGGACCTTGAGGTGTAGCACATGTGAGTTTGCCACTGAGCCAAGCATATAATTAAAAAATGCAATACTAATAGTAATATATGTGTTATACATATGGAGAAAGAAAAAACAAACAGAATGCTATCAAACTTGATTTTTTTCCGGGCAGAGCTGAACCAAGTCCCTGGACGCCCTAGTCTTGGTCCAAGAAACTTCTTTTCCGGGCCAAAACTCAGAGTTGATTGATCAAATAATACAAAATACCTCCAGCTCTGGAGTTGAAAATCGACGCCATTACCGTCGTGCATTTGACGGACGATACTGAATATCCTGTTTGTAAGAGTTGCCTTGTAAACATATATACCACAATGACTGCGTTGTTCCCTGGTAAAGGATTCACAATTCTTGCCCTGTTTTTTGCCAATGGACAATATTGGAGGTTATGCTTTTCAAAATTATTTTAGTAATAAATGCTATTGTATTTTGTTCGACTCTATTACAATTTATACCCCCCACCCTAATGTTTCATCCTGGTTCTGTTACTACATGTGATCAAGAGCACACACATACACAAATGTAGTTTTTCTCTGCTCTTGGACTTTTAATTCTTTTTTGGGTTATGGAACGGGATAGCTTTACCCATTACTCTAGTAGGAAAATTCAATTCTTGTTCATGATCGTTGTTATCTGTATAAAAAAATTTGCCCCAGGAATTAGTTTTGGATATGATGAATGAAGGTAGAATTCTTCCATAATGTGCAACTGGTTGCAGGTTCCAAAATACTTCAGCAGGTGGAATGTATAGGCAAGGTTCTGGGGGATATGGCGACAGATATGATAATGATCACTATGGAAGCAGGGAAGATAATCAGAATGGTTATGTAAGAAGCAGAGAATATGGCTGTAGAGATGACGACCGGTACAGAAGATATGGGGATTCAAACGGTCGTGATGGAGATCGTTATGGAAGAGATTATGAAGATCGCTACAGCAGAGATGGTTACAAGGATAATGACTACAGCGGTGGAAGTGTTGATGGTGACCAATATGGAATAAGAAGTAGGGGCTCTGATACAGACCGGGCTTTTGATGATGATGGTTCTTCATCTCGGTATGCTTTTATTTACTTTCGAGACCTTTATATTTGCTATGTTTGCTTCCTTTAAAAACCATGTTAATATTGTTGATCTTGTTGAAGTATTTTTTGGATACAGTGGAAGGTGTGAGTATTAATATGTTATTTCTCCATATCTATAACACATATATTATTATTAGTATTGCATATCATAATTATATGCTTGGTTCAGTGGCAAACTTGTGCGCTACATTCACAAGGTCCTAGGTTCAATTCCTACCAAGGGCAATTCCTTGGTTTTCATTTTTCCAACTCCAATCAGGGTGACACGTGTCACCACCTGATTGGAGGAAGAAATTAATTAATTTAGTTAAATAAAAATAATTAAAATCCCCCAATAAGGTGGTGACACGTGTCACCATCTTATCGAATAATTAATTTATTTTATTAAATTAAAATTATGACTAAATTGATATATTGTATAAATATAGAGGATCAAATGTATAATTATACCAATTTTTTTAACAGTTCCGTTAACTTTTTCGTTTTTTTTAACGGCGTGTGGCTAAAATGGAACCATTTAAATAGTTGTGTGGTGCATTTGCGGCAAAAAATAATATAGTGGTCAGTTTGACACCAAACCTATAGTTCAGTGGTCATTTGTGTAGTTTACCTATATTTCAAAAAAATATAATTTATCCACATGATTTGTGAAAATCCCTTGACTTGTTTTTAATACAAATTATTGTTATTGAGCCTATAAAACAAAATTAATATATGATCTTTCCTGCATAAGATTTAGAACTAAAAATTTAAATATTAACAATTTTGAGAGCCCAACTTATTTTTGATTTGTTTTTATTTTATTTTCATTTAGTCACATTAAATCCCTAAATTCACTTTGGACCATGTATTTATTTTTCTATTTTTGGGTTTGCTCGATACTATAAATACCATGTAAAGCTTAACCTTTTAAATCATCCCAAAGTAGAATCTACTTTCTTTTATTCTCTCTCATTTTAAACATGTTTTGAAGCTAAATATTTTTTTTTGCTTTTTCTATTTCTTGCTTTGGCAGAAGTTCTTGTTGAATCTTGGAGGGTACGCTTCACCGTGAAATATCCTTAAGGACGGTGTCTAGTGTACGCCTCAAGCAAGTCTCATTTTTAACATTTTTCAGTTTAACCAATTTTCCTACAATCTTATGGATAATTGGATATTACCCGATGCCTCTTTAAACCGAAAAATCCTATGATCTCTTAACAAAATTTTTCGTTGGTGTTATTATTGTTGTTACATTATCCGTGCAATACTATGGTGCGTCCCTTTACTGTATGTTGATCTATAGTTCAAACTCAATGCTTCTAAAATGAGTATGTATTATCTACGAATTTTTGGTAAATGCTTTTAAATAATGATTTTAATTTATTTATGCTATGATATTGGATTATTACAAAAACATATTTATATATGGTTGCATAGTGGACCTTATAATTAGACTAGTATGTTTTAACTTAGATTATTTATGAATATAAATTGATCCTTCATGTTTTTAGTATATTGGGCCTTGCAATTGTTTAATAAAATGAATATCTACAACATTAAAGTATAGATTAAGTTGAATCAAATCTTATGCCTAATATTTAGGCTTACAAAATTTTGTGAGTTGAGCTTTAAGTATGATTAGAGTTGGTTACAAACTCAAAATAGTATTTTTAAAAAAAAGAAGGAAAAAGAAAATTATTTTATACGTGGGAGACTCCATAATTGATTATTGAGATAATGTGAAAGTGCATGTGTAGGATTGGTCTTATCAAAGACTTGGTATTTGTGTAGGATTGGTCCTATCAAAGACTTGCTATTTAAGAGTGTCTTGTACACTACCTCTTTTTCTTAGGAACCTACTTGGTGCATTATTCATTGACTATAACTATAATTTTTTTATCTTCAATTATGATGACGTATTGGGCCACCGCATAACATAGTACAAAAATTTTAATGAGAAATAATTACCTTGTTAAACCAAATATTAATTTGGGTGAAACATATGTTGTTAATCATGTTAAATTAAATAGTAATTTGGTTGAAACAGATGGAACAATAAAAAAAATCCTAGCCAAATTTTAATTTGGTCGAAGCGAATGAGAATTTTTGTGATTATTTTTTAAATTCGGTATTTTTTACTAATCTAAAAGAGTGTATGATAGACAATAGTGCTACTAGGCACATTTTTGGACATCTAAATGTCTTTATGTCCTGCTCTGGACCACATATTATTTTTCTATTTTTCGGTTTGCTCGGTACTATAAATACCATGCAAAGCTTAACCTTTTAAATCATCCCAAAGTATAATCTACTTGCTTTCTTTTATTTTCTCTCATTTTAAAAATGTTTTGAAGTTGAGTATTTATTATTTCTTTGCTCTTTCTGTTTTCAATTTTGGTAGAAGTGTTTGTTGAATCTTGAAGGGCATATTTTACCGTAAAATATTCTTAAGGACAATATCTAGTGCACGTCTCAATTAAGTCTTATTTTCAATTTTTTTCGGTTTAACCAAATATTTTTCCTATAATGCACTAGGAGCAACTAAGCCGAATATGGAGAGCAAAAGCCGCGACACACCAGCACTATAATATCCCCAAAACTACTTATACTAATATTGTTAAACTCTTACCGAAATCAAATACTTATTAGGGGTGAAGGAAATCTCAATCTTTTGTCTATTGCACTGATAGTAACTATGGTTTACAATTTCATCTTCGGTCATTTATTGATATCTATATGAGAATTTTAGTGGACTAATAGAATCCAGTGTTCTTACAATATTTATCAAATAATCCCTAATGGATTTGAAAGGTTGTGGATAAATCCAGGGTTCCTAGTTGATAAAAAATCACTAAATTTAAGCATTTCAAAGTTGTTCAACAACCTGGTTTCAAAAAAAAAAAACTAAACCAATTTCGAAACCAAATCCAATATTGGGGTGCTTATCGAGCGGATCGATCGTGAGTTGAATAGTGCTCGATTTGTGCTCATTAAAAAATCTCGTTGCTCGACTCAACTCGTTGTTCATTAACCTCGATAAATTTTTGCTCAACTCGTGCTCGTTAAAAATCTCATTGCTCGTTAAGCACGCCAAATTTTTTACCTTATTTTTTAAAATATATGTAAAATTTAGTGATACTATTGGAGCTTAATATAAACATACGAATTCAGAAAAAACTGTGAGGACTGAGGAGATAAATAAACGAACATGTCATGATTGGGTTGGAGATGGAGTCGATATTAGAGTGTGAGATTTTTTTTTTAGTTTTTCAACAATCTTCGATGAACAACAAAAGAGTTCAAGATTTTAACTTTCAATCATATTTTTTATATGGGAATTGAAGACTTTTCTTATTTTCTACTTTTATACATAAAGTAATATTAATTATTGTATTTTAATTTCTTATTAATACAAATTAACTTTTTAATTCTCGAGAAATACAAAAGGTTTGGAAATTTGAAACTAAATATTTTATTGGTAAATTACCTAGCAAGTCATTGAATGTTTCTCGAGTTTTCAACTAGTATTTAAATTCTTGGAACAATTTTTTAAGGTAGTCACAAAAAAATCATTAAAAATTATAAAAAATAACGTGGTGCTCGCAGACTTATTGAGTCGAGTTGGGCCTTGCTCGACTCAGCTTGCTAAGATTTCGAATCGAACTCAAATTCAAGTCGACTCAACTCAAGTTGACTATTGACCAAGTTTTGACCGTGTTGAACTTGAATTGTTTACAAGCTGCTCAACTCAATTGGCACCTCTAATCTAATATGTAAAATTCACTTGGGAGTTTTGAAACTCACTATGTGGTTTCGAAACTCCTTGCCTGCTTTCACCATTTCAAGCTCGGAAATGGTTCTAAATATCCTTAAATTCAATTACAATAATTCCTATCCTATCACAAACATCAAAATGGACAAATATGAAATATGGACCTAAAGCAATCATTTCATACATTAATGACATTTCTACCTTGGAAGAATTTAACTAATCAAGCACAATATCAATACATCATGTTCATCACTTATCTTTTTTTTTTTATCAATATGTTCATCACTTATCAAGCATATCAACATTCTTTAAACACATTCAAATTGGTAGTAGTTTCTTACCTTGCTCCAAAATATTCAATATAAACTTCCTTCAAGCTTCATCCAAGACTCTTTAAATTGCTAGCTTTTGAAGGGTTCATCAAGATTTAAATACCCATAATACCAAAATACAATGTGTTATATTTTGTCACCATCAATACCTTTTAAAATATAAAAAATAAATAACTATGAATACACAAAAATTAACCCAAACTCTCACTTTCCAATCTTATTTACTGCTTTGAAAAATTACAAGGAAAACAAATAAAATTTTCCACTCTCCCGTGGCTAACATATTTGATTTGAATAAAAAATGTATATACAAATATGTTCTGAAATACGGAAATTTGGGTTATTACAGTTAGCATTTGTTTGGTTGAGTTTTTTTTTTTGTTGGGACCTAAATATTCAGTAAGCGTGTTGCAACACCATGGTAAATAATGTCAAATATATGTTTTTGATGTTGTGTGACCCCGACCCTTATTCGAATATACTCGAATGATAATTTTAAATATAGAGTGTACGTTCATGATGCTGCTTGCCTCACTTAAGGTTTGCAATTGATTGTGTTGCACGAGGCTAACTATGATATTATATATATTGCCTTGTTGATAAAGAATGTCTTTAGGCGACTAATTGTAGCATTACATGTTGATGTTTTTGTCATCTTACTCATGCCGGCTACATGTTTATATTTATGATTTGCATGAAGTGTAGTTGAACATAAGTCTACCACTGAACTTTGTAAGTTCAGTGTTCAGAACCGTTGTTTCAGTTCGCCGGTTAGTAGGTTGGCAACGTTACTTGGAGGAGCTCTATCAGCAGGGACAAAGTTAGGATTAAATATTGGGAGGGGCAAAGGTCTATTAAACCTTTAAATCTAAAAATTGGAAGGGACAAAAGCTTTATTTTATTAGTATTTAAATGAAGAGGACCTCAAATACAATTATACCAAAAAATTGAGAAAAGTGCTCCTCCAATGCTAAATATGGCTCTGTCCTTATCCATCAGAGTAGGATTTCAACGCATCATCTCATTTCATAGTACAATACTTAAAATTTTGGGCTATGTATTAGTATGACCCTATTATTATGTCCGTAATTTATATTTTGGGATTGTAAATTTTGAGTCGAATATTGGTATTTTAAATTGCTAAAGCTCTTAATCGTAAACATTTTAATGACTTATATACGATTTCATTTTTGGACTTTATGACACTATGAAAACTTTTCTTTTCGGGCTAAATTAGGTTAAAATTTTGTGGGTGTAGTTTGGGCTTGAGGCCCAAATGAATATAGGGTGTTACAAAATGAACATGTTCGCGAACACTAAATAAACTGAGACCGAATACACTAAATAATAAAATGAACTGATTTGAAACATTATATTAAAATTTTAAACAAACATAAACAACTTAAAAAATAAACATACGAACACGAACACAAGATTGTTCAAGTTTTAGCCCAATTCATACACCCTAAACTGAGAAGAATTCGTTTGCCCCAGGATTTTGTTCTTAAATTGACAAGACACACTTTTGTAATTAATCTTTTAAAGGTGCTAATTTTCTAAATAGTTTTAGGAAGGGCATTATTCTAATTAAAAAACTAGTGAAACCCACAACAAAACTAGGGATGGTCATTTGACCCACACTCAACTGTAGAGGTGAGTAAAATTCGACTCGAAAAATTTAAAATTTTTAACTTGACACATCTTGACTCGACTCGAAAATTTTTTTAATAAAGTTTCAGTTGTAAAATGAAAATGCAAATAACTCGAAGTCTTTAATAATTAGTGGATTGATTTTTAAGTTCGAGTGATGTCCCTCAACTTTTCCTGATATATATATGTATATATATGTCACACATGAAAAACTATGAAGAAATATATATGCATATCTCATATGATTAGAGATCGTTTAAATTGAAATCAATTTGTATTATAATATAATAAATAATTACAATTAAATTTGTATAGGAACTCGAATAATTCGAAATTTTTTGATTCGGCTCGATCGAAAGCTCACCCCTACCCAACAGGTTTTGACCCGACCCAATCATATAGGGTCGAGTTTTTTAAAGAAAGTTTCGACTTCAGGTCGGGTTCATTTTGAGTTTTTTAGGATAGTGTCGAGTCGGGTTTGAGTTTAAGGTAAAAATATCTGACCCGACCCGACCGAAAATAGTAGTTTAATTTTATTATAAATATTTAGGTATAATTGCTATAATCTCTCTCTTTATATATATATTTTTCAATCATCTCCTTATTTTGTCGAATAAAAATAGAATAATTATTATAATGTCCGTATTCTATTTCTATTTTTTTCAATTAACTCCATATTTTGTCGAATAAGAATAGAAATGATAATTTTTTATTTATGTCGGGCCGGATCAAGTTCGAGTTCGGTTTTACTCTAAAATTCGGATCAAATCCAGGTCAAGTTAAATGGAGGTGCTATATTTTCGAGTTGGATACGAATCGACAAAAAAACCGGACCAATGGCCATCTACACAAAACTGGTTGAAGGACAGCATGGAGATTTCGCGTGGTCAGGGAACATAGAAAGGAGAAATCGACTAAAGTACGGCGAGTTACAGAATTACTCCGTGAACCTTTCCCCTCTTACAGTCCACCCAAAATACAATTAACAAACCCTAAATTCAAACACCTGATCTTTACGATTTCGTATATAAAGAACAAAAGAAACACGAGCAAATTAGACTTTTAGTCTCCCAGTCGTGCCCTAATTCAAGTTCAAATTCCCCTAGCTTCCATTCAGTGGATGAGGCTTGGGTTTCATTGCAATTTGGTTTGTTCTTTCAGTGGTAATTCAAATTTTAAATTTATTAGCTTTTTCGTTTGTTAATCGATTTTGCAAATTAGTCAACAGCTTGCCTTCAGATTTATCAATTGTTTTTTAAAATTTGTTTCAATTTTTTTCTGCTGGGTACATGTTAACCTCTTTCTCTTTAATGTTATATGCTTGTTTACTGAGAAAATTCAGAAAAAAAGAGAGATGATATTGGGACATTTATCTTTTTAGTTGTCTTTAACATTTTAATTGTTTGTAATGCGAATGGAGGAAGTTTGTGATGGGGGCTTAAACAATCAGTATGTATATCCCAAGGGTTTTTTCCTTTTTCTTTTTTGAATACGAAGCTGCACTTTATTTCGTGTTAATATTCCTTATAATCTTTTGCTGAAATTAGTATAGGGTTAGATAAATTGCATTGTGAGGGAAAGGTGCATGCTGCCATATTGTGGTTGAATTATGCATTCTATTTGTAGAATGGTTTGAGGGGATTTCAGAAGCTTGTTGCTGGATATAGAGTAATGGGCAGCAGCGAGATGGATAAAGCTGTAAAAGAAAAGGAGCCAAAGACACCGCCTGCTACACAGGTATTCTTTTATTGTTGTTTGAAAATTTTGGTTTATGTTGCTCCGATTGTTCTTTTTCACAAGATTGTTTGTTTTAATGATCTTCTTGTTTCTCAGGAGGCGTCTTCGACATCTAACTCGGGTGTGGTAAATGCGGACTGGTCTGGGTTTCAGGTTTGTTAGATAAATATCTGTAGTTCCAATGCTTTATATTCAAGTTTCATATGTTATTCAGATCATTACATGTGGATTGTTGTTTGCTAACAGGCATATTCTCCCATTCCTCCACATGGTTTCTTGGCATCAAGTCCCCAAGCTCCCCCATATATGTGGGGTGTTCAGGTACTTATGGTTTTGCATTGGTATCTTAGGATGGTGCATTTTTAGGATTGTTAAATTAGTTCTTTTACGTGTTAGAGCTTGAAGATTTGGTGGCATGATTAACTATCAAGATTTAATGATTTCATTTGATGGTTGGTAAAGCTTTCATGTAATTCTTTCTTTGTTGCAGCATATTATGCCTCCCTATGGTACCCCACCACATCCTTATGTTGCAATGTATCCTCATGGTGGAATATATGCACATCCATCCCTTCCTCCAGTATGTTCTTTTGAACTATTATTAGGTTTCATTTCTTATGTACAATATCTCAAGACTTGGAGCTTTCATTTTGACATGGTCTAATCTTCGACAGGGATCTTATCCTTTTAGTCCTTTTGCTATGCCTTCTCCAAATGGTATTGCTGAGGCTTCTGTAAGCAGTTTATCTTACTTTGTCTTATGATTTGTTTTTTGGAAAGGTGTTCCTTTATGTCTATGCCTTCCAAAGGATTGACTCTAGATATTTTTAGGGAAATACTCCTGGAAGCACGGAAATGGATGGTAAGCCTCCTGAAGTGAAGGAAAAGTTGCCTATTAAAAGATCAAAAGAGAGTTTAGGCAGTTTGAACATGGTTACCGGAAAGAACAGTAATCTTGGTAAAACATCAGGGGCTTCTGCTAACGGAGTTTCTAAAAGGTATGGAAAAAAAGAAATGATCTTGCAGTTGTTGTGTAGTTTTTGGTTGTTAGTTACAAGGACTATTTCTCATGTCTATTTCTGGGGGAGGGGGGTATTCTTGAGTCTTGACCTTATGTAGTCTCATGGTGAAATTTTAATAGAATTGAGTAATACAGAACAGAGCTCACCAAACACAGCACTTGCATTTGGGTTTCATTTGAGAAGTCAATGAAGGCCTTTATTGAAGAAGCTTAAGGAGTAAATCTCTTGTGCTTCTCTCTTTATTTCTGGTATAGTAAGTGTTAGAAAGCTTTGCGAAGTGCTTGTAAAAGTCATTCATACAAGGTTTGAATTAGCTAGTTGTTTTCCGGCTTAAAGTTTAAGATGATTTTAGCCGACAGATGTTTTTTGTCCTTTCTTTGAGCCTCTTAGTTGGTGCTCTGAAGTCAGTATCTGGATTTTTTAATGCATTAGTTCATCCGAGCTTAAATTATTTGCTTGTACGTGCTACCAAAACTATTGCCCTAGGTGATTTAGCTGATGGTGGAATAATTATCATGCATGTGTAGTGCTGACAGTGAAAGTGAAGGTACAAGTGAAGGCAGTGATGCAAACTCCCAGAATGTGAGTGCAAGGCCTCTTCCTTTTATTTGCTTATTATTTTGAATAGGCCATCTCCTTTTATTAGTTTATCATTTTAAACATGCTTTGCTTATGTATTTTTCCTGTCTTGGAGGTTGTGATTAACCTGCCAAAGTGATAGGATTCCAGGACAAGACTTTGCAATTTCATGAATTTCTGCCCCTTCTCATCTATTAGTTTATTGTACAGTCTGGATATGAATACTTAGGGTTTTGAAGTGGCTGCAAAGTGCAAACACTAATGCTACGATTTATTAGCCTTGGCTAGAATCACTCTTTTGTTCTATTAAATACATCGAGTTAACTGTGTTGATTGCCTGGGAAAGGGAATAATCCCAAAATAAGTTGTTTTGGATGGAACTGCTTCCAGGGTTCTTTCTCTGAAGTCGCAATACTCTTGTAGCTTCTCAATCATTTTGTTCATAGCTACTAGGAGTTATCCTGCCAACTGATCATATTAATTTTCTTTTATCTAATACATGGGAAACAAAGTTTAATGGGCCTTCTGTACCCAATTATCAGCTCTATTACAACTACCCATGTGTTGCAGCCAGCTTCTCTTGGAACTCTTCCAATGATGAGAAAACTTTAAACATTTCATATTTATTCAAATTCAGGCATTTACCTATATCACCTTGTTATTTTTTCCAGACCAATATGCAATAAAATGTTATTTTCTTCATTTTTAGGAACTGCAATTGAAGTCTGGAGGTGGAAAAGATTCTGGAGGTGATAATGTCATGACATTTTTGCATTGTATTATTGCCATTTGTGTATGTGTTCTAAGAATGTCTTCAATGGTTCTTATATAGGTGAAGCATCTCAGAATGGAGGTCCTACTTCAGCCCATTCAATAGCGAATACAGCAATGGCCATTGTACCTATATCAACTACTGGGGCAACCACAGCTGTTCCTGGTCCAACAACTAACTTACATATTGGGATGGACTACTGGGGCACACCAGCTTCATCTAATGTTCCTGCAATGCATACAAAGATTTCTTCGACCCCAGTTGCAGGAGGAATTGTAACCCCTGCATCGCGGGACAGCGTTCAGTCTCAGCTTTGGTTACAGGTTCTCTCTGAACATAGTGAAATTCAAGATCTCCTTAGAGTTGATTTATATGCTTTTGGCTGTAGTGCTATGCTTTTGTCCATGAAACGTTAAATTTAAACTAAATTTGCTGGATTTTAAATACAAGGTTTTTCTCCTACAATGAACTGCCACATCCTTCCCTTGTTTATGTGCTTCTAAGAAAGTGTTTCTCCATTGCTTTTTCTTTTGGTGTTGTGTGTAACTGGCACTACGTCTGGTTTTATGGATTTAGGATGAAAGGGAGCTTAAACGACAGAGAAGGAAGCAATCAAACAGAGAGTCCGCTCGGCGATCAAGGTTGCGTAAGCAGGTACTGAAGTACCCTTAAGAAATTGTAGATCCTATTATCTGCCATTAAAGGCCCACAAATGAGTTATTTATCTAAATGCTTACTATTGAATCAGGCGGAATGTGATGAGCTGGCTCAACGTGCTGAAGTCTTAAAGGAAGAGAATGCCCACCTTAGATCAGAAGTTAATCGTCTCCAGAGCGAGTATGAGCAGCTTAATGCAGAGAATACCTCTCTCAAGGTCATATTTTGTTCTTGCTTTGTTTTGCAAAATATTAGAACTTGTTTCTACTCTTCAAACCGTAGTCTGCCTTGTCCAAACCTAGTGCCTAGCTTTGCTTCCTAATATGAGTCAGCATAAATGCAGGAGAGGCTAGGGGAAGTTCCTGGGCACGACGATCTGAAGTCTGGTAGGAATGACCAACATAGAAATAATGATGAACAAACAGAGACTGTGCAGGGTAGTCACTAGGTTTCATACACCCTGTTTCATGTCTCCTCCAGGAGCATAACCTAACCAAATTATCTACAGAAAGTTTGTAGTCTGTATGCATGTTTAAACAGAGACTGATTGGCTTGTCTTTACAATCAAAGCCTTAGGATGTTATGTGATACCTTTCTCTATTGAAAGAGGGGTACAGTTCAACTTTTCAAGCTTGTTTATGTTAAAATATGATTGACGAATGTGCAACTGTGGGAAGCAATGATGCTTTTACCACATGTATTCCCTCCTGGCTCCTATTACCATTGACTAATTTATGGCCCTCTTATTTCTGAGCAATGCCAAGCATGCACGAGCACTTTTGGTGATGATACAACGTCGGAACAAATTATGAAATCATAAGTTGTTTTTTACAGTGAAAGTAATACTAAACAGATTATAAATTATGATTTGATAAACCAAAATATAAGAAAATACTGCTTTTAGCTTTTAAATTTTGAATTTCACATTTCTTCATCTCCCTATCTAAATAAAAATTTCTCAATCTAGGCCATATGGACAACTTTGTTCGGCTAAAATGGTTTAGTCTTGCAGCAAATGACAGGAAAGCGTACAAACTTTGAGAAACAAAAGATAGTGTAAACATAGTGGTAAATCAATGAATTTTGACACCTTATTTGTCATAAGCAGCTATATTTTGGGGGCTGAATAGTCGAACCAACAAAGCTGACAGACACAGCTCCACAGGCAGCCCACCGAAGACTTCTCGGAACAGTAATTCTAGGGCATTACGAATAAGATACAAACGACGAAACCAAGTTTCTATTTTGCAAAAACTGACTTCGACCGACTTCAACCGACTGCCTTTTTTGCAGTCGGGTCGGTTCTAAGACCGTTATCACCCTGTTTTTGTCAAATACCCATTTAAATCACATTCCCTTTTAACCTAAAACCTCATTCAAGCAGTGTAAAAATACATGTTCAAATAGGCAGCAACAAAAACAACTATAATTTTCACATTCTTCGAACAAAATCCTAACACTGGAAATGCTTTACAAAGTAACACATGTAAATTAAGAACACGTAACATTCTCATATATAATGGAAAATCAAACAATCAACTAACATTTTTGTTCTAAGAATAACCTAATAATCGAAATGTTTTACATTTTCAATATTAAAATCTAAATCTGAAAAATATGCAATGAACGGACCTGAATCACAATGAAAGGGCAACACAGCTTAAAACACGAAAGTAAGCAAAAGCGTGAAACGACGGCAAGACCGAGTGAGGGCTGAAAATGCGAGTGAAACGGTTTAGATAGAGAAAAGGTGGCTGTCGGCTGTCTGAGAATCAAACAAGGAACAGACGGCGTAATGGCGCCGGGAACAGCCACGGGTAGATGAATCGAGAAGGTGGGTTTGGTGGTCGACTGGGTCAGCGTCCGGGTGTGTGAGCCAGGGCCTTTTCTTTTTCCCTTTTTTTCTCTTATTTTTAGGAAATTAGGGTTTAGGTTTAGATTAAAAGAGAAATTACGTTATGAACTTAACTTATCACATCAATTATAGTTTCATCTAATGAAAATTATATAATTTATTATTATTTTCTACATCATTAACTTAATAATACGGTAACTTTCAGGAAAATTAATTTTAAGAGTCATGTAAAAAAAATAGTGAAGATTCACTTATTAAAAAAAATAGTAAAATAGGTAATTTTTATTGCTTGAGAATATAGTTGATGCGTTGAGCCAAACTCACATATAATTTTTCAAAATTTAGATATTTACCGTTTAGGTTTTTTGAATTTTTATGTTTAAACATTATTAATTATTAATTTTATAGGTGTTTAATTTTTAGGGGTCGTCACTAAATTATTAGGGCGTTTTTAATATAGTCATTAAACTTTTAAAACTTTTATTATAATTATTGAACTTTTAATTCATTTCATTACGATCACTCGACCGTTAAAGAACGTTAAGGGATAATGTTGGAATTATAAAATTTTGAATAATAACACATTTAATCCTCTATATTTATAAAATCATTCAATTTAGTCTATTTTAAATAAAAACCCATAATCTCCCCGTACTTCTCTGAAATTTCATCACATTTATCTCATAAAAGAATACTCTCAATATTTCCTTTTCCAGTTAGGTCACCAACAAGTTTGCTGCTCTTTTCATTCTCGTCATCACCTCTTGACATTCTTGTAACTATCTCGCAGCTAAGCCAACACCTCTTAAGGACAACTTTTTCCTGAAATTCTAATGCACAAAGTAATTGATCTTCTAATAAAAAGTGAAAAACTCATATATTGCAACAACATAAGCACATACCATCTCTTTTGGAGCCAGAACCATTCTTTGAGTCATTGAATGAAGGGCTTTTACTTCAGATTCAGCTCCATTAAGTTGAATTACAATGGCTGCAACCTCATCTTTAGCATTCTAATTCGGCTTTGTCTAACCTATGACCTACTGGATAAGTTAAGCTGTATGCAATAACATTAATTAAGTAGAAGATTCTGTTGTTGCATTTAATACGAAACATTTAATAAGAATCTCATTTAAGAGGATTTTATTATTATTTAACACTAAACCCTAAACCCTAAAACCATAAACCATAAACCATAAACCCAAAACACTAAACCATAAACCCTAGGCCCTAAACCATAAACAAAAACCATAAATCATAAACCCTAAATCTTAAACACTTAAACAACGTGAGAATTAATATTATTAAATGAGTTAAATAATCAAAGAATCCTCTTAAAGGAGATTCTTATTATATGTTTCTTATTAAATGCAACAATAGAATCTTCTAATTAATTAATGTTATTAAATAGACAAAGCTTCTAATTCAAGCAAAATTAATGCATAAAATAAAGCATTAGGGAATGAACGGTAAGTTTGCTGTACGGCATGTTAAAATAAGGCTAATATACGACGCAATCGTTTCTTTTCTTTACCCGGTTACCAACCTGAAATGTTTTATATATATATATATATATATATATATATATATATATATATATATATATATATATTAATAACAATCTCAATTGCAACCTAAATTGTTATGATTTTGGGTAATATTTTAGGTTTAGGTTTCTAACTAAAATGTTATATGTATTGGCAACATTTTAGGTTGAAACCTAAATTGGTAACATTTTAGGTCACAACTTAAATTGTTATAATTTTGTATAATATTTTAGGTTGAAACTTAAATTTTTACTAAATGTTATGATTTTGGGTAAGTTGAAACCTAAATTGGTAACATTTTAGGTTGCAACTTAAATTTTATAATTTTGTATAACATTTTAGGTTGAAACTTAAAATTTTACTCACTTCAACCTAAATTGTTATATGATATTTGACCGTCCAAGAATGAAAATATTTCACGACAAGTATCGAAATCTTGCTCTAAGTTTTACTGAAATTCAAGAATTCTAGCTTAAAAGCAATATTACAATTTTCACCAATTACCAAGTTATGGGTTTGAATTGTTAAAATCAAGTTTATATCACTCATATACTCTAAGAAATCTTCATTACCAAATACAAAATCTTAGCTTTAAGTCGGAATTAACAAAATCACCATTAAAGAGTTAAAAACGTGAAGATAAGCTATTTCTTTCCTCAATTGTCTAATTTCGGGTTTAATTTGTTAAAATCGAGTTTAGATTACTCATATACTCTAAGAAATCTACATTACCCAATAGAAAATCTTAGCTTTAGTTCGGAATTAACAAAATCACCATTAAAAAGTTAAAGAACTTGAAAAATAAGTTATTTCTTTAAATATATATTTCTGGGTTTAATTTGTTAAAATCAAGTTTAGATTACTCATATACTCTAAGAAATCTTCATTGTCCAATAAAAAATTTTATCTTTAATTTGGAATTAACAAAATTCACCATTAAAGAGTTAAAGAACTTGAAACTCGGCTAGACTCACAACAAGTATTGAAACTTAGCCGAAAGTCTTGAAACTTACAAAAATTGTATCATTCCAACCTAAAGTGTTATCCATTGTAGTTAACATTTTAGGTTTTAACTTAAAATGTTATATCTTTTGGTAACATTTTAGGTTGCAACTAGAAATGTTATCTAAGTTTCTAAATTTTAGATTGCAACCTAAAATGTTATATATAATGGTACCATAAATGTTACATATTATGGTAAGTTTTCATACTTGTTAATAAGTTTCGAAACTTACCATGTCAACTTAAAATGTATTATCTTTTGGTAACATTTAGGTTGGTGGGTACATATTATAGTAAGTTTTGATATTTGTTAGTAAGTTTCTAAACCTACCATGTCAACTTAACATTTAGGTTGGTGGATAACATTTTAAGTGCTGTGTTTTTTAAACTTTAGGTTGCGACCGAAAATGTTACATATTATGGTAAGTTTCCATACTTGTTAGTAAGTTTCTGAACTTATCATGTCAACTTAAAATCTTATATCTTTCGGTAACATTTAGGTTGGTGGGTAACATTTTAAGTGCCGTGTTTTTTAACTTACCGGCTAAGCACACTTCTGGTTACACACTTTTTTCTTGATCTAATGGTATTTTTAAAGTTTTGATACTTACCACAACCGAAAATGTTATTAAAAAGTATAACCTTTTCAGTTTCATGTTTTACATTTTCAATTGGTGCCGCATCGTATCCTGCCGTATGTTAGACAAACCCGAGAATGCAACATGGCAACATCAAAAGTTATTATTTCATTTAGGAGATTAAAAAGATTATAATATAGGAAGACCACTTGCTGTTGCTGATATTTACCTCAACTTTAGATCTAAGAGGCAAAATCTCCATGTCTACAACATCCTTAGTTTGCTTTGCATTCTTAAGAGCAGCCTCTGAAGTAAAGACAAGGAAATGAATTGTGTTGAAAATTGGCTTAAAAAAAAAAGTCAAAAATGGATGCAAATGAAGAAAAAAAAAAGTCAAAAATGGATGCAAAAGCCACCGAAAAAAAGTAGGTGAAATAGTGGCATGGGATAATTAATTTTTGGTCCCTAAAGTTTAGGTTATTTATAAGTTAGTCCCTAAAGCTCAACTATAAATAGCCTAGCCATTTGCCATTCTTACACATCCCAAATCATTCTAACCTCCTCCCAATACTAGAGAAATTAGAGAGTTTTCATAGAGTTGTTTTCTCCTTTTTATCAAGAGAGAATTGTCATTGTTTTCTCCTTGTTAGATTGAGAGAAGTTGTAATTCCTATTTTCTCATAGTGAAATTCTTCTACCTTTGTCCGTGGTTTTTACCCTATATTATTTAGGGGTTTTCCACGTAAAATCTGTGTCTCTTTTATCTTCATTATTATTTTCTCAAATTATCAGTTGCGTTTTTGCTCTATCCGACGATCGTAATCCGCAACAATTGGTATCAGAGCCAGATTTGGGTGCGTATATCTACTTACCGTATTCTCTGTTGGTTGCCACTGAAAAGTGGATCCTCCATCATAAGAAAGTAAGTTAGATATTACTCATTCATTGAAGGTGGTGGGCACTATTCACATCAAAAAGGTGAAATAGTGGGAGCTATCTGAAATAGAAGCTATGGCAACGAAATTTGATATTGAAAAGTTCAATGGGAGAAATTTCTCACTGTGGAAATTGAAGATAAAGGCTATCCTAAGAAAAAACGGATGTCTAGCGGCTATCAGCGAAAGGCCGGCAGATTTTACGGATAACAAGAAATGGAATGAGATGGACGAGAATGCTATTGCAGACCTTCATTTAGCATTAGCAGATGAAGTACTATCAAGCATCGAGGAGAAGAAGACAGCCAAGGAGATTTGGGATCACCTCGCAAAATTATACGAGGTCAAATCGTTGCACAATAAAATTTTCCTTAAGAGGAAATTGTACACTCTTCGGATGTCAGAATCTACTTCAGTGACAGAGCACTTAAACACGTTGAATACTCTATTTTCTCAGCTTACATCCCTAAGCTATAAAATAGAGTCACAAGAACGTGCTGAACTTCTACTTCAAAGTCTACCTGATTCGTATGATCAACTCATCATCAACTTGACAAACAACAACCTTACAAGTGATCTAGTCTTCGATGACGTTGCAGCTGCTGTTCTGGAAGAAGAAAATCGGCGCAAGAACAAGGAAGACAGACAAGGAAATCTGCAACAAGCAGAGGCCTTAACGGTGATGAGAGGAAGATCAACAGAACGTGGCCAAAGTAGCAGTCACAATCATGGTAGATCAAAGTCGAGAAGTAAGAAGAATTTAAAGTGCTACAACTGTGGAAAGAAGGGTCACATGAAGAAGGATTGTTGGAGTTTACCTAAAAACTCCAATCCTCAAGGAAATATGGCAAACACTTCAGATGATGGAGATGCTCTCTGTTGTGAAGCAGCAACAGCCATGGAAGGCAGAAAAAGATTTGCAGACATATGGCTTATTGACTCGGGAGCCACATATCACATGACCTCAAGAAGAGAATGGTTCTATAATTATGAACCTATCTCAGGAGGATCTGTGTACAGCTGCAATAATCATGCCTTGGAGATTGTTGGCGTTGGAACCATCAAATTGAAGATGTATGATGGGACAACCAAAGTTGTTCGAGATGTGCGACACGTGAAAGGCTTGAAGAAAAACTTATTATCCTACGGATTGTTGGATAATAATGCAAGCAAGATTGAAACACAGAAAGGAATCATGAAGGTGTTCCATGGAGCGCTTGTGGTGATGAAAGGTGAAAAGATAGCGGCAAATTTGTACATGCTGAAGGGAGAGACTTTGCTAGAAGCTGAAGCCTCTGTTGCCTCATGTAGTTCAGATTCTACCATGTTATGGCATCGGAAACTTGGACACATGTCAGAACAGGGAATGAAAGTCCTCGTGGAGCAAAAGCTACTTCCGGGTTTAACAAAGGTATCACTTCCTTTGTGTGAACATTGTATTACAAGTAAGCAGCATCGATTAAAATTCAACACATCAAATTCTAGAGGCAAGGCTGTTCTAGAATTGGTTCACTCTGATGTATGGCAAGCACCGGTTACATCCCTAGGCGGAGCAAAGTATTTTGTCTCCTTCATTGATGACTACTCTAGGAGATGTTGGGTGTATCCTATCAAGAGGAAGGCAGATGTGTTTTCAACCTTCAAAGTTTTCAAAGCGCGGGTGGAACTTGATTCTGGAAATAAGATCAAGTGTTTCAGATCAGATAATGGAGGTGAATATACAAGTGATGAATTTGATGACTTCTGCAGAAAAGAAGGCATCAAAAGACAGTTCACAACAGTATACACTCCTCAACAAAATGGAGTGGCAGAGCGGATGAACAGAACTCTGTTAGAAAGAACACGAGCAATGTTGAGAGCTGCAGGGCTAGAAAAAGCTTTCTGGGCAGAAGCAGTCAATACCGCCTGTTATTTGGTGAATCGGGCTCCATCAACTGCAATTGAGTTGAAGACACCGATGGAAATGTGGACTGGTAAACCAGTTGATTATTCAAACCTCCATATATTTGGAAGTATTGTGTACGTGATGTACAATGCCCAAGAAATTTCAAAGTTGGATCCAAAATCCAGAAAATGTAAATTCTTGGGGTATGCTGATGGAGTAAAGGGGTATCGCTTGTGGGATCCCACTGCCCGCAAAGTGATTATCAGCAGGGATGTTATCTTTGTAGAAGATAAGCTACAAAGAAAAGAAGAAGATGATAGCACTGATAAAGAAAAGCCAGAGACTACACAGATACATGTTGAAAATGAGTTTGAACAGAGAGATTGTTCTGAAGCAGAACCAGAGCTCGAGGAATCAGAACCAGAGAATTCTGAAGCTCCAACAACTCGTCAATCAGATCGTGTGAGAAGACGCCCCAATTGGCACTCAGATTATATTATAGAAGGTAATGTTGCATACTGCCTTTTAACGGAGGACGGTGAGCCATCATCATTCGAGGAGGCAATGAACAACTCAGATGCTTCGCAGTGGATGGCAGCAATGCAAGAAGAAATTGAAGCCCTTCATAAAAATAATACATGGGAACTTGTGCCACTACCACAAGGAAGGAAGCCAATTGGTAACAAATGGGTCTTCAAAATCAAGAGAAATGGTGACGATCAAGTGGAGAGGTATCGTGCAAGACTGGTGGTCAAAGGATATGCTCAGAAAGAAGGTATTGATTTCAATGAAATCTTTTCTCCTGTGGTTCGACTAACAACGGTTCGAGTTGTCCTGGCAATGTGTGCTACATTGAATTTACATCTAGAGCAGCTAGATGTTAAAACAGCTTTTCTTCATGGAGATCTTGAAGAAGAGATTTACATGCTCCAGCCTGAAGGTTTTGAAGAAAAAGAAAAGAAGAACTTGGTTTGCAGGTTGAACAAATCTCTGTACGGTTTAAAGCAGGCGCCGAGGTGTTGGTACAAGAGATTTGACTCCTTCATCATGAGCCTTGGATACAACAGACTTAATGCAGACCCTTGTGCTTACTTCAAGAGGTTTGGTGAAAACGACTTTGTTATATTGCTGTTGTATGTAGATGACATGTTGGTTGCAGGCCCCAACAAAGATCATATTAAAGATTTAAAGGCACGACTGGCTAGGGAATTCGAAATGAAGGACTTGGGACCAGCAAACAAGATTCTAGGGATGCAAATTCACCGAGACAGAAGTAGTAGGAAGATTTGGCTTTCACAAAAGAATTACTTGAAAAAGATCTTGTCACGATTCAACATGCAAGATTGTAAGCCAATTTATACCCCTCTTCCTATTAACTTTAAATTATCCTCCAGTATGAGTCCTAGCAGTGAAGAAGAGAGGATGGAGATGTCTCGAGTACCGTATGCATCAGCAGTGGGAAGTTTAATGTTCGCTATGATTTGTACAAGACCAGACATTGCACAAGCAGTGGGAGTGGTTAGTCGGTACATGGCGAATCCAGGCAGAGAGCATTGGAATGCTGTGAAAAGGATCCTGAGATACATCAAAGGGACCTTAAATGTTGCATTATGTTACGGAGGATCAGACTTTCTTATCAGCGGGTATGTCGATTCTGACTATGCAGGAGATTTGGATAAAAGCAAATCTACAACAGGGTATGTGTTTACAGTTGCTGGTGGAGCTGTAAGCTGGGTTTCAAAACTGCAATCGGTTGTGGCTACGTCAACAACGGAGGCAGAATATGTAGCAGCTACACAAGCCAGTAAAGAAGCAATATGGTTGAAAATGCTATTGGAGGAGCTCGGGCACAAACAAGAGAATGTCTCTTTGTTTTGTGACAGTCAGAGCGCCTTGCATCTTGCAAGGAATCCTGCTTTTCACTCAAGAACAAAACACATTCGGGTCCAATACCACTTCATTCGTGAGAAAGTGGAAGAAGGGACGATAGATATGCAGAAGATCCATACCGATGACAACATAGCAGATTTCATGACAAAAGCAATCAACACTGATAAGTTTACTTGGTGTCAATCCTCTTGTGGCTTGTTAGAGACGTAAGCAACATGGAAAATACGAGGTAGAAAGAATGGTGTGAAGATATGATTGTTCCAATCAAATCTTCAAGTGGGAGATTTGTTGAAAATTGGCTTAAAAAAAAAAGTCAAAAATGGATGCAAATGAAGAAAAAAAAAAGTCAAAAATGGATGCAAAAGCCACCGAAAAAAAGTAGGTGAAATAGTGGCATGGGATAATTAATTTTTGGTCCCTAAAGTTTAGGTTATTTATAAGTTAGTCCCTAAAGCTCAACTATAAATAGCCTAGCCATTTGCCATTCTTACACATCCCAAATCATTCTAACCTCCTCCCAATACTAGAGAAATTAGAGAGTTTTCATAGAGTTGTTTTCTCCTTTTTATCAAGAGAGAATTGTCATTGTTTTCTCCTTGTTAGATTGAGAGAAGTTGTAATTCCTATTTTCTCATAGTGAAATTCTTCTACCTTTGTCCGTGGTTTTTACCCTATATTATTTAGGGGTTTTCCACGTAAAATCTGTGTCTCTTTTATCTTCATTATTATTTTCTCAAATTATCAGTTGCGTTTTTGCTCTATCCGACGATCGTAATCCGCAACAAATTGTTCTTATTTTGCATTATCTTGAAGCTAATATTAAAAGAAAGAAAATTTGGTATTCCCCATTCTCAAAAAGGAAAAGTCAAGTTTATCACAATAGATGAAAGTGGAACTTCAGGTCATTTTGTGGTCAAACAACGAGGCTGAGTTTGCCTGGCTAAAATCAAAATTAAATAAATAAAAACTGAAATCTTGCTTGTAGAATAAGCCATTTATCCACAAATAGAGCACAACTCAAAATTTCTAATCACCTCTCTTTGACGCAATGCAGCATCTTTCCTGTAAATGGCAACATATGATGTTAGAAAAAGGTAAAGAAAACTAAAGTGGATAGAAAAAGATATTGATTAAGGTTGTTTGAACGAAAATTGACCTGCTTAACGGCTTCCAAGGATACTCTTTCTCCAGGAGCAGCAACCTAAAAAACTCGGGAAAAAGAATAAAGGAACGCGTCAATCATCTTTATAAGACTATGGTCTATATGGTTACTACTGTTTGGTTATGCCCTAAAGCCAATTGGACTTTGAAATAAGACGGGGAGAATATGGGATAAAGGAGATGAAATTTCAGACAAGCAGGAGATGATTACGAGGTTTTATTTGAAAGGTTAATTGCCCCATTCATACATAAATTATACTAAATTCTCAGTTTTATATATAATGTTTTAAAAATTTCAATTTCATACATGATGTTTTCTATCGTTAACGGGTTCACCTACTTTCGTCACGGAAGGTGACGTGGAACCTTGTGACCACTAACAAAATGACATGTGGCACTTAAAAAATATTTTTTTATTTAAAAAAAAACATTTCCCCCTATTTTCCCACCCGGATTTTAAACGGTCAGATTTACAATGGGCAGTTTATATCAAGGCTTTCTTTAGAAAAATCGAGGGATAAATGTTCTAGTTTAGGTTTTTGTTTGGGTTTCGTTTGGATTATAGAATTTTTTTTCATCTTTTGCTTGGAATCAATCAAGGCTTGTGTTTGAAAATTTCAGGTAAACAAGTGTTTCCTATCAGTTTAAGTTTTGGGTTGATATTAAATGATGCTAGGATTTTTTTCGATTTCATTTGGGTATTTTCACGAATTTGTTTTAGGGTTCTTTTCGATTTCATTTGGGTTATACAAACTTTGGCTTGCTTATTCGTTTTGATTTTTTTTTCATTCGATTCCTTTAAAGGATGTCATCATATTCCTCAAACTCAAAGGGAAGAAACTCTCGAAAAATTTTCTGTGATTGTAAAAAGAAGCTGAAATTTGTACTTCTAGAAAAGAATTAATCAAAGGCCAGCGATTTTTTGGTCGCCCAAACTAGTTCCAGGTTAATTTTTCTGCATGAATTGATTAAATGTGACACTATTATGGAATTTGTGATAATGGAAATAAAATTTTATTTATTATTTTGAACTGGATTTATGAAATATTATGTAGGAGGATGGATGTAACTTCTTTTGATGTGTTGATAAAGATGATGAAGACAAATGCGAAAAGGATATTCTTCTCAAAGTTATGACAGAAAATAACATATTGTTAAGGGAGAATTGAAAATTGAAGATTACTCAAGTATTTCTAAAATGCAAATAGATTTTTGTGTAAGTGATGGTTTAAAATTGTTGGAGGGGGAGAAAAAGTTGAGGAAGGCCAAGTGTAAAGTTTTTATGTACAAGTTTGTGTTATTGTTGTTTATGTTTTTTGGTGTACTGTTTTTCATGAGTCATTTATAGATTAGAATTGCTTACCTTACAAAGTGTCTAAATTTGATGTATTTTAATAAGTAGATGTTTAATGTTCTTGAACTACTTTTATGTACTTGTTAACCTTACGTTTGTTTTAGCTGTACAAGGTTGATGTACTTGAACAACTGGATGTTTATGAAATGTTCTTTATTATATATCTATTGCAAATTTACAATACCAAAGATGTTTATGTTATAGTTGCATTGTTAACCTTCAACAGAGTTGACAAAAATTTATAGTTGCATTGTTAACTTTCAACATAATTTACCAAAATTTCCATTCAAAATTGAACAAAATATATAAAATTGACCAAATTTTCATTCAAGATTTAACAAAATATATAAAGTTGACCAAATTTTCATTCAAGATTCAACAAAATATATAAAGTTAAAACAAAATATATTGACCGCCTCCTAAAGTAACGTTGCACAAAATGTGATAAAGAGTAGTTCATTTACTAGCTCCTTAAACCGAGTTTAACAAAAAATGTAAAGGGACAGTGCATCTACTTCTAGACCTGGCAAACTTGACCTGAGACCCGAAACTCGAACCGAATTACCCGAATTGAAATCCGATTTTGACCCGAACATGATGATTCAAAGTTGACCCGAAACCCGAACCGAACCGAAATTTTTTGTTGAACCGAATGGACCCGAACCGAATGCTACCCGAACCGAAAGCTGAACCGAATATCGACCCGATTTTAACCCGATTTTGACCCGAATATCTATTTTTAACAATATAATAAATAATAAAATGAAGTATAGAAATTTGAGATCTTGGTGACCAATTTTATAATTTCATCATAAAATATAGCATAAAATTGAAATTGTAGACTAAATTGACAATTTGAAAGTGGAGAAATTTGAGAGTCCAACGACCAATTTTGTAATTATACCATATAAATAAATAGGGGTCAATTTTGGCTAAAAATTAAATCTTTGAAATTAAAATGAACGAAAATATCAATATATTAAATTAATAAACTAAATTACAAAGATTAGTTAATTTCAACTAAAAGTAAATTTTTAGAGACTAAATATCACTACGGGGAGATGATTTCTATATCCGAAGTCTAAATCGTGAGAATACTTGTGACTAAATTAAATTAAACTAAAACTTAAAGTTGACTAAAATGTAACATTTTAAATGCAACATGACCTAAAAAGTAATTAATCTCTAGCTTAAAAAATTGGTGGCTTATTTCCCTCCAAAATTTTGTCTTTTCTCTCTCTATTTTTTCCAATTGTCTTTTTCTTTTTTTTTTCAATCTAGCTTAAAAAATTGGTGGCTTATTTCCCTCCAAAATTTTGTTTTTTCCCTCTCTATTTTTACCAATTGTCTTTCTATTTTTCTTAATTTAATTGAGTTTCAATTTAGATTAATTTAATTGAAATTTCACATTTAGTTTTAAAATTATTTTAATTATGTCCGTGATTTATGCTTTTAGATTTTAGTTAGTTCAATTAGATCCTAAGTTTAATAAATTAATTCATTTCAGACATTATTATTATTATTATTATTATTATTATTATTATTATTATTATTATTATTATTATTATTATTATTATTATTATAAACTTTGATTTAATATAATTATACAAAAAAAATTTATATGGATACATGAAGCTTTGATTTAAATATTTAATCAAATTCAAATGCATAGATTAACAAGTTGAATCAGAATTAATCACATACACCAATAACTCTAAACTAAACCATAAATACTAAACCTCAAACCTTTATCCCAACTCAAATCGAATTGACCCGACCCGAAATTGACTCGATTTTAACCCGAACCGAAAGCGACCCGAACGACCCGATTTTGACCCGAACCGAAAGCGACCGATCCGATATTGATCCGACCCGAAAACAACCGATCCAATTTTGACCCGATCTAATACCCGAACCGAATCCGACTCATCACAGACCCGAATTAGACCCGAACCCGAACCGAACCGACCCGACCGAATCTAAACCGATTCTAGATAGACCCGAAACGACCCGACCCGAACCGAACCCGAACCGAATAACCCGATTGCCACCTCTATCTACTTCCATAGTTGTTTCCTCTTTTGCAACCTCTCTTTGGTGTCAGCATCATGAAAATTTTTCTTTGGCCTTGTAGGTTGAGTTCTAGGTTGTTCTTCCATAGTGTGTTCTCCGTCTCTTGTTGAACATGCAACTTGTGTTGACCTTTGGGTAGGAATGCTTCCCATGTTATGAAGTTTTCTTGTGGCAACATTTTGTTGTTGTTTAGAGGTAGGAGGGTCGGGACTCTTTGAAGCAACTTCTAGGTTGAGACCTTTTGCAGCAGCTTTTAAGTTGGGACTCTTTGCAGCAAATTTCAAATTAGGACCCTGTGAAAAAATTTTAAGGTTGGGGGCAAGGGTTTTACCCTTTGAAAAAAGTTTTGCAATTCTAGGACTTTTCCTAATACTCACCTAGAATGATTTCATTGTAAATGTAAAAAAACAACATGTAAAAACCATCATTATGTTAAAAATAACATTATGTAAAAAAAAGCAGTATGCACAAAACATCATTAAACAGCCTGTACAAAACATTATATTTCTCTCAACATGTAAAAACAACATTAAAATAGCATTATATAAAAACAACATTAAAAATAGCATTATGTAAAAAGCAGCATGTAAAAATCATTATATTTCTCTCTGCATGTTAAAAACAATATCATGTTTTACCTGATCACTTGGATGAGGAGTATTTGATGGTGGAACATGTTGGTTAATTGTGAAAGGAGTAGGTGGAGAGACCTCATTTTCAACCTAAATTGAAATGTAAAAAACATGTAAAAAATATCAGTACACATTTAATAGAGAATTACTCGCAACATGTAAAATATTAGGTGGAAGGTTTATTTAACTTACATTTGGTGCTACTGCTGCCTATTGAGGTTTTTGTTTAGTAGGACATTTCCTTGAGTTATGTCCTTGTTTGAAACATAGTTGACACATTTATCTTACTCTTCTTTTAGACAATCTTGTCCCGCAACTACTTTTACCTAATTCATGCCTTCTCTTCTTTTTCAGCCTCCCAAGCATTTTCTTCTCAATGGGTGGATTTAGAGGACCCAAATTTGTCTTCGTCCAGAACTGTAAAATCGAAAATTGATTTTGATATAACTAAAGAATTTAAGGACTAAATTGAAAACCAGAAAACGAATTTTTAAGTCCTCAACCCTCTCTATATGTTTAAAAAAATGGTTAAGTTAAAAACTCAATTTGTCAAAACTTTTCTAAGTGTTCTTGAAGCCAAAACAGTGATTTTCGAGTCACCGTTTCGGAACGACCTTAGGCGTTCCAGAACACTTTTGAAACTGTGAACATATGTTTCGGAACGTGTATCGAAACGGTTTTGAAACTGTGAACCTTTGTTTCAAAACGTGTTTCGAAACGGCTTAAGAACATCGGAACGGTTTGACCCGTTTCGATACGGTAGTATCGAAACGACCTCAAACGTTTTGAAACGACATTCAAACCTGATTTCAAAATTATGACCGTTGAAGATTTTAACTGATTTCATACTTGTCGTTAAGGCGTACCGAAACGCTTCCAAGCCGTTTCGATACAAGCCTTGACAATGGCAAAGTGTTTCGAAACAAGTTTCGAAACGGGCTCTTAGCGTATCGAAACGATCGTGCCCGTTTCGGTACGGTCTCTTTAATGCACCCCAACTGTAACACCCGGGTTTGGGGGTCGGGTGAAAATTTAAATATTAAAATATTATTTTGGACCTCGTGTTTTCAAAACAAATAAAATTTGTGTTGGGCTTGTTTTGATTTAAAACCCAAATTCCATGGATTTTAGAAATTGGAAGATAGCCATTTCATTAATGACAGTTTCGTAAATACTTGAACTTGTAAAATAAAAACCCTTTTATTTCAAAATACCCAAAATATTCATCATTTTCTTTCTCCCAAAAATAAAACCAACGTGAAAACCCCTCCCACCATTGAAGTTACTATTCCATCTCCTCCCTCCATCATTCTTGGTAGTTTTTAAAAGGTAATAACACTTTCGAGTTGTCCTCACCTTCCTCTTTCTCCCCATGTATTTAGTTTTCCATGAAACCAACTGTTTTGTGTTTTGAGTTTTTGAGCTTTTAAGTTAAAAATCCAAACTTTGTTGTCCAATGTTGAAGCTTTTGATTTCTTATCATTATTTATGTTATTAGCAACCCAAATGGTCCAACATATGTGATTTTTACTTGGTTTTATGTTGATTTCCAGATTTGGGTTTTGTTGGGGGTTTTAGAAGGGTTTAAGGTTGGTTTTGGGGCTGTTTTTGGTAAGAACTTGTTGGCTGATGGTTGATTGATAGTTAGGGGTTGTTTTGGAAGCTTTTAGGTGTGTTATAAGTGTTGGAATCGATGGGTTTTGGCTGTGTTATAGGGCTGCTCGAAAATGTGGGTTTTGGGAGTGTCTTGGCTTGATTTTGATGCTTGATTTTGTGTTCCGGGTTGCTACAGTGATTGTGGACTGAAATGTGGTTGTTTTGATTGTGTTGGATTGTTTAGAGACAAGGAATCTTGTTGGTGAAGCTTCGGGAATGAATTCGGATAGCTTGGTGGCTTGATCGGCTAGAATTGTTGAGCTTGGAATAGTCGGTGAGTGGTTAATGATTTCAACTTGGTTTAAATGGTTTCTAAACATGTTGGTTCAAGCATGTGGACCTAGGTTGGGCTTGGTAAACCAACCTAGAGTTGGGATTAGAGTGGTAGCCTAATCTCAAGCTTAGTTTAGGAGACCTTTGGTTGAACTTCTAAATGTATGATATGCCTCTTGATTCATATTAATTGTGATTAATGTGGTTATGTATATTATGTTACACATGTGTGTTGAGGCATGATGTGTGATGCATTGTGATATGCATGTGGTTGTGGAATGTGGTTTGTGCATGATGGTAAATCATGGTGAGTACGTGCTAAGCACGGAAATTGGTAAGAAAGTTGTGAGGTTGATTAATGAAATGTGTTAGTATTGGCACTAGTATGCTTGGGTACAATGATCGATCATTAGGATGGTTAGTGTGCACACGAGAGTCAAAATGCGCGTGTGGTCTTGGTGATGGTAGTCATCAAGATGGAGTACGGGTTCACCCGGAAATCTTCTTTTATATGTTAGTCGGTGATGAGTGGAATCACATCGACGGGGCGTGAGGATGAGTGGAATCCCCTCCACGTGAAACGGTGATGAGTGTAATCCCACTGTAAGGTAATGGTTGTGTGTTGGATGTGAGTTCCAACGATTGTTATCTGCGTATTCGAGTCATAGCTAGGTGCCAATACGTTTGATATATGTGTTTCCATATGTTGTGTTTATGAACTTGTTGAGCATGGCATAATATTTAAGATTATGTTCATGCATCATATATATATTTTGACTCTTGTGGCTTCGAAGGTAAGAACTCATGCATTCTACCTTGGTTGTTTTGCTCGTGCTTGGACCCTGCATTATCGAGGTTTATTTTATGAGCTTACCCTCACTAAGCTTTATGCTTACGCTCTTTTTTGTTCGACAATGCAGATCCTTAGTTCGTGGGTTGCTTGTTCAAGGAGAGGGCCTCCAAGTGTGCTAGTTGAGCTTTTGCTATCCTCAAGTATGAACTTTTTAATTTATGGATGTAATAGATGAGCAATGGGATATTTATGTTGTTGTTTTGTGTAGGAGCTTGTTTAGACTCCCTTTGTTATGTTGATGTTATGGTGTGGCTTGTTGATGCCTTGTTTTGGTTTGTAAACCATGCTTTTAATGTGTATCTTGAATGCTTATGTGAATGTTGGTTCTAAGGCAAGAAACCTTAATATGCTATGTATGTCTTTTATGGTGAATGCATGATCCTTTGAAATGTATGACCTTTACATGTATGTTATGTGTTTTGATCGTGTTTGGACTAGGGTGTATGCCTCTACAAATTATGTGTGCATGTTGCGTTTGCTTCTTGAAGTCGTTGGGGGCGTTTGGGATCGTTTAGAGATGATTAAAGCTGGTTTTGGAAACTCACAGACTGCAAGTGTTTTGGAACGGGTGTGGTTACAGGGACACCCATATCGGAACACGTTCCGGTACGGTTTGGCTACTGTGAGCCCCTGTTTCGATACGAGTCTCGAAACAATTTGGCCACTGTGAATGCCTACTCCAGAACGTGTTCTGAAATGTCTAGGCGAAATAGACCCCTGTTCCGAAACGGGGTAGATGCGTTTCGATACAGGTGTCTAGCTTTTTAAACTGGGGCCCGTGTTTTGAAACGGGCAATGCCTGTTTCGAAACCCAGGCCTGAAATGGGGCTTTTTGACATCTCTAAAGGTTCTCAAGGGTTTGGGCTTAGGCCCGGTTTGTTGTTAGTCTTCTTGTGAGTCTTGTTTCCGCTGTCGCTTTACACATAGGTTAAATTAAATCCATCTAGACAAGATAATAAATGAAAAAGTTTTCTCGGGTTGTTAACCGAAGTGGAGCCTTAACGGGTTTCGCCTCGGTTATCCCCGTGTAGCCCGCTCAGACCGGTCGGCCGCCCAGGTTGGGACGAGGGGGTTACACCAATGACTCTTTCTTTTTTGGTCTGTTTCGAAACAGGATCGGGCGTTTCGAAACGAGTGGTTGCAGACTGCAATTATGGAGGGAAGATAACATCCCAACGACTCTATTGATGAATGCAACAACCCCAACGGCTAGAATTCAATGAGAAGGTATAAAAGGGACCTCTAAAAGCTTCAACAACATCTATTGATCTCAAAGCAAACATCCAAACATCAAATTCAAGCAATTGAGCCTAAATCCCATTATTTCTTGTAAACCCCAATTGTGAGATTGTAATTTCCATTCTTATCCTTTAAAATTGGGTTGAGTGCTTGTAATTGGGCTACTTTGTGTATTGAGAGATACTTGTTTAGCCATCAACTTCTTTGTAATTCTAGTGTGAGGATTGGGTCAAATTTTGGGTAGAAAATTTGACCGATATTGTAACAGTTACCTCCTTAGCCTAGAAAAGGGGAAGAGCAATTAGTGGAATTGTTGAAAATCCTTAGTGAAGCTAAGGTAGTGGATGTAGAGTTCGATTGGAACTTGAACCACTCTAAATCCCCTTGTCTATCCTTTTATTTGTCAATTCCACTACCAAAAAGTCAAAAAATCCAATTCACCCCTCTTGGTTTATATCGATCATTTGATCCACTCAACAATTGGTATCAGAGCCTACTTCTTTGAAGGATTAACAACCACAAGAGAAGTTCCTAGGAAGAGTGTGATCATCCATAAATCAAGTCATTGCATCTACCTCCGGATCAAGCATGTACGAGTCTCAATCCACCACAAAACCACCATTCTTCAATGGTGACAACTATCCATTTTCGAAGAACCGGATGCAACTCTTCATCAAATCCAACGACTACCTTGTTTGTGATGTCATTGAAGATGGTCTCTATATTCCCTTGAAGAGGAATGATGAAGGAAAGTTGGTTCTAAAGAAGAAGATTGAGATGAGTGAAGATGAAAGAAAGAAGATCCAAATTAATGACAAAGCTATTCAAATGCTCTTTTGTTCTTTCGGTCCCGACATATACTCCAAAGTCTCCTCCATTGAAAGTGCCAAAGAAGTATGGGATACACTAGAGACCACCTATGAAGGAACTAGTGATGTAAAAGAGACCAAGATTGGAATTCTCAATCTTAGTTATGAGAATTTCAAGATGGAGCCCGACGAAACCGTGTCCAAGATGTTCGATCGCTTCTCAACTATCGTCAACGGGCTTAAAGGTTTTGAAGAGACAATACCGAAAGACAAACTTGTCCGAAAGCTACTCTACTCATTTCCTAAATCTTGGGATGGGAAGAGAACCGCCATCATCGAGGCCAAAAACTTGAAGACTGTAAAACTTGATGAGCTAGTGGGTTCTCTCCTTACTCATGAAATAATGAAGCAAGGAAGGGAAGATGAAAATAAGAAGGTAGAGAAAATAGTGGAGAAGCTAGAGGTAGAGAAGAAGAAGAAAATGGGAGTGGCTCTCAAAGCTTCATTACATGAGGAGAGCACTTCTAGTGAGAAGGATGATTTAGAAGAATTGGCTATGATAGCCAAAAGATTCTCACGATTCATGAGGTCCAACCGAGGAAGGAAGATTCAAAGAAAGATGGACTTCAAGGGTAAAAACAAAGAACAAGAGAGGGATCAAATCATTTGCTACGAGTGCAAAAAGCCCGGTCACATTCGTTCGGAGTGCCCTCAACTCAAGAAGAAGGGCTTTGAGAAGAAGAAGAAGCTCAAAGCCAAGATTGCTACTTGGAGTGATGAGGAGTCATCCGAGGATGACGAACAAGAAGTGGCCAACCTATGCCTCATGGCACTTGAGGAGGATTCCTCCATGGTAACCTCTAACTCATCATCTTTTGACTTTACATTTGATGAATTACATGATGCATATGATGAGTTGCAAGAGGTTTATGATGAGTTAGTTGAGAAGTACAAAGAGTCGGTCATTAGAAATAAGAAAATTATTTCAGAATTAAATGATAAAAATGACTCACTTTCTCAAGCTAACTTAAAATTTGAGAAAAAGATTTTAGGTTTAAAAGATGAACTTAAATTCTTCCAAGATGAAAATGTAGACCTAAATAATCTTGTTTCTCAATGCAATAGCGAACACCAAAAGGTGTTAGATGAGCTTACCAAGCTCAAAGAGTCTTTTAAAAATGTTGGTAATGTGAAACATGAAAAAGGTGAATCATCTAAAACAAACCAACCTAGGAGAAAGACTAATAACTACAAACAAAGTAGCTTCCCTAGACATAATAGAACTAAAAAGATTAGAAGTGTATGGGTTCCTAAGGAACTTGTCAAATCTAATAATATTGTTGCTATGTCACCTTGGATTCCTAAGGGAACCAAGCTATTGGGAGCTAACACACGTGGATCCAAAATGATTTGGGTACCAAAAACAAAATTTTAATATCTTTGTTTGTAGGGGGAGCATTGCTACAAGGCCAAAGCACAAAGTCAAAATTCATGGTACCTTGATAGTGGATGCTCGAGACATATGACCGGAGTCAAGAGTAGATTCATGGACTTAAAGCCAAAAAGTGGAGGAGTAGTGACATTTGGTGACAACTCCAAAGGCCACATTAAAGGTATTGGCTCCATAGGTAATCACTCTACCATTGTTATTGAAAATGTTTTGTATGTCGATGGCCTTAAACATAATTTGTTGAGCATAAGCCAATTATGTGATAAAGGGTTTAATGTCTTATTTGATAAAAATGGGTGTAAAATTGTTGACATTACATCAAATAATATTATGCTCATAGGTCATCGCATAGGTAACATTTACATGGTGTATTTAGATGACATACATACATCCCATGCATGTTTAGTAGCTCAAAATGAAAATGATGCATGGCTATTGCATAGGAAACTAGGACATGCTAGCATTAGTGTTTTAGAAAAATTAGTTTCCCTAGATATAGTTAGAGGTTTACCCAAAATTAAATTCTCAAATGATAAAATTTGTGATGCATGCTCTAAGGCTAAACAACATAAGTCATCCTTTAAATCCATTAATGATGTTTCTACAAGTAGGTGTTTACAACTTATTCATATGGATTTATTTGGGCCTATTAGAACTATGAGCTTGGGAGGTAAATCTTATGCATTTGTACTTGTTGATGATTTTTCTAGATTTACTTGGGTTCTATTTTTAAGTACTAAAGATGAGGCTTTAGAAAAATTCATCACATTTTCAAAATTATCCCAAAATGATCTTGAACTTAGAATTTCTCATAAGAAGTGATCATGGAACCGAATTTCAAAATCTAGGGTTTGAAGAGTTTTTAAATGAAAATGGTATTAGCCACAATTTTTCAGCTCCTCGAACTCCTCAACAAAATGGGGTAGTTGAGAGGAAAAATAGAACTTTACAAGAAATGGCTAGAACCATGCTTTGTGAAAATAATTTACCTAAATATTTTTGGGCGGAAGCCACAAACACCGCTTGCTACATTGTAAACCGAGTAATGATTAGGCCAATTTTAAAGAAAACACCATATGAGATTTTAAAATCTAAAAAGCCTAACATTAGCTATTTTCATCCATTTGGTTGCAAGTGTTTTGTTTTAAATAATGGAAAAGATAACTTAGGTAAATTTGATGCAAAAAGTGATGAAGCTATTTTCATAGGATATTCCTTAAACTCTAAAGCCTATCGTGTATTTAACAAGAGAACTTTAGTAGTAGAAGAATCTATACATGTTGTATTCGATGATAACCTCCTTCCAAGGAAGGATTCTTGTGATGATGATGATGTAGGAATCATTAATGCCTTTGATGGAGGAAAAACTTCAAAGGAGGATGAAAAACTTCAAAGGAGGATGAAATTCCAACAAAAGAAGAGGATACAGAAGATCCACCTCTTGAAGCCTTGAAGGACTTGGTTCTTGAGGAAAAGGAAGTGAGCTACCCAAGGGAGTTTAACTATGTCAAAGGTGGTGAAATCTTGGGTGATCCATCCAAGGGGGTAACCACTAGATCTTCTCTTAAACTTATGAACCATGTTGCATTTATCTCATGCATAGAGCCTAAAAATATCAAAGAAGCATTAAAAGATGATTTTTGGATTTTGGCCATGCAAGAGGAATTAAATCAATTTGAGAGAAGTAATGTTTGGACATTAGTTGATAGACCTAGTAATCAATCTACTATAGGAACTAAATGGGTCTTTAGGAACAAACTAGATGAGAGTGGTAACATTGTGAGAAACAAAGCTAGATTAGTAGCACAAGGTTACACTCAAGAAGAGGGAAAAGATTTTGATGAAACCTATACTCCCGTAGCTAGAATGGAAGCCATTAGGATGTTGCTTGCATATGCATGTTATCATGATTTCAAGCTTTTTCAAATGGATGTTAAAAACGCATTTTTAAATGGTTTTATAAATGAGGAAGTGTATGTGGAACAACTACCGGGTTTTGAAGACTCAAAATTTCCAAATCACGTTTTCAAACTTACTAAAGCACTTTATGGTTTAAAACAAGCTCCTAGAGCTTGGTATGAAAGACTTTCAAACTTTTTGATTGAAAAAGGCTTTGAAAAAGGTAAGGTGGACACTACACTTTTCATAAAAAGGTATAAAAATGACATATTAGTAGTGCAAATTTATGTTGATGATATCATTTTTGGATCTACTAATGAGTGTCATTGCAAGGAGTTTGCTAAGTTAATGCAAGGTGAATTCGAGATGAGCATGATGGGGGAGCTCTCATTCTTTTTGGGACTCCAAATCAAGCAAAGGAAGGATGGCACCTTCATCAATCAAGCAAAGTACATCAAGGATATGCTCAAGAAGTTTGGCTTGGAGAATGCAAAGCCTCAAGCCACACCTATGAGCTCATCTACAAAGCTTGACAAAGATGAAGGAGGTAAGTGTGTTGACTCTAAGCTTTACCGTTCTATGATTGGATCTTTGCTTTACCTTACCATAAGTAGACCAGATATTTTGTTTAGTGTTTGCTTGTGTGCTAGGTTTCAAGCTAGTCCTAGAGAGTCTCACCTTATAGCCGTTAAGAGAATCTTTAGGTACCTTAGAGATACTGCTTGTTTAGGACTTTGTTACCCTAGAGACTCAACCTTCAACCTTCATGCTTATTCGGATGTGGATTACGGGGGGTGTAAAATCGATAGGAAGAGTACTTCGGGAATATGTCAATTCTTTGGTAGTATGCTCATATCTTGGTTCTCTAAGAAACAAAATAGTGTAGCCTTATCTACCACCGAAGCCGAGTACACATCCTTAGGGTGTTGTTGTGCTCAAGTCCTTTAGATGAAGCAACAACTCTTAGATTATGGTATTAAAGTTGAAACCATACCCCTTAAGTGTGATAACACTAGTGCCATATGCTTAACTAAAAATCCCATCCAACACTCTAGAACCAAACATATAGAGATAAGGCATCATTTCATTAGAGATCATGTCCTTAAGGAAGATGTTGTTATAGAGTACGTTGACACCTTAAACCAACTAGCGGACATCTTTACAAAGCCACTAGATAAAGAGTGTTTTTTGTCACTTAAGAGAGAGTTAGGTCTAACTAGCCTTTCTTGACCTTTTAGGACCCTTTTTTGTGCTTAAATTGCTTGAATTCTTGAAAAATGCCATGCTTATATGTTTTTACTCCTAATTTCATCCATGCTTATAGTTAGGGGGAGTATGTTTATGTTTGCACATGTTATTCCTGCTCATTCATGTCATTTATGCATATAGGGCCTCATAAAATTCACTTTTCTGTAATTTTAGAGCCTCATCTGCACTTCCCGACCCAGGTGTATCGAAACGGGTCCAACTGTTTCGATATTGGTGCCTTAAAAAATCCATCTGAGAGAAGGGTGTTTCGAAACGCCTTCAAAGGGTTTCGAAACGTTTTTGCTACTGCCAAGGGGTGTATCGAAACGTGTTTCGATACAAGTCAACGTGGGATTCGATACGGTCAAAGCCATATCAGAACGGTCAGCTGGACTAGAAACATCAGTCAACGTTTCGGTGCCCGCGTTTCAGAACGGTCGAAGCCTGTTCCGAAACGGGTCTGCGGACAACTTTAAAGAGGGCTTTTAATGTTAAAATTTCACTTTAATTAAAACTCTCTCAAAACCCTAAAAACCCTAACCCGATTTTCCCTATAAAAACCCTCCAAACCTCATTGTTTTTCATCAAATCTTGAGGGGTTTTACACTCAAACACAAGTCTAAGCAAGCCTCACCAATATTGTGCAAGGGTTTCCACTCATTCATCCAAAATCCCCTTTTTAAGGTATATTTTCAATTTTTTCTTTTCCTTTGATTTAATTCGATTCTTAGGTTAGAAAATTTTAATTTTGTATAGATTATATGTTTTAAGGTATATTCATGCATACACTTTAATTTCAAAATTGCTTGCTTTATGTTTTTAGGAGTTTTTTCAATGGAGAACGTTAACAAGAAGCGTAAGACGGGTCAAGCAAGTGATGTCGGTATCCGTCCTAATCTAACCCAGCTGTTTCTCAAAAGTCTTCGGACTCTAGAGATGAGGGACCATTTCACTTATGTCAAGGAGATTGCCATTCGTCGTGAGCGTGTTGTTGACATGTCGTTTCTTGATTCCGAGCGCTTTCACTTTCTTTATCTCGACTGTTTACAAGAATGGAGCTTCATTGGTTTCTTGAGCATCCCGGATATTTACTACAAGCACATGGTTCTCATCTTCTACTCGAATGCCCAACTTATCGATAATGAAGATCACTCCGAAGTTGTTGGCATTGAGTCTCTTATCTTGGGGAAGAGGATTGTCATCGACATCCTTTTTTAGAAACCTCTCTTGGCCTTAAGAAAGAAGGCATCGAGAATGAGACTCATTTTGGTTCTCACACAGGTTCCGTGCTTTCCTTGGATGCTCATGATAGGTTCCTCCACTTCATAATTTCTTGGTTTCTTCGTCCCCCCGGAGGTAAATTCTCTCACATTCGAAAAGTTGATTATTTTTGGTTAGAATGCTTTCGTCGAGGTGAACAACCAAACCTTGTCAAGATTATGTTCGCCGAGATGGTGAATAATGTGAAGCTTCGTGAGACCGATGCTCTCAAATCCTTCACTTATGTGAATGTTTTGAGCCATCTCTTTGGCGTGCTCAACCTTGATTGCACTTATGACTCTTCGGAACCCCGTAAGCAAAAAATTGGTGAAACATCTCTCCACAAGTCCGGATTCTATTACACCATTGGGCGATGGGAACGAGTTAATAGGGATGCCCCTCCACCTCAATTTGAACCTCAACCACAAGATCCGGTTGCCAACAATGAAGCTCTTATGGCTTTTCTCACCGAGCGATTCAACACAACGGAGGCGGGTCTTGGTACTATTAATCATCGCTTGCAATCCGTGGAAAATCGTCTCACCTCCCTTGAGAATCAACATCAATCTATGGACTTGTCATTCTCTACCTTCTATGGTCAATGGATGACTTTTCGTCGCTCTCAAGCTAGGAACGATGATGATTCCTCGGATGGTGATGGTGACGACGACGAGGCTTAGGATTTTCATGTCATATCATATTAGCTTATCATATTAGGACTAAGTTTGCATCTTTTATGTTTTATGAACCTATGCTTTGATTACTTTGTTTGGGATTAAGCTTCGAACCTCATTGTTTAAGTTTTATGTTTTGGATATTTGAATTCTATGAATCTATATTATGTTGCTTTTTTTCTTTTAACCTTGTTTCTTCTCTTTGATCCTTGTTTATTTTTTTTGATCTAACAAAAAGTGGGAGAAGAAATCTAAGAGCCTCGTTTTAAGTGTTTTTGAGTTTTAAAACTTGGATTTTAAATCTTTTCAAAACTTTAAAACCCATCTTAAATTGAGGGGGAGTTAGAATGTATTCAAGATTTTCAAAACTCTTAAAAATTCTAACTTTGGTTTTGTTATATCAAAAGGGGGGATTGTGAAATCGATAAATTGATTTTGATATAACTAAAGAATTTAAGGACTAAATTGAAAATGAGAAAATGAATTTTTAAGTCCTCAAACCTCTCTATATGTTTAAAGGAAAATGGTTAAGTTAAAAACTCAATTTGTCAAAACTTTTCTAACTGTTCTTGAAGCCAAAATAGTGATTTTCGAGTCACCATTTCAGAACGGCCTTAAGCGTTCCGGAACACTTTTGAAACTGTGAACATATGTTTCAGAACGTGTATCGAAATGGTTTTGAAATTGTGAACCTTTGTTTCGAAACGTGTTTCGAAACGGCTTAAGAACATCAGAACGGTTTGACCCGTTTCGATACTACCGTATCGAAACGACCTCAAACGTTTCGAAACGGCATTCAAACCTGATTTCAAAAATATGATCGTTGAAGATTTTAACTGATTTCATACTTGTCGTTAAGGCGTACCGAAACGCTTCCAAGCCGTTTCGGCACAAGCCTTGACAGTGGCAAAGTGTTTCGAAACGAGTTTCAAAACGGGCTCTTAGCGTATCGAAACGATCGTGCCCGTTTCAGTACGGTCTCTTTAATGCACCCCAACGACTCTTTCTTTTTTGGTCTGTTTCGAAACAGGATCGGGCGTTTCGAAATGGGTGATTGTAGACTGCATTTATGGAGGGAAGATAACATCCCACCGGCTCTATTGATGAATGCAACAACCCCAACGGCTAGAATTTAATGAGAAGGTATAAAAGGGACCTCGAAAAGCTTCAACAACATCTATTGATCTCAAAGCAAGCATCCAAACATCAAATTCAAGCAATTGAACTTAAATCCCATTATTTCTTGTAAACCCCAATTGTGAGATTATAATTTCCATTCTTATCCTTTCAAATTGGGTTGAGTGCTTGTAATTGGGCTACTTTGTGTATTGAGAGATACTTGTTTAGCCATCAACTTCTTTGTAATTCTTGTGTGAGGATTGGGTCAAATTTTGGGTAGAAAATTTGACTGATATTGTAATGGTTACCTCCTTAGCCTAGAAAAAGGGAAGAGCAATTAGTGGAATTGTTGAAAATCCTTAGTGAAGCTAAGGTAGTGGGTGTAGAGTTCGATTGGAACTTGAACCACTCTAAATCCCCTTGTCTATCCTTTTATTTGTCAATTCCACTACCAAAAAGTCAAAAAATCCAATTCACCCCCTCTTGGTTTATATTGATCATTTGATCCATTCAACAAGAACTTATCACCAGGTAATGCAGGGAGGACACAACTATAAAGATGCTTATTAACTTCTTTCTTGTACAAATAAAACACATAATCCTCAATTGACTTATTTCTAAACAAAATGATACATATAGCATGAGGGTAGGGTATACCACTTAAATCCTATGCCGTACAAGATTTTCTTGCAATCATGTCAACAACATAAGAATCTTTCCCCACACTACTTCATACCCTTCAGAACCATTCCAAGTAACATGACAATAAGAACTTAACTCCTTATTGGCTTGAACTTTTCCCATGATTTTAGGCCAAAACATTGATTTCCAAGACAAAATTTTCTTCTTGTTTTCCACAATTCTATTCATTACATAGTGCCTAATGTACTCAAGCATGTCTATTATAGACATGAACCTTAATTGAAAAATAGCAACATTAAATGTTTTAGCATAATTATTATCAATTACATCACTATGAGAAGTTGCAGCAAAAAAGCCCATACACCAGTGTATTTGTCTTTTAATAACAAATTCTCTAAACCTTTACCTTGCAAGTCACCCAATCTAGATGCATGATGATAGAAATCACCTTAATTGGTGTTCTTGCAACAAGTCCAAAACAGCTTCTATAACTCAATTCCCTTGTGATTTTTTCCAAGAAGCATAAAAGTATCTTGCACAAAAACGATGCTCAACAACTGTCAAAGCTATAATGATTTCCTTAGTTAAACCTTGTATTCAGAAAACAAAATTATAGCTAGATATTTTAGAAAAGGTTAATAATTTATACAAGACAAAGTGTGATAATTTACCTTCTACACGTCACTCATTATGGTAAACCCTGAACCATCACCTAAATATAGATCAATCTTCAAGTTCTTCAAAAATCATCTCCATGATTCCCTTGACTCCACTTCTACAAAAGCCCAAGATATTGGATAAATCTAGTCATTTTTATCTCTTCCAACAGCTACCAGTAATTCTCCATTAAATGGACCTTTCAAAAAGCAACCATCTAAGTTGATAATTGGCCTACAATAGTTTCTAAAGCCCTCTTTAGTTGCACCAAAACAGATATAGATCCTTCTTAAGATCTTAGGGTGATTGGGAATGGGCCTCACAATCGTTAAATCTACATTGCAATTTGGATCATCTTGCCTTAATGCTACAACATAGTCAAACAACCTGTTAAACTCATATGTAACCCTCCCATTAATCTCATTTTTTGCCTACATCCTTGCTTTACTACATAAATTGATAGGGGCATCCACATTTAACTCCTCCTTAGCAAAACATTGCATCTCTTGCAAAGTAAATTTTGGTATGATCCTCAACTTTCTTAAAAAGTGTTTACCTATATACTTGTAGTTGCATTTGAATTTTTGAAGGTTATTGAACAATCATGCAAACTAATTTATTTTTTAACCTTAAAGAACCCATCATTGTTGTCAACAAAGGCATAAATCTCCCAATTACACCATTCACCGTTGCTTGTCACGCTCATTTCTCACAAGCTTATAATCAAATATTTTTGACACAACATAGTTAACTAAGGCATCATTGAACTATCTTGTGATAGAAAAAATCAAACCAAGAGCCAAACTAGGGATTGGATTAGAAGGGTCATAAAATACCTTGTTACTTTTCTTGTAAACAACTTCTGCATCTTCCCCACTTTCATAACTTCCAACATCTAATGAATGAATATAATTTTTGTCTTCTCCACTATCAACATCCCTATATTCCTTATATTCCTTATCATCCTTTCTCACATTTGAGGCTTGACTAGTTTTAACATCTTCAAAAATAGGCTATACATGCACATCATCACTTGAAAACTTCTTACTATTTTGCTTCTCATAGAACTTAAGACACTCTTCCCCTATTCCCTTAATTTCATCATCATCAGATCCATAACCATGTCTATATGAAAAAATAAAACCTAAACCCTCTATATCAGAAGAGCTATCTATAACACTCGCTACCCGGTCTAAAAGTTAAACCGTGTTAGGTACTATTATCGGAAAACAAAACATGCAATTTATGAAGTTTAACACTTCTAATCTAAAATAAGCAGTTAAAATTCAGGGGGAAAATCTTTTATGAAACTATCAAAGTTAAGTTCCCAAATTTCTGTTCAAGTTTATCAACTTATCTCATTGTATTTTAACTTTTGAATACAACAAAATTCATAATACAAACCAAATAATACTTTAACTAAGCATGCATATACAATATTCAAACTTGAATCCAAAACATAGGTCTATTCACAATACATAAGATGCATTATATTCATATAGTATAATTCGGAAGATAAAGCCATTTTACCATAAAATCAATTTAACCATACATGCTTTTGGGGTCTACTTACAAATTACCAAATACCTATTTAATTACAAACTTATTATTTGATTTAGAATTCCTATTAAGGTTTAATTCCTATAATAAGAATTATATATATATATATATATATATATATATCAACTTTTCTACTCTCATAAGCCAACAGAGGTCTATCATTCTGATACTCCAACAAATATCTAATGACTATACAAACATGCTAAATATTGACTTAATAAAACAAGCAACCAAGGATTAAAATAAAAGGTCCATTTACAAACACCATGGAAATAATTAAAGCTTACACATTTATAAATACAGAAAGAAAAATCAAAATGCTTAATGCATTACTAACTAATATGTGTCACCATCTAGGAGTACAATAAATTTAAACATACTTCTAGTCATTTGTGATCCATCCAAACTCGAAGAGTAGACAAAGCTTTGATACCCTGAAAAGATGGAAGGATTGGGTAAGCTCATGCCTGGTGAGGTAGTACTAAAACCTTGAAATCATGTAATATGCTTATATATTCTAGTCCCATACTTTATTAGAGTTCAACCGAGGTTCAAGAAGTACCAATATAACTGAATACTTACACAAAGTCCCAAGATTTCAATCCTACTATTTCCAAAATGTTCTTTCATACAAAAGTACAAATATCATTCTTAGGAGCCAAGTTACCACACCTGACTCCAAGCCTTCATGAAATTCCTAGATATCTTATTACTCAAGAATTAGGCTCCATATACCGTTTGTAGGTTTATTAATATGTTATCAATAAGGGTGACAAATTTTAGCCTTAAGACCCTTTTTCTCTCAATTATTGGAAAACTTATTACAATGGTATTCGATCAAGATATGAGTGTATGTTGAATAGAGGTTTTGTTAATGAATAACAGAAAGCTGTTAGTTAGTTAGAAACTTAGTTAGAGAGGGTTAGACTGTTATATCAGTGTATAAATATATAATGTGTATTACCATATTCGATGAAATGAATGGAAATCAGTTTCCAGTTACACAAAACTTTCTTCATTTCTTTCTTCTTTACAAAGACAAAAGCTTCTTCTTGTTGTTGATTTTCTTACTCTCAAGATAGGTTCTTAACATGGTATCATTCGCCTGACTGATCTTGGGTTATCCTTTCTTCCGCTACTTCATCATCTGAACTTGTAACGAGTTCTTGTGTTTTTTCTTAATTTTTGCTCCAACTATGTTTACCAACAAAAAGATTAATGCCATTCTCGATGAGATGAATTTTCTTCTGTGGAAGCAAAAAGTGTTGCTTATTGTGCACAACCATAAACTTGAGAAGCTTCTCACTGGTGCTTTGCGTCCTCCTCCAGTGACGGTTATGGTGGCTGGTGTTTCCTCTCCTAATGAGGAATATGAGGACTTTGTGGCGCAAGATAGTGCGCTTGCTTCTTGGTTGCTGTCCACGATCAGTTTGCATCTTCTTTCTCAGTTTGTGGGTGCAGAAACGACGTCTGGTGTGTGGAGTGCTGTGCTTGAGTTCTTTGTGAACCGTTCCACCACATCTGTTATGATTCTTCATTATAAGTTTCGATCGATCAAGAAAGGTGAGGTGTCTATGCGTGCTTATCTCACTCAAGTCAAAGAAATTTGTGATGCTCTAGCATCATGTGATCGTGCAATCTCCGATGTTGAACAAATCGCGAGCATCCTTAATGGCTTGCCCAGGGATTATCAACCCTTCATGGCCGTTATAACTGCTAGCAGAGAGTCTTTGTCACTTGATCGTGTTCGTTCTTTGTTGATTGATGCTGAGACACAACTTGCAGGATTCGATGCCCAGAATTAGGGTTTTCCTATTAGTGCTAATGTTGCTCAGGCTACTAATGTGGCTCAAAACAATGCTTGGTGTGACACCTTTTCTCGTGGTGGTCGTGGTCGTTTTGGTGGTGGCAGATCAAATGGGCGTGGCCGTGGTTGTGTTAAGTTTCAGTGTCAATTGTGTGGCAAGACTGGCCACTTGGTAGATAGGTGTTGGTATCGATTTGATGAGAGTTTTCCTGGTGTTACTGCTGCTAGTGAGTCCCATGGTAACAATGGGTCTTGTACAGTTCATGTTGGAGTGTTTGATGATAGTCAACCTGCTGAAGAATCCTTGTCTGATATGCCTCAAGCACACCTGGATACTACCTCTCGTACTACTTGGGTAGTTGACTCTGGTGCAACGCATCATGTGGCGCCTGAGATTGCCAACATGCTTCGATCTTCAACGTACAATGGACCATGTAAGATTGCTATTGGTAATGGTGTCAAGCTTAACATTAAAGGCATGGGGCAATCTGAGTTTGTTTCATCATTTTCTTCTTGTAAGTTGCTGTTGAATGATTTGTTGCATGTGCCTAGTATAACTAAGACATTCTTTCCATTTCAAAGTTTGCTAGAGAAAATGGTGTCTTTTTTGAGTTTCATGCAAACACATGCTTGGTTCGAGAAGAAGGATCGAGCAAGATGGTGCTTTAAGGTGTGGAACACGATGGACTCTATCAATTTTCAGTTGATATGCTAGGAGATAATAGTAAAGTTGAATGTAATATTGCTCAAAGTAATTTTGTTTATAGTTATGAACTATGGCATCGACGCCTTGGGCATCCTGCTCATGAGTGTCTTCTACAAATTTGTAAAGATGTTGCTGTAAAATTTTCCAGAGATTTCAATAATATGAATTTACCTACATGTGTTGCTTGTCGAATGGGAAAGAGTCACAAGCTTGTGTTTTCTCAGTCAAATACAGTGTATGAGAAGCCTTTCCAGCTTATTTTTTCAGATCTTTGGGGTCCTGCACATATTGCTTCTAATGGTTTTAAATACTATGTCACATTTGTTGATGCCCATACACGACATACTTGGTTTTATATGCTCAAGGACAAGTCCCGGACTTTGCAAGCTTTTCATTTGTTTCATAAAATGGTTCAAACACAGCTTGGTTTGAACATTAAAGAGTTACAAACGAACAAGGGTGGTGAGTATCGTGCAATGTCTAAAGTGTTAATGGCTGAAGGTATTAAGCACCGTGTGACTTGCCCGCACACATCTGAACAGAACAGTGTCGTTGAGAGAAAGCATCGGCATGTGATCGAACTAGCCTTGGTGTTGCTGGCACATGCTTCATTACCCTTTCGTTTTTGGTCCTATGCAGTGTGTATTGCAATGTATCTTATTAATAGGTTGCCTACCAAAGTATTGCAGGGTAAATCACCTTTTGAGTGTTTGTTCTTGAAGAAGCCTGATTATACGCTAATGAAGACGTTTGGTTGTCGATGCTTTTCCCATTTGAGGTTGTTTCAGCAGCACAAACTTGAGTTTAGGTCTCAACCTTGTACATTTCTGGGGTATAGTTCACAACATCGTGGTTACCTTTGTTTAACTTTGAGTGGCAAAATGGTTGTATCAAGGCATGTAGTATTTGATGAAGTCAATTTTCATTTTGGAGGTGAAGGTGTCCTGGGTAAAGAAGGTAAGAGAGCTGATTGTGCTCGACAAAATTCAGCTGATTTACGCGTTATTAGAGGCTTTGGTCAGCATGTGCACTTCGACCAGGAGGGTCATGCTTGAGCTGAAGCTGATTCTCCTATGTCTGTGCAAGTTGAAGATGACCTTGGGACACAAGAGGTTGATTATCGAGTGAATGTTCTAGGTGGAGGTGAACATGTCGAGTTGGGTGCTGATGCAGGTGCTAGCAATGTTGAGCATGGCGATAGTGGTGCTGATGTTGGTGTGCATGTGAATGAAGAAGATGTTACTTTAGGTGCCACTGCTGATGATGGTTTACATGTGCATGGGGAAGATACTATCTCAGGTACGCCTGTTGAAACCCATCGTGGTATGGAAACCCATCGTGGATTGCTTGAGAATGAAGAATTAGGGGTTTCGAATGAGTCACAAACAAATAGTGGTCATTGTGATAATAGTTTGGCTGCTGAAAGTAGATCCTTTGCTGGTCCTGTGCATTCTCATACAAATGGTCATTCAATGGTGACACGTAGCAAAGTGGTATTTTTAAACCCAAGGCTTATGTTTTTAATTGTAATAGTGATGAAGTTGAACCTGCCACTATGCATGAAGCACTTCAGTCACTTTGTTGGAGGGATGCAGTTCTTGCTGAGCTGGAAGCTTTAAACAGAAATGGAACATGGTCTTTGGTGTCTATTCCTGAAGGTCGTTCTACAGTAGGTTGCAAGTGGGTGTTTAAGTTGAAAAGAAACCCAGATGGTTCTATACTTAAGCATAAAGCACGTTTAGTTGCAAAGGGTTTTTCGCAAGTTCCTGGCCAAGATTTTCAGGATACTTTCAGTTCTGTTGTCAAGGCTACAACACTTAATGTGTTTCTATCGCTTGTTGTGACTAACAAGTGGAAATTGAGGCATGTTGACGTGAATAACGCGTTTCTAAATGGTGACTTGGCTGAAGACGTGTTTATGGATCAACCTCTAGGTTTTGAAGAGACTGCTCATGATGGTACAGTGCTGGTGTGTAAGTTGCAAAAGGCCCTCTATGGTTTGAGGCAAGCTCCTCGAAATTGGCATGTCAAACTCAAGGATTTTTTTGTTCAGTATTGGTTTTATAGAGTCACGAGCTGACACATCTCTATTTGTTCGAAAGACTGAAGCATCATACACTTATATGCTTGTGTATGTTGATGATATCATACTCACGGTCTCGTCAGAGGTTGAGATTGAAAGTTTGGTCACCTTGATGGGAGAGAAGTTTGTATTGAAAGATTTAGGTGAGCTCAGTTATTTCCTTGGGTTATAAGTTTCGAGGAAGGGAGATGCAATTTTTCTAAGTCAGATGAAGTATCTACTTGAGTTGCTTACTAAAGCTGGGATGGTAAGTGCAAATGTTGTGCCCACGCCTATGGTTGGCACACCAAGGTTGGTTAAAGAAGCTGGCAGTCCAATTGTTAATGCAACAGAATACATGAGTATTGTTGGAGCATTGTTGTATGCATGTCACTCGCGTCCTGACATTGCGTTTAGTGTTACTAAGCTTGCACAATTTATGCATGAACCTAGGGAGCAACACCTTGTGGCTGTAAAACGTGTACTTAGGTATTTGCGTGGAACTCTTGATTATGGCTTGTTGTTTTCACCTTCATCTAGTGGTTATGAGATCAGTGCATTTGCAGACGCTGATTGGGCAGGTGATGTAGGTGATCGTAGATCAATGTCAGTGTATTGTGTGTATCTGGGAGGTAATTTGGTTTCAAGGAGTTCTAAGAAGCAAAAGGCAGTCTCTCGTTCAACAACAAAGACTGAATATATGAGCATTACAGATGTTACGGCTGAGATAGCTTGGATCACTGCGCTATTAAGTGATCTTGGGTTTCCACAAGACAAAGCACCGATCGTGCAGAGTGATAATACTAGTGCAATAGCCATTAGTGCCAATTTTGTGTATCATGCTCGCACGAAGCATGTTGATCTTGATATACATTTCGTGCGAGAAAGAGTTGCTGCAGGTCGTTTGAAGGTGAATTATGTTCCTGCGATTCATCAAGTTGCTGATGGATTAACTAAGTCCTTAACAAAAGCCTACTTCTTTAGTTTCAGACAAAGGCTGCTGGTGCGTTCTAAAAATGAAGAAGAAGATTGAAACAGCAGGGAGGATGTTGAATAGAGGCTTTGTTAATGAATAACAGAAACCTGTTAGTTAGTTAGCAACTTAGTTAGAGAGGGTTAGACTGTTATATCAGTGTATAAATATACAATGTGTATTACCCTATTCGATGAAATGAATGAAAATCAGTTTTCAGTTACAGAAAACTTTCTTCATTTCTTTCTTCTTTACAAAGCTAAAAGCTTCTTCTTCTTATAGATTTTCTTACTCTCAAGATAGGTTCTTAACAATGTACTTATAAAATTTTCGTTATCCATATTTATATCGATAAACACAATATTTACTAGACTACTTTTTCTTCATTACACCCAATATAGCAACCAATCATACGATATTTATCATTTCTTGCAAAGTGAGTTATCTCTATAGGTTCTCCTTGTTCAAACTTATAAACTTTCCTTTTAACATAGCCTAATCATACATGAATTATTTAATTATGACGTAATAACTCTTTAATAACTTAGTGTTACCAGATCACTTGTTACTTGCCAACAGATACCAAACGAGCATGTTTAAGAAAGTTTTACACTCCATTTTATAAGCTCCATTATTAACAGTTGATTAATATCACGTGTATATATATATACACACGTACACGTGTATATACGAATACCCTAATGACTATTTATTCACACTTATATCATAATTTTTTTAATATGATCTCTCAAACATCTAGTTATTTCCTTACATATACCATCGTTCATATTATACCACAATATAAATACCAAACATACAAATGTCAAACACCTCATCACATGAATGATTTTACTTGTCAACTAGATTGTCGAATGAACCTTAACAAAATATACACCATTTAACACATTGATGCCAACCATAATATATCCAAACATATACAACTCTTCTTATAATTACCAAATACACTATTTAAACTTCCAAGAAGTCTCATGTAAAATAATAGCTATTTTAGGCAAGCATTCGAACTAATTCTAAATTTACAAAAGCTTAATCAATCGAATAACCATGGATACATGCATTCATTGAATTCGAACCACTTTATAGGTTTATTAGGATCTTAGCCATGTATATCCCATTTTATCGAATCATATATATATATATATATATATATATATATATATATATATATATATATATATATATTTTCGAACCCATAATTCACATGTATATTTGAACATTCTTAACCAAAAGGGTTTATTTTGTTAAGACATAATTAAGCAAATATTAAATTACTGTTTAGATACAAGCTATCTACAAAGCATGCATAATTATTGGTATAATATAGTTTCCTTGAAGTCTTTTACAACCTTTCGATTATCCTTCAGATCATAAATACTCTTTTCTTTTATAACTTATAACATACTTACATTACTTGTAACTTAAGTCATTTCAATACTTTCTTGTTCTTAATAGTAACCTTCGTGATTTTTATTAGCATAGCCTTGAAAATCGAATAACAACCTAGGTACACGAATCCCCAACCAAACCGTCGCAAAAAATATGGTACTACTGTATCGGTCAATCCTTCCTACTGTCATCAAGTGACCACACAACTTCCCTCCTACTGTCGCCAAATAAGGACCGTAGTCCACCCTAAACACAAGCTCATGGATACTATAACATGCCAACTATACCTAAGACTGACTCGAGACCAAGGCTTTTCACTTATCATTTTTCTTTTAATAAAGTAAGCATATCTCCTTATCACATCATCATATAAACATCTCATTACCCCTTTTACTTTGGGTATATGATCACCTCATGTGAACTTCTTAAAATAGATGAGCATTGCTCCTTGATCAGAATATCTTATGAACAAGTTTTATATTCTTTTCATCAAACATATATTCGATTCTTACCTTACACAATTAAACATTCCTTTATTCACATTATAATATGTCTTAACCATTTTCAAGCATAATCATGCACGCATATCATACACCCAAACCGTACCCTCATATTCCGGAAAATCATATGTTACAAGTCCCATCCCTTAACTTGTTAAGACTTTAACTTATCAAATCGTAAAATGTCATATGTGAGTATAACTTCTAAATTGGAGTGCCAATTGAACGTGGTTCATTGTGCTTCAATTTAAGTACATTTCCTAGTAATTCATGACTCTCAATCCAATCTTAAGGTTCGACCAAAAATCAAATAGGCAAAGATTTCTTATCCGACAAGTAAAAGCATATAAAAAGATTTACTATAAGCATAACATCCACCTAATTCCATTCCAAGAAATTTTCATAGGGACTTACCTCGAACTCAACTTGCTTAATTTCGTAGCTTAATTCAATGGTAAAACAATATGCTTATAAAAATTAAGAATGCTCGGGAAGCTAGTAAGCTCATCCCGAGACTTAAATCTACACTCACCTCTTATCCTGAAGTTACAAGATACCTGAATCCCCCATTCTCTCATACGTCCAGAATTTCCCTTTTAAACCTTCATGTCTTTATCCTTTTTCCCTAATCATGATATGAACCCCAATTTTAAATGTCAAAATGTAAACATCAATTCGGTTTATTTTACTAGTATTCCTATTGCAATGAGTGTTTCTTGGTCTAACAAAACCAACTATAACCTTTTTTACAACAATACCTTACTAACAAAATAATTCACTAATCAATTTGATCATGATCTTACACAAGCATTCATACATTTTCAAATGTCAGAACAATTCCTATTGAATACTAGCAATCACTCAATTATAAGGAAATCCATAAATCTAATTATACTTAATATTCAATCGAACAGCCCATATATATTGTTTTTGATACAAAAACAGTCCCAATCCCTTCATACTTATTAAAACAGTTTCATTCTTCTTATAATCACAATCACTCTCAACAAGACAGCCCTGTTTTGACTTTAACAACTTCTTATGGTCTTAATCACTTCTCCCCTATTTTGTTAGTGATAAATCAGACCATACAAGTCCTTTTATTTAACAAAAGAGTCTCGGTTCATTATACTCTTCTTAACTGGTCCGTCCCACAATTAAATTCCTTTTTAATCATGTGATTACAACTTAAATTCCAAGTGATCAACCAAATTACTATAGCAACATTAGCTTATAACTTAATATCCATGCTGCATTTTCAAAAATTACAATACACAACAATTAAACATATGTACCAATTCAATTGAGACACTAAATTCATAATTAAGCTAATTTAGCATTCTAACCAAGTTGCATGGTCATAAAGCATGGTAATTCAACCTTATACATCATTCGAATGGCAACAATTCATGGCATCAAGGATATTAAAAGCTAAACTCTAAGAGATTCATGTCAAACACATGTAATTATTCAAATCATAGCTCACAAAATGAAAAAGGGAAAGTACTACTACCTTCTTCCTCAAGCACAACCATTAATGGTTCACCAAAATGAATTAATTAAGCTTTAATCAACTATCTCCCATGGTCGATATTCAATTCTCTCTCCCTCCCTCCTTTTTTTAATGGCTCGGCCTAAGGAGATGAAGAAGATGGAGAATATCCCAACACCCCTACTTGGCCGAATCCCCCTTCAATTCGTTTAACACATGGATTCACACAAGGGTGACATGTGTGTCAAACCCTTCAATTAATGTTTATTCAACATGCAAATGTAAAGATTTCTAATATTTTCAAATTAACCCTTTTCAAAATGGCCATTCTAGTTTCCTTTTTCTCAATTCAATCCTAGCCTTGAGTTATAACTCCGGTTTCCATATTAAAGATAAATTGCTTATAGAATTAAAATAGAAACATTTATTCTAAGCTTAATTTTGGGGTATTACACTATCAATCTCACTTTGAGCCTCAGCCTCAACCTCACCCTCAGCTTTAGACTTCCCAATCTCTGCCTCAAGCTCAATATGTGATTCTGCCTCAACCTCTGTTTCACCCCAACTTCAAAGTCTGTCAAGCCTACTGTCTCACCATTTGTCTCATTACTACAATCACCAACTTTACTAAAGCCACTAACTTTTGTATCAATTAAATAATTTTGGTCATTCAACATGTGAGACCCACTCGCATTTGATGTCTTACCTACACAACTGCTAGGTCCACCGACATTATCACATGTACCACCAACATGTGATTCAGACAACATCTCAATATCTTCACTTAATTGGTCTTCATCTACATATTCTGGGATATCCACTTGATGTTCAACATACATATGCAATAACCCTCTATTACTATGTGAAATCATAGTTCTAAAAGATGCATCATCAAAATAAACTATGGAACCATCCTTTAAAGTATCTCATGGTACAAAATAGCTAAACCACATTACTGCTCTATAACTAGCCTTATGTACCAAGTCAATTAACTGAAAATAATTGTTCAGTATGGCTCATATATTGTAAAAGGATATATGCTAGCTACTTTAACTAGGATTACAATTGTTCTAATCCTTCGAGGAGTAGTATTCCTTATGCTAGTTAGAATAGGACTTGGATGTAGTGGGCTATATAACGAGGCTTACCCCCACCTCATTAGGCACTCCATCAATTGTTCTTCAGGCTTTGCGGAGCGAGAGCATCTGTCCATCAAAGGAGTACTCAAGTTTTTGGTGGGCTCGGATTAAGTGGGTTGGGAGTGCGGGGGCGAAGCCCCCGCGATATGGTACGAGGTATCTTTGTAATTGTACCAGGTCTATAAATAGATATGTTATTTGTAACCTAATGACCATTGATTGAAGAAAAGAAAACAACCACTCTTTGCTCCTCGAGGACGTAAGCACTTTGATGAACCTCGTTAAATCTCTTGTGTTCTTGCTTGTTTGATTTTCTTTTTCGTTTGTCGTGTGCACAACAACTGGTATCAAGAGCCTGGTTGCGATGGCTATATTCGGTACGAAATTTGAAGTGGTCAAGTTCAATGGTGAAGGTAACTCTGGATTGTGGCAGACGAGGGTAAAGGATCTGTTAGCGCAACAAGGGATTTTAAAGGCTTTACGATATACAAAAACCAGCATCGATGGAGGACGACCATTGGGAAGAACTACGACAACGAGCGACTGGAACCATACGATTATGTTTGGCATATGAGATTATATATCACGTTATGGATCTGACATCTCCAGGAGAGATATGGAGCAAGTTGGAAAGTCAATTTATGTCCAAGTCTCTGACAAATAAATTGTATATAAAGCAGAAGTTGTATGAGCTGAAGATGCAGGAAGGTCAGGATTTGGCGCAGCACGTGAATATCTTCAATCAAATAATCACCGATTTAATTCAACTTGATGTGAAGATTGAAGATGAAGACAAAGCAATGATTATGTTGTGTTCGTTGCCTTCTTCTTATGAACACATGGTGACTACTCTTACATATGGGAAAGAAACAATCAAAGTTGAAGAGATTACTGCAACCTTGTTGGCCCACAACCAGAGAAGGAAAAATACACGCGAAACCTCTCACGTTGATGGTTTATATGTTAAGGGTAATCACGACCGTGGAAGAAAGTCAGAGAAGGAGGGTTCCGGAAGACAAAATTCTAGATCAAAGTCTAGAGGCAAGAAGACGTTTCGTTGCTACAAGTGCAAGAACCAAAACATATGAAGCGAGACTGTCCAAAGTGGAAAAAGGTGTCAGATGATAAACATGATGCATCATCCAAAACTGTGAATGTGGTGCAGAATTCGAATTCGAATTGCAGTGATGGCGATATGCTTTCTATTTCAACAACTCAATTCATGGATGCTTGGATTCTTGATTCAGGATGCTCTTATCATATAACACCTAACATGGAGTGGTTTTCTACCTATATGTTTGTTAATTTTGGTTCTGTCTATTTAGGTGACAATAGATGTTGCAATATTATCGGTATTGGTGAAGTCAGAATTAAGATGTATGATGGTACTGTTGAACATTATGTGATGTTAGGCATATACCAGATTTGAAAAATAATCTAATTTCTTTGGGCACTTTGCATAAGAATGGTTTAATTCCTAAAGCTGATGAGGATATAGAAACCTTTAGGATTGTTAAAGGTACATTGACTGTGGTGAAAGGAAAGATATCTGCAGGGAATATCTATAAACTATTAGGGAGTACAGTTGTAGGTGGAGCTCATTCTCTTGAGTCATATGATGATAATACAAAATTGTGGCATTTGCGTCTTGGTCATCTTAGTGAACGTGGAATGGTTGAACTACATAAAAGAAATTTGTTGCATGGTATCAAAAGTTGCAAGCTCGATTTTTGTGAACTTTGTGTTCTTGGTAAACAGACTAAAGTCAGTTTCACGACTGGAAATCACAAAACTGAAGGGATTCTTGATTATGTGCATTTTGATGTATGAGGGCCTACCAGAGAATCATCATTGGGTGAATATGTGTATTATGTTACTTTTATTGACGATTTTTCTAAGAAAATTTGGGTGTATTTCTTGAAACAGAAATCTGAAGTCTTTTCCAAATTCAAGGCGTGGAAAGCTGAGATGGAGAACCAAACGGGTAGAGAGATCAAGTATTTAAGGTCTGATAATGGCACAGAATACACAGATTCATAGTTTTTGAAGTTCTGTGAGGAGCATGGGATTCAGAGACATTTTTTAGTGCGAAAGACGCCACAACAAAATGGTGTTGTTGAAAGAATGAACAAGTCATTAGCTGAGCGGGCTCGGTGCTTGAGACTGAATGTAGGGCTTCCTAAAAACTTCTAGGCAGAGGCTGTGAGTATGGCATGCTATCTCATCAACAGGTCACCACGGGCATCTTTGGGTGGAAAAGTTACAGAAGAGGTATGGACATGCAATGTAGTTGATTTTTCACACTTACAGATTTTTGGTTGTCCTGGTTATGTGCATGTACTTGGTGACGAGAGATCAAAACTTGATGCAAAATCAAAGAAGTGCATCTTTCTGGGCTACAAGAAAGGTGTAAAAGAATACAAGTTTTGGGATCCAGTTGCAAGGAAAACAATGATTGGTAGAGATGCAATTTTTGATGAGTAATTCATGTTGCAGCAGAACCGAGACAAGGTGCTGGTGGATTTCGAACAATATCCAAGAGAAGTTGAGAAAGAAGTAACAACTGAGAAAGGTGAAAGTTCGAATTCAACTTCTGGTGACTCTAGTACAGTTCCGTTGCATAATTATAATTTAGTCAGAGATAGAGAGAGACACACCAATGTAAAGGCTCCACACAGATTGGGTTTTGAAGATATGATGTCTTTTGCACTTCACATTAGTAGTGAAAATTCAGATACTTTTCAAGGGGCTATCTCTAGTTCGGAGAAAAGCTAATGGATGGCTGCAATGGTTGAGAAGATGGAATCTTTGCAAAAAATCATATGTGGGAGCTAGCTAGGCTTCCTGAGGGAAAGAAGGCTATATGTTGCAAATGGGTGTATAAAAGCAAACCAACAATATTAGAAAAAGAGGGGGAAAAGTTCAAGGCTCGATTGGTAGCAAAGGGTTTTTCACAGCAAAAAGGAGTTGATTATGATGAAATCTTTTCTTCTATGGTTAGACATACTTCAATCAAGGAAGTTCTTGCACTTGTAGCCAGTTCAGATTTGCATTTAGAGCAGATGGATGTTAAAATTTCTTTTTTGCATGGTGACCTAAGGGAGCAGATTTATATGCAGCAACCAGAAAGGTTCATTCAATCCGGAGATGAACATCTGGTTTGCAGGTTAAAGAAATCCTTGTACGGGTTGAAGCTATCTCCACGACAATGGTACAAGCGATTCGACTCCTACATGATTCAGATTGGCTACAAGCGATGTGAGTATGATTGTTGTGTCTATGTTAAAAGCCTTGATGATGGTTCTTTTATTTTTCTGCTATTGTATGTTGATGATATGTTGCGGGCTACAAAATATATGCATGATGTTGTCGGTTTGAAAGCTTTTTTGAGTCAGGAATTTGATATGAAAGACTTAGGAGCTGCAAAGAAAATTCTTGGAATAGAGATTCACAAAGATAGAGGCTCAAGGAAACTGTGGTTATCTCAGCAAGGCTATGTTGAGAAAGTGTTTGACAGGTTTGGGATGAGCAAAGCAAAGCCCGTGAGCACTCCATTGGTGAATCACTTTAAGCTTTCTACAGAACAGTGCCCGAAGACAGACAAGGAAATTGAAGAGATGGCAAAGGTCCCTTATGCCAGTGCTGTCGGCTGCCTGATGTATGCAATGGTATGTACTCGTCCTGATTTAGCTCATGCTGTTGGTCATGTCTGTAAATACATGCCTAAGCCTGGAAGATCACATTGGGAAGCAGTCAAGTGGATTTTCAGGTATTTAAAGGGTACCGTGGGACATGGAATTGTTTTCGACATTCAGCGACATGATCCTTTGATTGTTGGATATGTGGATTCACACTATGCAAGTGATTTGGATGATAGAAGGTCTACAACTGGGTATGTTTTCACCCTTGGTGTAGGGCCTATATGTTGAAAGTCAACTGTTCAGTCTGTTGTGACATTATCAACAACTGAAGCTAAGTGGCAGTAGCTGAAGCTGCAAAAGAAGCCTTATGGCTTATTAGGCTAGTGAAGGAATTGGGTATTCGACAAGGTGGAGTTCAGTTGCATTGTGATAGCCAAAGTGTTATTCATTTGGATAAGAATCAAGTGTATCATGCTAGAACTAAACATATTGATGTGAGGTTTCACAAGATTAGAGAGTTGATTGCATCTGATGAGATATTATTACAACATGTGCATATTGCAGACAATCCAGTTGATATGTTGACCAAGCCTGTTACTACAGACAAGTTCAAGCATTGTTTGAACTTGTTGAATGTTTGCAAATGCTAGAGAAGCATGGTAGCCCAACCCACTTTGATGTGTGAGAGACACTAGATTTATCTCTTAAGGGGCATGATATTCACTAAGGTGGAGATTTGTTAAGTATGGCTCATATATTGTAAAAGGACATATGCTGACTACTTTAACTAGGATTACAATTGTTCTAATCCTTCGGGGAGTAATATTCCTTATCCTAGTTAGAATAGGACTTGGATATAGGGGGCTATATAAAGAGGCTTACCCCACCTCATTAGGCATTTCATCAATTGTTCTTCAGGCTTTGCGGAGCGAGAGCATCTGTCTATCAAAGAAGTACTCGAGTTTTCAGCGAGCTCGTATTAAGTTGGTTGGGAGTGCGGGGGCGAAGCCCCCACGTCACGGTACTGGGTATCTTTGTAATTGTACCGGGTCTATAAATAGATGTGTTATTTTTAACCTAAGGATCATTGATTGAATAAAAGAAAACATCCGCTCTTTTCTCCCTGAGGACGTAAGCACACTGCTGAACCTCGTTAAATCTCTTGTGTTCTTGCTTGTTTAATTTTCTTTTTCGTTTGTCGTGTGCACAACAATAACTTAATAGATCTCTGCTAATTGCCCACTCAACCTCATCTGCACCAACATATTCTAAATCTGGGTTCTTAACAAAGTTGCCACCCGTGTGCATAACAATTAATATTTTGTCTACAATCATTTGCAATTTAAGCCTATCATATATAAGAAGCATACATGATAAGAGACAAATTAATCCAATACTATATAAATTTTTTAAGTATTTCTAATTTTTTTAAGTATTTCTATTGAAAAGATGAGGAATAAAATAATACATACACTTTTAAAATATTTTCTGCTTTTCAGTCACTTTCTCCAAATCTCCATCAAAATCGAATCTCTAAAAACAAGACTAGTCACTCTCTAAAATCAATTACAAAAATAATATTATAAAAATATTAACAAAACTAAACATTATCACAATTTAAAATCGCTGAAAAACCTTAAATACTAATACACATTTGGATAACAAATGAAAAAATACTCAAAAAAAATCAAATACATTATCAAAATTTAGATAATGGGTATTTTCCTCAAACCAGATGCGAACACGAATAAACTTACTCAAATTAAACCATTTTTTTTTAGATTTGGGAAATTTCCCCCACTAAGAAAGAAACCTTGTTCTCGCGTAGAAACCCTAACCTTATTTTTTAAAAAACTCAGTTTGAAAGAAACATCACGAAACTTCAGACACAATTCAACTCAAATCATGGAACTTTTCTCTGATGAACAAAGGTGAACTTTGATTTTACAAAAATGTTTACTCCATCCTAAACCCAAAGTAAAAAATCGAAGTGGGTAATGTTGTAATATCCCAAAATATAGCTTGGAAATATATTATTAAATTGATTGTGAATCGAATAGATGAAAAGATATCATTGATTTGGATAATTAAATGTTTGGGGGCTAATTAGAAAAGTTTAGGAAGTGTATTAGCTTTTCTGATAGACTAGATTAAAATCTTTAATTAATGAAGGTTTGCATGCAAAGACTCATGAGAAATTAGGGACTAGTATATGTGGCAAATGAAGATTTAAACCATGTGTAGTTAGAAGGAAAATATTCCGGCCAAGGTTTGGGGGATAATCAATTCTTGGATATAATTTTCTTCATGGAATCGTTTTACATTAGAGAGAAATGAGTGAGAGAAAGCTTCAATCGGTTACTAATTTATGGGGTCTAATTGTTGAAAAGAGTTTTAGAGAAAGGTAAGCATTTGTTTCTTCTTCATATGTAGATAAATCTTGTTTACTTAGATTGTACTTGTCAAAGCATACATAATTTCTGATTTGGGATATTGATGCTAGTATCGTTGTGGTTAGGACCATTAGAAGGGACTGTTCGAATGTTGTATAAAAATATATAGAGTTGCTGTTTTGTGTGCATATGGCTAATATAGGGACTGTTTTGCTATAGAACCAAATGCTAATGAACTATTGAACTTGTATAAGTAAGATTATATCCAATATTGGGGCTGTTTTGAATGTAGGATTGAAGAGTAATGTTTGCTAGCAAAAAAAATTGGTTAATTTGTGATAGGATAATATGTTTTTAAAGACTATTTTATGGACTGAGCAGGGGAGGGTTGTTTGTCATGTTTGGAAACTGATTTTATAACTTTAGGGAAATTGTTTTTGAAGGAGTAAATGAGTTAGGGGCTGAACCTGAAAGTAGAATGTGTTTGCAGGTGTTTTGATGACTGTTTTAGACATTCTTGCATTGAGTTAGGGGCTGTTAAAAATATCAAGTGAATTGCTTGATGAGTACAGATGTATATATGTATAAAGAAGTTGTTTTGAATGTAAGTAACTGAAGTTAGGGACTGTGCTATTCATGTAATTGTATATATATGAAATCGAATTTGTTTTTTTTTTTTTTTGCATAAATATGAACCTTAGTAGACTATTTGAACATGTAATTGAGTATACATGAATTTGGGACTAAGTTCGATATATAAGAGAAGTTAAAAGACTGTTTGGGCTGTTATAAAAGTAAGGGAAATAGTTAAGAAGATGTTCAAGGGCTGTTTTGATTGAAAATCATGGAATTAGGGACTGTCCTGCATCTATAAAAATGTTCAGGGACTATATTATGTATACATGACCGATATATAAGCATGATGGACTGTTTTTATATAATTTTAAATTTGAGGAAACTGTTAAGGCATGTAAATGTATATACATGTAATTGAGATTGTTTGTGTACAAATATAAACCTTGCTGGACAGTTTGATCTTGTAAATATGTATTCATGCAAATTGAGATTGTTTGAGTATATATGAAAGCTTGCTACCCTGTTTTGATGTTGTTTAAAGTGTATACATGTATCCTGGACAATTTAGAATATAAATGAAAATTTGTTGGGGTGTTTGATGAGTATGTATGTATATATGTTTGAATTGGACAGCTTTGAATAGATATGGAAGTATGAGAACTGTATTGAGCATATAATTGTGTACACACATAACTATGCTGTTTTTGCTTGAATGTGAGTTCTATAAGGCTGTTTTGGCATGTTAGAGAAGTATGTGTATATGTATATCTATAATTGGGTATGTTTGATAGGGATATAAAAGATAAGGGACTGTTTGTAAGCTAAATGAATCAGAATGATTATTAATAACTAGTTATTTTGTTTGAGGTAATTATTGTGATGAAGAGGAATAGGAGAAGGAGCTAATTGGAAGCTAGGGATATTTGTGGATTCAGGTATCGCGTAACTTCGAGATAAGAGGTAAGTGTAGTTATGCATTCGGGATGACAAGGTGTCACCCTAATATTTGTTGATTGATCACTTTGTTTTAATGGTGTACATTTTGCATAAGCTCAAATAGAGCACATTGGGGAGGGGAACATGACTCATGGCATAGCATCTTTATAAATTTCTTGCATTCTTATGCACTTTTTCTATGCTATGTTATGATGTATGAATGTGATGATAAGCTACCTTGTAATAAAGATTTGAAGCTAACTTCTGAACAAAGATGCCATATTTAAAGAAGATATTGAGCCTTATTCTTATAAAGTCATGAAATCTTAAAGCTTAAAAAGCTAAAAGCTTGTTATATGTTTTTTATCAGCAACTGTATAATTTTATTCAACATGAAAAAAGCATACAGCGTGACGGATCATACGCCTCGTTAAAAACCTCCCTAGTGGAGGAAAAGAGTACGATATGACCCGTCAAAAAATAAAGAAACAAATGCCAAGTCTATCATAAACAAGCCACAAAGAGCGAGCAGCGATCCACACCTTCCTTTGCTAACACATCAGCGAACCCATTAGCCTCTCTAGGCACATAGCAAAACTGTATCTTGTAGGAGACCCTACAAGCCTGGTCGATCGCTGTAAAAACGTCCCACAAAAGCCATGGTCGTTTCGCCGAACGTGTAGCCCAACTCAAAGCAACCTGCGAATCCGACTCAATAATCACACATTGCTCGCGCCAACTTCTATCCAGAACCAAACTCAATGGAAACGCTATAGCCCGTACTTCAGCTTCATTCGAGTCCATCACACCCAACGGCCCCGAGAATATTCCCAAAATCCGACTCTCCCCGTCACGCATCACACCACCAAACCCCGCAGGACCCGGCTTACCCCGCGCAGATCCATCAACATTAAATTTCAACATACCCTGGATCGGTGGCTGCCAACACACCCCAACCCTCACCTTCCGCGTTGTCGGACTAATAACAAAAGCGGACAGACATGACCACCAAACCGATTCGGGCATCATCTCCCCCTCTGCGCCTACCTTAATCCAGTAAAAAGATCACAGCTTAACCAAAAAACATATCTTGTCCATCGACACACATTTACCGCGAAAGATGAACTCATTCCTAGCTAACCATAACGACCAAAACAAAGCACTGACACTCGCCACCCACCATCGCCTCATACAACCAGTAAAGGAACAATGAAAATTCACAACATAAAAATCGTCAAAACTCACCGGTAAAGGTAACGATACACCCCACCAATGACACAACCAATCCCAAAGTTTCAGCACACGCGGGCATTCATAGAAGAGATGTGCAATAGATTCTTCCGATGCCACACACCACGGACATTTACCCTGCTCATCGCTCAATGGCAACCCACGAATTCGCAAGAAATCTGTTGTCGGCAACCTACGCAACCAAATGAACCAAAGAAACGCCTGGACTTTAGGCGGTACCAAGACTTTCCAAACAAAACAGTCCCCAATGTCATCATCACCAACCTTATCCAGCATCAACAGTTTGGACAGTGCACTAACCGAAAATTCCCCATGTGCATCTGGACGCCAAATGAGAGTATCAAGGCGATAATCCCACAGACGAACCTCATACACCAAATCACATAACGCCCGCAACCGATCAAGCTCAAACAATCTCCAATGCCGCCTAAAGAAATGTTCCCATTGCCCGTGATCAAATTGCGCATCCACTGCATAATCACTAACCCATGCTAACTTATTTATTGCCAACGAAAACAATCTCGGAAGCGAGTCCTTCAAAGGTTGCTGTGTTATCCACGGATCAAACCAAAACAATACCGTTCGCCCGTTACCAATCTTCCACTGAAAACCCGACACCCCCAAGTGTTGATCAAGGTTTGTAGAACAAGAATTAGTCACAATCTGTTTCCACACAATAGACATTGCCGATAGCCTCTCCGTGTTAAAACGCCACCATTGAGTATGTTCTCCATACTTGGCTACAATTAAACGTCGCCACAACGAGTCACGATCACAAGCATATCGCCAAACCCACTTAGATAAAAACGCCATGTTTTTCACCCGCAAATCCGCCACTCCCAAGCCTCCCAAATGTCGCGGCCGACACACAACCTCCCAACCTACCCTACTCATCCTCCGTTCAAGGCCAACACCTCCCCAAAGGAACGCACGACGGATACGATCCAATTGCGCTATTACCCCCTTTGGAACCATAAACAAGCCCATATAAAAAATAGGCAAAGCTGAGAGTACAGAATTTACCAACGTCACTCGGGCAGCAAAAGACAATGATGTATGTTTCCACCCAGCTAGCTTGCGTCTGAAGTTAGCTATGACTGGCTCCAAAACAGATAATAACCTCGGATTAGCCCCTAATGGAAAACCAAGGTAAGTAAACGGAAACTCACCCTGTCGACAACCCATCAACTCAGCCACTAACCCACCCAACTCCCCTTCCACGCCAATGGCGTACAACGAGCTCTTAGCGAAATTAATCCGCAAGCCAGAGCACACCTGAAAACAGTGTAAAATGCGCTTGATGTTACGTGCAACTTCCACTGAAGCTTCAAAAAATAGGACTGTATCGTCGGCAAACTGCAAGTGGGATAAAAACACATCCGATACCACCTCCACCCCACGAATTAAACCTACTGACTCGGCATTACCCAGCATCAAGTGTAACGCCTCTGCAACCACAACGAACAATAAAGGCGATAACGGACAACCTTGACGCAATCCACGTCCCATCTTAAATTCCCTAGTCGCACTTCTATTCAGTAAGACCGACAAACGAGCAGAACTAATGAATTCCCTAACCCAAGCTCTCCAAACCGCACAGAACCCTATCCGAGATAACACAGAATCTAAAAAATTCCAGCTTACACAGTCGTAGGCTTTAGCGAAGTCTAGCTTCAAAATAAAACCACCATCGCCTCTTTATCTAAGCGAGTGAATCACCTCAGTGGCCAATAAAACACCATCTACTAACTGTCGACCTTTAACGAACGCAGATTGCGTATCGCTAATTAAACCACCCAGCACCAATTGAAGTCGATTCGCTAGACACTTAGCCAACACTTTATACATTGAATTAACCAAACATATAGGGCGATACTCACCTAATATCCGAGGAGTCAACACCTTAGCTAGCAGCACAATGAAGGCGCAATTTGCACCTCTCGGCAATAATCCGCACTCATGAAAACGTTCAAAAAATGGAGAACATCATACCTCACCACCTCTCAACCTTTCTTGTAGAAGTCTAATGTAAAACCATCCGGGCCTGGTGCCTTCGATCCATCACACTCCCATAATACCTTCTTAATTTCATCCATCGTAAATGGCACAATCAGACTGTTCCTATCAGCCTCTGATAACTGACGAAAACCGCCCTCGAACTGCCAATCACCCGCCCGAACATCACAAGAAAAATGAGTAGTGAACTCGGCAACCACAAACTTACGCATCGTCGAAGGCGATGTAATCCACTGTCCATCAATCAACAATCCTGGGATAAAATTTCTAGCTGTACGCAACTTTGCCGCTCTGTGAAAATAAACAGTGTTGCGGTCTCCCAAACGTAACCATGTAGCTCTCTATTTCTGACGCCACATTGACTCCTTATTGCGTATAGCACACCATAACGCCTTCATCCACCTTCATCTTTCGTCCTCCACCCCCTCAACATCCCCACACGCAACCATAACCTCGTCCGCCTTGTCAAGTTTCTGTTGCATATCCGCAATAATTTTGTTCACATCTCCAAAACTATCTTTGTTCCACTATTTCAGAAACCTCTTCAAATGTCGTAATTTCACCACTATATTATCATTACCAACGCCCAAACCCGTCAGCCTACACCATTCATCAGCTATCTGTCGAATATTAGAGCGACCATCCATCCAACAATTAAAGAATCTAAATGGTCTTGGCCCCCAATCACAATCGTCACACTTAAGGATCAGTGGTGTGTGATCGAAAACACCCCTCGCCAACGCTTCCTGTTGTATCGAACTAAAACCATCCAACCAAGCTGAGGATATCAAGAAACGGTCTATTTGACTACAACGAATTCCGGGACCAAACCATGTAAATCTTTTGCCCAGCAACGGTAAATCTACTAAACCCGCATCATTCACAAATTCCCCAAACGCTTCCATCTCTGCACCCCTATCAGACACCCCTATGCGATCCGAATCATTTAAAATTGCATTAAAATCACATGCGACACACCACAGCCCCTCAAATCTACTCATCCGAGCTAATACCGAATCCCAAACTACTCTCTGTCCAGCAACATCCGTAGGGGAATAAATCGCCACTATGCAACTCACCACATCCTCCTGCTGCCAACGCCCCTGAAGCACAATGAAATTGCGATCTATATCAACGGTTTCCAAACAAAAGCGAGTACCTTCCCATACAACCAAAAGCACCCACTGATGGTGAAAATACCATCTCAAAGCTATCAGAAGACCACATATTAGCCACCCATGACGACGGGACCTCCTCAAGTTTCGTCTACTGTAACAACACCATATCTACACAGTTTTTCCGTATCACCTCGCGAACACTGCGCCGCTTCGGGCTACCGCCCAAACCCCTGACGTTCCATGATAAAAGCTTCATCAGTTACAAACCTTAACAATCCCCGGTAATAATCCGAGAAATGTCTTTGATAATATCTTCCTCACGCCCACTCGATTTAACGCCGATAAGAGAACCTAATTTTACCATTGCCACTGCCTCACTAGGAATGTCTCGTGGCAGTGTATACCCGCTGTCGTTGGTCCCTTCCACGATTGTTTTGGTCGAACTTTTCTTTGTTCGACAACCCTCCAAAATATTCCCTTCTTCACACGAGACGCACAACCAACACCTTGCAGCTGCTCACTCACTATTATCTTCCTAACTTTACAAAATGCCTGTCCCACTCGGATTAATTCAGTTTGGCCAAGTCCAAATTTTGGCGCGATCGAGTGTAGAATAGGAGGAGGACTCTGTACCTCTTGTAAATTTGCACCTGTTGGAATCAAATCACCCGACCCCACTTCATCCAAATGGTTTGAATTAGCAATCCCAGCTATAGACAAACTCTCACATTGTGGGATACTCTCAACCGACTCTAGAGTCCTACTCCCACCTTCCTTCTCAATAATCGGGCTGACCAGGCTAACCGGAGTTGGCAGCTGCTGTTTCGGCAACCGTTCCCCCACCCGATCGTTGTTCTGCGTATTTACTCCATGCTCAGCTGCACCCGAATGAGACCTTGTCCCTTGCGGATCAACCCAAGCAGCATTCATCACCCAATTTACCGGAACTTCCCTATGAGACCCTTGTTCCTCCGATTCAAACAATCTCGGATCGTGTATGGTCTCAGCCACCTTCCCAGCACGTTCTTCCTCTTCGAAATCAGACCCCCGAGTAGAACTCTCCACATCCTCTGTCGTCTTCCATTCATAACAGTCACATTCGACTTCCGGACCTTTTCCATCCATTTCTAACACACGTACCAAGTAGACTTCAACATCTACCTTTACTCGAATGCGTTCCTCAATGCGTGTGAATGATGTTGTCTCCACCATGATTCTGCCACAATCAAATGACGTCGGCGTTTCCGTGTCATCATCCATTCAAATTAATGATCCCCACAGGTGAGCAATATTCATAAAAGTTTGTTTGTGCCAAAGATGTATCGGCAAACCCACTACCGACAACCAAACTCGACATGACTCGACTGTAATCGATGGCGACCAAACCTCCACTCTATCAAAACATTCTTTGACACGATCCATTTGCATCACCCGGTCCCGGACGGTCGCCGATGTACACATCAATAAAACCATGTATCCTGACAATCTCATGATTGAAAAACCTTCATGTTTATCCACCTCCAATCTCTCCACTAGGGCCTTTATACTACAAGGATTCAAACACCACCCTACCGCGCACCATTGAAGAACAACCCACTTATCCTCGTCCACGATGCCCGTGATCTCTCTGCCACTGTCCTTTCCGCCCTCCCCTGTCGGTATTATTGATGATCGAGTATCCTTGTTTCGATCAGACTTCGACTCCCCTCGCTACCCCCTTTCCTCTTGATCAATTCCGTACGTCCCTTCCAGGCCATCGTAACTCTTATACGGGCACCATATATCCATTTCCCATGTAATCTTTCAATCACTCGATCGACATCCGCTTGCGACGCCATCCGAACGAAACCAAATCGATGTCCGTCTCGCGCCGCCCGATTGGGAATGAACACATCCTTTACAATCCCATGCCTATCGAATACCTGCCATAAACCCTTCCAATGGATTGAACGCGAAAGTCCTCCCACGTACAGAGTCCATACTCGTTGCACAACCTGATCACGCTGTCCCGGAGTGAACTCCCTATCGTTTGCTCGTCGATCGCTGGCGGTGTGACGCTCCGCTGCTTGTTCCCGTGCTAGGTGTTCCCACAATCCCATGTTAATCATAAGACATTAAGAAAAGAAACAAGATAGACTGCTTAAATCATAAGATACCCTTATAATCTTAAGCATAAGATATCTAAGTTACCTATCCAATGAAAGTCCTTGGACACTTTGGCATAGTATATAGTGTATTTCGGGACTACGGTCCATGAGCTACGGCTCGGGGGACGCCCCTTATTATATGTGATATCTTGGCGACAGTAGGAGGTAAAGGGGAGATGTACAAAGATTGGCGACAATTTGGTTGAATAGAGAAGAGAAGTTAGGATTGTTATGATCAGACACAAGCCATTGCTTTGTGCTTTGAGCTATGTGAAACACGGGCCAATGCTACTCATGACCAAAAGTGATCCAAGGAAAACGATTTAAAAGATTTGAATAAAGTTGAACTTGTGATAAACTATGAATAAAAAGGCCTTGGTGGCAATGTTAATAAAATTGTGGAGCAATGCTCCCCTATGATAAGAAATTCACATGAGGTGAATATATGCCTAAAATAAGAGGCAATAAGCTTTGAATCGAAACTTTGATAAGTATATTGAGAAGACTTCAGTAAGATAAAGTACGATCTTATAGAAAACTCGAGGAAATTCAGTTAAGACTCAAAAGAATGTGAATTTGGATTAAGTTACTAATAAACAAAGACTTGTTTAAGCTAACTTGAGATATAAGATTTTGGTTGTTCATATTGCTTCTATATTGTTTATCACTTCGTTCTATCATGGTTACTACCTCACTTAGGCTATATAAGCCTAATGCATTCATCATCATGCATTTATAGGATATAAGATTAGCTTTGAATTGATCGTCATAGAAGGTTGCAAGTCACTCCTCAAAGTTCTAAGTATTGTTCGCTTTTCCTTACAACTGGCATATGGCATTGTATAAACATACATGTAACTTTAAATATAAAACAATTCATATTATTTATGGTTTGTAAATGGCCTCTAAGATAATCATTTTAGTGACTACTTTTATTATAACATTAATCGTTTGATGACTATTTCGATTGTTATCTGATTAAGATAGGTTATTCATGGCATAGGTTTATGTTTAGAGTGGTAAATGATAAATTTATAGATTTTGATCGAAGTAGTCTTGGTCTTTTGATAATTGTATTTGATTTGCGTTTGGCGTAGAGTTCATGTCTAGTATGTTATGAGTTCTTATTATATGAATCCTCCATGTTCGCTTTGGGTTATAATCTGAATATGTTGTTTTCAAACTACAGTGTGTACGAGTTAAACATGGAATCTGGTATAACAAGTATGTTTCTGTATTTATATTTCTCATTTCGATCTTGGAACTTGGACTTCACTTCGATCTAATAAATATGTAATGTTTTGTAAAGATCGTAAAGGGTAATAATAAACAAGTTATGATTTTTAGTCTGTTATTTCATGATTATGATAAATAGAACGATATAAGGATTTTGATTATGGTTCACTGACCTAAATGTAGATATATGCATATTTATAATGGACATAATAGTATTATTTGTTAGCTAAATGTTTTTAAGTGAATTCGTAATTAAATTGGCAGTGACTCGTGTTTTGTAATTCTTTTGTAGACTAGTAATCAAATGAATCTTATGGAACTCAATTATGACCAATGATTTGTATATTTGATTAGAATTACTACCTTTAATTGGCTGGTAACGTTTTAAATAAGAATGGATCTAACATGAGTAAAGTAATCATGTATATATGAATGTGCTTGTTTCGCACACCCATGTAAAGGCATGATCACCTGTTTTTGAATGATTTGACTTCTCTTGATCTTTATTGTAATACTAATCCTGATTGCTCGAAATTTTTAGTTCAACACCATACAATGTAATTGACTAATAACCTTAGATAGATCGTGACGTGAAATAAATTTGAACGATAAGTGATTTATAGAAGGAAAAGCTATATTAAGAGGATAATATTTTTCCTATTGGTTTATTCATTAAAGGTTTTGTGAAGATGTTGTGTTCCTAATTCATACATTCTTGTCTTAATGTTAGAATTATATTTTCGATGAAATCCGATAAATTTGGTAAATATATGTATATTAACTATGTTAGGTATATCCAATAATCCAAATGTTGGCACGAAGTAATTCGAAGGTTAATCAAGATAAGAAAATGTTTGTTTAGATTCCAAAATAAATTTAGTAAATATCATTTCTTAATTAGGATCTTCATGTTAAAGAATGTTTTTTGTTATTCTACCTCGAAATCTGAAAAAGTTTACGTTTAGTCAAAAGTTTTTAAGGAGTGTGTTTTCGGTGACACCTTTGATTTCGGTTTTCTTTCGAACCGGGTTGAGGGTGTTATAAATCTAAACTCAGTTAGAAGGGGTAATCTGACCGTTTAAAATCCACATGGGAAAATAGGGGGACATGGGCTTATTTTAATTTTTTTCAAAAATAAGATTTTTTTTAAAGCTCCACATGTCATTTTGTCAATGGTCATAGGGTTATACATCACATTCCGTGACGGAAGTGGGTGAACCCGTTAACGGAAGAAAAACCATGTATGAAACCGAAAATTTTAAAACATTATGTATGAAACAAAGAATTTGGTATAGTTCATGTCTGAATGAGGTAATTATCCCTATTTGAAATAGAACTAAATTAATGGAATCTATAAATATAGAGGACTAAATGTGCTATTATTCAAATTTTTGTAATTCCAACCTTACCCACTTAACATATGTTAACAGTCGAGTGATCGTTTTGTGACAAAATATAAAATTTAATTGTCATTTTGTAACTTTTGAAAGTTTGGTTACCGTTTTGAATTTTTTAAACAAAGTTCAGTTATCATTTGTGTACTTTACCACTTTTTCTTTTTTTTTTCCGCTTAGTTTTAGGAAGTTAGGATTTAGATTTTAGATATTTACCATAGGATTTTTTTTTTGAATTTTTATGTTTAAACATTTTTATTTTTAAATTTCATCAGTGTTTAATTTTTAGTGTAAACTACATTGGTTGTCACTAAACTATTATGGCATTTATAATATAGTCACTAAACTTTTAAAACTTTCATTGCAGTCGTTGAACTTTTAATTCGCTTTCATTACGGTCACTATTATCTTCAGTTGTCATTAAAAAGGCTGATATAGCACGTTAAAGTCTTTTTTTTATTTATTCAAAACCCTTTGTTACCTTTCTTTAGTAACATCCCCTCCTCCATTAGTCTCACCACCACCACACTTACTACTTTCACGCCGACAATTGTTTGCTCCACCACCTTCATCCTCGCCACCTAGATTGATGCCGCCACATCAACCCAACCATGACCTTTGGGTCTAAATATAATGATACATGTATCAGTCAAGCCCAAATCAAGGATGGATTCACATTCTCGCTTAGACTGCTCACACGAGTCAAGTCCAACTTACTCAAAGATAAACTCTACACCACAGTTCAAATAATGCTGACCAAAGGCTTACAAGCATACATGAAAGAACAAGTATTTCAAAAGAGTACCCATTCTCCAGACTTAAAGAATTGGGTCACACAAACCCATGTTGAAGATACACACGCCCAACCTATTCAAGAGAAGGCCTTAAGCATATTTTAAGTCCATTAGTTGGGTTTTAATTGTAATTGTTTAGACCCATTACTAAATTATAAAGTTTGAGTCTAATTAGTTAAATTCTAGCATAATCTAGATTTAAATTAAACTTTAGGCCTTAGTATTCATTCAAATCAGCCCACTCCAACTTGCCGCCCAAGCCCATTCAAGAGAAGGCCTTAAGCATATTTTAAGTCCATTAGTTGGATTTTAATTGTAATTGTTTAGACCCATTACTAAATTATAAACTTTAGGCTTTTTTCAACGTTGTTCGACTGAGTTGAGTGAGGGAGAATCTTCACACTCCGGGTTGTCAATCCAAGCGCGGATAGAAGGGTTAGTTAAAGGTGTATCGTGAAGGTTGTTTAATCAATCGCGACTAGGAGGGTTCCGCGGGCGATTCCTCAATTCCACAAGCTGCCACCATCTTCTCCTCCATCCCACTCACCATCTCCATTCCATTCAAATCTGAAATTTCCAGATTCGATTCATTACTTTTCTTTTTTCTTTCGTTGTCATGTTTAATTTGTTTTCATCTTAATATTCATCCATTATTACTTCTTAATCACATTTCTTTGAATTTGGTTCTTGTTTTACATAATTTTCAAGAAACCTCATTGCATTCTCTCTTGAAAACGCAAGAACCCCTTGTTTCAGCTTCTTGTTGAGTCTAACACCATAGGGTTGCTTCCAAGCAATCTAGAGAAGTCCCCAATGTGACAAGGTAGCCCTACATCATTTGGTATCAGATTGGACATGATTTTTGGGTAAGATTGCACAAGAATTGGCGAATTTGGAGGGTGAAAACACAAGGCTACTGGAAATGCACAAGACAAGATTGTTTGCAACATTTTGGCTTCTTTCTTCTCTATAAAGCCTAATTTTCATTCTATTGATGTTTTTATTTACTTTATTAAAAAAACAAAAAGAAAAGCAACAAATCAAGAAAGTTCAAGAAGTGCTTTCTATGAAAAAATTCACCCTCCTCGGCACTTCCAAGAAACACGTCGGCCACCACACAAGTTGCACATTACTTGGATTCTTTTCAAGATTGCTTTATGAGTTTTGGGTTTGCTTATTGAAGTTTCTTTCATTTACATTCAGAAAATCATTATTTCCTCATCATTTAACATCCAAAATATGATTAAAATCATTCACAAATCAATCAAAACAGTGCCCAAACGAAAATCTTGAAAATCTATCTTTCACAACTTTAATTAGCAAATTTCATCAATTCAATTACAAAATCTTGTTAATAAACAAAACTAGAGAGCTAAAGACTTGGGAATTTCAATAAAGAACCTCGATTAGAGGAGAGAAAAGAAAGATCACCTTTAACACTAGCTTTCCCCTTGATTTGCAAAGATTTTGGTGAAATTCTTCAAGAAAACTCTAACTATTTGAAGTAGAAATCCATAAGCATCATTTAGGAATCCAAAGTAAATGTAATAAGAAAATTCTCTGAAGATTTTTGTGTTAAAAAGAGAGTTTGTCTGTTGGGAAAAGTTGAGAGAAAAGTTTGAAGGAAAGTTGTTACGTGAGAAAAAGATTTGGCTATTAAAAATCATTTTTAATGAAACTCTTTTATTAAAACCTTTAATTCGATTATTTAAAACACCAAATCAAGAGAGATAGCTGATACAAATTTGGTGTAATAGCTCCCTAAGGATTCTAAGTTTTGGCTCCCTTCGATTTAGCCATTAGAATAGAATTTTCAATTTTTACATTTTAGTCACCAAGCCGAAATGTCGACTTTCCAGTTTTTTTTTTTCAAAATTGGTTTCACTTCCCTTCACTATATATTTAATTAGGATTTTTGAAAATTTTCACATGATTTTACTGCATCCCAAACTAAGATTTCCCTGAACCGACCCAAATCTCTAATCTAGATTTGTCGGACCTTAAAACGTCCTTTAAAACCTCTAGACCCAAAACTGGGGAATTACATGAATCCGTGTATCCGATATGGTTTTGAGAAATGAACATGTTGATGATCACTTGTGAGCCAATATAATTGATGATGTATTATGAAATGGTTAATGATGCATAATATGTAAATGTATGTTTTACTCTTTAAGCTTTGCATATGGTAGCTATGCATGGGAAGACTTAAATTGAGTGTTAGAAATGGATTTGCTGTTGAGTTCATAATGCGGGATGCATGATATTTAACATGCGGTTTTGATTGAGGAAAGTGCATGGTTTTAAAAAGGGCATGATGGCTTTTCAAAGGATGTTAGCAAATTGAAATGAGATTTCAATGTGAACATGAAAATGGTTTTAATGCATTGATGGTGTTTTGTTTTTTTAGCATTCCGAACTAAGTCGTGTGTGCTTACGCTCTACTTTTTCCCATCAATGCAGACAATTGAGGTTTGAAGGCAGCAAGAGGCAAGCAAATTCCAAGAGACTTTGCTTTAGAATGTATGTTTAGGTTTAGCCTTAAGTAATAAGGGCAATGGGGAAATCCTTAGTGCGTTTTGAGTGATGTGTATGGACACCATGTTGAGCATGTTTGCTTTATGGTTTTAAATTTGTAAAAGGCATTTATTTGATGGATTGTGCATTGGTTTGAGTTTTGAGTCTTGAATAGCTTATTTGATAGGTTCCATGCATATAGTTTACCTTTAATGCAATTTTCCATGATTTGATGTGGAATATGTAATAACTGCATAAATATCCTTGTTTTCATACCTTTTTGCTATAGCATTTGCCTGTTCTTGAGTTCATACCATAACATTTAGACTGCATTTAGGTTGCATTTTCTTCTTCTGGGTGCATCTTTATCTTTGCTGGTTATTGGTCTATGTTGAGGGGTACTGCTCGGAAGGTTGGTTTTGGGTTTGTTGGTGCGCAGGAAAGGAGTCAAGAGAGAATGCTAGTGCCAGGAATTGATATAGCATAGTGGAAGTAGATATTGGCCAGCATATGAGAAGCACATGAGCTGCAAAAACACGTGAACATGCAGAAAAGGACGATCTGACATGTGCAGTAGTCGATACCCACCTGCAGACTGTCCTCCTTGTCCCCTCATGACAGACCTTGTCGGTAGATATTCCTTGGGATTATCAAGGCATCTTTAGGGCACAAAACCCTAGAAGCCTCTACTATATAAAAAGGAGAGAAGCTTGGAGAAATTGTCACGCGAAAGAGAGGCGAAAGAGAGAAAGTTGCAAGGAGAGAGAAGTTTTCATCTTCATCTTCTCCACTTGGTGTCCTCCATCGTTGAAGCTCCAAAGAGTGGCCTCACCAGCCTTGAGAGAGGCAGTGGGCCTAAGACAGTCGGTCAGTCCATGACGGAGAGGGAGTTCACCTTTCTTTCTGTCGCTATAACATTTCCTTTTCATATCTTTATCGTTGGTGATGTTATCGCAATGATACGTTGGATGATATTGCCCAGCCATGAACTATTTTAGGTGGCTTTGGTTTGATGGATGATTTTATTTTGAGTACTTTTTAATGCATGCTATAGCTTTTTCAGTGTTTATCATGTTCTATGCTTTGCTTATGTGTTTTATTTCCTTAATGTTGTAAGAGCCCTCGAGAGTTGGCCATTCTTAAAGTGTGTGTTGAGGTTAGTAATCGAGAGAGCTACCCTTAGAACCCCCATAAGCAATGGAGTGGCTGTCGAGAGGTAGACTCTAACCTACCTTAGAGATAAATGATATGTTTCAAGGGCTAAAAAGGATAGTTCGTGAAGGGTAGGGGAGTGTTAAGAGTTTACATCAAGAGGTATGGATGTAGCATTTCTGACTCCCAGTTTCCTGGCTAGAGATAGTTTAGAAACACCTTTAGCAAATCCTGCCTAGCATAGAAGATAGCTGAAGAGACTTAGTATCATTAAGAAGCTTAGGTTAGGTTTTCCATCATTCTCAGCCAGTCATTCCGTAGTGAGTTTCGCATACGAAAGGGGACATGTTCATCATATTTCTATCTATCTTCATCTGCACTGTTTTGCTTCAATATTATTTTACATCATCTCTTTTACTATAGCATTGTTATCTGCAAAAAGTTCAATCAAAATTGTTAATGCAAACCGTGAATACCTCCAATCCTTGTGGAGATGATACTCACTCATCACTTTATTACTTGTTCGACGTGTATACTTGCATCATATTTGCGTATCATTTATAGTACACTACATGCAAGCAATAATTTTAGCGTCGTTGCTGGGGATTGGCAATTGGTTGTTTACGGTTTTTTTGTTTATATTGTTTGTTCTTTTTGTTCTGTACATATTTATTTTAGGTTTTTCATTTTTCCTTTCAGGTATCCTGCTAGTGCATGACCAGAAGACGATCTAGAGGACCCCTGCAATCACCTATTTATGAAATCGAGCATTTCTTAAGACTTAGAAGACATGTTCGAAGAGAAGAAACTAGAAACATGAACGGAGATGCTATGGCAAATGGCCAGGGAGAAGCAGCTCGACCTCGAGCAATTAGAGATCATTTGACTCCTATCTTGGACGATCTCTATCCTAGAATAGTAGCTCCATAAATTCAGGCAGCCCAGTTCGAGCTTAAACATGTTATGTTCAACATGTTGAACACTATTGGTCAGCTTGGAGGTATGTCTCATGAAGATGCAAGGCAACATATCTGTGCTTTCTTGGAAGTGTGTGACTCGTTCAGACAGCAAGGAGTGCACGAGGATGTCCTAAAGCTTAAAATGTTTCCATATTCTTTACGTGATCGTGCTAGAGCATGGCTAAGTGGAGTGCCATCTGGATCAATGGAGACTTGGACAGATCTATGCAAATGTTTTCTGCTACGATATAATCCACCCAATAGAAACAATCATTTGAGAAATGATATTGCTTCTTTTCGTCAAGCTGATGACGAATCCATGTACGAGTGTTGGGATCGATTCAAGGGATTATTGAGGAAGTGCACAAATCATGGTTTTCATGATTGGACTAAAGTGGTTATGCTCTATAATGGGGTAAATGCTCCTACAAGGATGATGTTAGATGCTTCAGCAAATGGAACCTTGTTAGACAAATCACCGGAGGAAGCATTCAATAATCTTGATAGGGTAGCCAATAATGATTACCAGTTTCCGACCACAAGGCTTGGAACGGGGAGGAGAAACCAAGTAGCTCGAGATAGTGAGGCTGATGACTCGGTACCCACCCAGTTAGTTGCTATCACAAATATGCTAAAGAACCTCCAACGTCCCAACGAAGTCAAGGAAGTGAAGTCTGCAACCTCATGTCTCAGATGAGATGGCAATCACCATTTGAGTGAATGCCCTGACAATCAAGAGTCAGTCAACTATGTGGGGAATTATAACCGCAACAACAATCCATACTCCAATACCTACAACCCAGGATGGCGTCAGCATCCAAATTTCAGTTGGGGTAATCAAGGGCACAACAATTCTGCTCAGCCAGCGCCACAAAAAAATCTGATGGAAGCACCATCTTCTAACCAGATGATGCCATGGCAAAGTCACAAGGGAACATCATCTTCATCCAATAGTTCGCTGGAGACTACCCTCAAAGAATTTATGGCTATGACAAAAGATTTCATGAAAACCACGAATGTTTTGCTACAGGATCATGCAACAAACATTAAGAATCAATGAGCCTTATTGAAAAACCATAGTTCTTCTCCCCGAGCCTTAGAAACACAAGTTGGTCAAATAGCTCAAACCTTGCATGCGCGACCACAAGGAAGTCTGCCTAGTGACATTGAAGCCACTAAGCACCATAGAAAGGAGCAATGTAGCACACTCACATTAAGGAGTGGCAAGGAAATTAGCAAAGAATACAAGTTTGGGGGAAAAGAGAAGGGGACTCTAAGCTTAACTTGTCTCACGAAGAAGATAACTCACAAGATCCTCCAGTTGAAGAGAAGGGTGATGAAGTCATAGCAAAAGAAACACCGGAGGAGGAGCCTGCTTTTGCTACAGCAAAAGATGCAGCTCCACCAGTCCAGAGAAATGAAGTTAGACCCCCACCTCCTTTTCCTCAACGACTCAAGAATCAGAAAGAAGACCTTCTGTTCCAGAAATTCGTAGATATCCTAGACAAATTACATATAAATGTCCAATTTCTGGAGGCCATTGATCAGATGTCAACATATGCCAAGTTCTTTAAGGATATAGTTACAAAAAAGAGGAAGGTCGAGAAGCAAGAAATTTTCGCTATAGTAGAAGAATGCTATTCTATATGGAGCAAGCTCCCATCTAAGAGGAATGACCCAGATAGTTTTTCTATCATATGTTCTATTGGTGATAAGTTTGTTGGAAGAGCACTTTGTGATTTGGGATCAATTGTTAACTTGATGCCTAAGTCGATTTTTCTGAAACTGGGAATTCGAGAGGCACAACCCACACCAAGGTTGTGCTATAGCTAGCAGATCATTCTCATGTTCGCCCAGAAGGAAGAATTGAAGATGTTGTGGTAAAAGTGAACATATTTATCTTTCCAGCCGACTTCTTAATCCTCGACTGTGAAGCTGGCAGCAACACACCCTTATCTTGGGTAGGCCATTTTTAGCCACCAGGCCAGCTTTGATCGATTGTGAGAAGAGTGAATTCACGATGCGAGTGGCTGATCAGACGGTCACGATTAATATTCATGACACCCTCAAGTATGTAGACAATCTAGGAGTATGCCAACATATAGATGCTACATCATAGAATGTGACTGATGAGTTTTGTTGTAGCAATGAGATGCAAATGGAAGAGTTTGAAGCACTCTGCAAAGATGATGATTCAGACCTAGAAGAGCTCTCAAGGGAACTGGAGCAGTCTAGTAGACTCGAGGCTAGACCAGGTACGCACTTTGAACCTCTTGATTTTTCAAAAATTGTACCTCCTAAACCTTCCCTTGAGCATGCACCTACTCTAGAACTGAAACCTTTGCCAACACATCTTAAATATGTTTACTTAGGGAGCAATGAAACTTTGCCTGTGATAATGTCATCTAGTCTCAAACCTAAACAAGAAACTAGTTTAGTAAATATGTTGTTACAACATAAAAATGCACTAGGGTGGACTATGGCTGATTTGAAGGGTATAAGCCCTGCTATATGTATGCATAAAATTTTGTTTGATGATTGTCATAGCAATTCTGTTAAGCCCAAGAAAAGATTAAACCCAATCATGAAGAATGTGGTGATGAAAGAAATAATTAAGTGGCTTGATTCTGGAGTAATCTACCCGATATCTGATAGCTCATGTGTCAGCCCGGTGCAATGTGTATTGAAGAAGGGAGGTGTGATTGTGGTAAGCAATGAGGAGAATGAGTTATTGCCTACTAGAACCGTCACGGGGTGGAGAATTTGCATGGACTATAGGAAGCTCAACAAGGCAACCAAGAAGGACCATTTTCCTCTCCCATTCATTGATCAGATGTTAGATCGACTAGCGGGCAAGGCATTCTACTGTTTCATCGATGGGTATTCTGGGTACAATCAGATTGCTATAGCACCAGAAGACCAAGAGAAGACAACTTTCACATGCCCTTATGGAACTTATTCTTTTCGGAGAATGCCCTTTGGTCTCTGCAATGATCCAGCAACTTTCCAAAGATGTATGCTGGCTATCTTTTTAGACATGGTCGAGGATTTTTTTAGAAATTTTCATGGATGACTTCTCGGTCTCCGGAGATGACTTCGACACGTGCTTGGGCAATCTTGCCAAGGTTCTAAAGAGGTGTGAGGAACCTGACTTGGTGCTCAATTGGGAAAAATGCCATTTCATGGTAATGGAAGGAACAGTCTTAGACCACAAGATCTCGAAGCAAGGGATTGAAGTTGACAAAGCAAAGGTCAAGGTCATTGAAAAACTACCTCCCCCCACTACTATCAAGGGAGTAAGAAGCTTCCTAGGGCATGTTGGCTTCTATCGGAGATTCATCAAGGATTTTTCGAAGATCTCAAAGCTGATATGCAATTTGCTACAACAAAATCAACCATTTGTGTTTGACAAAGATTGCTATAACGTATTACAAGAACTGAAGAAGAAGCTTATCTCAACACTAGTTGTCATTCCACCTGAGTTGAACGAGCCATTTGAGCTGATGTGTGATGCAAGTGACTACGCCGTCGGTGCAACACTTGGACAATGCCGAGGTAAACTCTTTCATGTTATTTATTATGCTAGTCGCACTTTGAATGATGCACAAATCAATTGCACCACCACTGAAAAAGAATTGCTTGTTGTAGTATTTTCCTTTGATAAGTTTAGGTCATACTTGATAGGCACTAAGGTTATAGTTCATACCGATCATTCAACCATTAAGTACTTAGTGACTAAAAAGGATGCTAAGCCTAGACTTATTAGATGGATACTCTTGCTACAAGAATTTGATTTAGAAGCTAGAGATAGGAAAGGATGTGAGAACCAGGTAGCTGATCATTTATCTAGGCTAGAAAATGCTATCACACAAGGTAGTGAAACTGAAATTAAGGAGGAATTCCCTGATGAGAAACTGTTGTCTGCTACAACAATTCTGTGGTATGCTGATATTGTTAATTATCTTGTTAGTGGTATTTTGCCTCCTGATTTATCTAGCCAGGAACTCAAGAAATTCAGACATGATGCAAGATTCTACTATTGGGATGAACCCTACCTATTCAAGCAATGTCCTGATCAGATCGTAAGGAGATGTGTTCCATAAGAAGAATACCATAGCATTTTGTACCATTGTCATTCATCACAGTGTGGAGGGCATTTTTGTGGTGCTAGGACTGTTGCGAAAGTTCTTCAAGTAGGATTCTATTGGCCTACACTTTTCAAGGATGCACACGAGTTCTACAATAAGTGTGATAGATGCCAAAGAACGGGGAACATCTAAAGGCGAAATGAAATGCCATTGCAAAATATTTTGGAGGTTGAAAGCTTTGACGTGTGGGGAATTGACTTTATGGGCCTGTTTCCCGCATCATATGGAGATCTATATATTTTGCTAGCAGTCAACTACATGTCAAAATGGGTGGAGGTTGTTGCCACCCCAAGGAACGACTCCAAGACGGTCATGAAGTTCCTTCACAAGAACATCTTCACAAGGTTTGGAGCACCCAGAGCCATCATCAGTGATGAAGGAACTCACTTTGACAACAAGCTTATTGCTAAAGCATTACACAGATATGGAGTTAGACACAAGATTGCTACAACATATCATCCACTGACAAATGGACATGATGAAGTTTCCAACCGTGAAATCAAGCAAATATTGGAGAAGGTGGTTAATCTTAAGAGAAAAGACTAGTCCCCCAAGTTGGATGAAGCACTTTGGGCATATAGGACAACCTTCAAGACGCCTTTGGGCATGTCACCCTTCAAGCTCGTATTTGGCAAGGAGTGCCATCTACCCGTTGAGCTTGAACACAAAGCTTATTGGGAAATCAAGAAACTAAACATGGATGCCCAACTAGCTGGTGAAAGAAGGTTGCTAGAGCTTAATGAGCTGGAAGAATTTAGAGCCCAAGCATATGAGAATGCTTGCATTTACAAGGAGAAAACCAAGATGTGGCATGACAAACACATTTTGCCAAAGCATTTCTCAGAAGGTCAACAAGTGCTTCTCTACAATTCCAGGCTAAAGCTTTTTCCTGGAAAGCTAAAATCAAGGTGGTCAGGACCATTCATCATACACAAGGTGTACCCTCATGGCGCGGTTGATATCAAGAAGCTAGACGATGGTGAAGTCTTCAAAGTCAATGGCCAACGCCTGAAGGTGTCCAGTGGATCTCCTATCCTCAGAGACAAGTCACACCTGGATATAAGCGATCCTTGAAAGTTTGCCTCTCTAAACTCTATCCTTTATGCTATAGCAAGTTCATAAATAATGCTTTTCTTTTTAGTTTAGTTTGTGTGTTATCTTTGTCTTTATTTTCATATCTTTTCACGTGACCCTCGTACAAGCTTTCTCTTTCCGAGTACGATGTCAAGCATAAAGGCAGGAGAACATGCTGTCCACAAGGGTTGGTAGCAAAAGGGAGAAGGATATGGAGTTTGTTTTTATCTACTTTTGGAAGTACGAAAAAAGGCAGAAAAGAAAAAGATAAGGAGAGGTTTTATCCGAAAAAGTGGGGGAGGATAAATTAAAAAGGAGAGAGAAAAAAAGCAAGAGAGAGAATATTCACCTAATTAATTAGGTGAAATCCTAGCCACATAAAACCTATATATTCTCTCTCCAGCCGGCAGCCATCGTATTAACTCCCACCTTTTCTCTCTCCCTAAAAGGCAACACACGTCCCCATCACTCTCTTTTTCCATTAAATTGTCTGTTTCCCCTCACCTTTTTTCAACTTCCCATATTTCCTTCATCATCACCCGACCCTTCAACTTCTTCATCTTCTTCAACACTCAACTTTTTCTTCCTCCCTTCCATATCTTCGATTTTCTCCCAAAAACCCTCCCAAAAACAACCTTCACCACTTTCCTCTCACATATTCACTCCTCCCCTATTTTTCAACAAAACCCTCCATGGCTCGTTGCAAGAATGCCCCGGAAACTTTCTGATGTGAGCACGATTATGCCACCCAACGAATGCTACTTCAAAATTTCAGGGAAGCTCTTTTCTTTACTTGTGCTAATATTTCTGAATCATTTGATAATACTTGTGCCTTAGAAGATAGGACTTTTAATGTGCTGCATATTGATATGTGACATATTTATATTATATTAATTATTCGGTGTGTTTGATATGATTTATAATGTTTTATATTGGTTTAGTTTTGAATTATTATATGGTGACTTATTATTATTATTATATATTTGTTTGATATGATTTATGATGTTTTTATATTGGTTTAGTTTTGAATTATTATATGGTGACTTATTATTATTATTATTATTATTATTATTATTATTATTATTATTATTATTATTATTATTATTATTATTATTATATATTTGTTTGATAGGAGCCAAGTGTGACCAACCCTATTTTGCATGGGCCATGCAACATTCGACCATCCAAGGTGCAGCCGAGCATTTGTTTTATCCTCACCATGCGCAGCACATGGAATTTAATATTCAAGCAACAAATACAAAGCAGCCGTGTGAAGGGACATCAAGTCAGCAAGTGGAGTTTGAAATTCAAACACATGCATAATTAACATGTGCCATATCTTTGAATTTTATATTACACGCACATTGTGCATGTGTTTAAATTATTTAGCACACCCAAAATCAAATGCACGACCAAGGTGCATTGCCGCTAGGGATGGGCACGGATCCTGGACCCGACGGGTTCCGACCCGACCCAGCCCGATCGGGTCGGGTATTTTTATGAAAAAATCGGGTTCGGGTCGGGTTTTTGTGTAGGGTGAGGTCGGTCGGGTTCAGGTTTTAGGGTGAAAAATCTGACCCGACCTGACCCGGGACTAATAGTGTAATTTTCCCCTAATTTTTTTAGGGATATTTGTAATAATACCCCTTTTTTATATTTTTTTTATAATTAGGTCCTTAAAATTGATTTTTTATTTACAATTTAGTCCTTAAATTTATTATTTTTTACAATTAAGTCTCTTAAAATTATTTTTTACAATTTAGTCCCTAAAATTTATTTTTTATATAGGTCGGGTCGGAGTCGGGTTTAAGGTATTTATTTTCGGGTCGGGTCGGGTTCGGGTTTAGGGTTAATATTTTTGGGTCGGGTTCGGGTGGGCCAAAAACTCGGCCCGACCCGACCTGTGCCCATCCCTAATTCCCTCCCTATTTGAGTAGTTTCTTCACTTTGAAATTTAATTTTCAAATGGCCGAATAATTAACAGCCACCAATTTTATTTTGGCAACTACCTATGTATCCTATATATATGTCATCCGAACCACTTTGTAAGGTTACACACTTTAATGAATAAATTATTTTGTGAGATTTTCTCTCAAATTTGGTTCTTTTTAGAACTTTTTCTTTGATACTTCGGGTTCTCAATTGTTCGATAATTGAAGGGTCCAAGTCCGTATTCGAGCAAATTCAAGATAAGGTTCGGGTTCATTCAATAGATTGTTCGAGTTCTTCCTTGGAGTTTGTTCATCTTTTCCGACTATGAAGAACAGTTTCGATTCGGGTTTGCATAACAGATTATGCAGGTTCTTTCGAGTTCATCGTGTCAAGTCCAAGATCGTTGCTGCCATTGTTGAATGCTTGAAGAAATTCTTCTTCAACCTTCAAACTATACTTAAACTTTCGGCAACCTTCTTCTCTCTCAATTCTGATTTTATTTATTTATTTTTGCTTACTTTAAATATCTAATTACGACACCATGTTTGTTCCTATTGCAGAGAAGTGTTTGCTATTATCCTAGATCCGTGAATGAACGAGGAATGTTGTTTTCTTCAACAACACCCCTGTATCATATGGAATCAGAGCCAGGTTGGATTTTAGCACTTTCTGCACTACCAGACATCAAAAAAATATATATACGAAAGTCAAAAAATCAAAAAAAAATCTAAAAAAAGTCAAAATTCAAAGTTTGACCAAAAAGTCAAAGTAAAAAAAATCGGAAAAATTGAAATTTTTTTTAAAAAAATCAGTTTCGAATATTTGGGGTATTTTGTGTTAATATGTGTTGTTTGGACGTGAAATGATGAAGGATATGCTTATCTTACCTTGAAATACCTTAAAATCACCCGAAATCAACTTTTCTTGTTTATTCCGGAGATAGGATGGTGGTAAGCATTTCTACTGCGTAAGTTGCTAAATTCTTGTTCTTTTAGCATCCTTTCTTTCATTTCATATTGTTATCTTCTTTTCAGCCCAATTCTCAACTTTCATTTTATTATTATTATTATTTATTTCTTTTTTCTCCTAACCCTTATCTTTGTTCTAACAATATTCACCCGTCACCCGTTGTTTTCTTTCAATTTGACAACACTTGCAGAATCTGAGCATCAGAATCAGTTCCTTTAAAGAACTAAGTACGAGAGATTGAGGGAAAAGGTAAACAGAGCGTGTGAGAACAGAAGGGGAGACAAAAAGAGTCATTCAAGTATTCTCCCGAGTGAAACACGAGTGCTGAGTGTTAATTCCTTATTTTTTTGAGTGCAAATTCTTTGGAGTGACTAGTGAGGATTTTTGTTGTGTGATTGGTGAGGACTACTTTTTTTCTTTTCTTTTATTTCTAACCTTTAACCCATTTGTTTGTTTGTTTTTGTTTATTTGTTTGTTTTCTTTGTGTGAAAATGACAGATTCTGATAAACAACAACCACCGAATCTTCAGATGCAAGCCTTAGAGCGTATGATGCAACGAGTGATTGCAAATGCATTGAAACCTATACATTCTCAATTGGATAGATTAGATGTGTAACGCCCCGGTTTTGGGCTTGGAAGTTTTGGGTTTGGACCGGACCGGTCGGGTTGCGGTTCGAATATATAAAGGTGAAATTAGGAAAGCCTAGTTCGGGTTGCATTAAAAATATGGAAAAATGTCCTAAAATCCTCTTTTAATATATATAAGTGAACTGTGAAATCAATTTTACAAAATGAGGTTGGGAAGGGTGACATTTTGGCTAGTGACCAAAATGTAATTTTTGAAAGTTGCGTGACTGTTTTAGAAAGGATTGAAACTTTGAATCTTTAAGGAGCTATTTACCCAATGGGAGTTTCTCCAGATTTTTCTAAAATATTAAAGGTTTATTAAATGGTTTTTAAATAAAAGAAAAGTGGAGGGAAGATATTTTGTCATTTTCTAACTAACTTTTCTCTCAATCTTCTATTTTCTTTTCCCTCATTTTCTCTCAACCCAAACATCTTTTCTCCAGAGATTTTCTTCTGATTTTGTCACCTAAACATCTCTTTTCAATTCTCTTTTGATCTCTAATCATTTCTTCAACAAAACCTCACCATTTGCTAAGTGGAATTTTCAAGATTTTGGTTCCAAAAAGGGAGAAACTCAAGTTTGGAGGTAAGAACGTCCTTCTCCTCTAAACTCTCAGTTCTTTACTGAAATTCCCAAGTTCTCAATCCTTGAATTATGATTTATTAAAGGTTTTACAATGGTAATCTTGATTTTGGCTTTAAAATGCAAGAATTGGTGATTTTTGGTGAAATTTCGTGAGATCTGTTTGGGCAGTGCTTTGAGGTGTCAAATTGATGTTAAATGAATGTTAAATTGATAAGGAATTGAGGTTTTATCAATGCAATCCCGAATAGGTTGAATTTCCTAAGTTTTGCTTGATGTTTTTGGTTGTTTTTGGGGTGTTTTTGATGATCTGTTATAGCTGGAGGTATAAGAACGTGATTGTGATCATTTTGGATGTTAATTGATGTTTAAAAATGGTTAGAAGTGATGGATCTTGGCTGGGTTAAGTTTCGGAAGTGTTTGGTGGTGATTTCGGTTGTGTTTGGTAGCCGAAATGTTGGATTTGTGATGAGTAGCGAGTTTAGTTGTGTTGCTGGTGTTTTTAATGCATAATGATGCATTAATCTTCTGTTGTTATGTGCTTGAAACAGGGGAGGAAGATCCGTGAGCATTTGAGGTGGTGTGGAAGGTTTCGGATGCTTGGAAGGCTTGTTGGCTAGCCTTGTTTTGTGTATCGGTGAATGAAGTTGGGTTTTCAGCTTTTAAACCAAGGTTTGAAGGTTTGGGAGCTTAGTTTAAGTCTAAACAACTTTGCTAAGCTCAAGAGTAAGTAAATGGATTTTCGCTCTTGGTTTGTGTTGTGAATTGGCTTTTTAAGCAATTGTGATTGATGGTTGCAATGCATATGATTTGCATGTTTTAAATTCTGTTTGGAAGCATGTTTTAGCATGGTTTAATGCTGGTTTTGAAAGCCATATGTGAAGGATGCTCAAGGTAAGAGATCCTTGGTTTTGTACATGGAAATTGTGGTTTTGATGCATGGTGTTGCATGTTGTTTAATGGCTTTGTGTAATGCTTTAAAAACAGTGAATTGATGATGGTAAATGATGAATTTTTCATTATGGTTATGCATGTGAATTAAAGGATTAATGTGGTAAGATGGTTATATTGGTAAGTGATGTAAGTGGTTCTTGGTTCTTTGATCGGATATAGTTAGCCGGCTATAGGATTGGGTGCACTGTGAATAAAGTTGCCTTGGATGTGGAGTGGTTAAGTGTGAACCGGTAAACTCCATCCAAGTATCCTAACGAGATGGTTAAGGTTATAATGGTGATTGGAATCCCATTCGAGGACCTTGGGTAAGCAAAGGTAATAATGGTGGTTAAAATTCCATTGGTGGACCTTGTGCTTGTTAAGATCACAATGGTGGTGTAAAGTCCATGTGTGGCTCTTGTATAGGGTGTCCCGGATCTCGTTAGTGATGTTATACAACTACCAATCGGTGATGCTAAGGTTATATGGTGTTTAAAAGTCCATATATGGGAACCTTGTGCATGTTAAGGTTGTATGGTGGTTAAAAGTCCATACATGGGAACCTTGTGAAAGTTAAGGTTGTATGGTGTTTAAAAGTCCATACATGCGAACCTTGTAAAAGTTAAGGTTGTATGGTGGTTAAAAGTCCATACATGGGAACCTTGTGAAAGTTAAGGTTGTATGGTGTTTAAAAGTCCATACATGGGAACCTTGTGAAAGTTAAGGTTGTATGGTGTTTAAAAGTCCATTTGGGGACCTTGGATTGGTAGGGTGTATGAAGCGTGGGGACAACGCTTGTGATCCGCGTATCCGATTGGATGTTGAGTTGAAAAGTGGATTTGGTTGATCACTTGGAAGCCAATATAATGTTCTTGAATTTAATGAAGCATGAGATGCTTGAATTGATGCATGGTTGCATGAGATTTGCTTAATGTATTATGAATGCATGTGTACTTGTTAGTTTGAACAAGAGTTGATTATCTATTGAGGATAGTGCATGTGTGCATGAGATCTCTTTAGTGCATTGAAGTCTTGTGAAGACTTGTTTTCAAAAGCATGAGTTGCAAATATTGATGTTGTGGTTCATATGTTGCATTTGTAATGCATGTGTTTTAATGAATGAGAAAATGGTTTAAAAGGTTTATTGCTTAAAGTGATAATCAAGGATGAGAAAGGTATGTTGTGAATTGGAAGTGACTTCCAAGGGTTTGAATTTAACATTGCATATGGTGTTTATGCATGGTGTGGTTAAATTGATGGTTTTGCAAGTTTATGTTTTGAAAAGGCTTGCTTAGCTTTCTAAGCTAAGGATTAGTTTTCATGATTGAGCAATGCATGGTTTTAAGCACGTTGTTGAAAAGGGGTTTTCAAACAATGCTTTGGTTTATGAAATCGAGTTGCTTTTAAAAGTGGTTTTATGATTCGCTGCATTGATGGTGTTTTGGTTTTGAGCATTCCTCACTAAGCATTATGTGCTTACGCTCCTTTTTGTCCATCAATGCAGACATTTGAAGTTGGAGCAGCGAGAAGCAAGGGATTCAAGGGGGAACTCCACTTGAGATGTATGTCTCGGTTAATAGCTAAAGATAATAAAGGCAATGGGGGAAGAATCTCTTATATTGTTGTTTAGAGAGGATTTGTATGTTGGACAAGTTTGGTTTATGATTTTGAACTATGTGGTGTAAGCTTGCAACGTTTGAATCTTCTTATGCTTAAGTTGTTATGCTATGCTTCTTGTTTGAAAAGCATGATTGAGTGTTGGATGTGTTGAATGAGTTGGTGCATCTAGGGGTGGTTTTGTATCTAGATTTTGATGCAAATTGGTAGGTTTGATGTTTGGCATGTTGTTGATTTATTGTGGAATGGTTTGGAGCACGTTTGATGGGGTTTAAAGGTGTTAAAACAAGCCAAACTGCTGTTTCTGGGCAGGGTGTTTCGAAACACCCTTGCCTATTTCGAAACAGGCCCTTTTTTGGCTAGGGTGTTCCTGAACGGCCTAGCCCGTTTCTGAACACTTTGGCTACTGCCAAGGGGTGTTCCTGAATGGCCTAGACCCGTTTCTGAACACCTGATGGTTTGCAAGCTTTACGTTTTAGTCCCGTTTCTTGTTTGTGCAATTGCTTGAGTTTGAGATGTCCGTTTGAGATGAAATTTTGCAGAGAGGCATGAAACATGACTAATTTCATAATGGTAACTTAAAAATTGGTAAAGTCCTCTTAATTTTCAGAATTTACAATTTGGTCCCTAATTTCGTATTTTGTGCAATTGGGTCCCTTATCGTTTTCCGATTGCTGTGATTTTTGAGTATGCTTATCTCAAGAGTATGCCTAGGTTAAATGTGCATCTAGACAAGTTTAAAAAGAAAAAAAGGTCGTTAATCAAGGTTGACTTTCGGGTTGACTTTGGTTTTCCCCGTGTAATCTTCGTAGTTCGGGTCAACCGTCTAGGCCGGGCTACGGGGGTTACAAGATGGGGGTGGTTCCCATTCTGTCCATGAAGAGATAAATGATGACAATGTGCAGACATTGGCTATCGATGAAGCACTTGTTGACAAGAGAAGTCTGAATGATCAACCATCACAGGATGAACCGCAACGAAACAACATCTTCCATATGAGATGCAATGTGAACGACAAGGTATGTATTGTGATTATTGATAGTGGTAGTTGTGCTAACGTTGCTAGTACTCTCATGGTTGATAAGTTAGGACTGAAGACGACTACGCATCCCAATCCGTACAAGTTACAATGGTTGAATGATGGTGTTGAAATCGAAGTTACCGAACAAGTTGTTATACCATTTTTCATTGGCAAATACAAGGATGAGGTAACTTGTGATGTTTGCTCTATGGATACTAGTCATTTGTTGTTAGGAAGACCGTGGCAGTATGATAAGAGAGTTTTGCACGATTGTTACACCAATCGATACTCTTTTACTCATAAGGGCAAAAAGGTAACTTTGGCACATACGACTCCAAGTGAAGTATATGAAGACGAAGTTCGTTTGAAAGCGAGTACTGCAGCTTGGAAGGCCAACAAAGAGAAGAATGAATGCGAAAAGAAGAAAGCAAATTCACTGGTATTATTTGATTCGACATTTTCTTCTATTTCTTCTTATAACTTGCAGGTTAATAAGGTGATGTCATGTGAAGTTCCCAAGGTTGCTACTGTTGGTATGTCTAGTGCATTTAAATTATTTCCAGAAATTCAGCAACCTTCTTTACCACGGTTTGACGTTCCTTCCCATTGTACTATTGATTTTTCATTTTTATATGATGGTTTCTTTGGTTGTACATTGGATTGTGAACGACCTTGTATTGTGATTCTGGATGATCGTCGAGATTCTTGTTATTTTTTGGAGTTGCCTTTGTATGTCATTTTTTAGGTTTAAGGATGCACGCCGAGCATTGTATGACTTTATGTTGTGCATTATTCGGAAAGGTACAAGAAAGAAGGCATTTCCATTTGTGTTCTTTGTGAACGAATTTGATTCGAGAGGATGCAATCTGTGCCAAGCAAGACGACTGAAGAAGTTCCATGCCAAGCGAAAGTCGAAATTGTTCCCTTTTGTAATGAGGGTCGATTTGGGGACAAATCGCATTAAAGAAGGGGGTATGATGTGAGCACGATTATGCCACCCAACGAATGCTACTTCAAAATTTCAGGGAAGCTCTTTTCTTTACTTGTGCTAATATTTCTGAATCATTTGATAATACTTGTGCCTTAGAAGATAGGACTTTTAATGTGTTACATATTGATATGTGACATATTTATATTATATTAATTATTCGGTGTGTTTGATATGATTTATAATGTTTTTATATTGGTTTAGTTTTGAATTATTATATGGTGACTTATTATTATTATTATATATTTGTTTGATATGATTTATAATGTTTTTATATTGGTTTAGTTTTGAATTATTATATGGTGACTTATTATTATTATTATATATTTGTTTGATAGGAGCCAAGTGTGACCAACCCTATTTTGCATGGGCCATGCAACATTCGACCATCCAAGGTGCAGCCGAGCATTTGTTTTATCCTCACCATGCGCAGCACATAGAATTTAATATTCAAGCAACAAATACAAAGCAGCCGTGTGAAGGGACAACAAGTCAGCAAGTGGAGTTTGAAATTCAAACACATGCATAATTAACATGTACCATATCTTTGAATTTTAAATTACACGCACATTGTGCATGTGTTTAAATTATTTGGCACACCCAAAATCAAATGCACGACCAAGGTGCATTGCCGCCCCATTTGAGTAGTTTCTTCACTTTGAAATTTAATTTTCAAATGGCCGAATAATTAACAGCCACCAATTTTATTTTGGCAACTACCTATGTATCCTATATATATGTCATCCGAACCACTTTGTAAGGTTACACACTTTAATGAATAAATTATTTTGTGAGATTTTCTCTCAAATTTGGTTCTTTTTGGAACTTTTTCTTTAATACTTCGGGTTCTCAATTGTTCGATAATTGAAGGGTCCAAGTCCGTATTCGAGCAAATTCAAGATAAGGTTCGGGTTCGTTCAACAGATTGTTCGAGTTCTTCCTTGGAGTTTGTTCATCTTTTCCGACTACGAAGAACAGTTTCGATTCAGGTTTGCATAATAGATTATGCAGGTTCTTTCGAGTTCATCGTGTCAAGTCCAAGATCGTTGCTGTCATTGTTGAATGCTTGAAGAAATTCTTCTTCAACCTTCAAACTATACTTAAACTTTCGGCAACCTTCTTCTCTCTCAATTCTGATTTTTTTATTTATTTTTGCTTACTTTAAATATCTAATTACGACACCATGTTTGTTCCTATTGCAAAGAAGTGTTTGCTATTATCCTAGATCCTTGAATGAACGAGGAATGTTGTTTTCTTCAACAACACCCCTCTATCATATGGTATTAGAGCCAGATTGGATTTTAGCACTTTCTGCACTACCAGACATCAAAAAAATATATATACAAAAGTAAAAAGAAATCAAAAAAATTCTGAAAAAAAAAGTCAAAATTCAAAGTTTGACCAAAAAGTCAAAGTAAAAAAATTCGGAAAAATTGAAAGAAAAAAATTTGAAAAAATTAGTTTCGAATATTTTGGGTATTTTGTGTTAATATGTGTTGTTTGAACGTGAAATGATGAAGGATATGCTTGAAATACCTTAAAATCACCCGAAATCAACTTTTCTTGTTTATTCCGGAGATAGGATGGTGGTAAGCATTTCTACTGCGTAAGTTGCTAAATTCTTGTTCTTTTAGCATCATTTCTTTCATTTCATATTGTTATCTTCTTTTCAGCCCAATTCTCAACTTTCATTTTTTTATTATTATTATTTATTTCTTTTTTCTCCTAACCCTTATCTTTGTTCTAACAATATTCACCCGTCACCCGTTGTTTTCTTTCAATTTGACAACACTTGCAGAATCTGAACATCGGAATCAGTTCCTTTAAAGAACTAAGTACGAGAGATTGAGGGAAAAGGCAAACAGAGCGTGTGAGAACAGAAGGGGAGACAAAAAGAGTCATTCAAGTATTCTCCCGAGTGAAACACAAGTGCTGAGTATTAATTCCTTATTTTTTTGAGTGCAAATTCTTTGGAGTGACTAGTGAGGATTTTTGTTGTGTGATTGGTGATGACTACTTTTTTTCTTTTCTTTTATTTCTAACATTTAACCCATTTGTTTGTTTTTGTTTGTTTGTTTGTTTGTTTTCTTTGTGTGAAAATGACAGATTCTGATAAACAACAACCACCGAATCTTCAGATGCAAGCCTTAGAGCGTATGATGCAACAAGTGATTGCAAATGCATTGAAACCTCACAAGTCTAACACAGTCTACGGTTCATGTGCGAGGCGAGCAGATAAAGTTTACTGCTGTAGCAATTAACAAGTTCTATGGGCTAAAGCACACTATAGACCATCACACCACTTTTGTGACGACTATGGACGCGCAGACATATCGCGAGGTGCTAAAGGATATTTGTTTTGAGGGAACGGTGTTTGACAACAACATGTCAGTCGAGAGAGGACACCTAAAACCTGAGGCCAAGGTATGAAACCATTTTGTGCGACATAAGCTTATGCCCACACTACACACTGCCACAGTCCACATCTTTAGACTTTTTCTTCTCCACTCAATATTATATGGTAGACGCATTGACATAGAAAAGATTATAGTGGATGACGTGTATGCTTGTCTGAAAAGGCCTCGTAGTCCCCTTGTTTTCCCTAACCTGATAACTGCTTTGTGTAAAAGAAAAGACGTCTTTATAGACGATCTAGTGGATGCAACTATTTCAGGAAAGACAGGTTTAACTCAAGCCCTCGTTACGGAACTCCGAGGATTCAATGAAGATGTGCCTTAGCAAACAGTGAAAGGAGGAGCTAAAAGTTTTACTGCAGCACGAGTAGCAGCATTGGTGGCCACAACGAAAGAACTGAGCTCTGAGCTCAACCTGATGAAGGTACACCAGCGGGCGTACTTCAAGTATGCCCATCATCGCGATGGTGCCATAGCATCCTGCTTCAACAAACTCCTACCAGACCAGAACGTGTCATTTCCACTATTCCCCATGGAGTTATTGCAAGCCTCCACCACTGCTACAACAAGCACAATGTCTCCCAGTGACCCTAGCTCCGTGCAACCCACTGACAAGAAAAAGATTCCGAGAAAGAAGACGCCTACGACTCCTACTACCTAGCCAGAAAAAGAAACTCCTTTTGTTCCACCTACTGTAGAAAAGACCGACCCAGTGGCTACCCCGACCAAGAAAAGGAAACATACCAGGAAGGCAACTAATCCTGCACCGTCACGTCCGGAAAACCCACTTCCTGAGCCAGAGCATATATCTAGTGATCATGAGGACCCCCCCTTAAAAGGAGAGAACCCCAACACCTACACCTGAGCCGACAAAAGCACAAACAGCGGATGCTACGACATCCCGAACAAAGACACGCATCAAACATACCGCTGGACGTGTCAGATCTTCACCAAGTGCTCAGACAGTCTCCTCCGAGAGTGTGGACGATGTCGTAGATCCCCACCACTACTCGTCTGAAACATCAATGGACAACACCAGCAGCACCACATAGCTTCCACACCCAGGAGGTAACTGTTTTTTTCTTTATTTTATTTTATTCCATTTTTCATCATTTTTCATGGCATATAGTGTAGATTAGTTCATGCATTGAGGACACTACATCCCCTAAGTTTAGGGGTGTTGGTGTTCATAGTTAGTATTTTGCTTTAGCATATGCATAGTAGGAAAGAACAAAATTTTTATTATGACATTCTGTTTAGTCTAGAGAAAGTCTATGAATATATTTATGATATCCGACGACGAAATCTTAAAGGCTTGAACTAAGTTAGAAAAAACACAACTAGTTGAGATCTGTAGAACTGACCTTAGGATCTAGTTGTTAATTTTTTTTTGTTACACAACTGCTCTCTTTCTATAAGTAAGTTCGTTAGAATTTTTTTCAGGAAGAACCCTAGTGAACTCTGATATGTAAACTCTAGAGAACTTAAGAAAAACTAAACGACCCTGTGCTCAAACAAACGAATAAATGCTATGACATATCTGTAGAAGGACACTCTGCTTTGCTATAGCATACTATCAAAAAAAGAAAGAGAAGAAGAAATAAAGTTTTGCTATAGCATATGAGTGAATGAAAGTTGTCACATGATGACTCTGCTTACTAGCTCGGGGTGAGAGGTTTTCTCTCTGCTCATCTAGAGTTAAGAACGGTAGGTGTTACTGACACCCTTCGTAGCATAAAACCTATATCTTTAGGAGTCTAAAATTAGAAAAGAACTAGAGAACATAGTTAGGGTATAACTAGGGAGCTTCCTTGAAAATTTATCTCACTAGCTTAAGTATAGGAGGAAGGCAGCCACGCACACACGCACATAACTTAGTCATAAGGAATATTCTTAAGAATCTCACTTCTGGTTGTTTATATTTAATTGCCTAAGTTATTTCTGAGGACTGAGATATTGCCATAGCAATCCTCTAGGTTAAATATTTTCCATAGTATTCCTTTTGTTCTGTTCTACTCATTGCTTGAGGACAAGCAATAGCTTAAGTTTGGGGGTATGATAACTGCATAAATATCCTTGTTTTCATACCTTTTTGCTATAGCATTTGCCTGTTCTTGAGTTCATACCATATCATTTAGACTGCATTTAGGTTTCATTTTCTTCTTCTGGGTGCATCTTTGTCTTTGCTGGTTATTGGTCCATGTTGAGGGGTACTGCTCGGAAGGTTTTGGGTTTGTTGGTGCGCAGGAAAGGAGTCAAGAGAGAAAGCTAGTGACAGGAATTGCTATAGCATAGTGGAAGTGGATATTGGCCAGCACGTGAGAAGCACGTGAGCTGTAGAAACACGTGAACATGCAGAAAAGGACGATCTGACATGTGCAGTAGCCGGTACCCACCTGTAGACTGTCCTTCTTGTCCCCTCGTGGTAGACCTTGTCGGTGGATATTCCTTGGGATTATCAAGGCATCTTTAGGGCACAAAACCCTAGAAGCCTCTACTATATAAAAGGGAAAAGAAGCTTGGAGAAAGTGTGACGCGAAAGAGAGGCGAAAGAGAGAGAAAATTGCAAGGAGAGAGAAGTTTTGATCTTCATCTTCTCCACTTGGTGTCCTTTATCGTTGAAGCTCGAAGGAGTGGCCTCACCGACCTCGAGAGAGGCGGTGGGCCTAAGATAGTCGGGCAGTCCATGACGGAGAGGGATTTCACCTTTCTTTCGCTATAGCATTTCCTTTTCATATCTTTATCTTTGGTGATGTTATCACAATGATACGTTGGATGATATTACCCAGCCACGAACTATTTTAGGTGGCTTGGGTTTTATGGATGATTTTATTTTAAGTACTTTTTAATGCATGCTATAGCTTTTTCAGTGTTTATCATGTTCTATGCTTTGCTTATGCGTTTTATTTCCTTAAAGTTATGAGAGCCCACGAGAGTTGGCTATTCTTTAAGTGTGTGTTGAGGTTAGTAATCGAGAGAGCTACCCTTAGAACCCCCATAAGCAATGGAGTGGCTGTCGAGAGGTAGACTCTAACCTACCTTAGAGATAAGTGATATGTTTCAAGGGCTAAAAATGATAGTTCGTGAAGGGTAGGGGAGTGTTAAGAGTTTACGCCGAGAGGTATGGCTGTAGCATTTCTGACTCCCAGTTTCCTGGCTAGAGATAGTTTAGGAACACCTTTAGCAAATCCTGCCTAGCATAGAAGATAGCTGAAGAACCTTAGTATCGTTAAGAAGCTTAGGTTATGTTTTCCATCATTCTCAGCCAATCATTCCGTAGTGAGTTTCGCATACGAAAAGGGACTTGTTCATCATATTGCTATCTTATCTTCCTCTGCACTATTTTCCTTCAACATTATTTTACATCATCTCTTTTACTATAGCATTGTCATCTGCAAAAAGTTCAATCAATATTATTACAACAAACCGTGAATACCTCCGATCCCTGTGGAGACGATACTCACTCATCACTTTATTACACGTTCGACATGTATACTTGCACCATATTTGTGTATCATTTATAGTACACAACACGCAAGCAACATATACCATGAATGTTTGAGGATTGACGTTTAAATATGATGTATGCATGTTGGAAGCATGTTGGAATGATTTAGGATGGATTTAAGTGTGAAAAACCAGCGAAAAGTGTCATTACAGGCTCAAGTGTTTCGGTACACTCAAGCTTGTATCGAAACAGAGAGCCTGAAATTGCCTAAGGGTTTCGAAACATGGGAGCTTTTGGAGATGCAAAAATCTGGTTTTTAGTAACACACAGACTGCAGGCGTTTCGGAACGGGTAAGGCTGTTTCGGAACGGGTGTAGCTCCAGGGACACCCGTATTGGAACGCGTTCCGATACGGTTTGGCTACTGTGAATCCTTGTTCCGATACGAGTATCGAAACATTTTTGCTACTGTGATTGCCTGTTCCGGAACGTGTCCCGGAATGTGTTTCGGAACTTCTAGGCGAAATGGTCCCCTGTTCTGAAACGGGGTGGATGCGTACCAATACGGGTGATTGGCTTTTTAAACTGGGGCCCGTGTATCGAAACGGGCAAGCCTATTTCGAAACACAGGCCTGAAATGTAGGCTTTTGACATCTCTAAAGGTTCTCAAGTGTTGGGCGTAGGCCCTGTTTGATGTTAGTCTTCTTGTGAGTCTTGTTCGTAATTGTTTATGTGTGTTTTGGTCGCGTGTGCAAGGAATCAACCTAACTTGAATACATGGTAAGTTTAAATCAAATTACGTGCCATTTGTATGGTTTAGCCTTGTTTTCCGTTGTCGCTTCGTACATAGGTCTAATTGAATCCATCTAGACAAGATAAGTAAAGAAAAAGTTTTCTCGGGTTGTTAACCGAAGTGGAGCCTTAACGGGTTTCGCCTCGGGTTTTCCCGTGTAGCCCACTCGGATCGGTCAGTCGCCTAGACCAGGACGAGGGGGTTACAGTCGCCGTCACGTGGCCACCAACCCCGCTCGTCGCTGCCGTCTGTGCTCGCCAGAATCTGCAAAAAACCGAGAATGGTAGTCAAACCCTAGGCTCGAATCAAGGGGAAAATTCAGCTCGAATATTCAACCAAATCGGATGAAGATATAGGGCAATTGCCGAGAATCAAGCCCTTGGTCGGATTTAGGCTTCAATTTGGGGATTAAATTCTGATTTGGCTTGAATTCGAAGCTCAATTTTTAGTATAAATACCCCTCCCTCTTACTTGTTCATCACACACAATTTGAGAGAAAAATCACCAGAAAAGGTTCAAGGAAAAATCAGAAAAAATTCTCTGAATTTTTCAAGAGTTGGCTGGAAATTTTTTGGAGAAAAGTTCGAGTTTGGAGCAATTTTCCGGAGGTGGTTTGGAGCATTTTGAGAAGCTTGAATTCGAGTTCATCGTTCATCGTTTTTTCTCGGTAAAATTTCTAACTTTTCTTTGTTTACTTTTTATGTTAATTACATGTTTGTTCTTGGTTGATATTTGGCGTTTTTGCTTGTGTTGTTTGTGATTTTTAGGCTGCTTTCTCGAGGTCGAAAAATCGTTCACGATTCCGGTAACTTTTTTTTCGTTTAAAATTTTGTTTTAATTTTAGTTTGATCTTAAAATTTTTGCATGCTTTAAAAAAATTGTTAGGGTTATTTTGATCTTTAGAAATGTAGAAAATAATTTAAAAGATGTTTAGATTTTAAATGCAAGAATAAAAATGAATAAATGTGGTTAATTTTAAAAAACTTGAAATTAGAGATTTAATTAGGAAAAAATAATAATGTGAGGTGTGAAATAATAAAGGGGCTTGATTTTAAAAAAATATAAAAAAGATTTTTATGATTTTTTTTTAAATAAGTGGGCATATTGATTTTAAAAGAAAGAATAATAAAGATTTTTTTTAGAAAAAAAAAGGAAAAAGAAAAAGAAAATAAAAAGTTTCTTTTTAAATAAAGGTTTAGTGTCTAGGATAAAAATAATTTTTTTGAAAAAGGAAAAACTTAAAAAAGAAGTTCTTTAGGAAAAATAAAATTTATTTTAAAAATATGTTGTTTTAAAAGAAAAAACTTAAAAATGGAAAAATGAAAATGAATTTTTTTAAAAAAAAGTGAAAATGCTTTTTGAAAAAAAGAAAACACAAAATGGTAAAAAAACATAAAAATGAAAAAGTAAAAAAGATGTAAAAAGTCTTAGTTTAGAAAATAATTAAAGAAATAAAAAGTAAAAATAAAGGCTTTTAAAAGGAATAATAAAAGCGGTAAAATTCAAAAGAATAAAAGTTTGCTTGCTTGTCTTTGAAATAGATGAAAACTTAGGATTAAGGACTAAAGCTTAAATAGGAACTTGTTTGTTGAAAAAATGTTCTTCACAAAAAATAAAATACACTTAAGCATACTTAAACATTAATTTAAGAATAAAAGACTTAGACATTTTTAGGGTTTTTAAATAATCGAACTTAGAATGAAAAAATAAAAAGCTCAACACACCTAAATTTCTCTGTTGTTTGCAAAAGTGAAATTAATTTAATGTGGTGTCTTATCAAACGGGAATGACGAGTTAGCGCCAGAAATGTTGGCGGTGATTAAAGTTCATCTCCCGGACGATAAGACCGTTAAAATAGACTAATATTCATTAAACGGACAAGTAAAGTCGAACCTTTTTGAACTTGCAAATTCCAATTTTGAAAACGATTTTAAAACCAATTAGGTACCAATTTTGGGCGTTGTGGGGGTGCTAACCCTTCCCCACGCGTAACCGACCCTCGAAGCTGTTTTTTGATTTTCGCAGACCAAAATCGTTATTTTATTAAAAACCAAAAAAACATTTTATTAAAATAACCCTATTTTTTTTAAAAAAAAAGTGATCCAATCACACTTTTTCAAAAAAAGATTGGCGACGACTCTGTTGATTTTTAAAAGTGTTTTCCAAAACGTCGAAGCCTCCCGTAAAAAGGCGGTTACGACAGCTTGGCGACTCCGCTGGGGAAGTGTTTTTGTTTTTAAAATAAAAAAAGAGTGTCAAGCCACAAATTGATTTTAAATGGTTTTTCAAAAAAAATGTTTTTTTTAAAATATACGGAATTTGCAAGTTCATAATATGTTCTATTTATTTGTCTGTTTAAATGAATATAATTCTATTTTACGCATTTAAGACTTAATTCCAAGCTCTATTCCCAAAAGCTTTGTCACGTTCGTTTAAGTGGGGGACACGCTTTGCTCATGTAAGAATATCGATTCTTCGTATGACCATCGCAAAGTACCTTCGGGACTCAATCATTTTGCCTTCATAAGGATATTGATTCTTCGAGAGAGCTTCGGTGGTGAGTCCTCCTGAGTTGAACTCGATCTGTTTGTAGCCTATAATGGGTGAGAATCGAGGGCCTTGCTACTCTTAGTGGAGGACATCAAGGACAGCTCGGGTACCTTTTTAGAACCAAACCAAGTTTGAGAGTTTAGAGCCTACCCTTAATAGAGCAATGCAGAAAGCCTAGGTTGTTGAGTCGTAGGAATAATCCGTGGAGACATGTCCTGAAATGTTGGAATGTCGGCCTAAGATTATTATGTAATTATTTTGGATCTTTAGGGTTTTGTTTCTGTTTTTTTATTACCAACCTTTGTGTGTGTGAGTTTTGTTTTGTAGCATATTTATTTGTTACTAACCTTTGTGTGTGCGAGTTTTGTTTTGTTTTTGTAGCATATTTATTTGTTACTAACCTTTGCGTGTGCGAGTTTTGTTTTGTTTTTGTAGCATATTTATTTGTTACTAACCTTTTTTGTATGAGTTTTGTTTTGTTTTTATAGCATATTTATTTATTGCATGCATCCCATATTTAGAGGGGGTTGATTCTGGAAAATTGTTCAAATTATGAATGGAAAGCTCTTTAAAAAGAGGAGAACCAAGCACGTGACAATATTGGCGACAGAAGCTGCAACTCTTCGTCAATACATCAAGCCCGTTGGAGAAGTTGGACCAAGGCTCATGTGGCTTTCAAGCAGAAAGATATTTGTAATTCATAAAAGATGTAATAAAAGCTTTCGAATTTAATAAAGAGTTTCCTTTCATGAGCATATTTTTAATGGAATTGATGGCCCTTCGACTGTATTCATGCATTTGCACTGTTTTGCTTGCTTCGTTGTTTGCTTTTGTGAATTCGTTTGTGCACACATATATTTGCTTCCATGCATTTTTTGTTTGCATTAAATAATGTTTCAATCATTGCATTCATTCATGTATAATAAAAAGATTAATTTTCGAAAATTCCATTTAAGTAGCAAAGACTTGAGCCACGAACACTGAGGAAAGATTGGCAGCTCTAAAAGCAAATCAGAAGAGCATTTGTGACAAGCTTGAGAGGATGGTAAATAATCTGAAGAAAGAGATTGAGATATCACACCAGAAAACAGTAAGCCAAATCGCAGCCATGTTTGGGTTCAAGGACCCAGAAGCGAGAGAAGACACCAACACCTTCTCAGGGATGGCTTTCGTACAAAAGGAAGAGGTTTTACCCCATTTCATAGAATCTTCTGCCCGTACTGAAGACAACACTGACGAGGTTCGCAGTCCCGAGATGCATGACCTCATTGAAGAAACTTACATAGCAAAGGTCGAGAAGAAATGGGAAGACCGCTACAAGAAGCTGGTGGAAATGTTTAAAGTTTATCAAGAAGGAAGCAGTTATGGTGGCAAAGATGCAAGAGATTTGAGTCTAGTTTCTGACTTGGTGGCTCCTCTAAAGTTCAAGGCCACTGACTTCGAGAAGTATAATGGAACTACATGCCCTTTAGCACATTTGACCATGTACTGTAGGAAAATGTCACCACACTTGGAGAATGAGAAATTATTGATTCATTGCTTCCAAGACAGTTTATCTAGGTCAGCTATCTGGTGGTATGCTCAATTGAGTCGGGCCAACATACGCACTTGGAGAGATTTGTCAAAAGCTTTCCTCAAACAGTATAAGTATGTAACATATATGGCCCCAAGCAGGATTGTATTGCAGAATTTGGAACAAAAGCCCAACGAGAGCTTCCGCCAATATGCTCAGAGATGGCATGATGTGGCAACCCAAGTTCAACCTCCACTGTCGGAAAATGAGGTTACTCCAATGTTTGTGGAGACTTTAAATGAACCTTTCTATGACTACATGTTAAATCACGCCACTGAAGGTTTCGAAGACATGGTCATTAGAGGAGAGTTGATATTGGCAGCCATCATAAATGGAAGATTTGAGAGAGATGAAGATGATGAGGACGAGCGCGTTTAGAGTTTTGTCACGAAGTCGTCAGAGGCAAGATTGGCCGGGATTTGTGCTCTCATGGAATAAAACTTAATTTTCTCTAAGACAGTTGGGATCATGCTTAGAACCAACCCTCTTGCTTTTGCCCGCGAGCATTAGAGATCTTTTGTAAGGGCTACTATGTTAATTTATTTGTTTAAAGATGCATTTTTTTTCTTTCAAATGGCAAACATTTCTCATTTTTGTCCTTTTCCATTCTTTGCATTTTTATCCATTTTTAAAGCATACATATTTTCAGAGTCTCAATTATTGATTGTATGAATGATTCATGAATCTAATCCCGAGATAGAGGGGAAAATATGAGTTCAGGTTTAAAATACATATTTGAGTGAATTTTCCTCTAAGACATTGTTGTTAGGGTCCTTGAATGAAGTGATAACTCTAAAACATCTACTAACTGAAGACTACTTTTCTTCGACATTATTTATATGTGAAATGACATTTGGAATTCCTTCATTTCCCTTCACAAATAAGAGAAAATTCATTTGTTGTCCCTTTTGAGCATGATATTATTCTTTCTTGTGATTTAACCCTAACCAAGGATCACTCCCCACACTGGGGGCAACGAAAATAAAAGGATGTTAGGAATATGTTAGATTAAGTTGAATGACCTAAACTATAGGTGAAAAGGACACAAAAAGGAAAAACAAGCAAAAGAAAAAGAATGAAAAAAAAAAGAAAAAACAAAGAAAGAAAGAAAAGAAAAAAAAGAAGAAAGAAAAAGAAAAGAGAAGGGAAGAGAAGAGAAGAGAAGAAGAAAAAGAAATGAAGAAAGTTGAAGAGTGAAGGAAAATTTGAAACAAATCCTTCAAATGAGACATGTAAAGGAAATGAACTCTAGGGTGCAAACCCAAAATGGGCAGTCTAGAGTGATCCAAAGAATAAAAGAAGAAGAATAGAGATTTCATCAGGAAAATTTGATCCTTGGTTTAATCACCCTTAAAATATGAATTTGAGCTTTTACATCCTTTCTTTGGCAACCCGAGCCCAACCTACATTACAAGCCTTAAAAGACCATTTGGATCACACGTGAATATTTGAGAAAAGGAGTTCGTCTTTAGAATACATTCCACCTAATTGAGTTAACCTTTCTTCAGGGACCTCGAGCTTCTAATGTCTGATTGAGATTAGAAAAGTGGGAAAATTTTAAATTTGGGGAGTGTGTGAGTAAAAGAGAGCCACCAAAAATGGGGCACTATCGGGTTGATGGATTCTTGAATCATTCATGCTTTGAATTTTGGGGCATCTAACTTTGCCCTTTTCTTGTGTTTGCCATGTTCTTAGGATCCCCATTTTTAGCCTTTTCTTACGTTTTCTATGACTTTTTCCTTTGAACTATTATTTCCAGCCTTTTCTTGCATCTTACAAGTAGGCTGGCATAGATTAATGAAAAGCAAAAGATTTCTTGGTATTGATCTCAACTATAGGAGACCATGAATGAATGTTTTCATCACTTCAGAAAACAATTGAACCTCAGTTTGAATGGGGGCATCGCCTTGCATGAGAAGGTAAAAGAAGAAGCACATGCGTTAAAGAGTTTGAAGTGGGTCGTGTTGTCAAGAAAATATCAACATATAAAATGAAAAAACTCAAAAGTATGAAAAGAGATAGAATTGCACTTGATAAGCAAACGATGCCATCAGATTGGGGCAGTCTACAAGCTCTCAGTTTTAATAGGAGTGAGAAGAAGAGATTAAAGCACCAATATCATTCAAAGGTATTCAAGGTGGAAATAAGCTTTCACATACAAGAAATTCAAGATGTCCTGCAGGGGCAAGAATTTGAGAATTTACAAGAAGCATTGAAGATGCTAGATAAGGGGCATATGAAGACTTGAAGCTTTCAAAACCACAAAAGGAAGCTTTTCACTCAACATTGATATATCAACCACGTTGGTAGAAGATCTTGAGACATTTGACTACAAGTGTAACGTCCCAATTTTGGGCTTAGGAGTTTTGGGATTCGGACCGGTTCGGTCGGATCACGGTTCGAATATATAAGAGTGAATTTAGGAAAACCTAGTTCGGGTTGCATTAAAAATATGGAAAAATGTCTTAAAATCCTCTTTTATTATATATAAGAGTTTGGAGAAATCAATTTTACAAAATGAGGTTTGGAAGTGTGACATTTTGGTTAGTGACCAAAATGTAATTTTCGAAAACTGTGAGACTGTTTTAAAAAGGATTGAAACTTTGAATCTTTAAGGAGCTATTTACCCAATGGGAGTTTCTCCAGATTTTTCTAAAATATTAAAGGTTTAATAAATGGATTTTAAATAAAAGAAAAGGGAGGGAAGATATTTTCCTAAATTTCCAACTAACTTTCCACATTTTCTATTTTCTTTTTCTCTCATCTTTTCTCTCAAACCAAACACATTTCTCCAGAGCTTTTCCCTCTGATTTTGTCATCTAAATATCTCGTTTCAATTCTCTTTTGATCTTCAATCATCTCTTCAACAAAACCTTTGCATTTGCTAAGTGGATTTTCAAGAATTTGGTTCCAAAAAGGGAGAAAACTCAAGTTTGGAGGTAAGAACGTCCTTCTCCTCTGAACTCTCAGTTCTTTACTGAAATTCCTAAGTTCTCAATCCTTGATTTATGTTTTATAAAAGGTTTTATAGATGTGTTCTTGATTTTGGCTTTTAAATGCAAGATTTGATTGATTTTGATGAAATTTCGTATGATCTGATTGGGCAGTGTTTTGAGGTGTCAATTTGATGTTAAATGAATGTTAAATTGATGTGAAATTGAGGTTTAATTAAAGCAATCCCGGATAGGTTGAATTTCCTAAGTTTAGCTTGTGTTCTTGGTTGTTTTTGGAGTGATCTTGATGATCTGTTATAGCTGGAGGTATAAGGACGTGGTAGGATCCTTTTTGGATGTTAATTGATGTTGAAGGATGTTTAGATTTGATGGATCTTGGCTGGGTAGTGTTGTGGAGTTGATTGGATGCATTTTCGGTTGTGTTTGGTAGCCGAAAATGAAGTGTGGTTGAGAGCAGCGGGTTTAGGTGCTTTCATTGAGGATATTAATGCATGATGATGCATTAATCTACTGTTTTAATGTGTTTAAAACAGGGGAGTCATCTTTGGATCCTAGTGGTGTTGATCCGGAAGCTTGATTGGTGTTTCGGCAAGAGGCAAAACGGAATCGGTGAGTGGATTTTGGTTTTCAGCTATGAAACCAATGTTTTGAAGGTTTGGGAGCTTAGTTTAAGTCTAAGCAACTTAGCTAAGCTCAAGAGTAAGTTTTCGGAAAAACTCTCTTGATGATGAACCATGGATTGGTTGTATGCAATGTGGTTTGTTTGCATGTTTTAAGTCCTGTTTTGAAAGCATATTTAGCATGTTTATTTGCTGAGATTATAAGCCATGTGTTGAAGGATGCTCAAGGTAAGAGATCCTTATTTTTTAACATTGTTTTAATGTGGTGTGATGCTTAAAGATGCATGATGTTTATGGCTTTGTTAAATGCTTTAAAACAGTGGAATATTGTTGTTAATGATGTATATTGGCAAGTGATGGTTAAGGTCACAAAGGTGGTTAAAAGTCCTTGTGTGAGCCTTATTTATTTAAGAACAACATGGTGTTTAAAAGTCCATGGTTGGTACTTGGTTAAGGTTCAAGGTGGTTAAAATTCCTTGTGTAAGCCTTGTTTATTTAAGGACAACATGGTGTTTAAAAGTCCATGGTTGGTTCTTGGTTAAGGTTCAAGGTGGTTAAAATTCCTTGTGTAAGCCTTGTTTATTTAAGGACAACATGGTGTTTAAAAGTCCATGGTTGGTTCTTGGTTAAGGTTCAAGGTGGTTAAAATTCCTTGTGTAAGCCTTGTTATTTAAGAACACCAAGGTGTTTAAAAGTCCTTGGGTGATTCTTGTTAAGGACACAAAGGTGTTTAAAAGTCCTTGTGTGGTCCTTGTCATGGTGTTTAAAAGTCCATGGATGATTCTTGTTAAGGACGCAATGGTGTTTAAAAGTCCATGTGTGGTCCTTGGAAAATTGTAAGATCACAATGGTGTTTAAAAGTCCATGTGCGGATCTTATGTTGATTGTATCACTTGTGGCCAATATGACATGTTATGATCTTGAAGCATGTTTGCTTGTTTTAAAATGCTTATGAGCTTGTATATTGTGGTTTTGAACAATGGTTTATAAAGGTGTTTCATATATGCATTGTTGTGTGGTTTTAACGAGCATTCCTCACTAAGCTTTTGCTTACGCTCTCTCTTTTCTTAAACCAATAATGCAGAGCATTAAAGTGCTTTGAGGACAGCAAGGTGGACAAGAATCCAAGTGGTGAACAAAGCTCATGTATGGTGAAGGTTTCTTAAACACTATTAGCTTATGGGCATTTGGCAATGGGGGACCTATGTTGTTGTTTAGGGAGATGCTTTGGACTCCCTAAGTTGATATCATGTTGTTAATGTTGTTGGAACTTGTATTTGGCCATTATGTGTTTGGATTGATGTTTTGATGCTTGAATGGATTGCTAAGTAGGATGCATGCCTATAGAATTGGGGATTTTCATAATTGATGCCATGTTTATGAATGGTTGATGCAATTATGTTCTTTGTATGTTGAATGACTTGCTGGTGAAGTATGGTTGCTTTTGGAGCATGTTTGATAGGCCAATTGTGTGATAAACCAGCAATTTTTCTGCAATCTGGGCAGCCTGTTTCGGAACAGGTGCTACCGTATCGGAACGGGGGCCTGAAATGGCCTGGGCGTTCCGAAACGGAAGCAACCGTTCCGAAACGGATATGCTACTGCCAGGCACTGTTTCGAAACTAGTTGCGGAACGGTCCCGCGTTTCGGAACGGGTCTTCCCACCCGTTCCGAAACACTCGACCGTTGGGCACTGAAATTGTTGGTTAAATGTTTTGCATTGTTTATGTTTTGGTCCTTAATCTTGTTTATGCAATTAAATGAGTTTGTGATGTCCATTTGAGCTGAAATTTGACAGACAAGCATGAAATATGACTAATTTCATATTGGTAACTTAAAGGTGGGTTAAGTCCTTGTAATTTCCAGAATTTACTTTTTGATCCCTAAGTTTGTGTTTTGTTCAATTAAGTCTCTGAACGTTTTCCGTTTGCGATGATCTTTGGGTATGATGTTTGTATGAACATAACTAGGGTTAACGTGCATCTAGACAAGATTAAAAAGAAAAAAAGGGTCGTTAATCGAGGTTGACTTTCGGGTTGACTTTGGTTTTCCCCGTGTAAACTTCTTAATTCGGTTCAACCGTCTGGGCCGGGTTAAGGGGGTTACATTTGGTGGTATCAGAGCTAGGAGTACAAGATCACTGAATTAAGTGAGCAAAGATCAGATGTTTTCTATGAGTCGAAAAAAATATAGAGAAAGAGTATAACTGCTTATCTGGATTGAGTGAGTAAATGTGTGGAAAAATTAATTTTGAGAAAAAAGAATTCAAAAATAAAAAGAAATGAGACGTGCATTCATGATTTAGGCATCCCTAGGGGCATGCACATCATAATTACATTGAATATCACATTTTCAGGTACACGAAGGACCTTTCAGAAAAAGAACCCGCCTATCCATTCAGACATTTGGAGAATGGAGCCCGCTTATTCATCTAAGCGTAAGGTGGATGAAACACTTTTTGGAGTCCGCTTATTCATCCAAGCGTAAGGTGGATGAAACCCTTTTTGGAATCTACTTATCTATTCGAGCACAAGGAGAATAGAACCCACTTATTCATCCAAGCGTAAGGTGCATGAAACTGTAACCCCCTTAGCCCGACCTAGACGGTTGACCCGAACTACGAAGATTACACGGGGAAAACCAAAGTCAACCCGAAAGTCAACCTTGATTCACGACCCTTTTTTTTCTTTTTAAACTTGTCTAGATACACATTAACCCTAAGTGAGTGCTTATAAAACATATTTGAGAATGGCACAGCGATCGGATAACACACAGGGACTCAATTGCACTAATTATAAGTTTAGGGACCATTTTGTAAATTCTGAAAATTAGAAGGTCTTTACTGATTTTAAGGTTACCAATATGAAATTAGTCTTGGTACATGCTTCTCTGCCAAATTTCATCTTAATTCAACATCTCAAACTCAAGCAATTGCAACATTAACATTTGGGACTAAAATGTAAAGCTTGCAACCTCCTGCACCATTCAAATCAGTGCCCAACGGTCACCTGTTTCGAAACACCCACCTGTTGTATCGAAATGCCGGATCAAAACAGCGTTGACCGTTTCGATACGCGGGTTGGTTCCGAGACTGGTTCCGAAATGAGGCCTTCTAGTGGCCAAATCATTTCGAAACGTCTCTTAGCGTTTTGAAACACGAAGGCCATTTCAGGCCCCCGTTTCGAAACAGTAAGGGGTGTTTCGATACGGTTTGCCCAGAAACAACAGCAAATGCTGGTTTTTCATGCATAAATCCGATCAAACACATCCAAAAGACTTCCCAAGCATATCAACAAGTCATCAAACATATAAGGTGCATGTTTAGAACTCCTAAACACATTCATGACATCAAATATGAAAGTTTATAAGTCTAGAGGCATGCTTCCTATTATCAAAACACTAATAGGCAATCCAACCTCAAAACAAGTAATAAAGGCCATTTACAACCCAAACAACCAAGGCAAACCTGCCACAACCACAGGGAGTTTAACACATCTCCCAAAACAAATCTTAGGTTCCCATTGCCAATTTATCAAAACTAATAGTGTATGAAAACTTCACCATACGTGAGCTTGGACTTCCTTGGATGAACTTAGCTTCCTTGATGCCCTTAAACACATCAATTATCTGAATTATTGGTAAAAGAGAGCGTAAGCATAATTGCTTAGTGAGGCATGCTCTAAAGAAAACCAACACAATAATGCAATTTTAGAAAACACTTTCATCAAATCTTTTAAACCACATGCTCATCTCATTCTCATGCTTGATAAACTTTCAAAGCAAAACTCATTGAAATCACATGTACCTCCATTCTATCTCATGCATTAAAACCAATGCAAATCTCATGGCAAGGCCATCCACATGCTTGTATTGTCAAAGCATTTCTAAACAAAACACATATGCATATCTCATAGCATAAATTATCTCATCAAGGTACATGTGTAACAAAAACCATTTCATCATTTATATTGGCATTTAGCATCTCATCAATACACGGATATGCAGACGCATTTCTACACTAGACTCTTCCGGTGGAATCTCACATCACCGTACTCACTTGTCTAGCAACAACTTCCGGTGGAATCTCTCATCACCGTACTCACATGGCGGAATCTCTCATCGCCACAAAGCTTGGGTATTTCACCAAGTCCTACCCGGTGGAATGCTCATCATTGGAAAATCTCCCTTTGGCTTAACCAAAGAGCACGTACAAATTTTTAGTTTATAGTGCACTCTCATCCTATTGATCGATCAATTATATCCGGTAAGTTTCTCAACATCTATGCCAATATAATGTGTTAAAATATCATCTCACCTACTCTTTTTCATGCAATAAAACTCAAGAGTTTTCTCACCACATTTCAAATCATAAATCATAATTTGCTTCAAACCAAAAGCTCAAATCCATTCAATGCAACATGCCATCTCATGACATCTTTACAAGCATAATCTCATGCTCCAAAACATGCATAAAACCAGTAGGAATTTAACAACCACAAACCCTGAGCATGTAAAAGCATTTTAGGAGCAAACACCACTTTAGAGAGATCAAATCAAGCCATACTTACTTCCAGATTTAGGAAGGTGTTTCAAACCTCTCCTAAATCCCCAAACCTTTTGTTTTTGTCCTCAAGGACTTCAAAACCAAACGCACTCACCGATTTCGTTTCGCTTGCTTGTCGAAACGCCGATTAAGCCTCCAGATCAACTCCAAAAGTGTCCGAAGATGTCTCCCCTATTTTAGACACATCAAAGCAGAGGATTAATGCATCATCATGCATTGAAATCTTCAGCCAACACTCCTAAACTCGCTGCTCTACCTAAAACCAACATTTCGACTACCAAACACAACCGAAATCACCTCCAAACTCTTCCAAAACTTAACCCAGCCAAGATCCATCACTTCTAATAATTTCTAAACATCAATTAACATCAAAAAAACTCTCAACTCGTCCTTATACCTCCAGCTATAACAGAACACCAAAAACACCTCAAAAACCAGCATTTTCATAAGCAAAAACTTAGGAAACACAACCTATTCGGGATTGGATTGATAAAACCTCATTTCTAACATCATTTAAACATCCAAAATACAATAGAGAACTATCTCAAAACAGAGCCCAATCAACTACAACGAAAATCTTCAAGATCTCTTCCAAAATCTTGAGTTTTAAGCCAAAATCTTGTTTCTAACATTAAAACCATTTATAAAACTTAAATAAAGATTTGACAACTTGGGAATTTCAGTAAAGAACTGAGTATTTAGAGGAGAAGAACAATCTTACCTCTAAATGGTGATTTCTCCTTGATTTGGGCAAAATTCCATGAAAATGCAATGTGGAAAACAAAAGGATTTGTTGCAAGATTGATTAGAAACCAATAGGTGATGGAAATCTCATCAATTGAAGTGAAGATCAAAGTGAATTTTGCTGGAGAAAATGTGTTTGGATGATAGGATTTTGAGAGAAAAAGGAATGAGGGAAAATTAGAGAAAGGTAGTTATGAAAATCAAAAAGTAGTTTTCTCCTTTCTTTTTTTTAATTAAACATTAATTAAATCACCCAAATTAAGGGAAAATATGGAGAAAAACATTTTGGGTAGTTAGCTCCTTAAAGATTCAAAGTTTCAATCCTTTACAAAACAGTCACTACTAAACTTTGCAAAAATTGCATTTTGGTCACTACACCGAAATGTAGTATTTCCAAACCTTATTTTGTAAAATTGATTTCACCACTCTCTTAAATATATTAAATGAGGATTTTTAGATATTTTTATATATTTTTAAAGCATCCCGAACTAGGCTTTCCCTAAAACCTCCTTTTATATTCGAACCGTTTCTCAGACCGGTCCGATCAGACCCTAAACTTCTAAGCCCAAAATTGGGGTGTTACAACTCTCCCCCTCTTAAGAAATTTCATCCTCGAAATTTACCTGGAGGAAAAAGGTAAGGAAACTGCTTCTTCATGTCATCATTTCTTTCCCACGTGGCTTCCTCAACACCACGATGCCTCCACAACACCTTAACCAACTCAATGGTCTTACCCCGAAGAACTTTACTGTCCGAATCCAGAATTTCAACCGGCTCCTCATCATAGGTCAAATCTGGATTCAACTCCACTTCCTCCACATGCATAACATGCGAAGGATCTGATCTATACCTCCGAAGCATAGAGACATGAAACACATCATGTATCCTTTCCAACTCTTGCGGTAACCTCAACTTGTACGCAACAGGACCCACACGTTCAATCACCTCGTATGGTCCAATATACCTAGGGCTCAACTTACCCTTCCGGCCAAACCTCATCACCTTCTTCCAAGGTGAAACCTTCAAAAACACACGGTCACCCACCGCAAACTCAATCTCCTTATGCTTCAAATCCGCGTAAGACTTCTGTCGATCAGAAGCTGCCTTCAACCGCTCACAAATGAGCTTCACCTTCTCGGTGGTTCCTTTCAACAAAGCCGGCATCGAGACCAACTTCTGACATGTTTTAGCCCAGCAAAGAGGAGTCCTACACTTCCTCCTATACGAGGCTTCATAAGGTGCCATTTGAATACTTGCATGGTAGCTATTGTTATAAGCAAATTCCACCAAAGGCAAATGCTTCTCCTAAGAGCCTTGAAACTCAATTACGCAGCACCTTAACATATCCTCAAGCACTTGAATAACACGCTCTGACTGACCATCCGACTGTGGATTATAAGAAGTACTGAAATTCAGCCGCGTACCCAAAGCTTGATGCAAACATTCCCAAAAATGCGATGTGAACCTCGGGTCTCTATCCGACAGTATAGACTTCAGCACACCATGTAGACGCACAATCTCAGCAATGTACAGCTCTGCAAGCTTGTCCAAAGTATACATTGTATGCATATGTAAGAAATGCGCACACTTCGTAAGGCGATCCACAATCACCCACACCGAATTCTTCTTCGATGGCGACAAAGGCAAACCAGACACAAAGTCCATGGTAATTCTTTCCCACTTCCATTCAGGAATTCTCAACGGTTGCAACAACCCTGAAGGAAACTGATGCTCAGCTTTAACCCGCTGACAAACCATACACTTACTCACATACTCCGCAACATCTTTCTTCAAACCCACCCAGTAGTACTCATCCTTTAAATCACGATACATCTTCGTACTACCAGGGTGCATAGCAAAAGGACTACTATGAGCTTCAGTCAGAATAGTACGCCTCAACTCCGCATCATTTGGCACTACTATCCGACTTCCAAAACATAAAACTCCATCATCATTAAAATAGAAATCCGATGGTCTATCTTCAGCAATACCCTGAACATGTGGCACCAACGAATCATCCAACAACTGCTTATCATTTATCAACTGAACCAGAGATGGTTTCACTTGCAATTCAGCCACAAGACCTCCATCTCGCGAAATACTCAAGCTGGCAAACATAGCCCTTAACTCAACCGCCACCTTCTTGCTCAAGGCATCCGCCACAACATTAGCTTTTCTCGGATGGTACTCGATCGTCAGATCGTAATTTTTAAGCAACTCCACCCAACGTCGTTGCCTAAGATTCAACTCCTTCTGAGACATCAGACACTTCAAACTATTGTGATCCGTGTACACAGTACACTTCTCACCATACAGATAATGTCTCCAAATCTTTAAAGCAAAAACCACCGCAGCTAACTCAATATCATGCGAAGGATAATTGCGCTCATGCACCTTCAACTTTCGCGATGCATAAGCCACCACCTTACCCTTCTGCATTAGCACACACCCCAAACCAACGTAGGATGCGTCACTGTACACCACAAACTCTTTTCCTGATTCAGGTTGAACCAAGATAGGAGCTTGCGTCAAAGCTGCCTTAAGCTTCTCAAAAGCTTGTTGTCTTGCTTATGTCCACTTATACTTGACATCCATTTGCAAAAACTTCGTCAAAGGTGCAGCAATATTCGAAAATCCATCCACAAACCTCCGGTAATATCCTGCCAACCCAAGAAAACTACGGACTTCATGAACAGACTTAGGAGGCTTCCAATTCATAACCGCCTCGATCTTTTGAGGATCAACACGAATTCCCTCAGCCAAAACCACATGACCAAGGAACACAACCTCTTTCAACCAAAACTCACACTTTCTCAACTTAGCATAAAGCTGATTTTCTAGAAGCGCTTGCAAGACAACCCTCAAATGACCCTCATGCTCCTCCTCAGTACGAGAGTACACAAGAATATCATCGATGAACACCACAACAAGCTTATCCAAGTATTCATGGAACACTCTATTCATCATGTCCATGAAAGCTGCATGAGCATTCGTCAAGCCAAACGGCATCACAAGGAATACATAATGCCCATACCTCGTTCTAAAGGTTGTTTTCGGCACATCCCCATCTTTCACTTTAAGCTGGTAGTACCCTGACCTTAAGTCAATCTTAGAGAACACAGCCGCTCCACGAAACTGATCAAAAAGATCATCAATCCTCGGTAAAGGATACTGATTCTTGATGGTCAACTTGTTCAGCTGACGATAATCGATGCACATTCTCATAGTGCCATCTTTCTTCTTCACAAACAAGACAGGTGCACCCCACGATGACACACTTGGCCGAATGAAACCACGGTCTAGCAACTCTTGAAGCTGCGTCTTCAACTCCTTCATCTCCTTAGGTGCCATGCGATAGGGAGCAATGGACACCGGAGTTGTATTTTCATACAACTCAATTCCAAACTCCACCTCTCGACTAGGCAGCAATCCAGGAAACTCCTCCGGAAACACTTCAGGAAACTCCCGTACAGTTCTGATATCCTAAACGCGCAACTCCTTTGAACTAGGATTCATCACAAAGGCTAGGTAAGCCTCGCAACCTTGCCTCAGCATTCGACTCGCTTCCAATGTAGACACCACATTGGCAAGAAACTTCACATTCTTACCAACCACCACCACTTCATAATCATCCGCAAGTTTCAGTGAAACTCGCTTACTTTCAAAATCCACTACAGCTCGATGTTCAACAAGCCAATCCATACCAAGGATTACATCAAAACCATAGAATGGCAATTCTATGAGATCAACAAGAAAAACATGGTTTTGCACTTTCAAGGGACATCTTCTATACAACTTCCGTGTTACAACTGTCTCACCAAAGGAACTAGTCACACGCATACCAACATCCAAAGACTCAACATGTAAACCAAGCATTTGAGCATGTTCACGCAATATGTACGAGTGTGTAGATCCAAAATCAATCAAAGAAAGTAATGATAAGGATTGCAAAGTAAAGGTACCTGTGATCACATCCGTATCATTTCTTCCCTCACGTTGAGCATACACTCGAGCCTGGCCACCACCCTCAGGTTGAACGGCCACAACATGTGCTACATTCCTCCCACCATCATCTCTGCGCTGGAAATTACCACGGCCGCACCCACGGCCTTTTTGTGGCTCAGCTGCTCTCACCGGAGCTTGTCCCTCCTTCAAAGGCTGAGGACAATCCTTCTTCAAATGTCCACGGTTCCCACAATTCCAACATGTACCAAGGTTACCCCAACAGTCGCCACCATGCCGTCTACCACAACGGTTACACTCAAGAGTCCTCTGAACAGCATTAGGTCCTTGCTGACCCCTACCAGGATTACCACCTCCACGCCTAGCATCAAAGTGCGGCCTCTTATCCTTATGCCTCTTGTTGCGATCTCTACCATAATTGCATTCGGCCGCTCTCTTCCCAGAGCTAGATCCACCCGCACGGCTAGTCAAACCAAGATTCGACTCAATGTCCTTGGCTCTAGTGACCAAGACATCGAAATCTATATAATCTGCCGCAAGCATAAAGGTCTTCACATCCGTTACCAACCCATAACAGAATCGTTCGCACCTCTCCCGCTCATTAGGGATCAGCTCAGGTGCATACTGACTGAGGCGGACAAACTAAATCTCATACTCAGCTACCGTCATGCTACCTTGCACAAGAGACATAAATTCTCTTTTCTTCTCATCTAGGTATCGCACACCCAGATACTTCCGCTTAAACGCACTCAGGAAGAACGTCCAGGTCACTTCACCATATTCCATCCCAGAGATAATGGTCGTCCACCACGTATAAGCATCACCATGCAACAGTGAAACCGCATAACCCAATTTCTGCACATTACTACAGTTCATCTGACCCAAAATCCTCTTGGTGCTCTCCAACCAAGACTTAGATCCTTCCGGAGATAGACCTCTGAACTCAGTCCCTCCCAGACTACGAAGACGTTCCAAAGGCAATCTCACATTGGCATCATCCTGATGCGCAGCTCCATGAGCTCCAGCTACTGCTGCCTGGAAGGCTCCAGCAATAGCCTGAATCAACACGGTCATGTCAAGAGCAGCTTGCCCCTGCACACCTTCAGGTCCAGCGACCCAACACCAACACCAGTATTATCACCTCCAGCACCACAATCACCACCAGGTGGTCCACCAACAGGAGGAGGAGGTAAATCCACAACATTCTCAGCATTCTCATCATTCTCATTCTGAGCCATAGCTCTTGTATTCATCCTCATCTCTCTACGTGGCCCCATTTACAAAGGAAACAATGCACCGACACAAATGCAATAAACACAATTAGGCTCAATAAGGTAAGTAATCCAAGTACTCAAGCTCTTTTTCGAAAACAATTCCTTTCATTAGTTTTAATATGGCAATGGGATCCCCTAACACATTCCAACATAGCATATCATCACAATTGAAACCATGCATCACTATTAATACAACATTCTTTCACCCAAAAGGCACATCATGCAATCACACATACATCATCCACATAACAAACCCCAATCATACGAGAACCTGGCTCTGATACCACCAAATGTAACCCCTTAGCCCGGCCTAGACGGTTGACCCGAACTACGAAGATTACACGAGGAAAACCAAAGTCAACCCGAAAGTCAACCTTGATTCACGACCCTTTTTTTCTTTTTGAACTTGTCTAGATACAAATTAACCCTAAGTGAGTGCTCATAAAACATATTTGAGAATGGAACAGCGATCGGATAACACACAGGGACTCAATTGCACTAATTATAAGTTTAGGGACCATTTTTTAAATTCTAAAAATTAGAAGGTCTTTACTGATTTTAAGGTTACCAATATGAAATTAGTCTTGTTACATGCTTCTCTGCCAAATTTCATCTTAATTGAACATCTCAAACTCAAGCAATTGCAACATTAACATTTGGGACTAAAATATAAAGCTTGCAACCTTCTGCACCATTCAAATCAGTGCCCAACGGTCACCTGTTTCGAAACACCCACCTGCTGTATCGAAACGCAGGATCGAAACAGCGTTGACCGTTTCGATACGCGGGTTGGTTCCGAGACTGGTTCCGAAACGAGGCCTTCCACTGGCCAAATCGTTTCGAAACGTCCCTTAGCGTTTTGAAACACGAAGGCCATTTCAGGGCCCCCGTTTCGAAACACTAAGGGGTGTTTCGATACGGTTTGCCCAGAAACAGCAGCAATTGCTGGTTTTTCATGCATAAATCCGATCAAACACATCCAAAAGACTTCCCAAGCATATCAACAAGTCATCAAACATATAAGGTGCATGTTTAGAACTCCTAAACACATTCATGACATCAAACATGAAAGTTCATAAGTCTAGAGGCATGCTTCCTATTATCAAAACACTAATAGGCAATCCAACCTCAAAACAAGTAATAAAGGCCATTTACAACCCAAACAACCAAGACAAACCTGCCACAACCACAGGGAGTTTAACACATCTCCCAAAACAAATCTTAGGTTCCCATTGCCAATTTATCAAAACTAATAGTGTATGAAAACTTCACCATACGTGAGCTTGGACTTCCTTGGATGAACTTAGCTTCCTTGATGCCCTTAAACACCTCAATTATCTGCATTATTGGTAAAAGAGAGCGTAAGAATAATTGCTTAGTGAGGCATGCTCTAAAGAAAACCAACACAATAATGCAATTTTAGAAAACACTTTCATCAAAGCTTTTAAACCACATGCTCATCTCATTCTCATGCTTGATAAACTTTCAAAGCAAAACTCATTGAAATCACATGTACCTCCATTCTATCTCATGCATTAAAACCAATGCAAATCTCATGGCAAGGCCATTCACATGATTGTATTGTCAAAGCATTTCTAAAAGAAACACATATGCATATCTCATAGCATAAATCATCTCATCAAGGTACATGTGAAACAAAAACCATTTCATCATTTATATTGGCATTTAGCATCTCATCAATACACGGATATGCAGACACATTTCTACACTAGACTCTTCCGGTGGAATCTCACATCATCATACTCACTTGTCTAGCAACAACTTCCGGTGGAATCTCTCATCACCGTACTGACATGGCGGAATCTCTCATCGCCACAAAGCTTGGGTATTTCACCAAGTCCTACCCGATGGAATGCCCATCATCGAAAAATCTCCCTTTGGCTTAAGCAAAGAGCACATACGAATTTTTAGTTTATAGTGCACTCTCATCCTATTGATCGATCAATTATATCCGGTAAGTTTCTCAACATCTATGCCAATATAATGTGTTAAAATATCATCTCACCTACTCTTTTTCATGCAATAAAACTCAAGAGTTTTCTCACCACATTTCAAATCATAAATCATAATTTGCTTCAAACCAAAAGCTCAAATCCATTCAATGCAACATGCCATCTCATGACATCTTTACAAGCATAATCTCATGCTCCAAAACAGGCATAAAAACAGTAGGAATTTAACAACCACAAACCCTGAGCATGTAAAAGCATTTTAGGGGCAAACACCACTTTAGAGAGATCAAATCAAGCCATACTTACTTCCGGATTTAGGAAGGTGTTTCAAACCTCTCCTAAATCCCCAAACCTTGTGTTTTTGTCCTCAAGGACTTCAAAACCAAACGCACTCAACGATTTCGTTTCGTTTGCTTGTCGAAACGCCGATTAAGCCTCCGGATCAACTCTAAAAGTGTCCGAAGATGTCTCCCCTATTTTAGACACATCAAAGCAGAGGATTAATGCATCATCATTCATTGAAAACTTCAGCCAACACTCCTAAACTCGCTGCTCTACCTAAAACCAACATTTCGGCTCCCAAACACAACCGAAATCACCTCTAAACTCTTTCAAAACTTAACCCAGCCAAGATCCATCACTTCTAATCATTTCTAAACATCAATTAACATCAAAAACAACTCTCAACTCGTCCTTATACCTCCAGCTATAACAGAACACCAAAAACACCTCAAAAACCAGCATTTTCATAAGCAAAAACTTAGGAAACACAACCTATTCGGGATTGGATTGATAAAACCTCATTTCTAACATCATTTAACATCCAAAATACATTAGAGAACTATCTCAAAACAGAGCCCAATCAACTACAACGAAAATCTTCAAGATCTCTTCCAAAATCTTGAGTTTTAAGCCAAAATCTTGTTTCTAACATTAAAACCATTTATAAAACTTTAATAAAGGATTGACAACTTGGGAATTTCAGTAAAGAACTGAGTATTTAGAGGAGAAGAACAATCTTACCTCTAAATGGTGATTTTTCCTTGATTTGGGCAAAATTCCATGAAAATGCAATGTGGAAAACAAAAGGATTTGTTGCAAGATTGATTAGAAACCAATAGGTGATGGAAATCTCATCAATTGAAGTGAAGATCAAAGTGAATTTTGCTGGAGAAAATGTGTTTGGATGATAGGATTTTGAGAGAAAAAGGAATGAGGGAAAATTAGAGAAAGGTAGTTATGAAAATCAAAAAGTAGTTTTCTCCTTTCTTTTATTTAATTAAACATTAATTAAATCACCCAAATTAAGGAAAAATCTAGAGAAAAACATTTTGGGTGATTAACTCTTTAAAGATTCAAAGTTTCAATCCTTTACAAAACAGTCACTACTAAACTTTGCAAAAATCGCATTTTGGTCACTACACTGAAATGTAGTATTTCCAAACCTTATTTTGTAAAATTGATTTCACCACTCTCTTAAATATATTAAATGAGGATTTTTAGATATTTTTCTATATTTTTAAAGCATCTCGAACTAGTCTTTCCCTAAAACCTCCTTTTATATTTGAACCGTTTCTCAGACCGGTCCGATCAGACCCTAAACTTCTAAGCCCAAAATTGGGGTGTTACAGAAACACTTTTTTGGAACTTGCTAATTCCTCCGAGCATGATGAGGATGGAACCCTTTTTTAGAACCCACTTATTCATCCAAGCATAAGGAGGATGAAGTTTTTCTAGGAGGTTCGCCTAGCCAGTCGTAAGGAAAATGGACGTTGCTTATTCATCCAAGCATAAGAAGAATGAAGTTTTTTTAGAAGATTAGCATATTCGTTTGGGCGTAAGGAAAATAGAGTTTTCTTATTCATCTAAGCATAAGGAGGATGAAGTTTTCCAGAAGATCTGCTTATCTATTTGAGCACAAGAAGGATAGAAATCGCTTATTCATCCAAGCATAAAGAGGATGAAAATTTTCAGAGGTTTGCTTATTCATCCAAGGATAAGGAGGGTGAAAGTTTTCAGAAGAATTCGCCTGTTTGAGTATCTGGGAGAATAGAACCCAACTCAACAATTCGGGCAATTGGGAGAATAGAACCCAACTCAGCTATTCGAGCGTAAGGAGAATAGAATCAACATATCTTTTTGAGTGTGGAACCCAGCTCAATTATTCAGGCATTTGGGAGAATAGAACCCAGCTTAGCTATTCAAGCATAAGGAGAATAGAATCAGCCTATCCGTTTGGGTGTTTGGAGAATGGAGTCCGCTCATCTATTCGGGCGTCTTGAGAATAGAACAAGCCTATCTGTTCGGGCATTTGGAGAATGGAGCCAATTTGGAAAGTCGGTGAAAATTAGTGCCTTTTCGGTCTTTGCTTTATTTCTGTTGCACAGAGATAAGCAAAGAGGGGCAGCTGTCGTCACTAAATTTTCACCTCGGTTTTAAATAATCTGAAAAAAAATAAGAAAATCATTTTCCCTTTAAATAATAAATGGCCCGCCCTTTTTATATTAAATTAAAAAACAAAAAAAAACCCATCTTTCAAAACCCATTCTTTAAGCCCATTTCAAAAGAAAAAAACATAGCCCATTTTGAAGCCCACTTTTAAAGAAAAAGGAACAAGGCCCATTTTTATTTTGAAGCCCACTTTTAAAAAAGAAAGGAAAAAAGAAAAAGAATAATTTTAATAATTATGATTCAAAATAATTATGGAGAAGTGAAAAAGTAAATAAAATGAAGTAAAAAATAGTAATATTAAATGTGATGAAAAAGAAACAGCATAAAAAAGGGGTCAAAACAACTAAAAACAGTAGAAAAAAAAGCAAAGCAAAAAAAGAAAAAAAAAGGGATCACGCGCGCGCGATCCAGCTCCAAAATCCCAGCCCGATAAACCCTTAGCGCGGCAGTGAGGAGGTCCGTCCACAGTCTACCGGTCACGGCCGATGACGTTACAGGAACCGGCCGGTCTGCCTCGCCGTCTCTGTCACGTGGCCACCAAACCCGCTCACCGCTGCCACCTATACTCGCCGAAATCTGCAAATAACCGAGAAAGGTAGTCAAATCCTAGGCTTGAATCAAGGGGAAAATTCAGCTCGAATATTCAACCAAATCGAATGAGGATAGAGGGCAATTACCGAGAATCAAGCCCTTGGTCGGATTTAGGCTTCAATTTGGGGATTAAATCCCGATTTGGCTTGAATTTAAAGCTCAATTTTTAGTATAAAGCATGATGATTATGATATGTTATTGTATGCTATGTCATGCTTGAGGGAAATCGGGATGCCCATTACCTTATTACACTAGATAAATGTTTTAAGTTGGATTTGTAAACTTGGATCCTTGCTTGGGGCTCGCCTAAATCATGGTTTGATTTGTTTTTTTTTATTATGCCTTGTTAAAAATAGCACAATGAGTCCGAGGAGAGAGTTGAGATCGGATACGATCGTACCTGCGGCGAGTAGGGTAACCTAGGGAACAATGTTTCGTCTGTTGAGAATGTGCTTGTTCGGCCGTTCTTACCGGGAGTTGAGGGGATAGGGCAGCATGAGGAGGTTGGCCCTGTGATGAAAGTTTTATCATTCGTGGTTCAAAAGATGTCTGGAGCATCTCAGGCCATGGTGAATGAAAGGCCTGCGCATCTGCCGGCTGTCGGACAAACTAGTTTGTCAAAGCAGCGTCTGTGTGAATTGGGAGCTGTTGAGTATCAGGGGTCGACGCTAGAGGCATTTGAGGCTTGGTTAGCTGGTACGATTTCAATCCTGGATCAGGAAGGGTGTGATAACGCCTGTAAGTTGGGAAGCGTTGTCTCGTTAATGCTGGATGATGTCTGTAGTTGGTGGCTAATTGTGTCGGCAGCGCTAAATATCCATTAAGTGGATTGGGAATTCTTCCAAGTAGCCTTTAAAAAGAGATATCTAGGAGATAAGTCTGCGGATAACTAGAAGCGCGGGAGTATGGCTTTAGTTTATATTGGTGAGCAGAATGAGAGCAAAAGAGCTGCAAGTTCGAGCCTCGAGAGTATGCACCGTAAGAGACCTCGTGATATAAGGTTTCGCCTGAACCAGAGTTTTGGTGGTGGTGGTAACGTGGGTCAAGTGTATCAAAGCCAGAGAGAGGTGGTTCGTCTACCGGAGTGTGGTCGTTGTGGAAGGCGACACACTAGGGTTTCCTGGGATGTTGGAGCTTGTTGGAGCTGTGGTGCAATGGGGCATGTGAAGCGTAATTGTCCTCGAGTAGTGAGATCAGCTCCAGCACGTGCCGTTGAGTCTCGAAAGGGCCGTGAGCACGGCCGAGACAGGGTTCGGATGTGGCAAGAAGGGCGGAGAGGCGCAAGATGTACGATGGTTGAATCTTGTTGGAATTGTGGGTCTGGTTGACATTAGAGGCGAGATTGTCTAATGTTAGCTCGGTGTCGTCAAGGTGGGATGTCTGTTGAAGCTCCTTATGATCGCAAGTGCAATCATGGTTCTTTACAGCGAGGAGACGATGGTGACCTCCAGGTGTTGGTCGATGTTGTGGTGGTGCAGCCAGAGAATGGTGGCTCTGCGGGACAGAGTGCTCGTTGCTTGGAGTTCCAGGACAATGACGTGATTGCAGGTATCTTTACTATGCAATCTATGTCGTTGTTATCTTTGTTTAGTTCTGGTTTTGCATCTTCTTGTGTAGTGGATAAGATCCTATAGTTAGTGAGTTGGTTAGTAATCGGTGTTGTTTTGAAAACAACATTGGTGACGAAAGTGTAATAGTTGGAGTAGTTTGCTGTTAGTGAGTTGTAAGAGTGGTGGAGCTGGAAGAGTTTGGAAATGAAATAAGAGGTTGTTCTTAGGTTAGTCCGAGGACGTTATTAGTAAGTGTGAACAAATATACATGCACAATTAAAATCATTTGTATACATATATTACATATATTGGTACATGCATACATTTGGCATGACATTAGAAGCTTGCATACATGTGCATAGGCATTCGTAAGGGCATGTAGGTAATCATGCATACGAATGTTCACACTTACGAATAGCTAATTGGATCTGATAGTGATGTGTTACGATTCGGGTAGTTTGTGGGTTTAAAGTGTTGTTTTAGTGCAAGGTAAATGCTGGATGTGAGGATAAGGAGTAAACAAGTTTACCGTTAGGAGTGAGTGTGATCTAGCTCGGTGGGCAGGAGGTAAAGTTTTCTAGGTGATCGTTTCGGATATAATCGGTCGAGGTTGTTTGATGGGTAGTTAAAAGCAATTTGAAATAGCAGTTAGGTGTTGTAGTTTCTCTGGGTTGGACGGTTGTTGTAGGTTTACGGATGTGGTTTTGAAGTGCTGTTGTATTCTTGCTTGAATAGTTATAGTAGGATGGTTGTTTTAGATGGATGAAGGTTCGATAGTGACCTTAGAGGACTTGGAAGGAAGTTCCGACGAGAGTTCTAATCGAGGTCTAGCTTGAGTTGATTAGAGGATTCATGGCTCTTGTATGTGTTGTAGGATGAGTAATTAAGCAGGTTGGTAAAGTTGTGTCGTTTGCTTCCAACGGTTGTAAGTGCTTGGAGAATGAGCTTTATGCGTGGCTTATTGCTGTTGCTTTTGTGTGAGGATTAAGATTTGTCGTTGGGTAGCATCCAGGTAAGATTAGTGTCGTAGCCAAAGTTTGTGTGGGAAAAATAATGTAAGCTCAAAAGCCTTGTTGTTTTGGTTGGGTCTTCGTGAGAGGGTGGTCTATTGGCTGAGTGTAAGTAAACCTTCTTGAGACAGTTGGTGTAAGTGAAGCAATTATTGGAAACGGTGTTAGAGTCTTGTGATGAGGATTTTCGGATGGTGAGTGGACGGATTTTGGTTTTCATGTTGAGAAGTGTGTGGTGTTCTCGGATCACAAGAGTTTAAAGTAACTAATGTCTCAAGAGGAGTTGAATCTTAGACAACGAAGACGGTTGGAGTTGCTTAAGGATTATGATCTGATAATTGAGTATCACCCTGAGAAGGCCAATGTTGTAGCCCCTGCGTTGAGCAGGAAGGTGGTCGTGGAGTTGAGGACGATGTATGTTCGGTCGAGCATATTGCGTGAAGGCAGGCATATCGCCGAGTTTCAAGTGAAACCTTCCTTTCTTCAGTTGATAAAGGATAAGAAGATGCTTGATGATTCTCTTGTATCGCATGTTCAGGAAACTGTGGATGGAAAGCCTTAAGATTTTGGTTTCAATGATGATGGTGTTTCGTGTTTTGGGAGTTGAATAGTGATGCCAAATGATGTTGAATTGGGGTGCTCTATTTTGATCGAAGCCCATAATGGTTCCTTTGTTGTGCACCCTAGTAGCACAAAGATGTATCGAGGTTTGGGAATGTTTACATCAAGCTCGGGGTACACAGTTGAGTTTTAGTACCTCTTATCATCCTCAGACGGATGGGCAGTCAGAGCGTGTTATCCATGTGCTTAAGGACATGTTGAGATGTTGTGTTACAGACTTCCAAGGTTATAGGGAAAAGCTTTTGCCTTTGGTTGAGTTTTCTTGTAACATTAGTTATCAGGCAAGCATACAACTGGCTCCATACGAGGCTTTGTATGGGAGAAAGTGTAGAACGCCACTTTGTTTGGCAGAATCAGGGCAAAAGTTGGTTCCGATGCCGGATATGTTAAAGGGGACCACCGGAAAGGTGAAGCTCATTTGTGAGCGCTTGGAAGCAGTGTCAGATCGGCAAAAGTTTTACGCGGATTTGAAGCGTAAGGAGTTTGAGTTCGCGGTTGGAGAACGTGTGTTTTTGAAAGTATCACCTTGGAAGAAGGTGATGAGATTTGGGCGTAAGGGTAAGCTTAACCTGAGGTTTATTGGACCATATGAGGTTGTGGAGCATATTGGTCCTGTGGCTTATCGGTTGAGGTTGCCTCCCGAGTTGGAAAGGATCCATGACGTGTTTCATGTTTCGATGTTGCAGGGGTATAGAATGGATCCTTCGCATGTGATGCATGTTGAGGAGATAGAGTTGAATCTAGATTTGTCTTATGACGAGGAACCAGTGAAGATCCTTGATTCAAGCAACAAAGTTCTTCGTGGCAAGACGACAGAGCTTGTAAAGGTGTTGTGGCAACACCGAGGAGTTGAGGAAGCCACGTGGGAAAGCAAAGTAGACATGTGGAAGCAGTTTCCGCATCTTTTTCCTTCAGGAAAAATTTCAAGGACAAAATTTCCTAAGTGGGGGAGAGTTGTAAAACCCTGGTTTTGGGCCTAGATGTTTTAGACATCGGACCAGGCCGGTCGGGAACGGTTCGAATCGTTTTAGGTGGTTCAAGGGGATCACGGTTCGGGATAGGATAAAAATATAGAAAAATTTCTAAAATCCTCTAAAATCATGTTTAATAGGTGGGTCAAATCAATTTTACAAAATAAGTTTTGGAAGTGGTACATTTTGGGTAGTGACCAAAATGTAAAGTTTTAAAACAGTGGAAACGCAAATTTCAAAAGAGAAGTCAAAACCTTAGAATCTTTAGGGAGCTTTTGTGCAATTACACATTTCCTTAAATTGACATGTGTTTTAAATGATTTTTAGATGATTAATTAAAAAGAGATTTTATTATATTTAATTGCTAAAATAGTAAATTGAGAAGTTTTTGATGTAACTAACTTTCATTTCAGCAAAACCCATTTCTAAAACCATTTCTCCAAATTTCTTTTCTCCCAAACACTCTCTCTTTGATTTCTCATTCATTTCAAAGAATTCTCTTCAATTTCTTCAAGATTTGTGAAGAAAAACTAGTCAATCACTAAGGAAAGCTAAGATTGGAGGTAAATACCATTCTCAACCTCTAATCAAGGTTCTTTATTGAAATTTCCAAGATTATTGGCTTCTAATTGTTGTTCTCAACTGAGTTTTGATTATAGTTTTGATTTGAGATCAAAATCTTGCAAAATAAAGGTTTAAATCTTGATTTTCGGAGTGTTGTTGATGATCTCTGTTTTATATGGATTTTAATTGAGTTTTGGTATGATTATGATGTTGAAAAAGTGTTTTGATGATATAGATTCCGAAATCCTTGAGATCCTTGAGTTTCATGATAGTTTTAGTTGAGTTCTTGATGTGTTTTGATGGTGTTATGGTTGCTGGAGGTATAAGGAAGGGTTTAGGTTGTTTTTAGATATGTTGTGATGATTATTAATGCTTGGATGTGATGATTGTTGGTTGGGCTTGGTTTAGGAGGCAATCGAATGAGTTTTCGGTTGTTTCGGATGGATAGTTTGGTGTAGTTTTGCTGAGCAACGAGTTTGTGTTTAGTTGCTGGTGTTGGAATGCATTTTAATGCATTTAGATCTCTGTTTTTATGCTCTAAAAATAGGGGACCTTGATCCGGAAGCAAGCGAAGTGGTTTTGGGAGTTTCGGGCAAGTGATCTTCGCGTCGGCAAGCAAAGTTTCGCGTATCAATGAGTGGAAAAGGATTTTTCAGCTTTGAAACGTTTTGAACGTGGTTTTGGGAGCTTAGTGTAAGTTTGAAACACTTAGCTAAGTTCAAGAGTAAGTAAAGCGAAAGTCTCTCTCGGATTGTGCTATGTTTTGGATTAAAATACACTTGATTTAAATGTGGTTTGACTATTGTATTAAAGCATGTTTTAAGCTATGATGTTGCTTGTTTTAAATGCCATTTTGTTAAGGATGCACATGGTAAGTGATCATTGAGTTTATATAATTTATGCAATTGGTTTTAAGCATGTTAAAGCTTGCGAGAATGGCATTGTGGTTTATGCTTGTAAAACAATGAATTAATGATGATTGTTGATTATATTGGCAAGTGATGGTAAATTGTTTTGGTTACTTTAATCGGATATAGTTAGCCGGCTATAGAATTGGATGCACCGTGAATAAAGTCACCTTGGATGTCGAGGGGTTGTGATTGTGCCGTAAACTCCATCCAAGTACCCTAGCGATTGAGAAATTGACGTCACCACGATGGAGAATGGCTCTCGTGGGTGGACTTGGTTAAGCGTCACAACGGTGGAGGATTGCTCCCGTGTGTGAGCTTGGTTAAGGTGATTACAATGGTTGGGGTAGCTTCCATGTTTGTGTTCCGACTCTCACTAGTGGGTTATACAACTACCGATGAGTGATGTTGAGGGGTTGTGATTGTGCCGTTAAACTCCACCACCGATGTTGAAGGGTTGTGATTGTGCCGTTAAAATCCATCACGGTGTTGAGGGGTTGTGATTGTGCTGTTAAACTCTATCACGAGTGTTGAGGGGTTGTGATTGTGCCATTAAACTCCACCTTGTGTAGCTGGTAGTGTGTATGAGGCGTGTGGGACAACGCTTGTAATCCACGTATCCGATTGTGTCAAGTGTGTTGTGTTATGATATGGTTCTTGTTGTTGATCACTTGCGAGCCAATATATATTGAAGATGATATAATGAGTTTATGATGAACTTTTGTTTAGTGAAAGCATGTGATGCTTGAGAATTATGCTAGAATGCATATGATGTTTGGTTTAAGCATGAGCAAAGGTTTTTGCTGTTGTAATTAATGATGCTATGAGCATGTGGTTTTGAAAGTGGAAATGATGTTTTAAAGTGCATGTTTTAAAGGAAGGCATATGTTTACAAAGAATGATGATTTGGTTTTATAAAACGCATTGATGAATGTTTTGTTGTTAGCGGTCCTCACTAAGCTTTATGCTTACGCTCATTTGTTTCATCAATGCAGAGAATTGAGCATCTTTGGCAGCAAGAGAGCAAGGGGAATCCAAGTGATTTTTAGCTAAGTAAAGTATGTGATTTACTTTAGTGTAATAAGAGGCAATGGGAGGGATTTCCACTCATGGATTGTTTGGTGAAGTTAAACAATTTGGGTACATTGGATTTGTGTTTTGGGACTTGTTAATGGCCTCTTTATGGCTTATGGTTTTATATTTGGTATTTAGCTATGCTATGATTGGGGTCTCAAAGCATGCTTGAGTAGTTCAATAACCCTTCATGGATTGCCATGCTTGATGTTTATTTTGTGAACGTTTGATGATGCAAAAGTGTTTGAAATGTTGGATATAACATGTATGGATGTTTCGAACATGTTTAGTTGATGTTAATTGTTGTTTTGTGGCTGTTGGAGGTGCTTTTCTGGTATGCGTATCGATACTCAGGATTGAGTATCGATACACCAAGGCTTTTCTTAGGTCATTCAGCTTAAGGGTATCGATACTAGTTGCCCGTGTATCGATAACTTTTTCCCAACTTTGGCTACTGCCTTCTCGCGTATCGATACGAGCTTAAGTGTACTGATACCGAGCCGTTAATTTCAGTTAAAAGTATCTTCTTAAGTTCTGAAATGTTGCATTATGGTCCCTGAATGTTGTATGTTCAATTTGTTGAGTTTGGTTGATCCGTTTGTGATGAAATTTGACATGGAGGCATGCTACATGACTAGTTAAGGATCGATAATCTTAAAATTGAATTAGTCCCTGTAATTTCCTGAAATTATAGTTTAGTCCCTAAAAGTTAAAGGTGAGAAATTGAACCCCTAATCGAACTCCGGTCGTTGTGTCGTTTCTTTTAAAATTCTTCATCTAACATATAGGTTTTAATATGCATCTAGAAAAGATAAAGAGAAAAAAAGGTCGTTAATCGAAGTCAGCTTTAACGAGTTGGCTTCCGTTTTCCCCGTATAATCTTCTTAGTTCGGGTCGGGCGTCTAGGTCGGGCTAAGGGGGTTACAGTATTCTTAGATTTATTTTAGTGAGCTTGTTCATGAAATCTGTACATTAGATAATGATTCGAATTTAATTAGAAAAATTCATGTAGGAATAAGTTGTTAGAAATCATATTTTCTATTGAATTGAGGCTTTGGATGAATGAAAATATGATTTGTTTGCTATAAAAATTGATTAGAATCAAAACTGGTCACTTTAGAAGCTTGTTGGTGAAATAGGACTGCTTTCGAATAAATGTGAAATTCCAGTATCAAAATGAACAAATTGGGGACTAAAAATGATACCTAAATAATAGGGGAATGATAATTTGATAGCTTGATAGATTGATATTTGATATATGCTCACAATAGATTTAATAAATGGACTTATATGCTAATAAAGAGAAAATTGGACTATTCTGGAATAATTGTTTAATTGAGGATTTAAATGAACTGATTAGGGACCAAACTCAGCTTGAAATAACAGAGTACAAACAGGGGAAATAAGGGTCTAAAGGTCTAAAATGAATTAATCAGGGTCCTAGGTGAATTAACCCTTGAAAATTGATTAAAATTGAAGTATGGGCAGTTTCAAGACTGTAATTTGATCCGACTTCAATTGTAAAATTGTATTGATCTAGAAAAGCTAAAAATATGAGCTATACATGGTTGAATATATAATTGAATTCTCTTTCTAAGGGTGTAAATTAATTGAAAATCCAATGAGTAGATTAAAAGATATGAACAAATTACTAAAGAGTGTGAAAACTGCTTGAAACAGTTTAGTAATGTAGTGCAAGTGTGTTTGATTGTATGAGATATTGATGAATTGTTTCTAATGATGTTTCCATGATTTTGTGTAAGGGTTGTTAGACCAAGAAGTAGAGGATTTTGGTGAAGACACTAGAGTTGGACATCCAAAGGATAAACAAAAAGGGGTTGCTATTCAAGATTAAGCTTGGAGTCTTTATGAGTGTAGCTATAAATAGGGTTAGGACTTATGTCCTAACCAAGCTTGATCATGTTTATATTTTGTTTAGATGTTGCTATGAAAATGGACTTAAACTATCTTTGGTAAATAACTAAGGGAAGAATGATCTTTAAGCTATACTTGATGAATATATGATGTGAGGTGAGACCTTGTTTGATTACATGTTGCCATGATATATTTAAAAGAATATGCTTCTTGCCTTGATTGCCCAGATAGGCTTACTTGATAATTCATGACTAAATGATTGTATCTTGTGATAAAGAACTAAGGTTCACTAGCCTAAGGGCTTCTTGATCTTGTTACATGTCTAATGACATCTTGAATAAGCTTAAAATGTACCTTGCAAATGCCTTGATTCTTGTCTTGTATGATCACATGTATCTTGATTAATGAACACCAAACTAAATGATGCCTTGGTAGTTAGTGAGTCATAGGTAGGATGGCATGCCATAGAGTCTTAAGCTCATTTTTGTTATGTGGACTACGGTCCGGGCTAAGGCCCTTATTTGGCGATAGTAGGAGGGATGTGTGTTATGGTCTTTGGCGATAGTAGGAGAGTTGACCAGCACTACGGTGCATCTTGTGGCGACAGTTTGGTTGGTGACTCGATTACCTAGACTTGACTATATACCAAGGCCTAAACATGAATTTGATTGTATAATCTTGTTATTGTAAAGTTTGTTATCACATGTAAATGAAATGAACCATGAATCAATTGCTTAAACTTGCATATGCCATGACATTTGATATGTGACATGTATCCATGATTTTAATGATAGCATGTAATGTTGGCTTGAAAATTGATTTGTGATATGTATATACTAGATCTTGAAATGCAATGCCTATGTGTGGAGTAAGTTACATGAAATGATACATTGCTCTATATGGCCTAGACCAATCGAATGTCTTATACATGCTTAGGTTTGATTTTCTTGAACCTAGCTAGGTCTCCTCATGAATAAGACACATTTAACATGGAAATGAACTTGCCTAGCTTAGGTTGCTACCTCACTAAGTAATTAAAATGTACTTATCACTCTTGTTTCCATTCCTCCCAATCTACATGTTAGTGGATTGAAAGCTATTTTTGAGTTTAGGCAAGGCAAGACAAGCTCAAGCATCAAGTATGAATCATGTTCTTTTGTAAGCTCCTAGTTGGTGGCCTTAATCATGAATCTAGTCTAATGATCATGCATTTTGATTCCTTGAAGGACTATGTATATATTTGATATGATATGGTGATGTATAACTTGTTAATGTGGCTTGGTTGATAGCCCAATTAATCTAGGTGTTATGTTAAGTTATATGAGTATGGATGTGTATATGGTGTGATATAATGTTTTGAAAGCTTGAATGATGTTAAATAGTTGATATATGCCTTGAATACTTGCTGCCTTGAAATGCTATGATCTCTTTGGTAATGTTATGCCATAATGGTTAGCTAAGGCGAATGTTTTGAAAGCATGAATAATGTGATATTGTTGCCATGAATTAGGTTGACATGAATGTGCTACTGATCCATGGAATAAGGCTATATATATATATATTTGATATCTTGATTACTAAGTATGCCTATTCGAACGATTATGAATTAATTGGACTTGGTAATTCAAGTCTTAGTTTGAATGATATGATGTTCATGTATGGATGTTTACACTCTTGTTTGGTTCATGTTACTTAAGATGTTTAATGATCATATGTTATGGCAAAGTTGTCTAATGTTTGTATGTTATAACAAAGATGTTTCATGATTATATGCTATGGCAAAGATGTCTAATGATTATATGTTATAGCTTGATTGCAATATGATTCACGATGATTGTTTGATTAGAAGTCTAAGGTGAAAGTTTTTGTTGGTTCATGTTTTTCCTTGCTTGAGTAACGCTTCTTAACCGGTTTACAACTAAATCGGGTGGGGGTGTTACACGAGGCCAAGGTTTGGAATCACTACCTCAAAACACGGCTAATGCCCACTTCCTATATGGCCACTGTGCATATCTCCAGGCTGCTTCTTTTGCATTCCATTCTGAACGACCGACCGATAGATGTGGGCAAAACCATCGTAGATAAAGTATGTTCATGCCTGAAGAGGAAATCGAGCCCTCTCATCTTCCCCAACCTCATCACGACATTGTACCGCAATAAAAAAGTCTTAGAAGACCCTCAAGAAGATGATATCGACAAGGGCAAGGGTCCTATAACCCCATACCAAATTCCTGGGTTGAGGGGGTTCGATGAAAATGCTGCAATGTAAACATTGGAGGGAGGACCTAAAACTATTGTTGCAGCCAGAATAGCAGCCCTCGTTGCCTCCGCTAAGCACATGCAAGACGATATGGATGATATGAAGGTAAGCTTGGCAAATAATTTCAAATATGTCAAGGAAAGGGACGTAGCTCTCAAATCTTACTTCAAGAAGATGCTCCCGCACATGGAAATTGACTTCCCACCTTTCCTCGATGATTTGTTTTTACCCAAGAAGGACCAGCCAGGCTCGTAAACTACACCGGCTCCAAAAGGAACCGCAACAAAACACCCACCAACTGCTCCGCGTTGAGAACCTTCTCCGCACCAAACACCTACTCCTGAAACAGCAACTACCCATTTAAGACAAAGCCCTCGAACAGTGAGGCAAAGGAAAGGAAAAGTTCTCATGAGTACCCCGCCACCACAAGAACCCCCAGTTGGAGAGATTGTCCATGTTGAAAGTGACAACGAAGAGATAGCTGAAGATGCTCCAGCATCGCAACTTGCCCCGACTTCGGATGCTACAGCAAAACCAAGGAGTCGTCTGAAGCACACGGTAGGGCGTGCATCGACTGCCCCATCTAATGACGATTTCGACGATGCTATCGATGACCAGCCGACTGAGGAGGATCCGTCCAGCTAGCCAAACCCACAAGATGAGGCCGATGAGCCCATTGCAGCACTTAGGAAGAAACCAAAGATCAAGCACAAAACCACCAAGACGACAACACCAAAGTAGATTTTTAGAAGGTAACTTGCATTTGCATCTACAATTTAGATTAGTTCATTTTATTTTTATGCATTGAGGACAATACATCTTTCATGTTTTGGGGTGTTAGTTCCCATAGTTATACATTTGCATTAGCATGTTGTGATGAACATATTTTTGCTATAGTATTTAGTTAGGTCAATGACAGTTCTATGAATAAATTGAGGATGTTCGATGATGAGAACTTAATTGTTATGGCTATAAATGACTGAATGTTTATGACTCTTGAGATTGGTAAAACTACCTATAGGACTTGATATTTTTGTTATGTAAGTGCTACACGATTTCATGTTCTTATTGCTTATCGAGGTTAGATGATTTTTGGTGAAAGAACACTCGTATGCCTTGGAAAAATGTCTATAATGAACTTTAAAGAAAAATGAAAGCTTAAAGGCTTAAGTAGTTCTCTTTATGTTGAAGTAAGATCAAGCTTAGCTAAAAGGGACACTCCGCTTTTAGTTGTTTTGCTTGGATTTTGTACTTAAATAAATGGAAACAATATCAAATGAGTGAATGAAAGTTGTCACAAGATTACTCTATTTACCGGCTCAGGGGTGGGATGTTTGTGCCATACTCATCTAGAGTTAGGGACAATAATTTTAATGAGCTGACACCCCTAAAAGCACAAAATAAACTTAAAAAGCTAGAGCAAACTTGAGAACTTAACCAATTATTTTCTAACTTTGTTAAGCTTGAAGAGGATGTAGTCACCAAACTTGCAATCCTTAGGATCTTGCCCTATAGGAGTAGTTCTTAAAATTTTAAGATGTCTTTCATGTTGAAGCATGTATGTTATAAGGACTGAAATTTTACCATAGCTTTGTCATGATCTAATTTTATGTTGTAACATTTATCTGTTTGTTTCTATTCAGTGCTTGAGGACAAGTAATAGCTTAAGTTTGGGGGTGTGTTAACCTTGTAAAAGGTTAACTTTTACGCCTTTTTACTCAAGTTATTGTAAGAAATCAAGCCCATTTCATCTCATTTCATAGCACATAGGTACATTTAATTCATGTAGTTGCATTTGGTGTTGCTTGTTTTGTTTTCTTTGTTTATTTGCTTGAACGATGCTGCTTGGGAAGGTTTGGGTTGTTGTGGTGATGTGCAGGAAAATAAGGAGCAGAGCAGGGCAAAGGCAGAATGCTATAGCATGTTGGATAGCATTTCTGGGCGCACTAGAGGACAAGGAAACGAGGACACTGTGCAACCTGGCATGTGAACCAATTAGCCAGCTATGAGCCCACATGTGAAGGGAATATTCCCTTTGAATTTAGGGCACAAAACCATAGGAGCCCCCACTATATAAAGGACAAGAGACCCACATTAAAGGGAGAGCCGAAAAAGGAGGATATTTTGGGTGAGCTAAGAAAGAGAGAAAGGCGACACCTTTCCTTCATCTTCTTCGTGTGGTGTTCTTCATTGTTGAAGCTTCAAGAAGTGTTCTTGCTGGCCTTTAAGAGAAGCAGCAAGCTTGAAGCAGTTCACGGCATTCCAAGGCGGCTTGGGAGTTTCTTTTACTCTAGTTGCTTTAGCTGTTTCATTTCTTATTTTTATGATGGGTTGTTTTAAAGGGGTGAATGTGGATGATATTTGCCCAGCCATGAACTGACTTTAAGTGGCTTGGGTTTGTTATGGATGTTTATGTTTAAGTTTGAATGAATGTTTGGTTTGCTTTCTTATCCTTTACATGTTATGTCCATTGTTTGTTTTCCCTGAACTTGTAATAGCTTTCGAGAGTTAGCCTTAGTTTAGGTATTAGATAGCTTAATATTCAAAAGAGTTAGGCTTAGATCCACGTGGAAAAAGGGGGTTTGATGCTGAGAGGAAAAACCCTAACACACCTTAGAGATAAGGATAGAGTTTCAACGACTAAAAGGAGTAGAACTTCATCGATAAGTAGCTTGCTAGGGTTCACGCTGAGAGGTATTGCCTTAACATTTTGGCTATCAGGTTTCTTGCTAGAGATAGTTTAGAAACACCTTAGTAAACTATGTCGAGCATGTTGTGGGTAAGGTAGTTCTATGCATTCTTAGAGTTTAAACATAAACGTCCTTAGCAAGCCCATCCTATCATTCCATTAGAGAGTTTCGTACGTGTGAGAGGACCCTTGAAGTATCCTTGTTTTGGTTCAGCTTTACTTCTGTTTATTTGCTATCGCACTTCTTAACATGTTCCCATTTGCTATCACATTTGGTCACCTGATCCCACTTTCTATTTCATCTATACATTTTATTATTTACTTGTGTGCTTAAACCTGACTTGAAATACCTCCAATCCCTGTGGAGACAATACTCACTCATCACTTTACTACTTGCCTCGACGTGTATACTTGCACTATTTGCATATCATTTATAGTACACCCTTACACGCAACATGATGTCGGTGGACGATATTAAGTTGCAATTGGATCTATCTTATGACGAGGAACCTATACAGATCCTTGATTCTATTAGAAAGGTTCTTCATGGCAAGACAATTGAGCTTGTGAAGGTGTTGCGGCGACACCGTAGAGTTGAAAAGGCCACGTAGGAAAGCAAGGCGGACATGTTCAAACAGTTTCCGCATTTGTTTCCTTCAGGTAAAATTTCGAAGAAGAAATTTATTAAGTGGGGGAGAGTTGTAACGCCCCGATTTTGGGGCTAGGTGTTGACTAGGAAGGTTAAACGGTTCGGGAGAACCATGTTAGTTGATTCTAGTTAGTTTCGAGATTTAAATTAGAATAAATATTTTTGAGAGAGATAAAAATATGGGGAAATGTTCTAAAATCTTTATTTAATATATTAATGTTTTTTGTAAAATCAATTTTGGAAAATCAGATTTGGAAATTGGACAATTTTGGATAGTGACCAAAATGTAAAATGTGAAAACTATATTTAGTGATTGTTTTGTAAAAGGGTCAAAATCTCTACAGCCAAACACTCTTTCCTTCTTCAAAATCTTAAGGTGAATTCTTGTTTTCTATAATCTTTTGATTTCAAATGAGTTCTTGATGGTTTTCTATCAAAACTTTATTGTTTTAATCTTGTTTTCTCATGTAAATCAATCCAATTAAGGGGAAAGCAATCTATTGGAGGTGAGTTTCGTTTTTCTCCTCTAATATAAGGTTATTTGCTAAAATTCTCAAGTTCTTGATCCTTTATATGTGTTTTCTAATGAGTTTTGGTGATTTAATCATGGAAATTTTGTTTAATTGAGATTTAATTAGTGAAATTAATTGAATTTTTTTTTTGGATCTGTTTTGTTGGGTTCTTGGTCAGATTAGAACATGATATTGATGTTTTATAATGTTAATAAGTTGGTTTTAACATTGGAATCCCGATACTAGGTGAATCCCTAATTTTCTAGGTTGTTAGTGATGTGTTTTTGAGGTGTTGTGGAGGTTTATTGAATGCTGGAGGTATAAGGTTGAGGTTAAAAGGTTTTTGGATGTGAATTGATGGGTCAAATTAGTAGGTTTTGGCTGGGTTATGTTTGGAGGGTGTTTGATGTTAATTTCGGTAGTTTTGGTGAGGTTTCGGCTAGTGTTTGAAGGGGGTTGTTAAGGATTGTTGTTGATGGGTTTATGAATGCATTTTGATGCCTCTGAACCTCTGTTTTTGTGTGGTTAAAATAAAGGAGATCGATCCTCAAGCTTGTGGCTTTGTTCCAGAGGCGTTGGAAGGGTAATTTTGCATCGGCGAGAGAGGCTTTGCGTTGTCAGTGAGTGAGAACGTGGTTTAAAGCATTGAAAAGGTTTACATGTTGTTTTGAGAGTTTAAACTTAGCTTGAAACGCTGGTTTAAACTCGAAAGTAAGTATATTGAGATTTCTCCCTCAGTCGTTCTTGATGAAAATGGTTTTTATGCATTTGTTTTAATGATTTGATTAACCACTGTTTATGCATGATTTGAGCATGGTTTAATGCTGGAAAATGGAGATTTAATGATGATGATGCATTAGGAAGTAATGCATGAGTTGTTAATGTTTTTATCATTGGTAATGCAAGGTAAAGGGAATTGAGTAAACGTTTTGATTGATGCATATGAAAATAGTGGGTTAGTGTTTAAGAAATGAATAATATTGGCAAGTGATGTGATTTAAAATGTTATCGGATATAGTTGGCTGGGCATAAGATTGATAGTGCACTATAAAAAGCCCCATTGGATGTTGAGGGGTTTATACGGTGTACCTAATACTCCATCCAAGTACACTAACGGTTGAGGGGTTATATGGTACCGAAAACTCCCATTAGTGGATTATACACTTAACCGATGATTGAGGATTGTTATTGTACCACGGTTGTGAATGTACTGTTATTCTAGTTGAGGCTGTATGAAGTGTTGGGAGGACACTTGTTGAATCCGTGTATTCGATGTAATGATTTTGGTAAATGAAACTTGGTTCTTGATCACTTGTAAGCCAATATAGTTGTTGATGTTTCATGTTGATGATTTATGATGCATAGTGAGATTTATGCATGTTTACTCTTTAAGCCTTGCATATGATTTGTTAGGCATTGGAGAGCTTAAATTGAATATTAGCAAATGTGATTTTGATGTTGGTACATGATACATGTTGCACATGGTTAAATATGATCGATTTTGGAAATGATTAAGTGCATGGTTTGAAAGGCATGATAATGTTTTAAGTGATGATAATGTATTGAAATGGGATTTCAAAGTGGTTTTATTAACCAGTTTTGGAATTCATTATTGATGTGTTGTTTTGAGCACTCCACACTAAGCCTAGTGTGCTTACTGTTGCAACCATTTCGAGCTTCGACGTTTTTTTTTTAAAACACTTTTAAAATTAACGGAGTCGCCACCAATCTTTTTTGAAAGAAAAAGTGTGATTGGATCACTTTTAAAAATAAGGTTATTTTAATAAAACATTTTTGGTTTTAATAAAACAATGTTTTTGGTCTGCGAAAATCAGAAAACAAGTTCGGGGGTCGGTTACGTGTGGGGAAGGGTTAGCACCCCCATGATGCCCAAAATTAGTACCTAATTGGTTTTAAAATAATTTTCAAAATTGGAATTTGCAAGTTCAAAAATGTTCGACTTTACTTGTTCGTTTAATGAATATTAGTCTATTTAACGGCCTTATCGCCCGGGAGATGAACTTTAATCACCGCCAACATTCCTGGCGCTAACCTGTCATTCCCATTTGATAAGACACCGCATTAAATTAATTTCACTTTTTCAAACAACAAAGAGATTTAAGTGTGTTGAGCATTTTATTTATTTCTAGGTTCGATTATTTAAAAGCCCTAAAAACGTCTAAGTCTTTTATTCCTGATTTAAAGTCTTAATATGCTTAAGTGTATTTTATTTTTTTATGAAGAACATTTTTCAACAAACAAGTCCCTATCTAAGCTTTAGTCCCTAATCCTATGTTTTCACCTATTTCTAAAACAAGCAAGCAAACTTTTTTATTCTTTTGAATTTTACCATTTTTATTATTCCTTTTAAAAAGCCTTTATTTCTTTTTTATTTTCTAAGTTAAAAACCCATTTTTACGTTTTTTACTTTTTATGTTTTTTAACATTTTATGTTTTCCTTTTTCAAAAGAATTTTCACTCTTTTTTTAAAATCATTTTTATTTTTTCATTTTTAAGTTTTTCTTTTTAAAACAACTCATTTTAAAAATAAACTTCATTTCTTCCTAAAAAAACTTCTTTTTTAGTTTTTTTCCTTTTCAAAATTTTATATTTTATCCTAGACCCTAATTTTATTTTAAAACCCTTTTATTTTCTTTTTCTTGAAAACTCATTTCTTTTTCTTTTTTTCCCTAAAATAAACATCTTTATTTATTTTTTTTCTTTTAAAATCTTTTTTGCCCATCTATTACTTAAAACTAAATTTCACAAAAATCATTTTATATTTTTTAAAATCAAGCCCCTTCATTATTTCACACCTCACATTATTATTTTTCTAATTAAATCCCTAATTTTAAGTTTTTTTTTCAATTTAACCACATTTATTTAATTTATTCATGCATTTTAAATTAAACATCTTTTAAATTAATTTCTACATTCCTAAAGATCAAAATAATCCTAACAACATTTTTTAAGCATGCAAAAAATTTTAAGATCAAACTAAAATTAAAACGGAAATTAAAACGAAAAAAAGTTACCGGAATCATGAACGATTTTCCAACTTCGAAAAAGCAACCTAAAATTTACAAACAACACAAACAAAAACACCAACAATTCAACCAAGAAAAAACATAAAATCAATATAAAAATAACAAAGAAAATATAAAAATTTTACCGAGAAAACGACGAATGATGAACTCGAACTCAAGCTTCTCGAAATGCTCCAAACCACCTCCGGAAAATCGCTCTAAACTCAAACTTTTTCTCCAAAAAAATTCCAGCCAACTCTTGAAAAATTCAGAGAATTTTTCGGATTTTTTCTCAAATCTTTTCAAGTGATTTTTCTCTCAAATGTTTGTGTTGAACAATGAAGCATTTGGGGGTTTTATAGTTGATTTTTAGCTTCAAATTCAAGCCAAATCGGGATTTAATCCCCAAATTGGAGCCTAAATCTGACACATGGCTTGATTCTAGGCAAAACCCCTCAAATCCTATCCAATTTGGTTCAGATTTGAAGATGAATTTCTCCCAAATTCGAGATAGGGTTTGAATCTTTTTCCCCTTATTTTGTAGGTGAACGACGACGGCTTGAAGTGGTGACGGTGGCGTCGTAACGGCGAGGACGTGAGGAGTCAACTGGCAGCATTCGGTGACGGCTGTCGCGGCTCGTGACCACCTGCGCGCATGCGACACCCGCGCCAGGCACGTGAGTGCGGGTGGTCCTTCCCTTTTCTTGTTTTTTTTCTTGTCCTCTTTATTTTTTATTGTTTTCACTTTATTTTATTTCCATTTTCCTTCTCCATTTATTATTATTTTTTCTCTTTTTTTTCTTTAAAAGTGGGCTTCAAAATGGGCTTTGTTTTTTCTTCTTTTGAAATGGGCTTTAAGAATGGGTTTTGGAAGATGATTTTTTTTATTATTTTTTTAATTTAATTTAAAAAGGGTGGGCCTTTTATTATTTAAAGAGAAAAGGGATTTTTTTTATTTTTTCGGATTATTTAAAACTGAGGTGAAATTTTAGTGACAACAACTGCCCCTCTTTACTTATATCTGTGCAACAGAAATAAAGCAAAGACCAAAAAGGCACTAATTTTCACTGACTTTACAAATTGGCTCCATTCTCCAAATGCCCGAATGGATAGACTTGTTCTATTCTCTAGATGCCCGAATAGATGAGCGAATTACATTCTCCAAACACCCGAACAGATAGGTTGGTTCTATTCTCCTTATGCTCGAATAGCTGAGCTGGGTTCTATTCTCCCAAATGCCTGAATAGCTGAGCTGGATTCCATGCTCAAACAGATAGGCTGATTCTATTCTCCTTACGCTCGAATAGCTGAGCTGGGTTCTATTCTCCCAAATGCCTGAATTATTGAGTTGGGTTCTATTCTCCCGGATACTCAAACATGCAAATTCTTCTGTAAAACTTCATCCTCCTTACGCTTGGATGAATACGCAAACAAACTTCAAACAATTTATGCTTGGATTAATAAGCAAAACCTCGAAAGGTTTCATCCTTTTTATACTCGGATGAATAAGTAAACAGACTTCAAAAGATTTCATCCTCCTTATGCTTGGATGAATAAGCAAAACCTCAAAAGGTTTCAACCTCTTTACACTCGGATGAATAAGTAAACAGACTTCAAAAGATTTCATCCTCCTTATGCTTGGATGAATAAGCAAACTCCAAAAGGTTTCATCCTCTTTATACTCGGATGAATAAGTAAACAGACTTCAAAATATTTCATCCTCCTTATGTTGGGATGAATAACCAAACTCCAAAATATTTCATCCTCCTCATGCTTGGATGAATAAGCAATACCTCAAAAGGTTTCATCCTCTTTATACTCGGATGAATAAGTAAACAGACTTCAAAAGATTTCATCCTTCTTATGCTTGGATGAATAAGCAAACTCCAAAAGGTTTCATGCTCTTTATACTCGGATGAATAAGTAAACAGACTTCAAAAGATTTCATCCTCCTTATGCTTGGATGAATAAGCAAACTCCAAAAGATTTCATCCTCCTCATGCTTGGATGAATAAGCAAACATTATCTTCCCTCTTGAACGAATAGGTGAATCTTCTGGAAAAAATTCATCCTCCTTATGCTTGGATGAATAAGCGGACTCCACCCTCCTTACGCCTGAACGAATAAGCGAATCTTCTGAAAAAATACCATCCCCCTTACGCTTGGATGAATAAGCAAACCTCTGAAAAATTTCATCCTCCTTATGCTTGGATGAATAAGCGAGTTCTACTCTCCTTGTGCTCGAATAGATAAGCAGATCTTCTGGAAAACGTCATCCTCCTTATGCTTGGATTAATAAGCAACCTTCATTTTCCTTACACCTGGCTAGGCGAATCTTCTGGAAAAAACTTCATCCTCCTTATGCTTGGATGAATAAGCGGGTCTTCTAAAAATTTCATCCTCCTTGTGCTTGGATGAATAAGCGAACTTCATTCTCTTTACGCCTGAACGTATAATTGAATCTTCTAAAAAAATCATCCTCCTTATGCTTGGATGACTAAGCGGGTTCTAAAAAAGTGTTTCATCCACCTTACGCTTGGATGAATAAGCAGACTTTTTTTTAAAAAAAGGTTCCATCCTCCTCGTGCTTGGATGAATAAGCGGGTTCCAAAAAGTGTTTCATCCACCATACGCTTAGATGAATAAGTGGGTTCCATTCTCCAAATGCCCGAACGGATAGGAGGGTTCTTTTGCTGAAAGGTCCTTTGTGTACTTGAAATATGCAATATTTAATGCAATTATGATGTACATGCCCCTAAGGATGCCTAAAACATGGATGCATGCTTCATTTCTTTTGCCTTTTGAATTCTTTTTCTTAGAATTTATTTTTCCGCACATTTGCTCACTCAATCCAGATAAGCAGTTGTACATTTTCTCTGTAATTTCCGACTCATGGAAATATCTGATCTTTGCTCACTTAGTGATCATGTACTCTTGATTGGAAGGACGGACTTTTTCAATTGTCATTGCTTCGCCATTCTCATTCTTCATATCTCTTCGCTTTATTGAAAAACATTCAATCATTGTAGATAAACGTCTCAAGATCTTCTACCAATGTGGTTGATATATCAATGTTGAGTGAAAAGCTTCCTTTTGTGGTTTTGAAAGCTTCACGTCTTCGTATGCCCCTAATCTAGCATCTTCAATGCTTCTTGTGAATTCTCAAATTCTTGCCCCTGCAGGACATCTTGAATTGCTTGTATGTGAAAGCTTATTTCCACCTTGAATTATCTTCGAATGATGTTTGCGCTTCAATCACTTCTTCTCACGCCTATTAATACTGAGGTCTTGTAGACTGCCCCAATCTGATGGCATCATTTGCTTATCAAGTGCAATTCTATCTTTGAGTTTTTTCATCTTATATGTGGATATTTTCTTGACAACACGGGCCACTTCAAACTCTTTATCGCATGTGCTTCTTTTTCTTCTCATTCAAGGCGATGCCCCCATTCAAATTGAGGTTCAATTGTTTTTTGAAATGATGAAAACATTCGTTCATGGTCTCCTACAGTCGAGATCAATACCAAGAAATCTTTTGCTTTTTATTAATCTATGCCAGCCTACTTGTAAGATGCAAGAAATGGCTAGAAAAGATAGTTCAAGAAAAAAAAGTCATAGAAAACACAAGGAAAGGCTAAAAATAGGGATCTCAAGAAAATAGTCATGGCAAACACAGGAAAAGGGCAAAATCAGATACCCAAAAATTCAAAGCATAAATGATTCAAGAATCTATCAACCAGATAGTGTCCCATTTTTGGTGGCTCTCTTTTACTCACACACTCCCCAATTTTAAAATTTCCCACTTTTCTAATCTCAATAGACATGAGAAGCTCCAGGTCCCTGAAGAAAGGTTAACTCAATTAGGCAGAATGTGTTCTGAAGATGAACTTTTTTTCTCAAATATTCACATGTTATCCAAATGTTCTTTTAAGGCTTGTAATGTAGGCTAGGCTCGGGTTGCCAAAGAAAGGATATAAAGGCTCAAAATTTTAAGGGTGATTAAACCAAGGATCAACTTTTTCTGATGAAATCTTTGTTCTTCTTTTATTCTTTGGATCACTCTAGACTGTCCATTCTGAGTTTTCACCCTAGAGTTCATTTCCTTTTCTGGTACAATCTCGTTTGAAGGATTTCAAATTTTCCTTTGCATTTCTTCTTTTCTTTTATCTTCATTTATTTTTCTTTCCTCTTATTCTCTCCCCTTTTTCTTTTTTTCTTTTTCTTCTTTCTTCTTCTTTCTTCTTCTTCTTTTTTCCTTTTTCTTCTCTTTTCTTTTTCTTTTCTTTTCTTTTTCTATCCTTTTTCTTGTTTTTTCTTTTTGCGTCTTTCATTTGGAGTTTAGGACATTCAACTTAATCTAACATGTTTCTTTCAAATAGTTTTTCATTTTCTTTGCCCCTGGTGTGGGGAGTGATCCTTGGATAGGGTTAAATCACAAGAAAAAAAATATCAGGCTCAAAGGGGACAACAAATGGATTTTTCTTATTCGTGAAGGGAAATGAAAGAATGCCAAATGTCATTTCACACACAAACATCGTCGAAGAAAAGCAATCTTCAGTCAGTAGATGTTTTAGAGTTATCACTTCATTCAAGGACCCTAACAACAATGTCTGAGAGGAAAATACACTCATAATTTGTATATGAGATTTCCCCATTAATCTTGAACACACATTTTTCCCCTCTATCTCGGGATTAGATTCAAGGATCATTCATGCAATCAATAATAGGAACTCTACAAAGAAGATGTATACTTGAAAAGAAATGGATAAAAAATGCAAAGAATGGAAAAGGATGAAACAAAAATGGGAAACGTTTGCCACTTAAAATGCATTTTTAAACAAGTAAAACTGTAATAGAAACCCTTACAAAAGATCCCTAATGCTCGCGGGCAAAAGCAAGAGGGTTGGTTCTAAGCATGATCCCAACTGCCTAGAGAAAATTAAGTTTTTATTCCATGAAAGCACGAATCTCGGCCAATCTTGCCTCCAACGACCTCGTTACAAAACTTTAAACACGCTCGTCCTCGTCATCTTCTTCTCTCTCAAGTCTTCCACTTCTGATGGCTGCCAATATTAACTCTCCATTCATAACCATGTCCGCAAAACCTTCGGTGGCGTGATTTAACATGTAGTCATAGAAGAGTCCATCTAGAGTCTCCACAAACATTGGAGTAACCTCATTTTCTAACAGTGGAGGTTGAACTTGGGCTGCCATATCTCGTCACCTCTGGGCATATTGGCGGAAGCTCTCATCGGGCTTTTGTTCCATATTCTGTAGCACAATCCTGCTTATGGCCATGTCTGTTACATACTCGTATTGTTTGAGGAAAGCTTTCGACATATTTCTCCAAGTGCGTATGTTGGTCCGACTCAATTGAGCATACCATCGGATAGCAGACCCAGATAGACTGTCTTGGAAACAATGGATCAACAACTTCTCATTTCCTAAATGCGAAGACATTTTTCGACATACATGGTCAAGTGTGCCAACAGGCATGTAGTTCCATTATACTTTTCGAAGTCTGGGGCTTTGAACTTTGGAGGAGCCACCAAGTCAGAAACTAGACTAAGGTCTCTAGAATCCATACCACCATAAATGTTTCCTTCTTGATAAACTTTAAATATTTCCGCCAGTTTCTTGTAGCGGTCTTTCCATTTCTTCTCGACCTTTGCCATGTCAGTTTCTTCATTGAGGTCAAGCATCTCGGGGCTACAAACCTCATCAGTGTCGTCTTCAGTACGGGTAGAAGATTATGAGATCTTGACTTTAGGTGAAGCTACTTCCTTTTGTACGAAAGCCATCCCCGGGAAAGTGTTGGTGCCGTCTCTCACTTCTGGGTCTTTGAACCCAAGCATGGTTGCGATTTGGCTAACTTTTCTTTTGGTGTGATATCTCAATCTCTTTCTTCAGATTATTTACCATCTTCTCAAGCTTGTCACAAATGTTTTTCTCATTTGCTTCCAGGGTTGTCAATCTTTCCTCAGTGCTCATGGCTCGAGTCGTGTTTGCGCAGGATCTTTTACTACTTAAATGGAATTTTCCAAAATTAATCTTTTTGCTATACATGAATGAATGCAATGATTGGAACATTATTTAATGCAAACAAAAAACAAATGCATGGAAGAAAATATATGTGTGAACAAACGAATAAACAACGAAGCAAGCAAAACAGTGCAAATGCATGAATGCAGTCGAAGGGCCATCAATTCCATTGAAAATCTGCTCATGAACAGAAACTCTTTATTAAATACGAAAGTTTTATTACATCTTTTTTGAGTTACAAATATTTTTCTGCTTGAATGCCTAACTCCTAGCCACACGAGTCTTGGTCCAACTTCTCCAACGGGCTTGACGTACTGATGAAGGGTTGCAGCTTCTTTTGCCAATGTTGTCACGTGCTTGGTTCTCCTCCTTTTTAAAGAACTTTCCATTCATAATTTGAAAAATTTTCCAGAATCAACCCCTTCTAAATATGGGATGCATGCAATAAATAAATATAGTATTCACACATAAAAGATTAGTAATAAACATGCTACAAAACATCTCACACACAAAAAGGTTAGTAACAAATAAATATGGTACAAAAACAAAACTCACATACAAAAAGGTTAGTAACAAATAAACATGCTACAAAACAAAACTCATATACACAAAGGTTGGTAATAAAAAACAGAAACAAAACCTAAAATATCCAAAATAATTCAATTACATAATAATTCTAGGCCAACATTCCAACATTTCAGGACATGTCTCCACGAATTATTCATGCGACTCAACGCCCTAGGCTTTCTGCATGGCTTTATTAGAGGTAGACTCTAAATTCTCAAACTTGGTTTGGTTCTAAAAAGGTACCCGAGCTGTCCTTGTTGTCCTCTACTTAGAGTAGCAAGGCCCTCGATTCTCACCCATTACAGGCTACAAACGAATCGAGTTCAACTTAGGAGGACTCACTACTGAAACCTTCTCGAAGAATCAATATCCTTACGAAGGCAAAGGGATTGAGTCCCGAAGGTATTTTGTGATGGTCATACGAAGAATCAATATTCTTACATGAGCAAAGCGTGTTCCCCCCAATTAAAACGAACGGGACAAAGCTCGGGAATAGAGCTTGGAATTAAGTCTTAAATGCGTAAAATAGAATTATATTCATTTAAACGGACAAATAAATAGAACCCATTATGAACTTGCAAATTCCATTTAAAAAAAACATTTTTTTGAAAACCATTTAAAACCAGTTTTTGGCCTGGCCCTCTCTGTTTTTATTTAAAAAAAACAAAAACATATCCCCAACGGAGTCGCCAAGTTGTCGCAACCCTTTCGAGCATCGACTTTTTTAAACACTTTTAAAATCAACGGAGTCACCACCAATCTTTTTTGAAAGAAAAAGTTTGATTGGATCACTTTGAAAAATAGGATTATTTTAATAAAACATTTTTGGTTTTAATAAAACAACGGTTTTGGTCTGCGAAAATTAGAAAACAGGTTCAGGGGTCGGTTACGCGTGGGGAAGGGTTAGCAGCCCCACGACGCTCAAAATTGGTACCTAATTGGTTTTAAAATAGTTTTCAAAATTGGAATTTGCAAGTTCAAAAATGTTCGACTATACTTGTCCGTTTAATGAATATTAGTCTATTTTAACGGCCTTATCGCCCGGGAGATGAACTTTAATCACCGTCAACATTCCTGGCGCTAACTCGTCATTCCCATTTGATAAGACACCGCATTAAATTAATTTCACTTTTTCAAACAACAAAGAGATTTAAGTGTGTTGAGCATTATATTTATTTCTAGGTTCGATTATTTAAAAGCCCTAAAAATGTCTAAGTCTTTTATTCCTAATTTAAAGTCTTAATACGCTTAAGTGTATTTTATTTTATTTTATGGAGAACATTTTTCAACAAACAAGTCCCTATCTAAGCTTTAGTCCCTAATCCTAAGTTTTCACCTATTTCTAAAACAAGCAAGCAAACTTTTTATTCTTTTGAATTTTACCCTTTTTATTATTCCTTTTAAAAAGCCTTTATTTCTTCTTTATTTTTTAAGCCAAAAACCCCTTTTTACGTTTTTTTACTTTTTTTGTTTTTTTACCATTTTATGTTTTTCTTTTTCAAAAGAATTTTCACTCTTTTTTAAAAAAAATCATTTTCATTTTTTCCTTTTATTTAAGTTTTTCTTTTTAAAACAACCCATTTTAAAAATAAACTTCATTTCTTCCTTAAAAAAAATTATTTTTAGTTTTTTTTCCTTTTTAAAAATTTATTTTTTATCCTAGACCCTAATTTTATTTTAAAACCATTTTATTTTCTTTTTTTTTGAAAACTTATTTCTTTTTCCTTTTTTTCCTAAAATAAACATCTTTATTTATTTTTTCTTTTAAAATCTTTTTTTCCCATCTATTATTTAAAACTAAATTTCACAAAAAATCTTTTTGTATTTTTTTAAAATCAAGCCCCTTCATTATTTCAAACCTCACATTATTATTTTTCATAATTAAATCCCTAATTTTAAGTTTTTTTTTTCAATTTAACCACATTTATTTAATTTATTCATGCATTTTAAATCTAAACATATTTTAAATTAATTTCTACATTCCTAAAGATCAAAATAATCCTAACAACATTTTTTAAGCATGCAAAAAATTTTAAGATCAAACTAAAATTAAAACGAAAATTTAAACGAAAAAAAAAGTTACCGGAAACGTGAACGATTTTCCGACATCGAAAAAGCAACATAAAATTCACAAACAACACAAACAAAAGCACCATAAATTCAACCAAGAACAAACATAAAAACAACAAAGAAAAGATAGAAATTTTACCGAGTAAACGATGAACTCGAACTCAAGCTTCTCGAAATGCTCAAAACCACCTCCGGAAAATCGCTCCAAACTCGAACTTTTTCTCCAAAAAATTTCCAACCAACTCTTGAAAAATTCAGAGAATTTTTCGGATTATTTCTCAAACCTTTTCAAGTGATTTTTCTCTCAAATGTGTGTGTTGAACAATTAAGCATTTGGGGGTTTTTATAGTTGGTTTTTAGCTTTAAATTAAAGCCAAATCCGACACATGGCTTGATTCTCATCAAAACCCCTCAAATCCTATCCGATTTTGTTCAGATTTGAAGATAAATTTCTCCCAAATTCGAGTTAGGGTTTGAATCTTTTTCCCTTTATTTTGCAGATGAACGACGGTGGCGTCATGACGGCGAGGACGTGAGGAGTCGACCGGCAGCTTCAGTGACGGCTGTCGCGGCCAGTGGCGGCCGGCCGATCAACCCCCCCCCCCCCCCCTCTGCCTTGTTAGCTGTTCGAACAGGGGAGAGGAAGGTGACCACCCGCGCGCGTGCGGCACACGCGCTAGGCACGTGAGTGCTGGTGGTCCTTCCCTTTTTTTGCTTTTTTCTTTTCCTTTTTTATTTTTTGTTGTCTTTTACTTCATTTTATTTCCTTTTTCCTTCTCCATTTATTATTGTTTTTTTTTTCTCTTTTTTCTTTTCTTTAAAAGTGGGCTTCAAAATGGGCTTTGTTTTTTTTTCTTTTAAAATGGGCTTTAAGAATGGGTTTTGAAAGATGGGTTTTTTATTTTTTTAATTTAATTTAAAAAGGGTGGGCCTTTTATTATTTAAAGGGAAAAGAGATTTTTTTTTATTTTTTCGGATTATTTAAAACCGAGGTGAAAATTTAGTGACAACAGTTACGCTCTTTTTGTCCATCAATGTAAAGAATTAATGGTTGGAGGCAACAAGCAAGCAAGGAAGAACTCCATAGACTTGATACTTGAAAGTATGGTTTCCAAACTAGACTAGTAGTAATAAAGGCAATGGGGTTCATTGTTGATTTGGGAGTGCGTTTGTTAAACTCCCTATTTGAGCAAGTTTGTATTGTTGTTTTGAAGTTGTAAATGGACTCTCATGTTTGGTTGTTGCTTAGCTTTGATAATTCATGCCTTAGATGGGTTGATTTTAGGATGCATGCCTATAGATTCTTACTTGGGATATGGTATTATGTTTGGATTCTGATTTTGTGATGCTTTTACATGATTTAGCTCCTGATATGTTTGAGTTTATGACTATGGCATGTTAGTATGTAATCGAAACTTAGAAAGCATGTAAAACTAGCAATTTGGGACATTTCAGGTATAGGCGTATCGGTACGTATGCCTCTATACCGATAAGGGTAAGTTAATTTTGAGGCAGGGTTTTGGTACACGAGAAGGTGTTTCGGTACAGCCTTTGTACTTTGGCTAGGCGTATCGATACACGGGGAAGGGTATCAGTACAGTTTTGAGCTAGTAGAATTTGGGATTTGTGAAATGTAAAAATGTACCGATACACTTGCTCGTGTACTGATACGGGTAGTCGTTTTTATGGTTAAAGTGATATTTGAAGTTTCTGACTCTTGCATTTTGGTCTCTGATTATTATGAATGCAATTGTATGATTTTGGATGGTCTTTTTGAGCTGAAATTTGGAATGGAAGCATGAAACTTGATTAACTGAGGATTGGTAGCTTAAAATTGAGCTAAGTCCTTATAATTTTCCAGATTTGCAATTTGATCCCTTAATGTTCGTGTTTGCAATTGAATGCCTTATCGGTGACCGAATTGTGTGAGATTTGAACCGATGCCAGCATGTTCACTATAGGTTAATAATTTGCATCTAGACAAGATAAAAGAAAAAAATGGATGTAATCCATGTTCAATCTTTACGAGTTTGATTCAGCAAACTCAATGTAGCTCGTTCGGTTCGATTGGGCGTCTAGGCCGGGTCGAGGGGGTTACAACTGGAGCTTGTGTCAAAGCCTCCTTCAACTTTTCAAAGGCTCGTTGTCTTTCCTCCTTCCATTTGTAACGGACATCCTTCTGCAACAACTTGGTCAACGAAGCAGCAATCCTCGAAAAACCATCTACAAACCTACGGTAATAACCAACCAACCCAAGAAAACTACGAACCTCTGACACGGATTTAGGTGGCTTCCAACCCATCACAACCTCGATCTTATGTGAGTCAACCTGAATTCCTTCGGCTGACACAACATTCCCAAGAAAGACAACCTTCTTTAGCCAAAACTCACACTTGCTTAACTTGGCATACACTGATTATCCAACAACGCCTGAAGCACGATTCGTAAGTGTTTATCATGATCCTCCTCGGTACGAGAGTACACAAGAATATCATCAATAAACACAACTACAAATTGCTACAAAAACTCATGGACTACTCGATTCATCATGTCCATGAACTCAGCCGGCACATTGGTCAATCCGAATGGCATCACCAATAACTCATAATGCTCGTACCTCGTACGTAAAGTAGTTTTAGGCACATCCGCATCCTTCACTTTCAACTGATAATACCAGACCACAAATCAATCTTAGAAAACATCGAAGCACCTCTAAACTGATTGAATAAAGCATCAATCCTCGACAAAGGATACTTATTCTAAATCACCAACTTATTCTTAATCCTCGACAAACACTAGGTCTAATAAAGCCTCGATCAAGCAACTCTTGAAGTTGCATCTTTAACTCCTTCAATTCCTTCGGTGCCATGCGGTAGGGAACAATGGACACCGGCGTTGTATTTACATACAACTCAATGCCAAACTTTACTTCCCTATCTGGTGGCAAACCCGACAATTCCTCTGAAAAAAACACTCGAAAACTCATATATTGTGTGAATGTCCTGAACGCGCACCTCCTTCGATCCCAGATTCATGACATAGGCTAAGAATGCCTAACAACCAGTTTTCATCATACGACTCGCTTCCAAAGCCGAGACAACTCTTGGAAAGAATGCAACATTCTCACCCAGGACCACCACTTCAAGATCGTCAGCAAGTTTCAAGGTAACTCACTTGGTTTCAAAATCAACAATAGCTTTATGCTCAAACAACCAATCCATACCCAGGATTACATCAAAACCATGAAACGTCAACTCTATCAAATCAGCCGCAAACACATAACCTTGAACCATTAAAGGACATCTTCTATACAGCCTTCTCGCAACAATCGTTTCTCCAAAAGAACTAGTTACTTGTATACCCACATCTAATACTTCTACATGTATATTAAGCAAAAGTGCATGCTCACGCAAGATTTATGAATGCATAGAACCAGAAACAACCAAAGATAACAACGGAAAAGATTGCAAAGTAAATGTACCTACAATCGCATCGGTGTCATTACGTCCCTCGTGATGTGTATACACCCTCGCAGGACCACCACCCCCTGGTTGAATGGCAACGGTATGAGCCACCACCCTTGGACCCTCATCCCTTCGCTGTAACTGTCCACGACCACGTACCGTACAAATTGTACCTCGTACTCAGCCACAGACATACTACCTTGAACTAACACCATGAACTCGCTCTTCTTCTCATCCAATTATCTAACTCCCAGATACTTTTTCTTAAAGGCAGCTCGAATGAAATCCCGCATCACATCACAGTTGTCCACCAACTATATGCATCTCCCTGCAACAGGGATACAACACATCCCAGCTTACGGGTAGCATTACACCCCATCTGACCCAAAATCTGATCGATACTGGTCATCCATTCCTCAGATGCCTCGGGTGCCAACCCTCTGAACTCAACACCTCCAACACTACGCAAGCACGCTAACGGCAACCCTGTTTTCCGAACAAATGGCGCAAGCACATCACTCCAACAACAACAGCTTGGAAAGCTCCAGTCATCGCCTGAACTAAAGGCGTCAAATCACCCAACATTGGCCCAGCTAGCGCATGTGGTACTTGCTCCACATTCTCAGGTGGATTAGGCGGGGAAGGTGGCAAACCCTTAGGAGGTATGTCATTCCCCTGCCCAACGACAGCAGCAATCGTGTCAGACCTCAATTCTCTCCTCGGTCCCATCGTGCTAAAATATCTAAGGCATGATTATACACCAAAATAAAAACAATCATGCCAGCTTCAAGCAAGGATCCAAGACATCTATTTCAAATCAAAATATTTCAGACTATCGTAATAAGGCAATGTATCCCAAAAATATACCCCAAAATGGCATATTACAACTAACGTGCATTTAACAATCATTGTACATAGCAAACTACATAAATCAATCAACAACATCATCCCAATTATCGCAAACCTATAGCCAAACACTGTGCATGTCATAAAAAATAAACATCCAACACAACTTACCTCCCAACAATCATAAACTTGGCTCTGATACCACCAAATGTAACCCCATCGACCCGGCCTAGCCGTCATACCAAACCGAGTGAGCTACATTGGGTTTGTCGAAACAAACCCGTGAAAAAGTTACTCGAATTACATCTATTTTTTATTTTATCTAGATGCAAATTATTAACCTATGGTGTACATACTCGTAGTGGTTCAATTCGCAATCAAACCGGCCACTGATAAGGTATTCAATTGCAAATACGAACATTAAGGCACCAAATTGCAAATCTAAAAAATTACAAGGACTTAGTCAAATTTTAGGTTAGTAATCTTCAATTAGTCAGGTTACATGCTTGCTTGTAAAATTTTAGCTCAAAACAATCATTCAAGCTCACTCAATTGCATTCACAAAAATCATGGACTAAAATGTAAAAATCAGAAACTTCATATCACACTTTAACCATAATAACGGTTTCTCGTATCGATACTTGAGCAAATGTATCGATACATTTTTACATTTCTCAAATGCCATATTCCAGTAGCTCAAAACCGTACCGATATAGTTCCTCGTGTACCGAAAATGCCTAGCCAAAATACACTTACCTGTATCGATACACCTTCCCACATATCGATATGCCAAGCTTGAAAACACATTCTCGTATCGATATATGGCCACGCGTATCTATACACCCAGACCTGTAATGTCTAATTTTGCTGGTTTTTCATACCAAAATGGATTCAAACATGTTCTAATATGCCACAAACATAAACGCAACTATTGTAATGATCAAACCACACCAAAACATCACATAAACAAGTTCATAACATGGCATCACTTTTCAATTGAAAATCTAAAGGCATGATTCCTAGAAATGAACCATTCAAAACATGAAACATAAATTCAAGCATTAACTAAATATATAAGGCCATTTACAACTCTAAAATAACCTAGCAAACTTGCTCAAATAGGGAGCTTTGTTAAAACCCTCCCAAAACATCAATAATACCCTCGTTGCCTTTATTACTACTAGTATAGTTTAAAACCATACTTTCGAATAGCCAAAGTCCTTGGATTTCCTTCGCTTTCCCGCTGCCTTCCCCCTTTATTTCTCTACATTGATGGACAAAAACTGCGTAAGCACACTAGGCTTAGTGAGGAGTGCTCAAACAACATACCATTAATACATTTTAAAACAAATTTTCCAAAACTCATTGAAAACACATTTCAGTCATCTTATAAAACATCATGCCTTGAAAACCATGCACTTAACATCATAAAAAAACCAGCATATTAAACCAAATGCTACATGTATCATGAATCAACAGCAAATCCCATTTGCTAACCCTCAATTTAAGCTTTCTCATGCATAACTACCCATATACAAGGCTTAAAGAGTAAACATGTATAAATCAACATTATACATCAACATCCATCAACATGATACATAAACAATTATATTGGCTTTCAAGTGATTATAACCAAGTTCCACTTTCCAAAATATTACATCGGATACACGGATTAAACAAGTGTCCTCCCAACACTTCATAGAACCTCAACCGGAAACAAGGTACCTCACAACAGGTACATTTACAATGGGGTATAATGACAACCCCAATCATCGGTTAGGTGTATAATCCACTAATGGGAGTTTACAGTACCATGTAACCCCTCAACTATTAGGGTACTCGTGGTGGAGTATTCGGTACACATTAACCCCTCAACACCCGAGGTGACTTTTTATAGTGCACTATCAATCCTATGGTCGGCCAATTATATCCGATAACATTTTAACCACATCACTTGCCAATATAATTCATTGTTAACCATGTACCTTAATGTTTTTAAAGCAACAAACCAAAACCATTTCCAATGCATCATACCATGTATTAACAAGTATAAACCATACTTACATGGATCATTTACCAAATGCATCCATCATCAATATATGATCAAAACCAGTATAAACCATACTTTAAACATGCTTTAACAGTGGGTACCATGTAAATCAAAACAAGTGCATAAAATCAATTTCCTTAAAGCATGACCGAGGGATAAATCTCAATATACTTACTTCCGAGTTTAAACCAGCGTTTCAAGCTAAGTTTAAACTCCCGTATAAATCATACTTTAAACATGTTTTAACAATATATACCATGTAAATCAAATCAAGTGTCTAAAATCAATTTCCTTAAAGCACGACCGAGGGAGAAATCTCAATATACTTACTTCCGAGTTTAAACCAGTGTTTCAAGCTAAGTTTAAACTCCCAAAACAACCTTTAAACCAATTCAACACTTTAAACCACGTTCTCGCTCACCAAAAATGCAAAGCCTCAATCACCGATGCGAAATTACTCCTCCAAAGCCTCCGGAACAATGCCACAAGCTTGGGGGTCGATCTCCCCTATTTTAACCATATAAAAACAGAGGTTTCAAATCATCAAAAGGTATTCATAAACCCAGTAACATCAATCCTTAACAATCCTCCTCAAACACTAGCCGAAACCTTCCCAAAACTACCAAAATCAACATCAAACATCATCCACACTTAACCCAGCCAAAACCTAACAATTTAATCCATTAATTACCTTCAATTAACATCAAAAAACAACCCAACATCAACCTTATATCTCCATTATACATTAACCCACCTCAACACCTCAAAAACACATAACTACTAACCTAGAAAATTAGAGATGCACATAGTTTCGGGATTCTAATGTTAAAACCATCATATTAACATCATTTAACATCAAAATCAAGTTTAGAATCGATCAAGAACTCATCAAAATAGATCCAATATGAAAATTACACAATCTCATTAATTAAACCTTGATTTAACCAATTTCCACAATTAAATCATTAAAACTCGTTAGAAAACAAATCAAAAGAGTCAAGAACCTTAGAATTTCAGTAAAAAAACTTTTGATTAGAGGAGAGAAATGAAAATCAGCTCTAATAGTTGGCTTTCCCCGTAATTGACATGATTTGAGTGAAATCTCTAAGAAGAAATTTAAGAATCAATGGAAGAATCAAAAAGAGAAATCAAGATAGTTATTCTCTGATCATTTTAGATTAGAAAATATAGTTTGGATGTTGAGAAAATGGAGAGAATGTTGAGAGAAAAAGTAGTTACGTAAGGAAAAGTGATTTGTTTAATAAACTTTTTTTAATAAATCCCTTTTAATCACATTAATTTTTTAAATCATTTAAAAATATCCTAAATTAAGGGAAAAGTCAGATTTAAAGGTTTGGTAAAATAGCTCCTTAAAGATTCAAAGTTTTGACTCTTTTACAAAATAGTCACTAAAAATAGTTTTGAAACATTACATTTTGGTCACTAGTCTGAAATGTCCAATATCCAAAATCCATTTTCCAAAATTGATTTTACCAAAGACATCATTCTATTAAATAATGATTTTAGGGCATTTTTCCATATTTTCAAAATATATTTACTCTGATTTTAATCTCGAATCCGACTCGAATCTCTAATTCCGGTCTACCACACCGTCTAATCAACCTAGAAAACTCATAGGCCCCAAACTGGGGCGTTACAATGTGGGCATTCTAGAATCGATTCGGCCTCTGATCATGGCATGTATTTCTTCGGTATCTTCGCAAATTTTGTTAAATGGGTCGATGACGCATTTGTTTGAGCCATCTCTTAGTATTCGGCAAGGGAACCCTATATCCCTGTTTTTATTCATTTTGTGCATGGAGAGGTTAAGTCATGCTATTCAAATGGCGGTTTAGGATGGTGTTTGGAAACTGTTTCGGGTTCCCCGTAATAAAGTTGGGGTTTCTCACATTTTCTTTGTTGATGACATGATTCTTTTAGTTGAGGCTTCGGTGCATCATATGATGGTGATTTGTAGACCTAATTTTGAGTAAATCGTTTCGGGTTTGTTTCGGCAAACCCAATGTAGCTCGCTCGGTTCGGTCTAGCGTTTAGCCCGTGTTAAGGGGGTTACATTTGATTGTATCTGAGCCAAGCTATGATTTTTGGGAGTTGATTTGTGATTGATGAATAATGTTGCAATGCACGGTGTTTGATTTTGTGATTTATGTCTTGATGTGCCATGTTGCTTTGATGGGGTATAATACCGGGGACACATTGCCTTATTGCTACAAGTACAAAGAGATTTGTTTTAAAATGCAGGTTACCTTGGATCCTTTCTTAATGCTGGCCTAAATTTGCATATGTTATTTTATGTTGTAGATTTTTGTTTTATTAATAGAATATGGGACCAAGACGAGAGACTCGAGCTAATGCGAGTAATGCTAGGGATGGACATAACAATGAGTTATCGCCTCCTCCACCAATTCCTCTGGTTGGTGTTGGAATCGGGGTGGTATGCCTCAGGCACCGCAAGGGCCGGTTTTTGGTGATATGACGTTCTTCATCCAGGTTATGATAGGAGTGTTTCAGATAGTTATGGCTGGAGTGCATGCAAATACACCAGCACATGTAGTGGCTGCTAATCATGGACTTCTGTTAGAACGTTTGCGTAGCTTGGGAGGTACTGATTTTAGAGGTTTGGCTCCTGAAGTTGCTAAGGAGTGGTTTACAAGTACCAAGAGGATTCTTGGGCCAATGGAGTGTACATATGCTCACAAGTTGAGCTGCGTAGTGTCCTTGCTACAAGAAGATGCTTAAAGCTAGTGGTATACTACTATTGCGGGTATGGAGCTTGCGAATGTAACATGAGAGTTCTTTGGTGCTGCTTTTCGAAAGAACTATTTGGGCAATCAGTTCTAAGGTGAAAAGAAGCGAGAGTTTATGGCTTTGGTTTGGAGCAACATGTCTGTTTCAGAGTATGAGATTCAATTTGTGCGGTTGAGCCGTTATGCACCTGAGTTGGTCCCCAATGAACGTCAATGTGTTGATCGTTTTCGGTATGGGTTGATCAAAGAAATTAAGACCTACATGTTGGCTACAGACTATATTGATTATGATGTCTTGGTTACCCGAGCCAAGGATATAGAATAGAATTTGGGCTTGTCTTCTCGTTCAGGAAGTTCTAACTCTGGAAAGAGGGTTGCTGAATTAGATGTTGGGAGAGGTCAGTACAAGAGGCATCGGGATAGGAGGTATCAATCGGATCATAGATGGAGGTGGAAAATAGGTCGATCGAATCGGGTTCAGGTCAGGTTGACTTTTGGTTTAGGTTTGATTTGGGTCGGATCAGGTCTAATTCAGATTTAGTTTGGGTCCGGTTAATATCAGGTCAGGTATCGGTTTGGGTCAATATCGAATTGTTTGACTTTCTGGTAAGATTTATATTAGATCAATTGACTTTTCAGGTCAAGTCAATATCGGATCAGTTGTTTTTCGGGTTGAGTCAATATCGGATCGGTCAGTTTTCAATTTGAGTCAATGTATGAATATGATCTTTTAAAGGAGAAAAAAATAATATTAAACTATTATTAAAGGTAGTTGTTAATCGGTAATATAACACAAAATGAGAATAAAACATACATATTTGAGGAAATTAAATTCGGGTTACTTTCGGTTCTGGTTGATTTTTGGTTCAGGTTGCTTTCGACTTGGGTTGATTTTTGCTTATGGTTGCTTTCGGTTTGGGTTATTTTCGGTTTCTGTTAATTTCAATTCGGTTGACTTCCGGTTTGACTAAATTCGGGTCGATTTTGGTTCAGATTCGGGTCAAGTTTAGACCATCATGTTCGGGTCTATATCGGGTCTCAATTCATGTAAATTAGTTTGGGTCTCAGGTTTCGAGTCAAGTTTGCCAGGTCTAATCATAGACAATGTGGCGGAGGTAACGCTAGTCGAGGTCAAAATGTTCAGAACACCTATGGTGGGACACCTGAATGTGGTCGTTGTGGGAAGTTTCACAGGGTGGTTGCTGGAATTGTGGTTCTCGGGATCATTTGAGACGTGATTGTCTTCAGCTAGCGAAAGACGGTCAGGCTCCTGCGGCGACAGTTGTTGCACCACCGAGGGGTCATGGTCGTGGTCGTGGTCGCGGTAATTACCAGCGTAGGGAGAAAGGTTAGAGGATTTTTGCTCATACCGTGGCTATTTAACCTGAGGGAGGAGGACCTGCGATGGTGTATGCGCATCGCGAGGGGAGAAATGACACAGATGTGATTGCAGGTACTTTTACTTTTTGCAGTCCATGTCATTACTTTCTTTAGTGGATTCTGGTTCTACACATTCATATATCTTGCGTGAGCATGCACATTTGCTTAGTATTCATGTAGAAGTGTTAAGTGTGGGTATGCGAGTAACTAGCTTTTTCGGAGAGACGGTTGTTATTAGGAGATTGTATAGGACATGTCCTTTGATGGTTCAAGGTAGTGTGTTTGCAGGTTATATGACGGAGTTTTTGTTACATGGTTTTAATGGGATCTTGGGTATGGACTGGTTGACAGAGCATAGAGCTACGGTTGATTTTGAAACCAAGTGAGTTTCGTTGAAACTTGCTGATGATTACAAAGTAGTGGTTGTGGATGAGAATGTTAAATTCTTATCCAATTTTGTATCAACTTTAGAAGCGTAGAAGTTGCTAACATTTGGGTGTCACGCATATCTGGCCTATGTTATGAACTCGAATATGAAGGAGGTGTGTGTTCAGGATATCAGTACCGTTTGTGATTTTTCGAGGGCATTTTCGGAGGATTAACCAGGTTTACCACCGGTTAGAGAGGTGGAGTTTTTTATTGACACGTATGCAGATACAACTCTGGTGTCGATTGCTCTGTATCACATGACACCGAAAGAGCTGAAGGAGTTAAAGATGCAACTTCAAGAGTTTCTGGATCATGGTTTCATCTGACCTAGTGTTTCACCATAGGGAGCACCGATGTTGTTCATGAAAAAGAAAGATGGAACTATAAGGATGTAAATTGATTATCGACAACTGAACAAGTTGACGATTAAGAATAAGTATCCATTGCCGCAAATTGATGATTTGTTTGATCAATTCTAGGGTGCTACGGTATTTTGCAAGATTGATTTGAGATCTACATATTATTAGTTGAAGGTTAAGGATAACGATGTGCCGAAAACTACTTTTTCGCACTAGATACGAGTATTATAAGTTCTTAGTGATGTCGTTTGGGTTGGCGAATGCACCTGCTGCTTTCATGGACATGGTGAATCGGGTATCCATGAATACTTGGATCAATTGGTGGTGGTGTTCATTGATGATATTCTCATGCACTCTAACACCGAGGAGGATCATGACAGGCACTTGCGAGTTGTGTTGCAAGCTTTGTTGGATAATGAGATATATGCTAAGTTGAGCAAGTGCGAGTTTTGGATTAAAGAAGTGGTTTTTCTTGTTCATGTTTTTTTGGCGGAAAGAATCTGTGTGGATCTGCAGAAGATTGAGGTGGTGGCAAATTGGAAGCAACCTAATAAGTGCCCAAAAGTCATATATTTTTACCCTTTTTACATGGCAATTATTGCTTAACATACACTCATTCGAGTAGCATTATGGCCTTATATGCATTAATTACACTGCATTTACCTTTGATCCTGATATTTGATGTATTTAATCAAAAATGTATTGTTTTAATGCACGTTTGGTATTTGCGCAGATTTACTCACTGCCAGGGCAGGCGATGCCGAGCGGGCAATGAAGAAAAGGAAAGATGGTGCTTCTACTGAAGGAAGCTGAATTATGAAGAGGAAGCCTTACGGAGTAGATCCAATGACAGACCCATGCCGAGGCAGTAGATATTCTCTGCCGAGGCAGTGCACAAACCAACCTGCCGGAGGGCAAAGCATGCAAAGTGGTAACCGATTTGAAGAGCATAAAATGCTAGATTTTTCTACATACTTCACGTGATAATCGGAGCATGAGAAGATGACGAAAGCATAGAAGGAAGGTTAAAGATGGAATTTGGCAAAAGTGAATAAAGGCATTAAAGCTAAAATGATTCACCTCTTTAATGAAGACAAGTCCAAGTCCAACTTAACTGCCTATCCAAGAAGGACTTCGCCCTACTCCTTTGCCTATTTAAGAAAGGCTTGCCGCACATATCAAAGGAGTCTGGAGAGACGAGAGTCGGAGAGCAGAAATTGAGAGTTTGAGATTAGGGTTTAGTCGTGTGTTCTCCACGTCCATCATGTTCTAAGCTTTCTTAGGGTTAGGATTATTTTGCTTAGTAATTATGACAAAACAATTGTACTTTGTTTAAGTTTTAACGCAATTTAGTTCAAGGTACGCTTATTCTTGGCATTGATTTTGTTCTTACAATCTCATCGAGAGAGAGTATTGTGAGGTTATCCATTTGTTTAATATCGAGAGAGTTAAACTGAAGAAACGAATAAGCATGGTTTTCATTACAACGGTGGAAGCTAACTCGGCTTAGAGATAAGTTAGAGTTTCAACGGCTAAGACAAGCGTGATATTGGTTGGTGTTCATCCTTGGTTCACGCTGAGAGGTATTATCAAGGCCTGCACATCAGCACGGTTTCGACTTAGAGATAAGGAGGAACCATCGAAGGACGCTTTTCCGAACCTTGACATTGTTTGCCGACCAGCAAGAGATTGCCGAGGCAGCACATCTTATTGTTGTGGCAGGGATGAAGGTCACTACCGAGGCAATTTGGTGATCATTGCATTTAAAGACCGAGACGAGTCAATTGCTTTCCACACTACAACGCAATCTAATTCGGCCCATTCTATCATCTTGATTTCTCAATCTTTATTTACTTGCATTAGTTTATGATTTTTAGTTTAGTTAAAATCCAAAACTCCTTTACTTGTGGTTTTACTTTTTCTTTTTCTTTTTTAGTGCGAGAAGATAATTGAAGGAAGCCATCCCAATCCCTGTGGAGACGATACTCTGATACTTATCATTATATTATTGAGACGTGTACAGTTGCACTAATTGAGGATCACCTTTTACACGCAACAAGTTTTTGGCACCGTGGTCGGGGATTTGCAATAGCGACTTTCAATTTTATTTTTTGCACTTTTATTTGCTTAAGTTTAGGAGCACTAATCAACTTTGGTTTGCATTGATGTATGACCAGGGTGAACCCAAAATATCCATTCTACAACCTTGATTAAGAAATCGATCGAAGGTGTCAACGACTCAAGCAATAGATAAGACAAATGATGGCATATCGAGATGGCGATGCCAACAACAATAGAAATGCCATTGGGAAGCAGGTTACCGACGGACAACAAGATGCCCCAGCAGAAGGTGGAGAAAATCCGCAAATTCAATTCGCACCAGTACGAAACCCAATTGTTTGAGACTATCTAGAAGAGGACCTGAATAGACTAAATCTGGGAGTAGTTACACCTAAGATAAAAGTCGCCCACTTTGAACTAAAGCTCGTAATGTTCAACATGATCAATACTATTGGACAATTCGGCGGCTCAGCGACTGAAGATGCCAGACAGCACCTTAAATCCTTCTTGCAGATTTGCAATTCATTTAAAATACATTGAGTATATGAGGATATTTTGAGATTAAAATTGTTTCCTTATTCACTAAGAGATAGGGCAAAAACCTGGCTAAATAGCATTCCATCAGGATCAATTGGATCCTGGAGTGATTTATGTCATGATTTCTTAGCACGTTTTAATCCTACGAATTTAACTGATAAATTACGTAACGAAATCACTTCTTTTCGACAGGCTGATAACGAATCCATGTACGAGGCTTGGGAATGATACAAACAACTGTTACACAAATGTCCCTTGCACAGACTCCCATTGTGGACACAAGTAACCATGTTCTATAATGCTATCAACACGGCAACTAGGATGATGCTTGATGCCTCGGCAAACGGCATACTCCTAGACAAGGAACAGAAAGAAGCGATGGATATTCTGAACAGGACAGCCAAGAATGACTATCAATTCCCTACAGCCAGAAAAGGGGGAATTAGACGTCAAGCCACAGTAAACGAAATAGGGTCCTCGGACTCAATTTCATCCCAAATTGCCACCTTGACAAAGTTGGTCATGAACATACAACTGCAAAATAATCACAAAGAGGTCAAGCTAATGATTTATTTTGTGAAAACTATAGAGGTAACCATGTTTCTTATAAATGTTTGCATAATACAGAATCGAGTTGTTTTATTGGAAATTACAACCGCAACAACAACATGTCCAACAACTACAATTCGGCCTGGAAGAATAACCCAAATTTCTCCCAGAGCAATCCCAACAACGCACTCAATCCGAACAATCAGAATGCTCCAGTTGTGGGATTTCAACAAAACAATGACTCTCGGCAGACCATGCCGCAACAACAATCCATGCCGTAATACCAGTCTATGCCAACTAGATCTTTAGAAAACACTCTTAATGCTTTTATGTCTCAAACTAGTGTATATATGGCTAATATTGATAAGTTAATAAAGAAAACTGACGCTTTTATGGACAGGACCGAGATGCGGCTGCAAAATCATGAGGAAACACTGAAATCTCTAGAGACTCAAGTTGGGCAAATTGCACAGATTCTAAACACAAGGCTGACGGGAGGTTTGCCTAGCGATACTGAAGCAGATAAGAGAACATCATATGAGTAATGCAATGCCATAACACTCGAAGTGGTATTCAGCTCAAAGAGCCCCAAGTTAAGGAAACGGAGCAGACAAAGCTAAAAGGAGTCAACTGCCGCAGCAATGCCTAACAACAATACCGCAGTAGCAACCCCTGAAGACTCTACTCCGACAGTACATGTGGCAACACCAACGGCAAAATCCAATGTCGATGCTACCAAAGGCACATGCATAGAAAGCATAAAGGATACCCGACCAACTCCACTATTCCCACAAAGGCTGAAGCAACAAAAATAAGAGAATTTAAGAAATTCCTAGACATCTTAAAGCATGTACAGATTAATATCCCCTTTGTGGAAGCAATCAAGCAGATCCCAAACTATGCCAAATTCTTCAAGGACATTGTCTCAAAACGGAAAAGGCTTGGGGAATTTGAAAATGTTGCCGTAACAGAAGAATGCATGGCAATGTTGCACAATCGAACACCACCCAAGCTTAAGGATCCCAGAAGTTTTCTCATACCATGTGAAATCGGAGATACCTACGAGGGATAGCACTATGTGACCTAGGAGCAAGCATAAACATAATGCCTAAGTCAGTCTTCCAGAAATTAGAGATTGGAACGGCCAAACCTACCACCATAATGCATCAGCTTGCTGATGGATCCCATGTGTAACCCAAAGGGAAAATTGAGGATATATTGGTAAAATTCAATAAATTTATTTTCCCTGCTGATTTTCTCATCTTAGACTGCGATGCAGATGAAAAAGCACCAATCATCTTTGGAAGGTCATTCCTCGCCACCGGGAGAACTGATAATGAGAATAAACGGCCGGCATGTTAAACTCAATGTACTCAACACCAGAAAACATTCTGATGACCTCAAAAAATGTCAAGCAATCGAGGCCGCAACTGAGCCAGACATCAACCCAGAACTGCACTGCCCCAGCAGAAAGGTTGTACACTGTCACGGCAGCAACATGGGCAACTACCTTGGCAACCTAACAGGAGATTCTGGATGCAAGCTGGAACCTCACACGGGATCACATGTCATGAGGGATAAGTGTTGAGTGCATAAAAGTTCTATATTTTATCCCTCATTTACCCATATTTTTGCTACCCTCAAGCATGATTAGTTGCAATTTAGGATAGATTTTTGCATACACATCACAATTAGATAAAACTACACAGATGCTACTGATTTCGGTTACTCTTTGCAGGTGTCTGCTGCGGCAGCATCCAGGGCATCAAAGGAGTAGAGACGAGTTGCAGAGCTGGAGTAAAAGGACGTAGAACACCGCCTGTCGTGGCATCTGTCGTGGCAGCGATGACGACAGTGAAACATTGAGGTGGAAAAGCAAAGTGGAGCTCGACGGATAGAGGATTTCAAGTCGGTCTGTCGTGAACTACTCCCATATTTTTCCGAGCCCTGGAGCAGAAGGAAGGCCGAGTCCGAAGTTTAAGGAAGAAAGTCAAAGCAAGAAAAGAGGGCGAATTAAAGACATCTACTCAAAAGATTTAGTCTTAAATAGAATTGTACTTTAATTTAAACTTGTATTCTTGCCATATTAGAGAACTTGGACCCAAGGCCTATATATACGCTTGTAATTCTACTAGGCAAGGGATATCTAGCTCATAGTCGTCTTCCCCCAAAACCCTAGTTGTTTCTCTTTCTCCACCATGTTCTAAACTTTCCCTAGGGCTACGGGTTGATCTTGTAAAGTAGTTGTAAGGATTGTACTGTTTTTAGGTTTTTCTGTTCAATACAATAAAAGCTTCAAGTTTAGTTACTCTGGTTTCAACATCTCATAAGAGTATCGGGAGAGCATTGTGAGGTTAACCATTTACTTAATATCGGGAGAGTTAAGTATACGAAATGAGTAAATATGTGTTTTCCAGTTTATGGTTAAACCATCTTGGCCTAGGGATATGTACAAGGTTAAGCAGCTAAGGAAGAATTCACAAACATCGGTGTTCATCCTTCGATTCACGCTAGGAGGTATCAACTAAAACATGTTCATCGATAGCACTTGGGCCTAGGGATAAGACAAATCATAACAGGGATTCTTGCTGAACTTGAAGTACAGAGTTGTTGATCGTTGTCGCGACACAACAGACCTCTACCGCGACAGGCACGACGACAGCCGCAACAGAAAGCCTTCTGAACAGTGCAACACCTGCACTACTGAGCAACTCAATACCAGCCTATTTCCTAAATCTGATTACTTTCTCTTTCACTTTAGCTTATTCTCAAGATTTCTTCAAACATTTTATTAAACTTATTTCTTTTCTTGTGCAGCAATCTAAGGATAGAAGTATTTCCAGTCCCTGTGGAGACGATATCCGATACTTCGTATCACTTTATTACTTGCGACGTGTACACTTGCACCTATTTGCGATAGACTCTTTTACACGCAATAAGTTTTTGGCGCCGTTTTCGGGGACTGGCAATATACCTTTAACTTTTATTACTACACTTTTTTTGTTTTAATTTCTTTTTGTTTTAGTTGTTTTATTTTCCCTCTGCTTCTCACAAGGTTTCTCTATTGCTTATGCGCAGATCGAGATGAGGTAAAGAACCTGAGTACGAATTATATCCAGAAATCGAACGTACATATCAACTTAGGAACCAAGCCCGACTCTTGATAGAAAGAAACAACTATCTTGAGGAAAGACTGGAAGCAATGGTGAACGGAAGACAATGCAATGGGGAAGATGACAACAACAGCAACAACCCTAGGGGTAATGTTGATCCTCCTAATGATGCCCGAAACAATCGACCGCCGTCTGCTGCCCCAGCAACACGACAAACTTGTTGAGAGTACATGGATAACAACCATGTCGAACTGGAAACTACGTTGCCAATTGTGAAAGCTGAACACTTCGAACTAAAACATGTGATGCTCAGCATGATAAACTTCGCCGGACAATTTGGTGGTTCTGCTACAGAGGACGCGCGTGAACATCTGAAAACTTTCCAGGAAATTTGTGGATCATTTAGACAGCCAGGAATGAGCCCGAAAGTACTGAGGCTCTGGCTATTTTCTCATTCATTGAGGGATAGAGCGAAAACCTGGTGGAACAAGTTAACGTCAGGTACAATAAGAACTTGGGCGGACCTTTATCGCAAATTTCTCTCTCGTTTTAATCTTTCCCTCTTATCTGAACTATTACGTAACGAGATTGCTACTTTTCAACAGGAAGATGACGAACCAATGCACGAGGCATGAGACCGATTTACAACTCTCTTATGAAACTACCCGATGCATGGATTCCCTGTGTGGAATCAAGTTGTCAAATTCTATAATGCAGCCAACGCACACACTCAGATAAGGATTGATTCAGCAACAAACGGCTTGTTATTGGACAAGGAACCAGAAGATGCAATGATGGTATTGAAAAAGTTAGCTAAAAACGATGAGCAGTTTCCTACAGCTCGAAGAGGAGGTAGACGAGGAGTATCTGTAAAGGAATACGAATCTGACAACTCGGTCAAAACTCAGATTGCATACCTCACTAAGATAGTTGAAAACCTACAACGGAAGGACTCTAAAGCTGTATTTTCTGCCGAAGAGGTGTGTGAAACCTGTAGCGGAAACCACAGTACAGATGAGTGTCCCTTACAGCTGGAAGAAGGGATGTATGTTGGAAACTATAACAAGAACATAAGCTATGATTTAACCAACTACAACCGAAAATGAATAAAGGACCCCCAAATTTTCCTAGAGCAACCCAAACAATGCATTGAACCCTCCAGTCCAGAATAACCAGAACCAAGGGGGTCCCAGAATTCTGTCATGACAGCAACCACAGCAGCAGCCACAACAGCAGCCGGCAGCCACAACGAGCATACTGGAACAGACCCTGGCAACCTTCATGTCTCAAACAGGAGCATATATGGAAAACATGGATCAATTTGTCAAGAAAACTGAATCCTTCATGGATAAGATAGAGATGAGAATGAAAAACCATGAGGCCACCCTAAAATCCCTAGAGACACAGATGGGCCAGGTTTCACAGTTCATAAACCCAAGGCAGAATGGAGGATTCCCTAGTGATACTGAGGTCACTAGAAAACCCACACATGAGCAGTGCAAAGCTATTACAACGAGGAGTGGGAAATAATTACAAGGGCCGACAATTAAAGAAACATCTGATAAGGAATCGACCCCATGGGAACCTACCGAGAACACTGCCCCGGTAGAAGCAAAACAGCATGTTGTTGCCACACCTGCTGGGACAGCAGAAGAAACAGAGGAGCAAATAGAGGAAACTACAGAATGTGAGCCTCCTCAAATCTGATTTCCATGTGAAGGACGCCTTGAAGACTGTCGTCCTCCACCCCTTTTCCGCAATGGTTGAAAAAACAGAAACAGGAGTACCAGCTTAAGAAAATCTATGATGTTTTTAAGCAAGTACACATTAACATTCCGCTGTTAGAAGCCATTAAGCAGATGTATGGTTATGCAAAGTTCTTTAAGGATGCAATGTCCAGGAGATCCAGACTTTGGGTGTTTGAAACTGTGATGATGACAGAATGATGCATGTCAATCCTACATAAGCGTCCACCCCCAAAGAAGAAGGATCCTGGAAGCTTCATCATACCATGCATAATTGGTGACAAGTTTGTGGGTAAGGCACTTTATGATCTTGGTGCCACCATTAATCTAATGCCCAAATCTGTATTTCAGAAGGTAGGTATTGGACAAGCAAGACCCACGACAGTTGTGCTGCAATTGGCATACCGCTCTTACGTACAACTGAAAGGAAAGATAGAAGATATTTTGGTAATAGTGGATAAGTTTATATTTCCTGTTGACTTTCATGTTTTAGACTGTGAAGCAGACGAGAATGCACCGATCATCCTAGGGCGACCCTTCCTAGCCACAGGTAGAACAGTGATCGATGTAGAAAACGGAGAACTGACCATGAGAGTGAATGACCAGCAGATAAATCTCAATGTTCTCCAAGCTATTAAACAAGCTGATGCAGAGGAAGAATGCAAGGCAATATCAGAAGTCATCCTAGATCAACCCTACATCAGATCTAGTTGTCGTGACAAAAAATTTGGCCACTGCCACCGCATTCACATTGAGGACTGCCACGACAGCATTGACGACAGTGACTCCTCAGATAATGAAGCATCTGATATTGAAGGTCCTGGGGAGGTAAAATGGATAGGCACACGTCCAGGTAAGTTCTTCGAGCTTTTGAATTATACCTCGAATGAATATGTGATCCAAAAGCCTTCCATTGAGCAGCCACTTGTTTTAGATCTTAAACCCCTGTCAGGGCAACTTAAATATATTTTTCTTTGTCTTAATGATACGTTGCATGTAATCATCTCTTCTAAGTTGATGCAAGAACAAGAACAACAGCTGATCAAGATGCTACAGCAGCATAAGAAGGTGATTGGATGGACCATTGCCGACATCCAAGGCATCAGTCCGGCACTCTGCATGTATAAGATCCTCTTGGAGGATGACTATAAGCCGACGATTGATGCCTAAAGACGACTGAATGAAGCTATGCGAGAGGTGGTACAAAAAGAAATCATCAAGTGGCTTGATGTTGGGATAATTTATGTCATCTCGGATAGCAAGTGGGTGAGCCCGGTGCAATGTGTGCCCATAAAGGGAGGCATAACCGTGGTAACAAACAAGGACAACGAGCTAATCCCAACCAGGACTATGACCGGTTGGAGGGTTTGTATGGACTACCGGAAGCTTAATAAGGCTACCCAGAAGGACCACTTCCCCTTACCCTTTATTGATCATATGTTAGATAGATTAGCAGGGAAGCCTTACTATTATTTCCTTTATGGTTACTCAGGTTACAACCAAATCGCAATTGCACCAGAGGACAAGGAGAAAACAACCTTCACATGCCCCTACGGAACATACGCCTTTCAAAGAATGCCATTCGGACTGTGTAATGCACCAGCAACCTTCCAACGGTGCATGATGGCAATATTCTCTGACATGGTGGAAGATTTCGTGGAGATTTTCATGGATGATTTTTCCGTCTTCGGAGACAGTTTCGATGATTGCCTAGGTAATTTGAAGAAGGTACTTGAAAGATGTGGAGAGGCAAAACTCGTAGTAAACTGGGAAAAATGCCACTTCATGGTGGACGAGGGCATAATGTTAGGACACAAGATCAGCTGCCGCAGCATAGAGGTCGACGGCCAAAATCGAAGTTATTGAAAAACTGCCGCCACCCACCACAGTCAAGGGCATAAGAAGTTTCTTGGGACACGCTGGGTTTTATCGAAGATTTATTGCAAATTTTTCTAAAATTACTAAACCTCTGTGTCTCTTGTTGGAACAAAACAGACCATTTAACTTTAACTCCGAATGTACTGAAGCATTCAAGATACTGAAGGAGAAGCTGGTAACAGCCCCTATAGTGCAGCCACCAGACTGGAGCTTACCATTCAAGATAATGTGTGACGCCAGTGATTATGCTGTCGGGGCAGCACTAGGGCAGAAGAAGGAAAAACTCTTCCACATTATATATTATGCCAGCAAGACCTTAAATGATTCCCAAATAAACTACACCACAACAAAGAAGGAATTGCTAGCAGTGGTGTTTGCAATTGACAAGTTCCGACCATACATACTTGGAACAAAAGTGGTGGTCCATACGGATCACACAGCACTAAAATATCTGTTCACGAAGAAGGATGCGAAACCTCGGTTGATACGTTGGATTCTGCTCTTGCAAGAATTTGACATTGACATCAAGGACAAGAAAGGGACAGAAAACCAAGTAGGCGATCACTTGTCAAGACTAGAGATGGGAAAGGACAAAGAGAAAGACAAGATTAACATACAAGAGACCTTCCCAAACGAGTAGTTGTTCGTTGCCACCAGCACTACCGCGATAGCCATGGCGGCAGGTAAGCTTCCTGAAATCCCTTGGTATGCTGACATAGTGAATCACCTTGTTAGTGGTTTATTACCCCTCTAAACTTAACTACCAAGCAAGGAAGAGGTTCCATAATGATGCAAAACATTATTATTGGGTTGAACCTCTTCTATTTAAGCACTGTGCAGATCAGATCATCAGGAGATGCATACCAGAGGAAGAACAGGAAGAAGTGCTCAAGCACTACCATGCTGCCCTTTATGAAGGACACTTTGGAGGAAACAAAACTACTGCCAAAGTTCTGCAATCTGGTTTCTATTGGCCTACATTTTTTAAAGATGCACAAGCCTTTTATAAGAGTTGTGATAAGTGCCAAAGGACTGGAAACATCTCGAGAAGACATGAGATGCCCCTGCAGAACATTCTCGAAGTCGAAATTTTTGATGTTTGGGGAATCGACTTCATGGGACCATTCCCAGCATCTTGTGGGAAATTGTACATACTGTTGGTAGTAGACTACGTGTCCAAGTGGGTAGAAGCTATCGTCACACAAAATAATGATGCCAAGACCGTGCAAAAATATCTCCACAAACATATCTTCTCAAGGTTTGGCATCCCAAGGGCGATTATTAGTTATGAGGGTAGGCACTTTGACAATAGGCTAATTGCTAGTGCGCTAAAGAAATATGGAGTAAAGCACAGGATCGCAACAGCATATCACCCTCAAACCAATTGGCAGGCCGAAATCTCAAATAGAGAAGTGAAGAACATCCTAGAAAAGATGTTCAAACCAACTAGGAAGGATTGGTCTCTTCACCTAAATGATGCATTACGGGCCTACAGGACTGCATTTAAAACGCCATTGGGAATGTCACCCTACCGACTCATCTACGGAAAAACTTGCCACCTTCTTGTCGAGATAGAGAATAAAGCATATTGGGCTATTAAGACAGTAAACATGGACTGGGACAAGGCAGGGCAGAAATGGCTACTGGATTTAAATGAAATTGAAGAAATTCAAGCCATGGCCTACGACAACGCCAAAATCTACAAGGACAAAACAAAGAAGTGGCACGACAGTTTAGCTCAGGGTAGAAGGTGTTGTTGTTAAACTCTAGGTTGAAGCTCTTCCCACGAAAGCTTAAATCTAGGTGGTTTGGCCCCTTCCAAGTATTCCAAGTTTTTCCCCATGGTGCCATTACAATCAGATCAATCAAGGATGGGCACCAATTCAAAGTCAGTGGACAAAGGCTAAAGCACTATTAGGGGACTGAAGCCCCAAGATTACAGGAAGTATTTACTTTAGGAGATTCCCCTCAAGGCACCCCTAATTTAACTTATCTTATTTTATTTATTTTTATTGTTTTAGGAAACAAGAATTTAATATTTTGTTTATTTTAGCTTTTAGGTAAATAAAGGAAGCAAAGCAAAGAGGAGGAATGAACTAGCCCACCACACTCACAACAGCCCAAGAAGCCCAATAGAACAAAACTGTCGTGACATCCTATTACCAGCTGTCGCGGCAAACGCGGAAAATATAGCCTGTCACGGAGCTGTCGCGACAGACACGGAAACGCGTGACAGACGCGTCAGGAAACTGCGTGACAGTTGGCTCCGTTATTCGCACCACCCTTTACAGTTCCAACGAGTAGAAAAATCCCTTTCTATATAAACCTCTCTTCCCATTTCATTTTGCACCTCATTCCCTTCTCTCTACCTTGCTTTCAAGAATTTTAGCTTTTCAGAAATTTTCTTTATTTTCCATAGTTTCCTTACAATGACTACTCGATCAACCAGAAGGAGTGATGCCTCCACCTCTTCCACGACAGTCTCTACACCAAGCCACAGCAGAATCCCCAGAAGGTTCGCATCGGCAGATTCGGAGAAGAGATACTACGACTCCTTCCAGAAACGGGAGATGTGGGAAGAACGAGGCTTCACCTACACCAAAAAGACGGGAGATCTAGGGCTCGAAGGGTTCATCTCCAAGAGGATTATTGCACTAAAGTGGCAGATATTTGTTGTCCAACCGGAAGAGATGAACGTCACATTGGTCCGTGAATTTTACGCTACCATCTCATCCAAGGATGCCACGACAGTAACGGTTAGGGGTAAGGAAATCTCCCTTGAACCAGCTTACATCAACACATTGTATGGCCTTTATATGGGCAGAAAGGAGGATGCACATGGTAGATTTGTTAGTAGTCTGTCGCCAGCAGATTATGATAGCATCATGGCATAATTAACAGAAGAAGGCACCACCTGGAACAATGATCCCAAGCATAGATGGACAGTGCGAATGACCCAGCTCTTACCGGCAGCCAAACTCTGGAACCACTTCGTGAAGAAGTATCTTATGCCAACATCACACAACACGACAGTGAACAGGCAGAGACTTGCCCTCGTGCATTCCATCATCAGCGAGTAGCAGATCAATGTTGGTAAATACATACTCGATGGCATCCATGAGTGTGCAACAAGAGTAATGAGCCCCCTTTTCTTCCCCATGCCTCATCACATCCCTCTGCCGAGCCCATAAAGTGCCTGAAATTGCTGAAGATGTGAAGATCCAAGGCAAAGGGTGGACGCAACAAAACATCTACAACCTCATAGAGCTGAAGCCTGCCACCCCTTTGGCATATGTGGACCCCTTTGCTGCGACAGAGCCAGACTCCACGAACCTATCACGGCAGAGCCTGAGCAGACCGAGACCGCACAACCGGTAGACACCTCATCCAACCAACTCTTTCAACTGTTGAAAAAGATGGAGGCCAGACAGCTAGGATTCATGGAATTCATGAGGGACTTCACCACTGCCATGGTAAATTTCATTAAAGTTGATTTAAATAATCCAAATGTACAGTTCCCCTCTTTCCCAGAAAACCTTCTTGCCACCCCTACACTTGTTGCCAGTCCTAGGACACCCACGCCAACTGTTGCCTTCGCTACACCCTCTACCACGGCCGGAGACGGCAACAGGAGATCTGCCACTCTCAGAGGAGCAAAACGGAAGGAACCACTACCAGAGATTGATCTGAAATACTTCGAAGGTTTCTCCTCATCCTCAGTATGGCAGGATGACTCTAACTCGGAGCCATCTGTCGTTCGGGAGTTAGCCAAAGACTTCCTTCCAATAAAGAAGAAGAAGTTGAATGTAACTGTTGAGGGACCCTGCCACGATAGAGCGGACGGCAGCAGCAGCAGCAATAGTGACAGCGAACTCGAGGTTCTGGACAAGGCTCCAAAGATCTCACCTACCCGAGTCCAACCACCTTGAGAGGCCAAAAAGAAAGTAGCCTCACCATCCCCCACTCCGAAACCAACCTCTGCCACAAAGGTGACTGCCCGCTAGCAGTTCTGCATCAACAGCAGCAGCGACGACAGCTCATCAACTTAAGTTCTTTTCTTTTATACTTGTTGTTTATGTTGTTTATCTTTTCTATTTGTGATGTTTTTCTTTTTCCTGTTTTTCATTTTTATTTTCTTATCATGTATTGAGGATAATGCAACCCTTGATTTTGGGGGGTAGGCAGTCCTCTGTTATTTAAATGAACCTTTTAATTTGTGTCTCATTCTAGTTATTTTTGTGTTCAAAAAAATTTGGCTTAAGTCTTTGAACTGCACTTACTTTTCGCGACATTCTCTGTCGTGACAGTGTCTTTAGGATGTTTTAGGAATTATTTAGAGCTTTGCTATAGTTTTGAACTTGAAAAAAAAACCTTTGTGACTTATATATTGTCTAGACTACTGTTAGTAAACTTAGAGTAGAAAAGCTTAACCACTTGAGTGCCCCTAGAGGTGCCCAACACTGGCTCTAGGAAAAGGAAAAGAAAAACTTAGACTCAGTTGCCCCTAGAGGTGCCTAACACCGGCTCTAGGAAGATAGCTAGATGTGCCTAAAACTGGCTCTAGTAAAAATAAAATAAGAAAAACTTGGGTCTAAGTCAGAAAAAACTAAAGGAGCCTAAGAATTGCCTCTAGTTAAAAATTATTTTGAAATAAAACTCAAGTGAATAGCATAACTATTCTAGTTGCTAAAGAGTCTAGGCACATATTTGTTCACAAAACCTACACACTTGCACGAGAATTATAGTATTGCTCCAGATAAGCCCATAAACACTCAAAAAGGTACTGCTCTTGATAGTGAAGGTGTTGTAGGTAATGATAGTTCATTGAGTTAAGCCAAGCCAAAAACATGTTTCATTCTTAGTTAGGTTGCATTTGCTTGAGGACAAGCAATAACTTGAGTTTGGGGGTGTGTTGAGTGCATAAAAGTTCTATATTTTATCCCTCATTTACCCATATTTTTGTTGCCCTCAAGCATGATTAGTTGCAATTTAGGATAGATTTTTGCATACGCATCACAATTAGATAAAACTACACAGATGATGCTGATTTCGGTTACTCTTTTCAGGTGTCTGTCGCGGCAGCATCCAGGGCAGCATAGGAGCAGAGGCGAGTTGCAGAGCTGGACCAGAAGGACGTAGAACACCACCTGTTGTGACATCTGCCATGGCAGCGATGACGATAGTGGAACATTGAGGTGGAAAAGCAAAGTGGAGCTCGACGGATAGAGGATTCAAGTCGGTCTGTCGTGAACTACTCCCATATTTTTCCGAGCCCTAGAGCAGAAGGAAGGCCGAGTCTGAAGTTCAAGGAAGAAAGTCAAAGCAAGAAAAGATGACGAATTAAAGACATCTACTCAGAAGATTTAGTCTTAAGTAGAATTGTAGTTTAATTTAAACTTGTATTCTTGCCATATTAGAGAACTTGGACCCAAGGCCTATATATATGCTTGTAATTCGACTAGGCAAGGGATATCTAGCTCCTAGCCGTCTTCCCCCAAAACCCTAGTTGTTTCTCCTTCTACATCATGTTATAAACTTTCCCTAGGGCTACGAGTTGATCTTGTAAAATAGTTGTAAGGATTGTACTATTTTTAGGTTTTTCTGTTCAATATAATAAAAGCTTCAAGTTTATTTACTCTCGTTTCAACATCTCATAAGAGTATCGGGAGAGCATTGTGAGGTTATCCATTTACTTAATATCGGAAGAGTTAAGTATACAAAAGGAGTAAATACGTGTTTTCCAGTTTATTTTTAAACCATCTTGGCCTAGGGATAGGTACAAGGTTAAGCAGCTAAGGAAGAATTCATAAACATCTGTGTTCATCATTCGATTCACGCCAGGAGGTATCATCTAAGACGTGTTCATCGACAGCACTTGGGCCTAGGGATAGGACAAGTCATAAAAAAGATTATTGCTGAACTTGAAGTGCAGAGTTGTTGATCGATACCGCGACACAACAGACCTCTGCCGCGATAGGAACGACGACAGCCGCAACAGAAAGCCTTCTGAACAGTGCAACACCTGCACTACTGAGGAAATCAATACCAGCCTATTTCCTAAATTTGATTACTTTCTCTTTCACTTTAGCTTATTCTCAAGATTTCTTCAAACATTTTATTAAACTTATTTCTTTTCTTGTGCAGCAATCTAAGGATAGAAGTATTTCCAGTCCCTGTGGAGACGATATCCGATACTTCGTATCACTTTATTACTTGTGAGGTGTACACTTGCACCTATTTGCGATAGACTCTTTTACACGCAACAATAAGGAAGTAAACACTTTAGGAGATGCATTCACATGCGCTCCTTTAGTGCCTTAACCTTTTCTCTCTATATTTTATTTTCATTTTTATTTATTTAGTTTTTAATTTTTAGTTAATTTTTATTTTCCACGTTTTTAATCTTTCTTTTAGGAATAAATTTTTATTTTCATCTATTATTTGTTTTTAGGTTGGAGATCAAGAAAGAAGAAAGAGATGAACCAACAGCTAAGTGAGGAGAAACCGTTGCTGCAACGGTATGATCTGCCAACAAACAGAAAAATGCAACGGAAAAATCTGCCAACGGGCCAAAGAAGCCGCAACGGCTATATTTGTAACGAGTAGAAGAACGTAACGGGTAGAAACGGCTAATAACGGCTAGAGATGCTGCTCCGTATTTAATGTCGCATAGCATGGATTGCCAGGCTCTATATAAAGGCCAACCTTTATCTAAATTGTTCATCATTCAATATTCTCTTCTACTCTCTTACACTCTCCAAAGTTTAGAATTTTCTTCTGCTCTCTCACAACTCACTCAAGTTTTTTTAGAATGGCCCTCAAATTAAAGAAAGGAGAAAACTCGCGCTCGGCCGAGGCATCAACGTACAAACGCTTCGCACCGCCGGAGGTAGAGCGGCGCTTCAATAAACACTTCATAGCTCACCAAGAATTAGAAAAGCAATGATTTCAATGCTCCGATGAGCAAGAATTCGGCCTCTACCACTACCTCTTCAACAAAGAAGATCACCAAAAGTGGCAAATATTTTGCCTCCAACCCGAACGAGCCAACATAACGGTGGTCCGAGAATTCTGCGCGCACAACCAAATACTGACTACACTTTTTGTTCACGTTCGGGGCAAGGTGATCAAGGTAGATGTCGATGCCATAAATCTCTTTTATGGCATCCACGTAGAGAGGGACGAGAATGTAGAATTCGTCGAGTTCTTGACGGAGGAAGAGTACAAACACATCAAAGAGGAACTCTGCTATGTCGGCACGGTATGGAATGCCGGGGAACACAAGGGTTCGGTCAACCGGTGACAGTTGCGGCCAGAAGCCAAGCTATGGAACACATTCGTCAAACGTTGCCTCATGCCCACCTTGCACAACAGCATTGTCGATCGGCCCAGGCTTGCACTCATTCACTCTATTTTAAATAATCGTATTATTAATGTGGGTGATATTATATGCCAGGAGATTCGCCAGTGCGGCCAAAAGGAACGCGGCCCTCTCTACTTCCCATCACTCATCACCGGCCTATACACCAAATAGGAGGTACCAACCGATGATGCCGATGAGTACACGCCTCCAAGGAAAGGATGGGACCAAAAAACAAAATACCAGCTAATGCAGATCACGGAGGCCGAACCGTGGCAATCTACGCCGATGCAAGGCCCTGTCCCGGTAGCATCCATGACACATGTTCCAGAGATGCCACAATCCACTGCCTCGGCAGCCACCCTCTAGCAAATTACCAAGAAATTGGAGGACATGGACAAACGGCAGCGGCTATTTATGGCCTTCGCAAGGGACTTCACCTCCTCTATTGTCCAAGTGATACATGAGAAGTTCTGTGACTACACCGTCCAGTTCCCTCAGTTCCCAGCCGTCGTCTCTACCGCAGTTGCCCCAGCACCCCATGCCGAAGCCACACCTGCCATAACTACTGCCCAAGCCTCACCAAGGCACTCTGCCGGGGCACGACTAGACACTCTTATGGGTTCACCGGTCAGGAAAGAAGATTTCTCTAATTGGACCGAAACTGCCCAATTCGTCCTCCAAACATTCGAAACTGCTAAACGAAAGGCATTCACCTTGGAGGCCACGGAGGAACTCCACATTGAAACAGGTGGGGAGGAGGAAGTAAAAGCCAAGTCCGGCCAAGCCAACACCACCCACACACACCAAACCACCCTGTGTAACAAAGAAAGTCAAGCATACAACTTGCAAAAAGAGAAGATTGATCCTACAAAGCGATGACTCATCTGAGTCCATCAAAAATTTTCTATCTTGCCTTTTTTTTAATGCCCTTAATTTATTGTGCTTAATTTTTTTCTATTATTGTATTTGTTTTTAATACATTGAGGGCAATGCTTGTCTTAAGTTTGGGGGCGTAGGCTATGTTGCCGAGAGGCATTATTCTGTTGCGGCAATATTAATACTATTGTTATGCAGTTCTATTTTATATGTGTCAAAAAAAAATTATATTGCACATATTGCTTTAGCCGAATGAAGCTTATGCCTCGGCAATGTTCTTCATCAATTGCCTTAATTTGATTTAATTGAACTCTCTACCTTGGCCATAGATATCTCTCTTCTTACCATAGTTTTGAACTATTTAGAGCCTTTAATTTTAGGATGCATAAGGAAGATAACTTAGGATCATACTATGAGATTAGAACTTCAATACACCTTTGTGACTTGTATGATTTAAGGAGTTCTAGGACACTTAAGACATAGACTTGCTTAGAAAGAAAATTCTTGGTAAAAAAAGTTAGAGGTGCCTAACACTAGCTCTAGCTTAAGGAAGCCCTGGAGGTGCCCGAAACTGGCTCTAGGCTAACCACTAGAGGTGCCCGAAATTGGCTCTAGTAGGTTAGACTGCTTGAAAAAAATTTACCCAAGTTAAGTAGGTTAATACTTAAGTGCTTGCTTAGAACCCGGATAATCATCTTGTTACAATGCATACACACACTTACAAATCTTATAGCTTGATTCCAGGGAATTCCTAAGGCATCCAAAGACTTAAGGGTCGAGCATTCATGGCCATTGTTTTTTAGAGAAGAAGGAAAATTAAGACCAAGGAGAATTTTCATGAAGATTAAGGTTTTGGCAATTGATGGTTTGCATTGCTTGAGGACAAGCAATAGTTCGAGTTTGAGGGTGCGATAAGTGCCCAAAAGTCCTATATTTTTACCCTTTTACATGTCAATTATTGCTTAACCTACACCCATTCGAGTAGCATTATGGCCTTATATGCATTAATTACACTACCTTTACCTTAGATCCTGCTATTTGATGTATTTAATGAAAATGTACTGTTTTAATGCATGTTTGGTATTTGCGCAAATTTACTCACTACCAGGGCAGGCGATGCTGAGCCTGTAATGAAGAAAAGGAAAGATGGTGGAGAATGAGCTCGTGACAGATCTGGATAAAGCTAAGCCAAAGATGATAGCTTCTACTGATGGAAGTTGAATAATGAAGAGGGAGCCTTACGCAGTAGATCCAATGACAAACCCATGCCGAGGCAGCAGATATTCTCTACCGAGGCAGTGCACAAACCAATCTGCTGGAGGGCAAAGCATGCAAAGTGGTAGCCGATTTGAAGAGCATAAAATGCTCGATTTTTCTATATGCTTTGTGTGGCAATCGGAGCATGAGAAGATGACGAAAGAATAGAAGGAAGGTTAAAGATGGAATTTAGCCAAAATGAATAAAGGCATTAGAGTTAAAAAGATTAACCTCTTTAATGAAGACATGTCCAAGTCCAACTTAACTTCCTATCCAAGAAGGACTTCGCCCTACTCTTTTGCCTATTTAAGCAAGGCTTGCCGCACACATTAAAGGAGTCTGGAGAGATGAGAGTCGGGGAGCAGAAATTGAGAGTTTGAGATGAGGGTATAGTCGTGTGTTCTCTACGTCTATCATGTTCTAAGCTTTATTAGGGTTAGGATTATTTTGCTTAGTAGTTGTGAGAAAATAATTGTACTTTGTTTAAGATTTTAATGCAATTTAGTTCAAGGTTTGCTTATTCTTGGCATTGATTTTGTTCTTACAATCTCATCGAGAGAGAGTATTGTGAGGTTATCCATTTTTTTAATATCGAGAGAGTTAAACTCGAGAAATGAATAAGTATGGTTTTCATCCCAACGGTGGAAGCTAACTCAGCTTAGAGATAAGTTAGAGTTTTAACGGCTAAGAGAAGCATGAGATTGGTTGGTGTTCATCCTTGATTCACGCTAAGAGGTACTATCAAGGTCTGCACATCAGCACGGTTTCGACTTAGAGATAAGAATGAGCCATCGAAGGACGCTTTGTCGAACCTTGACATTATTTGCTGACCAGCAAAAAATTGCCGAGGCATCACATCTTATTGTCGCGCCAGGGACGAACGTAATTGCCAAGGCAGTTTGGTGATCATTGCATTGAAAGATCGAGATGAGTCAATTGCTTTCCACACTACGACGCAATCTAATCCAGCCCATTCCATCATCTTGATTTCTAAATCTTTATTTACTTGCTTTAGTTTATGATTTTTAGTTTAGTTAAAATCCAAAACTCCTTTACTTGTGTTTTACTTTTACTTTTTCTTTTTCAGTGCAAGAAGATAGTTGAAGGAAGCCATCCCAATCCCAGTGGAGACGATACTCTGATACTTATTATTATATTACTTGAGATGTGTACAGTTGCACTAATTGCGGAGCACCTTTTACACGCAACACAACCCAAGTCAGTGATGGAGGTTTGTAGTTTCTTAGGGTTGGTAGGTTATTATCGTCGTTTTGTGGATGGTTTCTCGAAGATTGCTGCCCCATTGACTAGAATGTTACAAAAGGATTTTCATTTTGAGTGGACGGAGGCTAGACAGCAAGCTTTTGAGAAATCAAAGGAAGCTTTGATGCAAACTCCGATCTTGATTTAATATAAATCGGGAAAAGAGTTTATGGTCTATAGCGATGCATCTTATGTTGGTTTAGGATGTGTTTTGATGCAAGACGAGAAAGTTGTGGCTTATGCATCTCAGAAATTGAAAGTGCACGAGCGCAACTAACCTACTCATGATTTAGAACTTGCTGCGGTGGTTTTTGCTTTGAAGATTTGGAGACATTGCCTTTATGGTGAAAATGTCTGGTGTATACGGATCACAAGAGTTTGAAGCATTTGATGTCGCAGGGGGAATTAAACCTTAGGCAGTGTAGGTGGTTGGAGTTGCTTAAGAATTATGACTTGACGATCAAGTATCACACTGGTAAGGCTAATGTTGTAGTCAATGCCTTGAGTAGGAAGGCCGCGGTGGAATTAAGAGCGATGTTCGCAAGGTTGAGTGTGACACGAGATGGGGATTTATTGGCTGAGTTGCAAGCTAAGCCTTCACTATCAAAAATGCTTAAGGAAAAGCAACCATATGAAGATTCGTTGGTTCCACATGTTAAAGACATTATGGAGGGTAATCCGACGAATTTTAGTTTCAATGATGATGGTGTGTTATGTTTTAAAAATCATATAGTTGTGCCAGATGATATGGAGTTGAGGTGCACTATCTTGGTTGAGGCTCGTTCTAGTCCTTTTTCTATGCATCCGGGTAGTACAAAGTTGTACCGAGATTTGAAGAATAAGTATTATTGAGCTCCAAGGGTCGTGGGAGAAGCAATTACCGTTGGTAGAATTTTCTTATAACAACACTTATCCGGCGAGCATTCAGATAGCTTTGTATGAAGCTTTCTATGGTAAGAGTTGTCGTACGCCACTTTGTTGGGTTGAGGCTAGTGAGAAATATGTGTCTATGCCTGATGTGTTTAAGGGTACTAATGAGAAGGTGAAGCTTATTAGTGATTGGGTGAAAGTGGCTTCGGATCGGCAAAAATCTTATGCAGATTTAAATCGAAGGGAAATTGAGTATGCGGTTGGTGATAAAGTGTTTCTAAAGGTCTCGCCTTGGAAGAAGGTGATAAGGTTTGGACGTAAGGGTAAGTTGAGTCCAAGGTTCATTGGACCTTATCAGGTGCTAGAGCGCGTTGGTCTGGTAGCTTATAGATTGAGGTTGCCTACGGAGTTGGAGAAGATACATGATGTTTTCCATGTATCGATGCTTCAAGGTATATTTCAGACCTGTCGCATGTAATGCATGTTGAGGAGATTGAGTTGTGTCCAAATTTGTTGTATGATGAGGAACCGGTGAAAATTTTGGACACTAGTTGTAAAGTTCTTCATGGAAAGACGATTGAGCTTGTAAAGGTGTTGTGGCAACAACGAGGTGTCGAAGAGGGCACGTGGGAAAGTAAGGTGGACATAGAGAAGCAGTTTCCTCACCTTTTTCCTTCAGGTAAATTTTGAGGGCGAAATTTCTTAAGCGTGAGAGAGTTGTAACGCCTTGAATTTGGGCCTAGGAGTTAGCTAGATAGATTAGACGGTTCGGGTGAACTAGACTATTCGAATTGGTTTCAGGAAATAAATTCAAATAAATGGTTTTTGGCTAAAATAAAATATGAAAAATATCCTAAAATGTTTAATTAATGTATTAAACATATTTGAGGTGTCAATTTGATAAAATAAATTCGGATTTAATGACATTTTGGTTTGGTGACCAAAATATAAAGATTTCAAAACTATTTTGGTGACTAAATCGTAAAAGGGTTAAAACTTAGAATCTTTAAGGAGCTATTAAACCACTTGATTCTATCAGACTTTTTCCTTAAATTTAGCTATTTTAAAACAACTTTTAAAGGGTTTAATTAAATGGAATAAAAGGATTTTAATTAGTTTTGTTTTAATTAGTCAAAATATTTTCTTACATAACTACTTTTCACCAAAATTTCTCTCTCAAACTCTCAGCAACCAAACTATTTTTCTAGAGAGTTTTAATCTTGCTTTTCATTTCAACAATTGATCTTTTACTTCTACCTCAGAGATTTCATCAAAATCATGCCAATTAAGGAATGAGTCTACAATTAGAGGTGATTTTCGTTTCTCTCCTCTAATCAAAGGTTCTTTACCGAAATTCTCAAGTTCTTGATCCTTTTCAATCGGTTTTTGGTATGTGTTGATAATTAAATCAAGATTAAAAGGTTTAATTTTGGTTTTAATAAGAAATTGGTAGATCTTTGTTATGAATCTGAGTTATGGTGATCTTGATTTATTTAGATCACATCTAAGGTGTATTTTAATGCAATGCGAAGAGGTTTACAAAAGAAATCATGAAACCAATTGAATTGCTAATTTTCTAGGTTATAAATAGTTAGATTTTGAGATGTTTGTAGTGTTCTGAGTTTGCTGGAGGTATAAGATGGGTTTAGAAATGTTTCTAGATGTTAGGCTAATCAAATCGTTAGTAAGTGGCTCGACTTTGTTGAGTGAAGTTTTGATTAGTTTTCGGTAGTTTTTGGATGACATTTGGTGGAGTTTGGATGGGTGTTGTTGGGGATTGATGTTGTTGGGGTTTAAGATGCATAATGATGCATTAATCCTCTGTTATTATGTGAATAAAATAGGGGAGATCAAACCAGTAGCGTTTGGTGAAGAATTGGAGGCGTCGAAGATTGAATTCGCGTCGGCGAGGAAAGGTTTGTGTTGTTGGTTAGTGGAATTGTTTCTCGAAGCTCTTATATGGTTTGAAAAGTTTCTTCGTGGGTTTAATCTAAGCCTAGTAAGCTTGGTTAAACTCAGAAGTAAGTATATGTCAAGTTTTTCAAGATCGCTTAGTTTTGGAACATGTTGTTTAAGCATATGATTTGATGTCAAGCATGTTTTGTTATATACTGTTTATATATGATATTTCCATGTGAAATGCATTGCAAATGAGATTATATGTGGAAGCCTCTGAGGCTTGGCTAATGGTTTTCGAAAGGAGAATACATGTTGATTACGAACATGGTTTTTGCAAAGATAAATGGTTTGAATAAAGCATATGGAAAAACAATGAGGTAATGTGGTTTGAAAGTATATATTGGCTGAGTGACAATGAATTAAATGTTATCGAATATAGTTGGCATGCCATAGGGTTTAAAGTGCTCTATAATAAGTTGCCTCATGGTTCGTTGAGGGTGTGGGATGCCACCGTGTTTTTCTCCGACCATTGAGAACCGCAACCGTTGAGAAGCAGAATGCCATTGTATTTTTTCCGGTTGGTGGATATAAAGGTGTGTTTAGTGGAACCACCACGGAAATCTGAGTATCCGATGTGTTTCTTAAAAATGATATGATATGGTTTGGTCACTCTAAAGCCAATATATGAAATAATGTTTCATAATAAGATTAAAAGGTTTGTACCTTGTGATAAAAGCTTATGATGCTCTTTAAGCTATGCAATGAAATGATTATACATAAGGAAGCTTAAATTGAGGTTTGCATATGGAAGCTATGCTTGAAAACCATGATACGTGATTATGCTTATGAGTTAAAAATGATTTGAGAGTTATGCATATGTTTTGGGAAGTTTAGCAAATGATCTTTTGATTTCAAGAATGGTTTTACGCACTTGTTTTAATGCATTGATGAGTGTTTTTGAGCATCCCTCACTAAGCATCTTGTGCTTACGCTCCCTTCTCATCCTTACAGAAAAGTAGACCTTTTGGAGGCAACAATTGGGCAAGGGATCATCTAAGAACTTGGCTTTGCAAGTATGGTTTTTAATAAATGAATTTTGTAGCAATAAATTGGCAATGTGGCCATATGTATTGGGAGGCTTGTAATATGTTTCTCCATGTTTTTTTGAGCAAGTTTATATAATGCTATGGATGTGTTTTGTGGTGTTTGAAGCTTGGAAATGGGTTTGGATAGCTTTTGCATGTTTGGGTAGAGATCATGCCTATAGGATTTTGTTAATGATTCCCATGCTTTGATTGATGATCTTGCATGTGTGGATTTGTGGTATTTTGATGCCTTATAGTTTATATGATGTTTAGTTATGGTTTGGATGAAGTCTCTTTGAGCCAAAGTGTCATATGTTAGACCAAGAGGTCATTACAAGTCTAGTCGTACCGATACAAGCCTCCTAGGATCGGTACGCGGGGCTGTGAAAGCTCACACTTGTGCAAAAATGCACAGGGATATCGGTACATCTAGCCTCCGTATCGGTACGCCCTTGAGAATTTATACCGTGTATTGGTACAAGGGTAATTGCATCGGTACGCGTTTTAGCTATTGAAATTCCCTGTTTTGAAATTGAACCACTGGTATCGGTACACGTGGCATCGTACCGATACCCTTGGCAAAAAGAGACTCGTACCGATACATGCATGGTAAGTATCGATACCGAGCTTGTTAACTTTGGTAAATGTTTGCTAAAGTTTGTTTTATTTCCATTTTAGTCCTTATTTCTTATTCATGCGATTGTATGAGTTTGAATGATCGTTATAAGTTGAAAGTTGATCAATATGCATGTAACCTGATTAAATAAGGTTTGGTAACTTTGGATTCAAGTAAGTCCTTACAGTTTTCCAGAATTTCAATTGAATGTCAATTCGATGCCCAATTCAAACGAGAATTTACTCGTTGTCAGCATGCTCACCTTAGGAAATAAATATGCATCTAGACAAGATAAAAAGAAAAAAATTGACCTAATTTTGAGTAAATCATTTCAGATTTTGTTTTGGCAAACTGGATGTAGCTCGCTCGGTTCGGTCTGGCGTCTAAGCCGGGTCAAGAGGGTTACAGTCAAGGTCTCTTTGCTGCAATGTGTGCCAGACTCTTTAGGGTGGGTACCATCTTCGGATATGCGATTTCAGGTTTAGAGTGCTAATGGGATACATTTTGGGGTTTGTTATAGCCCTTTTGAACCAATTTGGAGAATTATTGCTCGTTTCAGAGGTTTGTCGCGGGTTCGAATTTTTCTATGGCTAGCTTGTCATGAGAAGCTTCTAACTAATAAGGAGCGTGTCCGAAGGCACATGGCTAACGATAGTCGTTGCCCGGCTTGTGGTGCTCTAGAGGAGGATATTGATCATATTCTCTGTTATTGTCTAGGGTCGATTTTGCTTTGGAAGAAAGTCATTAAAGGTGATAAATTGGATGAATTCTTTAGTCTTCAATTTAAGGAGTGAGTTTATGTGAATCTTACAAATTCCGGGGCTTTTGCTATATGTGATCAAAATTGGGACATGTTGTTTGGGTTCTTGCTATGAAATTTGTGGCGACGAAGGAATGAGTCGATCTTTGATGAGCAGATTAGAAGTTCGAAATCGGTGTTGGATACAAGTGTGCGGATGTAACAGGAGTGTGTGACAGCTTCGCCTATGCAAAGTCGAGGGGCAGGAACCATCGCGGCAGGCTGTGGGGGCTTGGTCCAAGCCAATTACGGGCTAGTGAAAACTCAATGGTGATGGGGCGTGTTGTAGATTGACCAGTGATGCGGCTTGTGGAGGAGTGTTAAGGGATGATACAAGGAAGTGGATTATCGGTTACTCAAGACGAATAGGTATATGTTTAGTCCTTGGCACAAAACTTTAGGGCGTATTTGAAGGTTTATCGGCAGCTTGGTTTATCAAAATTTCGTGATTGATCATTGAATCAGATTGTTTGGAAGCCGTCCGAACTATTAAATCCTTCAAGGGTGATGCTTCCTCGCTTGGTATTGTGCCACATATTATGGAATTGATGTCCCGTTCATTGGAAGTGTGGTTGGAACACATCTCTTGTGATCAAAATAAGGTGACCGATGGCATGGCTCGACGCGCATCTTTTGAGGACTTGGTTTGTTAGCGCTATTTGGATCCTCCGGAGGATATTTTATTTGTTTTTACGTCTGAGTCAAATGGTTAAGTTGTTTATGGTTGTGCTTTAGTTTCTTTGTCAAGGTTAATCCTTGTTTATGAACACTTTTATTGTTATTATGTGTACTCATTTCCTTCATTTAGGCGTAGAAAAGTTTTTAATGAGTCACCTAATAGTAATCCTTTCTTAATAAAAAATAGATATAATTATTATTAAAATGTATGTAATTGAATTAAAAACCAAAAGGTTTATTATGTGTATAAAAAATATTAATGAAGGGCCAGATAATTTGTGCATGAGATACAAGATCATGGTACCCCGTAAAAGCCCATTATCAGCCAAAGTCTTATACAATCAGCCCAGTTTAGCTTGCACAACAAGCCGACCCGAAATAAAATAATCCGTTTTCCTTTTTTTTTGTTCGTCGATTGAGTTTCTTGTTTTCCTCTTCGTAGAGACACAGAAAACCCAAGTTGAACTTTATAAATCCTCAAGGCTTTAGCTTCTCTTTATCTGTTTCGACTCTGTGGAGTGTATTTGGGATCCATGGCGGCCTTGCAATACCTAGACTCTATTCGAAATGAACATCCAGACCTAGCCGACTGGTACAATTCTCTTGCAGATCTGTTTCAGAAGAAGCTCTGGCATCAGCTCACTCTCAAGCTCGAGCAGTTCGTTTCTCTCTCCGTCTTTCAGGTCTTTCACTCTATTCCGTGTTGTTTGGGTTCGGAGTTTTTAGATCTCTTTTATATCTTGGTTTTAAGATTTGGGGAGTTAGGGTTTTTAATGGAGTTGATTTCTTTTGTCTTTCCTTAGGGTTTTATAGTAGAATTGATATTTCATTTCGGTATTAATTAGGGTTTAATGCTATACTATTGTTATTTTACTATTTGTAGTTTTAAGTTGGAATGAAATTAATAAGAAATGTTTAAATTTTGATGTCCGATAACTCGGAGATGATTGAAGAAAGTATATTCGGTTGGGTTTGGCCGTTATCTTTCATTGTAATGTTTTTGGTCATAGAATTGTTGTTCAACTTGCAGTAAAAAAATAGTGGAAATCTTCATGTTTACATGAAGTGCACGCAGGATAAAGTATATGAATTATGACAATTAGCATCTAAAGCTTTGTCCTGTTCATTTCAGGACAAAATTCCTTCTCTTAATTGTAGAATTGAAAGTGTTAGGGAAGAGGTTATGTTATTTTACGCCTCTTGTTTTTTGAACAGTACATCTGGAAATTGCAATTGTGATTTCCTACTGATTTCTTGTGTCACATTTTCACCCAGTGTGTAATGTATGGATAACTAATCTGAAGTGTGGTTTACTTAATGATCTTCATTTTGAAAAGTTGGCTTTCTATTTCTATTTGTTGTAGTGGTTCATACCTACATAGTAGCAAATGAACTAATTGTATTTGTACCCCATTTGCTAGATATTGGCTAGGTCATCTAACTTCCTATATCACTTGTTTCTTGTAAATTTCAGGCTGGAGATGCACTGATAAAACTGTATCACAACTTTATCACTGACTTTGAGACCAAGATTAATCCTCTCAAGCTTGCACATTTTGCTGTTGTAGTTTCTCAGCAGTACTCGGAGAAAGAGGCTGCTATCAGTTTTCTTGAAGGGGTGATTGAAAAGCTTCAGGCTACTAAAGAGCAGCGCATAGAAGAGCCAATTCTTTTTATTAAGATGCAAATTTCCAAATTCAAGCTTGAGCAAGGTGATCAAAAGGAGTGCAAGAAACTTCTTGATGATGGAAAGAGTACCCTTGACAGTATGACTGACATAGATCCATCTGTATATGCTACCTATTATTGGGTTTCATCTCAATACCATAAATTTCGCCAAGAATTTGCCGAGTTCTACAAAAGTGCTCTCCTTTATCTTGCTTACACATCAGTGGAGTCTCTCTCAGAATCTTTTAAGCTGGTATGTTTATATAGGTTTATGTGTTTTCTGCCAGTCCAATTGCACTACCTTATGATATTCTTGGAGCTTGTTAATCTTACTCTTTTTTTTTAAATATCGTATACATTTGAGACTGCATAGAGTTGAATCTGGTTATTCAAAACAAGCCCCACAGTTGTTGGTCATTAATTTTGCTTATTTATGAAGCTTCTATGTTCAGACTTCAGAGTCTCTCTGGGGTTAATATATTTTTATTATCATCATCATCCAATTCATGCAACAGCAGTGCCGCTGAAGTCTAAAGTCATGTCTTACTGGTTTGAACCTTTTCTTTCACGCTAAAACCTTTCTCTTATATTCAATATCTAAAATTTCATAATATCATGGACAAATCAAGTTGTCAGGTATACATTTGACAGCAGAACATGCGTAAAAATGGCATACCTCAGCATGGAAGATAATGCTGATTGTGAGATGTGTGGTGTACTTCAAATATTTTTGTTTTCCTGCCCCTTCCTCAGTCATAAAATTGATAGAAATAAATAAGCTAAACAGCTGTTGCACCTTTTATTTTATTTATCCATTAACTTCATTTCATTCTATTTTATTTTTACACTCTTTGATATAGGATTTGGCATTTGATCTGTCCCTTTCTGCTCTTTTGGGAGATAACATCTACAACTTTGGAGAACTCCTTGCTCATCCAATTGTGAGTACATTTTTATCCAGTTTCTTATTTTCACTATATATTGCATCTGTTGTTTTTACTGGCAAATATTTTCATGTCACCACATCTATTTGTGCCACTATTTAGTTCAAATGATATTACTAACTGTCGTTCGTTCTTTTTAATGAGTTGTGCGTGTATAGGTTAACTTTTGATGGATGATACTCTGACAAGCTTGTAATGTTCTCTTTTATTAATGAGTTAATTATTTATAAGTTAACTTTTAGTGATTGATACTGTTATTTGCCCAATATAATACCAGCAATGGTTCATTGAAGCATATATCTGTCTGTTTTCATTTAAAGTCTGATTTAGTTCTGATCTATGTTGGGGGTTTAGTTCTATTCTAGTTTGGACTGTTATTCAAGCTTTGGTTAGATGAAGAATTTAAAGCACTTTTTTTCCAGCAGAGAGCTCCTCAAAAGGTTATGCAGATGATTAATGTAGTGATTGATTATGAAAATTTCTACTAATTGCACAAAGATAAGGTTCATAGATCTCAGGTTAAATATATGTGGTGTTGAAGGGAGCTAAGTAGTGACTGGAAGGTGCCAGCTGATAAGAGCTTCTTTTCATTTTGTATTTTCTTTTCATGTTGTAGGTTTTTTCCTTCTGAAATTGTTTGCTTTAATGTCGTCATTTTGTTATGTTTGAGATGATGACATTTGACATCTTTCACAGATGAAGAGTCTTCTGGGGACCAAGGTGGAGTGGCTTTATTATATCCTGCAAGCTTTCAACACAGGGAATTTGGTTCGCTATGAAGAATTGTGTCGTGTGCACAATGCTGCATTGAGGGCTCAACCAGCTTTGGTTGAGAATGAGAAGAAGCTGTTGGAAAAAATTAATATTCTATGCTTGATGGAGATTATCTTCAGGTGTGTATGGTTGTGGTGTTCCCTAAGGGATCGAGACAGTTGCTGATTGTCTGCGTGGTTAAAAACTAAACTGCAATATGTTTTGATGCAGCCGCCCATCCAATGATCGAACTATTCCGTTAAAAGTTATTGCTGAGAGAACAAAACTGACAATTGAGGATGTCGAGCATCTTCTCATGAAAAGCCTGTCTGTAAGTTAAAAACAGTCCTAATTTGTTTAGTCTTTTGTTTTTTCATGTTTTCCTTTTATCATCTTAAATTTTTCATAACACTTTAATAGGGAATACATGAAGGGGAACTAATAAATTATGGATATAAACTAAGTAAAACACAAATTATTAAGGGGACAAATAAATTATGGATATAGAAAATGCAAATTATCTGTGGTATAGTGAACACTGGTGGCCAAGTCTCCATATTTGTATGGTGGGTGCTTCATTGTATCCCTCAATCTGACTCCTGCATGTAGCCACTAGCTACTTTTTTGAGGGTTCAGAATTCTAAAGATAGCTTGTGTAACTTTTATGCAAATAATGACTGCAGGTTCATCTGATTGAGGGCATAATTGATCAAGTTGAAGGAACAGTTCATGTCTCTTGGGTGCAGCCAAGAGTTTTGGGGATTCCACAGATCAAATCCTTGCGTGAGCGGTTGGATAGTTGGATGGAAAAGGTACATACCGCATCATTATCAATTGAGGCTGAAACACCTGATCTTGTTGCATCGTGATTTTCTTGTCTGGTTCCTTTCCTGCCCGTTGTAACAATTTCGTTATTCGAAAAGAAAGAAAAGGAGAGTGAGCGATGAGCACGAGGATAGAGACAAGTGTGAGTGATGTGTGCAGGTAGAGCCATGTTTGGATGGTTAAATTATTATATTCTTCTGAAAGGAGGGGCTCATGTAAACTTTCCATGTTTTGGCATTTGTTGGATCTAGAGTGGCAGTAGCATTGCATGCCTGAGGATACAGTTAAAACTGAAAACATCATCCTTCTCTTTCTTTAACTTTGTATTGGGAATCTTCATTAGATACAATCAGATATGGTCCGCTTTTATGTGGATGAAAGTGCATTTTCATTTCCCTTTTTTCCTGCATAATATATAGTCTGGCTTGCAATGCGGTTCTAGGCGAACTACTAAGATTTTTAAGCCTCGAACAGGGGATTCACGAGAATTACAATCAGCTCCAAGGAATCGAATCAAACCAGGAACGACATATCAATTTGATATTCTGGGAAAAATCAAACTACAAAAGCGATCCTTATTGGATTTAGCAACAAGGCAAGCACAGGCTACAACCTTGTTTATATTTAAAGACTAGAAGCAAGCTAATTTGAATGCAATGCAGTCAGTCTTGATGCACAAACGGTGGTGCTGTAAAATGAGTCTTCTACTCCGTAGTAGTTTTCATCTTTCCCCTCTTCCCATTTGAGAACCTCTCTGACATATTTAAATGCTTCATCAATGGACATCCGGTGGTCCCTTGCCCTAGCTTGCGACACAAAAAGCTTCTGTCCAGTAAGGGAAGCATAAAGATCCTTGAACTTCATCGCAACGTAAAAGTAAGCCTGTTGAGCCAGAGACTGGTGACTATGGACTTGACTCTCTGAACTGAAATCATTGAACCACTCGCAAGTGCTTAAAGGCACTCGAGTCACCTTCTCCTCAAACAGATCATACTTGTTTAGTATCAACACAAAAGGGGTATCCTTAAAGCAAGGGTGCCTTATCATTGTTTCGAATAGCTCCTTGGTCTGCATCATCTTATTTTGAAGCGGCGATCCACAGCCACTGCTACCTGGTGCCATCGACATTAGATCATAATCACTCAGGGAAACACAGAAGACTACCACCCGCACATCTTCAAACATTTCCACCCACTTGCATCCTTCATTAATCCCCTTTGCATTTACCCTTATCAGCTGATACCTAGTCAAACAAAAAGGCTAAATTAGCATGCCTTGGGGTTGAAGAAATATGCAAAGAGCCAAGAATTACTTGGTTAGGGGCTGGGAGGGAGCTTCCAAATTGTCTGTGTAGGTTTCAGACATTGGACTACGATCAATGAGAGAAAACTCAATGAAAGCCAAGCCATTGCCTTGAGTGATCCCTTCAGCATAAAGAATGTCACGATCAGTAGGTTCATATTCATTGCTCGACACCTCAACAGCCTGAAGGAAACAAAAGCATAACTTGCGGTCAAGATATTGATGTGAATTTGCGTTCACTTGTTTCTTTTCTTGGAATCTCCTTCAAGTTGAATAACTCCAACATATCAATGCCGTGTAAAATTTTGGCAATGATCAAGCAAAAATATCATACATAAAATATAAGAGTAAGTTGGCATACCCTTCTTAAAAAGTACTCCGCAACATCCGGAAGAAAGTGAAGCTCATCTTTTCTTCTATAAGTGTGCTGTATAGCGGGATCTTTCCACAACTCCTCGACTAATGGAGCATACTCACGCGTTGCCGCAGGGAAGAACGCATCCAAATCTCCAGTAGCTATAATGTCCAGAAGCCAGTCAGCAAAATGCTTTAGCCTCGGGTTGATAGAATAAACGCACTGGTTCGCTTCACCAGAATCAACCTCCCCTCCTGAAACAAGATTAAAGTATAGTTTACATGTTGAAAGAATTGCAATGATGCTAATTTGTTTTTTGGCGAGCCTTGAGAGATCTTAGAAGTATCATGACATACATAGCTGTAGATTGGAGTCTTGAATTAGTTAGTGTTTACTTCTTACTCTAAGTCTTATCTAAAGAAGAGTGTAAATAGAACTGTTGTAAATCTGCCTACATAAAGGCTCTTTCCTGTAAAGTTTAATATACAAGAAAACCAGAGAATAGTTGTGAGAGGGTTTTGACTGGTTTGATCGAAACCTAGCCTAATACCATGGAGAGAATAGGTGTTTTCTCTGTTCTAAACACCTATTCTCTCCATGGTATTAGGCTAGGTTTCGATCAAACCAGTCAAAACCCTCTCACAATGAGAAAAACATCATCCTCAAAAATCAGTTCAGAGTGTGAACAAAATCCTTCCCAAACCAGCATCCTAGACACAAAAACCTGCCATAAACAGCACCTGCAAGCAACAATTGCATCAACAATTTCTGTCAGTGGATCAGAAGCAATTTTTCCAACCCTTGGGCCATCCACAAATTCTGCAAGCAGACCAGAAACAGATGAACACACCTAATGACCAAAACACCGGGTTTGTAGCACATCAAAGTAGTGTTTCTTTTACAAATACTGCTGAAAACAAAAACTTTACTTGTATAGTAGACTCTAGGGCTTCTGACCATCTGACTGGTGACATCATGATGTTTCAAAGCTTCACAAAAATGGTTACACCCTCCAATGTCAAAACAGCAGATGATTTCCCTTCAAAAATTGAGGGAATTGGCATCATTCAAGCCTCACTATAAAATTTGTCATTTACGTTCCTCATTTAGACTCGAGAACGTGATTGGTAGTGCCGAGATGTGTGATGGACTCTACCTCCTAAAAGGTGAACTTCCTCCTAGAAGACAAGTTTTATATCTCTCAAGCTCTTTCTACACTCTCATTCATTCATATTCATCAAATGAAATCATGTTATGGCATTTAGGACATCCAAATTTTCTATACATTGCAAAATTGTTTCCTCAGTTGTTCATTAATAAAAATCCCTAGTCTTTTACTTGTGAAATCTGCAGCTTGCCAAACATACCAGAACAACATATCCTACATCAAATTACAAACCTTCACATTCTTTTTCTTTCATTCACAGTGATATATGGGGCACTTCTAAAGTTAAAAACATTAATGGGTCTAGATGGTTCTCATATCATTCATAGATGACGACTGTAGGACTACTTGGATATTCCTAATGAAAGATAAGTCTGGAACTGGTGAAATCATCAAAACTTTCTACACTATGGTCGAGAGTTAGTTTAAGAGTCATACTCAAATCCCTAATTTAGAAACATAATTTAGAAACTCTAATTTAAAAACATAATTTCAAAAAATATAATTTTGAAATCCCTAAATTCAAAACCCTAGAAATTGGGAATTTTAATATGAAACCCTAATTGAGAAATTTGGGAATTAATTGAATTTTTAAACGAATTAAGTGGCCTTTTTATAAAGAATTGATATTAGGTCTTACCTCGTAATTTATCCACAATTTTGGTTATATAACCCACGATTATCTCTTTCCCTGTGATTTTGTTTTTGCCGCAGTCGGTTTTCCCTCTCCCTCTCGATTTATATTCGAAACACATCTTCCTTTTCTTCTTTTTTTATTTAATTCGATCAAACCCCGCTGAACCTCTAGCACCGCTCAATTCAACTATGTCTTCGGTTGATTTGGAATTATTCGTATAGGTTATGATACAGCTAAACCCAGTGCTTCTGATCGTGAGAGACACGATATTTAATAGTTTGAGTTTTGCTTTGGCTAAGGTGTGTTTCTTACGGTGCTGCATATATAAATTATTTTTCTGTGTGTTTTCTTACCGTGCTATATAAATGGTTTTACCGTGTGATGTTGTTTACAATTTATGGGTATTTTACACGAAATGTGTTGTTGTATAAAGAATTTTCTATGAATTTCTACTTGAGTTATTTATTTTAAATAATGGTTTTGTGGAATATGAACTCGAATTATGGTACAAAATTGTGTAGAGATTAGAGAATTGTGATTCCATACCATTGTGTGCATGGGTTGGGATTGTACGGTGGAAGATTGTGGTTTCGACCACTTACCGATTGGTGTGATATAGCGAGGAGTTCTGGGGAATTGTCCTCTTATCATTTGGTGTGCTTTAGCGAGGAGTTTTGTGATTTCGACACACTATGCTCTTTAGCTTACTCCGCAACTTGGTACTCGGAGGATCTCTTTATTTTATTGATATTATTTTATCTGGAATTTATTTTTTAAGATTATTTGGGATTTTGATGTAATTTCAGATTTGGGGGGCTTATTATTTTTACCATGCATTTTCAAACTTTAAATTTGAAAGTTTTATTTAAATTATATGATTATTATTTCAACGTGCGGGTTTTATAATTATTGAAATATTTTATATTATTATCAGAAATAATTTATTTTACGCTATTTTAATATATCATAATTCGAATTGATTTCTTGAGGGTAAAATTTTCAATTGTAACTTACTAAATTCGGCCTTTTCTTCTAAGTCGGGTTTAGGGTGTTACATTTAGTAAATATTTTTCAGGATGACACCTGAACATGGCCTATTTTTCAGGAAGAGTGAGAACAACAAGAAAGTGGAAATATTTTTCTGATGCTAGCTGGGTAGGAGAGCTAACTGACAGAAGGTTAACAAGTGGTTATTGTTCGTTTGTATGGGCAAATCTAGTCACATGGCGAAGCAAGAAGCAGTCGGTGGTATTTAGGAGCAGTGTTGAAGCTGAATATCGAGCTCTTGCCCTTGGAATTTGTGAGGGGATGTGGTTACAAAGGCTGCTAAAAGAGCTGGAGCTAAATTTCAGTGAACAAGTTGAATTACAAAGTGATACTCAATCTGTCATTAGCATTGCAAAGAATCATGTTCCTCATGACAGGGCCAAACATGTTGAAATAGACGCACTTCATCTCAGAGAAATTCAACAAAGGGTCTGTAAAAATCAACTATGTTCCAACTCATAAGCAACTTTCTGATGTACTCACCAAAGCTCTTCCAAGAATTACCTTTGATGAGTTCACATCCAATGGGACTCTACAATGTATACTCTCGAGCTTGAGGGGAGTGTAGATTGGAGCCATGTATTAGTTAGTAATTAGAGTTGAGTTCTAATTACTATGTATAGTATTAGTTGGTGTTTACTTCTTACTCTTGAGTCTTATCTAAAGAAGAGTGTAAATAGAATATAACTAGAAGACAAACTAGACTAGTTTAGTCTTAGTAGAACTGTTGTAAATCTGCCTATTTAAAGGCTCTTTCCTGTAAAGTTTAATATACAAGAAAAACCAGAAAATACTCCCTTCTTTGTTCCAAATCCCTGTCGGCAATTCTGTGTTCTAAACACCTATTGGCAACACATATTCCCTACAATAGCTTCTATAAAACAAGAATTATACACATTACCAGCTTCAGAGTTCTGATCAGCGGCTGCTAGTTCTCGTATTCCAGACAATGCTTCCTCCTCAAACCGCTCCCGTCCATCCAGTAAAATGCTAAGATACCTGTACATATTGCTCTGGATCATCAACTTCAGATTCTGCAGTTCTTCTGCAGAAAAACCATTTCCATACAAAAATTTGGCCTGTTCAATAATGCACAGTGAACATCAGATAAAATAACATCAACTGCAATTGAGGATTGTACAGACTAGTTGTCTTTGCTGAATCGGGTAGAAAACATAGTTCTATGTAAAAACTAGCTGTCTTTGCTGGATTGTGCAGATAACATAGCTCTAGAAGATGCTAGCAACTGAATGAATCACTTCAGCACGATGGGGAATTAGCCACACCTTAATCATGTATATATCATATACCAAGAAAGCATTAAGGGAAAACGAAATTCAGATGATTTGACTCAAATGATCCCCACTAAACATTCAGCCCATACCATTGAAAGCATTGTTGGAGTTGAACCTGCATATCCCAATTTAAAGTTCCCTAATTACCTTCATTATTCCTCATCTACTAATAAATTGGAATGACAGACATTCTTCAAGCTCAAGCAAGATAATCTTCCCAACTTCCTTGTAGGTATATATTTCTGAAGTGACTTTCATTCAGTGCATCTTAAAGCAATTGACATGGCAAAATAAAGCATCATTTTTAAAATGAAAGTATTTTAGCAACAAGAAAATACCAAACCTGCTTGAAGATGGTGCTTGTTCCAGAGCCTTGAAGCCCGAGTAGAAGAAGCTTCTGGGTCCGTTTTTGCTCTAGGTAATTCGGAACAGTAGTATAATTGCTAGTCTCCTCTCTTGCTCCTTGAGGTTGACCGTGGGGCACAGGCAAAGAAAACAAGGAACAGACAAAACGAGTTGATGCCTGTACCGTAAAAACCAATGCCACATCACATATATTTATAATAACCATTATATAATAGAGGCTGCTAGAAATTTACATACCTTCTCCCAGATGTTTCCTCTAATGTTATTTTGACCTTCTTCCTCGTAACGCCCATCATCATAGACCCAAAAATGAGTGTCACGAGGACACTGCACATTTGCCAACTGAACACATAAAAGGATACATCATGATTAGTTAATACAATATGAAGAAATTCATTAGATATGATATATTATTCCCATTCACATTTTTATCAGATCCTAAAGATAAACATATACTACAGGAAACTGAGGTGTTAAAGAGTTTTGTAAAAGGAATCTGTTACTACTAACTGGTTATGATTTCCTCTATGGAAAGCATAAAAAGGTGAGAAAACATAGCCTAAATGTATGGAATCAAACAGAAAAGAAAAACAATGATCAAGAGCAATTAATAATAGATCATGTATTAACTTGTGTATCTGTTACCTTTAGCACCCTTAATTCAAGTTTCGTAATTTCCCTTCCATTGATATAGACCTCAGTATTGCCATTGCTTGCATCAGGATTAAGCTTGCCTGTGAAGTTTAGGTTGGAACTAATGATCCGTTCTGGTTTTTCTCGCTCCTGCCAATTCGACAAGGAGAGATGGCTGAATCAAGTCCCCACATTCTAAAATGTTCTTCTGCTTGCTTGTTCGATTAGAAAAGCCAAGCAAAACGTAAAATAGCATATCGAACTTACCTTTCCCCATAGACCAGATTCCTTGTCATACCAGTATCTTCCAGGCTTCAACTTCGTAGGAGGTAAAGGGCATCCAAGTAATTCAGCCATCTCTTCCGGCTTCAGTGGATATCCATTCACAATTAGCTGCTCCGGACGGAGCTGATTAGCAGAACATTCTTTCTCCGCTTTCATAATCTGCTTTACCTCCAATGGACTGAGTAATCGAGACAAGAGCCTAGAATGTTTACCTAACCTTAACCGCTTTGATTCATCAATTGGCTGGCCAATGCATGTCACACATTTTCGTCCTTCAGGCATCGAGCCCATTGCCCTAAGCACACAATTGCTGCAATACTTAGCGGCACAAGCCAGGCAAGATTCCATTGTTTCCCATTTTCTCTTACCGCAACGATAACAAACTCTTTTCTTCTTCTTCTTTTCTGTTGAAACAGCAACATATTCAGGAAAAACTCTCTTATCCATTTCCACATCTTTCCTCTCTGACTTTTCAACAGTATTGAATGTGACAACTGGAACTCTCTTTCCTTCATTAACAACTGGTTTAGGAGGATTGCCAACAGAGCTGGGAGAAGCTGAAGGGGAAGCTGAAGAAAAATCAAGATTTTGCAACACGGACACTACGGACTCAGAGCTTGCCGAAACCCTTGGACTCTGAGTATGCGAACTTGTGACACCAGCAATATAAGACACTGGCAAGGGGATTGGCTCAATCACCGGGGGAGCAGTATTAGCAGCTGACCTTTGGGACTGCGATAGTGCTTCTGCAGTAGGAATGGCCTGTGAATTTACATCAAGAGGCTCAACTCTAGGTACTTCATAAGCAACTGGAGGACAATTATACTCCATTGCTATAGAGTAATCAAGCTCAGGGAGCGAGGCACCAGGTGGAAGCATCTTCCCGACCAATTTTTTCCAACTTTCACCCTCCTTTTGCTCCATTTATTCATATATAATACCAAAGTGCTATATGCTGGGCTACAGCTTCAAAGTACAACTTCTTAGGTATTGATCAAACAATGCTCTATAGCATCCAGAGACATGCTTGGATAAGCTCAAATAACCTGGAAAACAATCATCAGAAAGTGAATTTCTTTTTTCGTGGCTTGACAATGAGACCAGAAATAGTCGCCAAGCAGCCATAATTCAACATACAAAGTGTCAGCTTAAGAAAGAGACCCACTTATAGATTAAACAACCAACGCTTTTAAAAGAATAAATAACTGAAACAATTGGCAGTCAGCCAAGAGAAAATAAAGGGAAATCCATTTTGTTAAGTCTGTCCAAGAGAAGACTTTTACCAAGAATGTCCTAAATCCCCACGATATGGCTATAAATGATAGTCAAATACTAAGATAAATATATAAGAAATTTTCAAGTACAAGAAAAATACGATTGAATTCAGTTATATAGTCAAACAACAGACATTTGAAGCCTCATATGAACTTATTCAATATCAGGGGGCCTAGCAAGACTTTCCAACTAAAACAGAACAAAATTGAATAAGTCTGCAATGAAAAACATTAGCAGGCACTGAAGCTTCAAGATTGAAAAACTTAGGGTCAATAAAATCAAACAAATGTATAGGAAAGCCAAGATTGATTCAAACGGCACAGAAAAATACCTGAAAGAAAAAAGAAGAAAAATCTCGGAGATGAAGAAGAAAACTAGAGAAGCTCTTTGCTTTCTTGGAAACTGTTTCGTTTCTGTGCTTTGAAGAGGAAACAAAATCCCAGACTCAGAGATGGTAAAGTAGAGAAGAAATCTTTGAAAGCCTCTGTGCAACACATTCACCATTTGTAAAGAGAATGATGGAAATGGTGAACGCTACAGACAAATGTGGGCCCCACCTAGTTCTCATATGCAAGCATCTGTAGGATTTATCCATCCATCTGTGCGAGTAGTTTCCCTTTTTAATGATTGTAGTTGAGTGGCGTCGTGTGTGAGCGCGTGATGTTCACGATCGGATTGTTTTTGGAGCCTGTAGTGGAAATGATGCGGAACCAATATTTTGTGTTGGATCACGCGCATTTTATGGAGAGTGGCAGATTCTCGTGTGTGTGTGTGTGTGTTTGTTGCCTTGTTCGTGAGCGGGCATGAAAAAATGCGGATCACAGCCTAGTGTCACGGACTTATTTTTTCAAGCTTAAATCCGTGCGGCACTAGCACTCTCGGCACGATGCTAGTCAGCCTTAATGTCGCAATGCTATGGCAAACACAATGAGCAAACGAGTTTACAAGGAAAAGGCCTACGGAAGCTTTACAAGATGACTTCTTAGGTTCTTTACAAATGAGAGGAGTGGCCCTATTTATAGGCACCCACCTCCTCAATGGACGGCTAGGATCTATTTGATCCAACAGCTATGGTTTCGCCTCCCAAAATATCTACTAAGCCTAGATATTTCTAGATAAGTTCATACTTATCTACATACATCCATAATATTCTAGATTACTCCTAAATGGTCTAAAAGCTCTAACATATTCTAAGACATTCTAGAATATTCTGGAGTCGTCCGGAGTTGTCTCGAGCCTTCCGGACTTGTCTCGAGCCTTCTTGATCATTCTCGGGTCTTCTAGGTTCCTCCGGGTGAGCCTAGATTGATGTGGAACCTTCTGGAACCCCTCGGGTGAGTTTGGAGACGTGTGGGGCCTTCTATGCCGTTCTAGAGTCTTCTTTGGAGCACCTTTGGCCTTAAAAGACTTGGTATGCCTCATTTCTCCCTTGTTGCCCCGTGAGCACCTAGGTGGGGCGTCTTGGGCGCGCGCAGCGCACCTAGGCGGGGTTGTTCGGGTGCGCATAGCGCACATGGGTGGCGCACCTCGGTGCTGCTCGGTGTACCCTGGCGGGTGTGCCCCTCGGTTGGCTGGGTCGCGACCTGACGGGGCGTGACATCCTCCCCCACCCGATCTCGCGACGCCCTCGTCGCGTCTTCGTGGAGCAGGGGTGTTGCCGGAGCGCTTCCCTCGTCTCCTAGCTCGCCTTGCCTTTGCCCTCGGCTTGTTGGCTTTGTTGGAAGACCTTCCCTTCGAACCTTGACCCTCGGTGGTCTTGAAAGCAACGTTCTCCCCTTGAACATGCTTGGTGGCCTTCCCGGACACGGTCATCCCTTTGTCTTGATTGCATCCCTTGGATGGTTTGGCCCTACGGACGGCCTTGTTGAGCTGAAGTGCTGAGACCACTCTCGTCCTTGGCTTGGTGGCCCTTATTGTTGGTACCACACATGATGGTGCACCCTCTGTGATGCACAGACTGTTGGCAAATGGCATCGGTATTGCCTTGGCTTGCTCGAAGAACTCGATCCCTAGGATGATCGGGTAGTCGTCTAATGGCACAATCGAGAAGTCCATGCGGCCTGACCATGTCCCAATGTTGGTCTTGACTCCTCGAACGAAACCATGGATGGGCTGAGCGGCAGAGTTTACGGCCTTGACGGATCCTCCCCCTTTCACGACGCTAAGGCCTAGCCTTTTTGCTTATTCCAAAGAAACAAAGTTATGGGACGCACCTGTGTCGAGCATAGCCCTCGATGCTTTTCCATTGATGGTGACGTCCACGAATAGCAATCCCTTGGTTTGGGTCTTTGGGGAGGACTGGATTCCATTCAAGAGCTGTAGCGATCCCACTTGTGCACCTTGGTCCCTCTCGGCATCACTACATTCGCCGGCATCACTTTCCTCTTGATGCTTTGCTAGGATTGCACTAAGGGCTCGGCGTTGTGGGCACTCCCGAACCCAATGGTCATCATCGTAGATGTAGCAGCTACTAGGTGGTGACTTCTTGGCACCTTGAGAGTCTTTAGACCTACCTCGGTCCTTGTCCCTCCATGAAGACGAGCCTTTGTGCTTCGGTGTGTCCTCGTCCTTGTGACTCTCTTTACATGGGCTCCTATCTCTTCCCCTATTGGAGTGACCACTCTTCTTGTCCCTCGGCTCGTTGGTGGACTCCTTGTGGGTGGTATAGTCAATGAGGCTCTCAGCCACGGCAATGGCGTCGGCGAGGGTTTGTACTCCCTTTCGTCGTAGCTCGGCCTTGGCCCAACTTTGGAGGCCATCGGTGAAGTTGAAGAGTGAGTCCTTCTCTGAGAGATCGGGGATCTCGAGCACCAAGCTAGTGAACTCCTTGACATAGTCTTGGATGCTCAATGTTTGCTTGAGCCTTCGTAGGCGAGCTCGTGCCTCGTCCTCGGCATTCTCCGGATAGAATTGCCTTTTGAGCTCCCTTTTAAAGTCATTGAAGGTAGTAATGGTGCACGTACCTCTCTCGACGTCGAGACGCCTTCTCCTCCACCAAAGCATGGCGGTGTCGGTGAGGTACAAGGTCGCGGTCTGGATCTTAGAGGCATCGTCCCTGATGCCAACGGCTTCTAGATATTGCTCCAAGCCATACAAGAAGTTGTCGACTTCTTTGGCGTTGCGTGTCCCTGAATAGGTTTGAGGCTTGGGCACCTCGACCCTTCTAGCCTCCGCGGCGGTGCTTGGCCCGGCTGCCATAGCACGTTTGCACAAGGCAAGGTCGCCTTGCAATGCTTCTAGTTGAGCATACACGGTTGTAAGTTCACGTTGGAACGACTCACGTACCTTTGTGAGTTCTCCCATGAGTGCGTCGCGTACTTCACCCATTTCCGCGCGCAGGGACTCCTCTAGCTTGATCTTCATTGCCCTCACGGCTGTGTGGATCTCGGCATCCTCCACCTCAAGGCCTTCAATCCACTCATGAAGGTCGTCCACTTAGGCACCCATGCTCGATACGCCTTCCTCCACGCGAGTCAAGCGCGACTCCAAGCTAGAGAGTGGGTCTTTGGATTTGGCACGGGGCCTTGTCTCGGCAGGGTCAGCCCTTACTTCTTGCCCACCTTGGTCGTGCGTGACCTCGGTCTCGGACGGGTTAGCAACTTGGGCTTTGCTGGTCTTGGCCATGCTCCCGAGCGATCGAAACTTGCTCTGATACCAACTGTCACAGACTTATTTCTTCAAGCTCAAATCCGTGCGGCACTAGCACTCTCGGCACGATGCTAGTCAGCCTTAATGTCGCAACGCTATGGCAAACACAAGGAGCAAACGAGTTTACAAGGAAAAGGCCTTGTATTAAGCAACGAAAGCTTTACAAGAGAGCTTTACAAGATGACTTCTTAGGTTCTTTACAAAAGAGAGGGGTGACCCTATTTATAGGCACCCACCTCCTCAATGGACGGCTAGGATCTATTTGATCCAACGACTATGGTTTCGCCTCCCAAAATATCTACTAAGCCTAGATATTTCTAGATAAGTTCATACTTATCTACATACATCCATAATATTCTAGATTACTCCTAAATGGTCTAAAAGCTCTAACATATTCTAAGACATTCTAGAATATTCCGGAGTCGTCCGGAGTTGTCTCGAGCCTTCCGGACTTGTTCCGAGCCCTCTTGATCATTCCCGGGTCTTCTAGGTTCCTCCGGGTGAGCCTAGATTGATGTGGAACCTTCTGGAACCCCTCGGGTGAGTTTGGAGACGTGTGGGGCCTTCTAGGCCATTCTAGAGTCTTCTTTGGAGCACCTTTGGCCTTAAAAGACTTGGTATGCCTCATTTCTCCCTCGTTGCCCCGTGAGCACCTAGGTGAGGCGTCTTGGGCGCGCGCAGCGCACCTAGGCGGGGCTGTTCGGGTGCACATAGCGCACATGGGTGGCGCACCTCGGTGCTGCTCGGTGTACCCTGGCGGGTGTGCCCCTCGGTTGGCTGGGTCGCGACCTGGCGGGGCGTGACACTAGGCTACATACTGCTCAATCCGGACTACGTCGATCATCTTAATTTGATGTAAGAAGCCTTTGATTCCTCAAAAAAATTGTAAGAAGCCTTTGAATTTAAAAAAAAATAATCAAGACTTTAAATTTTTTATATCTAATTACATTTTTGAACTAAAAAATTAAATTAATTAAGCTATTAAAACAAGAAATTGAATCAATTAAGCATGTTGACCAATTTTGACCATTAAATCTTGACAAACTTTCAGATTTGTTGGTTCAGTGCATCGTGTCACAATGCTTTCACATGACATTTTCATAATTTTTCATTTTATTTTAAAAAATCTTTAAAATTTCTAAAAATGCTATAATAAACTTATAAAATTTATTAAAATATGTATTTTTTTAAAAAAAATGGTAAATGCAACATGATAAAACTATAGTGTATCACGTGTCAATAATATATGTTGATTCAATTTCTTGGTTCAACGGCTTAATTGAATGCAAAAAAAAAAATCCAGGCATAATTGATTTTTTCAAAAGTTCAAAAACTTTTTACAACCGTAAATATATTATTAAAAGAATGGATAATTATATAAATTAATAAAAATATTTAATGTGATTTAATTAATCATTTTATGTATTATTATAGCATTTGTAAATTTTTATTGATTGATTTGACACATACTAACTCATGCAGTACAATAATATAAGAAACGATAATTCATGTACAACACTTGTTGCTACATCAAAATAAATTTTTAGCAACGTTTTTTAGTTCTATAGCGGCGTTTTTAGCGCCGCTAAAAACTATTGCGACGCTTTCTTAAGCGCCGCAAAAAGTGTCGCAAAAATCAGTAATGTCAAAATTAAATAAAAAAACGTCGCAAAATAGATTTTAACTGATTTGATTAATTAAAAAAAAGCCTAAAATTAAATTGATCAATTAACTTTGAAGTGAATAAACTAACATCCAATTTCAAATGCTAACACATATAGATAACGGTTAATTACCGGGATAGTCACTATTGTTTTCTTCTAGTACAAAGTTCGTCACCGATTTTAAAAAACGACCAGTAAAGTCACTTACGTTTCGGGGCGTAAACTTTTGGTCACTTAGCCGTTTGGTGTCGTTAACCTTTGACAACTTGCTAACCTGGCAACGAAAAAATAAGGGCAAACTACTGCAATGGCCACTAAACTTTATCCCATGTATATTTTTGGTCCCCGATTTTAAAAAATAAACATTATGGTCACTACTGAAAATGTTTTTTTTCTTCTAATTTCACCCTTGAATTTTAAAAAATTCAATTTTCAACCCTAAAACTTTGCAATCAATTAGTACAATACTATTATAAAGGCTTAAATGAAAAATGGGTGCCCAAAGTATACCCTTTTTTGAATTTTAGGTGCCTAAAGTTTCAAAAGTTAGAATTTTAGGTGTCTAACCGTTAATGGATGTTAAAAAACATACTTAACCAATCAATGCTTGACACGTGGCACTAATTTGATTTTTTAAAGTAAAACATCTCAAAATTTTAGTTTTTTATAAAATCCCAAAATTTTGAAAATTTTACAAAACAGTCCCAAAATCCCTAAAATTACCCAAACCCCCAAATCGTCGCCGCTTCTACTGTCGATCACCGCATCTGAGCACACCCCTTTTGGTCGCTGGATCAAGGCGATCATTTCCCCTAACACGGTGTCGCCGGAAACGATGAACGACATGCAGTCGACTGCCGAACATTGAATGCGAAATCGACGTTTGGCTGGCACGTCGTTTGTCGTTTCCGACGAAGCCGTATTGGGGGGAAATGATCACCTTGGTCCGGTGACCAAAGGGGTGTGCTCAGGGGCGGCGATCGACAGTGACTTGAGGGTTTGAGTTTGGGTGACTTTAGGGATTGGGGACTGTTTTGTAAAAATTGTAAAATTCAAGATTTTATGAAAAATTCTGAGTTTTTTCATTAAATTGATTTTAAAAATAAAAATAGTGCCACATGTCGAGCATTGATTGGTTGATAATTTTTTAACATCCCTTCAACGGTCAGACACCTAAAATTATAACAATTGAAACTTTAGGCACATATTTTTACAAAAAAAAAAAAGTACCTTAGGCACCTAAAGTTCAAAAAAGGTATACTTTAGGCACCTATATTCATTTAAGCCTTTCGAATATGCTATGTAAACATTGTTGCACGTAAATTGGGCATTATTTTGTACTGAACCATATTAAGAATTACAAACATTATTTGAAACATGGATATATACGGTGATGGATTATAATATACGGTGTGAATTAAGGATTAATATAATAGAAAATTAGAGATTGAGTTAGATGAAGAAGAATATGGAAGATGGGGGAGGAGAGAAGAAATAAAAGATTGTAAATATGGAGGATTAAATGTATAATTATACAAATTATTTTTATTTAATTGGTCAAAATAGGAGTAAAGCAATAGTTTAGGGTCTGTCTAGGTAATTTATCATTTTTTATTGTTTCAGATAAACCTCCCGTCAAAGGTTAACGGCAACAAACGGCTTAGTGACCAAAAGTTTACGCCCCGAAAACGTAAGTGACCTTACTGGTCGTTTTTCAAAATCGGTGACTAACTTTGTATTGGGGAAAAACAAAAATGACTATCCCAATAGTTAACCCTATAAATAATTATCAACCAAATCATCGCATTGCAAAGATAATTAATAAACTTAACAAAAAACAATTATTGAATTGAAAACATCATCGAGGGGCAAAAAAGTATTCTTAATTCAACAATCAGAAGTTCATACTAAATTAACTAAAATGATATTTTCTTGAAGCTCATCAAAATCAAAAGAACATACTACAAAGAAGGATAATTTGACGCCTTTCCATTTTACATCATGTATATCTCTTCTGCGGTACTGCAAAGAAGACAAGAAAACCAAACTTAGTTCTAAGTCACATTTCACTGTGAAAGAAACAGTAACATGTTTTTATAGTGTAGTGAAATGATACCAACATAGCTTTTCCCTATAATGAAGAGACTTTTATTCTTGTAGTGTGGAAACTTGAGGAACTAATTTTGCAAACATACTAGATTGTTCTGAGCTACAATAACAAAGAGAGACAGTTTGGTACACGAACTTTTGTCAAACAAGGAGAAAAAAAAAAGAAACAAAACAAGAATATTGAGCAATCACAATATGAAGTGTGCAAATTATATGAATATAATTAGGGTAATCTTCACTAGTGATCCCTTTCGTTTAGGGTGTGTTTTATTTTGGTCACTAAAATTCAAAAAAGATTATTCTGGTCACTTACGTTTAGAATCGTTTCTATTTTGGTCTCTTGGCCGTTAGTCTCTGTTACTTAAAAAAATTAATTTCTAATTTAACCCTCAAACTTTCAAAATTTTATTTTTCACCATCTTCCCCAAGTACTTGGATCAGAACCAGGAGGCAGATTTGGAGATGTGAGTGAGAATGATTATGAGTATGATACTTGGTCGCATGATCAGGGTGAGTCACAAAATGATTGTGGGGATAATAATGGGTCTAGTAGGGAGCAATCACTTGATCTCGACGAAGTAGAGAGAGAAAGGGTGAGGCAGATTGTTCGGGGATGGATGGAGAGTGGGATTACTAAACATTCGTCCAATGTTACCCAATGGGCCAGTAATCGTAGAGCTGAATGGCTTGGCGAAACTGAGCGCGAAAGAGTTAGAATTGTTCGGGAGTGGGTGCAAATGACAACTCAACAACAGCAAGGTGTTCGTGGGGGACGGAGGAAAAATCAGCCAGCGACAATTAGTGTGCAAGTCGATCATGTTCGTGAAGACTCATTTTCTGAGCATGATGAAGGCCAACCAAAGCATGTTCGGAGGGACTTGAGGAGATTGCAGGGAAGACAAGCTGTAATCGACTTATTTGTGAGGATTGAAAGAGAGACAGAGGGAACTTCAGGGTTTGTTGGAGCACCGTGATGTATTTGATTTTTCTCATCGCAACCGCATTTAGGTGAGTTGGCTCTCATAAAGTTTGTGGTTCTCTAAGATGGTACTAGCTCCCACTCATTCCCACTTATTTGTACATGTTGCAATACATTTCTTTCTTTTAAGGAATTATATTCAGATAAGATGTGGATATTTTTTTTCAATCATCCAAGAGGATGTGTGTTTCTTCTTCTGGCTAGACCTGATAAAAATTGCTATATCAGGGTTGAGACTTGAGAGTGAAACTAACATCATTTTCCCCCTGTAAACATTTATGAAAAATATGTTGATGACTGCATAATCTCATATCTTGCCATGATGTTAATTGTTAATTGTTAATATTATTTTGTGTTTTCATTTTCTATCTGTATTTTTCTTTGCATATACAACTATGCTTACTTACCATGCTTTTTACTTGGAAGACACTACTCAGAGGTAGATTTTTACGAAATGAAAGACATGTTGAACTGGAAAGATCATCTTTAAATGCATCAAGTAAACCAATTCAGTTAAGAAAAAAAACACCGTGTCTGGCTTGAGGTGTAAATATTTCCTTTCATGCTCACAAATAAAGAAGCTTTTGAAGAAGCATTCACTGTTAATAAAAATGATATACTCCATACTTTTCTAAAGGTACTTTTTGTGGCTATTGGTACATGATAAGGAACTTTGCATATGATATCTACGGGAAGAAGCTTTATTTGAATGATACTTGGTTATGTTGTTTAGGATTGACAATATTGTTATATTTTTGTTGATGTACTATGCAGCTCGACCTAATGTGTATTGATTGATAAAATCCTCCTATTCATGAAAAATTGGAATAACTTGGTTTGATTTTTGTCCTTTTGTGCTTTTTGGTTTATGAAGCATAAAAGTAGATATTGCATGTAAACAATGAGAGATGTGGTGTGTATGGTTTTTTATTGCAGTTCGTCTACCTGCCTCTAGATTATGGCTCGACCAATTCTGTGCAATGCTCTTTTCAGCTTATTCAAGCACAAAACTTGTGTACTTATACTTTAATTTCTATAACTGACAATTATTTTACCATTCAGGGAATGACTCCATAACAGATTAGAACTAATTGTTCACAACCAAGCGGACGACAATATTGAAACCACATCTAGCAATGTCATCAATGATTCTTTGAACTTCCCCAAACAAACATATCACCTGATGTCCAGGGTGAAAACAACGAGCATACACAACTTAGAAGTTTAGAAAGTGGCATCACGGAGTTGCCAAATCAAACAGGAGATACAGTTAGCAACATGGCTGTTGAGAGCATAAGTTGGCAGAAAAATGCTAACCAAGGTGAGATTTGCGGGAACCGGTTGCCAATGATGAGAGAGGAAATTTGCAGCAACCTACATATGCTCAATTTTGATCCAAGTGGAAACCTGCCTACTGGTCTTGATCTAAGTACTTGGGGAAGATGGTGAAAAAAATAAAAATTTTAAAATTTGAGGGTTAAATTAAAAACTATTTTTTTAAGTAACGGAGACTAACGGCCAAGGGACTAAAATAGAAACGATTCTAAACGTAAGTGACCAGAATAATCTTTTTTGAATTTTGGTGACCAAAATAGAACACACCCTAAACGAAAGGGACCACTGGTGAAGATTACCCATATAATTATAATATTAATCAATATTATCAAAGTAGGAAAAAATTATACATTCATAATTAAATTCAAAAAATTTCATGCTTCTGACATAAGTAAAAGTAAAAAAGAGACATCAATACCAATATTAGAACATATTCATCCTAAAAGAAACAAGGTAACATGTGGTAAACGGAGTTTAAGGTTACAGAAAAGTTATTGCTAAATACATGTTTATTTCTCAACTTTAGGTTTATCTGAACAAAACACAATAAACTAAGAAATGCATTTACAATTAATGTTTTTACCTGATAAACTATAAGTTTCTGATTTAAAAGATATTTTTTTAACTTTAGACATGCACATTGATCCTAAATTTATTGTTCATATTTGATTTGGTACTTTAATATTCAAAAAAATATATCAGAAACGGTTCTAGCTTTCACATCGCTTTCCAGAATAGGTAGTACTAGTTAAACTTCATTCTACTTTCAATAAAGTTGGAAATTCATTCAAAATTAAGATCATAAATTAATACATTCCGATAAATAAGAATATTAATAAAATTTTGATGGAAAAATCTTTGATTTTCAGCTAAAAATTGCACAAGAGGCTAGTTAATTTGTTTCTGATCAATGATCACTTGATTGGTTTTATTTTCAGCACAATGCATATTCATTTTTCACATGTAACTTAAATATAATTATATTGTATGCACAATATCTATCAAATACATAGAGTATAATTGCATAAGACAGAAAGCATATAGAGGTTGATATTGTATCAAGCTGAAAGCTAAAAAAATTTATGTATGGCACTTGGATTTTTCTTTTTCCCTGGCATGCTATATGCCCAAAAGTAAGAGCCATGAGAATTCATATTCCAACTCATCATATAAGAAAGAAAAATCTTACAGCATAACTTTCAGATTTCCTTATTTTATCTTCTATCAAATGCCACTGAAAGAAACTTCTAGGTCATATTTTTATCCTAAAACTAGTGAAGTTAATTTTTGTTTATATTTTTATTAAAAAATTCTACCAGGAGAAAGCTTACATGAAGATTTGTTTCAGCCATTTTCTCAATTAGTGTTGCTTTCTCATTTGCAATTGCTGCAATCACTTCTGCCTTCCCTAGCTCCTGAGCTTTTTCCAACTTCATTTTAGCTTTTCTTTCATGCAATCACCAAAGTTATACAAGTTGATTACATGAGTTATGAACTAATGTTATAGAATATTTTTGACAACATTAAACTATCTACCTTTTCTCCAAGTTCAATCCTAACTTTCTCTTCCATTTTTTTCTTGAAGAGATTTCAGCCATTTTTTGTTCTTTCTCTCTGTAATTCCTGAGAGCAATAAAGTCAAATTCATAGTAGCTTGAATTCAAAAAATTAGATAATCATTTCGCTGAAAATGATGAGAAATTTTATATAAAAGATAAGATGTTGATGAGAAATTAATTATCATTCACTATTAATTCATAAGAACAAACCCGATTTCCATTACAAAGATTAAGGAACAAACTTGGAAAACTAGCGAGGCTTGCTTGCTAGTGCGACGGCGAGGCGAATGGCGATGTTTGCTTGCTGGTGCGACGACGAGGCGGACAGTGATGCTTGCTTGATGGTGCAACGGCGAGGCGAACACTTGGTTGACGGTGATAAGCACCACGGCGAGGAGAAAGCATGAGAAGTTAGGGATTTTTTTGCACAATAGATTTGGAGAAAATGTCTGAGATTGATAGATATAGTTTCCAAAACTGGGAGTTTTAATTTTTTTCGCTATTACAGCGTTTTTGTTAACAAAAGCCACCAAAATGGACTTATTGCGGCGTTTTTCACAAAACAGTCACTAACATAATACCTCTTGTGGCTTTTATACTACAAAACACCGCTATAACAGGACTTTTTCTAGCATTTTCATAAATCGCCACGAAAAGTATACCTATTTCGTCGGTTTTAATAACAAACGTTGCGACAATCAGACTTATTGTGGTGTTCTCCACAAACACGCTACTATTTATTTTCTACAGCGGAGTTTTCCACCATAACGCCGCGAAAGGTTCCATTTTGTGGCTTTTGTCTTTGAAACGACGACTTAGGTGAAATATTAGCTGATTTTGTTAAGAAAACACCACGAGAAGCATCATTGTAGAACAAATCTGGTGTAGTGTGTTAACGGTGTTATTTCCAATATCTTAATAATACAAAAAAATGATAGTTCAAGTACTGAATTAAACATTATGTTGAGATAAAAATATCATATTAGATATTTTAAAAATATACATATCACATTAAATATTTTATTAAAGTACATATAACAAATACAATATTCTCTTTGTAAAAATTAAGTTAAATAAAAATTTATCTTTGATACATTGATTATATAAAAATATGTTATAATTTAGAAAATATATAAAAATGTTGTGAATAAAATAAAGAAGAATACTAACAAGAACAAAGAACAAGAATGAAAGAACAAGAGATGAGAGAAAGAATGAGATTTGTATTATTCTCAATATAGACTTGTATACAATGCCTTCATCAAATCATCTATTTATAGGCATAAGAAGTACATAATACATTAAACTCTAAATAATGAAGATAATATTCCTAATGATAAAGTAAATCAAATCTCATTGATATAGTTCTTATCATGATAGACATCCACATAGATAATATTCATAATAATCCCTCTTTGATGTCTATGAAGATAATGTGCCTTGTTAAAACCTTACTAAGATAAAAACACAGTGGGAAAAAATTTATAGTAAAGGAAAAAAGTAAACAACACACATCTTTGATACGCATAACATGTTGCCTCATTAAAAACCTTACCAGGAAAAATTATTAGGACAAAACCTCGGCTAAGGGAAAAAGAGTGCAACACTTATTTACTCCCCCTCATGAAAACATCACATAAGATCTTTGAATCTTCATTTTAATCTTGAATACTATTTTTCTAAAGATCGTGAGAGATGAAACTTTGGAGTAATATGTTCCATTTGTCATCTTTGATGTATTCATCTTTCAATTGAGATATACATCTTGCATTATTTCTACACAAGATAGCTTTGCATCATATCTTGTGAAAGTAAATCACATATCTTCTAGATATGTTGGGTTAATGGTCTTAGCCAAACATATTTTTGGCTTGTCTTGTGTATAAAAATTACATTATTTGAAGAGATGTCAAGTTTAAAGATGTAAAATGATCTTGTTGCATTTAGATAGTATTTTTAGAGCAATTCAAATCTGATACTTCTGGACCAACTAAGATATGGTGTTTCAAGACCAAAAAAAATATATTTATCTTTATTCACATCCAACAATCTTACAATTATTGAGGGTACTCAATAGATATGCTTTATTCATATTGAATCTTGTTAAGATTCTTTCTGCACGTGTCCATTTATATACAAAAATTCATATTTAAGTCTCGATTTTCAGGTCGAGACAAAACTTGATCTCAATATTCTTTTTCTCAAATACTTTCATTAAATGCCTTGAAAGCTTTTCATGAGTTTCTAATTTAAAGTTATTCAAAGTTCTAATGATATTCAAATTACATAATGAATCTTGATCCAAACTCCTTTATAAAATACATAAGAAATTTTGATCATTCTTATAGTATTTCCTCAATAAGTACTCACTAAGACGATTATACCAAATGTGTTAAAATATAAATATTCAATGTGACATGTCTAAATAAATTCCTCGAAAATTTTCAAATGCTTCTAGAATTTTAAATCCTTCAAGTATAAATAGGGATCCATAAAATAATTAGACGCATATGAAATATTTCATAACTGCCAAAGTAATTGCATCTACCTTGAAGTAATTAAAATTCTTCATAAATCACAATTGAAGTCGTATTTATTTCTCGCGACCATTTATTTGTACCCCACTTGCATTACACCTTTAGATGTTTGGACTACTAGTCCAAAATTTCATTTTTGGAAGTTTAAAGCGTCTTTCTATGTTGGCCAATCATTTCAATATCTATAGATTTCTATACAAGATCCTCATCTTCTTTCCTTACTTCTATAGAAGTATTCTATGTAAAATTGTTGTCGACAATTTTTCTATTTCTGGTTCCATTCTTTTCTCGTATTGACATAACTCGTCGAGATCTCTTTTCAGTCTTTATTTCAGGTATCTAAAACTCTTATAGAGTTTTATTATTAGTTATGAATTGGGTCTCTTCAGGAGCACCCGCCTCAATATATGGCCATCTCATATTGCTTTCCATTTACGAGAATTTTGATCATTGGAACCAGTTTAAACTATCATGCTTCAGGCATGCTTTACATCCATTCGATCTAATATGTGATTCAAATTTAGAGCATTTTCAGCTGTTATATGAGACTTGATTACTCTCTTTAGGTCAATAAAAATGTCTCGCAGTTTACATATATAACATAAATTATCTTATGAACTTTTGGTTCATATACGGGGATCTAGATAATGATAATTCATTTTCCTTCTTTATCCAGCTGATTATTCTTTCTCCTAGTGTATTTTTTTGAATTTGTAAACTTCTAGTTTACCATAACATATGATTCAATCTCTCTTGTATATGTGCAGTACAAATTTTGAAATACAAATTTCTTTAAAATTGGAAAATACATTGTCCACCAAAACTGGCTCCTTTGAATATGAATATATTTAGTTCTTCTAAAGTTTTTATAAATAATCATCTGAAATAAAATAAATAAATGTCATTATATATATATATATATATATATATATATATATATATAAATCGTCACATTTTCTCTTGTATTTTATTACAAATCTCTTTGGGTGAATTTTTTATTATTTTACAGTAAAACACTGTTTAAAAAAGATTGAAATCCGTCTGATTTCTAATTTGAACAGTAAAATACAATATTGTAAGAAATATTTTGATAGAACCATATTTTTAGAATTAAAAAAAACTACAACAATATTTTGTGAATTTCTCACCATAAAATCTTAAATTTTAAATTGGTTTAAATTGATGACTTAAAATTAGACTATGAACCATTCTTTTATTGATATCTATATTCCTCTTAAATTTTAATTTTAATTCTCTTTGTCAATTATAAAATATTATGAAACCAATCGAAATAATTTTATTTTAAAATCTTATAGTACCGAAAAAATTCAAACCAAACTCACTCTAACCGTCTCTAAACAACCCTCATTCCATCCTCTATTTATTTATTTAATTTATCATAAACCTATAGTTAACTTAAAAATGTTGTTCATCCCTTGTGTCCTGGTGGTAAAGGTAAATGTTCATCATCTTTTGAGATCCGGATTCGAGCACCAGTAAATACATGTTGTATATGCCGTCTTTAAAAAATTAAAAGAAATTGAACACATGACGCATGATGAACAACAACACAACAGACAAACTTAAAAATAAGAATATAACCAGACAAAATAGGAGAGACGCGATAGGGAAAAGAAGGAAAGCTCTTTTGAAACCATCGAGGATAGAGAAGCATGAAATTGAGCTAACTTCGTCTCTTCAAACTGCCCCTAATATTCGGGGAGCATTGAACATGAATCAGCAGTGAGAGGGCTATCATGAGAAGTTATAAGTTTACACCCTCAATAAAAGTGTAGAAAGGTTTGATGGGTTCTTAGAACCTTTTTTATCAAGCACATCGTGGTTGGGCTTCATTCACACACTCTTTCCTTGGACTTGTGGCTCTTGCTGAGATGGAAACTCAAAGAAGCCAAGCTCTCCCTAAACATTATCCTATCCAGATATGAACTTTGCTTTTGCTTTCCTGCCTGGGATTCTCTTCTCAATCCCATGGATCACATTCTAACTCTTCTTCTCACACCACTTCCAAATGAATGAGGGATGTTAGTGGGAAGTGGGAACATGGTAGACCTCATGGTAAAAGCTCTTGAGTTCATCAACAGCATGCCTATCAACCCCAATGACGTGGTCTGGAGAAGCCTTCCTAGTGCTTGTAGAGTTCGTCGTAACCAGGAAATTGGAGAGATTGCAGCTAAGCATCTATTCCAGATGAGCTCACAAAATCTCGGTGACTATGTATGCACCGGAGGTGGCTAAACCTCTAATGGAAATGGCCAGAAAAGATTTAAACCAGCTGCCAGGATTCAGCTTGGTTGGGTTGGAAGAAGAATCCACAAGTTTTTCTCGCAAGATAGATGATTCACCAGATGGAGTGGCAGTTGAAATTCAAAGGTTATACCCCCGACACATCTCAGGTATTGCTGGACGTCGATGAAGAAGAGAAGAGACAGGGATTGAAAGGCCATAGTTAAAAGCTACCCATTGCATTTGCACTCAGGGTACTCCTATAAGAATAGCTAGAAACCTCAGGATGTCATACGTATACCAAACTAATATCGATCATCTATGAACGTGAGATTACCGTAAGGAATCGTAATCGATTCCACCATTTTATAGATGGAAATTGTTCTTGTTGGGAATCGTAATCGGTTCCACCATTTACATTATTAGGATTTTGATTCTTCCATCTGCCATGTTATTTTCTTTAAACTCTATACATGGATAACTCTTCTAATTTTTATCTTTGCTAACAATTGAATTTCTTAGAAAGGAAGGAAAGAGAGAACTGCATTAGCTAGATGCATTTTCAGTTTTAACTCTTTAAAAGACTAGGGTTCGGGTTCGGGTTCGGTTTTGGAAAAGGGCTCCAATAGGACAACGAATCTCGAAAGAATCCTTGTCCTGCACAGAAAGTCTTAACACATCCTAGGTGCCTGATGTAACCTTTTCTTTATGAAGCCAAGAACATGCACGGAAACCACAGAACTCACATGGTAAGGAATGCAGTCATGAATCAAATCATTCTGGTAACATTCTCTGATTAACTTTGACACAGATGAAGAAGAAAGTTTCCAAACGATATAAAAGAAATCTAAAAACTGACTTGAGTTTTTTTAATCAGTTCCAATCGATGTTTTCCTCTCCCGTTTCTGACAAGCTCAATGATTTTCCAGGGCTCCTTCAGCTTTCAACATGAAATATTCAAACCAGCTTTAGACCTTTAGGGCTTTACATGTTCCCTGATAAACTGTTCTACTTGTGCAGTTTCACCTTTCAAACCAGAAGCTTCGACAATGGTAACTACGTTTCTACACTGAGAGAATGCAAATACTTCTCCAGGTACTCCCAGAGTGAAATCATTTGAAATATCAGCAGCTGATATTGCACTTCTTGACACCCTCAGTTTCTCGCTATAAAATGGTAAAAATAGACAAATTAAGCACATAATAATAAGTGAAATATGAAAAAGACTACAAGTTCTGGAGAGAAATGCATCATTTTTGTGTGTCTATGCAAGTACGATATCCTAAGTTCATATCTATTGAAAGTATCAGCAGCTAGGGTTTCACCATAATCAGGGATATTCCAAAAGATAATTACAGAAGCATAGAACATGCAGAGAAAAATGAACTAGAGGCCATACATTTCCTTTTCTAATTGCTTTCTGATGAACTCCTTGGTATGTGCAGTCACTTTATCAGATTTGTTGCAACAGATGAGAACTGGAATTTTCTTCTTGACCACACTGGCCTTGGTCAAAATATCATACAGATATCTGTTGCACAAAAGCGAATATTGTATCTAAAATCATTCTTGGCAATCAGAAAGTGGAAGGAATAGGCTTGCAAATGTAGTGTGTGCATTGTCATAGCTTTTCTTACTCTGAAACTGAAGAGCAATTTGGTAAGAACTCCACAGCATCCACAACAAACACAATGCCAGCTGCTTGAGGCAAGAACTCGTCCAGTTTGGGCCGTAAACGAGAATGCCCAGGAACATCAACAAGATGGACAGGCTTGATTTTGCCCTTCGGTTAAAATAGATTTAAAAAAAGGACATTGAATCGGATAAAATTAGGACAATGATCCAAAAATTGATGGCAACCAAGTGAAATAAGAGGCTTAAACGATATGCTTTGTAGAAAAAAAGAAAGTGTAATCGAACCTCCGGAAAGTAGGTTAACATGAATTACCTTATTACTTTCAGAGTTCAACACGAAAGTCCCCTCATTTGGTTCCATGGATGTAACAGTACCCTGGTGTGAGGAACCATCACGAAGCTGACATGGGAATCATGTCAAGAAAGTTATAACATCACATCACTAAGCACCTCAATTTCTATTGTACATTTGGCAGCCATAATAGGACATCTCTAGAAGAATTTAGTATTTCATAAAGACAGGAACAAAGCAAATAATGGCACTGCATACCACATAGTAAAGAACAGTTTTTCCGCTCCCACTAAGGCCAGTGAGTACAATAGTATTTGATTTTGTGCGTCTGAACAAGCGGACTGCAAGACAAAGAGCGAGAAAACGGTGAGTAAATATAATTTGAAGTTCTAACTCCAATTGAAAAACTAATTATATAAGAAAATTGCCTCAAGAGAACATCTCAAAGAATGCCAAATCATTACAGCCATTTCAATCAAATGGGGTTTAAACTAACATCTTTTCTCAAAGGGAATTCATAAAATTATAAGCACGGTAACCCACTTCAGAAAACATTGTGTATATTTATACAAGCCTAAGAAGGTTTTAATCAAGATGATAACCTAAATGCTAATGCGTTGAGCATCGAACCAAATCTAACAAGCATTTGTAGGTTAAACAATCAATTATTGACTTTCAAAACGTCTAAGAGATGGCATTTCAAATTTTTAAATGTATAAACCAAGATAAAAATATGAAACCTGAGGAAAATACTTCTGATTAGTTCTTCAAGAAACATTAATAAACAGCATTTCTATCCAAGGATTATCATTTATCATGCAATGCGAACTTACTGGAGAAAAGAAAGAGTGTAGATATGAGCAAGACAGCAATAGCAGCATAGAGTTGAACTGGGGGTACTTGATTCAAGTATTTAATTGCTGGATGCAACCTCTGCTCCACTTGATTCTTCCACGGCTCCAATTGAATCTTCAAGTACTCTAATTGATCCTTGGCTTGATTCTTCCACGGCTCCAATTGAATCTTCAACTGCTCTAATTGCTCCTTCCACTGTTCTATCCCTTCCATCGCTTGAGTTTCAGGTTCAATGGGATATCAAAACCTAGAAAATGCAAAACCCAGATTCAAAAACCAAATATTTTTCTGAATCATGAACTAAAGGGGTTGTAAAAAGCAAGGAAGCTTGTCTGGTTCAAGGCTACACATTGCTTTTCCACTTGGTGAAAGCCGAGTTTTCGAGAGGAACGCAGATTCTAAGTTTTAACATTCAAAAGTTGGAATTTTCTTCAGTAGTGTTCTCTTATATTCTACTAGAAATTGAAAGCAGCAGAAAACTAGAAACAATGGTAATCGAAGTTTTTGATGCAGAAGATTACGAATTAGCCGAATTGAGATTAAAAAATATTTCAAATAACTGAGAAAAATAAACCAAATCTCAAATGAGAAAGTTTTCGATTATGATTTTGGGGGAAACCCTAGCTTTAACGATCAACTCGCTATTTCATTCAAACGGAATTTAGATATAAAAATCGAAAATTACATACCTTTAACGTACTTTCTCTTCTCGAGGAGAAAAGATATGTTTTTTTTCTTCCTATCTTCCTTCTGCCAAAGGAAAAAAACCCAAGCGCGATTGAACTGAGGAAAAAAACTGCGGATTTAACGGCTCACAATCAAAGTACCAAATCTGACGGTCAAAAATGACTGATCTAGAGAAACATGTTAAAATTTCCTTTTGTACAGTGTAAAAGAAAAGAGTTGACCGATGAAGAAAAAACCTGGAAGCTGAGAATTCATTCGAATGCAAATGGATATAGTTTATTCCAATTTTTTTTTTTACTAACAAGCATTTCATCATTAGTATTTTAGTGGGTCTTTTTGCCCATGCCATGACCGTCTGATCAGATTCATGCAAGTCCTTGGATATAGTTTCTTACCGCTTGTATAGTGTTATATGAGAAATTATTACATGGTCCCGGACCATCACGTCATCCATGGTCCCTATCCACTAAAAATAAGCCACATAATTTAATTTTTTCCATGTCATTATTTTATTTATAATCAACTTCTATGTAACTACCCACTTCCTGTTTACATGGCTTAAAAATATGAAGATTCATCTTTGGAAAAAAATGACATGGAAAAAAACAAATTATGTGGCTGATTTTTAGTGGGAGGGACCATGGATGACGTGGTGGTCCGGGACCATGCAATAATTTTTCGTGTTATATATGTTAATAGTTAATAAATTATTTAATTATCGATTATCGATATTAAATTGTATAAATTAAATCAGATAATCGATTAATCAAAATTTTTGATTCGTTTCAAATAATAGTTTTTTTACTTTGTTTATTGGGAGTTCACACTTCTTAATAATCGAAACTCAAGACCGAAAAATTCTTAAAAAATTAGAGGACATCAAAATTACCGGACTACAATATATTCTATTGTACAAATATTGTAGATAATTAGTTGGATAGGTACCCGATTTTCTCTAAAACTATGAAAAATAACTGAACCAAAATATTTATTTTTAGAAAAATCCATACTGGAACCAAAATTTTCGATTTGATTAGCTGTTTACTGCTGTATTTCTGCTCTCTCCAGTTACTGGAAGCTAACGTGGCAAGTATAATGACTCGGATTAGCAGCAGATTCTAATCTGATCTGGTAATGAGTAATGAGTAATGAGATTCAAGCCTGTAGGATTTGTATTTCAATCAACTTACAGATTATGCAAGTCATTTAGCTGCATATATCCTCTACTTGGCACAAAACAAATGCCTGCTTAACCATGTTAAGAAGTCCAGAAAGTTGCAAGTTGCAACACTGTACAGGTATTAAAAATGCAAGTCACCATCCGTAGGAATGGCAATATTTCACAGGCTATCCGCCCCATGTAACAACTATTGCAGCAGCTATTAGAATATATAGATATAATAACGCAACTAAGAATTTATATTTGTCTCTGCAGGGTACTGTACTCCTAAACAATTAAGCGAATGGAGCGTGTAATACATATCATCTTTCCCGACGGATTGCAAGAGGATCAAGTTCCCAGCAGTCTTTCAAAATATCAGGGACATCATTACCAGAAATCTGATGTGAAAACAATCTAACATCATCTTTTTCAAGCCATCTAATATCGTCTTGAACCTCTCACCTACCGCAAACGCCAACACGTCTTCCTCTTCCGTACTTTCACCATGACCATCAGTACCACACTCTTATCAGGGTGCAAAATCAATGCCAGTTTCCTATACTGCTTCTTGATGGAATTTATGTGGGAAAAGGGCTCTACCTGGAGAATTTTATACCAGTCCGGCGTAGCATTGGGTTCGGATGCCGCCTGGAGAGTGAGCATTGAGGAGATGCCTTCCATGTCCGGGCAAAGATGTTTTAGAGCAGATTTCATATTAGAATTCTTGTATTTTGTTTCTGCTACTGCTTTCACGCGTTGTGCTTCTTGCTCAGCATCTGGGTCCGTCATTCTTAGTCAACCAGATTGAGATAAACAAGACTGATGCCCCTGTGGATAGACAAAATTTTCTTATGTTTCGAATGCTTTAATCAGGTGTTTTGCAAAACAGAAATCCTGTCCTATTGCCCCTTTATTTTTGGGTAAGCTACGTATGCTCAAGCGTAAAACACATGTTCAAATAGCAACACAAACAAGTACAAGTTTCATATTGTTCAAAGAAAATCTTAACACCGGAAATGCTTTACAAAGTCAGACAACTAACATTTTTGTTCTAAGAATAATTTAATAATAGAAATGTTACATTTTAAAAACTAAAATTCAAATCTGAAAAAAAAAACACTCACGGTATCAATGTTTAAAGGAAAATCAATCAAATAACTAAAAATATGCAATGAACCCGAGAGAAAAATTCGGACCTGAATCACAATGAAAAGGAAACGAAGCTTAAAACACAAAAGTAAGCAAAAGAGGGACACGACGGCAAGACCAACTTTGAGGGTTGAAAATGCGACTGAAATAGTTTAGACAAAGACACGATGGCTTTCGGCTGACTGAGAACCAAACCAAAAACGGGCGGTGTATTTTGCCTAAACGACCACGGAAAGATGAATCGAGAGGGTGGGTTGGGTGGTCGACTGGTCCAGGCTGCATTCGGGTGTGTGAACCAGGGATTTTAGATATTTACTATTTAGGATTATTTTAATATTTAGTAAATTGCATTCCAGTTCAATCAATTATTTTTATTGAAAAATGGAAATATTCCTCATTAAAAAACTTTTCTAAGCCTAAATAGAAGAAAAAGAGTGCACTACTTACAAAGTAGGCGAGAAAAACTCAACCTCAGCCTAAACTAAAACAAAAATTAACATGGTGGATCCAAATTTATCATGTTAACCACGCCCATCGACGGCTCAACAAATTCATATAGCTTAAGGAAAAGATTTCAAGCAAGTCGAGCAAGTGCATCTGCCACTATGTTACGTTCTCGTCTTATAGTCACCAAATGAACCTCCCAACATCTATCCAAAAAATCCCAAATGTGTTGAATTATCGAAATGCGGCAATGTGCATGACTGCGATCAAGTATAGACTGAATAGCATGGCTACAATATGGTATGTTTGATAACTCCTTAAACCGCGTGTTGCTTGTTCTTATTCCTAAGATAAAAAATTCGAAATTTATATCCCAATTCAGACCTATTAGCCTTTGTAACGTCCTGTATAAAGCAGTCTTTTATGATTATTGTGAATCGTCCGAAGCCTTTCTTACCCTATCAGATCTCTGGCAACCAAACAAGTTTCGTCCCAGGGAGAGCAATTACGGATAATATTATTATTGCGCAAGAAGTCATACATTGGGTGCTTAAGAAGAAAGGCAATACAAGTTGGATAACCCTGAAGATTGACTTAGAAAAAATTATGACATACTAGATTGGGGATTCATACAGGATACGTTTATTGATTTGGATATTCCAACTAACTTTATAGCTTTGATTATGCATTGTGTTTCATCGGTGTCAATATAGGTTTTGTGGAATGGATCTATTTCTTCTAGCCTCACGCCATCTCGATGTATTTACCAGGGTGATCCATTATTCCCTATTTATTTATTTTGTGTATGGAGTGCTTGGCTCATGGATTCAAGTGGGCACCGATTTAGGTGCATGGAGATCAATTCGGCTATCCCGTGACGGTCCTGCCTTATCCTATCTATTTTTTTTTTACAGATGATTTAGTTATTTTTGCTGAAACATCATTAGACCAGGTACATATTATTCAGAGAGTACTTGATGGCTTTTGTGCTAGTTTCGGTCATAAGGTTAGCTCCTCTAAATCTCACATATTTTTCTCGAATAATGTACCTCTAGACACGCAGAATGATATTTGCCAAGTTTTGGGGTATGAGGAGGTGTCTAATCTGGGAATGTATCTTGGTGTACCCCTCTTTCATAGAAGGGTCACAAATGCAACACATGGTTATATTACTCAGAAAGTTAGAGTCAAGTTGTTTGCTTGGAAGGCAAAGCATTTATCGCTGGCCGGACGTATTACTCTTGTTAAATCAGTCTTAACCTCAACCCGCCTTATACTATACAGTCAGTTCTGTTACCAAAAGGTGTTTGCGCTAAAATTGAAAGCCTCATCCGTAGATTCCTTTTGGGTGGATCGAATTTAAAGCGTGGTTTTCTGCTTGTTAAATATGATGATGTTTGTAAAGTACAACACGATGGTGGCCTTGGTATCCGTCAAGTGTTTACGCAGAATAAAGCGTTCCTGATGAAGGTTGCATTTAATTTACTTGCTCACTCGGATCAACTATGGGTATAGGTACTTCGTGCTAAGTATAAGTGGAATTTAGAAGTACCGACGTCGATTTCTTGGGGGGTAGTTCTAACTTTGGCAAGGTCTATCTAATATTTGGGAGGATGTCTGAAACGATATCACCTAGAATATAGGCAATGGCCAGAATGTTCGATTTTGGTTAGATCCTTGCATTAGAAACATGGGACCATTGATTGATCATGTCACGGACCCGAGTCTTGTGGGGAATTTGGAATGTGTTATAGCCGATATGGTAACTACAGTAGGGGATTGGAACTGGCTAGATTTTAGTTCCATTATCCCATCTAATCTGTTCCTAAAATCGCAGTAATTAAGCCCCTTTTAGTTTTGGCGGCAGCAAGAGTACCGGGTTGGCGTTGGGATCGTTTACATTCCAGTTCAATCAATTATTAATTAAGTTACAAACATATCATTTTTTAATTATAATCAAATCGCTTAATTAAAATATACATATGTTACAAATGAAAATGACGTTAATCATTTATAGTATAATAATAATTTTACTCCCAAAACTTATAATTATATCAATTTAGTCTTAATTTTCAATAATTTAATAAATTTAATTTTTTATATTTAAATATTCTATTAATTTGTTGAAACCGATAAATTGATTTTGATATAACTAAAGAATTTAAGGACTAAATTGAAAATGAAAAAAACGAATTTTTAAGTCCTCAAACCTCTCTATATGTTTAAAGGAAAATGCCTAAGTTAAAAACTTAATTTGTCAAAACTTTTCTAAGTGTTCTTGAAGCCAAAACAATGATTTTCGAGTCACCGTTTCGGAACGGCCTTAGGCGTTCCGGAACACTTTTGATACTGTGAACCTGTGTTTCGAAACGTGTATCGAAACGGTTTTGAAATGTGAACCCTTGTTTCGAAACAGGTTTCGAAACGGCTTAAGAACATCGAGACGGTTTGACCCGTTTCGATACAGTAGTATCGAAACAACCTCAAACGTTTCGAAACGGTATTCAAGCCAGATTTAAAAAAATATGACCGTTGAAGTTTTTAACTGATTTTATACTGATCGTTAAGACGTATCGAAACACCTTCAGACCGTTTCGATGCGAGCTTTGACAATGGCTAAATGTTTCGAAACGTGTTTCGAAACGACTCTCAACGTATCGAAACGATCGTAACCGTTTCGGTACGGGCTCTTTAATGCACCCCAACGACTCTTTCTTTTTTGGTCTGTTTCGAAACAGGATTGGGCGTTTCGAAACGGGTGGTTGCAGACTGCATTTATGGAGGGAAGATAACATCCCCAACGGCTCTATTGATGAATGCAACAACCACAACGACTAGAATTCAATGAGAAGGTATAAAAGGAACCTCTAAAAGCTTCAGCAACAACTATTGATCCAAAAGCAAACATCCAAACATCAAATCCAAGCATTTGTACCTAAATCTCATTATTATCTTGTAACCCCAATTGTAATTTTCATTCTTATCCTTTCAATTGGGTTGAGTGCTTGTAATTGAGCTACTTTGTGTATTGAGAGATACTTGTTTTAGCCAACAACTTCTTTGTTATTCTTGTGTGAGGATTGGGTCAAATTTTGGGTAGAAAATTTGACCGATATTGTAACGGTTACCTCCTTAGCCTAGAAAAGGGGAAGAACAATTAGTGGAAATGTTGAAAATCCTTAGTGAAGCTAAGTTAGTGGATGTAGAGTTCGATTGGAATTTGAACCACTCTAAATTCCCTTGTCTACCATTTTTATTTGTCAATTCCACTACCAAAAAGTTTTAAAACCCAATTCACTCCTCTTGGTTTATATCGATCATTCGATCCACTCAACAATTGGTATCAGAGCCTACCTCTTTGAAAGGTTAACAACCACAAGAGGAGTTCCTAGGAAGAGTGTGATCATCCAAAAATCAAGACATGACATCTACCTCCGGATCTAGCATGTACGAGTCTCAATCCACTACAAAACCGCCATTCTTCAATGGTGACAACTATCCATTTTGGAAGAACCAGATGCGCCTCTTCATCAAGTCCAACGATTACTTGGTTTGGGATGTCATTGAAGATGGTCCCTACATTCCGTTGAAGAGAGATGATGAAGGAAAGATGGTTCTAAAGAAGAAGATGGAGATGAGTGAAGATGAGAGGAAGAAGATCCAAATAAATGGCAAAGCTCTTCACATGCTCTTTTGTTCTTTCGGTCCCGATATCTACTCCAAAGTCTCCTCCATTGAAAGTGCCAAGGAAGTGTGGGATACTCTAGAGACCACCTATGAAGGAACCAATGATGTGAAGGAGACCAAGCTTGGAATTCTCAATCTTAGTTATGAGAATTTCAAGATGGAGCCCGACGAAACGGTGTCAAAGATGTTCGATCGCTTTTCAACCATCGTCAATGGGCTTAAGGGCTTTGGAGAGACAATCCCGGAAGACAAACTTGTCCGGAAGCTACTCTACTAACTTCCCGAATCTTGGGATGGGAAGAGAACTGCCACCATCGAGGCCAAAAACTTGAAGACTCTAAAACTTGATGAGCTTGTGGGTTCTCTCCTTACTCATGAAATAATGAAGCAAGGAAGGGAAGAAGAAAAGAAGAAGGAAGAGAAAATGGTGGAGAAGCTAGAGGTAGAAAAGAAGAAGAAAATGGGAGTGACTCTCAAAGCTTCATTACATGAGGAGAACACTTCTAGTGAGGAGGATGATTTAGAAGAATTGACTATGATAGCCAAAAGATTCTCACGATTCATGAGGTCCAACCGAGGAAGGAAGATTCAAAGAAAGATGGACTTCAAGGGTAAAAACAAAGAAGAAGAGAGGGATCAAATCATTTGCTTCGAGTGCAAAAAGCCCGATCACATTCGTTCGGAGTGCCCTCAACTCAAGAAGAAGGGCTTTGAGAAGAAGAAGAAGCTCAAAGCCAAGCTTGCTACTTGGAGTGATGAAGAGTCATCTGAGGATGACGAACAAGAAGTGGCCAACCTTTGCCTCATGGCACTTGAGGAAGATTCCTCCATGGTAACCTCTAACTCATCATCTTTTGACTTTACATTTGATGAATTACATGATGCATATGATGAGTTGCAAGAGGTTTATGATGAGTTAATTGAGAAATACAAAGAGTCGGTTATTAGGAATAAGAAAATTATTTCGGAATTAAATGATAAAAATGACCCACTCTCTCAAGCTAACTTAAAATTTGAGAAAAAGATTTTAGGTTTGAAAGATGAACTTAGATTTTTCCAAGATGAAAATGTAGACCTAAATAATCTTATTTCTCAATGCAATAGTGAACACCAAAAGGTGTTAGGTAAGCTTAACAAGCTCAAAGAGTCTTTTAAATATGTTGGTAATGTGAAGCATGAAAAAGGTGAATCATCTAAAACAAACCAACCTAGGAGAAAGACTAATAACTACAAACAAAGTAGCTTCCCTAGACATAATAGAACTAAAAAGATTAGAAGTGTATGGGTTCCTAAGGAACTTGTCAAATCTAATAATATTGTTGCTATGTCACCTTGGATTCCTAAGGGAACCAAGCTATTGGGAGCTAACACTCGTGGACCCAAAATGATTTGGGTACCAAAAATAAAAGTTTAATATCTTTGTTTGTAGGGGGAGCATTGCTACAAGGCCAACGCACAAAGTCAAAATTCTTGGTACCTTGATAGTGGATGCTCGAGGCATATGACCGGAGACAAGAGTAGATTCATGGACTTAAAGCCAAAAAGTGGAGGAGTGGTGACATTTGGCGACAACTCCAAAGGCCACATTAAAAGTATTGGCTCCGTAGGTAATCACTCTACCATTCTTATTGAAAATGTCTTGTATGTCGATGGTCTTAAACATAATTTGTTGAGCATAAGCCAATTATGTGATAAAGGATTTAATGTTTTATTTGATAAAAATGGGTGCAAAATTGTTGACATTAAATCTAATAATATTATGCTCATAGGTCATCGCATAGGTAACATTTACATGGTGCATTTATATGACATACATACATCTCATGCATGTTTAGTAGCTCAAAATGAAAATGATGCATGACTATGGCATAGGAAACTAGGACATGCTAGCATAAGTGTTTTAGAAAAAATAGTTTCCCTAGATCTAGTTAGAGGTTTACCCAAAATTAAGTTCTCAAATGATAAAATTTGTGATGCATGCTCTAAGGGTAAACAACATAAGTCATCCTTTAAATCCATTAATGATGTTTCTACACGTATGTGTTTACAACTTATTCATATGGATTTATTTGGGCCTATTAGGACTATGAGCTTGGGTGGTAAATCTTATGCATTTGTACTAGTTGATGATTTTTCTAGATTTACTTAGGTTCTATTTTTAAGTACTAAAGATGAGGCTTTAGAAAAATTCATCACATTTTTAAAATTAACCCAAAATGATATTGATTAGAAGTGATCATGGAACTGAATTTCAAAATCTAGAGTTTGAAGAGTTTTTAAATGAAAATTGTATTAGCCACAATTTTCGGCTCCTCGAACTCCTCAACAAAATGGGGTAGTTGAGAGGAAAAATAGAACTTTACAAGAAATGGCTAGAACCATGCTTTGTGAAAACAATTTACCTAAATATTTTTGGGCGGAAGCCACAAACACCGCTTGCTACATTGTAAACTGAGTAATGATTAGGCCAATTTTAAAGAAAACACCATATGAGATTTTAAAATCTAAAAAGCCTAACATTAGCTATTTTCATCCATTTGGTTGCAAGTGTTTTGTTTTAAATAATGGAAAAGATAACTTAGGTAAATTTGATGCAAAAAGTGATGAAGCTATTTTCATAGGATATTCTTTAAACTCTAAAGCTTATCATGTATTTAACAAGAGAACTTTAGTAGCAGAGGAATCTATACATGTTGTATTCGATGATAACCTCCTTCCAAGGAAGGATTCTTGTGATGATGATGATGTAAGAATCATTAATTCCTTTGATGGAGGACAAACTTCAAAGGAGGATGAGATTCCAACAAAAGAAGAGGACACACAAGATCCACCTCTTGAAGCCTTGAAAGACTTGGCTCTTGAGGAAAAGGAAGTGAGCTACCCAAGGGAGTTCAACTATGTCAAAGGTGGTGAAATCTTGGGTGATCCACCCAAGGGGGTAACCACTAGATCTTCTCTTAAACTTATGAACCATGTTGCATTTATCTCATGCATAGAGCCTAAGAATATAAAAGAAGCATTAAAAGATGATTTTTGGATTATGGCCATGCAAGAAGAGTTAAATCAATTTGAGAGAAGTAATGTTTGGACATTAGTTGATAGGCCTAGTAATCAATCTACTATAGGAACTAAATGGGTCTTTAGGAACAAACTAGACAGGAGTGTTAACATTGTAAGAAATAAAGCTAGATTAGTAGCATAAGGTTACACTCAAGAAGATGGAATTGATTTTGATGAAACCTATGCTCCCGTAGCTAGAATGGAAGCCATTAGGATGTTGCTTGCATATGCATGTTATCACGATTTCAATCTTTTTCAAATGGATGTTAAAAGCGCATTTTAAATGGTTTTATAAATGAGGAAGTGTATGTGGAACAACCACCGGGTTTTGAAGACTCAAAATTTCCAAATCATGTTTTCAAACTTACTAAAGCTCTTTATGGTTTAAAACAAGCTCCAAGAGCTTAGTGTGAAAGACTTTCAAACTTTTTAATTGAAAAATGTTTTGAAAAAGGTAAGGTGGACACTACACTTTTCATAAAAAGGTATAAAAATGACATCTTAGTAGTACAAATTTATGTTGATGATATTATTTTTGGATCTACTAATGAATGTCATTGCAAAGAGTTTGCTAAGTTAATGCAAGGTGAATTCGATATGAGCATGATGGGGGAGCTCTCATTCTTTTTGGGACTCCAAATCAAGCAAAGGAAGGATGACACCTTCATCAATCAAGCAAAGTACATCAAGGATATGCTCAAGAAGTTTGGCTTGGAGAATGCACAGCCTCAAGCCACACCTATGAGCTCATCTACAAAGCTTGACAAAGATGAAGGAGGTTAGTGTGTTGACTATAAGCTTTACCGTTCTATGATTGGATCATTGTTTTACCTTACCGCAAGTAGACCGGATATCTTGTTTAGTGTTTGCTTGTGTGCTAGGTTTCAAGCTAGTCATAGAGAGTCTCACCTTATAGCCGTTAAGAGAATCTTTAGGTACCTTAGAGATACCCCTTGTTTAGGTCTTTGGTACCCTAGAGACTCAAACTTCAACCTTCATGCTTATTCGGATGCGGATTATGGGGGGTGTAAAATCGATAGGAAAAGTACTTCAGGAACTTGTCAACTCTTAGGTAGTATGCTCATATCTTGGTTCTCTAAGAAACAAAATAGTGTAGCTCTTTCTACCACCGAAGCCGAGTACATATCCTTAGGGAGTTATTGTGCTCAACTCCTTTGGATGAAGCAACAACTCTTAGATTATGGTATTAAAGTTGAAACCATACCCCTTAAGTGTGATAACACTAGTGCCATATGTTTGACAAAAAATCTCATCCAACACTCTAGAACCAAACATATAGAAATAAGGCATCATTTCATTAGCGATCATGTCCTTAAAGAAGATGTTGTTATAGAGTATGTTGACACCTTAAACCAACTAGCGGACATCTTTACAAAACTTTTAGATAAAGAGCGTTTTTGGTCCCTTAGGAGAGAGTTAGGTCTAACTAGAATATCTTGACCTTTTAGGACCCTTTTTGTGCTTAAATTGCTTGATCTCTTGAAAATGCCATGTTTATGTGTTTTTACTCCTAATTTCATCCATGCTTATAGTTAGGGGGAGTATGTTTTTGTTTGCACATGTTACTCCTGCTCATTCATGTCATTCTTGCAAATTAGGACTTCACGAAACTCATTTTTCTGCAATTTTAGAGCCTCATCTGCACTTCCAGGCCCATGTGTATCGAAACGGGTCCAACTGTTTCGATACGGGTGCCTTAAAAATCCATCTAAGAGAAGGGTGTTTTGAAACGCATTCCAAGGGTTTCGAAACGTTTTTGCTACTGCCAAGGGGTGTATCGAAACGTGTTTCGATACGAGTCAACGTGGGATTCGATACGGTCAAAGCTGTATCGGAACGGTCAGCTGGACTTGAAACGCCAGTCAACGTTCGGTGCCCGCGTTTTGGAACGGTCTAAACCTGTTCCGAAACGGGTTTGCGGACAGTTTTAAAGAGGCCTTTTAATGTTAAAGTTTCACTTTAATTAAAATTCCTTCAAAACCCTAAAAACCCTAGATCGATTTTTGCTATAAAAACCCTCTTAATCTCATTGTTTTTCACCAAATCTTGAGGGCTTTTACACTCAAACACAAGTCTAAGCAAGCATCAACAATTTTGTGCAAGGTTTTCCATCTATTCATCCAAAATCCCAATCTAAGGTATATTTTCATCTTTTTCTATTTCCTTTAATTTTTATTCGAATCCTAGGTTAGAAAATTTTAATTTTGTATAGATTATGTGTTTTGCTACACTTCAATTTTTATTCGAATCTCATTGGATTGAATTAAGGACTTTCATGCATACACTTCAATTTTAGTTACAAATTGCTTGCTCTATGTTTTTAGGATTTTTTCAATGGATCTCGCTAACAAGAAACGTAAGGCACCTCAATCGGGTGAAGCTTCAAACCAAGCCGCTATCCGTCCCAACCTCACTCAACTTTTTCTTAAGAGTCTCAAAACTCCCGCGATGAAGGATCGTTTCGCTTGTGTCAAAGAGATTGCCGTTCATCGTGAGCGTGTTGTTGACATCTCGTTCCTTGACTCCCATCGCTTTCTCTTCCGTTATCTCCACCGTTTACAAGAATGGGGCTTTCTTAGTTTCTTGAGTATCCCGAATATTTGCTACAAGCACATGGTTCTTATCTTCTACTCGAATGCCCAACTTATTAATAATGAAGACAACTCCGAAGTTGTTGGCATTGAGTGTCTTATCTTAGGGAAGAAGATTGTCATTGACATCTCTTATTTAGAGGCTACCTTTGGTCTTAAGAACGAAGGAATCGAGGATGAGACTCATTTTGGTTCTCACATCGGTTCAGTGCTTACCTTGGATGCTCATGATAGGTTCCTCCACTTGATGATCTCGTGGTTTATTCACCCCTCCGGAGGTAAATTCTCTCACGTTCGTCAAGTAGATTATTTTTGGCTTGATTGTTTTCGTCGTGGAGAGCGCCCAAATCTCGTTAAGATTATGTTTGTCGAGATGGTGAACAATGTGAAACTTCGTGGGACCGATGCTCTCAAATCCTTCACATATAGGACTATTTTAAGCCGTATCTTTGGCGTGCTCAAACTTGATTGCACTTATAACTCTCCGGAACCCCGCAAGCAAAAGATCGGTGAAGCTTCTCTCCACAAGGCCGGATTCCGTTACATCAACAATGGCCAATGGGAACGAGTTGATAGGGATGGACCTCCACCTCAAGTTGAACCTCAACCACAAGCTCCGAGTCCTAACAATGAAGCTCTTATGGCTTTTCTAACCGAGCGGTTCAACACAATGGAGGCAAGTCTTGGTACTATAAATACTCGCTTGCAATCCATGGAGAATCGACTCACATCCCTTGAGAATCAACATCAATCTATGGACATGTCATTCTCCACTTTTTATGGTCAATGGATGGATTTTTGTCGCTCTCGAGCTAGGAACGATGATGATTCCATGGATGGTGATGGCGACGATGATGAGGCTTAGGATTTTTCATGGCATATCATATTAGCTTATCTAAGTTTGCATCTTTATTTCCTTTATGTTTTATGAACCTATGCTTTGATTACTTTGTTTGGGATTAAGCTTTGAACTTTATTGTTTAAGATTTATGTTTTGGATATTTGAATTCTATGAATTTATATTATGTTGCTTATTGCTTATTGCTTTTAACCTTGTTTCTTCTCTTTGAGCCTTGTTTATTGTTTTTGATCTAACAAAAGAGGGAGAAGTAATCTAAGAGCCAAAATTCGTTTTAAGTGTTTTTAAGTTTTAAAAACTTGGATTTAAATCTTTTTAAAACTTTAAAACCCATCTTAAATTGAGGGGGAGTTAGAATGTATTCAAGATTTTCAAAACTCTTAAAAATTCTAACTTTGGTTTTGTTATATCAAAAAGGGGAGATTGTGAAACCGATAAATTGATTTTGATATAACTAAAGAATTTAAGGACTAAATTGAAAATGAGAAAACGAATTTTTAAGTCCTCAAACCTCTCTATATGTTTAAAGGAAAATGCCTAAGTTAAAAACTTAATTTGTCAAAACTTTTCTAAGGGTTCTTGAAGCCAAAATAGTGATTTTCGAGTCACCGTTTCGGAACGGTCTTAGGCGTTCCGGAACACTTTTGATACTTTGAACCTATGTTTTGAAACGTGTATCGAAACGGTTTTGAAACTGTGAACCCTTGTTTTGAAACGACTTAAGAACATCGAGACGGTTTGACCCGGTTCGATACGGTAGTATCGAAACGATCTCAAACGTTTCGATACGGAATTCAAGCCAGATTTAAAAAAAATATGACCGTTGAAGTTTTTAACTGTTTCTAACAGATTTTATACTAATCGTTAAGACGTATCGAAACACCTTCAGGCCGTTTCGATACGAGCTTTGACAGTGGCTAAATATTTTGAAATGTGTTTCGAAACGACTCTTAGCGTATCGAAACGATCATAATCATTTCGGTACGGGCTCTTTAATGCACCCCAACGGCTCTTTCTTTTTTGGTCTGTTTCAAAACAGGATCGAGCGTTTCGAAACGGGTGGTTGTAGACTGCATTTATGGAGGGAAGATAACATCCCCAACGGCTCTATTGATGAATGCAACAACCACAACGGCTAGAATTCAATGAGAAGGTATAAAAGGGACCTCTAAAAGCTTCAACAACAACTATTGATCCAAAAGCAAACATCCAAACATCAAATCCAAGCATTTGTGCCTAAATCCCATTATTGTCTTGTAACCCCAATTGTAATTTTCATTCTTATCCTTTCAATTGGGTTGAGTGCTTGTAATTGGCCTACTTTGTGTATTGAGAGATACTTGTTTTAGCCAACAACTTCTTTGTTATTCTTGTGTGAGGATTGGGTCAAATATTAGGTAGAAAATTTTACCGGTATTGTAACGGTTACCTCCTTAGCCTAGAAAAGGGGAAGAACAATTAGTGGAATTGTTGAAAATCCTTAGTGAAGCTAAGGTAGTGGATGTAGAGTTCGATTGGAACTTGAACCACTCTAAATTCTCTTGTCTACCATTTTTATTTGTCAATTCCACTACCAAAAAGTTTAAAAACCCAATTCACCCCCTCTTGGTTTATATCGATCATTCGATCCACTCAATAAATTTAGTCCTTATTTTTCTCCCAACAAATATTTCTCATAATTAATAATTAACAATTTTTATAAAAATAAGTTTTATATAATTTTTAAATATAATAATTAAAAATAAATTATGACCGTTTATACTCATAATTTTATTGTACATGCTATTTTTTAAAAATAAGTAACATAGTCTCGTTAAAAACCCCACTCATAACCATAAAAGTTTAGATTCGATGTCAGATAACAAAAGAAAGAAAAGAGTACCCATAATCTTATTTGTCACAATTCACAAGTACATAAAACACAAAGAAAATCGATACTTAAGATTTGCACACTGAAACTCATGGGGAATCAAACCTACATTACTAACAAAGCCTAACCAATTCACTAAGAACTATTCCGGCAGAGTTAAATCCAAAGCATTAGAAAAATTAGCCTTTATCCTTAGCCTTGCAAACAATAGAACCCCGACTAAGCCAAAACACTGATAACATAAAGGAATCCACCAAGGAAAGAGAGGAAGCTTAATTCTACATCTCAGCCCCAATATCAAAATCACCACTAGATTGGAAGTTGAACTTCCAAGCTGGATAAAAGAAACAAGAGCATAATGTCACAGACGAGCAACCCATGACCGAGACAGACGCCCACCAAGGGGCCCAAAGAAGCACACCACGTGTTGCCCAAGACCACGGGGCACGAGCTAACATTCTCTATGCACACCAGGGGGCTCGAACGAGCACCCTCCATGCTGCCCAAGACCAAGGGGCCTAAACCATCACCCTTCATGTTGCCCATGAGGTTTTGGCCATGCTTCTAGGCCTATCCAATGCTAATTCGCCCAAGAGAACTCACCCCTTGGAAGGTGCTCATATTGTTGACTAAGACACATATGGAATGTATCCTTGCCAACATGATAGCAACAGTCATAGTATGATTGAAAGTAATTCTTTTCCAACATATTTGTCAACCTTGTAAAATAATAATAGAGTTTCCTTAGATAGAGAGCTTGAATCTAGGGATGATCCCTAGTCATTGGATCATTTCATTCTTGATCGTTAGATGTAAGATATTTCTCCTATAATTAATGGCTCACCCTCACCCATTGTATTCATTCACCTTTCCTTTCTGTAATAGATAACATTTACTCATCCATTTTCTTCTTGTTTTTTCTTGTTGTAAGCTTTTGCCCATTCTAAGCACTTTGTTTATCTTTTGAAGGTTGACTTAGTCTTTCGACTAAAGATCATCGACTAAGGCTGCACAGTTTCGCTAGTGAAATTCTAGCCCTTGTCACCCTTACCCATTGTATTCATTCACCTTTATTTTCTGTAATAGATAACATTTACTCATCCATTTTCTTCTTGTTTTTTCTTGTTGTAAGCTTTTGCCCATTCTAAGCACTTTGTTTACTTTTTGAAGGTTGACTTAGTCTTTCGACTAAAGATCATCAACTAAGGCCACACTGTTCTGCTAGTGAAATTCTAGCCCCATGAAAAGTGGCATCAGAGCTAAATTTCGCACACAATCTAGTGTGATAGCATGCAAAAACAGTTCCGACATCGAGTACGAAGTTGAAGTGGGACACGAAACACAACCAAGGCGAAAAGAGCAAGCTCGAATGATAGGATAACAACGCTTGAGGAGAAGGTCACATGCCTTGAGAATTCCACAAATGACTTGAGGGAGAGGCTCGACGTTGTTGATGTCCACTTAGAGGAGCTGGACACAAAGGGTAACAAACCAAGGATGAGTTCCAAGGGCTACTCGCTCAAAGATGAGGTTTTTTCACTCAAGAAGATTGTAGAGTAGCTTACACATAAGCCGATGTGACCACATTCAAAAAGGTGATTGAAGGGCTCAAGGGAGAGTGGTTCGTGTATAAGGAAACGATAACTAGTGGCATGATCACTAGCACACCAAAATGTAGAGCCGAAGTCCCAAAACCAAAAGAAGTCAAAGGGAAAAGAAATGCTCGAGATGTTGAAAACTTCACGTAGGTATTGGAATAGTACTTTAAAGTAGTGGATATCGTGTAGGATACCGAAAAGGTAAATATTGCGTCAATATATTTGACTGATGTCGCTCTTTATGGTGGCGATGTAGCAAATGAGAAACGCTGTGGCACCACAGTTGGAACTTAGACCGAGTTCTGAAACCCCTTCGACCTGACCTAGATGGTAGACCGGACCGAACGGGTCACACGGGGAATATTGAAGTAAACCAGAAAGTTAACTCAATAAACAACCCAAATTTTTTTCCTTTTTATCTCATCTAGATTCTCATTAGAGTCCTAAGTGTTTAACCCCGTAGCGGAACGTTCATAACTCAATCGGACAACGATTAAGACTCGATTGCATTCAATTACAATTTTAGGGATCATTTTGTAATTTATCAAATTATAGGGAATTATACCATTTTTATGTTACTAACCCTTCATTAGTCCCATTTCATGCATCTCAGTCAAAACTCAACTCAAAATAATCATTCATACTCACTTAATTGCATCCACAACATTCAGGGACCAAAACACAAAGAATCAAAACTTTAGAATATTCCATCAACTAACTTACCAACCTGTCGTTTCGGTACATGCTAGCCCTGTATCGAAATAGGCGTACCGAAACAGGTTCACGGAGCTCGAAACACGGGCCCGTATCGAAACACCCTTGAGGTGTTTTGAAACAGTGGTTTCCAGTAGCAAAGTGTACCGAAACAGACCCTCCCTATTTCGAAACCCTTAGGCCATTTCAGGCTCACTTTTTCGGTACAGGCTCAAGCGTACCGAAACACCTGTGCCTTTAATAACACTTTTTGCTGGTTTTTCTCACTTAAATCCATCCTAAACCAATCCAACATGCTTCCAACATGCTTCCAACATATTTAGACATCAATCCTCAATCATTCATGGTATATTCAACATCAAATCATGGCAAAATGCATCAAAGATAAACTATAGGCATGAAACCTAGCAATTAAGCCACTCAAGAGTCAAAACTCAAACCAATGCACAATCCATCAAATAAAGGCCTTTTACAAGTTTAAAACCATAAAGCAAACATGCTCACAAAAGGGTGTTCATACACATCACCCAAATAGACTATGGAACCCCCATTGCCCTTATTACTCTGGTCCATAAACAAAACATACATTCAAAAGCGAAGTCCCTTGGAATCCTTTGCCTCTTGCTGCCTCCTAAGCTTCAATTATCTACATTGATGGACAAACAAGAGCGTAAGCACACACGGCTTAGTGAGGAGTTCTTAAAACCAAAACACCATCAATGCATTAAAACCATTTTCCATGACCACATTGAAATCTCATTTCAATTTACCAAACATCCTTTGAAAAACCATCATGCCCTTTTTAAAACCATGCACTTTCCTCAATAAAAAACAACATGTTAAACATCATGCATCATGTATTATGAATTCAATAGCAAATCCATTGCTAACACTCAACTTAAGCCTTCCCATGCATAACTACCATATGCAAAGCTTAAAGAGTAAAATATGAATTAACATAATATGCATCATTAACCATTTCACAGTGCATCATCAATTATATTGGCTTACAAGTGATCATCAACATGTTCATTTCTCAAAACCACATCGGATACACAGATTCTCAAATGTTGTCCCAACACTTCATACATTCTCACCGGCATCTCAAGGTTCACACACGGGAGCTACTCTCCATCGTTGTGACACCCGTAGTGCAGTATTCAGTACACCGTATAAACCCCTCAACACCACACATCGGTAGATGTATATCCCTACTAACGAGAGATGGGACACTATACACTTTCCTCAATCGTTAGGGTTCTTGGATGGAGTATACGGTACACCACATAAACCCCTCAACATCCAAGGTGACTTGTTTATATGGCACTCAATCCTATAGTCGACTAACTATATCTGATTTCATTTATAAACCATTTTTTACAACATCACTTGCCAATATAATTCTCATTTAGCACAAACCTCATTGTTTTCAAAGCATTACCAATAAGCCACATTTCCAAGCATCAAACCATGCTTCATAAGACATGTATAAGCATATACATACAAGGATCACTTACAATGTGCATCCTTCATCAATATAACATCAAAAACAGTAAATCACTTACCTCAATTCATGCTTTAAAATAGCAGGTAACATGCATTTAAAATCAAGTGCATCAACAACTCATAATAGCGCAATCCGAGGGAGAAAATCCTTTTACTTACTTCCGAACTTAGTAAAGCGTTTCAAGCTTACACTAAGTTCCCCAAACCACCTTTTAAGTGTTTCAAAGCTGGAGAACACATTTTCACTCACCGACTCGCCACGTCACCCATCTGTTAGATTTTAATGACTGGTGGTCAAAATAGGTCCAATTAAATAGTTGGATGGTCGAATTTTAAATTTTTATAGTTAATTGGTCAAAATAGGTCAGACTGATTAAATCTTATTTTTTTTTATTTTTATTTTTTTGTTATATGCAGGGTCTTCATCTATTTAACCTAGACATTATCTGGGAGCATGGAACCAGGGATATTTTTATATCATTGACATAAACTACTTTCCTGGCAAGTGAAACTTGTACCTTTATAACATGCTATCATCGTTCTTTGTTTGAAGCGCCTTGCAGGCAACTGATTTGCACTGTGAATCGTTTGTAAAAAGAATGACAAATCAAGTTTTTGAGAAAGATGGTGAAAAATAATGTTTTGAAATTTGGGGGTTAAATTAAAAATTATTTTTTTATTAACGGAGGTTAACGGCCAAAGGACCAAAATATTCACGATTCAAAACGTAAGTGACAAGAATTATCTTTTTTGAATTCGAGTGACCAAAATAGAACAAACCCCAAACAAAAGGGACCACGGGTGAAGATTACCCTATAATTATATATTTGGGTAAACTATACTAATGACCACCGAACTATGGGGTTGGTGTCGATTTGACCACTATATTTTCAATTGTGTTAAATATGCCACATAACTATTTAATTGGTTCCAATATAGCCACCTGCCGTTAAATCCTAACGTGAAGATGATGTGGCAGTTAAAAACAAATTGGTATAATTACACATTTAATCCCTATTACTTACACATTCTATCAATTTAGTCCTAATTTTTATTTAATAAAACAATTAATTATTTAGTTAAGTGATGCCACGTGTCACCACCTCATTGGAGGACTTTAACTATTTATATTTGAGTTAATAATTTTATTTTACCCTCCAATGAGGTGGTGACACGTGTCACCACCCCATAGAAGGAAGAAAATAAATTTTACTCAATAATAAGAGTAGCAAGGTTCGAACTAGTGTCCTTATAGTGAGTGGTGCGCCTGTTTACCATCAAGCTAAACACACATTTGTGATTTGTTGTACAACATTTATTATTTATCCTTATTTGCGGTTAGAGCCAGGAAAAAAGAAAAATAAATATGAATTAAGGGGAATCGAACATGACACTATTGTGATGACTATTCAGTAAATCTCTTCACTGTTTAAATCTCAGCTCTAAGTGTCTTGTTCATTGACTACCAATACTAAACCTCTCTAGAAATAGAACAGTGAAAGTGTCTCCAACACCATTAGGCAATGCCACAAGATCTCTCCAGTATCATTTTTCTTGATCTGAATCTCATTTGTATTTACTTATATGCAAATAAAAGCGAAACAAGAACACATACATTTTGGACTTTTAGTTCTCCTAGTCGATCTGTGGTCTTACCTGTCTAGTTCCTTCCTACTTTGTTTGAATGATCAACTGACCTAGCTGAGAAGTAACCATTTCTCTGTCTATTTCATCATTCTGGCATGTTCTTAATCTGAGTTCCCCCTATTTTGGATTGGAACCAAAAGATTTTGTGTGATTCTTTATTTAAGGGCTGATGCTTTTTATTGTTTTTAAGTTAATGAAATATGAGAAATAACATGTATTTTATTCCCTTATGAGATGACCGAAACTCATTTTTAATGCCTCAAAGTTGGATAGGGTGGCCTTATAGTAAGGATTGCATTTCCCCCAATTTTAATGAAAAACAAGATTAAGATAAAAATTGGCTAATCTTGATGTTGGTGTTGATAGTGAGGACTGCTCTAGTGGCACTGATTGCTTTCATGCCCACAAGCCCAAATGGTGCCTTAGGTTCGCTAGATTATAAGAAGGAAGAACGACATGCCCTTGCCATCAAATCCCGTGAAGCTCCATCTAAATTTGGGACTCCTGAGCGACAAAAGCTTATCGATGAGGTATGTTTTACATAAATTACACCTGAATATTATTATTTTGGTTCTCTGTAAACGAAAATTTTTGTGGCACAGATTCACGAATATTAAGCAAGGCTCCCCCTGTTCCTTAACTCAGCCCTTCACAGGCCTCGGAAGAACACCCTACCAACGGCGATGGAGAAGCTCAAGCTAATTAGCAGGATTCAGTTACTATGGTTGCTGAGAATGGACCACCGAATCCAACAGTACATGATAGGGTCGTTGAAGAAGAGTCGATGGCTCAGGCCAATGCTAATCCACGCAATGCTGAAATGACGATGGGGGGAGAGACTCTTGCCACTTCCAGAGAGCCAAGTCATCAGCCGTTGCGGAGGCCGGAGATAAGAGTTCAAAGATCTGCGGAGGACCACTTAATTGTTTTATTAAATAAAAAATTATGACTAAATTGATAAAATGCGTAAGTAATAGGGATTAAATGTGTAATTATACCAATTTGTTTTTAACTGCCACATCATCTTCCTGTTAGGATTTAACGGCGGGTGGCTATATTAGAACCAATTAAATAGTTATGTGATATATTTAACACAATTGAAAATATAGTGGTCAAATCGACACCAACCCCATAGTTCGGTGGTCATTAGTATAGTTTACCCTATATCTTTTTATGTTACTTTATAAAATGTTATATTTATGGAACTATTTGTTTTATATTTTATTTATTTACTATATGTATTTGTTTGTCTGTTTTATATTCGAATATAACTTCCCTACGACCTTGCAGTAACTTGCCACGAGGTATGATCTACATTATATATGGTTAGGGTAATTTGGTTAATAATTCTTTTATATTATTCTTGTTTATTTATTCCATGCTTTGTTATATATGCCCTTGATTTTATTCTGTTCTTACATACATTTATTTACTCCAGATTTAACTGAGCGTCATCTCCCTCGGTTACTATAAATGGTGGAATGTTTGATTATATGATGTTATTATACATGCATTTTAGGGATTAATTAGGAAATTAAATTGAAATTTTTATTTTTTTTACAAATACAAAACGAAACCTTCGGTATTAATTTTGGGCGTCGTAAGGGTTCTCCTTACACAACTGACTCCTGAACCCAAAATTAATTTTTCTCTAGCTTTTTTGTGTTTAGTCTATCTTATCCAAGTGATCGGTGGTGATTTCCCTTTCTTATTTAAATATAATTTTTTTTACCTAAAACTCAAATAAATCATCCGAGCCTATCTCATTTTCTTATTACAAGGATAAGATAAATGTTTTTACCACCTTCAGATGTTGTTAAGGTAAATGTTGCCAAAAACAAATATTTCTAGGGAAAACGTAGTGGATGTCAAGAGGGACATCGAGAAAGAAAACCGCAGACTAGGTCTTATCCGGGACTAAAAAGGCGGTGTGTTCAAGAAGTAAAATTTCATGTGAAATGCTTCAATTATCATAGGATGGGGAACAAGTCTTCAAACTATAGACTTACAAAGGAGTTCAATGTTATGACAAAATGTTCGCGTAACAATTAACAAGTCTTCGAACTATAAACTTACAAAGGAGTTTAATGTTATGACAGCACAAAATAGTGCTATGTATATTTGTTTAAAAGCAAATATGAAGCTAGAGAGAAATTATTCATTATAAGTATGTTGAAACTCAAACTTTAGAAAAATGATTAAGATGAAGAGAAGTCTTATATGAGCAACGCAGGTACTATAAATTTGAAGATGACTTGTGAAAAGAATTTAAATTTTAAAAAAATGTGTCTAACATGTGGGGGAAGTTGTTTTATATGCCAATCATCTTTTAAATAAATAAGGTTTCCTACCATAAAAGAGACAAGACACCATATCAGTTATGGAAGGGAATAGAACCTTACTACAACTACTTGAAAATATAAGGGTGTCCTGCAAAAGTAAAGACCCAAATACCGAAGTAAATGAAAATAATGTTACAAAGTAATCAATCCAAGACGATAAAATAAACTAAAAATAATAACTTTAATCAAATAATTGAAAAAGAGTAGAAAACACAAAACCAGATTAAAGTTGAGTAGAGAAGTGTTGAGGCATGCGAGAAGCAGTTTCCTTAAGACAAATTTCGACCACTCTGCGGTGCTTGAGTTTGGTTGGTCGTTCGTCTCCCAGGATACAACAACAAGAAGATCTTCGATAGAAGCACGAACTAAAGAGATCTCGAACTTGAACTCTTGCTTTAGCCTATCACCGAGATAAAAAGAACGAGAGAAGGAAAACGATTTTGAGTGTGTTGAAAACTGAGGAGATGCATGGTTTATATATGGGAGTGGAGGAGGAAAATATGGAAAATAAAATATTCCGAATTAAAGGCCATTGACTTTACATTCGATTTAATTCGGAAATAATCGATTAGATGCCTTATTAAACGGATATATTTTCTGTGAATTGCTTAATTACCTTTTAATATCCGAATTAATGGAAAGTCAAATATTATCCTATTAAATTCAGAATATTCAAAAGATATGTCATATGTAAGGAAAAAAATTAATTCAAAGTGGGTAAAATATCCGCAGGTCCAAGCAAGGACCTGACCGGTCCAGACATTCGCGTCGCCCACGACGTGCGAGCGCGCCCCAACCCGAATGGGTTCGACGAGCTTCGATTTGCACCCCCTTGCGCCTGCGCGCGAGGCATAGTGTTCATTCAAGTCATTCAATGATTTCCAAGTGGGTTGGTGTATTTAAACCATTCCCAAGCTTGTTATCCCACCCATGTGGGATATGGGGTTTTTATTTTCCTTACACAATTCACAACATCCTTATTTGAGCATCAATTTCTCATTCATTACTCAACCGTTTTGAGCATATGATATACCGTTGTAAAGGTCTCATGGAGTAGAATATTAATTAATAAATTCATCATTCGAAGCTCCACCTTTACCACTAGAAAATATAGCTCAAAGTTTCAAATTTCTCACATTTTTCCAACAATCCCCCACATGAATGAAATTGATGATTTTATCAAAATAATTTGACTCGATGTGGTGATAGGATCTACGATTTGATAGTTGCATAGGATAGGTAGGTTTCCTTTTTTGAACCTTCCCTTGTGAAAATATATTTACTTTACTAGCTAACCGGTAGACGTGATGTCCTTGAACTGTGCAACTGTTTGTGTAAACGATGATATACTTCACACAACTACCTCTCTAACAAGAGTATTAGTTCTCATGGTTATGTCCATGTGGCCGTGGACATCGCCTAGTTCTGCAAGAGTTTGAAAGAACTATGCCCAATAGCCTCCTTGAAGCGGCCCCACTTCACTCTCACATAGGTGACTTATGTTGCTTGGCTCACCGAAGCATACAATGGTTATTAAAAGCTTTGCTTAACCTGTACCACTTTTTATCATTGTTTACATCATAGGAATGGACTTGGGGAAAGATCCCCCGCAGTGATCACACGGGTCTATGTAATTAGGTCGTCCCTTTGAACCTAGATCTTGGGATCTCCAGTCAACTAGGTAGGGTTTTCCTTCACATAGTGCCTTTACTTCTCATGGGCTTTAGTCCCATTCCTTTAGATGTTTTCTCAACTTGTTCTCGATTCAATCCTTTGGTTAGTGGATCTGCAATGTTATCCTTTGATTTTACAAAGTCAATAGAGATAACTCCATTTGAGATCAGTTGCCTGACGGTGTTATGTCGACGGTGCATATGCCTTGATTTACCGTTATACATGAAACTATGTGCACTAGCAATTGTTGCTTGATTGTCGTAGTGTATACATACTGTGAGCACAGGTTTCGACCATTCAGGGATATCCTCAAGGAATTGATGAAGCCATTCTGCTTCTTCTCCAGATTTGTCTAGAGCAACAAACTCAGATTCCATTGTGGATCTGGTTATAATAGTTTGTCTTGAGGATTTCCATGACACGGCTCCTCCCCCCAAAGTGAATACATATCCACTTGTGCCTTTGGTATCTTGAATATCAAATATCCAACTGGCATCAGAGTATCCTTCTAAGACAGCGGGGTCTCTGGAATAATGCAGTCCGTAGTCCCGAGTATATCTTAGATATCTCAGTATTCTCACAATTGCTTTCTAGTGATCTTTCCCTGGATTGCTTGTGAATCTTCTTAAACTACTCACAGTAAAAGCGATATTTGGTCTAGTGCAGCTCATGAGATACACTAAGCTGCCTATGACTCTTGCATATTCCACTTGATGGATACTTTCCCCACGATTCTTTAATAGATGTGAACAAGGGTCTAACGAAGTTAAGGCTATGCCAGAATCCTCCTTATTAAATTTCTCAAGAATCTTATCCACATAGTGTGACTGACTTAATATGAGACCCTTCGGTGACCTTTTGATTTGGATGCCCAGAATCGTATCGGCCAGTCCATATCTTTCATGTCAAATTTCGAATTTAACATGTTTTTGGTACGTTTTACCATTTCATTGTTTCTTCCAACAATAAGTATGTCATCAACATATAAACATAGGATGACATATCCAATGTCTATAGTTTTGACATATATACATTTGTCACACTCGTTTATTTTTGAAACCGTTAGTCATCATGACATTATCGAATTTCTCATGTTATTGTTTTGGTGCTTGTTTAAGTCCATACAAGGACTTAACCAATCTGCATACTTTTCTTTCTTGACCTGAAACTAAATAACCCTCAGGTTGTTCCATGTAAATTTCTTCATCAAGATCTCCATTTAGGAAAGCTGTTTTAACATCCATTTGATGTACTTCTAGATTTCGCAGAGCAGCTATTGCGAGTATCATCCTTATGGATGTTATTCTTGATACGGGGGAAAATGTATCAAAGTAATCAAGGCTTCCTTTTTGTCGGTATCCTTTGATTACCAACCTTGCCTTGTACTTATCAATTGTTCCATATGCTTTTATTTTTCTTTTAAAAATCCATTTTGAATTTAGTGGTTTAATTCGAGGAGGAAGGTCCACTAATTCTCGTGTATGGTTTTGCATGATGGAATCAATTTCGCTCTTAATGGCATCTTTATATAAGGTGCCTTCAGAGGAGCGTATAACATCACTATACGTTAGAGGTTCAGCCTCCAGCATAAAGGTTAAGAAATTAGATCCAAAGGATTTTTCTACTCTTGCTCGTTTGCTCCTTCTTGGCTCTATTTCATTTTCAGCCTCTTGTTGATCACTTGGAATCATTTCATCCAAAGTTTGTTTTGTTGAACTTTGATCAAGTTCCCTAGATTTATAAGGGAATGTATTTTCAAAGAATGATGCATTCTTTGATTGCATTATCGTGTTCTTTTGAATCTCAGGATTTTTTGATTCATACACAAGAAATTGATAAGCATTGTTATGTTCAGTATAGCCAATAAAAATACAATCCACGGTTTTTGGACCTATTTTCATTTGTTTTGGTAATGGAGCCATTACCTTGGCAAGACACTCCCACATTTTCAAGTGTTTATAGGAAAGCTTTCGACCTTTCCACAACTCATATGGTGTCTTATCCTTTTCCTTTCGAGGAACCTTATTCAAAAGGTAATTGGACGAAAGAACCGCTTCCCCCCACATGTTCTGTGGTAACCCATAGCTTCCTAACAAAGCATTCATCATTTCTTTTAGAGTCCGATTTTTTCGTTCGGCTACTCCATTAGATTGGGGAGAATATGGTGGTGTTACTTCATGAATAATTCCATGTTGTGAACAATATTCACCAAATGGATTAACATATTCACCACCACGATCACTTCTTACCACCTTAATCTTTTTATTAAGTTGGTTTTCGACTTCTTGCTTATAGAGTATAAATTTCTCTATAGCTTCGTCTTTGCTTTTAAGCAAATATACATAGCAATACTTTGTGCTATCATCGATGAAGGTAATAAAATATTTATTTCCTCCTTTAGTTTGAACAAATTTCAAATCACAAACATCACTATGTATTAGATCAAGTGGTTTTGTACTTCTTTCAATTGTTTGAAATGAAGACCTTGTTAATTTTGCTTCTACACACGTTTCACATTTATGGTTATAAATAATGTGAAACGAAGGGATGTGTTCCAAGTTAATTAACCTACGTAAGGTATCATAATTAACATGTCCAAGTCTACCATGCCATAAATTAAATGATTCGAGCATGTAAACAGAAGAAGAAGATGCATTCTTATTCATTATTTTGGATTTTACAGAGATAGCATTGAGTTTCCACATTCCATTCAATACATATCCCCTACCCACAAACATCCCCCCTTTTGACAGAATTAACTTCTGGGATTCAAAAACCATTTTAAAACTGTGAACATTTAAAAGTGTTCCAGAAACAAGGTTTTTGCCTACGTCAGGCACGTACAATACAATATACAGCTTGAGTTCTTTTCCAGAAGTCATCTTCAAGACCATTGTTCCCTTCCCTTTGATTTTGGAAGTCGCAGCATTTCTCATGTAGAGCTTATCCCCATTGTCGCAAGGTATCAGCTCAGAGAAGGAGTTCTCGTCACAACATATATGACATGTGGCTCTAGTGTCAAGCCACCATTCCCTCGGGTTAGAAATCATCGCGCATAGATCTTCATCCTCCATAGCATTGGCCTCCTTGGCTCTAGCTCTTTTCGGATGTCTGCATTCAGAGAAGCTGTGCCCCACCTTGCCACAGTTGAAGCACGACCCTTTGAATTTCTCCTTTTTGGAGACTCCGCCATTAGGCCTCAGATTTGGCTTGGCTTGGTGATGTTGAGGTTGCTTGCCCTTCTTGACTTCGACAACATTTGCCTTGGCCTCTTTGAAAGTAAGTTTCCTGGCATTACCTCTGTTGTCCTCTTCAATTCGAAGTCTAGTAATCAGTTCTTCCACTGACATTTCCTTCCTCTTGTGCTTCAAGTAATTTTTGAAGTCATTCCATCCGGGAGGCAGCTTTTCCGTGATGGCAGCTACTTGAAAAGATTCACTGATAAGCATCCCTTATGCAAGAATTCCATGAATGATTAGTCGGAATTCTTCAACTTGATTTACTACTGGTTTTGAATCAACCATAGTAAAGTTCAAAAATTTTGCTACTAAAAACTTTTTAGCCCCAACATCCTCTGCTTTGTACTTATTATCCAGTGTTGCCCACAGCTATTTTGCTGTTTTGTACACATCATATATCGGATACAACGAGTCTTGTAGCCCGTTGAGGATGTAGTTTCGACATAGAAAGTCGGCATTGTTCCAAGACTCTGGGATACTGAAGGCGGTGAGATCATCCACCTCTCCTTCTCCATCCCCTACGGCGACAACAAGGGGATCTTCTTTTAAATACTTTGCCAGATTCAGCATGGTCAGATAGAACAGCATCTTCTGTTGCCATGTCTTAAAATTTTGTTCGCAAAATTTCGACGGCTTCTCATTGTGGCTCATTGCCACTGCCGTTGCATTCAGATTCGGTATCAGTTGTTTCGAAGTCTGTGCAGGTACAGGGACCTTAGCAGTAGAACCGACAGAATCTCCAATAGTCATTGTTTCTATTCAAAAGAAACAAAAAGGAATTAAAATGAATTCCAATAAACAGAAAATTAATTTCTCGTTTATTACCGACAATTTCTGTAACCAGATTTGTCCAACTTTGAGATTTTAGCAAATTCATTAAAACGGCAGGATGAATCTTGAAACCAATTTATTTGCTATCTCTATCACGAATATATCGTCTCGGATTAGAAGAAAGGTAGAAGAAGATTTATCTTAAGATTGTTACAAAGTAATCAATCCAAGACGATAAAATAAACTAAAAATAATAACTTTAATCAAATAATTGAAAAGAGTAGAAAACACAAAACTAGATTAAAGTTGAGTAGAGAAGTGTTGAGGCCTGCGAGAAGCAGTTTCCTTAAGACAAATTTCGACCACCCCGCGGTGCTTGAGTTTGGTTGGTCGTTCGTCTCCCAGGATACAACAACAAGAAGATCTTCGATAGAAGCACGAACTAAAGAGATCTCGAACTTGAACTCTTGCTTTATCCTATCACCGAGATAAAGAGAACGAGAGAAGGAAAACGATTTTGAGTGTGTTGAAAACTGAGAAGATGCATGGTTTATATAGGGGAATGGAGGAGGAAAATATGGAAAATAAAATATTCCAAATTAAAGGTCATTGACTTTACATCCAATTTAATTCGGAAATAATCGATTAGATGCCTTATTAAATGAATATATTTTATGTGAATTGCTTTATTACCTTTTAATATCCGAATTAATGGAAAGTCAAATATTATCCTATTAAATTCGGAATATTCAAAAGATATGTCATATATAAGGAAAAAAATTAATTCAAAGTGGGTAAAATATCCGCAGGTCTAAGAAAGGACCCGACCGGTCCAGACATTCGCGTCGCCCATGACGTGCGAGTGCGCCCCAACCCGAATGGGTTCGACGAGCTTCAATTTGCACCCCCCTGCGTCTGCGCGCGAGATATAGTGTTCATTTAAGTCATTCAATGGCTTCCAAGTGGGTTGGTGTATTTAAACCATTCCCAAGCTTGTTATCCCACCCATGTGGGATATGGGGTTTTATTTTCCTTACACAATTCACAACATCCTCACTTTGAGCATCAATTTCTCATTCATTACTCAACCGTTTTGAGCATATGAGATACCGTTGTAAAGGTCTCATGGAGTAGAATATTAATTAATAAATTCATCATTCGAACCTCCACCTTTACCACTAGAAAATATAGCTCAAAGTTTCCAATTTCTCACATTTTCCAACAAATAAGTCTCAAAATGGTTGACTATATTTTCATTGGCTATGCATATCATAACAACATATCTTATTTTCTTGTTTACGAATCAAAGAATCATGAAATTCACAAGAATATGATAATGAAAATAAAGAATACCCCATTCTATGAAAATATACTTCCTTGTATAGTTAGGGAAGTTGAACTAAGTTCAACAAAATGAAGTTTAGAAAATATCAATGAAGATAGATCAATTGTTCAAGAAAAGGTTAAAACTAAGATATTGTCACGATGACAAATAAGTGTGACAAATGTGTGTATGTCAAAACTACCAATATTAGGATATATGATCTTATGTTGATGACATACTCATTGTTATAAGTAACAATGAAATGGTAAATGTACCAAATGCATGTCAAATTCAAGCTTGACATGAAAAATATGAGACTGACTAGTTTGATTTTGGGAATCAAAATCTAACGACTGTTTGATGGTCTCATGTTAACGCAATCAAACTTTATGGACAAGATTCTTGAAAAATTTGGAAAGAATGATTCTGGTATAGCCAGAACTTCAATAGACACGTGCTAACATCTATCCAAAAAAAAGTTAAAGTGTTGACCAAGTGAAATATGCAAGGGTCATAGGTAGTCTAATGTACCTCATGAGCTACACTAGACCATATATTGCTTTTATTGTGAGAAATTTAAACAAAGATTGCATTATTTTATAGATCTTGTTATTTTAGAAGGATAATCTGATGTCAATTGGATATCTGACAATCAAGATACCAAAGGCACAAGTGGATATGTTTCCACTTTGGGAGGATGAGTTGTTTCATGAAAATCCTCAAGACAAACGATTACAACCAGATCCATAATGGAATCTGAGTTTGTGGCTCTAGACAAGTCTAGAGGAGAAGCTAAATGGCTTTAGAATTTCTTGGAGGATATTCTTGAATGGCCAAAGCATGTGACCACAATAGGCATATATTGTGATAATCAAGCAACAATTAGTAGAGCACAGAGCTTTATGTATAATGGTAATTCGAGACACAAGTCACCTATGTGAGCTCAAAAACATAAGTCTCCCAAGTCTGTTCCCATGATGTTTACAATGACCGAAAGTGGAATATCCTAAGTAATGCTTTTAGTAATCATTGTGTGTTTCGGTGAGCCCAACAACATAAGTCACCTATGTGAGAGTGAAGTGGAGCCGCTTCAAAGAGACTATTATAACATAGCTCTCTCAAACTCTTACAGAACCAATAAGATATTCGCAGGTATATGAACATAACCAAGAGAACTAAAAATCTCACTAGGGAGGCAGTTGTGTGAGGTATATCATCGTTTACACAAAAAAACCTGAACAATTCAAGGACATCACGTCTATTAGTCAGCCAATAAAGTAAATATGCTTTCACAAGGGAAGTTTCAAAGGTGGAAACCTACCTATCATATGTAACTATCAATCGTTGAATCCATCACCACATCGAGTCAAAATGTTTTAAATTTAATGATCAATTTCATTCATATGGGGGATTGTTGAAAAAACTCGATATTTTTGAGCTTTGAATGAGAAATTGATCCAAATGTTGTTTATGAAAAATATGGAACTGATTGTTTGCCAGTAAATGCCCAACCATGCACGACGTAGGTAACGTGAATGTTCGGACCGGTCGGACCCTCCACGGGGTTTCAGATATTTTAACCCAAATTTGAAATAATTTTTCCTCAAATAGAGTATATCTTTTCCAAATTATGTTTTGGAGTTAAAAGGATAAATATTAAAAGGTTCCTTTAATTCATACAATAATTTTAGAAATTGTTCTTTAAAGGCTCGTCGATTCTTAAATACCAAATGCTCCATTAGGTCAAACATTTCAAATAGTTCACTATGTGAAACCCCTATAAATATCGTGTTAAACCTACAAGGTTAATAACACAACATAGAAAATTTTCCATTCTCTAGTTTTTTAGGAAAATAACTTGCATGTTTTCAAAAATATTTTTGGTGATAGAAGAAGACGAGGTTATTGTTTGTTGATCATTGCAGATGTGCTACTGCTATGTTCATTTCGTTGTTGTATCCTAGGATATAAACGTCCAACTTTTCTCAAGCACCATAGCAGCGAACGAATTTGTCTTAAGAAAACTGTGTTTTCACATGCCTCAATGACTTTGTTCTTCCGAATTATTGTTCGGATACAAGTAGACGGTTTTAATTTATTATTTTTAATATTCAATTTTATTCCGAATATTATTGTATTTATTTTATGTTCTCTTCAATTTATTAATAATAGTAGTATTTGATTTTACTTTTTTTTTTAATTCTTAGATTAACCCTTTTTGACCCCAAATGAATGTCTTTTTCAAATCGTTCTAATGATATTTGTGTGAGAGACAACAATTTTAGTTTAGTATATTAAGAAAAAATAATTTTTGAAGTTATTGTTCATAAGTTTTTGACGCTTTAAGTAGCTAAATTTAAGGCTCTCTAAATCCATTCTTTGGTCATATTTTTTTCTTCAAACTTTAGATAATTTTCATAGCATATGAAATGTGTTCTTTCTATTGATATATTGCTCTAGTCAAAATGAGCTATGTGTTAAAGAAAATTGAATTCTTAGAGTAACCTATTTGAAACTGAAAACCGTGAAAATCTAAATATATTGTGATGGTATACACATTTTTAACTCCCAAAACTTAGTTTATTGATAACAAAATTCTATATTTTGGTGTTAATTATGAACTTTAAAATAACCAAAATTTTCAAAATGGTCTTGAATTTTAATAGTTTCAAAGTGAGTTAAGTGGTCTTGAAAATTGTAAAAGTTTTGAATGCTAAAATTCATATTTTTAACGTTTCTAACCTTACTTTCAGCTCAACTATGTTTTATTTAGTTCAAAATCATTGTTCGAGTGTCGATTTAGGAATCAAATATTTGTATACATATATGTCTTAGCCCTCGGTTTTTTAAAATTGATTTTTTTTAACAAATTATATACATATGACATTTTCGAATGTGATTGTGTTTTTTGATATGTTTTTTTTGTTGCTATGTCTTACGCTTTTAGAGCAAATATAAAATTTACTTTTCTTTTAAAATGCTTTGAGATAAAAGAAAAACTACATGTTTCATTCTGTTTTGTTTCTTAGTACGACTATACTCTGACCCTGTGAGTAGGATTAAATGTTGACATGTACTATGTATTTAGAAATTGGTTCTAATTGTGCCGGCCGTTTAGAATAGTATTAGTATATAGTGCATTTTTATCCATGTCACTGGAGTTTATTGTAATAGACTAAATGAAGATAGATTTTTTCGGAGGGATTGAAATTGAATTATAAATTTTTGGAGAGTCCAAATGTAATTATATGATTGTATTGGCTTACAATTTTATGGTTTTAAAAGACTAAACTGAAGTTTCGCCATTTTAGGAGGACAAAGTGTGATTTCACCATTCCATTAACTAAAAACTTCACGACTTGGAGGGACTTAAATTGAAACTTTCCATTTTGGGAGACAAGGTATTATCTGCGTTTCTTCAAGTAAAATGGTATTTCATGTCATAAGGCACCATTCATTACATACACATAAAAACACGTAGAAAAATCAAAACTAAACTCTACCGTCCGATAATAATTATCTAGCTGAATGAGACGTTAAATCTTTTAAGTAATGTCAAAGATTTAATTTTAAAATTGCGAATGGAGTGAGTTGAATTATGAAGATCATTTTCATAACAAATATTTATAGTAATCAATCTAAATTAGTCGACTAATGAATCGGGTATACAAAAAAAAACTAAAATGAACTGATTCAATCCATGATGTTCTTGGTACAACATGTGCTGCAGAGCTCTCGAAAATCATATATCCAGGCCTGTCTAGTTCATGCCCAAACTAAAAGTATAAGCCAATTCTTTAACTATTTTTTGTTTGACTTGGTAAGAATGAACAAATCAAGGCCATGTCAATGATGCCGAGTTCTTTTATTTCTATTCATAATTGAACTTAACGAGGTTTTTGCCTTGCCGAAACAAAAGCCAAAACTCTTGAAAACTCCACGTGAAACAATGAAACCAATTCTACATTTTCTATTAATCTCTCAACCTAATACCAACTTGTTTCATTCACCCTTTGCTTCCAACAAACAAATCATTTATCGTTTAATAACTTCTTCAAGGCATGGCAGAAGAGAGTTCTGAAATTCAATGCAATCAAGAAATAATCCATGCACATGAACCAAATGATGAGGAAATCAATTGGCCGGCCTCTAACGTCGCTGATATTCCCATGAAAATGGAGAGCGCCGGGGAGACTAGCCGGCAGTATTCGAAGCCTGAGCATAAGCCTACAACAGGAGAAATTTGGGTTTGGTATGTGTATGAACTGTGCTCTTACTTTGTTCATACAGCTCTTATACCCATAGTGTTTTCGCTCATCATAGGTAAAATAGTCAACTTACCTAGCGAGCAACCTCGAGGATGGAACTCGAGCGCCAAGCGCTTGACTTGTCGGATCTATGAAAATGAACTGCAACTGTAAGTGCTAATATATAAATTCCATTAAAATGTTTTGAAATTGGATGCCAAATTTAGAATCTGCTCTGCACTATGTAGTTCATCAACTCAATATCAATGATCTATGTGTTTGATTACAGGTACGAGCGACTTACACGTCAATCGATATCGATTGGCAATTCCAAAGTCTCCCCTTTGGAGTGGACTTCAATCTCTTGGGCCATAGGTCTAATTCTGGCCACCCCTGCACTTCGTTTAGTTTCCAACAACCTTGACCATGGCCAGAACCAGCAAGTTATTGTTGGAGCTGCAACAGCCATCGGAGCATTCTTTTGTCTCCCTGTTGGATTCTTCAAAGTCACATGGATCTTCCCCTTATATATTGCTCCGGTCGTAGTTGCCATTACAGTCGCTACTGCTTCCCACACCCGCCATCATGGCTTAATGATCCGAGGCTTCACCGGACCAACCCTTCGGAGACAACAATTCCCCATTAGAAGGGGTGTCTCAAGTCGGTTGTCACTCTATGCCACTGGTTTTGGATCCCTGGGGACTGCTTTAATAGTGGCATTCGTATATTACATGCTCCGAATTGAAGATAAATTTACGGGACTGTGGGTTGTCTCCATTTTTAGTGGACTCATGTGGCTAGCTGGAATAGTTCACATCTTGACCTTGAGGCCTGGGGCAACCTTTACCTCTCCTTTACCAAATGACCATTTTCTCTCCGTTTTTAGATACCGTCATGGCCTTGGAAGCCTTATCATTGTTGGCCTTTCTTCATTCACATCAATGTGCATTTTCACAGGAGGGGTACTCTATTTGGTTGGTGAACTCTGCCTCAAACCTGCTTTCCTGCTCTATTTCTGGCTGATTTATTTCATTTCCCCCTCTGTTTCTCTACCGCTACTGCAACCGGTTCAGCTTCTCTTGAAGGCAAATGCTGTTAAAATGCATCTTCTCGGACTCATTTTATCGCTAGTAACTTCAGGCGTAGGGTTCCAATTCCGGAAGCACAACTGGGAACGACATCATATATTGATTTTCGCCGCAATACAAAGCACGTCGACCGGACTCATGCATGCTTTCGCGCGAGTTCTGGTGATGGATTGCTCACCGGCCGGGAAAGAAGGCGCATTCGCAATGTGGTTCTCGTGGGTGAAAATGGTGGGAGCTTGCTTAGGCTTCGCGGTAGCATCGGGAGCGGCTGCTGGGAATGTCGGAACTTCTTTCGGAACCGCATTCTGCACGGCTGCTGTGGCAATGGTGATTTCCATATACGGGAACATCAGTGACGTTGCAGGCGCTGTGGCCGCAGGGCTTATCGTTGGAGAAGGCGAGAGCAATGGCTTGGATAATAGGAATGGCATCGACAATGAGGATGACGAGAATGCAAAAAAAGAGCCGGCCGTGCCTGAGGAAGGTAAAAGGGAAGAATAATGAAACATAGCAGACAAGTTAACTTTCTCTTTGTTTGTATCGTAATTCTTTGGAAATAATTTTAGGCAAGTAGAATTGTTACCAATAATATAATTCTCTGTTTTTTAGTTTCATGGCCTAATTTTTTCAAAAAAAAAAAAAGTGAATCAAACCCTTTAATTTTTTTGAAAATATTAATTTAAACTTTTATTGTTTCTAAAAACATTAAATTTATTTATCAAATTCTTTCAGCTAATTCCGTCATTGGCTATTTTATAAATTACTACTCCCTCTGTCCCACAATTTTTGTCCCTTATTAACTTCTTTTGGGTCAATTTTTTTCAACTTTGACTCATAATTATTTAAAATGTATCATTGATAAAAATATGAAAAAATAGATTTTAAAAACTTCAAATCGAGTAGTTTTCAAATATATATTTTATAAAATTTAATTATTTAAAAATTTTAATATAATAATAGTTAAAGTTTAAAAATTTTAGCTTTCAAAAAGTCATTAAAAGACAATTTTTTATGGGACGGAGCTTCACTTTAATAAAAATAAAAATATCTCCATTGATGAAAAATCAATTTTGAAAAAAAAATGACGTCACTAGTGAGAATAAGTATTTCAAATCGGTGAATAACTTCAAAATTAGCGAAAGCAAAATCCATTTTTAAGTAATATATATGATGACAATTTTATATACGCAAATCGCTAATACGGTTCGAGTAATAAATTTTAGCCTTGAGGCTATTTAACTCGTAAATTGTATTAATTGAACTCTTTAGTTAACATTGACTACTATTTGTTAATGTGGCTGTTAACGATACTGACGTAACAACTCATAGGGGAATAATGACATGGTAGAGGTAACATTTGATATTTTTAGAGAGGTTGAAGACAAAATAGAGTTTTTAGGAAGTTCGAAGGTTGAATTATTTTTATGTAATTACTTCATGCCATTTATCGTCAGTTGACTAACAATTTTCATTCACGGATGGACCTTTTGACCCAAAACGAACCTTAAGAGTTAAATTGCTTCAAAAAACAATATGAGCCAAAATGATTATTCATCCAAACGTTAGTGACAATTTTTGTCATTAGACCTTTTCATAGCAAATAAATAAAACTATAAAAATATCAAAACCTATCAAATGATAAATGATAAATTATAAATTAGTAAAAGATCCAAATTTATAAAGTTTTAAAACTATAAAAAATAAAAAATTATTAAAACTATTAAAAATTGGCGTTAAAAAATTAAAGGAAAACTACACGAGTGGTCACCAAACTATGCTCGTTTTTTTATTTTGGTCATCAAACTAATTTTTTCAGCAAAAACGTCTCTTAAGTTACGTTCTTTTTTCCTCACTTTGGTCACCGGCCATTAAAAAATAACGACAATGATGACATAGATTATTATTTTTAATACTATTTTATTATTTTCTCTCCCCTCCACATGTTTTTTTAAATTTATTCGGCCAAAAACGTGGTGACATGTGTCACCACCTTATGAGAACCAAAATGAGAAATACCAAAACCTATAAAATGATAAATTATAAATTATTAAAAATCCATATTTATAATGTTTTAAAATTATAAAAAATCAAAAATTTGTTAAACTTATATTAAAATTTGACATTATAGAAAATTAAGGAAAAACTTCACGGGTGGTAACCAAACTATTCTAGTTTTCTTGTTTTGGTCACAAGAGAATTTTTTTTGACAAAAACGTTTCTAACGTTACGTTTTTTCTCACTTTGTGTAACGACTTAATTTTTGGGTTAGTGATCGGGTCTCGAACATGGGTTATGAGCCTTTATTTTAGAAGACCAAGTTAAGGATATTAAGTTGGGCCCATTATATTGGAGAAGGTTTGAAATTTAAATAGTGGAGGAAAGAGATAAAGTGAGGAGGGGAGAAAGGAAAAAAGTGAAAGTGGATGGAGAGAGAGAGAGAGAGAGAGAGAGGAGGAGGAGGAATAAGAGAGAAAAAGTTAAGGGGAGATTTAATCTCCGATCTATGGAGATTTGGCCGTCCATTATCAACACTTTCACCGTCATTGTGTCCATCTCGTCGAGACGAGTTCGCAGGTACTAGCTGCACCACCATCGGAGTCGTCGTCGGAGGGGGTGAGAGAGAGAGAGAGAGAGAGAGAAAGTTTCGGGTTTTCCAGTTGAGGAGGTTCGAGAGCTCGAAACAAGAAATGGAGGCCACTATCGTGTTCACTAGCTCGAGAATAGTCGGCTGGTGAAGTTTGGTCGTTGTCCCCCGCCAGAGGCCGCCGCACGTGCCACTCGCGCCGCCGACCGCGAGTGGGCTTCGTCCTGAGCAGTTGGAGCATTTAAGCCGAGCCACCGATCTGAGCAACATTGACCACGAGCTGATCCGCGTTGACCCTTAGTCGAGCCACATTACCCGAGCCATTGACTATTTTAGGGGACCCCTACCCATGGGTTTCTCGACGTTCTAAGTCCGTTTCGCCAAATTCGAACCCAATAAGTTGTTTTTACGCGTTTGACTTTGTGGTTTAGTTAGTGAATACCGAATTAAGAGGAACATTTGAGAAGCTCGAGTAAGTATTTATCGATAATCGCTTAAGGTTAGTACACCTCGAACTCCTATTGCTTCATGAGCATCATAAATGTGATTGCTTTGCGTGTTAGTATCTGCAAAATAAGTTGTTGAGTGTGTAAAAGTTCTATTATTTACAGCCTTTTTAACCCATATTTCTCCTGCATCCAAGCATCATTGCATTGCATTTAGGTTAGTTTACAGCAAAACATCACAAATATATTAAAGGCACTGATTCTACTAAAAAGGGTTGATTTTGTAGGTTGCTGCCATAGTAGACGGAGAAGGCGGGCGAAGGGCAGAGAAGCAGAAGAGCTGAACTGAACAAGTAGACAAAGAGGACGATGCTGCCATGGATCTGCCGTGACAGAATGGGGACATCAGTTTTACGGAGAGGAAAAGCAAAGTGGACCTCGATAGATAGAGAAAATTATGCTCGTCTGTCGTGTGAAAACCATATATTTTTCCAAGCCCCGGATCAAAAGATATGTCAAGCCAAAGCTCAAGGAGAGGAAATCCCATGAAACAAGGAGGCTGCTGAAAAGTAGGATACTTGAAGATTAAAGTCTTTATTAGAATCTTACTTTTAATTAAAGTTGTAATCCTTGTTATCTTAGAATACTTGAGCCCAAAGCTTATATAAGGGCATAGATTTTAACCTAGGAGAGATGATATACCCCATAACCGATAACCAAACCCCTCCGCCGTTTACCCGTCGTCGACATGTTCTAAAAACCCCCTAGGGCCACGGGTTGATTTGTAAAGTAGTTGTAAGGGTTGTTTTGTTTTAGGATTTTTCAAGTTCAATAAAATAAACTTCAAGTTCTCTTATTTTGGTTATTAATATCTTGCAAGAGCATCGGGAGAGCATTGTGAGGTTATCCATTTACTTAGCATCGGGAGAGTTAAGTATTCGAAAGAAATAAGAGCGAGTTCTCTAGTTTATAGTTGAACTATCTTGTGCCTAGGGATAGGGCAATGTTAAGTGGCTAAGGAAGAATTCATACACATCGGTGTTCATCCTTCGATTCACGCCGGGAAGTATCATCAAAGACGTGATCATCGACAGACTTGGACCTAGGGATAGGCCAAGGCAGATCTGGGATTCTTGCCAAACTTGAAGTACTGAGTTGGTGTGTGTGTTGCCGCGACGACCAACGGACAGCTGCCTCGACAGGTGCTGCCAGCGACAGGCGCGACGGCAGAACTGGAGTTCCTAAGCAATACAATACCTGCACTACTGAGCAATTCAATACCAGCCCATTCTCTCTATCTTGATATTCCTACTCTTTTATTTACGTTTTCTTCAATATTTTCGTGACAACTTTCTAAACTATTTTCTTTACTTCGTGCAGTGAATTAAGGTAAAGCTATTAGCCCAATCCCTGTGGAGACGATATCCGATACTTCGTATCACTTTACTACTTGCGTCGTGTACACTTGCACTACAATTGCGATAGACTCTTTTACACGCAACAAGTTTTTGGCGCCGTTGCCGGGGATTGGCAACATAACTCTACCTTTCTTTTATTGCACTTTTTGTTTTTATTTTTATTTTTCTTTTTCTTTGGTGCTTTCAACTCTTGCTTTTCACGAGGTTTTCTTGTTTATGCGCAGATCTAAAAGAGGTGAAGATCCTGAGTATTCATTAGATCCGGAAGTTGAACGCTCATTCAATCTTAGGAACCGACTTCGTTACGTGCTCGCCAGGAACGAGTACCTTGAGGAACAGCTAGAGAAGATGGCCTACAATGGGAACGACCCGCCTGTCGGCGACCCGCCTGCAGCAGCCGGACGACGGTCCTGTCGTGACTACATGCTGAACGATCATGTAGAGCTGGAGACCACGCTGCCGGATATTGAAGTTGATAACTTTGAGCTTGAACCTGTCATGTTTAGTATGATCAACAATGCCAGACAGTTTAGTGGTGCTGTGACAGAAGATGCTAGGGAGCATCTCAAAACGTTCCAGGAAATCCGTGGTTCGTTTAGACTGCCAGGAGTTAATCCGGAGATACTGAGGCTTCGGTTATTTGCCCATTCATTGAGGGACAGAGCTAAGACTTGGTGGAATAAACTTACGCCGGGTTCAATTATGACTTGGGCAGATTTATCTCGTGAATTTTTATCTCGTTTTAATCCTTCGCATTTATCTGAGTGATTACGTAATGAAATTGCTACTTTTCAGCAGGAAGATGACGAGCTGATGCACGAGGCCTGGGACAGATTTACTACTCTTCTTCGGAACTGCCCAATGCATGGATTCCCCGTCTGGAATCAGGTAACTAAGTTCTATAATGCTGCTAACTTACAAACTCGTATTCGAATTGATTCTGCAGCAAATGGACTATTATTGGATAAAGATCCAGACAAGGCATTGCAAGTTTTGAAAAATCTGGCCAAGAATGAGGAACAGTTTCCGACCGCAAGAAGAGGGGGTAAACGGGTACTTGCTGTCAAGGACTATGAAGCCGACAGCACATTGAAATCACAGGTAGCATTCCTTACTAAAGCAATGAAAAGGTTATTGAATGATGATGGTCAACAAAGATTTGCTGTAGAGGAAGTATGTGATATCTGTGAGGGAAATCATAGTCGGGATGAGTGCCCAATACAGTTAGAAGAGGGAAAGTATGTTGGAAATTACAACAAGCCGAATTACAATTCCAACAATTATAATCCCAATTGGAGGAAGGATCCCAAATTTTCCTGGAGTAACCCCAATAACGCCCTGAATCCTCAAGCACACAATCAGAATCAGGGAGGACCTAGATTGCTGACGCGACAGCAACTGCCGCAGCAACTGCCGACGCACCTGCCGCCGCAGCAGCAACAGCAGCCACCAGCTGCCAGGAGCAGTATACTGGAACAGACTCTGGCCACCTTTATGTCTCAGACAGGTACTTATATTGAGAATATGAATCAGTTTGTCAAGAAGACAGAAAATTTCATGGATAAAACAGAGATGAGGATGACAAATCATGAGGCTACTTTGAAATCTCTGGAGACACAAATGGGCCAGGTTTCCCAACATATTAAGCCGAGGCAGAATGGAGGATTCCCTAGTAATACTGAAAATGCTAGGCCACCCACACATGAGCAGTGTAAGGCAATTACTACTAGGAGTGGGAAGAAACTACCAGGGCCGGAAAAAGAAGTTGAAACAGGAAAGGAACCAGCCTTAGACCAACCTGCCGAGGAAGCTGCTCCGACAGGTGATAAACAGACTGCTGCCGATGAGCCTGTCACGACAGCAGAAGCGACAGAGGAGAAAATTGATGAACCTAAACCTCCTCAGATTCGTATGCAGTGGGAAGGACGTATTGCTGATTATCGCCCCCCACCTCCTTTTCCTCAACGGATACAGCAAGCTAAGCAAGAATCTCAACTTAAAAAGATTTATGATATTTTTAAGCAGGTTCATATTAATATTCCACTGTTAGATGCCGTTAGGGAGATGCCCGGTTACGCCAAATTTCTCAAGGATGTCATGTCAAAAAAATATAAACTGGGGGAATTTGAAACGGTAAGGATGGCAGATGGTTGCATGAGTATTCTTCATCGGCAGCCACCCCAAAAAAAGAAGGATCCGGGGAGTTTCATCATACCTTGTGTAATCGGAGACAAATATGTGGGTAAGGCACTTTGTGATCTTGGTGCTAGTATCAATTTAATGCCAAAATCTGTTTTTCAGAAGTTAGGTATTGGAAAGGCGCGGCCCACGACAGTAATTCTGCAGCTTGCCGACCGCTCTTACGTTCATCCAGAAGGAAAAACCGAAGATATTCTGGTAAGAGTGGATAAATTTATTTTTCCTGCTGACTTTCTTGTTTTAGATTGTGAAGCAGACGAAAATGCACCAATCATCCTTGGGCGACCCTTCTTAGCCACGAGAAGATCACTGATTGATGTGGAAAAAGGAGAACTCACCATGAGAGTGAATGACCAAGAGATTAAGTTGAATGTTCTCCAAGCAATGAAGCATGCTGATGCAGACGAGGAATGCAAGGCTATCACTGAAGTTATCCTTGATCAACCCTGCATCTGGTCGGGCTGTCACAACATAAAAATCGGGCACTGCCGCGGCAGCCACCTACAGAGCTGTCACGACAACACTGACGACAGCACCGACGACAGCAACTCCTCTGACTCCGAAACATCTGATACTGAAGATCAGGAGGAGGTAAACTGGTTAGGCTATCGTCCAGGTAAGTTATTCGAACCTTTGAATTACACTTCGGATAACCATTTAATCCAAAAGCCATCTACTATTGAACCACCTGCCTTAGAACTTAAGCCCCTGACAGGGCAGTTAAAATATGCTTATCTTGGTTCAAATGACACGTTGCCCGTATTCATCTCTTCTAAGCTGCCGCAGGAACAAGAACGACAGCTAATCGGCATGCTACGGCAGCACAAAAAGGCAATTGGATGGACGATAGCAGACATTCAAGGCACCAGTCCAGCGTTATGCATACATAAAATCCTCCTCGAGGAAGATCATAAGCCGAACATTGATGCCCAAAGGCGGCTAAACCATGCGATGAAAGAGGTGGTGCGTAAAGAGATAATCAAATGGTTAGATGCTGGTATTATTTACGCCATGTCCGACAGCAAATGGGTGAGCCCGGTGCAATGCGTTCCAAAGAAAGGAGGAATGGCCGTGATAACCAATGAGAACAATGAATTAATCCCAACCAGGACTGTGACCGGTTGGAGGGTTTGTATGGACTATCGGAAGCTCAACAAGGCTACCCGAAAGGACCATTTTCCTTTACCCTTTATTGATCAAATGCTTGATAGATTAGCGGGTAAATCTTACTATTGTTTTCTTGATGGTTACTCAGGTTACAATCAAATTGCTATTGCACTAGAAGATCAAGAAAAGACGAATTTCACCTGCCCCTACGGAACATATGCTTTTAGGAGGATGCCGTTTGGATTATGTAATGCACCTGCCACCTTCCAAAGGTGCATGATGGCCATATTCTCCGATATGGTAGAGGACTTCCTTGAGATATTTATGGATGATTTTTCCATCTTTGGAGACGATTTTGAGAGCTGCCTTGGCAACCTACAAAAGGTACTTGAAAGATGTGAAAAAGCAAATCTTGTTTTGAATTGGGAAAAATGCCACTTTATGGTGGATGAGGGGATAGTCCTTGGCCATAAGATTAGCTGGCGTGGGATAGAAGTCGACAGGGCTAAAATAGAAGTAATTGAGAAGCTGCCGCCGCCGACCACAATCAAGGGCATTAGAAGTTTTTTAGGGCATGCTGGTTTTTACCGGAGATTCATTGCAAATTTCTCAAAAATCACCAAGCCCCTATGCCATCTTTTAGAGCAGAACCGGCCCTTTGACTTTAATGATGAATGTACTGAAGCATTCAAGGTTCTGAAGGAAAAACTAGTAACAGCCCCCATAGTACAGCCACCAGACTGGACACAGCCATTTGAGATTATGTGTGATGCTAGTGACTATGCTGTCGGGGCAGCGCTTGGGCAACGCAGAGATAAGCTGTTTCATGTCATATACTACGCCAGCAAGACATTAAATGACGCCCAAGTGAACTACACCACCACATAAAAGGAGCTATTAGCTGTGGTGTTCTCCATTGACAAGTTTCGTTCTTACATACTTGGGACGAAGGTGATAGTGCACACAGACCATTCTGCCCTGAAGTATTTGTTCGCAAAGAAGGATGCAAAGCCTAGATTGATACGGTGGATCTTGCTATTACAAGAGTTCGACCTTGATATCAAGGACAAAAAGGGGACAGAAAATCAGGTGGCAGACCACTTGTCAAGATTGGAGAAAGGACAGAGTTTACCAATCGACGAGACGAATATACTGGAGACCTTCCCAGACGAGCAGCTCTTTGCTGCCGCGACAGCCATGGCGGCAGGTAAGTCTTCTGAACTCCCCTGGTATGCTGATTTCGTTAATTTTATAGTTAGCGGAATACTACCTTCTGATCTTAATTATCAAGCCAGAAAGAGGTTCCAAAATGATGTTAAGCATTATTATTGGGACGAACCTCTTCTTTTCAAACTATGCGCAGATCAGGTTATAATGAGGTGTGTACCACAAGAAGAACAAGAAGACATTCTCCATCACTGCCATGCTTCACAATATGAAGGTCACTTAGGAGGCAATAAAACTGCTGCCAAGGTGCTGCAGTCAGGGTTCTACTGGCCGACACTGTATAAAGATGCACAGAACTTCTACAACAACTGTGACAGGTGCCAGCGGACAGGTAACATCTCGAGGAGAAACGAGATGCCACTGCAGAACATTCTAGAAGTCGAGATCTTCGACGTTTGGGGGATTGATTTCATGGGACCTTTTCCATCTTCATGTGGAAATCTATACATCCTCTTAGCAGTGGATTATGTCTCTAAGTGGGTTGAGGCCATCGCCACTCAAAAGAATGATGCCAAGACAGTCCAAAAGTTTTTGTACAAAAACATTTTTTCTAGATTTGGCATCCCTAAGGCGATTATCAGTGATGAAGGGAGACATTTTGATAATAGGGTTATTGCTGCCGCCTTGAAGAAATATGGTGTCAAGCACAGGATCGCGACAGCATACCACCCACAGACCAATGGATAAGCTGAGATATCCAATAGGGAAGTTAAGAACATTCTTGAGAAGATGGTTAAGCCGACTAGGAAAGATTGGTCTTTACTCCTTAATGATGCATTATGGGCATATAGGACAACCTTTAAGACTCCATTGGGCATGTCTCCATACCGATTGATCTATGGGAAAACTTGTCACTTGCCTGTCGAGATAGAGCACAAAGCATATTGGGCAATCAAGGCCGTGAATATAGACTTGGACAAGGCAGGCCAGAAAAGGCTGTTAGATCTGAACGAGCTTGAGGAAATACGGACAATGGCCTACGACAATGCAAGAATCTACAAGGAGAAAACTAAGAAGTGGCATGACAGGAAGTTGCTGCCACGACAGTTCTGCCCAGGGCAGCTTGTGTTGTTGTTCAATTCTAGACTGAAACTCTTCCCAGGAAAGCTAAAGTCTAGATGGTCTGGCCCGTTCCAAGTGGTACAAGTTTTTCCCCATGGTGCCATCACAATCCGATCATTAAAAGACGGGCACCAATTCAAAGTCAATGGACAGCGCCTCAAGCATTATCAGGGGACTGAAGCCCCAGGAATACAGGAAGTGGTTACTTTGGGAGATGCCCCACAAGGCATCCCTAATTTAACCTAAATTTTATTTTCATTTATTTTATTATTTAGTATTATTTATTAGGAAATTAGGTTTATTTTATCCGAATAATGTTTTTATATTTTTTGTTTTCAGCAAATAAAGGAGTCAAGAAGAAAAGAAGAAGTGACCCAAGCCCACCATCCATCCATCAGCCCAACAGAGCCCATTTATTGAAGCCTGTCGTTCCAGCTGCCGCCGCAGACACGGATAAGACAGGCTGTCAACAGACTGACACGGCAGATGCAGAAGCGTGTGACAGACGCGTAACAGACGCATAATTACGTGACAGACGCGTCAGACACGCCAAACTCAACAGTCGCCCCGTTATTCCCGCCTGCCGTTACAGCATTAAACGGGCAGCAACTCTACCGCTATAAAACCCCGTTCTCATTTCCATTTTCATCACTTCTGCTTATTCTTACTTGCTTTCTCCTCTCGTTTTTATTTGTTTTCTTTACTTTCACAACCCTTGCAACTAAAATGTCTTCTAGACAGACCCGCCGCGGTGCTGCTTCAGCCTCTTCATCAGCAGCACCCACACCGTCGGCCTTCGCAACCAAGGAATTATGGGAAGAAAGAGGTTTCATCTACATCCGAAAGGCTCCGAACATGGGGCTTCGACCATTCATCGCGAGGGCCATAAGAGCTCAACTATGGGAGCAGTTCGCAGAACAACCAGCAGAATTAAATGATACGTTGGTAAGGGAGTTTTATGCTGCCATCAACAGCAAGACGGTGACATCCGTCACTGTCCGAGGGGTCAAGGTACCATTCACAGCTGACAGCATCAACCACATGTATGGCCTCTATTTTGGTCCCAACGATGATGCCCATCAGCAATTTTTGGACACCCTCGACTCTGTCGCCTACGGAGCTGTCATGGCAGAAGTGATAGAGGAAGGAACGACGTGGAACACGAGCAAAAAGAACCCCAGCTCTGTAAAAAGTGGGCAGCTCCTTCCAGAAGCAAAGCTATGGAACGCTTTCATCAAGAAGCGTATCCTGCCGTCCTCCCATCACACGACGGTGGACCAGCAGCGGCTCGCCCTCATTCATTCGATCATGAACGACCGGCCTATCAACGTGGGCCGCTATATGAGGGAAAGCATCTTGGACTGCACATTTCGCTCCACCTCCCGCCTTTGCCTACCATTCATGATCACTTCTCTTTGCCGCTGCGCTGCCGTCCCAGAAGCCACCACCGACAAACTGGTCCAAGGCACAGGCTGGACCGACAACAACATTACCAGCCTCATGGAGCTCATAGTCGCAACCCCCCTCTCCTCTTTCAACCCGGCTGCTTCCCCAGCAGAATCATCCGAGGAACCTGCCGATGAACCTGCCACAGCAGCCGCCCAGACCAACCAATCTGCCCAGATCCTTGCTGCAATACAACGGGTGGAAGACAGACAAATGGGGCTGATGACATTCATCCGGGATTTCGCCAACTCGACGGTAAATTTCATTACCAACACTTTAAATTATCCCGATGTTATTTTCCCCACCTTCCCTGCCCACTATTTCCACATCCCCTCCCCTGTCCACACACCTACGCCACCTTCCTCTCCTCATGCACACTCTGCTGCTTCCACCCCATCATCTACCCAGCCGGCAGCTGGCAGTCCAACGGCCGAAACCTCCGCCCGAGGAACGAAGCGACCTGCCTCACATGACATCGAGACAGACCCTCCCATTAGGAGGAATTTGGAGGAGGAGTTCACACCTGTCAAGAGGCAGAAACACGTGGCAGACAGAAAACTAATGCCCAAGGCCACCACTACCACCAGCAGCAGCAGCACTTGGGATAGCGGCAGCAGCTCAGACATCCAGGTCGTGGAGCAACCTGCCCAGCCTGCCCCATCAACCAGAACCCGCCGCCAGATCCGTGTCAGCAGCAACAGTGAAGACAGCGATTAAAATCTAAGTCTTTTATTTTCTTTTCTTGCTGCCTGCCTATATATATTTTGTGATGTATCTGCCTTCATTTTATCTGTCATTTGCATTGAGGGCAATGCAACCCTCGAGTTTGGGGGTGACAACCCTCCATTTCAATGGAGTTTTAGTACATCTTTAATTAATTATTGTGTCTTTTATTTATTTCTCTTAAAAAAAGATTAAACTGTTGGCTTAAAACTGTGAAGTAATCTTACCTGTCATGACAGCTCTGTCGTAGCAGCATCTTTAGGACAGTTTAAGGAGAAGTTTAGAGCCTTTCTATAGTTTTGAAAACTTAAACACCATTGTGACTGTTATACTACTTAGATTTCTTTTAGCCAAACTAGAATAGGAAGCTTAGCACTTGAATAGCCCCTAGAGGTGCCCGGAACCGGCTCTAGGAAAGAAGTTTAGCAAAATAGACTCAATAGCCCTAGAGGTGCCCGAAACCGGCTCTAGGAAGTTAGCTAGAGGTGCCCGAAATCGGCTCTAGTGAAACTTTAGCTTAAAAAAAAAATAAAGTTAAAACAGAAAATCAAAGAAGCATGAAAACGTGCCTTCAAAAAGATAAACTTTGGCATAAAAATTCGAGTTAAGAGTTGAATATTCTAGTGAAACTAAAAGAGTCTTGGCATATAACTGTTCACAAGCATGCACACACTGCACGAGGACTATAGTGAGATTTCGGACAGATCCTAATCTTTCCGACAGGTTGCTGCCGCCACAGAGAATGAGCGACGGGTAAGGGACAGTCACTGTTTGAGGGCCAACACAAAAATATTCATTTTTCTTTTAGGTCTTAATTGCTTGAGGGCAAGCAAAAACTTGAGTTTGGGGGTGTGTTGAGTGTGTAAAAGTTCTATTATTTACACCCTTTTTAACCCATATTTCTGCTGCATTCAAGCATCATTGCATTGCATTTAGGTTAGTTTACAGTAAAACATCACAAATATATTAAAGGCACGGATTCTACTAAAAAGGGTTGATTTTGCAGGTTGCTGCCATAGTAGACGGAGAAGGCGGGCGAAGGGCAGAAGAGCTGAACTGAACAAGTAGACAAAGAGGACGATGCTGCCATGGATCTGCCGTGACAGCATGAGGACAGCAGTTTTACGGAAAGGAAAAACAAAGTGGACCTCGATAGATAGAGAAAATTATGCTCGTCTGTCGTGTGAAAACCATATATTTTTCCAAGCCCCGGATCAAAAGATATGTCAAGCCAAAGCTCAAGGAGAGGAAATCCCATGAAACAAGGAGGCGGCTGAAAAGTAGGATACTTGAAGATTAAAGTCTTTATTAGAATCTTACTTTAAATTAAAGTTGTAATCCTTGTTATCTTAGAATACTTGAGCCCAAAGCTTATATAAGGGCATAGATTTTAACCTAGGAGAGATGATATACCCCATAACCGATAACCAAACCCCTCCGCCCTTTATCCGTCGTCGACATGTTCTAAAAACCCCCTAGGGCCACGGGTTGATTTGTAAAGTAGTTGTAAGGGTTGTTTTGTTTTAGGATTTTCCAAGTTCAATAAAATAAACTTCAAGTTCTCTTATTTTGGTTATTAATATCTTGCAAGAGCATCGGGAGAGCATTGTGAGGTTATCCATTTACTTAGCATCGGGAGAGTTAAGTATTCGAAAGAAATAAGAGCGAGTTCTCTAGTTTATAGTTGAACTATCTTGTGCCTAGGGATAGGGCAAGGTTAAGTGGCTAAGGAAGAATTCATACACATCGGTGTTCATCATTCGATTCACGCCGGGAGGTATCATCAAAGACGTGATCATCGACAGACTTGGACCTAGGGATAGGCCAAGGCAGATATGGGATTCTTGCCAAACTTGAAGTACTGAGTTGGTGTGTGTGCTGCCGCGACGACCAACGGACATCTGCCGCGACAGGTTCTGCCAGCGACAGGCGCGACGACAGAACTGGAGTTCCTAAGCAATACAATACCTGCACTACTGAGCAATTCAATACCAGCCCATTCTCTCTATCTTGATATTCCTACTCTTTTATTTACGTTTTCTTCAATATTTTCGTGACAACTTTCTAAACTATTTTCTTTACTTCGTGCAGTGAATTAAGGTAAAGCTATTAGCCCAATCCCTGTGGAGACGATATCCGATACTTCGTATCACTTTACTACTTACGTCGTGTACACTTGCACTACAATTGCGATAGACTCTTTTACACGCAACATAAGTAGATGATGAATATACATGTTTGGAGGCCGATAGTATGAGACTTGATATCTGTGAGATGCATGATGATGTTATGAATATGATGAGACTAATGAAGGCTTTAGAGACCGTGTAAGGTCGTTTCGGTATGCTCGTCTGATTACTTGATGATTGTTTGATTGATTGATAATCATGATGTCTTGTGTGCTTGTTCGAATAGATTGACATAATTTAATGGGAAATATGCTTAAGGGATGAATACTCGTTTAAATGATTATGAAGCTGGTAATTAATATTAATTGATAGAATGTGTTAGTAAACAAACCTTAATGACTCTCATAAGCTTTAGGGACCGAATAAAGCGTTGTGATATCGTAATCCAAGGAAATGGTATGAACCCGTTAGTAGGGTATTGGTACGAGCTTTGGCCGTACTGGTACATGATTGAGGGTCGTACCAGTACGCGTCGACCCGTAACGGTACTTGTAGAAATTAAGGATTTCCACCAAGCTATGTCAGTATCAGTATGCGTGAGAGTATTGGTACCCAAGGGTACCATATTGATACTCGTGTTCGAGTATTGGTACTGTAGAACTAATGTTTTGATATAATAATTGAAAATAGTTTTGGACAAAGTTAAAAAGAATTCAAAACCATTTCTAAAGTCCAAACAACTTGAAACTATGTTTATGGGATATTTTAAAAGGTTTTATATGTTTTCAAAGCCAAATTCAACAAAACCATCCAGGCGTTTCGAAACGCCTCTAGGTGATTCGATACGAGTCTTTACAGTGGCAAAACGTTCCGAAATAGCTCTGCCTGTTTCGAAACGGACTTTAATCTGGGTGAGCATTTTGCTTGGCCTTTCGATACGGTCTTACCCATTTCGATATGCCTATGTGGCAATGGCCTCAACGGTCATAAACCCTCAACGGCTATTTCCCAATGGTAATTTAATTTGCAGCCTAACTGTCAATCGTACTAAAACGGGTGGTAACCGTTTCGATACTGCCAGAAGGGTTTCGAAACGGCCATAGGCGTTTCAATACGGCCAGCTGCATCAGCCTCCAACAGCTAGTTCTGAAGACGGTCGTTCCGATACGGGCTCGACTATTTCGAGACGGACATCACCAAACTGCAATTAATGTGGGAAATAAAGTCTCTAACGGCTCCAATTCAACCCCAACGGCTACAAACTCAAAGAGGAGTATAAAAGGGACCTCCAAGCATCAAGTAATGGTTAATGCTTCAATTGTAATACAACATATGATCAAAATGTGTCTTAGTGCTTAATTGTCAATTCCTTGTATAGACAAACACTAGTGAGCCAAAATTGTTATATTTGCTCAAGTGTTTTAGGATTGGGTGAGAGCTTAATTGTGCAAACAAATACCTATTAGATGGATTTGAGTTTGCTTATTTTTTTTTATCTCTTTGTAAAGAGGGTTGGATCAAGGCTTTGGGTAGAAAGCTTGATCGGTTTTGTAAGGGTTTCCACCTAAGCATAGAAAAGGGGACGAATTAATAGTGGATTGATTGAAAATCCTTAGTGGGAAGCTAAGGTAGTGGATGTAGACCTTGGTTAGAAGGTTGAACCACTATAAATCATCGTTTCTTTATAAATTTTAGCTTCCACACCTCTTTCACCCAAAATTCCACTTCTCCACCACTTGGCGAGCAAGAACGGTTGAAGGAATCGAGCACATTAAAACCCAACAATTGGTATCAGAGCTTGCTTTAATTGAAGATTATTAACATCATATTGAGAAGATCCAGCAAGCTCGATCAACATTTCAAACAACCGGCTCTATGGCGCAATCCATCGACAAACCGCCCTTCTTCGACGGAACACACTATGCCCATTGGAAGACAAGGATGAAGTGTTTTTATAAAGTCAAAAGACTACAAGCTTTGGGACATAGTAGAAGACGGTTCGTTCGTGCCTCAACGAAGCAAGGTGGAATGGAGTGTCGAAGATCGCAAGAAGATGAAGCTCAATTGCAAAGCCTTGCACATCCTTTTTTGTGCATTTGTCCCCAACATCTATGACAAGATGTCTTCTTGTGAGAGTGCAAAGGAAGTTTGGGACAAGCTCGAAGTTACATATGAGGGGACAAACGAAGTAAAGGAGACCAAGATAGGGCTCCTCAACTTAGCGTATGAAAACTTCAAAATGGACCTAGAAGAGAACATTGAGAAGATGTTCAACAGGTTCTCCACCATCACCAATGGACTCAAAGGTTTTGGAGAAGCCATCCCGGAAGAGAAGCTTGTCTGAAAGCTCATCTACTCCCTTCCCGAGTCATGGTACTAAAAAAGGACCGCCATCATCGAAGCCAAGAATCTCAAGACTTTGAAGCTTGATGAGTTCATGAGGTTACTTCTCACTCACCAAATTATGAAGAAAAACAAAGAAGAGGAGAAGAAGAGGGACGAAATTAGAGCTATGGGGGAGAAGAAGCTCAAAAGGCTTGGCATCAACACAAATGCCATTGCTCTCAAATCCTCTACATGTCATCACATAGATTCAAGTGAAGAGGAGGATGACGAAGAAGAGATAGTTCATATCTTCAAGAAGTGTGCCCCTCTGATGAAGAAAGCCTTGAAAGAACTTGAACGAGAATCTATGAAGAAGAAGAGGGCAAGCACTTCAAGCCATAAGAAGAAGACATATGTGGCTACTTGGAGTGATGAAGACTCCACCGACGATGAACAAGCCAACCTTTGCCTTATGGCCATCGAAGAAGATTCAAGGGTAACTTCTAATTCATCTAATTTATGTTCATATTCTTTTGATGAATTACAAGATGCCTATGGTGACTTGGTTTTAGAATTTAAAAATCACATTTTGAAAAACAAGAAAGTGATTTCAAATTTGAAAATTCAAAATGACTTGATTTCTAAAACCAAAATTGAACTTGAAGCAAAACTCAATGAGTTTGAACAAAAATATTTTGATTTAAAAAATTTGCTTCACAAGGTTCAAGAAGAAAAAGATTTGATTTCCAAAGAGCCTGAAAAGAAAAATAATGTTGGAAAATCAAATTTTTATGTAAGACAATCTAGTGCCCCTAGATTTGTAAATGGTAAATGTTTTAGAAGTATTTGGGTCCCAAAAGGACTAAGTACTTCAACTAAAAAGGATGAAATTTAAAAATGGATTCCTAAGGGGACAAAAGTTTGTGCTACTAACGTCTATGGATCCAAAATAATTTGGATACCAAAAATTACTTGATTGTCTTATGATAGGTGTGATGGAGATTGATCAATAAGTCCAAAATTGAGGGGGAGCTCCATGCATACAAGGAAGAACACTTGAAGAAGGAAGGCTTCACATCCTCCCTTGTGTTCAAGTGTAGTAAAAATCTAGTTGTTTTATTTGTTTAATTTGATTTATTTTTTTTATCTCAACTAGACTGTGACATATGTTGGACTAACATCTTTTGATGATGCTTTGAGTAAGGGGGAGCCTTTTTAAAACAAAAATTCTCATTTTTGTAATCTTTTTAAACCTCCTAAGTTATTTTTGAACTTAATGTCTTTTGAATTCTTTTTGATATAACAAAAAGGGGAGAGTTTGGATTGAAAAATTGTATTTTCAAATGAATAAGGGGGAGTTTTACTTACTTTTCAATTTTTCATCTCTTATTCACATTTTTAAACTTGAAGGGGGAGAATCCCAAACAATTTTCAAGTTAGTTTTATTATATCAAAAAGGTGGAGATTGTAGATGTAACCCCCTTAGCCCAGCCTAGACGGTTGACCCGAACTACGAAGATTACACATGGAAAACCAAAGTCAACCCGAAAGTCAACCTTGATTAACGACCCTTTTTTTCTTTTTAAAACTTTTCTAGATGCATATTAACCCTAAGCGTAGACTCGAGGAAAACATACATGAAAACAACGGCGATCGGAAAGCAATAAGGAACTCAATTGCACAACTTACAACATTTAGGGACCAAAATGTAAATTCTGTAAATTAAGAGGATTAAATTGATTATTAAGTTACCATTATGAAATTAGTCATATTACATGCTTCTCTGTCAAATTTCACCTCAAACGGACATCTCAAACTCAAGCAATTGCATATACAAAATTCAGGACTAAAACGTAAAGCTCGCAAACCTCAAACCATTCAAATCAGTGCCCAACGGTCAAGTGTTTCGGAAAAGGGGTTGACCGTTCCGAAACGCGGGTTCATTTCGAGACCTGTTTCGAAACAAGGCTTGACAGTGGCAAATCCGTTCCGAAACGCCCTCTACCCGTTTCGATACACGAAGGCCATTACAGGCCCCCGTTTCGAAACGGTAGCACCCGTTCCGATACGGACTGCCCAGAAAATGCAGGTTTTTCTGGTTTAACATACAATTAACCACTCATACGCATCCCTATGACCTTCTAATCATGCCAACAAATCATCATGCATACAAGGAACATATTTGCATCATCAAAACACATTCATGGCAACAATTAGGAAGAACCACAATCTATAGGCATGCATCCTACTATTGAAAACCATCCCAGCATCAAACCATCAAGCAAACACCAAAATGGCCAAATACAAGTCCAAAACATCATAGGCATCATACCAAACTCAGGGAGTCCAAAACATCTCCCAACAAACCTAACCTAGGTCACCATTGCCAAATATCAAAAGCTAATAATGTTGTAAAAATAGTCACCATACATGAGCTTTGCCTTCCCTTGGATTCTTAGCCTCCTTGCTGCCCTTTAAGCACTTCAATTCTCTGCATTATTGGTTCAAGAAAGAGAGCGTAAGCACAAATGCTTAGTGAGGCATGCTCTAATGAAACAACACAATAATGCACTTTTACAAAACACCTTTCATAAGGCCTTTTCATTCATAAAAATCATTTTCACGCAACAATGCATTAACAACAAGCATCTCATGCTTTATAATCATCAACAAGTCTTAAACAACAAGCATCTCATGCTTCATAAACATTAACATGTCATATTGGCTTCCAAGTGATACCATAACCATTTTCAACATAAAACACAATCGGATACGCGGATTACAAGCGTTGTCCCATACGCTTCGTACACACTACCAAACACACAAGGTGGAGTTTACCGGTACAATCACAACCCCTCAACACCCGTGATGGAGTTTAATGGTACAATCACAACCCCTCCACATCACTCATTGGTAGTGGTATAACATCACTAACGAGAACACGGGACACACAACACAAGATTTACACATGGACTTTTAACCACCATTGTGATCTTAGACATCTCGTTAGTGTACTTGGATGAAGTTTACGGTACCATTACAACCCCTCAACATCCAAGGCGACTTTATTCACGGTGCACCCAATCCGATAGCCGGCTAACTATATCCGATTCAAGTACTTTAAAACCAACACATCACTTGCCAATATACATCAATTATCAACATCAATCCACTGTTTTAAAGCATTAATCAAAGCCATTAAACCATCATGCATCACTATGCATCAAAACCAAATTTATCAATGTCAAACCAAGGATCCCTTACCTTGAGCATCCTTCAACACATGAATTTCAAAACCAGCATCAATCATGCTAAAACATGCTTTCAAAACAGAATTTAAACATGCAAAACAAACACATTGCATCCAACCATCTCATGGTTCATCAAAGAGAGAGTTTCTCCGAAAACTTACTCTTGAGCTTAGTTAAGTTGCTTAGACTTAAACTAAGCTCCCAAACCTTCAAACATTGGTTTCAAAGCTGAAAACCAAACTTCACTCACCGATTCCGTTTCGCAAGCTTGCCGAAACGCCAATCAAGCCTCCGGATCAACACCACAAGGATCCGAATGTGTCTCCCCTGTTTTAAACACATCAAAGCAGAGGATTAATGCATCATCATGCATTAAAATCTTCAGCCACAACACCTAAACTCGTTGCTCTCAACAAATCTAACATTTCGGCTACCAAACACAACCGAAATCACTACCAAACTCATCCACAACATTACCCAGCCATGATCCATCACTTCTAAACATTCTTAAACATCAATTAACATCCAAAAAGGATCTAAACTCATCCTTATACCTCCAGCAACAACAGAACACCAAGATCACCCCAAAAACCACCATTTTCACATGTAAAAACTTAGGAAAATCAACCTATTCGGGATTGCATTCATTAAACCTCAATTACTCATCATTTAATCATCCAAAATACTTTAAAAAGACATCTCAAAACAGAGCCCAAACATTCATTACAAATTTCTTCAAAATTAAATCCAAATCTTGAGTTTTAAGCCAAAATCAAGATCACAACATCAAAACCTTTTATAAAACTTAATTTAAGGATTGAGAACTTGGGAATTTCAATAAAGAACTGAATATTTAGAGGAGAAGAACATCCTTAACTCTAAATGTAGATTTCTCCTTGTTTAAAGCCAAAATCCTTGAAAATTCAATGAGCAAATGAAGATGATTTGATGTAGAAAGGATTAGGAATCTTTTGATGATTGAAAACTCATCATTTAGTGTGAAAATCAAAAGAAAATATGTTGTGGAAATGTGTTTGGCTGAGGGAATTTTGAGAGAAAATGAAATGGGAAAATTTTAGAGAAAGTTAGTTATGAAAACTAAAAATGGTTTTCCCTCACTTCTTTTAATTAATTAAACATTAACAAAATCATTAAAATTAAGAAAAATCTGGAGAAATCCTTCCTTGGGTAAATTAGCTCCTTAAAGATTCAAAGTTTCAATCCTTACAAAACAGTCACCACTGAACTTTTCAAAAATTATTTTTTAGTCACTTTTTCGAAATGTCACACTTCCAAACCTTATTTTGTAAAATTGATTCCACCACTCTCTTATATATATTAAAAGAGGATTTTTAGATATTTTTCCATATTTTTAATGCATCCCAAACTAGGCTTTCCCTAAAATCACCTTTTACATTCGAACCAAAAATCAGACCGGTCCGGTTCAGACCCTAAACTTTCAAGCCCAAAATTGGGGTGTTACAACTCTCCCCCCTTAAGAAATTTCGTCCTCGAAATTTACCTGGAGGAAAAAGGTATGGAAACTGTTTCAACATGTCATCCTTCCTTTCCCACGTGGCTTCCTCAGCACCATGATGTTTCCACAACACCTTTACCAACTCAATGGTTTTACCTCGAAGCACTTTACTATCCGAATCCAGAATTTTCACCGGCTTCTCATCATAGGTCAAGTCCGGATTCAACTCCACTTCTTCCACAGGCATAACATGCGAAGGATCAGATCTATACATTCGAAGCATAGAGACATGAAACACATCATGAATCTTTTCCAACTCCTGCGGCAATCTCAACTTGTACGCAACAGGACCCACACGTTCAATCACCTCGTATGGTCCAATGTACCTAGGGCTCAGCTTACCCTTTCGACCAAACCTCATCACCTTCTTCCAAGGCGAAACTTTCAAAAACACACGGTCACCTATCGCATACTCAACCTCTTTACGCTTCAAATCCGCGTAAGACTTCTGTCGATCAGAAGCTGCTTTCAAGTGCTCACAAATGAGCTTCACCTTCTCGGTGGTTCCTTTCAACAAAGCTGGCATTGAAACCAACTTCTGACCTGTTTCAGCCCAACAAAGAGGAGTCCTACACTTCCTCCCGTACAAGGCTTCGTAAGGTGCCATTTGAATACTTGCCTGGTAGCTATTGTTATAAGCAAACTCCACCAAAGGCAAATGCTTCTCCCAAGAGCCCTGAAACTCAATCACACAGCACCTCAACATATCCTCCAACACTTGGATAACACGCTCAGACTGTCCATCCGACTGTGGATGATAAGAAGTACTGAAATTCAGTCGTGTACCCAAAGCTTGATGCAAACACTGCCAGAACCGCGATGTAAACCTCGGATCTCTATCCGACACAATCGACTTTGGCACACCATGCAGCCGCACAATCTCAGCAATGTACAGCTCCGCAAGCTTGTCCAAAGTGTACGTAGTATGCACAGGCAAGAAATGCGCACACTTCGTCAAGCGATCCACAATCACCCACACCGAATTCTTCTTCGATGGCGACAAAGGCAAACTAGACACAAAGTCCATGGTAATCCTTTCCCACTTCCACTCAGGAATCCTCAACGGTTGCAACAACCCAGAAGGAAACTGATGCTCAGCTTTAACTTGCTGACAAACACTTGCTTACATACTCAGCAACATCTTTCTTTAAACCCACCCAGTAGTACTCATCACGAAGATCACGATACATCTTAGTACTACCAGGGTGCATAGCAAAAGGACTACTATGAGCTTCAGTCAGAATAGAACACCTCAACTCAGCATCATTGGGTACTACTATCCAACTCCCAAAACATAAAACTCCATCATCATTAAAACTGAAATCCGATGGCCTATCCTCAGCAATATCCTGAACATGTGGCACCAAGGAATCATCCAACAACTGCTTATCCTTTATCAACTGTACCAAGGACGGTTTCACCTGCAACTCAGCCACAAGACCACCATCACGCGAAATGCTCAAACTGGCAAACATAGCCCTCAACTCTACTGCCACCTTCCTACTCAAGGCATCCGCTACAACATTAGCTTTTCCCGGATGATATTCGATCGTCAGATCGTAATCTTTAAGCAACTCCACCCTACGTCGTTGCCTAAGATTCAACTCCTTCTGAGACATCAGATACTTCAAACTCTTGTGATCCGTGTACACAGTACACTTCTCACCGTACAGGTAATGTCTCCAAATTTTCAAGGCAAAAACCACCGCAGCCAACTCAATGTCATGCGTAGGATAATTGCGCTCATGCACCTTCAACTGACGCGATGCATAAGCCACCACCTTACCCTCTTGCATCAACACACATCCCAAACCAACATAGGACGCGTCACTATACACCACAAACTCTTTCCCTGATTCAGGCTGAACCAAGATAGGAGCTTGCGTCAAAGCTGCCTTCAGCTTCTCAAAAGCCTGCTGTCTCGCTTCCGTCCACTCATACTTAACATCCTTCTGCAACAACTTCGTCAAAGGTGCAACAATCTTTGAAAATCCATCCACGAACCTCCGGTAGTATCCCGCCAAACCAAGGAAACTACGGACTTCATGAACAGACTTAGGAGGCTTCCAATTCATCACTGCCTCTATCTTCTGAGGATCAACACGAATCCCCTCAGCAGAAACCACATGACCAAGGAACACCACTTCCCTGAGCCAGAACTCACACTTGCTTAACTTAGCATAAAGCTGGTTCTCCAACAAAGCTTGCAACACAATCCTCAAATGCCCCTCATGCTCCTCCTCAGTACGAGAGTACACGAGGATATCATCAATGAACACCACAACAAACTTGTCCAAATATTCATGGAACACTCTATTCATCATGTCCATAAAAGCTGCAGGAGCATTCGTCAAACCAAACGGCATCACAAGGAACTCATAATGCCAATACCTCGTTTTGAAGGCTGTCTTTGGCACATCCACATCCTTCACTTTCAACTGGTAATACCCTGACCTTAAGTCAATCTTAGAGAACACCGCCGCTCCCCAAAATTGATAAAAAAGATCATCAATCCTCGGCAATGGATACCGATTCTTGATAGTCAACTTGTTCAGCTTACGGTAGTCGATGCACATTCTCATAGTGCCATCCTTTTTCTTCACAAACAAGACCGGTGCACCCTAAGGTGACACACTCGGCCGAATGAAACCACGATCAAGCAACTCCTGAAGTTGCGTCTTCAGCTCTTTCAACTCCTTAGGAGCCATTCGATAAGAAGTAATGGAAACTGGAGTTGTATTCTCATACAGCTCAATTCCAAACTCCACCTCTCGATTAGGAGGCAATCCAGGCAACTCCTCCGGAAACACACCAGGAAACTCTCGCACAGTCCTGATATCTTGCACTCGCAACTCTTTAGAGCTAGGATTCATCACAAAGGCTAGGTAGGCTTCACAACCTTGCCTCAGCATCCGGCTCGCCTCCAAGGAAGACACCACATTGGCAAGAAACTTCACATTCTCACCAACCACCACTACCTCATAATCATCCGCAAGCTTCAATGAAACTCGCTTGTTCTCAAAATCCACCACCGCTCGATGTTCCACAAGCCAATCCATACCAAAGATTACATCAAAACCATAGAAAGGGAATTCCATAAGATCAACATGAAAAACATGGTCTTGAACAACCAAGGGACACCTTCTATACAACTTCCGTGTCACAACGGTCTCACCAAAGGAACTAGTTACACGCATACCAACATCCAAAGACTCAACAGGCAAACCAAGCAATTGAGCATGTTCACGCAATATGTATGAGTGTGTAGATCCAGAATCAATCAAGGAAAGTAATGACAAGGATTGCAAAGTGAAAGTACCTGCGATCACATCCGTGTCATTCCTCCCCTCTCGCTGCGCATACACTCGAGCCTGGCCTCCACCCTCAGTTGAACAGCCACCACATGCGCCACATTCCTTCCACCATCCTCTCTACGCTGGAAGTTACCACGGCCGCGCCCACGACCACTCTGTGGTGCAACAACTCCAGGAGCACGTCCCTGATCACCACCGGCCAACAAAGGACACTCCCTCCTCATGTGGTCTGCCGAACCACAATTCCAGCACGAATTACCAGCTACAACAACAGGAGCGTGTACCTCCCTCGCAGCTCGAGGACAATCACGCCTCAAATGGCCACGCGATCCACACGCCCAGCATGTGTTCTGATCAGCTTTCGCTCTGTGTCTCTGGACAGGCGCACCATGCCCTCCACCACCACGTCTAGCAAAAGACTGATACCTCCGATCTCGTCCTCTCTTGTTCCGACCTCCACCGGAACTATACTCAGCAGCTCTCTTGCCCGAGCCAGAACCAGCACTCCTGGAAGACAAACCCAGGTTCTACTCAATATCCTTCGCTCTTCCCACCAGTACATCAAAATCAATGTACTCAGCTGCAAGCATGTATGTCTTTACATCCGTCACTAAACCATATCGGAAACGTTCACACCTTTCCCTTTCATCAGGGAAAAGCTCAGGTGCGTACTGACTGAGACGAACAAACTGAATCTCGTACTCAGCTACTGTCATGCTCCCTTGCGTAAGAGGCATGAACTCTCTTTTCTTTTCATCTAGGTATCTCACACCTAAATACCTCCGCTTGAACGCGTTCAGAAAGAACGTCCAAGTCACATCAACTTCCTCCATTCCGGAGATAGCGGTCGTCCACCAAGTCACACATCCTAGCTTCTGCAGTTCATTTGTCCCAATATCCTCTTGGTACTTTCCAACCAAGACTCGGAACCTTCAGCAGACAAACCTCTGAACTCAGTCCCACCCAGACTGCGCAGACGTTCCAAAGGTAGTCTAGCATTAGCATCTCCCTGATGCCCAGCTCCATGAGCTCCATCTACCGCCGCCTGAAAGGCTCCAGCAATAGCTTGTATCAAAACTGTCATATCAGGAGCAGCTTGCCCCTATCCAGCTTCAGGTCCAGCGACCCCAGCACCAGCATCAACGCCAGCTCCATCACCTCCAGCACCACCACCACCAGGTGGTCCACCACCAGGAGGAGGAGGTAAATCCACTACATTATCAGCATTCTCTTCATTCTCGTTCTGAGCCATAGCTCGCGTATTAATCCTCGTCTCTCTACGAGGTCCCATTCACTAAACAATGCACTAACACAAATGCAATAAACATAATCAGGCTCAACAAGGTAAGTAATCCAAGTACTCAAGCTCATTTTTCAAAAACAATTCATTTCATTAGCTTTGATATGGCAATGGGTCCCTCTAACATGCTTCAACATAGCATAGCATCACAATTGCAACATACTTTACAATTCACACATCATACTTTCATTCAAAAAGGCACATCATGCAATCATGCATACATCACCCACATAACAATTCCCAATTACTCGAGAACTCAGCTCTGATACCACCAAATGTAACCCTCTTAGCCTGGCCTAGACGGTTGACCCGAACTACAAAGATTACACGAGGAAAACTAAAGTCAACTCGAAAGTCAACCTTGATTAACGACCTTTTTTTCTTTTTAAAACTTGTCTAGATGCATATTAACCCTAAGCGTAGACTCGAGGAAAACATACATGAAAAACACAGCGATCGGAAAGCAATAAGGAACTCAATTGCACAACTTACAACATTTAGGGACCAAAATGTAAATTCTGTAAATTAAGAGGATTAAATTGATTATTAAGTTACCATTATGAAATTAGTCATATTACATGCTTCTCTGTCAAATTTCACCTCAAACGGACATCTCAAACTCAAGCAATTGCATATACAAAATTCAGGACTAAAACGTAAAGCTCGCAAACCTCAAACCATTCAAATCAGTGCCCAACGGTCAAGTGTTTCGGAACATGGGTTAACCGTTCCGAAACGCGGGTTTGTTTTGAGACCTATTTCGAAACAAGGCTTGACAGTGGCAAATTCGTTCCGAAACGCCCTCTACCCGTTTCGATACACGAAGGCCATTACAGGCCCCCGTTTCGAAACGGTAGCACCCGTTCCGATACGGACTGCCCAGAAAATGCAGGTTTTTCTGGTTTAACATACAATTAACCACTCATACGCATACCTATGACCTTCTAATCATGCCAACAAATCATCATGCATACAAGGAACATATTTGCATCATCAAAACACATTAATGGCAACAATTAGGAAGAACCACAATCTATAGGCATGCATCCTACTATTGAAAACCATCCCAGCATCAAACCATCAAGCAAACACCAAAATGGCCAAATACAAGTCCAAAACATCATAGGCATCATACCAAACTCAGGGAGTCCAAAACATCTCCCAACAAACCCAACCTAGGTCACCATTGCCAAATATCAAAAGCTAATAATGTTGTAAAAATAGTCACCATACATGAGCTTTGCCTTCCCTTGGATTCTTAACCTCCTTGCTACCCTTTAAGCACTTCAATTCTCTGCATTATTGGTTCAAGAAAGAGAGCGTAAGCACAAATGCTTAGTGAGGCATGCTCTAATGAAACAACACACTAATGCACTTTTACAAAACACCTTTCATAAGGCCTTTTCATTCATAAAAATCATTTTCACGCAACAATGCATTAACAACAAGCATCTCATGCTTTATAATCATCAACAAGTCTTAAACAACAAGCATCTCATGCTTCATAAACATTAACATGTCATATTGGCTTCCAAGTGATACCATAACCATTTTCAACATAAAACACAATCGGATACGCGGATTACAAGCGTTGTCCCATACGCTTCATACACACTACCAAACACACAAGGTGGAGTTTACCGGTACAATCACAACCCCTCAACACCCGTGATGGAGTTTAACGGTACAATCACAACCCCTCCACATCACTCATTGGTAGTGGTATAACAACACTAACGAGAACACGGGACACACAACACAAGATTCACACATGGACTTTTAACCACCATTGTGATCTTAGACATCTCGTTAGTGTACTTGGATGGAGTTTACGGTACCATTACAACCCCTCAACATCCAAGGCAACTTTATTCACGGTGCACCCAATCCTATAGCCGGCTAACTATATCCGATTCAAGTACTTTAAAACCAACACATCACTTGCCAATATACATCAATTATCAACATCAATCCACTGTTTTAAAGCATTAATCAAAGCCATTAAACCATCATGCATCACTATGCATCAAAACCAAATTTATCAATGTCAAACCAAGGATCCCTTACCTTGAGCATCCTTCAACACATGGCTTTCAAAACCAGCATCAATCATGCTAAAACATGCTTTCAAAATAGAATTTAAACATGCAAAACAAACACATTGCATCCAACCATCTCATGGTTCATCAAAGAGAGAGTTTCTCCGAAAACTTACTCTTGAGCTTAGTTAAGTTGCTTAGACTTAAACTAAGCTCCCAAACCTTCAAACATTGGTTTCAAAGCTGAAAACCAAACTTCATTCACCGATTCCGTTTCGCAAGCTTGCCGAAACGCCAATCAAGCCTCCGGATCAACACTACAAGGATCCGAATGTGTCTCCCCTGTTTTAAACACATCAAATCAGAGGATTAATGAATCATCATGCATTAAAATCTTCAGCCACAACACCTAAACTCGCTGCTCTCAACAAATCTAACATTTCGGCTACCAAACACAACCGAAATCACTACCAAACTCATCCACAACATTACCCAGCCATGATCCATCACTTCTAAACATTCTTAAACATCAATTAACATCCAAAAAGGATTTAAACTCGTCCTTATACCTCCAGCAACAACAGAACACCAAGATCACCCCAAAAACCACCATTTTCACATGTAAAAACTTAGGAAAATCAACCTATTGGGGATTGCATTCATTAAACCTCAATTACTCATCATTTAATCATCCAAAATACTTTAAAAAGACATCTCAAAACAGAGCCCAAACATTCATTACGAATTTCTTCAAAATTAAATCCAAATCTTGAGTTTTAAGCCAAAATCAAGATCACAACATCAAAACCTTTTATAAAACTTAATTTAAGGATTGAGAACTTGGGAATTTCAATAAAGAACTGAATATTTAGAGGAGAAGAACATCCTTACCTCTAAATGTAGATTTCTCCTTGTTTAAAGCCAAAATCCTTGAAAATTCAATGAGCAAATGAAGAGGATTTGATGTAGAAAGGATTAGGAATCTTTTGATGATTGAAAACTCATCATTTAGTGTGAAAATCAAAAGAAAAGCTGTTGTGGAAATGTGTTTGGCTTAAGGAATTTTGAGAGAAAATGAAATGGGAAAATTTTAGAGAAAGTTAGTTATGAAAACTAAAAATGGTTTTCCCTCACTTCTTTTAATTAATTAAACATTAACAAAATCATTAAAATTAAGAAAAATCTGGAGAAATCCTTCCTTGGGTAAATTAGCTCCTTAAAGATTCAAAGTTTCAATCCTTACAAAACAGTCACCATTGAACTTTTCAAAAATTACATTTTAGTCACTATTTTGAAATGTCACACTTCCAAACCTTATTTTGTAAAATTGATTCCACCACTCTCTTATATATATTAAAAGAGGATTTTTAGATATTTTTCCATATTTTTAATGCATCCCGAACTAGGATTTCCCTAAAATCACCTTTTACATTCGAACCAACAATCAGACCGGTCCGGTTCAGACCCTAAACTTCCAAGCCCAAAATTGGGGTGTTACAGTAGAACTAATGTTTTGATATAATAATTGAAAAAATAGTTTTGGACAAAGTTAAAAAGAATTCAAAACCATTTCTAAAGTCCAAACAACTTGAAACTATGTTTATGGGATATTTTAAAAGGTTTTATATGTTTTCAAAGCCAAATTCAACAAAACCATCAAGGCGTTTCGAAACGCCTCTAAGTGTTTCGATACGAGTCTTTACAGTGGCAAAGCGTTCCGAAACAACTCTGCCTGTTTCGAAACGGACTTTAATCTGGGTGAGCATTTTGCTTGGCGTTTCGATACGGTCTTACCCATTTCGATATGCCTATGTGGCAATGGCCTCAACGGTCATAAACCCTCAACGGCTATTTCCCAATGGTAATTTAATTTGCAGCCTAACTGTCAATCGTACTGAAACGGGTGGTAACCGTTTCGATACTGCCAGAAGGGTTTCGAAACGGCTATAGGCGTTTCGATACGGCCAGCTGCATCAGCCTCCAACAGCTAGTTCTAAAGAAGGCCATTCCGATACGGGCTCGACTGTTCCGAAACGGACATCACCAAACTGCAATTAATGTGGGAAATAAAGTCTCTAAGGACTCCAATTCAACCCCAACGGCTACAAACTCAAAGAGGAGTATAAAAGGGACCTCCAAGCATCAAGTAGTGGTTAATGCTTCAATTGTAATACAACATATGATCAAAATGTGTCTTAGTGCTTAATTGTCAATTCATTGTATAGACAAACACTAGTGAGCCAGAATTGTTATATTTGCTCAAGTGTTTTAGGATTGTGTGAGAGCTTAATTGTGCAAACAAATACTTATTAGAGGGATTTGAGTTTGCTTATTTTTTTTATCTCTTTGTAAAGAGGGTTGGATCAAGGCTTTGGGTAGAAAGCTTGATCGGTTTTGTAAGGGTTTCCTCCTAAGCATAGAAAAGGGGACGAATCAATAGTGGATTGATTGGAAATCCTTAGTGGGAAGGTAAGGTAGTGGATGTAGACCTTGGTTAGAAGGTTGAACCACTATAAATCATCGTGTCTTTATCAATTTTAGCTTCCACGCCTCTTTCACCCAAAATTCCATTTCTCCACCACTTGGCGAGCAAGAACGGTTGAAGGAATCGAGCACCTTAAAACCCAACAGGTACCAACTAAAGGAAATAATCTATTATGCTAATAAAAATATGTAATTTAACGTGGAATATTAACGAGATAATATGGATTAATGGAGATAATTAATTAGGATGATTAATATACATTTCCATAATGTAATAACAAATTGGTAAACTTAATTGGGTGACTTGTGGTAATAGAAACCATATGAGATCCTTGGTGGATCGAGTTATGATGTGTGTCGTATGGTAATCGTGTCAATGTTGTGTGTAGTTTGGACACTTGGTTGGTTAAGTCAACTTTGATTGTTGGGATTCGGATACCCAGAGAGCGTGTTGCAACACCATGGTTAGAGATGTCCAATGTACGTTCCCAACGTTGTGTGACACCATGCCTTATTCGATGATACTCGAGGAGAGATGTCGAGTATGGTTCTACGTTCCCGAGGTTGTGTGACACCGAGCCTCACTCAGAGTGTGCGTTCTCGAGGCTCTTTGATACTTGACCTCACTTCAGGTTTGTGGTTATGACCTTGTGTGCTTTTTCTCTGATGATCTGGTGAGATTCCGAGTATGGTTGGGCCTTTTGTGCCATGTATGATGTGTTGCTATGATGAGAGCATGTGTTTAGGTGACTAGTGGTAGCACCACGAATTTATTTATCTCTCCTTATTGCTCGTACTAGCTTACATGCTTAGGTTTATGATTAGCATGAAGTATATTAGAGTAGATATGTACTACTAATCTTTGTAAGCTCAGCACTCAGAAATCGTTGTTTCCGTGCGTAGGTTGATCATTGGATCAAGGAGCACTATCGGTACGAGATTCTAGCATGTGGTCTCTAGAGTATGGTACTTGTAATTAGTGGACTATGTATTCATAGGACCTTACGTGGTGGAGTCTGTAATTCTTATCTTTGAAATTGTATTAATCAAGTCGAATGTTTAAATGTTTTAAATTAAAGTGGAGCTCCTTTGTAACCATTTAAATTATTTATCTATGTTTTCAACTATTGGATTTAATGTTTTTCGAAAATACCTTGTTTGTGCTAAATCAAGTTGGGAATTTTATGTGAAAGGGTTGGGCTTAAGGCCCAAATTTGACATCCGAGTTTAGGGTCTTATATTTAGTGGTATCAGAGCTTAGGTTTAGCAAGTTCTAGGAAACACCGAGGTGGTATAGGTGTTTTAGTAAGATGTCTAGGGAATACAAGCCCTTAAATTAAGTTCGTACTCATTAAGAATAGAATCCCGATGGTGCGTCCAATGTTGCAATGATAAGATGGTTACGATCGTGGCTGAGAGGGCTGCTCATGGGAGCGATATTAGGGATGAGGTAGCCTCGGATTGTTGAGATTCGAGTTGGTTGAATGATGCCGAAGTTGAGAATGTGTCCTTCTCTTGCCACCTGAATGGTGTCTTCGTTAAGTGTTGTAGACGCTTCGAAGCCTTCAGATACGTTATGAGAGTGTGTGACAAAGAATTTTCATTATTATGTGTGAATAATGTTTGTGATGCGGGTATGGATAACCTACTTCCGAAATCGATCAGTGGATGCACGTTGGTTGGAGGACATTTTGTTTGCTTAAAGGGAGTCGTGATGATACTTGGGGAGTATCATCACCCTTATCAAGGGTATTTCTCGGAGATAGTGGATTTCAAGTCCACTAGTTTATTAGAGTGTGACCAAAGTCAAACATTCTACCGGTTTGATAGAGCTACACTGTTAGGAGTTGTTGCATCTTGGAAATTTATTTGGTTGATCAAGCACAACACTAGCCTATAATGTCGAGAGTGAGCTCGAGGCTTCGAGACCTCGAGGGAACCCAACCTTTGGTAATAAGAATGTCGAACCATTACCTTTCTATCGTGATCTTCGTAGTAGTCGGTTTGAGAATGGTGCAACGGGTTTGTGGGACATATTTAACCTTTTGGTAGATGCCAACGTTTGTTATTCAACGCTCAAGAGCTTTTGGACTGACATAGTATCTGTTTGTGCTTCCTGGAGGAGTCGCTGATACTTTTTCCCTGTTAAGAACGTGAGTAGATGTTGAGGTAAGGTCGAGTTGGACGTCGGTGCCCATCACTCTTGTTAGAGGATACCCGCTCAGTAGAGAGAGTCATAGATTCAGTTGCCAAGGTGCAACTCGACCGAGGTTTCTTTTGTCTAAGTGTTTTTCCCAAGAAAGGGCCGAGCTTGTTCGCTATTAAGAAGTTGGTTCGTTGAGGTGATACTTAAACCGTTGATAGCATGATCAGTGACCGTGAAAGACCGCTACCTGTCTCCAAAGTAGAATGCCTCATTTAACTGATTGTGAAGTACCCATCTATTTTTTCGATATTGGTTTGAGAATGAGGTGTTTACGGTTAAAGTATTGGAGGCTAGTGGTTTCAATTTGAATTTTGGAATGGGGATTTATCACTTTTAGGCATGTCGTGGCAACATTTGATGTCTGTAGTGACGTTTGAGGTGTTTCAGTGTAACCCCCTTGACCCGGCCTAGGCGTTAGGCTGAACTGAGCGAGCTACATTAGGTTTGCCGCAGCAAATTTGAACCAAATATCTCGAAATTAGGTCCATTTTTAATTTATCTTATCTAGATGCATCATTAAAACCTAGAATGGTCAAATTGGTAGCGGTTAAATTTGCATCTGAATCGGACATCGAATAGACATCCAATTGCACGAATTTTCCATTTAGGGACCAAATTCAAATATAGAAAATTTCAAGGACGAATTTTATTTAAGGTTACTAACCCTTAATTAGTCAAGTTTCATGCTCACAAGTTCAATTTTGGATAAAAACGGATCGATCGAATACATTCAATTTGCATACGTGCGAAACAGGGACAAAAAAATGAAGAATCTCAAACTTCAACAACCAAATAACTGACATAAAAACCTTTGGTATCGGTACACAGAGTTCTGTATCGATACCAAGCTTCATAAAAAGAGTTGTATTAGTATAGTTATACGCGTACATATACCTAGGTCATGTTACATAGGGCTCATATCGTTACGGCTACGAGGCGTATCACTACCCAGGCTTAAATGGCCAAAATACAAATTCTAGTAGCCAAAACTCGTACTGATACACTTCCTCGAGTATAGGTACCTAGGCCAAAATTCTACTTCTCAGACCTGATTTAGGACCCCCGTACCAATGCAGGGAGCCCTGTACCGATACCAAAGGCCTATAAAGCCCATTTCATCTGATTTTTGACCTCCAATCCGATACAAACTAGTTCCAAACATCCTAGCATGCATACTAAACATATTTAACATAAAAGGCTAACATCCACAACATACCAAACCGTCAAATATGCATTTTTCGACACAAAAACATAAACTATAGGCATACTTCCTAAACAATTCAACCAACATACTCGGAATAGAAACTAAACATGAAACCATCAACTCGCATCACAATCTAAACATCAATCCAACAACCAACAAGATACAATCTTTAGAAGCAAATACAATCAAAGTAAAAATCCCAGATGTTAGACAACACATTGCCTTATTACCAAAGTTACATAATATATTAGGATCTCCTCGCTCCAATGCTCCCACAATCCTCAAGTCTCTACAAAGAAGAATGAAAGCGTAAGCAAACATATTCTTAGTGGTGCCACTCTTCCACATTCATCAATTCATTAAAAACATGAGTATAAAGCCAACACCTTTGAAATCCTTTTTGTTAAGTGTTCAAAAGTACTATTTTTATTACCTTTTTACTCATATTATTATTAGACTTAAGCACATTTTAGTTGCATTATTAGGCATTCATGCATATTTTAATGATTTCCTTCACCGTCATGCTCGATTTCATAATTTGGTCGATTTTTGTGGAAAAAGGTACCGTGAATGTGTGTTTTTGCGTACGTAGGATTCATTGCCCAGACAAGTTGGAAGTTGACGAAGCAACTGAGGAAAGAAGGAGGAAGTTGCCGAGTTCTTAAAGTATAAATCCATTCATTTCAAGATAATCATGAGAAGTAAGGATAAATCCTAGAAGAGTTGGAGTTCCATGAAGAGATTAAAGGGAGATTAAATTCCAAGAGTTTTAGGAGATGCTTTTGGAGGAATAAAATATATTAAAAGAGATTTATCTCTTTAATGCTATTAAATTCTAACTTAACTTCCTCCTCAAGAAAGACTTTGACCTAGCCATCTCCTGTAAATAAGAAGACTAGCCGCGTACTCGAGGGAGGTTTGATTGAGAGAGAAAAACCAAGGGGTTGTACGTTAACTTCTTCTTCTTCCTCTTTGTTCGATTAGATTCATGCTAGGGAGATTATTCTTTGTATCTTTTGAACCCAACCATGAACTAATTTTATTTGGCTTGGGTTATTGTGTTTTTGTGGTTTTGATAAACGATTAGATTTGTTTACGTTTTTTAGTTGCATTTCAATTTCAAAGTTCGTTAATTCTTGGTTCTTGATTTTGACTGCGAGTGAATTGGGAGAGGATCTCGTGAATTCATCCATTTATCTAATATCGGGAGAGTTAGATTCAAGAAACGAATGAGTATGGTTTTCATACAAATGGATGTTGGTGAAGACTAATCCAACTTAGGAATAAGTTACGGATTTCAACGGCTAAGAGGAGCGTATGATCGATTGTTGTTCACCCATGGTTAACGCAAGGATGTATCACAAAGGCATGCACAATTAACCAGTGTTTCCAATTAGTGATAATGAGAAACTATTGAAGAACGCTTCGTCGAACTTTAAAGGAAGTCGCTCTGTTGCCCAGGCAATCGCACCATTCCCAGTGTCCCAGAGAATGACAATTGCCCAGGAAATACGACTGACGCTATTTGTGTAGGACAATTGAGTTACTTCAGCAACCAATTACCACGATGATCCAATCAACCATCACACCACGACTCATGATAACCCGACTTACTCTCTTATTCGATTACTCTCTCCTTTACTTCTATTTACTCAGTTCAATTTACTTTTTATTCTTCACCTAAAATTTTATTTCTTTTACAACGTAGTAACTTAAGAAAAGTGGCCTAAACCAATCCTTGTGGAGACGATACTCTATACTTATCATTTATTAATTGTGACGTGTATTTTTGCACCGTTTGCATTACCCTCAAAACACGCAACAAGTTTTTGACGCCGCTGCTGTGGATTGACAATTGGTGTTAGTTGTTTTTGTTATTGCATTTTTCTTCTTATTTTTACTAACTTTTCTTTTTGTTTGTTTTATCAAAAAAAGAAAATTTCAGGTGCGCTACAAGTTAAGTGGCATCAACATGTGGGGAAATAAAAGTAAATCTATTCGAGAGTTGATGTTGGAAGATAAGAATCAACCGAGAAAACCATATACCGTGGAAAACTCGTTCACGTTTTATGGAGAACATCATGTGTTTGAAAATTGCCCTCACAATCCTAGTGCATATGACTACATGGAGGACTATAGATGGAACCAACAACAAAATATTTCGTGGGATGATCAAAAAGATCAAAATTTTTTCCATAACAATTTTGCTGCAGCAACAAATATGCCTTGGCAATGTAGTCCTTATCAGCAGCTAAGTGCCACGGCAACAAATATGTTACGGCAATGTAGTCCTCGTCAAGAGCTATTAAATTCCATGGATGCGAGTATAGCCAGGATGGAGGTATTCTTGAGAGAAGCGGAAGATCAATCAAGGAGATTAACATATGTTATGGATAACATGCACCAACAATTCATTCATAGGGATATTGAAGTCCCAAGGCAAGAGGACAAGGAACAATGCAAAGAGAGCTCTCCGATGTGTGAGGAACAACTAAAATATCCAAGTCGAGAGTCTGCCAATGAGAAAGACTGCTAAACACTTGATGAGCCTATACAACAAATTGCCACGGTAATGATTGAGGAGCTTGAACAGAGCAATGCCGCGACAACCTTCCAAGAGGCTGAGAAGAGTAATAATAAAACAAATTGCTCTCATCCACCTTTGCCACGACAATTGCACGACCACACACAAGATCAACGAGATGACAATACTTTGCCAATGGAATATGAGCAGGTAATGGTTGAACCTTTTGAATTCTTTAAAAACTCAAATCGTCCATTGCAAGTATGTCTTGAGGAACTGATGTTGGTAGATTTGAAGCTATCGAAATCTCTACTGATGGAGATGTTTGAGAGGCCAAAAGAAAACGGTGTTTGGATTCATAAAGCTTTTTAGAAAATTGGTTTTTCCCTTGACTTACAGCAAATTTTGGCAACTAATTGCCACGACAATTGGCTTGAGCAGCAATTGTCACGACAACAAAGGCTACATCCAACCATGATGGAGGTCGATGAGATTGAGGCAATTAAATGATTGGGTGTTGATATAACTTTTTCTACTAATATATTCATGTCTTCAGGAATAGTAGCAAGGTAGAGAGTATACATGGACTACAAGAGAACAAGGAAGAAAGACACCTCCACCATGGTAACACAAAAGGGAGTAGCTGCAAGCATATTGGCCCAATTCTTTTTGGGCAATATTGTCACTCTATGAAGGGTACGGATGGACTATAAGAAATATCGAAAGCGACCCTTCTCAAGCTTTCTTTTTTATCTATATTTTTATTTTCATTTTCCTTTATTTTGATCATTATCTTTTTATGATTATTTTTTAGGATAAGAGATTCAAGGGATAAGGATTTTCCTAGCCTTGAACTCTTAAGTTTTTCTTTCTTGTTTTACTTTGTTTTTCCAATCAAGAACCCACATGAACCACAAACCCATGGACAAAAAAAAATCTCAAAACCATGCCTGGAGCAAGTTCTTCAAGAGCACTCGAGCCTTCTTTCTAGCGATTTGCATCACCACTCATTGAGAAGCAATATCACGCCAAGTTTGCAAACCGGAAAGTATGGGAGGAGCAAGGTTTCACCTACACCATCGCCCAAGAAGAACCGCAACCTTGATTCGTTCATCTTTAAAGTGATCGAGCATCAAAAGTGGAAAATCCTTTGCCATCAACCAAAGTTGCCTTGGCAATTCCTAATGCCCCGTCAAGTCCTGATGCCTAGGAAACTGACTCTACTTCGATGAATATGGATCAAATCGAATCAATGCTCCCCCCCTTGGCACGCCGATTGGAGCAAATGGAGGCCCCAAAAAATGCTATTCATGCGGTACCAGCCACACACATTCAACCACCGCGAACGTAAAAAGAATCAAGCAAATGGCACGAAGGAAACTCATCATTCGAGGTGACGACCTCTCCGACTAACTCATTTTCATTCAACTTAGTTTCTTTTAACTTTATTTCATTTTGAATGCATCGGGGACAATGCTTCTCTCGAGTTTGGGGGTGTTTGTTTCTAGTTAGTTTTATGTTTAGTTGCATTCATCTTTAGTAATCGCATATAGGTTGCATATGTTACTTGCCATGCCTTTGATTGGATTTAATTGCTTAAGACTTGTTGAATATCCAATGATGTATTTTTGCCACTACACTTAATTGAAAGAACCTTTAATTTTAGAATTACGTGAAAAGAACTTATAATCTTACTATGATGCTTAATATTGTTGACACGGTTGTTACTTGTTGATTTATAGAAACTTAGAGAACTTAACTTGCTTAAAATTTGGGTAAATTAAAATTGAAAATTAAAAGTCAATTTCTTGCTAGAGGTGCCCGAAACTGACTCTAGTAGTTAATGCACATTAAAGAATCGCTAGAGGTGCCCCAAATTTGCTCTAGTCGACTAAATTAAAATAAAAAAGTGTAGAATCGCTAGAGGTGCCCAAAATTAGCTCTAGTGAAAACAAAATAAATACCCCGATAATTAAATTGTTGAAAACCTATTGGTCACATAGAATCTTAAAAGTCAACTTGTATACAACTACGCACACACATTGTCACGAGCATTATAGTTTGGTTCCAGTTAATTTTTGCACTATCCGAAAAGTACAAAGGTGATCATACTTTGTGCCACGGTTCTGAGGATTGAATTCAAGTTTGAAGCATGTCTTTGATGATTAAAGTCTTGGCAGGTAATTGTTAGTTTGCATTGCTTGAGGACAAGCAATAGTCTGAGTTTGGGGGTGTGTTAAGTGTTCAAAAGTACTATTTTGATTACCCTTTTTACTCATATTATTGTTAGAGTTAAGCTCATTTTAGTTGCATTATTAGGCATTCATGCATGTTTTAATGATTTCCTTCACTGTCATGCTTGATTTCATAATTTGGTCGGTTTTTGTGGGAAAAAAAGGTACTGCGAATGTGTGTTTCTGTGTACGTAGAATTCATTGCCCAGACAAGCTGGAAGTTTCCGAAGCAACTGAGAAAAGAAAGAGGAAGCTGCCAAGTTCTTAAAGGATAAATCCATTTAATTCAAGATAATCATGAGAAGCAAGGATAAACCCTAGAAGAGTTGGAGTTCCCTGAAGAGGTCAAAGGGAGAAGAAATTCCAACAGTTTTAGGAGAAGTTTTTAGAGGAATAAAATATATTAAAAGAGTTTTATCTCTTTAATGCTATTTAATTCCAACTTAACTTCCTCCTCAAGAAAGACTTTGACCAAGCCATCTCCTATAAATAAGAAGACTAGCCGCCTACTTGAGGGATGTTTGATTGAGAGAGAAAAACCAAGGGGTTGTGCGTTAACTTCTTCCTCCTCCTCTTTGTTTGATTAAATTAATGCTTTGGAGATTATTCTTTGTATATCTTTTGAACCCAAACATGAACTAATTTTATTTGGCTTGAGTTATTGTGTTTTTGATAAACGATTAGATTTGTTTAGGTTTTTGGGTTGCAATTCAATTACAAAGTTTGTTCATTCTTGGTTCTTAATTTTGATTGCGAGTGAATTGAGAGAGGATCTCGTGAATTCATCCATTTATCTAATATTGGGAGAGTTAGATTCAAGAAGCGAATGGACATGGTTTTCATACAAACGGATTTTGGTGAAGACTAATCCAACTTAGGAATAAGTTGCGGATTTCAACGGCTAAGAGGAGCATATGATCGATTGTTTTTCACCCATGGTTAACGCAGAGATGTATCAACAAGGCATGTACAATTAACCAGTGATTCGAATTAGGGATAAGGAGAACCCATTAAAGAACGCTTCGCCGAACTTTAAAGGAAGTCGCCCAGTTCCCAGGCAATCGCACCATTCCCAGTTGCTCAGGCAATGACAACTGCCTAGGCAATTCGACTGATGCTAATTGTTTAGGACAATTGAGTTACTTCAGCAACCAATTACCACAACGATCCAATCAACCATCATACCACAACTCACGATAACCCGACCTACTCTTTTATTCGATTAATCTATCCTTTACATCTATTTACTTATTTTAATTTACTTTTTATTCATCACCTACAATTTTATTTCTTTTACAACGCAATAACTTAAGCAAAGTGGCCCAAACCAATCCACGTGGAGACGATACTCTATACTTATCATTTATTACTTGCGACGTGTATACTTGCACCGTTTGCGTTGCACTCAAAACACACAACACTTTTCAAACATGGTATGCATCACAATCATTTGCAAACATAGTTTTCTAGTTGTTTCTCATATATTGGCAAGTATTTTGACATTAGAAAAACCATTGTTTCATTAAAACCACATCAGAATCACGAATTTCCCGGTAGACTCACCTCTACCAAACCATACCTCGACCCGGATAGGCTCACCTCTATCCTACCTCAAGGTACACAATCAACTTGGGTTGCCTAGTTAACCCGCAAACCACAACCGATAACCCAACAACCTAAGTACCCTAGTTAAATCGTTTTCCTTAAGAACTATGGTGCGATCGAATTTAGACCATATTCAAAACCACATTGCTCAAGGAAACAATTACATTCCATTTAGGAACTATTTCCCAATGCATTAAGCATCCATATATTTGATAAATCATTGCATATCATTTAAAAGATGCATAAAACAAAAGTAAACCAAACCATGCTTTTAAACCAAAACATGTAATTCAAGTCTCATATCAAACCGATATTCAAAGGAAAAATTAGAGAAAACTTACTTCAAAGTTTAGTTAAGCTTGATACGCTTAATCTAAATTCCCAACTTCTTATTCAAACCTTTAAGAGTGTCTGAAACACATTTACACTCACCGATACACAACGCCTTGGTTGTCGTTGCGTTTTGAGCTTTTGAAACGAGCTGACTTCCACAAAATGAGCTAGGCCGGATTCTCCCTATTCTGGCAACACAAAACCAGATGTAAAATGCATTAAAATGCATTCTAACACCATCCTACAAGCATCCACTGCAACCTCTACAATATTGCATCCAAAAACCATCCGGAAACATCGAAAAATACTCCAAACAATATCCAAATGATCTCCGACCACAACTTAACGATTCTAGAATCCTAAGAACCTCAAAGGAAAACCAAAAAATATATTCCAACCATCCTTATACCTCCATAAATCAAGAATCTAACACAACAACACCAAAATCACTCTTAAACTACCTTAGAAATTAATCAATTAAATAGTTTCAGAATTGATTGTGAAAATCTCATTTTGCATTATATTTATATAACCAAAATGTGAATTAACCCAATAGAAATATCAAGCAATCATCTTTTAAAACAAGAATTTAGGCAAAATATCAAAATCATCAATTAATCTCACTTTCTTGAAATAAATTACAAAACCATTTTATAATCCATAAAACACAAGCCAATCACTAGGGAATATCAATAAAGAACCTTAGTTTTAAGAGAGCAGAAGAGGGTTCTATGAATACATAGCCCAATAGATAAAACATAGTTAATTGCATTAAAACGTTTAAAAAAGAGCTTCGAATATAATTTAAAATATTTAGCATTCGCCTTGATCAATACAAAACCAAATAAGAGTTTCAAATGAATACAAGAGGGTTCTATGAATACATAGCCCAATAATAAAAGTGTTGTACTCTGAACAAGTGATGCCCTGAAACCTACTCCGATGGTGCTCCTCCAATGCAACATGCCAAACTTAAAAACCTACTAACGAAAACAACAATTTTGAACGCTGATCTTTCTAAGCTCAGTGGATAACACTTCCACTCTACCATGCTTCATGCAGATCATAAACATAAGCATGTAACTAGAAATGTTGACATGACATTAAGATCGATACGAGGCACTACCACTAGTCACCTAACCACATGTTTTATCAACAAGCAAGCATACATATACATTGTAGCAATTCAAGCAAATCAATCATACAAACCTTGAGTGAGGCCCGAGACACACAACATCGTGAGTGTACACTCGGAGTGAGGCCCAGGGACACACAACATTGGGAATGTACACTCCATATATGGAATTACCCCTTGAGTATCTTTGAACGAGGCCCGGGGATACAAAGCATCATGAACGTACGTTCGGTACTACTTACCATGATATTAGTATATTTTGCTAGTAGTTTCATGCATTTTCATCTAGGAGTTGAGGAATGTATAGCTTTTATTGCCAGAGTGATGGGGTGTTTTCTTGTCATGGTGTGCAGGAACGACAGGACTGGAGCAAGTGGACGCGAGAATGAATTGTTGAGCGCAGTTGGTAAATGCAGGAGGAGAATGCCAAGCTTGTTTGGCAAAAGTAGTGAGAAGAATGCCAAGCTTGGTTGACAAAAGAATGAAGGACGATGTTAGCAAAAAAGTGCACTAAGTCAGAGCCACATCAGCCCTAGTTACTATATCGCGTGGATACCGCTTCCAAAGAGTGCGACACCAGAAATTCATGACTCAAACCTAACTCTAATTAGGGCTTTGCCTACGTCTATATAAAGGAGTTCAAGAATGAGCCAAATGAGAGCTAGAGCCGCAAGGAGAAGAGAAGAGTGGAAGCAAGCTGAACAACTTCGCCAAGAGATCTGGATCCATTGAAGGGATGCATCGAAAGAACTCTTTCTTTTGTTCATGTCTCTTGGTTTAATTTTGGTTTTTATGATGACGAATCAAAATGATGAATTGTTGTTGATTTCCCCAAATGCTAATGAATGTAGGTCAATTTGATGGATCACCTACTGGAGACCCAAAGCAGCATTTGAAGCAATTTGTAAAGGTTTGCCAACTATTCCACCAGCCTGATGTGACTGAAGAGACAATAAAGCTAAAGCTCTTTTCATTTTCCTTGCGAGATAGGGAAAATTTGTGGCTAAATTCCTTGCCACCAGGTTCAGTCACTACGTGGTAAAATTTATGCCAGAAATTCCTAGTGAGATTCTAGTCTCCAACATTAAATGCCAAGATGAGGATTAAAATCACTACTTTTAGACAAGCTGATGATGAGACTTTCTACGATACTTGGGAGCGATTTAAGGATATGTTGAGAAGATGTCCCATGCATGGATTCCCTACTTGGACCCAAATGGAGATTTTTTAGAACGGGCTCAATGCTCATTCCAGGACATTTGTAGATGCTTCGGCAAATGGTTCATTGCTAGATTAGGAATCAGGATAAGATTCTAGTCTCTTACCACTAGATTGGGAATCAGGATAAGAGTACCTGGAAAGTTGGAGCTTGATACACTTTCATCTATAAATGCTCAAATTGCCAACCTCACTAATATGGTGAAGACAATGCAAAAGCCTGATGAAGTCCAAGAATTAAAGGCACTGGAACCATTTTGCACTATTTGCGGTGATAACCATATCATGGAGAAATGGCCATCAAACCCATAGTCGGTGTATTTTGGCAACTACAGTCGTAATAACAACCCATATTTTAATACATACACAGCAGAGTAGAAGCAGCATCCGAAACTTTCATAGTAAAATCAAGGAGGTAATCAATTTGATGCCCAACGCCAGAATAATAACAATGCATCAATAGGTTTCAACCATAATCTAATGTCACAAAGAGCGCAGAATAATCTATCTCCCGTGCAAAGATCTTCCGATGAGAACACGCTAAAGGAATATATGGAGCGTAAAAACGCGACTGTCCAGAGTCTAGCCGTATCCATGAGGAACTTGAAAGTTCATACAGGAAAAATTGCCAGCGCACTTAATGCCAGACCTCCAGGGACTCTGCCAAGTAATATAGAGGATGCTTGGCAAAAAGGGAGAGGACAATGCAAAGCTGACACTCTCTTAAGTGGCAAACAAGTTGAGATTTCAACACATGGAAAATAGCCAATTGTTTGCCATGAGAATAAATCAGTGCTAGCAGAAGAAACCAAGAAAGTTGAGAAAGGGGAAGCAAGAACCAGAAATGCCAGATCACAACATGATGCCAATCCTACTTTGGTAAAAACAAGCAGATGTTACTGTTGACATTTTCAAAGCTCTTAAGTGTGCAAATAAAATTCAAGAATGGCATGCGGTTGAGCTAATGGATTCCATTTTGGATGAGAACCTGGCATTGAATTGCCATGGAATGACAGTTGATGCCATAGAACAAGAGTGCGAGGATCTAGCTAGTGAAACCTTTGAGGAGTGGAAAGATACGACCAAGCTAAAAGTAATCACGAGCCACCACCAAAGGAAACTTGAACCACTTGAGCTAAGCATGAGAGAGGTGAAGGCACCAAAACCATCAATTGAGGAACCAAATAGCTTGGAACTGAATCCATTGCCAAGTCACCTCAAATATGCTTACTTGGGAAAATACTCCACCTTATTGTGCAAAACCACCATGGCAAAACACTCTTCTTCATTGTGCAATCAAGAGTTTGGCATACTCAAAGGAAAGCAATTCTTCGGCTTTCTATGTTGGTTATTCAAACAAAAGATTCTCACAACCTACCATCCACCAACTAAGAGCCAAAGACTGAAGCACTACTGGGAAGGAAGTCAGAATAATTCCAAGGAGACCATTCTCCTTGTGGAGATTCAATAAACATTTGCCAACCTAGTATGATCATTGTAAATATTTTTAGAGTTATTTTCTTTTCAGTAATTAAGATATCTTAGTTCTAAATTTTTAGTTTTTCGTTTTATTTCTTTTTCTGTTTTGAAAGGTCTTTGATTCTTAACACATGAATTTTTTTCCAAGAGATCATGTAACCCTCTTGACCTGGCCTAGACGCTAGACCGAACTGAGTGAGCTACATTGGGTTTGCCGAAACAAACCCGAAACGATTAACTAATATTAGGTCCATTTTTTCATTTTATCTTGTCTAGATGCAATATTATGACCTAAAGTCAGCATGCTGGCAGCGAGTGAAATCTCAACTGAACCGGGAGTCGAATTGACATCCAATTGCGCGTATTTGCAATTTAGGGACCAAATTGCAAATCTGGAAAATTACGAGGACTTAATTAATTTTGAGATTACCATTCCTCATTTAGTTAGGTTACATGCATACTTATCCAATTTCAACTCAAAAAATCATCCAAACACATTTAATTGCAATCATAAGAGCTAGGTGCCAAAAACGGAAGAATCTCAAAACATAAAACCACTTCAACTGAAATCAACACCCAGACGTCTGGGTACGCGGGACATCGTACCGATACCATGCTTAATTCTATAGGACCATATCAATACGGTCCCAAGGCGTATCGGTACACGACTACATAGACAAAATCCCAAATTCTAGTAGCTAAAATGCATATCGATACACTTTCTCGAGTACCAATACTAGGCCAAAATTACACATACCCGTACAGATACACCTTCCCCTATACCGATACCCCTAGACCTGAAATGCCCAAATTTACTAGTTTTTCACCCATTTAATAATTCAAACATGCCTTAAACAACTAAACATATATACACCCCTAAACTAAGGATTAAGGCCAACCTTAAGCCCATGAAAACAGGAACATTAAACGGAGATTTCATCAAATCGCAATACTAGAGGCATGCTTCCTTAATCAAAACACCATCAATGCATTAAAACCATTTTCCAAGGCCACATTGAAAACACATTTCAATTACTTCAAAACATCAATTGAAAACCATCATGCCTTCAAAACCATGCACTTTCCTTAACCAAAAATCTGCATATAAACCTTATGCAACATGTATTATGAATCACCGACAAATCTCATTGCTAACACTCAATTTAAGTCTTCTCATGCATAACTACCATATGCTAAGCTTAAAGAGTAAAACAAGCATTTACACATTATGCATCATAAACCATTTCATAATTCATCATCAATTATATTGGCTTACAAGTGATCATTAACATGCTCATTTCTCAAAACATCATCGGATATGCGGATTCACAAGTGTTGTCCCAACACTTCATACATTCTCACCGGCATCTCAAGGTTCACACACGGGAGCTACCCTCCACTGTTGTTACACTCATGGTGGAGTATTCAGTACACTGTATAAACCCCTCAACACCACTGATAGGTAGATGTATAACGCCACTAACGAGAGACGAGACACCATACACTTTCCTAGATCGTTAGGGTACTTGGATGGAGTATTCGGTACACCATATAAACCCCTCAACATCCAAGGCGACTTGTTTATAGTTCACTCAATCCTATAGCCGGCTAACTATATCCGATAGAATTTTCAAAACCATTTCCATTCCATCACTTGCCAATATAATTCACATTTAATCATATACTTCACTGTTTTCAAAGCATCATCATTAAAACATTTACCAAAGCATTAAACCATGCTTTAAATCCCAAGTATAAAACATATACTTACAAGGATCACTTACCATGTGCATTCATCACCATCATATCACACAAAACAATAAATCACTTACTCAAAACATGCTTTAACAATAGGTAAACATAGATTTAAAATCAAGAGCATAAACCAAACCATAATAGCACAACGAGAGAGAAATTCCTTATACTTACTTCCAAACTTAGACAAGCATTTCAAGCTTACATCTAGGTTCCCAAAAACCACCTTTAAAGTGTTTCAAAGCTGAATATCATGTTCTCAGTCACCGACACGCAAAAACTTGACTAGCCAACGTGAAACCAAGCGTCCGAAGCTCACAAAACTTCGCTGATTGCTTCCGATATGTTCTCCCATGTTTATACCACACAAGAACAGAGGATTAATGCATCTCAATGCATTAAAATCTCTAGCAAACAAACCTACCACGCTTTTCTGCCCAAAAACACCAAAACGCCTATCCGAAACAATCGAAAACACCTTCGATTACACTACAAACTCAGCCCAGCCAAAACCTAACACTTTCATCCATTTTTAATCATCAATTAACATCCAAAATCAACCTAGTTGCATCCTTATATCTCTAGCAACCCCAATTTCACATTAACACCACAAAAACCCAATTCTAACAACCTAAACAACTAGAGATCCAACTAGTTTCAGGATTAACATGATAAAACCTTCATTTCAACATTAATAAACATCCAAAACATGATTAAAATCAATCATAAATCAGTCCTAACAGATCCAATACAAAAATCATTCAAAATCACCATTTTAAGCATGTTTTAACCATTTTCCTTTAAACAATCATAAAATCTTATTAGGAAACACAATTAAAGAGACAAATACTCGGGAATTTCATTAAAGAAACTTGATTAGAGGAAAAACACGAAAATTACCTCTAATCCCTTGCTATTTCTTCAATTGACAAGATTATGATGAAAAACTTCAAGAATCCTTTGAGATAAATTGAGGAAACACGAAAGAAATCATTTGCAAATCAAAGTGAAATGGAAGGATGAAGATCTCTGGGAGTTATGAGATAAAAGAGATGTTTGGCTGATGAGAAAAGAGAGAAAATGGAAGTTAGTCAAAAATAGATTTATAAAACTAAATCCCTTTTTAATAAAACTCTTTTTAATCTTTTAATTAAACCACAATTAAAATGTGCTCAGTTAAAGGAATAGCTGATTGCTTTTGAATTAGCTCCCTAAAGATTCTAAATTTTGCCCCCTTTCAAAACAGTCCTTTAAAAACATTTTTTACATTTTTACAAATTAGTCACTAAACCAAAATGTCCATCTTCCAAAAGTAATTTTCCAAAATTGACTTCACCACACCCTTTTATATATTTTAAGAGGATTTTAGGAATTTTCTCATAATTTTATCACATCTCGAACCATGTTTTCTCTGAACCACTCCTGAACTAATCCGAATCTCTAGTCTAGGTTCACCGAACCCCGAAACCAACGTAGAAACTCCTAGGCCCAAAACCGAGGCTTTACAACTCTCCTCCTCTTAGGAAATTTCATCCTCAAAATTTTATCTGGAGGAAAAAGGTGCAGAAACTGTTTCATCATGTCCGATTTGCTTTCCCACGTGGCCTCCTCAACTCCTCGATGTCACCACAACACCTTCACAAGTTCAATCGTCTTACCACGAAGAACTTTACTACTAGCATCAAGAATCTCAATAGGTTCCTCATCATAAGAAAAATCCGGTCGCAACTCAATCTCCTCAACTGGCATAACATGCGATTGATCCGACCTATACCTCCGCAACATCGACACATGAAACACATCATGGATTTTCTCCAACTAGGGAGGTAACCTCAACCGATATGCAACAAGACCAACACGCTCCACAACTTCATGTGGCCCAATAAACCTTGGACTAAGCTTACCCTTACGTCCAAACCTCATCACCTTCTTCCAAGGTGACACTTTCAAAAACACGCGATCACCAACCGCAAATTCAACCTCCCTACACTTTAAATCTGTGTAGGATTTCTGACGATCCGAGATGGCTTTCAAACAATCACAAATGAGCTTCACTTTCTCATTTGTGCTTTTCAACACGTCAGACAAGGAAACATGCTTCCCACCCACCTCAGCCCAATACAAAGGTGTACGACACCTTCTATCATACAAAGCCTCATAAGGTGTCATTTGTATACTTGCTTGATAAATGTTGTTATACGCAAACTCTACCAAAGGAAACCGTTTTCCCAATTTCCTTAGAACTCAATAACACAACATCTCAACATATCTTCCAAAATCTAAATCACACGTTCAGATTGGACATCCGACTAAGGATGATACGAAGTGCTAAAATGCAACCGAGTAACCAAAGCTCGATGCAAGCACTCCCAAAACCTCGTTGTAAACCTTGAATCTCTATCTGAAACTATAGACTTGGGCACTTCATGCAACCGCACTATCTCAGCAATGTATAAACCCGCCAACTAATCCAAAGTATACGTCACATGCACAGGGACAAAATGTACACACTTCGTAAACCGATCAACAATCACCCAAATGGAATCCTTTTTAGATGGTGTAAACGACAACCCCAACACAAAATCCATGGTGATTCTCTCTCACTTCCATTCTGGTATCCTCAAAGGTTGCAACAACCCAGAAGGAAACTGATGTTTAGCCTTGAAACGCTGACAAACCATGCACTTGGCAACAAAATCAGCCACATCTTTCTTTAAACCAACCCAATAGTACTCTTCTTTCAAGCCTCAATACATCTTGGTATTGCTGGGATGCATAGCAAAAGGACTGATATGCGCTTCAGTCCAGATAGTTCGCCTAAACTCATCATCGTTAGGCACAACTCTCTGATCCTTGAAACACAACACTCTATCAACATCAAACCGGAAATCTATCAAATTCCCATCCATAATATCCTTAACATGAGGTACTAACTCATCATCATAATGTTGCTTTTTATTTATCAACTGTGACAAAGATGGCTTAACTTGCAACTCGGCCAACAACCCACCATCTCGTGTCCCACTCAACCATGCAAACATGGCTCTCAACTCAACCACAACATTTCTACTCAAAGAATCTGCCACTACATTAGCTTTCCCTGGATGATACTTGATCGTCAAATCATAATCCTTAAGCAACTCCAACCATCTATGTTGCCTAAGATTCAAGTCCTTTTGTGTCATAAAATACTTCAAACTCTTATGATCTGTATAAACTACACATTTCTCACCATAAAGGTAATGCCTCCAAATGTTCAAAGCAAACACAATCACGACAAGCTCAAGATCATGAGTAGGATAGTTGCGCTCGTGCACCTTCAATTGCCTAGATGCATACACCACAACCTTCTCACCTTGCATCAACACACAACCCAAACCAACATATGATGCAACACTATAAACCACAAACTCCTTACCCGACTCGGGATGAATCAAGATAAAAGCTTGCGCAAAGCTTCCTTCAACTTTTTGAAAGCTTGTTTTCTAACACTCGTCCATTCAAAGCGAACATTCTTTTGCAACAACTTGGTTAACGGTGCAGTAATTTTAGAGAAACCATCCACAAACCTACGATAATAACCCGCCAAACCAAGGAAACTACGGACTTCCGTCACTGGTTTAGGCATCTTCCAACTCATCACCACCTCAATCTTATGTGGATCAACCCGAATACCTTCGGTCGACACCACATATCCAAGAAAGACAACTTCCTTAAGCCAAAACTCACACTTACTCAAATTGGCATAAAGCTGATTTTCAAACAAAACTTGCAACACAACCCGTAAGTGCTTATCATGATCCTCCTCGGTACGAGAGTACACGAGAATATCATCAATAAACACAACCACAAACCGATCTAAAAAATCATGAAACACGCGATTCATCATGTCCATGAATGCAACCGGTGCATTCTTCAAACCATACGACATCACCAAAAACTCATAATGTTCGTACCTCGTACGAAAAATTGTCTTTGGAACATCCACATCCTTTACCTTTAACTGATAATATCCAAATCTTAAATCAATCTTGGAAAACACTGAAGCACTGTAACGCCACGGTTTTGGGCTTCGACGTATTGGCAAGTCGGGTTGGGCAGGCGGAACCGGTGTCGGTTGATTGAACTGTTTAAAGGTGGTTTATGGAGATAGAGGTTAGAGATATGATAAAAATTTCTAAAATCCTCTAAAATGGCGTTTAAGAGGTTGGTCAAATCAATTTTACAAAACGGGTTTTCTAAAGTGTACATTTTGGGTAGTGACAAAAATGTAAAGATTTAAAAGTTGGAAAAATGTTTTTCAAGAAGAGTCAAAATCTTAGAATATTTAGGGAGCTACTTGGAAATTATGCATTTTCCCTAATTTGGCATGTGTTTTAAATGTTATTAAAAATTAAAAAGGCTTTTAATTTGGTTTAATTAAAAAGTTAGTTAATCGGTTAAAAAGTTTTCACAGTCATTTTCATTTCTCTCTTTCACTTCAGCCAAACACTTCTCATTTTCTCTCAAATCTCCAAATTTTCTTCTCTCTCAAACCCTCTCTTGATTTCTATCTTTTCTCCATTGATTTCTTCTATTTTCCTCTAAGTTTCTTCAAGTAAATCTTGTCAAATTAGAGGAGAAGCAAGGATTGGAGGTAATTTTCATGTTTTCCCTCTAATCTAAGTTATTTAATGAAATTCCAAAGATATTTGACTCTTTAATACTGATTTTGATTGGGGTTTTGTTGTTAGAATATTAAACTCTTGAAATCTTGATGAACAATTGGTTTAAAATGTGATTTTCGGACTTTGACTGATTTGGCTGGTTTGAGATTGATTCTAAATGAGTTTTGAAAGGTTTTTGGTGTTGAAGTGGAGTCTTAATCATATCGATCTAGAAATTCTTGAGATCCTTAGGTTTTGAAGTGTTTTTGGTGAGTTTTTGAGGTGTTCTTGAGGATTTCGAGTTGCTGGAGGTATAAGGATGGTTTTATGTTGTTTTTGGATGTTGATTAATGCTTAGAATGTGTTGGATGAGTTAGGTAATGGCTGGGCTGAGGTTTGAGGTCAATCGATTGAGTTTTCGGTTGTTTCGGATGGGTGTTTTGGTGCTTTAGAGCAGGGTTGCGGGATTTCTTGTGTGTGTTGGAGTTTTGGATGCATTTTAATGCATTGAACCTCTATTTTGATGTGTTGAAAACAGGGGATAGTAATCCGGAAGCATTTGAGGTGGTTTTTGAGGCTCCGGACGATCGGTAGTCGCGTCGGCAAGCGTGGTTTCGCGAGTCGGTGAGTGGAATTTGGTTTTCCAGCGTGGAAAGGTTTTAAAAAAGGTTTTGGGAACTTAATAAGACCTTGAAACGCTTTATTAAGTTCGGAAGTAAGTAAATCAAAATTTCCCCCTCAGTTGTGATAGTTATGAGCCTTTGGTTGCACTTGATTTTAAATGCATTTACCTACTGTTTTAAACCATGTTTTGAGAATATAAATTGTGTGTGGTGATGCCATGTGGTTTAAGGATGCACTAGGTAAGTGATCCTTGTATGCATGTGTTGATGCATGAGGTTTTAAGCAAGGTTTAATGCTTGTTGATGGCTTATCATGAATGCTTTATAAAAACAGTGAGTTATGCATGAGTTATGGGTTATATTGGCAAGTAATGTTGAATAAAATGTTTTATAAGTGAAATCGGAAATAGTTAGCCGGCTATAGGATTGAGTGCATTATAAACAAGTTGCCTTGGATGTTGAGGGGTTGTGATTGTACCGAATACTCCATCCAAGTACCCTAACGATTGAGGATTGTTTAAGGTTGCAATGGTTGAGGGTAGCTCCCGGGTGCGAACCTTGTGTTTTGTCCCGTCTCTCGTTAGTGGATTATACATCTACAGATGAGTGGTGTTAAAGGGTTGTGATTGTACCGAATACCCACCACAGGTGTCACAACGATGGAGGGTCGTTCTCGTGTGTGAGCCTTGTAATGCTGATAGAGTGTATGAAGGGTGTGGGACAACCCTTGGTAATCCGTGTATCCGATATATGTTTTTTTATTGTTGTTTATCACTTGTGAGCCAATATAATGAAATGAATTATTATGGAATATAATGTTAATGCATATTTTGAAAGATGCATGTTTTAGGTTAAGCTTAGCATAATGGTGTTTATGCTTGGAAAGCTTGGAAAAAGAGTAGCAATGGTTTAATTGCTGAATTCATATGAATCATGTTGCATGATGTTTAATACAACGAGATTGATGAAAAAGTGCATGTTTTGTCAAGAAAGGCATAATGGTTTCAGAAGAATGAAAAATGGTTTTGAGCATTGATGATGTTTGTGGTTTTGAGCAATCCTCACTAAGCTTGCATGCTTATGCTCTCTTTGTTCATCAATGCAGATAATTAGGCTTTTGGAGGCAGCATCTTCAAAGAATCACACCAAGACATTTTGCTAAAAGTATGTGATACTATTGAACTAGGGTAAAAAGGGCAATGGGGGTGTCTGATGCATTGAATGTTAATGATTTCTTGATTTCTGGTTATGAGCAAGTTTGTGGTGCATTTTTGGACTTGTAGATGGTATTTGAGTTTTGGTATATGCTTGCTTTTGGATTTTAGCCTTTTGGTTCTTTTATCTTATAGAAAGTATGCCTTTAGTGCCGTAGCTTGTGAGAATGTTGCTATAATGATACTTGTGCTTCGTATATGTGGTCATTGATGTATATTTAAGTTGTATGTATGTTAGGGCATGTGTCGGGATGATTCTGGAGGGTAAAAACTTATTAAAACCAGCTTTTTGGAAAGTTGTAGGCTTAGGCGTTTCGGAACGCCCTTACCTATTTCGGAACAGTGGCCTGTAATGGCCTTGGTGTTTAGAAACAGTGAGGCTCTTTCTGGAACATTTTGCCTCTATGAACCATCGTACCGAAAAGTATCTCTAGGGGTTTCAAAATGAACCCGCGTATCGAAACGGTCAGCAATGTTTCGAAACGGTCATTCCGATACGGGGCATTCTTTTCCGAAACACTTGATAGTTGGATCTGTATTTGAATTGTCCTGAGTTCTGTTTCTTGCAATTTTGTCCATGTTTTCCTTACATGCAATTGAATGAGTTGTAAATGTCTTTTTGAGCTGAAATTTCACCGGAAAGTATGTAATGAACCTAATTGAAAATTGGTAACTTGAATTTGGTGAAAGCCCTTGTAAATCGAAATATTTACAAAATGGTCTCTAAACCTAAATTGACTTTAATCGGAAGGTGGTTGTTTTGATTTTGAATCCGTTGTTTGTGTATGTTCACATAGGAACCTAAGATGCATCTAGACAAGATAAAAAGAAAAAATGGTCATTTATTGAGGTAAAATTTCTCGGTTTACTTCAATATTACTCGTGTGATCCATTCGGTTCGGTCTATCAGTCAGGCCGGGTCAAGGGGGTTACATTTGGTAGTATCAGAGCCAGGTTACGAAAGGTTGAGATGATGGTAAGTTGTTGGTAAGTGATTTGCAATGTGGATATGTGTTTTGGTAATATTTGCTTTGTCTGGTGAATGTTTAAGCATGCTTATGATTGACTGTGTGTTAGTGATATTGTAATTGATGAGTGAATGTGGATGTGAATTGTTCCATGATGATTATTGGGCTGAATCTTGATGCTTGAGTCATGTGATGGTTTAAGTATGCATGTTGTATGCTTTATGCTATGTTGGGGGGAAATTGGAACGCCCATTGCCTTATTACCTTGTGAAATGTTTTACAGTGGTTTTAAAAGTCTTGGGATCCTTGTTAAGAGCTTGCCTGATCATTTGTTTGTTTTATGTTCATGTTTAAATGTTAACTAGAATAATGGGACCGAGGTGTGAGTTACATTCTGGAGCGATAGCTCCTGCTGAGGGGCAGCGTGGCCAGGAGAACGAGGTTCTGCCTGATGGAAACATACCTCATCCTCCGCCACCACCACTTGGGGTGGGAAGCAGGAACAACAAGGACAGGCTGGTCTGGGGATTGGAGATTGGATGCCTTTGGTGCAGGCGATGACTGGGGCATTCCAGGCTGCTGTTGCCGGAGTGCATGTTCAGGCTCCTGCTGCTGGGCAAGTAGGATTGCCCTTGGAGCGACTGAGGAGTTTGGGAGGAGTAGAGTTTCACGGATTATCTCCCAAGGCGTCTGAGGCATGGTTGGCTAGTACGATCCGAATATTGGATCAGATGAGGTGTAATGATGCACGGAAGCTGGGTTGCGCAGTCTCATTGTTGCAGGTCGATACCTATACATGGTAGACGATTGCGACCGTAACCTTGGAGCCGGAAGAGGTAGATTGGACGTTCTTTCGGTCTGCTTTCAAGAGGAAGTACCTTGGAGTTAGGTACCTGGATGATAAGAAGAGAGAATTTATATCTCTGGTTTAGGGGAATATGACTGTAGCGGAGTACGAGGTCCAGTTCGTACGGCTAAGCCAGTATGCTTCGAAGTTAGTGCCGAGTGATAGACACCGATGCGATCGTTTTCAGTATGGCCTGGTGCAAGACGTAAAGATGTATATGCTAGCCACGAATTATACGAATTTTGATGTGCTTGTGACTCAAGCCAAAGATATAGAGCAGAGCTTGGGTCTGACGTCGCGTGGGGGTGGTTCAGGTTTGGGCAAGAGAGCTGTTGATGCTGGCCCTAGTAGTGGGCAGAACAAGAGGAACCGGGACCGTAGATATCAGCTTGCGACTAGGCGTGGTAACTTTGGACGAGGTGTACCGGCTTAGGGCGGCATGCAGAGGTTTGAGCAGGGTACATGTTGGACGTGTGGTTAACGGGAGCACTAGAGAAGGGATTGCCCTTGTGCAGCTCGTGAGGTGCAAGCTCCTGCGGCTGGAGCTAATTCATGTTGGCACTATGGATCCGCTGACCATATGAGACGAGAGTGTCCCATGTTAGTTGGTGGTGGCAGGGTCGTGCACCAGTTATTGCTCAGTAGAGAGGCCGTGGGCGCGGCCGTGGTAACTTTCAGAGGAGAGAGGAAGGTTAGAGAGGTGTGGCCCATGTAGTTGTCGTTCAGACAGAGGGAGGTGGTCTCGCGAGGGTGTATGCACATCACGAGAGACGTAACGACACCGATGTGATTGTAGGTACCTTCACCTTGCAATCCATATCTTTGTTAGCTTTGATTGGTTTTGGATCTACGTATTCGTACATCTTGAGTGAGCATGCATATCTTCTTGATATTTCTGTTGAGATGCTAGATGTAGGAATGCAAGTAACGAGTTCTTTTGGTGAGACTGTGGTTACGAGGAAATTGCATAGAAGATGCCCATTGTCTGTTCAAGGTCATGTATTCCCTGTTGATTTGATGGAATTTCCTTTTTATGGCTTTGACGTGATTCTTGGAATAGATTGGTTGGTTGAACACTGAGCTGTGGTGGATTTTGATGTTAAGCGTGTTATCCTAAAGCTTGCGGATGATTACAAGGTAGTAATCATAGGTGAGAACGTGAAGTTCTTGTCTAACTCAATTTCGGCTCTCGAAGCAAGTCGGATGTTAGAGTCGGGATGTGAAGCTTTCTTGGTGTATGTGATGAATCCTGGCACGAAGGAAGTGTGTGTGCCAGACATACGAACTGTATGTGAGTTTCCGGGTGTTTTCCGGAGGAGTTGCAAGGGTTGCCATCAAACCGAGAGGTTGATTTTGGTATAGAGTTGTATGAGAATACGACTCTGGTGTCCATTTCTCCTTACGACATGGCACCTAAGGAGTTGAAGACGCAACTTCAGCAGTTGCTTGATCGAGGGTTCATAAGGCCAAGAATTTCACCTTGGGGTGCGCCGGTCTTGTTTGTGAAGAAAAAGGATGGTACCATGTGTATGTGCATTGATTATCAGCAACTGAACAAGCTGACGATTAAGAACAAGTACCCTTTGCAGAGGATCGATGATTTGTTTGATCAGTTTCGTGGTGCTTCAGTGTTTTCAAAGATAGACTTGAGGTCTGGGTACTATCAGCTTAAGGTTAAGGATGTGGATGTACCTAAGAAAGCTTTTCGGATGAGGTACAATCATTATGAGTTTTTGGTGATGCCATTTGGGTTGACAAATGCATCGGTTGCTTTCATGGACATGATGAATAGGGTGTTCCATGAGTTTTTAGACCAGTTCGTGGTGGTGTTTATCGATGATATTCTTGTGTACTCGCGTACCGAGGAGGATCATGATAGGCACTTAAGGGTTGTGTTGCAAGTGTTGTTGGAGAATCAACTTTATGCTAAGCTGAGCAAGTGCAAGTTTTGGCTCAAGAAGTGGTTTTCCTTGGACATGTGGTGTCAGCCGAAGGTATCCGGGTTGATCCACACAAGGTTGAGGCGGTGATGAGTTGGAAGACGCCTAAGTCAGTGACGGAAGTGTGTAGTTTCCTTGGGTTGGCTAGTTACTACCAAAGGTTTGTCGAAGGGTTCTCTAAGATTGTTGTTCCTTTGACTAAGTTGTTGCAAAAGAATGTTTGCTTCGAGTGGGGGGATGTTAGGCAACAAGCTTTCGAAAAGTTGAAGGAAGCTTTAATGCAAGCTCATGTCTAGATTCAACCAAAGTCGGGTAAGGAGTTTTTGGTCTATAGTGATGCATCATATGTTGGTTTGGGTTGCGTACTGATGCAAGGTGGGAAGGTTGTGGCTTATGCTTCCAGACAGTTGAAGGTGCATGAGCGCAACTATCCTACGCATGATCTTGAACTTGCAGCGATGGTGCTTGTTTTGAAGATTTGGAGACATTACCTTTATGGTGAAAGGTGTGTGGTTTATACCGACCACTAGAGTTTGAAGTACCTTATGTCTCAAAAAGAGTTGAATCTTAGGCAACGAAGGTGGTTGGAGTTGCTTAAGGATTACGATCTGACTATTGAGTATCATCCTGAAAAGGCCAATGTTGTGGCTGATGCTTTGAGTAGAAAGGTGGTTGTTGAGCCGAGAGCTATGTTTGCTTGTTTGATTATATCGCGTGATGGTGGTTTGATAGCTGAGTTATAGGTGAAACCTTCTTTGATTCAGCTGATTAAAGAGAAGCAACTGATGGATGATTCGATGGTGCCTCATGTTCAGGACATAGCTGATGGTAAGGCTACAAATTTCTGCTTTAATGATGATAGAGTTCTATGTTTCAAAAGTCGAATAGTAGTGCTGGAAGATGTTGAGTTAAGGCGCACCATTTTGACTGAGGCTCATAGCAGTCTTTTTGCTATGCATCCTAGTAGTACTAAGATGTATCGAGGCTTGAAGGATGAGTACTACTGGGTGGGTTTGAAGAAGGATGTGGCCAATTTTGTAAGCAAGTGTATGGTTTGCCAACGAGTGAAGACTGAGCATCAGTTTCCTTCGGGTATGTTACAGCCTTTGAGGATACTAGAGTGGAAATGGGAGAGGATTACGATGGATTTCGTATCCGGGTTGCCTTTGACACCATCGAAGAAGAACTTAGTGTGGGTGACTATGGATCGCCTTACGAACTGTGCGCATTTCTTGGATGTGCATACTACGTACACGTTGGATAAGTTAGCTTAGTTGTATATTGTTGAGATTATGCATTTGCACGGTGTTCCCAAGTCCATAGTGTCGGATAGAGATCTCAGGTTTACAACGAAGTTATGGGAATGTTTACATCAGGCGTTGGGTACGCGGTTGAATTTCAGCACTTCATATCATCCTCAGTCAGATGGGCAGTCGGAACGAGTTATCCAGGTGCTTGAGGATATGTTGTGATGCTGTGTGATTGATTTCCAAGGTTCTTGGGAAAAACATATGACGTTGGTTGAGTTTGCTTATAACAATAGTTTTCAGGCAAGTATACAAATGGCACCGTATGAGACCTTGTATGTGAGGAAGTGTAGAACGCCTCTTTGTTGGGCTGAGGCAGGGCAAAAGTTGCTTTCCTTTCCGGATATGCTCAAGGGTACAATAGAGAAGGTGAAACACATATGTGAGCGGTTGAAGGTTGCATCGGATCGTCAGAAGTCTTACGCGGATTTAAAACGTAAAGAGGTTGAGTTTGTGGTTGGATATCACGTGTTCCTTAAGGTGTCGCCTTGGAAGAAGGTGATGAGGTTCGGACGTAAGGGAAATCTTAGTCCGAGGTTTTTGGACCCTATGAGGTTGTGGAGCTAGTGGGTCATGTGGCTTGTCCGTTGAGGTGGCCTCCCGAGTTGGAAAAGATTCATGATGTGTTTCATGTATCTATGTTGCAGAGATATAGATCGGATCCTTCGCATGTGATGCCAGTTGAGGAATTGAGTTGAATCCGGATTTGTCCTATGATGGGGAACCGGTGAGAATTCTGGATACGAGTAGCAAAGTTCTTCGTGACAAGACGATTGAGCTTGTGAGGGTGTTGTGGCGACACCGAGGAGTGTAGGAGGCCACCTGAGAAAGCAAGGTGGACATGCTGAGGCAGTTCCCGCACCATTTTCCTTCAGGTAAAATTTCGAGGACGAAATTTCCTAAGTGGGGGAGAGTTGTAACGCCCCGGTTTTGGGCTTAGACGTTTTGGCAAGTTGGGTTGGGCCGGTGGAACCGGTGTCGGTTGTTCGAACCGTTAAAAGGTGGTTTAGGGAGATTGAGGTTCAGGATAGGATAAAAATATTTAAAATCCTCTAAAATGGTGTTTAAGAGGTTGGTCAAATCAATTTTACAAAACGAGTTTTCTGAATTGTACATTTTGGGTAGTGACCAAAGTGTAAATATTTAAAAGTTGGAAAAATGTTTTTCAAGAAGAGTCAAAATCTTAGAATCTTTAGGGAGCTACTTGGCAATTATGTCTTTTCCCTAATTTGGCATGTGTTTTAAATGTTATTAAAAATTAAAAAGGCTTTTAATTTGGTTTAATTAAAAAGTTAGTTAATCGGTTAAAAAGTTTTCACGATCATTTTCATTTCTCTCTTTCACTTCAGCCAAACATTTCTCATTTTCTCTCAAATCTCCGAATTTTCTTCTCTCTCAAACCCTCTCTTGATTTCTATCTTTTCTCTATTGATTTCTTATATTTTCCTCCAAGTTTCTTCAAGCAAATCTTGTCAAATTAGAGGAGAAGCAAGGATTGGAGGTAATTTTCGTGTTATCCCTCTAATCTAAGTTATTTAATGAAATTTCAAAGATATTTGACTCTTTAATACTGATTTTGATTGGGATTTTGTTGTTAGAATATTAAACTCTAGAAATCTTGATGAAAAATGGTTTAAAATGTGATTTTCGGACTTTGACTGATTTGGCTGGTTTGAGATTGTTTCTAAATGAGTTTTGAAAGGTTTTTGGTGTTGAAGTGGAGTCTTAATCATATAGATCCCGAAATTCTTGAGATCCTTAGTTTTTGAAGTGTTTTTGGGTGACTTTTTGAGGTGTTCTTGAGGATTTCAAGTTTCTAGAGGTATAAGGATGGTTTTAGGTTCTTTTTTTATGTTGATTAATGCTTAGAATGTGTTGGATGAGTTGGGTAATGGCTGGGCTGAGGTTTAAGGTCAATTGATTGAGTTTTTGGTTGTTTCAGATGGGTGTTTTGGTACTTTAGAGCAGGGCTGCGGGATTTCTTGTGTGTGCTGGAGTTTTAGATGCATTTTGATGTATTGAACCTCTATTTTGATGTGTTGAAAACATGGGATACTAATCCGGAAGCAATCGAGGTGGTTTTTGAGGCTCCGGACGATTGGTAGTCGCGTCGGGAAGCGTGGTTTCACGAGTCGGTGAGTGAAATTTGGTTTTCCAGCATGGAAAGGTTTTAGAAAAGGTTTTGGGAACTTAATAAGACCTTGAAATTTGGGAACTTAATAAGAACTTAATTAAGTTCGGAAGTAAGTAAATCGAAATTTCCCCCTCGGTTGTGCTAGTTATGAGCCTTTGGTTGCACTTGATTTTAAATGCATTTACCTACTATTTTAAAGCATGTTTTGAGAATATAAAATATGTGTGATGATGCCATGTGGTTTAAGGATGCACTAGGTAAGTGATCCTTGTATGCATGTGTTGATGCATGAAGTTTTAAGCAAGGTTTAATGCTTGTTGATGGCTTATCATGAATGCTTTATAAAAACGGCGAGTTATGCATGAGTTATGGGTTATATTGGCAAGTGATGTTTAATAAAATGTTTTATAAGTGAAATCGAATATAGTTGGCCGACTATAGGATTGAGTGCTTTATAAAAAAGTCGCCTTGGATGTTGAGGGGTTGTGATTGTACTTAATACTCAATCCAAGTACCCTAACGATTGAGGATTGTTTGAGGTTGCAACGGTTGAGGGTAGCTCCTGGGTGTGAACCTTGTATTTTGTCCCGTCTATCGTTAGTGGATTATACATCTACCGATGAGTGGTGTTGAGGGGTTGTGATTGTACCGAATACTCCACCACGAGTGTCACAACGATGGAGGGTCACTTTCGTGTGTGAGCCTTGTAATGTCGATAGAGTGTATGAAGGGTGTGGGACAACCCTTGGTAATCCGTGTATCCGTTATATGTTTTTGAGATTGTTGTTTATCACTTGTGAGCCAATATAATAAAATGAATTCTTGTGGAATATGATGTTAATGCATATTTTGAAAGATGCATGTTTTGGGTTAAGCTTAGAATAATGGTGTTTATGCTTGGAAAGCTTGGAAAATGAGTAGCAATGGTTTAATTGTTGAATTCGTATGAATCATGTTGCATGATGTTTAATACAACGAGATTGATGAAAAAGTGCATGTTTTGTCCAGAAAAGCATAATGGTTTCGGAAGAATGAAAAAATGGTTTTGAGCAATCCTCGCTAAGCTTGCATGCTTATGCTCTCTTTGTTCATCAATGCAGATAATTATGCTTTTGAAGGCAACATTTTCAAGGAATCACACCAAGACATTTTGCTAAAAGTATGTGATACTATTGAACTAGGGTAATAAGGGCAATTGGGGTGTCCGATGCATTGAATGTTAATGATTTGTTGATTTCTGGTTATGAGCAAGTTTGTGATTCATTTTTGGACTTGTAAATGGCCTTTGAGTTTTGGTATGATTCAGCAATCAAAGATCAAGCAAATAGATTCTAATTTGTTATCTATTAATGAGATTATAGGTAAAAATAACCAAATGGAACTAGTACTTCTAACCTTTTCAAGATACACTACAATTATTTGATTGACATCACTCTACATGGCATACATTCTCCAAACTAATCAAGTTTTAGCATGAGATGAGTCATACAATTCGAATAAGAACTACAATAGCAATACAAGGGTAATCATTCATTAAGTTATCATATGTAGTCAAGTAAAATCTTAACTTATCTTGGAAATCAAATGATTTATATGACATGTACAATCATGACTAGACAACCATACATGATTTTCAAGCAATAAAACAAGGATTTTAAATTTCTATCACAAGCATGCTACCATAACCCAATCTAGTTAACCAAACTCATAATTTATCCATCCTACCATGAAAGCATATTACTCACCATACATTTATCTAGTCAACCTAGTTTGACACTTAAAGGCAAATATTAGAGAATTACATATCAATTGCCATATAAGCTTAATATTTACACAACATAGTAATTCAACAAAATATTCATATGCCAAAAAGATGTCACCATCCTAGGAGTCGATAAAATTAACAAAACATACTTTTAGGCTTTCTGAGATCTTTCTTAGCTCCTCGACTGGATCTACAAGTATCGGATTTTATCCTAGAACACATTGTTGAGAGCTAGTAAGATTAGAAACAAGAATTCATAAGACAGATAGAAAACAGAAGTACTAGACTATATCTCCTAATGTGTTTCGAAATACTCCCAACAAAAGTAACTAATTCAACATGTTTGGTTTCTAGAACATATACAAGTTTTACTAGCAAAGATCAAGCAAGCGTGATGGCAATACTCTTAGCTTAATTAGTTTCCATGAAATCAACTCAATTCAAGTTTCTAAAGCCATTATAGATTCATAAATTTGTTAGACAAATGATCCAATTTCGCATGTCCAAATATTACTATATTCAAGCATTATTGTAGGTAATACAAGGGACATATAATCCATTATCACATTAAGGGGTTTCAGTTAATCCAATACAAAGGAACATAGCCCATCTATTCGATTCATGATTGCAAGATACATTAATATTAATAATTCAATTATCCCGAGCTTTGATTAACAAGTTATTAGACACATGAATCTACAATAAGTGTAACAATAATAAGGGTACACAAGGTACCAATTCGACTTTAATATTGAATAAGAGTACCAAAGGTACTAAAAGATCACTTGATCTTAACAACAAGGGATAGTAGTCCTAACTAGCAAGCTAGACAGACTCTATGGCGTGCCAATTGTGTCTAAAGTAACTCGAATCAAGGCTTATTTATACAAGCTTATTTTCAGCTATATCAAGAGGCATCGAGTGCCTTTTATCATTCATGCAAATTATGAAATCTTCATTCAAGACTAGTTTCACATTAACTAGTAAAGTGTAACAAGATCAAATAATTTAACTAATTTGGTTCACCACAAGATGCTTACCTCAACTAGCATTCAATCTCACTTTAATCAAGCTATTATGCAATGGAATTTTCATAAGTTAACTAGAATTAGGTAGCCACATTCATACATTCAATCTAAGCTACACTTACAGAAGATTTCAAGCTAGTTACGCTCCCGAATTATGATTCCATTTTTGTTTCTATCACTGATTGGATCTGCAACAAACCTCTTGTCTCCCGAATATCCTCTTGATCTTCTAACATGTGACAGTACAAGGGTCTTATTAATCTCAAGAATTAATTCATTCACTTATACCTCTAATGAGGTTTGAATTGAAGACCATCACTTCGTTATAGATAACCTTTTAATTACTCAAACATAATCTTTCAAAAGAAGCAATTCAAGGTTGATCTTTAACTAACATACTCTTACATTTTGGACATATAATCAAACTAACTAATCAACTAAAAACCTGAATCACAACAAGGCAGTCCCCAATCTAACCTTAAAACAACTTCAAATCCCTCAAATGGGTTCATTAACAATAGAATTGATATTCTTATAATTTAGTTTTTCTTAACAATCTATTGAGAAACTATTATGCCAAAATTTCACTTTAGAGAGTTTATAAGATCCTGTACCGAAACAGGGCAGTCCTCAAACTGCTCTAGACTAGACTAAAACATTCCTTATAATACAATTTACCAACAACATCGGTTCAATAATCCAAGGCACCAAAACAGTTTCGGTTGTAACACTAATTTACATGGAAACTTTCATATAGTCATTTTGTCACAATTATAAATAAGATCATTCAAGAATTCACAACAATTTGTTATTTTAAATCATTGTAACCAACAACAAGAATCGAATAGCCTAGCCCCTCATTCAATCACAATTTTCCAAATCATGGCTATATATCTTCATCAAAGTACTTATGTTTCAATCATTCATTCAAATCATTTTGTATCCATATCTCATCTAAATAAACTCAAAGTTTATTCATCTATCATTCTGATCTCATTCCATTCGAAATACTTCATCAACCATGCTTACAAATAATAAAACAAGTAACAAGGATGGGTATTACCTTATTGAACATTCAAGACTCAATCTAGCATAAAGAAATTCCTCCAACTGAAAGCTCGATTCTACCAATTCCATCAAGAATTTCTATAGATTTTTCATTTCTTTCTCTAACTAAGTCCGGGTAATATCCATAGGGAGAAGAAGATGGTCCAATTGTTTGACCGAAACCCACAAGAGGACACCTAAGAGTTGTCCTTCAATTCTACAACTTTTTACACGCAAAACCATGAGCTATAAGTTTATATTTTATGGTCCCTAAGAGTTGTCCTTCAATTTTACAACTTTTTACACGCAAAACCATGAGCTATAAGTTTATATTTTATGGTCCTTTAAAAGTGGTCACCCAATTATGCTAAAATTCAATTTAGCCCTCAAGGGTTTTTATTTTAAACAATTAAAGATATTTCTTCAATTTTTAATTAAATTATAATATTCTCCTAGACCCCCTTTTTAGTATGTTACATTAAATGGGTTAGATGTTATCTAAACTCAATTTGTAAAAGTAGTCCCGAAATTGAACTAATTGATTAAATTAGCTTACATATTCTTGAAGGTTTTGAGTTGAATGATGGTGTTTTGAATTACTAAGGGTTAGTTGTTGTTAGTAAAAGATTATTGGTGATATTTGGGATGTTTTTGACTTAAGAATTAATAATTAATGGCTTGGTTTAAGTTAGGAAGGTTGATTTTGGAGATTTTCGATTTATGGTGTATGCTTTGGGTTAGATAACAATAATGATTGGGTTGTTGGAAATTTAGGGATGTTTATTGATGTTAGAACATATGGTATTGAGATGCAAAACAAGTAGAATTGCATTCGGACGCTTAGAGTTGAGTTTTGGCGATATCGACTATCAAACAAGCTTCAACGTGTGGGTGAAATCTTGTCAATGAGTGTAAATTGTGTTTCTCTTTCAAATAAGGTCTGAAATTATATCTTGGGAGTTTAAAATAAGCCTAGCAGGCTTAACTAAGCTTGGAAGTAAGTTGTTTCTAATTTCGCCGATAAATATTTAATATTATATAGAGCATGTTTTATAAGATTTGTTTTGAAAATATGAGCTATGAATACTTATTGTTTTTATGCATTAAAGTTTGCTATGATATGTTTATACTAGCATGGAAGTGTCTAAGAGCACAATTATTTGATTCGATATGATTTACCTTGGATGCTTTGTGCACTACCATTCGAATATGTTTTTGATTTGTTAAATGTATAAGAAAAACATCAGGTAAATGAGTTTAAATGGAATATATTGTCTTGTGACAAATAAAATTATGGTCTGATATAGTTGGCATGCCATATGATAAGAGTACTCTATATGTTTTCAAAATTTGTTGATGGACTCTTCGAGTCTAATCGATCGATTGTCTATATGTGAACATATGTCCTTATAAGGTCGGGTGACTATAGTCATTGATACGCAAGGTCATGTGACTACATTCATTTGTTGAATGTGTATAATAAGGTTCCGTGACTAGTGGCTATGGGGCATATGGTTTAGTTTTGATGGGGTGGGAACCTTTCAGGCCACATTTTAAAATTTTGATCTGTGTATTCGATGGTTTTGAATATATGAGAAGTCACACTTAAATATGTCAATATAACACTTATATTTGATATGATGATTCATTCTAAAAAGTTTCTTACAAGCGTTCATTTTAGAAAATTATGCTCTCTTTTCTATATACAAAATATTTGTATTTTGGTTTCCTAAAAATAGATTGATGAGTTATTTGTGGAGCGCACTCGCTAGAAATTTTATGCTTATGCTCTCCTTTCATCTTTACAGGGAATTGAACACCTTGGGGTTTATTTTTTGAAACAAGAGTTTCATCCAAGACAACAAAACTCTTTGTAGTTTAGAACTTTTTTTCCTTTAAATGTGTAATAAGACAATGTGAAATGTTTTCCTTTTGTATTCATGTTGAGGGATGTAATGCCTTTTGGTTTGTTGATTTTAATGTTGTTTTGCGAATATAGAGTTGGTTGATTTTAATTGCCTATGTTGATCGTTGTTTGAAGCATGCGTATTTTGTTAGTTTAGACTTTTTAGCATGGTTAGTTGCGAACTATTTTATCATGGTTTGGTCATGTTGCTTAAGGCATGATAGACTTATAACTCTGATTTTACTTGGTGTTGTGAACTTATATGCATTTTTTATTTCTTTTGGTATTTTCTAAATTGGTGTTTATGTAAGTATAGGGAGCATGCCTCTAGATTCTTTGATTCAATGTTAAACATGATGAAAATTGATATGTAAGCGCTCGATCAAATGTATTTTATGTTGCTTTAATAGTAGGAGCATGTTTAGGACGTTTGAAGGTGTTTTTGAGTGTTTCGAGCTGGTATTAGAGGAGCAGGTTGTACCGGTGTGGGTCATTGCGTACAAGTACTCAAGGCTAAAAAGGTAGCATTTTGGGCCAGAGCTTACTAGTACACCCAAGTTTGGGTACTGGTACGGACCCTAGTGTACCAGTACATAGGATTGTACTGATACCAAATTGAGCTATTGTTTTTTGGTTTAGAGCTCGTGTATCGGTACGAAGTCCCGTTTGTTGGTTCGAAAGTAGATAATTCAGTTATTGGATTATACAAAGTATTGATTCTTTGCACTTTGGTCACCGTATGTTCATGCATCAATTGAATGAGCTACTAATATCCTAATGAACAGAAATTTGACTTGTATGTTTAAAATATGTTTAATTTCTAAATGGCGCCTTTTGTTTCATGCGAGCCCCTTAAATTGTAGATATTTATATTTTAATCTCTAAATTTATCATATATCTAATTAAGCGTGCAATTGAAGTCTTTTGGCATAAAACTTTAACTATTGTTTAATTAACACACATAGGATGGAATGCTACATCTAGAACGAGTAAAAAATTTAAAAATATTCATACTTTTGAATGTGGAGTTTGAATTCACTTCGGTGAATCAATGTGACTTCCATCACTCGGGTTCGATCCTTCCAGATCAAATTATGGGTGTTACATTTTGGACATCTATAGTTACACTAAAACGACGTCATTTTTTTCATGTCATCACATCGTTATCGATTTAACAGTACTGTGGTATAATTGAAGTCATGATGAGATACTTTAACGAATTGAAAGTTCAATGATATATATGATACATCGCCTAAAGTTCAATGATAACCAATATAATTTATTGTAAGGGTGCATGTTTGGTTCACGGAATGTAAGATTATCTTTGGAAATAAGATTCTTAGAATGTAACATTATCTGACACATTACTGGAATGTAAGACTAATGTGTTTGGTTGGAAGAATATAAAATTACCTAAAAGTAAAGTTTACCATGTATTATATTTTCTTTTTAACTTGTTAAACTTTTAATATTAAATTAGTAATATATGCACAAAAAGTTATAGAACTATTTTTGTTACACTATCTAAAGTTTGTGAAAAATTTATATTTATCATATTATTAAATTTTTTAAAAATATTTTATATTTGCGTACACTCGTTACTCTCTACTAAAATATTATTTTATAAATTTTCAAATATTAATATGTTCAAAATTTTGAATTATTTATTACTTGTGAAAATTGTCAAATAATTTATCGTAAATAATAAAATAATTTGAAAGTAGTAAATAGTGATATGATTTTTAGATCATAAGTTTAACATATTTTATAAGATGATAAATATCTTATAGAATAAGGAATAAAATTAAAAACAATAACAAAAAAGAATGTTCCCAGACCAAACATGAGTACACGATTTCAAAAAAAAGGGAAAACTACAACGGTGGTCCCCAAACTATTATAGTCTTCCTATTTTGGTCCCAAAACTATATTTTTTGGTAAAATCGTCCCTTCTGTTACATAGTTCAAAAATTTGAATTATTTATTACTTGTGAAAATTGTCAAATAATTTATCGTAAATAATAAAATAATTTGAAAGTAGTAAATAGTGATATGATTTTTAGATCATAAGTTTAACATATTTTATAAGATGATAAATATCTTATAGAATAAGGAATAAAATTAAAAACAATAACAAAAAAGAATGTTCCCAGACCAGACATGAGTACACGATTTCAAAAAAAAAGGGAAAACTACAACGGTGGTCCCCAAACTATTACAGTCTTCCTATTTTGGTCCTAAAACTATATTTTTTGGTAAAATCGTCCCTTCTGTTACATAGTTCTCCTGTTTTAGGGAGGAGTTGGGATTCGAACCCATGTCCCCTAACTCTAAAGTCATTGAGCTAACCATTGGGCTAAACTTCAAATGCTAATACATTTTAGCACAAATTATCTTTAAAGCAAATATATAATATATTAATCTCATGTATAAATATTAGAGACACTGCATCTTTCCAGCTCCAACGTCTGTGGAAACAAAGTACTGCTTGTGTTCCAAAAATATACGGGTGAAATTTCAACATAAGCAACAACCCCAATGCATTCTAAAGATATTATGCAAAGCAAAATGTAAAGTTCTTAAATCAATCATATTATGCAAAACAAAATGAAACATACCCAACCGATTCAATATCTGCAGGAACAAAGTCTGCAATACCAGTATAGCAAGTGTAGCCTGAGAAATAGCATCCGTTGGCCTCCTCACCTGAAAAGAAATTCCCAAAGTAAGATATCACTTCCTTGACTTCAACATTTCAAGGTTAAACAACTAGTGAAAACCTCATGTTGCATTTAGATCTTTATTTGGTTTGATTACGGCAAACCGAATGAAAAGAATGCATGTTGTTGACCGAAGTTTACACTAGAGTTAAGGATTAGTTTCTAATTCTGTTTTCTGTTGGTACCAAAGGGCCAAAGAGTCCATTCTCTTTGCAGTAAGCTCATGTTTCCCTATACCCGAGTTTTCTTAATACGATTCAATTTTAGCGACTGTATATGTTTAAATATAATTTGTGCTAAATCATATCAGTACTTAGAGTTTAGCCCAATGGTTAGCTTAATAACTTTGGAGCTAGGGGACATGGGTTTGAATCTTAGCTCCCCTCTCACTTTTAATTTATTTTCTTTGTTATGGTGGTGACACGTGTCATCACTACATTAGTCTGAATAAAAAAATTAAATAATATATATATTTGAGAGAGAAAATAATAAAAAATAGGGTAAACTATACTAATGACCACCGAACTATGGGGTTGGTGTCGATTTGACCACTATATTTTCAATTGTGTTAAATATGCCACATAACTATTTAATTGGTTCCAATATAGCCACCTGCCGTTAAATCCTAACGTGAAGATGATGTGGCAGTTAAAAACAAATTGGTATAATTACACATTTAATCCCTATTACTTACGCATTCTATCAATTTAGTCCTAATTTTTATTTAATAAAACAATTAATTATTTAGTTAAGTGATGCCACGTGTCACCACCTCATTGGAGGACTTTAACTATTTATATTTGAGTTAATAATTTTATTTTACCCTCCAATGAGGTGGTGACACGTGTCACCACCCCATAGAAGGAAGAAAATAAATTTTACTCAATAATAAGAGTAGCAAGGTTCGAACTAGTGTCCTTATAGTGAGTGGTGCGCCTATTTACCATCAAGCTAAACACACATTTGTGATTTGTTGTACAACATTTATTATTTATCCTTATTTGCGGTTAGAGCCAGGAAAAAAGAAAAATAAATATGAATTAAGGGGAATCGAACATGACACTATTGTGATGACTATTCAGTAAATCTCTTCACTGTTTAAATCTCACCTCTAAGTGTCTTGTTCATTGACTACCAATACTAAACCTCTCCAGAAATAGAACAGTGAAAGTGTCTCCAACACCATTAGGCAATGCCACAAGATCTCTCCAGTATCATTTTTCTTGATCTGAATCTCATTTGTATTTACTTATATGCAAATAAAAGCGAAACAAGAACACATACATTTTGGACTTTTAGTTCTCCTAGTCGATCTGTGGTCTTACCTGTCTAGTTCCTTCCTACTTTGTTTGAATGATCAACTGACCTAGCTGAGAAGTAACCATTTCTCTGTCTATTTCATCATTCTGGCATGTTCTTAATCTGAGTTTCCCCTATTTTGGATTGGAACCAAAAGATTTTGTGTGATTCTTTATTTAAGGGCTGATGCTTTTTATTGTTTTTAAGTTAATGAAATATGAGAAATAACATGTATTTTATTCCCTTATGAGATGACCGAAACTCATTTTTAATGCCTCAAAGTTGGATAGGGTGGCCTTATAGTAAGGATTGCATTTCCCCCAATTTTAATGAAAAACAACATTAAGATAAAAATTGGCTAATCTTGATGTTGGTGTTGATAGTGAGGACTGCTCTAGTGGCACTGATTGCTTTCATGCCCACAAGCCCAAATGGTGCCTTAGGTTCGCTAGATTATAAGAAGGAAGAACGACATGCCCTTGCCATCAAATCCCGTGAAGCTTCATCTAAATTTGGGACTCCTGAGCGGCAAAAGCTTATCGATGAGGTATGTTTTACATAAATTACACCTGAATATTATTATTTTGGTTCTCTGTAAACGAAAATTTTTGTGGCACAGATTCACAAATATTAAGCAAGGCTCCTCCTGTTCCTTAACTCAGCCCTTCACAGGCCTCGGAAGAACACCCTACCAACGGCGATGGAGAAGCTCAAGCTAATTAGCAGGATTCAGTTACTATGGTTGCTGAGAATGGACCACCGAATCCAACAGTACATGATAGGGTCGTTGAAGAAGAGTTGATGGCTCAGGCCAATGCTAATCCACGCAATGCTGAAATGACGATGGGGGGAGAGACTCTTGCCACTTCCAGAGAGCCAAGTCATCAGCCGTTGCGGAGGCCGGAGATAAGAGTTCAAAGATCTGCGGAGGACCACTTAATTGTTTTATTAAATAAAAATTATGACTAAATTGATAAAATGCGTAAGTAATAGGGATTAAATGTGTAATTATACCAATTTGTTTTTAACTGCCACATCATCTTCCTGTTAGGATTTAACGGCGGGTGGCTATATTAGAACCAATTAAATAGTTATGTGGTATATTTAACACAATTGAAAATATAGTGGTCAAATCGACACCAACCCCATAGTTCGGTGGTCATTAGTATAGTTTACCCTAAAAAATATTTAAAAAATAAAAAAAAAATTCACGTCAGCAATTCCGTTAGTTTTTAACGACGGGAACCAAAACAAGAGAACTATGTAACAGAAGGGACAATTTTGCCAAAAAATATAGTATTAAGACCAAAATAAGAAGACGATAATAGTTTAGGGACCACCGGTGTAGTTTTCCCAAAAAAATTATCTTAATAATAATTTTTTTTCACGAACCAAACGCTACTTAATAATATAAAAAAGACGTTCACTTCTACAATCCCTTAAGTTTAGTATTCGGGTCACGCTAATCCCAGGATCCAAACATGCACGACTACAATCCCTAAATCACAACATAAACCCCCAAACTGGGTTCTTGTTGCAGGGACCGAGTTTAAACGATGCAGAGATTGTGCACAAAACTTCGTTGTTTGGCTCTTCAATCCACCCAATCACTTCCCTCTCTTTCCGCTTCTCGCCGCCTTCTCCATCACTCCTCTCCTCCAATCCATTTTAGTTCTACCAAATGGAGCGTTAAACCCTTCCTCAATAACAATGCTGCATCACCTCTCCTCGCCGCCACCTCCTTTCCTTATTCCCCACTGCTTCTCTCTGTAAGCTTTCGATTCCTTTGCATTTCATTTTCGGTGGAAACTTTATCCTTGATTTAAACAAGGGTTCTAAACTATGGATTTCATTTTCTGTAGTTGGTCCAAGTCCGCCATGTATCGTCAAGGGAGAGAGCAAAAAGGAGGAAGCCCATGACTCCACGTACTTCCAAACTCAAGAAGATTAAGATGAAATCTTATTCGTAAGTTTATCGCCAATTTATTCATTTTCTCTCATGGGCAAACTTTTTTTTAGATTTGTTTGGTTGATGGTTTACTTTGAATTTGATTAGGTCCTATAAGTCCAGATTTAGGACAATGAAGGATGGGAGTATTCGTCGCTGGAGGGAAGGCAAAAATCATAATGCCCATGTGAAGGTAATGACATTTTTGTTTTGTTCCAGTACTCCGGTTTAATGTTCTTATTTTGGGTATTGTTTGTTGCGAATTTTAATATTTGGTAAAATTATATGTTAATTTGAAATTAGATTATAATATAAAATAAAAAGAAAATGTTGTAAAAATATATGGGAATTTGAAATTTCCCCTAGCACCCCCTCTGTCCATCCCTGGGTATGAGTTATATTTTTGAGCTGGAAAATTGCTTTATTTTATGCTTCAGTAGTTCCTTCATCCTTGTGCGCTGTTAGTGCTTACCAAAATTCTTCTGAACAATTTGACTTTTAATGGTTACTCTGTATCATAAAGGATTGAAACAATTGTATGTGTCTCCATCTAACAGAGTAGATGTACAACATGCATGTGATTGACTTTCGAATAGGATTATCTATGAATTGAAGGAAATCAACTTATCTTTCATTGTTAAAGAATAAAGATTTGAATGTTACTTTTACAAAGCCAGTTTTTTGGCTGGCTTTGAGAAATCTATTAAAGTTCAACTTTCATATTTGCTTGCTGTCTTGCTGGTCATGCTAGACACATGTATCATACTGGATTATGGACGTGTATGTGCACATGCGCATAACTGTGTGATGTGGTGATAGGAGTGAAATGGTGTGTTTAGCTGCCGACTACTTTTTCTTTTGAAGAAATAGGAATTTTAGGACTTCATGTTGGAGGCGTATTCAGAGGAATTTTTGTGCTTTTACTGCTATAAAATTGTGCTTATTAATCATATGGGGCATGTATAGCTAAGGGAGGATAAAGAATATAAAGGGAAGCAGAGGCAAGTAATTATGGCTGGCCAAGAGGAATGATGCATTTGTAGGATTGTGATTTGTGAATGCATGCATGTATATTCCCTTTGACATTTTTTCTTTTCTGGTATGTTAATGTGTGTTGTTGTTTCATGTGACCTAGCACTTTCTGGACCTTGTTGGTTTTCAGTAACATCTTCAAGATTGGACAGAAAATTTCTTGAAATTGTTAATTTTAGATATGGACCTTTGGAATAATACATGATTATTGCCCTTAAGATGGTTTTCACTAATACACAAAGTATTGGAGATCACGAGGGTCTCAACTCTATTTTCCTCTTTCAAGTTCAACCAGTATAATACAATTATATATCTTTGCTTCTTTTCTTATCATAAAGATTATCTTAACTCATCTTGTAATATAGTAATAGACTGTTGTTTAATGCAGTCGAAAAAATCAATACGGAGACTGAGACAACCTGCTTTAGTACCAGCAGCATATGCGAAGGTGATGAAGAAGCTCAATTTTAGTGCTTAAATTTCTGGAAAGCTTTCATCAACAGTCACGAAAGGGGAAGGTGCCTGCTTCTGCTCTCTCCTTTGTGCCACATTAAAATTTTATAGCACAAACATGTAGTAGCCGGAGGATTGAGAAACAAATGAATAAGGTTTATGTGGTGCTTTTTTCATTAAAGATGTTGGATGCTTAGTTGATTTCTTTTGGCACTACAAATGACTGTTAATGATTCATTTTTCAGCTTTTGTCGAGGGATTGTTTCGTATTTATTTGATGTTAATGTCATAGTCTCTGCAAGGCGGACGTAGGATTTGATATCAGTAGTGTAAACTTTTGAGAAGTTATTCTAATAATTCAGAGAGTGAGAAGTTACAAAAATTTAGCATCGTTTAATGACAATACTTATATTTTTAAATTTTGCAGAAACTAAGTTGAAAAAACATACATGGCAATAAGTTTTTTGGGTAAAGTATCAAAATGTTCATTAAACTTTGTAAAAAAAAATAGTAACTAAACTTTCAAATGTTACAACATGACAATTAAACTTTATGTTTTGTAACAAAATGATAACTCGGTCATTATAGGCCGTTAAATACTTAACGTGACTTATGAAATTTTGTATAACAACACATTTAGTTCTTCATATTTATACATTCAATCAATTTAGTACTAACTTAAAAAAATTTAATAAACTTAGCCCTCATTATACATTCTTTTAATTTGGTCCTAATTTGAATTCTAAATGGCCTTCGAAATAGAAATCATGAATCTTGAGTCCTTGAATTCATGTTCGTGGCCATTGCCCCTGCACTTTGCTGAGAAGAAGCAATAGCGATTAATCTCTCAGTTGGTTCATTTTCCAACGACCCTTCAACCTTCCCTCCGGTCCTTCGTTTTGTAAAGCAGTTGTCACCCAAAATTATAGTCTCTTTAGACAGCGGTTGCGACAGAATTGATGTTCTGTTTCCACACCATATAATCCATGCACTCCAATTGTATTCTGACCTCCTTGAGTCCCTTGATGCTGTAAATATGAACCTCGATGCCCTGGAAAAGATTGAAAGGTTCTTCCTTCAACCTAGCATCGAAAAGATCGTGCTAGATCGGCATCGGTCCCCGGAAAAAAGGCCTCCTGTTTATGCAATCTGGATTCTCTCCATTAACATTCAGCAACTTCACCGAGTTCCAAGCTGAGTGTTTGATCCAACGAACTCCGATTAGAGGCTTCCATGTTGAGAAGAGACAATTTTCCCTTGTTCTTGGATGGCAAAGGAGGGAGCTAATCGCTGCTTCGGCTTGGAGATGTTGATGATTGGTTCAAAGGTGCTTCGTAACTTACTGTTCTTAGTTTCTCATTTTCAGAATTAAATTTTGTTGGAGGTGCTTCTCTTTGAGCTAATTGTCTATGTACCTTAGGCCTTATTGTGTGGTATCAAGAAACCAATCATTTTAGCATTTGTATGGCTTTGTACAGCTTAATTTGAATGTGGGTATAACTTCGTTTTGCTTTGTACAACTCAGAAGTGACAAATTTTCTGTTAGCTTTTCCAATTAGATCATCTTTTTGTCGTTCAGGCTAATAATTTTGCTATAAGTCCATGTCGTTTTGGCATTTTTTTTGAAAAAAATACAATAGTCAAATTTAATCAAATTTAAATATAGCATAAAGATTATTGATAGAATTTTAGCTAGTAAACCAGTATGTTATATTTACTTGTATTTTTTTTGGCTAACTGGCTTAAGCTCAACTTGTGGAGGTTGGTATTCATCGATAATCATGCATGAAAATAAAGAGCGTCAAATTAAAGAATGTGTAAATAATGAGGGTTAAATTTATTGAGTTTTTTTTTCGAATTAGGACTAAGTTGATTGAATGTGTAAATATAAAGAACTAAATGTGCTATCATACAAAGTTTCATAACAATATCTAACGGCATTTAACGATCGAGTTACCATTTTTTTCCAAAATATAAAATTTAATTATCATTTTGTAACATTTAAAAGTTTAGTTAGTATTTTATTTTTTTAACAAAGTTCTGTAAGCATTTTGATAATTTACCCTAAGTTTTTTTTTATTATAAAAAATTATTGTCACATCTCTCAATTCACACATGTATGACCCCAGACGCCCTAATATTTTTAGTATTAAGGCGTGGTGCGGAGGCTAAGTCCTCCGGAAGTACGGGTAGGCAGAGATGTGATAATTGTGACAGGAAATATAACAAGCTGAAAATTACCTGATTACGGCAAAATTTCAGCTCGCAATTTCTTATATATTTTAACAGGCTGTCTTGACCTTGTAGACATCAAGGGTAAATCTAAACGTGAACACATATTTCTTAAAGAAAAAGAAATTAGAGAGTTTATAAAACATAGAGAAATGAAGAGAGGGTTGAAGAGTTTATGAAACAAAAAGAAATGAAGAGAGGATAGGAAGAATTTGAAGAGTTTACAAAACAAAGTGAGTATAGAGAGGAATAAATGAAGAGATTGAAGAAAAAATTATCAGTCGCATTATTCATAATTCACACATGAATACCTTGAATGCTGGGTGATTCTAGGGTGTGACGTCTTAATTTAAGATAAAAAAAAACACAACTTAAAATGTTAGAAAACATGTAACTTAAGATGTTACTAAACAACCGAAATATTATGCATTTTTATAATATTTTAGGTCTCGTGATTTCACAAGTTTCGAAACTTGTCGTAAAACCACAAACCAAATTTCAAAACTTGTCAGAAAAAAACATCGGCATAAAATGTTATATAAAATTTTAGATTGTGTGATAACATTTTAAGTTTTGTCGTTTTTAAGCCTTAAATTAACTTGTACCCTAGAGGCGGCAATCAGGTCGTTCGGTTCGGGTTGACTTTTAGTTCGGGTTCGGTTCGTGTCGGATCAGGTTTGAATCAGATTTAGTTCAAGTCTATGGTATTTTGGATCAGGTCGATTATCGGGTTAACATCGGATTAGATGACTTTTCATTTCGGGTCAATATCAGTTCGATCTGTTTTTGGTTTGGGTCAATATCAGATCCGTTGATTTTTCGGGTCGGGTCAATATTGGATCGATTGACTTTTCAGCTCGGGTCAATATCGGATCGATTGATTTTTCGAGTTGGGTCAATCTTTAGATGTTTAGGTCAATTCGAGTTGAGTTGGGTATTTGTCCAATCGAGTGTATATATAATTTGTTGAGATATTTATTTTGATATAACTCAATGAAAAATGTTTTTGGACTTATTCAAATATTGCAAAAATAATTCAAAGTCCAACAAACTTGAAAAATATGTTTTAAAATGTTTTCTAAGTGTTTTGACTCATTCCTCAACTTAAAATTTTTTCGTAAAGTCAAAACTACTTAATTCTTGAAATCTCTAGAGCAAAGTTTCCAAACTTTACCAGAAGTTTCAGAACTCCTACAATAGTTTCCAAACATCTATACGGAAGTTTCCATACTTCTGCAGAAGTTTCCAAACTTGTGATTCCAGACAGTTTTCAAGTTTCGAAACTTTGGGCTCCAACGATCAAATTTTTAAGTCCGACTCAAAGAGTTTCAAAACTCTTTGAGTAGTTTCGAAACTTATGTGCAGGTGAGCATTGAATGCTATGTTTTAAAGTTCTCCAACGGCTCCAAACCATCCCCAACGGCCATAAACGGCTAGTAGCTCATTTCACACTATAAAAGAAGGCTTGAGACACTTTAAGAAGATGGGGATGGACATCCAAGCTTAAAGATCAAGAGAGTAGAGTTCTTTATTGTCTATTTTGTAATCTCTTTTAATTTAGTCCAACCCTAGTGAGCCAAAATGTGTAAACACCCACCTAGAGAGGTAATTGATTTATATTGTCAAGACCTCGTAATTGAGGGATAGGTTCTAGTTGATCCTTATAAAAACTAGGGTGAGGGTTCTATCTTAGCCCGTGAAAAGATAGGGATGTAAAGGTTAGCCCTTTAGCCTGTAAAAAGGGAGAATTCATTCTTAGTGAATTGGGAAATCCTTAGTGTGGATGCTGGGGTAGTGGATGTAGACCATGGTTAGAAGGTCGAACCACTCTAAAATCGAATGTGTCAAAATTGTCATGTAACCCTTTCGACCCGCCCTAGACGCCTGACTGAACCGAACAAGCTACATTGAGTTTGCCAAAACAAACCCGTAAAGATTGAACACAAATTACGTCCATTTTTTCCTTTTATCTTGTCTAGATGCAAATTGTTAACTTATGGTGAACATGCTGACAGCGGTTCAATTTACACTCAAATCGGTCACCGATGATACATTCAATTGCGTACACGAACATTAAGAGACCAAATTGAAAATATGGAAAATTAGAGGGACTTATACCATTTTGAGTTTACCAATCTTTAATTAATCAGGTTACATGCCTGCTTGCCAAATTTCAGCTCAAAACAACAGTCCGAACTCATACAATTGCATTTACAAAAATCAGGGACCATAATATAATGTTTCAAAACATTTTTAAACTTTGCAGAAAAATCCACAGTGAAGGTTTTGAAACCTTTGGGAAAGGTTTCAAATCTTTTTTTCCAGTAACCAAAATTTCCTTTAAGGTTTTGAAACCATGGCCCTGGTTTCGAAACATGTTCGTAAGGTTTCGAAACTTACCTACAGATTTGCAGAAAATGCATACTCGAAACACTTTAGGACCACATTACACATATCCACATTAGCCCTAAATACTCTAATACACACTTCAATTATACTTCACACCTGTAACATGCTTGCAAATACTTGTATAATATTACCTCCTCAAAAGTACTGATTTTATGCCTATTTTACAGTATCTTTGCTTATCTTTAAGCACATTTAGATGCATTTAGTTGTAAATTGCATGGATTTTCATTAGGAGTTTTGAATCTAGTTGTGCTAGTGTGAAGGGTGGTTTGTTGGCATGATTGCAGGCACAATAGAGCAGAAAAGCGCAGGAAGGGAACGATGAGAATGCCGGTAGCTGTTGGCAGCGAAGGACCAAAAATTGCTGAAGCATCGGTTGGCAGAGAAGAGATATTTGATGCCAGGTCGAGTGGACGGTGAACCAATGATGACGCCAGCCCTAGGATTCAAACGAAGGATAAGATGAGCACATCCCTTATCCTCGAGCGTTCAAATTCAAATTCAAAGCTTATCTTAGGCCATTCTCATGCGCCTATTTAGAGGAACTCAAGCAAACCCTCGAGGAAGATCGAGAATCAAATTGAGGAATTTGCAACAAGGAGACGTTCGACCAAGCTTGACCGAGATCCTAGATTTTGAAGGGCTGCATCGAGAGACCCCCTTCTCACCCATTCTCTTCGTTTAATTTTTTTTATTATTTAAGATGGTGATGTTGAGATACGATTATGGTTTTTGGTTGGAAACCCTCACCATGAACTAATTTAATAGTTGGTGAAGGATGATTGCGTTGAACGATATTTTCTATGTTTAGCTTTTAATAATTTGAACTGCGATGGCATTGTTTTCCCTATTTGGCATGATTTTAATTGTTTTCACAAATACAATGCCAAGCGAGAGCTGACTTTGTTAGCTTATTGAACCTTAATATCTTAACCGACTTAGGGAATAACGAACAAATGCTAGATTCTAAGGCGAGATGCTTCGAGAGAAGATGTTCAACTAGATGAACTCACTTCGAGAGTTAAATCTACCCCTTAGGAGCAAAAGATTGGGACTTAATCAAATTAATTTATGAAAAAGTTGTTTTATAGAGATATAAAGGTTTCTACATAGTTAATTCAAGGCATTGCCATCGAGAGAGGCAATGCTACTTTAGAATCTGCTCGGCAAACAATGCCAAGACATGATTTATTAAAAGCTAGCATGACATGAATAGCATGAAAACCAGGCATCCCTTGCCAAAATTTATCATACATTTTAAAACTCTCCTTGCCAACACTGTTGTTTTCTTATTTCCTTCCTTTCACTTGTTCTCAAAACTAACTTTAAAACAAACATACTTCCATTTGACAAGTAAAACGAGCAAGCAATTTAAACTCTTGACCAATCCTTCTAGGATCGATAACTCAGCTTACTGTTGTATTACTTAGAAGACCGTGTATACTTTCATGCAAAAGACTCTTTCTTGACACTATTTATTAATTACCAACGCATTTTCGCCCCTTTTGCCAAGCTCTCTCACGAGTCCAACAAGTTTTTAACGCCATTGCTAGGGATTGCAACATAGTTTTATTGTTTTTATTTTACTTGTTTGTGTTTTATTTTTCTTATCTGTTTTGATTGGTGTATGACTAGGAACCGCCATACGGACTATTAGCCATTTGACCCTGAAATTGAACGAACCTACCACAGATTGAAGAGGAAAATTAGAGAGATGGCTCAAAATGGTACGAAAGAGTAGAGGGTGTCCCACACAATCAAGGAGATCCACCTATACACGGAGGGAATCCCACCACACCTGTAGTGGACGATGCCATAGAGAGACCAATACGTGAACACTCGGCACCGAACATTGATAACCTCATCCCGTGAGTGATTGGTGCCGAGGTAAATGCATAAAATTTTGAACTTAAGCTGGTAATGATTCAAACTCTTTTGAATGTAGGCCAATTTGATGGAGCACTTACTGGAGACCCAATGCAACACTTGAAGCAATTCATGGAGATTTTCCATGTAACACCCGGGTTTAGGGGTCGGGTGATAGGTGAGTTAATTTGGGTTCGGGTCGTTGGGCTTGGTTTTAAATTAAAAAGGCCTTGTGTTTTCATTAAGGGTAAAATGGGAATTTTCTAATGAGAAAAATAAAACAAGTAAAAAGAGCCTTTTTGAAGCTATCATCTTCTTCCTCTTGAAAACAAAAGTAACGACCTAAAACATCTCTTCAACCCAAGTTATTGTTCCATCAACTTCCTTAGATATTTCAAGTGTTTTTATCAAGGTAATTATGTTTTTGACTTCTCCTCTTCATCCTTAACATTTCCATAGTTTTAGATTTTCATAAACCCCATTTTTGTGATGTTTCAGATGTTCAAATTTTAAGTAAAAGGAGGAAACTTTGTTGCGTAATGGGTTTTTGATTTGTAAAGTTAATATATGTTATAGTCTCGCCTTTAAGTGTAACATATCTTAAAATGGTGAGGTTTTGTTGAAATCCCGAAATGGGTATTTGTGGGTGTGTTTAAGGGTAGAAATCTTGAGTTTTTGAGGTAGTTTTGTGAGGGAAAGTTGGGCTGATGGTATGGTTTTGCTTGGGGGTTGATTTGAACATGTTTAGTGATGATTTGGGTGATGAAATCGATGGGTTTTTGCTGGGTTGTGTTCAAGTCCGAAAATGAAGAGTTTGGGTTAGTTCTTGGATTGGAAATGTAGTGAAATGGTCTTGAGATTGTAATCTGATTTGTGGCAGTGATTTTGTGGATGTTCTGATGAGTAATACACTGTTTTGGTTGATTAGAAACAAGGGAAAGCGTTGGAGAAGCTTCGGGCTCGATTTCGGGAAACTTGGAGGCTTGATCGATATTCTTGGCTTGTTTTGGGAGTGTTTGGTGAGTGGAATGTTTTCAATGGTTTTAATTGGTTTAAAGTATGTTGTTGAGGTATTAGATTGTGCTTGGTAGGCTAATCTAATGTGGGGATTAAGTTGGTAGCTTAATCTCTTGTTTAGCTATATATATATATATATATATATATATATATATATATATATATATATATATATTTCTTGCTAAATGTGCATAATTGTGGTCTTGTGTGATAAATGTCCGTTTATGCATGTTGTGCTATATTTATGTTGCATGATGGTGGATTGTATGATGTGTTGCATGATTGTGATATCATGGTGAGTTCTCGTTTAGTATGTTGGCACTAGTTATATTACCAGATATAAATGACCGATCATTAGGATGAGTGTACACACGGTAAGAGTCAAATTCGCGCGTGGCCTTGGTGATGTGTAGTCACCAAGGAGGAGTACGATGAAGTAACATTCTACCGAAAAAATGTATATGTGTGATGATGAGTGGAATCCCATCCGTAAAAGAAAACGGTGATGTGTGAAATCCCACCGGAAGGTAATATTGTTGTTGTTGAGTACGTTGGGCGAAAATCCCAACGGAAGCTATCCGCATATCTGAGTAAGCTATATAGTTGGCAATATACCTCGTTTATGTGTGGTTGATGTGGTAAGATGTTTGTTACATTCATGTTTAGCATAACATGAGGTAAGATGCCATGTTTATGCATTCTTATAGCGGTTGGCTATGTTGCTATGTTGGTGTTAATGTATGCCTTGTTGATGTTTTGTGGATACCATGCTTTGGACCCTGCATTGTCGATATTTGTTTTTGAGCTCCCTCACTCAGCTTTCAAGCTTACGCTCTCATTTCCGGCAATGCAGATCATTAGTGTGGAAGTTAGCAAGGAGCAAGGAATGGGCACCCAAGAGCGTGTGTTGCTGCTCAAGTATGGTTTTCTTTGAATAATGTAATAGATAGCAATGGGGATGCTAAGTATTGTAGGAGCGTATGTTAGACTCCTATGTTGGCTTTTATGTTGTTGAATGCTTATGTTTTATGTTGAAGGGATGTGAACCTTGTTTTATGTGATGCTTAAGTTGATGCATGTTTCTTATAGCTAAATAGTCTCGTTATGCATGCTTGTATGCAAGTCTCTTCTATGATTGCTTATCTTGTCGGATGTTGCTTCGTTGAATGCTTATATTGCTCCGTATGTTTATCCATATATGCCTTGTGTTGTATTTGAGTGCTTGTATGTTGCTTGGCTAGTCGTTTAATGCATCTAGAGTCGAGTCCTTGTGTTTTTGTGCAGCCAAAATAAGGTTTGCAGTGCAGGGCGTATTGATACGCCCAAGGGCTGTATCGATACGGTCCTATTCTTTGAACCTTGTTTATGTGCAAATTTTATTACCCACTGCCCGGGCAAGCATTGCCGCGGCAGTGAAGGAAGGGGAAGAAAAGGTGCAAAACCATCACTCGACGATCCTGACCAAGCCATCCATTGATGTCAAGCCTTACCAAGGAACGCTGGACCAAGAACGAGCCATGTCGAGCAGAAGAGACTGACAGACCATTGACGAGGCAAGGACCAAGCCATTGTCGAGGCAATGCCCAGACAAGTACCGACGAGGGAGAAAATATGCAAAGTGGTATGCGACTTGAAGAGCATAGAATGCCGAATTTTTGGAGATACTTTGCCTGAAGATCGGAGTAGAGGAAGGCCATGAAAAAGCCAAAGGAAGGTCAAAGATAGAAAACCAATAAGGAGGAATAAAATAATGAATTAAAAGAGATCCATCTCTTTTATGAAGTTATATTCAACTCCAACTTATCCTCCTACTCCAAGAAGGACTTGGCAAGGCCATACCTTATAAATCCAAGACCCATCCACCACCATCAAGGCATCTAGAGATCGAGAGACTTAGGGGTTTAGTAGAGTACTTGTTATCACCATCATGTTCTAATTCTTTCTTAGGCTAGGATTATTTCTTTAGTAGTTGTGAGAAGACGATTGTAATTTGTTTAGGTTTTTGTTAATGCAATTTAAGTTCAAGGTTTGCTTATTCTTGGTATTTACTTTTTCTTGCAAATGAATCAGGAGATGATATTGCGATTGCATCTATTTGTCTAATATCGGGAGAGTTAGACTCACGAAACGAATAAGCATGGTCTTTATCCCAATCGGTGAAGACTAATTCGACTTAGGGATAAGTACGAGTTTCAACGACTAAGAGAAGCATAAAGATTGGTTGGTTTTCACCCTTGGTTCACGCTGGGAGGTATTGCCAAGGCCTGCACATCAATAGAGTTTCGACTTAGGGATAAGGAGGAACCATTGAATAACGCTTTGCCGAACCTTGAAGGTTGTCGCTCAATTGCCCATGCAGTAGCTGTGTAATTTTTCGCGACAATAGATTTGCCCATTGCCGAGGCAATCAAGTTGACTATTGCATTCAAAACCAAGACAGATTCATTCAACTTCCACACTACGAAGCAACATAATTCGGCTTGCTCTATCATCATATATACTCAATCTCTTAGTTTACTTGCTTTCTTTATTTTAGTTCTTATCTCGACCAAACCATTACTTGTGTTTTTAATTTTCTACATTGCGAGACGATAAACTCTGGAAGTAGCACCAATCCCTGTGGAGACGATATCTTTTATACTATAACTTGGCGACATGTATACTTGCACTAAAATTGCGACACTGAATACGCGCAACAAGTTTTTGGCGTCATTGCCGGGGACTGACATTAATGATTTCGTTTTTATTTTCTTGCACTTTTATTTTTATTTAGTTTATCAAGGGCTAACAATATTTGGTTTTGCATTGGTGTATGTCCATGTCAAATCCAACAGCTCCAGACTATCCCCTTGATCCAAAAATTAAACGTACTTGTCAAAGACGTTGACGAAGGATAAGAGCAACAATGGTAGATCCAGTCCGCAATAACAATGCCAACAACAATCGGAATGACGCGATAGGAGACAGAGCACTTTTGCCACCTTCATTTGCTCAAGCAAGAACCCTAACCGTCTGAGATTACTTAGAAGAAGATCTCAATGGGCTAAATCCAGGAGTTGTCACACCTGAAATTGAAGCCGCCCACTTTGAACTGAAGCCAGTCATGTTCAATATGATCAATACCTGTAACCCCCTTAGCCCGGCCTAGACGCCGTACCCGAACTAAGAAGATTACACGGGGAAACCGAAGCCAACTCGCTAAAGCCGACCTCGATTAACGACCCTTCTTTCTCTTACATTTTTTCTAGATGCAGTTTAAGTTCTATGTGTTCAACAAAACACTTAGAAGAAAACAGCACATCGATCAGAGTTCGTTTAGGGGTTCAATTGTGCAAGTTACCCGTTTAAGGACTAAACTATAATTTTAGAAAATTACAAGGACCAATCCAATTTTAAGATTACTATCCATTAATTAGTCATTAAACATGTTTCCATGTCAAATATCATCACAAACGGACCATCCAAACTCATCCAATTGCACATACAACACTCAGGGACCAATATGAAACTTTTCAGACTTTAAAAGATACTTTTAACTGAAAACAACGGTCGAGTATTGGTACCCCTGAGGCCCGTATCAATACGCGGGAAGACAATAGCTCAATTGGGAAAAAGTATCGATGCCCTTCCCCGCGTATCGGTATGCCCTTCAAAGATAGCCCAAGTGTATCGATACGCGGGCAAATCATATCGATACCCCTATGTTGTTTAGCTTGCAAAAAGCCTTTGAGTATCTGTTGAGTGTGTAAAAGTTCTATTATTTACACCCTTTTAACCCATATTTCTGCTGCATTCAAGCATCATTGCATTGCATTTAGGTTAGTTTACAGCAAAACATCACAAATATATTAAAGGCACGGATTCTACTAAAAAGGGTTGATTTTGCAGGTTGCTGTCATCGCTGACGAAGAAGGCGGGCGCAGGGCAGAGAAGCAGGAAAGCTGAACTGGACAAGCAGACAAAGAGGACAATGCTGCCATGGATCTGTCGTGATAGCATGGGGACAACAGTTTTGCGGAGAGGAAAAGCAAAGTGGACCTCGATAGATAGAGAAAATTATGCTCGTCTGTCGTGTGAAAACCATTTATTTTCCCAAGCCCCGGATCAAAAGATATGTCAAGCCAAAGCTCAAGGAGAGGAAATCCCATGAAACAAGGAGGCGGCTGAAAAGTAGGATATTTGAAGATTAAAGTCTTTATTAGAATCTTACTTTTAATTAAAGTTGTAATCCTTGTTATCTTAGAATTCTTGAGCCCAAAGCTTATATAAGGGCATAGATTTTAACCTAATATACAACTACCCCATAACCGATAACCAAACCCCTCCGCCATTTACCCGTCGTCGACATGTTCTAAAAACCCCCTAGGGCCACGGGTTGTTTTGTAAAGTAGTTGCAAGGGTTGTTTTGTTTTAGGATTTTCCAAGTTCAATAAAATAAACTTCAAGTTCTCTTATTTTGGTTTTAATATCTTGCAAGAGCATCGGGAGAGCATTGTGAGGTTATCTATTTACTTAGCATCGGGAGAGTTAATTATACGAAAGAAATAAGAGCGAGTTCTCTAGTTTATAGTTGAACTATCTTGTGCCTAGGGATAGGGCAAGGTTAAGTGGCTAAGGAAGAATTCATACACATCGGTGTTCATCCTTCGATTCACGCCGGGAGGTATCATCAAAGACATGATCATCGACAGACTTGGACCTAGGGATAGGCCAAGGCAGATCTGGGATTCTTGCCAAACTTGAACGTACTGAGTTGGTGTGTTTGCTGCCGCGACGACCAACGGACAGCTGCCGCGACAAGTGCTGCCAGCGACAGGCGCGACGACAGAACTGGATTTCCTAAGCAATTCAATACCTGCACTACTGAGCAATTCAATACCAGCCCATTCTCTCTATCTTGATTATTCTACTCTTTTATTTAAGTTTACTTTATTATTCTCGTGACACCTCTCAAATATTTCCTTTACTTCGTGCAGTGAAATTAGGTGAAGCTATTGGCCCAATCCCTGTGGAGACGATAATCCGATACTTCGTATCACTTTACTACTTGCGTCGTGTACACTTGCACTACAATTGCGATAGACTCTTTTACACGCAACAAGTTTTTGGCGTCGTTGCCGGGGATTGGCAACATAACTACACCTTTCTTTTATTGCACTTTTCGTTTTTATTTTTGTTTTTCTTTTAATTTTTGTTTTTTCTATTTTTCGTTAGTATTTTAGACTCTTGCTTTTCACGAGGTTTACTTGTTTATGCGCAGATCTAAAAGAGGCGAAGATCCTGAGTATCCATTAGATCCGGAAGTTGAACGTTCGTTCAATCTTAGGAACCGACTTCGTTACGTGCTAGCCAGGAACGAGTACCTTGAAGAACAGTTAGAGACAATGGCATACCGAGGAGATAATCTTGCTGCAAGAGATGGAGCTGTTATACCGCCTGCCAGCGACCCGCCCGCAGCAGCCGGACGACGGTCATGCCGTGACTACATGCTGAACGATCATGTAGAGCTGGAGACCACGCTGCCGGATATTGAAGTTGATAACTTTGAGCTTAAACCTGTCATGTTTAGTATGATCAACAATGCCGGACAGTTTAGTGGTGCTGTGACAGAAGATGCTAGGGAGCATCTCAAAACGTTCTAGGAGATCTGTGGTTCGTTTAGACTGCCAGGAGTTAATCCGGAGATACTGAGGCTTCGGTTATTTCCCCACTCATTGAGGGACAGAGCTAAAACTTGGTGGAATAAACTTACGTCGGGTTCAATTATGACTTGGGCAGATTTATCTCGTGAATTTTTATCTCGTTTTAATCCTTCGCATTTATCTGAGCGATTACGTAATGAAATTGCTACTTTTCAGTAGGAAGATGACGAGCCGATGCACGAGGCCTGGGACAGATTTACTACTCTTCTTCGGAACTGCCCAATGCATGGATTCCCCGTCTGGAATCAGGTAACAAAGTTCTATAATGCTGCTAACTTACAAACTCGCATTCGAATTGATTCTGAGCAAATGGACTATTATTGGATAAAGATCCAGACGAGGCATTGCAAGTTTTGAAAAATCTGGCTAAGAATGAGGAGCAGTTTCCGACTGCAAGAAGAGGGGGTAAACGGGTACTTGCTGTCAAGGACTATGAAGCCGACAGCACGTTGAAATCACAGGTAGCCTTCCTTACTAAAGCAATGAAAAGGTTATTAAATGATGATGGTCAACAAGGATTTGCTGTAGAGGAAGTATGTGATATATGTGAGGGAAATCATAGTCGGGATGAGTGCCCAATACAAGTAGAAGAGGGAAAATATGTTGGAAATTACAACAAACCAAATTACAATTCCAACAATTATAATCCAAATTGGAGGAAGGATCCCAAATTTTCCTGGAGTAATCCTAACAATGCCCTGAATCCGTAAGCACACAATCAAAATCAGGGAGGACCTAGATTGCTGACGCGACAGCCGCTGCCGACACACCTGCCGCCGCAGCAGCAACAACAGCCACCACCTGCCACGAGCAGTATATTGGAACAGACTCTGGCCACCTTTATGTCTCAGACCGATACTTATATTGAGAATATGAATCAGTTTGTCAAAAAGACAGAGAATTTCATGGATAAGACAGAGATGAGGATGACGAATCATGAAGCTACTTTGAAATCTCTGGAGACACAAATGGGTCAGGTTTCTGAACATATTAAGCCGAGGCAGAATGGAGGATTCCCTAGCAATACTGAAAATGCTAGACCGCCCACACATGAGCAATGTAAGGCAATTACTACTAGGAGTGGGAAGAAATTACCAGGGCCGGAAAAAGAAGCTGAAACAGTAAAGGAACCAGCCTTGGACAAACCTGCCGAGGAAGCTGCCCCGACAGGTGATACACAGACTGCTGCCGATGAGCCTATCACGACAGCAGAAGCGACAGAGGAGAAAAATGAAGAACATCGTCCTCAGATTCGTATGCAGTGGGAAGGACGTATTGCTGATTACCGTCCCCCACCACCTTTTCCTCAACGGATACAACAAACTAAGCAGGAATCTCAACTTAAAAAGATTTATGATATTTTTAAGCAGGTTCAAATTAATATTCCGCTGTTAGATGCCGTTAGGGAGATGCCTGGTTACGCCAAATTTCTCAAGAATGTCATGTCAAAAAAATATAAACTTGGGGAATTTGAAACGGTAAGGATGGCAGATGGTTGCATGAGTATTCTTCATCGGCAGCCACCCCAGAAAAAGAAGGATCCGGGGAGCTTCATCATACCTTGTGTAATCGGAGACAAATTCGTGGGTAAGGCACTTTGTGATCTTGGTGCTAGTGTTAATCTAAAGCCAAAGTCTGTTTTTCAGAAATTAGGTATTGGAAAGGCGCGGCCCACGACAGTAACTCTGCAGCTGGCAGACCGCTCTTACGTTCATCCAGAGGGAAAGATTGAAGATATTCTGGTAAGAGTGGATAAGTTTATTTTTCCTGCTGACTTTCTTGTTTTAGATTGTGAGGCAGATGAAAACGCACCAGTCATCCTTGGACGACCCTTCTTAGCCACGGGAAGATCACTGATTGATGTTGAGAAAGGAGAACTCACCATGCGAGTGAACGATCAAGAGATTAAGTTGAATGTTCTCCAATCAATGAAACATGCTGATTTGGACGAGGAATGCAAGGCCATCATTGAAGTGACCCTTGATCATCCCTGCATTAGGTCGGGCTGTCATGATATAAAATTTGGTCACTACTGCGACAGCCACCTACAGGCCTGTCACGACAGCAACGACGACAACAACTCCTCTGACTCCGATACGTCTGAAACTGAAGATCAGGAGGAGGTAAACTGGTTAGGCTATCGTCCAGGTAAGTTATTCGAACCTTTAAATTACACTTCGGATAACCATTTAATCCAAAAGCCATCTACTATTGAACCACCTGCCTTAGAACTTAAGCCCCTGCCCGGGCAGTTAAAATATGCTTATCTTGGTTCAAATGACACACTGCCCGTAATCATCTCTTCTAAGCTGCCGCAGGAACAGGAACGGCAGCTAATCGGCATGCTAAGGCAGCACAAGAAGGCGATTGGATGGACGATAGCAGACATTCAAGGCATTAGTCCGGCGTTATGCATGCACAAAATCCTCCTTGAGGAAGATCATAAACCGACTATTGATGCCCAAAGGCGGCTAAACCATGCGATGAAGGAGGTAGTGCGTAAAGAGATAATAAAGTGGCTAGATGCTGGTATTATTTATGCCATCTCCGACAGCAAATGGGTGAGCCCGGTGCAATGTGTTCCAAAGAAAGGAGGAATAACCGTGGTGACCAACGAGAACAACAAGTTAATCCCAACCAGGACTGTGACCGGTTGGAGGGTTTGTATGGACTATCGGAAGCTTAACAAAGCTACCCGAAAGGACCACTTTCCTTTACCCTTTATAGACCAAATGCTTGATAGATTAGCGGGTAAATCTTACTATTGTTTTCTTGATTGTTATTCAGGTTATAATCAAATTGCTATTGCACCAAAAGATCAAGAAAAGACGACTTTCACATGCCCCTACGGAACGTACGCTTTTAGGAGAATGCCGTTTGGACTATATAATGCACCTGCCACCTTCCAAAGGTGCATGATGGCTATATTCTCCGACATGGTAGAGGACTTCCTTGAGATTTTTATGGATGATTTTTCTGTCTTTGGAGACGATTTTGAGAGCTGCCTCGGCAACTTACATAAGGTACTTGAAAGATGCGAAAAAGCAAATCTTGTTTTGAATTGGGAAAAGTGCCACTTTATGGTGGATGAAGGGATAGTTCTCGGCCATAAGATTAGCTGCCGTGGGATAGAAGTCGACAGGGCCAAAATAGAAGTCATAGAGAAGCTGCCGCCACCGACCACAGTCAAGGGCATTAGAAGTTTTTTAGGGCATGCTGGTTTTTATCGGAGATTCATTACAAATTTCTCAAAAATTACCAAGCCCCTATGCCATCTCTTAGAGCAGAACCGACCCTTTGACTTTAATGATGAATGTACTGAAGCATTCAAGGTTCTGAAGGAAAAACTGGTAACAGCCCCCATAGTACAGCCACCAGACTGGACACAGCCATTTGAGATCATGTGTGACGCTAGTGACTATGCTGTCGGGGCAGCACTTGGGCAGCGCAAAGACAAGCTGTTTCATGTCATATACTATGCCAGCAAGACACTAAATGACGCCCAAGTGAACTACACCACCACAGAAAAGGAGCTATTAGCGGTGGTGTTCTCCATTGACAAGTTTCGTTCTTACATACTTGGGACGAAAGTAATAGTGCACACAGACCATTCTGCCCTGAAGTATTTGTTCGCAAAGAAGGATGCAAAGCCTAGATTGATACGGTGGATCCTGCTATTGCAAGAGTTCGACCTTGAGATCAAGGACAAAAAGGGGATAGAAAATCAGGTGGCAGACCACTTGTCAAGGTTGGAGAAGGGACAAAGTCTACCAATCGATGAGACAAACATACTGGAGACCTTCCCAGATGAGCAGCTCTTTGCTGCCGCAATCGCTGCCGCGACAGCCATGGCGGCAGGTAAGTCTTCTGAACTTCCCTGGTATGCTGATTTCGTTAATTTTATAGTTAGCGGAATACTACCTTCTGATCTTAATTATCAAGCCAGGAAGAGGTTCCAAAATGATGTTAAGCATTATTATTGGGACGAACCTCTTCTTTTCAAACTATGCGCAGATCAGGTTATAAGGAGGTGTGTACCACAAGAAGAACAAGAAGACATTCTCCATCACTGCCATGCTTCACAATATGGAGGTCACTTATGAGGTAACAAAACTGCTGTCAAGGTGCTGCAGTCAGGGTTCTACTGGCCGACACTGTATAAAGATGCACAGAACTTCTACAAGAACTGTGACAGGTGCCAGCGGACAGGTAACATCTCGAGGAGAAACGAGATGCCACTGCAGAACATTCTAGAAGTCGAGATCTTCGACGTTTGGGGGATTGATTTCATGGGACCTTTTCCATCTTCATGTGGAAATCTATACATCCTCCTAGCAGTGGATTATGTCTCTAAGTGGGTCGAAGCCATCGCCACCCAAAAGAATGATGCCAAGACAGTCCAAAAGTTTTTGCACAAAAACATTTTTTCTAGATTTGGCATCCCTAAGGCGATTATCAGTGATGAAGGGAGACACTTTGACAATAGGGTTATTGCTGCCGCCTTGAAGAAATATGGTGTCAAGCACAGGATCGCGACAGCATACCACCCACAGACCAATGGACAAGCTGAGATATCTAATAGGGAAGTTAAGAACATTCTTGAAAAGATGGTTAAACCAACCAGGAAAGATTGGTCTTTACTTCTAAATGATGCATTATGGGCATATAGGACAGCTTTCAAGACTCCATTAGGCATGTCTCCATACCGATTAATTTATGGGAAAACCTGTCATCTGCCTGTCGAGATAGAGCACAAAGCATATTCGGCAATCAAGGCCATGAATATGGACTTAGACAAGGCAGGCCAGAAAAGGCTGTTAGATCTGAACGAGCTTGAGGAAATACGGACAATGGCCTACGACAATGCAAGAATCTACAAGGAGAAAACTAAGAAGTGGCATGATAGGAAGTTGCTGCCACGACAGTTCTGCCCAGGGCAGCTTGTGTTGTTGTTCAATTCTAGACTGAAACTCTTCCCAGGAAAGCTAAAGTCTAGATGGTTTGGCCCGTTCCAAGTGGTGCAAGTTTTTCCCCATGGTGCCATCACAATCCAATCATTAAAAGACGGGCACCAATTCAAAGTCAACGGACAGCGCCTCAAGCATTATCAGGGGACTGAAGCCCCAGGAATACAGGAAGTGGTTACTTTAGGAGATGCCCCACAAGGCATCCCTAATTTAACCTAAATTTTATTTTCATTTATTTTATTATTTAGTATTATTTATTAGGAAATTAGGTTTATCTTATTCGAATAATGTTTTTATATTTTTTGTTTTCAGCAAATAAAGGAATCAAGAAGAAAAGAAGAAGTGACCCAATCCCACCATCCATCCATCAGCCCAACAGAGCCCATTTATTGAAGCCTGTCGTTCCAGCTGCCGCTGCAGACACGGATAAGACAGGCTATCAACAGACTGACACGGTAGACGCAGAAATGTGTGGCAGACGCGTAACAGACGCATAAATGCGTGTCAGACGCGTCAGACACGCCAAATCGCAACAGTCGCTCCGTTATTCCCGCCTGCCGTTACAGCATTAAACGGGCAGCAACTCGACCGCTATAAAACCCCGTTCTCATTTCCATTTTCATCACTTCTGCTTATTCTTACTTGCTTTCTCCTCTCGTTTTTATTTGTTTTCTTTACTTTCACAACCCTTGCAACTAAAATGTCTTCTAGACAGACCCGTCGAAGTGCTGCCTCAGCTTCTTCATCAGCAGCACCCACACCGTCAGCCTTCGCCACCAAGGAATTATGGGAAGAGAGAGGTTTTATCTATATCCGCAAGGCTCCGAACATGGGGCTTCGTCCATTCATCGCGAGGGCCATACGAGCTCAACTATGGGAGCAATTCGCAGAGCAGCCGGCAGAATTAAACGACACGTTGGTAAGGGAATTTTATGCTGCCATCAACAACAAGACGACAACATCCGTCACTGTCCGAGGGGTCAAGGTACCATTCACGGCTGACAGCATCAACCACATGTATGGCCTATATTTTGGCCCAAACGATGATGCCCATCAGCAATTTTTAGACACCCTTGATGCTGCCGCCTATGGAGCTGTCATGGCAGAAGTAACAGAGGAAGGAACAACATGGACCACGAGCAAAAAGAACCCCAACTCTGTCAAAAGGGGGCAGCTCCTTCCAGAGGCATAGCTATGGAACGCTTTTATCAAGAAGCGTATCCTGCCGTCCTCCCATCACACGACGGTGAACCAGCAGCGGCTCGCCCTCATCCATTCAATCATGCACGACCGGCCTATCAACGTGGGCCGCTATATGAGGGATAGCATCTTGGACTGCACATTCCGCTCCACTTCCCGCCTTTGCCTACCGTTCACAATCACCTCTCTTTGCCGCTGCGCTGCCGTCCCAGAGGCCACCACCGACAAATTGGTCCAAGGCAGAGGCTGGACAGACAACAACATTAACAGCCTCATGAAGCTGATAGTCGCTACCCCCGTCTCCTCTTTCAACCCGGCTGCTTCCCCAGCCGAATCACCCGAGGAGCCTGCTCAAGAGCCTGCCCATGACCCTGCCACAGTAGCTGCCCCGATAGACCAAGCTGCCCAGATACTTGCTGCACTACAACGGGTGGAAGACAGACAAATGGGATTGATGACATTCATCTGGGACTTCGCCAACTCAACGGTAAATTTCATTACCGACACTTTACATTATCCCGATGTCATTTTCCCCACCTTTCCTGCCCATTATTTCCATATCCCCTCCCCTGCCCACACACCTACACCACCTGTCTCCCCCCATACACATTCTGCTGCTTCCACCCCATCACCCACACAGCTGGCAGCTGACAACCCAACGGAAGAAACCTCTGCCCGAGGAACAAAGCGACCTGCCTCCCCTGACATCGACACAGACCCTCCTATCTGGAGGAATTTGGAAAAAGGACTTCACGCCTGTCAAGAGGCAGAAGCATGTGGCAGACAGAAAATTAATGCCCAAAGCCAGCACCACCACCAGCAGCACTTGGGATAGTGGCAGCAACTCAGATATCCAGGTCGTGGAGCAACCGACCCAGCCAGCCCCACCGACCAGACGCCGCCGCCAGATCCGTGTCAGCAGCAGCAGTGAAGACAGCGATTGAAATTTAAGTCTTTATTCTCTTTTTATTGCTGCCTGCTCTATTTATATTTTGTGATGTACCTGCCTTCATTCTACCTGTCATTTGCATTGAGGGCAATGCAACCCTCGAGTTTGGGGGTGGCAACCCTCCATCTTAATGGAGTCTTAGTGCATCTTTTCAATTAATTGCTGTGTCTTTTATTTAAGTTCTCTTAAAAAAAACAGAAAATATTAAACTGTTGGCTTAAAACTGTGAAGTAAACTTACCTGTCATGACAACTCTGTCGTAGCAGCATCTTTAGGACAGATTAAGGAGAAGTTTAGAGCCTTTCTATAGTTCTGAAAACTTAAACACCATTGTGACTGTTATACTGCTTAGATTTCTTTTAGCCAAACTAGAATAGGAAGCTTAGCACTTGAATAGCCCTAGAGGTGCCTAACACTGGCTCTAGGAAAGAAGTTAGCAAAATAGCCCTAGAGGTGCCCGAAACCGGCTCTAGGAAGTTAGCTAGAGGTGCCCGAAACCGGCTCTAGTGAAACTTTAGCTTGAAAAATAAAAATCAAGTCAAAACAGAAAATCAAAGAAGCATGAAAATGTGCCTTCAAAAAGATAAACTTTGGCATAAAAATTCAAGTTAAAAGTTGAATATTCGAGTGAAAGTAAGAGAGTCTTGGCATATAACTGTTCACAAGCATGCACACACTGCACGAGGACTATAGGGAGACTCCGGACAGATCCTAATCTTTCCGACAGGTTGCTGCCGCCACAGAGAATGAGCGACGAGTAAGGGACAGTTCACTATTTGAAGGCCAACACAAAAAATTTTATTTTCTTTTTTTTAGGTCTTAGTTGCTTGAGGGCAAGCAAAAACTTGAGTTTGGGGGTGTGTTGAGTGTGTAAAAGTTCTATTATTTACACCCTTTTTAACCCATATTTCTGCTGCATTCAAGCATCATTGCATTGCATTTAGGTTAGTTTACAGCAAAACATCACAAATATATTAAAGGCACGGATTCTACTAAAAAGGGTTGATTTTGCAGGTTGCTGTCATCGCTGACGAAGAAGGCGGGCGCAGGGCAGAGAAGCAGGAAAGCTGAACTGGACAAGCAGACAAAGAGGACAATGCTGCCATGGATCTGTCGTGACAGCATGGGGACAGCAGTTTTGCGGAGAGGAAAAGCAAAGTGGACCTCGATAGATAGAGAAAATTATGCTCGTCTGTCGTGTGAAAACCATATATTTTCCCAAGCCCCGGATCAAAAGATATGTCAAGCCAAAGCTCAAGGAGAGGAAATCCCATGAAACAAGGAGGCGGCTGAAAAGTAGGATATTTGAAGATTAAAGTCTTTATTAGAATCTTACTTTTAATTAAAGTTGTAATCCTTGTTATCTTAGAATTCTTGAGCCCAAAGCTTATATAAGGGCATAGATTTTAACCTAATATACAACTACCCCATAATCGATAACCAAACCCCTCCGCCGTTTACCCGTCGTCGACATGTTCTAAAAACCCCCTAGGGCCACAGGTTGTTTTGTAAAGTAGTTGCAAGGGTTGTTTTGTTTTAGGATTTTCCAAGTTCAATAAAATAAACTTCAAGTTCTCTTATTTTGGTTTTAATATCTTGCAAGAGCATCGGGAGAGCATTGTGAGGTTATCTATTTACTTAGCATCGGGAGAGTTAAGTATACGAAAGAAATAAGAGCGAGTTCTCTAGTTTATAGTTGAACTATCTTGTGCCTAGGGATAGGGCAAGGTTAAGTGGCTAAGGAAGAATTCATACACATCGATGTTCATCCTTCGATTCACGCCGGGAGGTATCATCAAAGACGTGATCATCGACAGACTTGGACCTAGGGATAGGCCAAGGCAGATCTGGGATTCTTGCCAAACTTGAACGTACTGAGTTGGTGTGTTTGCTGCCGCGACGACCAACGGACAGCTGCCGCGACAGGTGCTGTCAGCGACAGGCGCGACGACAGAACTAGATTTCCTAAGCAATTCAATACCTGCACTACTGAGCAATTCAATACCAGCCCATTCTCTCTATCTTGATTATTCTACTCTTTTATTTAAGTTTACTTTATTATTCTCGTGACACCTCTCAAATATTTTCTTTATTTCGTGCAGTGAAATTAGGTGAAGCTATTGGCCCAATCCCTGTGGAGACGATAATCCGATACTTCGTATCACTTTACTACTTGCGTCGTGTACACTTGCACTACAATTGCGATAGACTCTTTTACACGCAACAGTATCGATACTCGAACCCAAGTATCGATACGCTTACCAGATAGGCTTCACAAACAACTCCAAAATGTACTTTAATCAATCAAGCATGCTCAAGCATCAATAGATAAACATCCCTAAGCATATACTACATGTCAAACATGCTTAAATGCAACTACAAAGGTTTTACCAAACCAATACATGTAATTCTAGTAAGCTCGAGCATGCATCTCATGAGCAATACCATAAAACATACGTAAAAGCATCATTCTTCCTCAAACAACATATAATGGCCATTTTACAAACCCAAAAAGACAATCAACATATCTCAACAGGAAGTTCTAAAACAAATCTCCCAAACCGAGGTTCTTTCCCCATTGCCAAAATCTACTTATTTAAAATCACCAAAGTTCATACTTGAGTTTGAGTGACAAATTAGGTGCTTTTAATTGCTACTCCTCAGCCCTCAAGCTTAGTTATCTGCATTGTTGGAAAAAGGAGCGTAAGCACTCTTGCTTATTGAGGGAAAGCGTAAAACACATCAACAATGCAGTTTTTAAAACACTCGCAACCCATAGTGATAGACTCACCTCTACCACTCGCAATAGGCTCACCCTTATTATGTCACGTAGCTAGACACACGTACAATTTATAGATTATAGTGCACTCACATCCTATTGGTCGACCAACGTATCCGTATATTAAAAATAGATCATTCTCTTGCCAATATACCCATAAAACCATGTTAACTCACTGCTTACAATGCATCATTAAAAATCATCTCATATCCCAAAATTAAACATGCTTTTAAATAGAAAATACCATCTCATAAAAGATTATATCATCTTGTATCAAACCAAACCATTTCATGGGATAAACACAAGCAAAACCATGCTTAAAACCATGCATAACAGTGAGTAACAACCATTATCAAAACATGAGCATGATAAACCATGGAGTCTATTCCAAACCGAAATCTGAGAGTTCAAGTAACCATACTTACTTCCGAGAGCGTTTCAAGCTTACACTAACCTCCCAACACCTCGTATCCAAGATTAACAAAGCTTTAAAACACATCCACTCACCGATACGCGAAACTTCACGTGCCGACGCCAAGATCACTCGTCCAAAGCTTCCAAAATCGCTTCGCTAGCTTCCGGATCAATATCCCATGCTTTTAGATCATCAAAAATAGAGATCCAATGCATTAAAATGCATTCTAACTCTAGAAACTAAACACAAACTCGTTGCCCAGCAAAACAACATCAATTTACACATTTGAAACAACCAAAAAGTCATTCGATTGCTTCCTAAACCATGCCCCACCAACAATAAACACTTCCAATCATTAATATTCATCAAATCACATCAAAAAACAACCTAAACCCTTCCTTATATCTCCAGCAATCATTTAACCATCAAATCACTTCAAAAACACAGCTAAAACTATCATAAAACTCAAAGATCTCAAGGATTTCGGGATCTAAATCATTAAAACGCTTTTTCAACATAACAATCACCTCAAAACTCAATTATAATCCATCTAAAACAGAGCTCATCAACAACACTCCGAAAATCAAGAATTAAACCTTAGTTTTGTAAGATTTTGATCTTAAATCAAAACTATAATCAAAACTCAGTTAAAAACAACAATTGAGAGTCGAAAATCTTGGGAATTTCAATAAATAACCTTGATTAGAGGTTGAGAATGGGATTTACCTCCAATCCTTTCTTTCCTTAAGATTTGACAAGTTTTGCTTTACAATTCTTGAAGAAATTGAAGAGAAATCTTTAAAATGTTTATGAGATCAAAGTGAGAGTGTTTGGGAGAAAAGAAATATGAAGAAAAGACTTTAGAAAGGTATTTTGCTGAAAATGAAGAGTGAAAAGTTAGTTACGTAAATGAAACTTCCAAATTTATGCTTTTATTTAATAAATAAATAAAATCCCCTTTTTAAACAATTATTTAAAATTCATTTAAAACACATGTCAAATTAAGGAAATGTGTAATTGCACAAAAGCTCCCTAAAGATTCTAAGATTTTGACTCCTCTTTTGAAATTTGCATTTTTTCCATAGTTTTAAAACTTTACATTTTGGTCACTGCCAAAAATGTATCACTTAAAATACTCAATTTGTAAAATTGATTTGACCAACCTCTTAAACATGATTTTAGAGGATTTTAGCAATTTTTGTCATATTTTTATCCTATCACGAGCCTTGATTTCCCTAAACCACATAATACGATTCGAATCGTTTCCGACCGGCCCGATCCGATGTCTAAAACACCTAGGCCCAAAACCAGAGTGTTACAACTCTTCCCCACTTAGGAAATTTCGTCCTCGAAATTTTACCTGAAGGAAAAAGGTGCGGGAACTGCTTCAACATGTCTGCTTTACTTTCCCACGCGACATCCTCAACTCTTCGGTGTCGCCACAACACCTTCACAAGCTCTATCATTTTGCCACGATGAACTTTGCTGCTCAAATCTAGGATCTTTACCGGTTCCTCATCATAGGAAAAATCTAGGTTCAGCTCTATTTCCTCAACATGCATCACATGCGAAGGATCCGATCTATACCTCCGCAACATCGAAACATGAAACACATCATGAATCTTTTCCAACTCGGAGGCAACCTCAATCGATAAGCTATAGGACCCACTCACTCCACAACCTCATAAGGTCCAATAAACCTCGGGCTAAGCTTACCCTTACGCCCAAATCTCATCACCTTCTTCCAAGGCGATACTTTCAAAAACACACATTCGCCAACTGCGAACTCAATCTCCTTACGCTTCAAATCCGCGTAAGACTTTTGCCGATCCGATGATGCTTTCAAGCGCTCACAAATGAGCTTCACCTTCTCAGTGGTTCCTCTCAACAAGTTCGGCATCGAAACCAACTTTTGCCCCGTTTCTACCCAACAAAGAGGAGTTCTACACTTTCTCCCATACAAAGCCTCGTATGGTGCCATTTGAATGCTTGCCTGGTAACTATTATTGTAAGCAAACTCAACCAAAGGCAAGTACTTCTCCCAAGAACCTTGGAAATAAAAAACGCAGCATCTCAACATGTCCTCAAGCACTTGGATAACACTCCGACTGCCCATCCGTCTGAGAATGATAAGAAGTATTGAAATTCAACCGTGTACCCAAGGCTTGATGCAAACATTCCCAAAACCTCGATGTGAACCTCGGATCTCTATCTGACACTATAGACTTCGACACCCCGTGCAAACGCACAATCTCAGCAATATACAGCTCAGCTAGCTTATCCAATGTATACGTAGTATACACATGCAAGAAATGTGCACACTTCGTAAGGCGATCAACAACCACCCAAACAGAATTCTTCTTCGATGGTGACAAAGGAAAACCAGACGCAAAATCCATGGTAATCCTTTCCCACTTCCATTCTGGGATTTTCAATGGTTGCAACAAACCAGAAGGAACCTGATGTTCAGCCTTCACTCGCTGACAAACCATGCATTTGCCAACAAATTCGGCAACATCCTTCTTCAACCCCACCTAATAGTACTCATCCTTCAAACCATGATACATCTTCGTACTACCAGGGTGCATAGTGAAAGGACTGCTATGAGCTTCAGTCAGAATAGTGTGCCTCAACTCAGCATCATTCGGCACCACTATCTGACTCCCAAAGGACAGAACACCATCATCATTGAAACTGAAATCTGAAGGCTTACCATCCGCAATATCATGAACGTGAGGGATAAGAGAATCATCAAGCAATTGCTTATCCTTGATCAACTGAATCAAGGATGGTTTCAGTTGCAATTTAGTAACAAGACCACCATCTCGCGATATGCTCAAACGAGAAAACATCGCCCTCAACTCCACAGCCACCTTCCTGCTCAAAGCATCAGCCACAACATTGGCCTTCCCAGGATGATACTCGATCGACAAATCATAATCCTTAAGCAACTCCACTCATCGTCGTTGCCTAAGATTCAAGTCCTTTTGAGACATAAGATACTTCAAACTCTTATGATCTATGAATACCACACACTTCTCGCCATAAAGGTAATGCTCGCGAGCTCAAGATCATGAGTATGGTATTTACGCTCATGCACCTTCAACTGTCTAGATGCATATGCCACTACCTTACCCCTTGCATCAACACACAGCCAAAACCGATATAGGACACATCACTATAGACTACAAAATCCTTACCAGACTCCGGTTGAATCAAGACAGGAGTTTGCGTCAAAGTTTCCTTCAGCTTCTCAAAAGCTTGCTGCCTCGCATCTGTCCACTCGAAGCGAACATTCTTCTGCAACAACTTGGTCTAAGGTGCAGAAATCTTCGAGAAACCCTCGACAAACCTACGGTAATATCCAGCCAAGCCAAGAAAATTTCGTACCTCTGTCAACGACTTAGGCACTTTCCACTTCATCACTGCCTCTGTCTTATGCGGATCAACACGAATACCCTCGACTGATACAACATGTCCAAGGAAAACTACCTCCCTAAGCCAAAACTCACACTTGCTCAACTTAGCATAAAGCTAGTTCTCCAACAACACTTGCAACACTATCCTTAAGTGTCTATCATGATCCTCCTCGGTACGAGAGTACACAAGGATGTCATCGATGAACACTACCACAAACTGGTCCAAAAATTCATGGAATACGCGATTCATCATGTCCATGAAAGCATCAGGTGCGTTGGTTAATCCATAAGGCATCACTAAGAACTCATAATGCTCGTACCTTGTCTGAAAAGCTGTCTTAGGTACGTCCACATCCTTCACCTTCAACTGGTAATACCCTGATCTCAAATCAATCTTAGAAAACACCGAGGCTCCTCGAAACTGATCAAAAAGATCATCAATCCTTGGCAAGGGATACTTGTTCTTGATCATCAACTTGTTCAGTTGCCGATAATCTATACACATCCGCATCGTCCCATCTTTCTTCTTTACAAACAACACTGGCACACACCAAGGTGATTGTTGAGATGTGAGGGGCTCGATTTCGTTCAACCGATGTGGTTGCCAAGTTTGGAGAAGATTGGATTTTTGGGTGATTTGGTGGAAGCTAAAAATAAGAGATAAACATAATGATTTAGAGTGGTTCGGCTTTCTAACCCAAAGCCTACATCCACTACCTTAGCTTCCCGCTAAGGATTTCCAAACAAATTCACTAAGAATTTCGTCCCCTTTTCTAGGCTAAGGAGGCAACCTTTACAACCCTCAAAGCTTTCTACCCAAAGCTTGAGGAAACACTCTCTTTTACAAGAAAAAACTTAGCAAACTAGAAATCCCTCTAAAAGGTGTTTGTTTGCAATTCTAAGCACTCACCCGAAACCTAAACACTTGAGCAAAAATAACAATGTAAGCTCACAAGTGTTGTCTAAGCAAGGAATTTACAATTTAAGCTCTAGACATATTTTGACATCATAATGTTGTAACAATTGAAGCATTAACCATTACAAGATGCTTGGAGGTCCCTTTTATACTCCTTGATGAGTTTGTAGCCGTTACTAGCCGTTGGGGTTCATTTGGAGCCGTTGGAGCCTTTATTTCCCACCATAAATGCAGTTTTGCAGCTGGGAGTATCGATACTCGTCAAACTGTATCGATACGGTCTCAATGAGGAATTAGCCGTTGGGCTTCTTCAGCTGATGTGTATCGATACGCTTACCTAGCGTATCGGTACGATCCTGCAATTAAAAGACCGTTGGGAAAATGACCGTTGGGGTAGTTAGGCGTATCGGTACGCGATACACCCGTATCGGTACGCGACTAGCCGTTGGGCTATTTCAAAACACACCATATCGATATGGCTAAGCGTATCGGTACGAGTTTTGGCTACTGGAAAGTTAAGGTAGTTGAAACCCTAAAGCGTATCGGTACGGTCCAAGACCGTATCGGTACGAGCACTTGAAAAGGCTAGTTTTGACTACTTTAATGTACTTTAAAATCATTCCAAAGCCTTTAAAAACCCTTAAACATATTTTCAAGTTGTTTTTGACTAAAATCATATTTTAAATTCTTTTCAATTTAGTCCAAAACATTTTTCAAATATTATATCAAAACATTAGTTCTACAGTGATACACTCGGCCGAATAAGTCCTTGATTAAGCAACTCTTGAAGTTGCTTCATCAACTCTTTCAGCTCTTTCGGTGCCATTCTATAAGGAGCAATAGACACCATAGTAATATTCTCATACAACTCGATACCAAACTCAACTTCCTTGTTTGGTGGTAATCTAGGCAACTCTTCCGGAAAGACACCCGGAAAATCACAAACAGCTCTGATGTCTTGCACACGTACATCCTTTGCACCATGATTCATCACATAGGCAAGATAAACATCACATCCCATCCTTAGCGTACGGCTTGTTTCCAAAGCCGAAACAACATTAGACAAGAATTTCACATTCTCGCCTACTATCACCACCTCATAATCATCAGAAAGCTTCAAGGTAACTCGCTTAATATCGAAATCAACAACAGCCCTATGCTCAGACAACCAATCCATCCCAAGGATCACATCAAAGCCATAAAAAGGTAATTCCATCAAATCCACAAGAAAAACATGACCCTGCACAGACAAAGGGCATATCCTATACAATTTCCTTGTGACCACAGTCTCACCAAAGGAACTAGTCACTTGCATTCCTACTCTCAACAACTCAACATGTATATCAAGCAAATATGCATGATCACTCAAGATATAAGAGTGCGTGGATCCATAATCGATCAAAGCTAACAAAGATAAAGACTGTAGAGCAAAGGTACATGCGATCACATCCGCATCGTTGCGCCCCTCGCGTTGAGCATAAACTCTCACATGACCACCTCCCTCTGGCTGAACAGCTACCACGTGAGCAACTCCTCGCTGTCTTTCCTCTCTCCTCTGAAAGTTGCCTCGGCCGCGCCCACATCCTCTCTGAGGTTCCACAACACGTATTGGTGCCTGCCTAGCCAACTGCGGACAGTCACGCTTCACGTGACCCTGCACCCCACAATGCCAACAAGTCCCTGAGACACCCCAACACTCCCCATTGTGATGTCTCCCACAACGGTTGCAAACAGAAGCACGAGCACCAACATTCTAACCATGCTGCCCACGGCCTGATCCACCACCCCGACGATGATCCCTCTGATAACCTCTATCTCGTGGCCTTTTGCCACGATCACACCCACCATCATGGTCTGCACTCATCTTCCCTGAGCTAGAGCCTCCAAATCGAGTCGTCATCTTTAGACTCAGCTCTATATCCTTAGCTCGTGAGACCAGCACATCAAAGTCTATGTACTCAGCCGCTAGCATGCATGTCTTAACTTCCCTTATCAACCCAGAGCAGAAACGTTCACACCTCGCCCGCTCTTCTGGTACTAACTCAAGTGCATACTGGCTCAACCTCACAAATTGCACCTCATACTCAGCAACCGGCATACTGCCCTGCGCTAGAGCCATGAATTCACGCTTCTTCTCGTCCAGATAATGGACCCCCAAGAACTTTTTCTTGAACACATTCATGAAAAAGGCCCAATCAATTTCATCCTGCTCCATCCCTGCTGTGATAGTCGTCCACCATGTATACGCATCGCCATGCAACAACGACACGACACAGCCCAACTTCTGGACATTATTACAGTTCATCTGTCCCAAAATTTGCTTGGTACTCTCAAACCAAGCCTCAGACCCCTCAAGAGTCAAACCTCTAAACTCAGCACCACCCAGGTTGCGTAAACGCTCCAGAGGCAACCCAGGATTGGCACCCTGGTGTGGTGCAACTCCATGTAATCCAGCTACTGCCGCCTTAAAGGCTCCATCAATAGCTTGTACCAGAATTGTCATATCTGGAACACCTTGTTTCGGTGCTCCCTTAGGTGCAACACCTCCAGCACTAGCTCCAGCCCCAACTCATGCCTCACTACCTGCAGGTGGTCTACCAAGAGGAGGAGGCGGTAGATTCCCTACTCGCTCTTCAAGCCCATCCTCGGCCACAACTCGGGCATTGCCCATCGTCTCTCGTCTCGGACCCATGGTGAAAGAAATGTACTATAATGTAAATACAACAATAAAATCAATCAGGCTTTCGGTAGCAAGGACCTAAGTCACTCAATTCATTTGCTCAAAACAAAATTTCCTTTATCCGTAGATTTGGCAATGGGTACCCCAGTAATACCTCAATTATCACACAAAATCAACTTACAATACCATAATATCATCAACATACGATCATATTTAACTCACATATAATTCACAACACCCAATCATAGCATAACATCCACATTTCACTAAAATCATGTTTTTCTCACCCAACATGCCATTAGAACCAATATAAGCATAAAAAACTCACCAAATTAACTTACCATCATCCCCAATTCTTTCGAAACCTGGCTCTGATACCAAAAAATGTAACCCCCTTAGCCCAGCCTAGACGCCCGACCCGAACTAAGAAGATTACATAGGGAAAACCGAAACCAACTCGCTAAAGCCGATCTCGATTAACAATCCTTTTTTTCTCTTACTTTTTTTTCTAGATACAGTTAAAGTCCTATGTGTTCAACAAAACACTTAGAAGAAAATGACACAGTGATCGAAGTTCGTTTAGGGGTTTAATTGCACAAGTTACCCGTTTAAGGACTAAACTTTAATTTTAGCAAATTATAGGGACCAATCCAATTTTAAGATTACTATCCATTAATTAGTAATAAAACATGTTTCCATGTCAAATATAATCACAAACGGACCATCCAAACTCATCCAATTGCACATACAACATTCAGGGACCAAAATGAAACTTTTTAAAAGATACTTTTAACTGAAAACAACGTTGGAGTATCGGTACCCCTGAGGCCCGTATCGATACGCGGGAAGACAATAGCTCAATTGGGAAAAAGGTATCGATAACCTTCCCCGCGTATCGGTACGCCCTTCAAAGATAGCCCAAGTGTATCGATACGCGGGCAAATCTTATCGATACCCATGTGTTGTTTAGCCTACAAAAAGCCGTTGAGTATCGATACTCGAACCTGACTATCAATACGCATACCAGATAGGCTTCACAAACAAGTCCAAAATGCACTTTAATCAATCAAGCATGCTCAAGCATCAATAGATAAACATCCCTAAGCATATACTACATGTCAAACATGCTTAAATGCAACTACAAGGGTTTTACCAAACCATCACATGTAATTATAGTAAGCTCTAGCATGCATCTCATGAGCAATACCATAAAACATACGAAAAGCATCATTCTTCCTCAAACAACATATAATGGCCATTTTACAAACCCAAAAAGACAATCAACATATCTCAACAGGAAGTTCTAAAACAAATCTCCCAAACCGAGGTTCTTTCCCCATTGCCAAAATCTACTTATTTAAAATCACCAAAGTTCATACTTGAGTTTGAGTGACAAATTAGGTGCTTTCACTTGCTACTCCTCAGCCCTCAAGCTTAGTTATCTGCATTGTTGGAAAAAGTAGCGTAAGCACTCTTGCTTATTGAGGGAAAGCGCAAAATACATCAACAATGCAGTTTTTAAAACACAAGTTGAAACCATATCATGCTAAATCTCAATTCAAGCTTTCAAAAGCAAAGCAAACCATTTCATTAACCATGTTCTACATGTATCATTAGCAACATGCATTGTTCACAAAGCAAAACCACATTAAGCCTCACTTGCTTAATTCACATGCATAGATTTTTCCTATGCAACATTTCATCATCAAGAATCTCATGCACAATAATCCATTATGCATTCATTATAATCATGATACATGGGCAACAATAAACACATATATTGGCTTACAACATCCCAGCATAGGCTCACCCCTATCCGTTGTGAAAGACTCACCTCTATCACTTTTATAAACAATATCGGATACCTGGACTTGTATTGGCTCACCCTATACTCAATGATGGGCTCACCTCCATCTTAGTGGCTACGAATGGAATTAGGCTCACCCCTAACCCATAGTGATAGACTCACCTCTACCACCCGCAATAGGCTCACCCCTATTACGTCACGTAGCTAGACACACGTACGATTTATAGATTATATTGCACTCACATCCTATTGGTCGACCAACGTATCCGTATTTTACAAATAGATCATTCACTTGCTAATATACCCATAAAACCATGTTAACTCACTACTTACAATGCATCATTAAAAATCATCTCATATCCCAAAATTAAACATGCTTTTAAATAGTAAATACAATCTCACACAAGATCACATCATCTTGTATCAAACCAAACCATTTCATGGGATAACCACAAGAAAAACCATGCTTAAAACCATGCATAACAGTGAGTAACAACCATTATCAAAACATGAGCATGATAAACCATGGAGTCCATTCCAAACCGAAATCCGAGAGTTCAAGTAACCATACTTACTTCCGAGAGTGTTTCAAGCTTACACTAACCCCCCAACACCTCGTATCCAAGCTTAACAAAGCTTTAAAACACATCCACTCACCGATACATAGAACTTCACGTGCCAACGCGAAGATCACTCGTAAAAGCTCCCAAAATCATTTCGCTAGCTTCTGGATCAATATCCCCTACTTTTAGATCATCAAAAACAGAGATCCAATGCATTAAAATGCATTATAACTCCAGCAACTAAACACAAACTCGTTGCCCAGCAAAACAACATCAATTTACCCATCCGAAACAACCGAAAACTCATTCGATTGATTCCTAAACCATGCCCAACCAACAATCAACACTTCCAATCATTAATATTCATCAAATAACATCCAAAAACAACCTAAACCCTTCCTTATATCTCTAGTAATCATTTAACCATCAAATCACTTCAAAAACATAACTAAAACTATCATAAAAGTCAAGGATCTCAAGGATTTTAGGATCTAAATCATTAAAACTCTTTTTCAACATAATAATCAGCTCAAAACTCAATTATAATCCATCTAAAACAGAGCTCGTCAACAACACTCTGAAAATCAAGAATTAAACCTTAGTTTTGCAAGATTTTGATCTTAAATCAAAACTATAATCAAAACTCAGTTTAAAACAACAATTGAGAGTAAAAAATCTTGAGAATTTCAATAATGAACCTTGATTAGAGGTTGAGAACGAGATTCACCTCCAATCCTTGCTTTCCTTAAGATTTGACAAGTTTTGCTTCACAATTTTTGAAGAAATTGAAGAGAAATCTTTAAAATGGTTATGAGATCAAAGTGAGAGTGTTTGTGAGAAACGAAATCTGGTGAAAAGACTTTAGAAAGGTATTTTGGTTAAAATGAAGAGTGAAAAGTTAGTTACGTAAATGAAACTTCAAAATTTATGCTTTTATTTAATAAATAAATAAAATCCCCTTTTTAAACAATTATTTAAAATTCATTTAAAACACATGTCAAATTAAGAAAAGGTATAATTGCACAAAAGCTCCCTAAAGATTCTAAGATTTTGACTCATCTTTTGAAATTTGCATTTTTCTATAGTTTTAAAACTTTACATTTTGGTCACTGCCCAAAATGTACCACTTACAAAACTCTTTTTGTAAAATTGATTTGACCAACCTCTTAAACATGATTTTAGAGGATTTTAGCAAATTTTGTCATATTTTTATACTATCACGAGCCTTGATTTCCCTAAACCACCTAATACGATTCGAATCATTTTCGACCGGCCCGATCCGATGTGTAAAACACCCATGCCAAAAACTAGGGCGTTACAATCCCATTGGTAAATTTTGCGGATCGGCAACTAAAGATGCCAGACAACATCTCAAGTCTTCATGGAAATTTGCAATTCATTCAAGATACAAGGAGTCAATGAGGATGTCTTGAGACTAAAACTGTTCCCTTATTCACTGAGGGATAGGGAAAAAACCTGATTAAATAGCATTCCGGTAGGATCAATAGGGTCTTGGAATGACTTATGTCATGATTTACTTGCTCGATTTAATCCTACAAATTTGACTGATAAGTTCCATAATGAAATCACTTCTTTTCAGTAGGTAGACGATGAATCTATGTACAAGGCTTGGGAGCGATACAGAGAATTGTTACACAAGTGTCCTTTACATGGATTTCCTCTATGAACACAAGTAACAATGTTCCACAACGCAATGAATGCCCCGACAAGGATGATGTTAGATGCCTCGGCAAATGGCATACTCCTAGACAAACAACCAGAGGAGGCTCTGGAGATTTTGAATAGGCTTGCTAAAAATGACTATCAATTTCCGACAACCAAAAGAGGAGGAGTTTGACGCCATGCCACAATAAATGAGCTTGAGTCGTCAGATTCTATTCTTTCACAATTGGTTACCTTAACCAATTTTGTTAGGAACATGCAGTGACCAAGCAATACACAAGAGGTCAAGGTAGTAGGCTCATTATGTGATTTATGTAATGGTAACCATGACTCTTCTGAATGTACACATAATCCAGAGTCCAACTTTTATGTTGGAAACTACAACCAAAAAAAGAATGTGATGTCCAACACCTATACCCCGGCCTGGAAGAAACATCCAAACTTCTCATGGAGTAATCCTAACAATGCACTCAATTAGAACAATCAGAATGCTCCATCATTGGTATTCCAACAGAACATGCCTCGTCAATCAATGCCATAACAACAATTGCCACAACAATCGATGCCGCAACAACAAACTATGCCATCCAGTTCTTTAGAAAACTACCTAAATGCTTTTATGTCTCAAACTAGTGCATACATGGCTAATATTGATAAATTCATAAAGAAAACTGATGCTTTTATGGACATGACCGAGATGAGAATGCAGAACCATGAGACAACATTGAAATCCCTAGAAACTCAAGTTGGTCAATTTGCTCAGATCTTGAACTTAAGACTGATGGGTGGTTTACCTAGCGATACTGAAGTCGCAAGAGGAACAACTTATGAACAATGCAAGGTAATAACCACACAGAGTGGAAAACACCTCAAAGAACCCCGAGTTAATGAAACAGAGGGAACATAAGCAAATGAGCCGATTGCCTCAGCAATGCCCAATGACGTTGCCTCAGCAATACCTAACAACATTGCCTCGGCAAAGCCCGATGACACTACCTCGACAAAGACACCACAGGGAACAAGAAGGCCTCTGAAGGTCCTGATTCAGTGCCCCAGATCAAATTCCCATGCAAGGAACGGATTGAAGACATTCGACTTCCACCACCGTTCCCAAAAAGGTTGAAACGATAGAAACAAGAATACCAGTTCAAGAAGTTCCTTGACATCTTGAAGCAAGTCCACATAAACTTGCCTTTGGTAGAAGCAATCGAGCACATGCCGAACTATGCCAAGTTCCTTAAAGACATTGTCTCTAAGAGAACAAGAATAGGGGAATTTGAAACAATTGTTGTAACAGATGTATGTATGGCCATGCTGCACAACAAAATGCCACTTAATCTAAAAGATCCTGGCAGTTTCACCATACCATGTGCGATTGGGAATCACTATGTCGAGAAGGCACTATGTGATCTTGGAGCAATCATAAAACTTATACCGAAATGAGTCTTCCAACGATTGGGAATAGGGAATAGGGAAGGCGAGACCTACTATAGTGATGCTACAACATGCTGATAGATCATATGTTCATCCAGAGGGAAAAATTGAGGATATCCTTGTAAGACTTGATAAATTTACTTTCATGCTAACTTTATTGTTTTATACTGTGAAGTAGATGAGTTCGCACCTATTATACTTGGGAGGCCATTCCTAGCTACGGGAAGAACCTTAATCGATGTTGAGAGAGGAGAACTCACCATGAGGGTGAATGACCAGCAAATCAAGTTGAACGTGTTTCACACCCTTAAGCAACCCAATGATCTAGAAGAATACCAAATCATCCAGGCCATAACCTAGTTCGACATGGATATAGACTGCCTCAATAATTGCCTCGGTAAGAGCTGTGAAGATTGCCTCGACAATGACCATAAAAATTGCCTCGACAATACCTCAGACGACTACCTCGGCAATTACATTGACAACTGCCCTGACCCTGAAGAACAGAATGACGAAGAGCAGGAAGAAGCTAACTGGATAGCTAGTCATCTAACTAAGTATTTCGAACCATTAGATTACTTAGGGGAGGAAAGAAAAATCGAAGAACCCTCCATCGAGCAACCCCCTATTCTTGAATTAAAACCATTGTCAGGGAAATTAAAATATGTTTATTTAGGAACCAATAACACATTTCCCGTAATCATCTCTTCTAAGTTGCAGCCTAAACAGGAACAAAGATTGAGCGACATGTTGAAGGTGCACAAAAAAGCAATGGGGTAGACAATTACCGATTTAAAGGGAACTAGCCCAGCAGTTTGTATGCATAAAATCCTTTTAGAGGACGATCATAAACTGGCCATTGAGGCACAAAGGAGGCTTAATCGAGTCATGAAAGAGGTGGTAAGGAAAGAAATCATCAAAATGGCTCGATACCGGTATCATCTACCCTATCTCTGACAGTACATGGGTAAGTCTGGTACAATGTGTACCGAAAAGGGAGGTATAACAGTGGTAAGCAATGAAAACAATGAACTAATCCCAACCAGGACTGTGACCGGTTGGAGGGTTAGCATGGATTACCGTAAGTTAAATAAGGCTACTAGGAAATATCATTTTCCTTTACCCTTCATCGATCAAATGCTTGACCATCTTGCAGGTAAACCCTTTTATTGTTTTCTTGGTGGTTATTCAGGGTATAACCAAATTGCCATAGTACCGGTGATTAAGAAAAGACCACCTTCACATGCCCATACGACACTTATGCCTTTCGAAGGATGCCTTTTAGACTATGCAATGCCCCGTCAACCTTCCAGCGATGCATGATGGCAATTTTCTCTGGCATGGTAGAAGATTTCCTGGAAATCTTCATGGACGATTTCTCGGGATTTGGAGATGATTTCGACAATTGCCTGGGCAATTTGGAGAAAATGCTTAAACGATGGGAGGAATCTGACTTGGTCCTAAATTGGGAGAAGTGCCACTTTATGGTGGATGAAGGCATAGTTCTCGGCCACAAAATCTCATTCAAAGGCATTGAAGTTGACAAAGCAAAGATTGAAGTGATCGAGAAACTACCACCACCAACTTCAGTCAAAGGAATTCGAAGCTTCTTGGGACACGCGGGTTTTTATAGGAGATTTATTGAATTTTTTTCTAAAATCACTAAACCTTTGTCTAACTTGCTTGAACATGATAGAGCCTTTGATTTCGATGACTCATGTATCAAGGCATTCGAGACCCTTAAACAGAAACTTGTAGCTGCAACAATAGTGGTTCCACCATATTGGACATTGCTCTTCGAATTGATGTGCGATGCGAGTGACTTTGCAGTAGGAGCAGTCCTAGGTCAACTAATAGGTAAGATCTTTCATGTGATCTACTACGCTAGTAAAACTTTGAATGAAGCACAAGTGAACTACTCCAACACCGAGAAAGAGTTACTAGCCGTAGTGTTCGCATTTGATAAATTTCGTTCATACTTGATCAAAACTAAGGTAATTGTTCATACTGACCATTCGGCAATTAAGTACCTCTTTGCCAAAAAAGATGCCAAACCTCGATTAATTCGTTGGATCTTTCTTTTACAAGAGTTTGACATTGAAATTAAGGACAAGAAAGGTACATAAAATCAAGTTGTCGTCCATTTATCCCGATTGGAACAAGAAGAGAAATAGATCACTCCTAAAGAAATCCAAGATGCATTCCCAGACGAACAGTTGCTCATTGCCTTGGCAACTCTAGAAGGCACTGCCTCGGCAATCTAGACATGCACTACCTCAGCAACCCAGACAGGCACTACCTCGACAACACAGACAGGCACTGCCTCGACAGTTATCGACAGCATTGCCTCGACAATAACTTCAACAACCGCCACAACACTTTCATCGACACCTTGGCATGCCGATCTTGTGAATTTCTTAATTAGTGGTATTTTACATTATAACCTTACTCATCAAGGAAAGAAGCAGTTCCAACATGATGCTAAGCATTATTTTTGGGACGAGCCTCTTTTGTTAAAACAAAGTGTCGATCAGGTTATAATAATGTGTGTCCTAGAAGAAGAACAACAAGATGTGCTCTAAAAATGTCATTCTTCACCCTATGGAGGACACTTTGGAGGGACACGTACGATGGCCAAAGTTTTACAATCTGGATTATACTGGCCGACTCTCTACAAGGACGCCCAAGCTTTCTACAAGTAATGCGATCGTTGTCAACGAGCCAAAAATATTTCAAGACGAAACGAGATGCCCTTGCAGAATATCCTTGAAGTCGATATTTTCAACGTTTGGGGAATCGATTTCATAGGGCCCTTCCCATCTATATGTGGGAATCTCTACATCCTACTTGTCGTTGATTACGTGTCCAAATGGGTAGAGGCAATTGCAACACCAAACAATGACTCCAAAACCGTGCAAAGATTCTTATAGAAAAATATCTTCACATGATTTTAAATGCCAAGGGAAATCATAAGCGATGAAGGCAAGCACTTCAACAACAATCTAATTGCCAAGACATTGCAGAGATTTGGAGTGGCACACAAAATTGTCACGACATACCACCCACAAACCAATGGACAAGCCGAAATCTCGAACAAAGAGTTGAAGAATATCCTTGAGAAGGTAGTCAACCCCTCACGCAAGGATTGGTCTGTTCGACTTGATGACGCATTCTGGGCTTACAGGACAGCCTTCAAAACACCATTGGGCATGTCACCCTTTCGGCTTGTGTATGGTAAAGCATGCCATCTACCAGTGGAGATTGAGCACAAGGCATATTAGGCAATGAAGACCGTGAACATGGATTGGGAGAGTGCTGGAAAAAAACGCCTATTGAACCTTAATGAAATAGAGGAGTTTCATGCCTTAGCATATGACAATGAAAGAATCTACAAGGAGAAAACTAAGAGTTGGCACGATAAGAAGCTATTGCCGCGAAAATTCTTGCCCGTGCAATTAGTCCTCCTCTTCAATTCTCGATTGAAGCTTTTCTTAGGGAAACTACGATCGAGATGGTTTAGACCTTTCGAAGTTGTCAAATCATTCCCCCATGGTGCTGTAACAATCAAGTCCACAAAAGACGATCATGAATTTAAAGTTAATGGACAAAGATTGAAGCACTACACTGGAACCCATGTCATGAGGGATAAGGAAGTGGTTACTTTAGGAGATGCATCCTCATGCACTCCTTTAGTATCTTGATTTTTTTCTTTAAATTTTGTTTTGTTTTATTTTTTTCCACATTTTTAAATTATTTATATTTTTTAGGATAACAGCGTTATTTTTAAATAATGTTCTTTTTATTATTCTCTTTTTAGGAGAGAGTTCAAGGATGTGAAGAAGATGAGCCGATTTGAAGCCCAACCCAAAACCAAAAACACGACAACCTCACAATATGACCGTTGGAAACTCGGAAAACTGCCCCTTCATTGCCGCCCACACATGACCGTTGGAAGCCCGCCCATGAGCAACCCTTTCTGTGCACGCAAGCATTTCCATTCAATGCTTGTGACCGTTACACCACCCCCATCTATTTAAACCTCCCCCCTTTAAACACTCTACCATCAAACCCGTCTTCTCCTCACTTAACTCCAAAACTTTCTTTCGCATTTCTTTTCTTTGCTTTTATTTTCTTTAATCACGATTTCTCACAACTAACTCAACTATGGCCCTAAAATTAGGAGAGCACTCACAAGCCACCGAAGAACCGGAATTCAAAAGGTTCGCCCCACCGGAAGTAGAGCGAAGATTCAACACAAAGTTTGTCGGCCGACAAGTTTAGGAAGACTAAGGCTTCCAATACTCTTCATCGCACACCGATTTCAGTTTGGAGCCCTTCATCTTCAACAAGATTAAACATCAAAAGTGGAAAATCCTTTGCCACCAACCAGAGCCGGCCAACGTAACATGGGTATGGGAATTCTATACCCACTCTCCAAATCCCAACAACCCCTATATACATGTTTGAGGTCAAGCAATACTCATAGAAGCCGATTCAATCAACCTCTACTACGGCATACATGTTACCAAAGATAAGCATAAGGAATATGTCGACAAGCTCACGAAGAACGACTACGAGGGAGCACACAAGGGAACGCTAAACCGCTGAAGGCTTAGGCCCGAGGCTAAACTTTGGAACACCTTCGTTAAGAGATGTTTAATGCCCACATCACACAACACCACCATCGACAAACCAAGGCTTGCACTCATTCACTTTATATTGCATAATAGAATTATTAACATTGGATGCATTATATGCAATGAGATATTTATGTGTAGCTAAAAAGATAAGTGTCGCCTTTACTTCCCAAGCCTCAGCACCGGCTTGTGCAAACAAAAGAATGTCCCAACCGATCCAACCGACGAGCTCACACCAACAAGAAAGGGATGGATAAAGGCTCAATACTACAAGATAATGCAAATCACGGAAGCCGAGCCAGAGTCCACTCCGGTACGAGGCATTGCCGCGACAACATCCTCATACAATGCCCCAGCTACTCCACTGTAACGCCTCGATTTTGGGCCTAGATGTCTTGGAGTTAGAATCAGACCGGTCGAGAACGGTTCGAATCTTTAAGGGAGAGTTTGGGAACACCTAGTTCAGGATGCTTTAAAAATATGGAAAATACCTAAAAATCCTCATTTAATATATGGATGATTATGGTGAAAACAATTTTACAAAATAAGGTTTGGAAATATTACATTTCGGTGTAGTGACCAAATAGCAGTTTTAGCAAAAGTTGAATAGTGACTGTTTTGTAAAGGATTGAAACTTTGAATCTTTAAGGAGCTAATTTTACCAAAATGTTTTTAATCAGATTTCTCCTTATTTTGGGTGATTTTATTAATATTTTAATTAAAGGAAATAAAGATAATTAAAAGGAAAAACTATCTTTGACTTTTCATAACTACTTTACGTCAATTTTCTCTCATTTCATTTTCTCTCAATTTCTACTCAGCCAAACACATTTCCTCCATCAATTAGCCTCTGATTTTCATTCCTTTTGATGAGATTTCAATCTCCTTTTGATTCCTAATCTTTTCCTCACCAAATCCTCTTGTTTTCACATTGGATTTTCAAGAAAACTTGCCCAAATCAAGGAGAAATCAGCCATTAGAGTTAAGCTTCGTCCTTCTTCTCTAATGATCATTTCTTTACTGAAATTCCCAAGTTATCAATCATTTGTTAATGATTTTTTAGTTGCTTTAATGTTAGAAACAAGAAATTGTGTTAAAACTCAAGGTTCTTTGAGAGATCTTGATGATTTTCGTGGTTGTTGGTTAGGCTCTGTTTTGAGGTTGTTTTCTAATGTATTTTGGTTGGTAATTGATGTTATAAATGAGGTTTTATCAAACAAATCCCGAATAGGCTTGGTTCCTAAGTTTTATATGCTAGAATGGTGATTTTTGGGGTGGTTTTGGTGTTCTATTATAGCTGGAGGTATAAGGACGAGTTTGTGGTGGTTTTTGGTGTTGATTGATGTTTATAAATGATTAGAAGTGATAGATCTTGGCTGGGCTTTGTTTTGGGAGAGTTTGGGGATGATTTTGGCTGTTTTTGGTAGCCGAAATAAGGTTCTTGAGTAGAGCAGCGAGTTTAGGTGTGTGGCTGATGATTTCAATGCATGATGATGCATTAATCCTCTGCTCTTATATGTTATAAACAGGGGGACATCTTCGGACGCCTTTGGTGTTGATCCGGGAGCTTAGATAGCGTTTCGGCGAGCAAGCGAAACATAATCAGTGAGTGCGAATGGTTTTAGAAGTCCTTAAGGGACAAAGAAACAAGGTTTGGGGATTTTGGAAAGGTTTGAAACACCTTCCTAAGTTCGGAAGTAAGTATTGGCTAGATTGCTCTCAAATGTGTGATGGTTGCCCCTAAAATGCTTTTACATGCTCATATTTTGAGATAGATAAATTCCTACTGTTTTATGCATGTTTTGTAGCATGAGATAATGCTTGAAGAGATTTCATGAGATAGCATGTTGCATTGATGAGTATTGAGCTTTTGATTTTAAGCAAAGCATGTGTTATGATTTTGAAATGAGATAAGGAAGTTTTGAAAAATTTTGCATTAAAAACAGTAGGTGAGATGATGTTTTGACATGATATATTGACATTGAAGATGAGATACTTACCGGATATAATTGATCGATCAATAGGATGAGAGTGCACTATAAACTAAAAATTCGTACGTGCTCTTTGGATTCAATCCAAAGGGAGAGACCGATGATGGGCATTCCATCGGGTAGGACTTGGTGAAATACCCAAGCTTTGTGGCGATGAGAGATACCGCCATGTGAGTACGGTGATGTGAGATTCCACCGGAAATTATGTTTTACTAGACGAGTGAGTACGGTGATGTGAGATTCCACCGGAAGTGTATAGTATGGTGATGAGAAAGTTATCCGCATGTAATATGATTAATTAGAAATTGGTAAGCTTAAAATCTGTAGAGTCCTTATATTTTCCAAAATTTACATTTTGGTCCCTAAAAGTATAATTCTTGCAATTGAGTCCCTAATTGCTTTCCGATCGCTGTGCCTTTCTCTCATATGATTCTTGTGTAATCACATAGGCTTAATGTGCATCTAGAAAAGATAAAAAGAAAAAAAAGGTCGTTAATCAAGGTTGACTTTCAGGTTGAGTTTAGTTCTCCCCGTGTAATCTTCGTAGTTCGGGTCAAGCTTCTAGGCCGGGCTAAGGGGGTTACATCCACAGAACGATGCCGCGACAACCACCCTCCATCACCTTGCATAGAAACTTGACGCGATGGACAAACGGCAGCGCGAGTTCATGCAATACACAAGGGACTTCAACAACTCCATCATTCAAGTGATCCTAGAGAAGTTCCCTGAGAACACGGTGCAATTCTCGGCCTTCCCTATCGACATCCTTGCCCCGTCAACACCAAGAGCCTCTACCGCAGCAAAACCTAAAGACACTGCGTCGGCAATGAAGACAGCCACTGCCTCGGCAACACAGGAAAACACTGCCTCGGCAATCCCCGCTACCTTTGCCGTGGCAACAAAGAGTGATGATGCCCAACCAACCAGAGCAGACAAGGCCAAAGCACCTGCCATAGAGCCGACCCAAACCGAGACATGGTCCGACTTCCTCGACTCAGATGAGTCAGTTGCTCCTCAAGCCAAGACCGCTCCGATACCATCCCCCAAGAAGTGCAAGGCCTCTTCCACCGAAGAAATTTGCCTAGACAGTGACGATGAAAAGGAGGTGACTAAGAAAGCCGAACCAACACCCCCAACACATCACCAACCACCAAGGGCAACCAAAAGGATCAAGAAAACGGAAAGAAGGAAATTGATCATCCAAGACGACGACGATGAGTCATCGATGTCCCCGTCATTGTAAAAAAAATTCATCTTGCCTTTTATTTTATATTTTGTGTATGTGCATGCATTGAGGGCAATGCTTCTCTCGAGTTTGGGGGGGGGGGGTAGTTAGTAAATTCTTTTTGTCATATTTATAGAAAATTCATGCCTATCAATTGCCTTAGAATTTAATTCATTGAGATTGTTGTCTCGGCAATAGATGTCTCTCTTTTACCGTAGCCTTAATTTTTTTTGCTAGTTAGCTTTCAATTTTAGTATGTCCATGGAAAATACATAGAATCACACTATAAGGACTTGAATGATTGAAGGAGTTCTAGGACACTTATGATATTTACTTAGAAAAAAAATTGGGTAAAGAGTTAGAGGTGCCTAAAACCGGCTCTAGCTTAAGGAAAAGCATAAATGTAACACCCCAATTTTGGGCTTGGATGTTTAGGGTCTGAACCGGACCGGTCTGATTTTCGGTTCGAGTATAAAAGGTGGTTTTAGGGAAAGCCTAGTTCGGGATGCTTTAAAAATATGAAAAATATCTAAAAATCCTCTTTTAATATTTATAAGAGAGTGGTGAAATCAATTTTACAAAATAAGGTTTGGAAGTGTGACATTTCGAAATGGTGACTAAAATGTAATTTTTGAAAAGTTCAGTGGTGACTGTTTTTTAAGGATTGAAACTTTGAATCTTTAAGGAGCTAATTTACCCAAGGAAGGATTTCTTCAGATTTTTCTTAATTTTAATGATTTTATTAATGTTTAATTAATTAAAGGAAAAGAGGGAAACCATATTTTAGCTTTTCATAACTAACTTTCTTAAAAACTTTCTCATCTCATTTTCTCTCAAAATTCCCTCAGCCAAACACATTTCCACAACAACATTTCTTTTGATTTTCACATTAAATGATGAGGTTTCAATCATCAATTGATTCCCAATCCTTTCTACATCAAAACCTCTTGATTTGCTTATTGAATTTTCAAGGATTTTGGCTCTAATCAAGGAGAAATCTACATTTAGAGGTAAGGATGTTCTTCTCCTATAAATACTCAGTTCTTTACTGAAATTCCCAAGTTCTCAATCCTTAAATTAAGTTTTATAAAAGGTTTTAATGTTGTGATCTTGATTTTGGCTTAAAACTCAAGATTTGGATTAAATCTTGAAGAAATTTGTGGTGTTTGTTTGGGCTCTGTTTTGAGGTGGCTTTTTAATGTATTTTGGATGTTTAATAATGTGTAATTGAGGTTTAATCAATGCAATCCCGAATAGGTTGAATTTCCTAAGTTTTTGCTTATGAAAATGGTGGTTTTTGGGGTGATCTTGGTGTTCTATTATAGCTGGAGGTATAAGGACGAGTTTAGGTTCTTTTTGGATGTTAATTGATGTTTAAGAATGTTTAGAAGTGATGGATCTTGGCTGGGTAATGTTGTGGAAGAGTTTGGAAGTGATTTCGGTTGTGTTTGGTAGCCGAAATGTTAGATTTGGTGAGAGCAGCGAGTTTAGGTGTAATGGCTGAAGATTCTAATGCATGATGATGCATTAATCCTCTGCTTTGATGTGTTTAAAATAGGGGAGACATCTTCGGATCCTTGTGGTGTTGATCCAGAGGCTTGATCGGCGTTTCGGCAAGCTTGCGAAACGGAATTGGTGAGTGAAGTTGGGATTTCCAGCTTTGTAATGAATGTTTAAAGGTTTGGGAGCTTAGTTTAAGTCTAAGCAACTTAACTAAGCTCAAGAGTAAGTTTTCGGCGAAACTCTCTCTTTGATGAACCATGAGATGGTTGGATGCAATGTATTTAATTTGCATGTTTAAATTCTATTTTGAAAGCATGTTTTAGCATGATTAATGCTCGTTTTGAAAGCCATGTGTTGAAGGATGCTCAAGGTAAGAGATCCTTGGTTTGTTATGGATAAATGTGGTTTTGATGCATAGTGATGCATGATGGTTTAATGGCTTTGATTAATGCTTTAAAACAATGGATTGTTGATGGTAAATGATGTATATTGGCAAGTGATGTAATGGTTTTAAAGTACTTGAATCGGATATAGTTAGCCGGCTATAGGATTGGGTGCACCGTGAATAAAGTCGCCTTGGATGTTGAGGGGTTGTAATTGTACCGTAAACTCCATCCAAGTACACTAACGAGATGTCTAAGATCATAATGGTGGTTAAAAGGCCATGTGTGGATCTTGTGTTGTGTGTCTCGTGTTCTCGTTAGTGATGTTATACAACTACCGATGAGTGATGTGAAGGGGTTGTGATTGTACCGTTAAACTCCATCACGGGTGTTGAGGGGTTGAGATTGTACCGGTAAACTCCACATTGTGTGTTCGGTAGTGTGTATGAAGCATAAGGGACAACGCTTGTAATTCGCGTATCCGATTGTGTTTTATGTTGAAAATGGTTATGGTTTATCACTTGGAAGCCAATATGACATGTTGATGTTAATGAAGCATGAGATGCTTGTTGTGTATGCATTGTTGCATGAGAAATGATGTTTATGAGTTTAAAGGCCTTATGAAAGGTGTTTTATAAAGTGCATTATTGTGTTGTTTCTTTAGAGCATGCCTCACTAAGCATTTGTGCTTACGCTCTCTCTCTTGAACCAATAATGCAGATAATTGAGGTGTTTGAGGGCAGCAAGGAGGCTAAGAATCCAAGGGAAAGCTAAGCTCATGTATGGTGATATTTTCACAACACTATTATTTTTTGATATTTTGGCAATGGGAACCTAGGTTGTGTTTTTGGGGGATGTTTTGGACTCCTTAAGTGTGGCATGATGCCTTTAATGTTTTGGACTTGTAAATGGCCATTTTGGTGTTTGATTTGATGATTTGATGATTGGTTGGTTTTGAATATTAGGATGCATGCCTATAGACTTGTGGATATTCCTAGTTGATGCCATGAATGAGCTTTGTTGTTGCAAATGTGTACCTTATTTGTATGATGACTTGTTGGCATGATTACGAGGTCATTAGGTTGTGTTTGAGTGGATAAATGCATGTTAAACCAGCAAATTCTGCACTTTCTGGGCAATCCGTATCGGAACGGGCCCTAACATTTCGAAACGGGGGCCTGTAATGGCCTTCGTGTATCGAAACGGGTAGAGGCCGTTCCGAAACGTTTTGGCCACTGCCAGGGCCTGTTTCGATACAGGACTCGAAACGAACCCGCGTTTCGGAACGGTCAACCCTGTTCCGAAACACTTGACCGTTGGGCACTGATTTGAATGGTTTTGTGGTTTGCAAGTTTTACGTTTTAGTCCTGGAATTTGTATTTGCAATCGAATGAGTTTGAGATGTCTGATTGAAGTGAAATTTGACAGGGAAGCATGTAATATGACTAATTTGGTATTGTTAAAGTAAAAATCTGTTAAGTCCTCTTAATTTCCAGAATTTACATTTTGGTCCCTAATATTGTAATTTGTGCAATTAAGTCCCTTATTGAAATCCGATCGCTGTGCTTTTCAAGTATGTGTTTCCCAAGAGTACGCTTAGGTTTAATGGGCATCTAGACAAGATTAAAAAGAAAAAAGGGTCGTTAATCAAGGTTGACTTTCGAGTTGACTTTGGTTTTCCCCGTGTAATCTTCATAGTTCGGGTCAACCGTCTAGGCCGGGCTAAGGGGGTTACAATAACTATCACTAGAGGTGCCTGGAATTGGATCTAGTCGGTTAGATAATTAGAGACAGAAAGAAATTACTAGAGGTGCCCGAAATTGGCTCTAGTTGAAGTAGAAAACCCAAGGAAAGTAGGTTAATTGTTCTAGTGTTTACTTAGAACCCAGAAAATCATCTTGTTCACAATCACGCAAACACTCACGAATGTTATAGTTTGATTCTAGGGAAATCTTCAACATCCGAAGAATTGAAGGCAAATCACATTCATATTCACGGTTTAGAGAAGAGAAGAAAAATTAAGACCGAGAGATAATTTCATGAAGATTAAATCCTTGGCAATTGACTGTTAGTTTTGCATTGCTTGAGGACAAGCAATAGTTCAAGTTTGGGGGTGTGTTAGGTGTGTAATAGTATTCATTTTAGGACCCTTTATTACTCAATTAATGTCGAACATAAGCTTATTTTAGATGCATTACTAATCATACATACACAATTTATTGTTCCTAACATTTCCATGCTTGATCATCTTTATTTGAATATATTTGGTGAAAAAGGTACTGCTTTGGTATGTGTTTTGTGCATGTGCTGATTTTATTACCCTTTGCCCGGGCAAGCATTTTCGCGGCAGTGATGGAAGGGGAAGAAAAGGTGCAAAACCATCGCTTGACGATCCTGACCATACCATCCTTTGATGTCAAGCCTTACCAAGGAACGTTGGACCAAGAACGAGCCCTGTCAAGCAGAAGAGACTGACAGACCATTGCCGATGTAACCCCCTTAGCCCGGCCTAGACGGTTGACCCGAACTACGAAGATTACACGGGGGAAACTAAAGTCAACTCGAAAGTCAAATTTTGATTAACGACCCTTTTTTTCTTTTTAATCTTGTCTAGATGTACATTAATCCTAAGCGAACACTTGAGAAACAGATACGAGTAAAGCACAGAGATCAGATTGCAAAGAGGGACTCAATTGCACAATATACAAACTCTAGGGACCAAAATGTAAATTCTGAAAATTTGCAGGTCTTAAATGATTTTTAAATCACCAATATTAAATTAGTCACATTACATGCATCTCTGTCAAATTACACCTTAATCGGACATATCAAACTCATACAATTGCAATTACCAATTTCAGGACTAAAACGTAAAGCTTGCAAACCTTTACACCATTCAAATCAGTGCCCAACGGTCACCCGTTTCGAAACAGTGTTGACCGTTCCGAAACACGGGTTCGTTTCGAGACTTGTTTCGAAACAGGGCTTGACAGTGGCCAAATCGTTCCGGAACGGCCTCCACCCGTTTCAAAACACCAAGGCCATTACAGGCCCCTGTTTCGAAACGTTAGTGCCCGTTCCGATACGGGTTGCCTAGAAGCTGCAGATTTTGCTGGTTTTTCATACACAAATCCATTCAATCACATCCTATTGACTTCCTAATCATGCCAAAAAGTCATCATACATATAAGGTACATGTTTGCAACCTCAAAACACATTCATAGCATCAAACATGGAATTTCACAAGTCAATAGGAATGCTTCCTATTTTTTTCCAAAACCAAGCACAACCAATCACCAAACAATCATTAAATGGCCATTTACAATCCAAAACACCAAAAGCAACATGCCACAAACTAGGGAGTCCAAAACATCTCCCAAATCACAACCTTAGGTTCCCATTGCCAAATTACCAAAACTAATAGTGTATGAAAACATCACCATACATGAGCTTAGTTTCCCCTTGGATTCTTAGCTTCCTTGCTGCCCTTAAACACTTCAATTATCTGCATTATTGGTACAAAAGAGAGAGCGTAAGCACAATAGCTTAGTGAGGCATGCTCTAAAGAAAACAACACAATAATGCCATTTTGAAAACACTATCCACAAGCTTTAAAACACAAGCTTAACTCTTTTCATGCAACCATGCATACTTTACAAGCATCTCATGCTTCATTACATCAATTCAACATATTGGCTTTCAAGTGATAATTCATAACCATTTTCAATCCAAAACACAATCGGATACGCAGATTACAAGCGTTGTCCCACACGCTTCATACACACTACCGTACACAAAAGGTGGAGTTTTCGGTACAATCGCAACCCCTCAACACCCCTCATCGGTAGTTGTATAACTTCCTAATGAGAGCACGGGACACATAACACAAGATCTACACACACGGACTTTTAACCACCGTTATGACCTTAACAAGATCCACATACAGACTTTTAACCACTGTTGTGATCTTAACCCTCTCGTTAGGATACTTGGATGGAGTTTTCGGTACAATCACAACCCCTCAACATCCAAGGCGACTTTATTCACGGTGCACCCAATCCTATAGCCGACTAACTATATCCGATTCAAGTACTTTAAAACCATAACATCACTTGCCAATATACAACATATAACATCAATATTCCACTGTTTTAAAGCATTAAACAAAGCCATTTAACATCATGCATCACTATGTATCAAATCCACATTTACAATACGTAAAACCAAGGATCTCTTACCTTGAGCATCCTTCGACATATGGCTTTCAAAACCAGCATTAACAATGCATAAACATGCTTTCAAAACAGAATTTAAACATGCAAATATAATCAATGCATCGAACCACATCATGGCTCATCCAAGAGAGTTTCTCCGAAAACTTACTCTTGAGCTTAGTTAAGTTGCTTAGACCTAAACTTAGCTCCCAAAACCTTCAAACATTTGTTCCAAAGCTGGAAACCAAACTCCACTCACCAATTTCGTTTCGCAAGCCTGCTGAAACATCGATCAAGCCTCCGGATCAACTCCAAAGGGGTCCGAAGATGCCTCCCCTGTTTTAAACACATCAAAGCAGAGGATTAATGCATCATCATGCATTGAAATCTTCAGCCAACTCACTTAAACCCGCTGCTCTACCTAAAGCCAACATTTCGGCTACCAAACACAATTGAAATCACCTCCAAACTCTTCCAAATCTTAACCCAGCCAAGATCCATCACTTCTAACCAATTCTAAACATCAATCAACAACCAAAAAGAACCTAAACTCGTCCTTATACCTCCAGCTATAACAGAACACCAAGATCACCCCAAAAATCACCATTTTCATAAGAAAAAACTTAGGAAATTCAACCTATTCGGGATTGCATTGATAAAACCTCATTTACACATCATTAGACATCCAAAATACATTCAAGAATCATTTCAAAACAGAGCCCAAATAATCACAACGAAATTCTTCAAGATTTCTTCCAAATCTTGAGTTTTAAGCCAAAATCAAGCTTCTATCATTAAAATCTTTAATAAAACTTCAATTAAGGATTGACAACTTGGGAATTTCAGAAAAGAACTGAGTATTTAGAGGAGAATAACATTCTTACCTCTAAATGGTGATTTCTCCTTGATTATAGCCAATTTTTCTTGAAAATCCAATGAGGAAATCAAAAGGATTTGATGTAAGATGGATTAGAAACTAATTGATGATTGAAATCTCATCAATTGAAGTGGAAACCAATGAAAAAGTTACTGGAGAAAAGTGTTTGGGTGATGAAATTTTGAGAGAAAATGAAATGAGAAAATTTTAGGAAAAATTAGTTATGAAAATCTAAAAAGTGGTTTCTCTTTTTCATTTAATTAATTAAACATTAATTAAATCACCTAAAATAAGGAAAAATCTGGAGAAATCATTTTTGGGTAAATTAGCTCCTTAAAGATTCAAAGTTTCAATCCTTACAAAACAGTCACCACTAAACTTTTCAAATATCGCATTTTAGTCACTATTATGAAATGTTGTATTTCCAAACCTTATTTTGCAAAATTGATTTCACCACTCTCTTATATATATTAAAAGAGGATTTTTAGATATTTTCCCATATTTTTAAAAGCATCCCGAACTAGGTTTTCCCTAAAGCGTCCTTTTATATTCGAACCGAAAATCAGTCCGGCCCGGTTCAGACCCTAAACTTCCAAGCCCAAAATTGGGGTGTTACAACTCCCCCCCTTAAGAAATTTCGTCCTCGAAATTTACCTGGAGGAAAAAGGTACGGAAACTGCTTCAACATATCATCCTTTCTTTCCCACGTGGCTTCCTCAACACCACGATGCCTCCACAACACCTTAACCAATTAAATGGTCTTGCCTCGAAGAACTTTACTGTCCGAATCCAGAATTTCAACCGGCTCCTCATCATAGGTCAAGTCTGGATTCAACTCCACTTCCTCCACATGCATAACATGCAAAGGATCAGATCTATACCTCCGAAGCATAGAGACATGAAACACATCATGAATCTTTTCCAACTCTTGCAGCAACCTCAACTTGTACGCAACAGGACCCACACGTTCAATCACCTCGTATGGTCCAATGTACCTAGGGCTCAACTTACCCTTACGACCAAATCTCATCACCTTCTTCCAAGGCGAAACCTTCAAGAACATACGGTCGCACACCGCAAACTCAATCTCCTTACGCTTCAAATCTGCGTAAGATTTCTGTCTATCAGAAGCTGCCTTCAGACGCTCACAAATGAGCTTCACCTTCTCGGTGGTTCCTTTCAACAAAGCTGGCATTGAAACCAACTTCTGACTTGTTTCAGCCCAACAAAGAGGTGTTCTGCACTTCCTCCCATACAAGGCTTCATAAGGTGCCATTTGAATACTTTCGTGGTAGCTATTATTATAAGCAAACTCTACCAAAGGCAAATGCTTCTCCCAAGAACCTTGGAACTCAATCACACAGCACCTCAAAATATCTTCCAGCACTTGGATAACACGCTCAGACTGCCCATCCAACTGTGGATGATAAGAAGTACTGAAATTCAGTCGTGTACCCAAAGCTTGATGCAAACATTCCCAGAAACGCGATGTAAACCTCGGATCCCTATCCGACACTATAGACTATGGCACACCATGCAGTCACACAATCTCAGCAATGTACAACTCTGCAAGCTTGTCCAAAGTATACATAGTATGCACAGGTAAGAAATGCGCACACTTCGTAAGGCGATCCACAATCACCCACACCGAATTCTTCTTCGATGGCGACAAAGGCAAACCAGACACAAAGTCCATGGTAATCCTTTCCCACTTCTACTCAGGAATCCTCAATGGTTGCAACAACCCAGAAGGAAATTGATGCTCAGCCTTTACCCGCTGACAAACCATGCACTTACTCACGTACTCCGCAACATCCTTCTTCAAACCCACCCAATAGTACTCATCCTTCAGATCACAATACATCTTAGTACTACCATGGTGCATAGCAAAAGGAATACTATGAGCCTCAGTCAGAATAGTACGCCTCAACTCAGCATCATTCGACACTACCATCCGACTCCCAAAACATAGAACCCCATCGTCGTTAAAACAAAAGTCCGATGGTCTATCCTCAGCAATATCCTGAACATGTGGCACCAAGGAATCATCCAACAACTGCTTATCCTTAATCAACTGAACCAAGGATGATTTCACTTGCAATTCAGCCACAAGACCCCCATCTCGCGAAATACTCAAGCTGGCAAACATAGCCCTCAACTCCACTGCCACTTTCCTACTCAAAGCATCCGCTACAACATTAGCTTTTCTCGGATGGTACTCGATCGTCAGATCGTAATCTTTAAGCAACTCCACCCAACGTCGTTGCCTAAGTTTCAACTCCTTCTGAGACATCAGATACTTCAAACTTTTGTGATCCGTGTACACAGTACACTTCTCACCGTACAGATAATGTCTCCAAATTTTCAAAGCAAAGACCACCGCAGCTAACTCAATATCATGCGTAGGATAATTGCACTCATTCACCTTCAACTGACGCGATACATAAGCCACCACCTTACCCTCCTGCATCAACACACACCCCAAACCAACATAGGATGCATCACTATACACCACAAACTCTTTCCCTGATTTAGGTTGAACCAAGATAGGAGCTTGCGTCAAAGCTGCCTTAAGCTTCTCAAAAGCCTGCTGTCTTGCCTCTGTCCACTCATACTTAACATCCTTCTGCAACAACTTCGTTAAAGGTGCAGCAATCTTTGAAAATCCATCCACGAACCTCCGGTAGTATCCTGCCAACCCAAGGCAACTACAGACTTCATGAACAGACTTAGGAGGCTTCCAATTCATCACCGCCTCAATCTTCTGAGGATCAACACGAATCCCCTCAGCAGAAACCACATGACCAAGGAAAACAACTTCCCTAAGCCAGAATTCACACTTACTCAGCTTAGCATAAAGCTGATTCTCCAACAACGCCTGCAACACAATCCAAAAATGCCGTTCATGCTCCTCCTCAGTACGAGAGTACACAAGGATATCATCAATGAACACCACAACAAATTTGTCCAGGTATTCATGAAACACTCTATTCATCATGTCCATAAAAGCTGCAGGAGCATTCGTCAAACCAAACGGCATCACAAGGAACTCATAATGCCCATACCTCGTCCTGGAAGCTGTTTTTGGCACATCCACATCCTTCACCTTAAGCTGATAATAACCTGACCTTAAGTCAATCTTAGAGAACACAGCCGCTCCACTAAATTGATCAACAAGATCATCAATCCTCGGCAAAGGATATCGATTCTTGATAGTCAACTTGTTCAGCTGACGATAATCGATGCACATTCTCATAGTGCCATCCTTCTTCTTCACGAACAAGACCGGTGCACCCCAGGGTGACACACTCGGCCGAATGAAACCACGATCAAGCAACTCCTGAAGTTGCGTCTTCAGCTCCTTCAACTCCTTAGGTGCCATTCGGTAAGGAGTAATGGACACTGGAGTTGTGTTTTCATACAACTCAATTCAAAACTCCACCTCACGACTAGGAGGCAGTCTAGGCAACTCCTCCGGAAACACCACAGGAAACTCTCGCACTGTCCTGATATCTTGAACCCGCAACTCCTTAGAGCTAGGATTCATCACCAAGGCCAGATAAGCCTCACAACCTTGCCTCAGCATTCAGCTTGCTTCCAAAGAAGACACCACATTGGTAAGAAACTTCACATTCTCACCAACCACCACTACCTCGTAGTCATCCGCAAGCTTCAACGAAACTCGCTTGCTCTCAAAATCCACCACAGCTCGATGTTCAACAAGCCAATCCATACCAAGGATTACATCAAAACCATAGAATGGCAATTCCATGAGATCAACAAGAAAAACATGGTTTTGCACTTCCAAGGGACATCTTCGATACAACCTCCGTGTCACAACGGTCTCACCAAAAGAACTAGTTACACGTATACCAACATCCAAAGACTCAACAGGTAAACCAAGCAATTGAGCATGTTCACGCAATATGTATGAGTGTGTAGATCCAGAATCAATCAAGGAAAGTAATGATAAGGATTGCAAAGTAAAAGTACCTGCGATCACATCCGTATCATTTCTCCCCTCACGCTGAGCATACACTCGAGCCTGGCCACCACCCTCAGGTTGAACAACCACCGCATGTGCCACATTCCTCCCACCATCCTCTCTGCGCTGGAAATTACCACGGCCGCGCCCACGACCTCTTTGTGGTGCAACAACCCCAGGAGCACGTCCCTGACCACCACCGGCCAACAAAGGACACTCTCTCCTCATGTGGTCTGCCGAACCACAATTCCAGCATGAATTACCGGTCACTTCTACCGGAGCCTGAACCTCTCTCGCTGCTCGAGGATAATCTCGCCTCATATGGCCACGAGATCCACACGTCCAGCACGTGTTCTGATCAGCTTTCAACTTGTCTCCCTGAACAGGCGCACCATGTCCTCCACCACGCCTAGCAGAAGACTGATACCTCTTATCACGTCCTCTCTTGTTCCGTCCACCACCGGAACTATACTCAACAACTCTTTTGCCTGAGCTAGAACCAACGCCCCTGGTAGATAAACCCAAGTTCTGCTCAATGTCCTTCGCTCTACTCACCAGCACATCAAAATCCGTATACTCAGTAGCAAGCATGTAAGTCTTCACATCCGTCGCCAAACCGTAACAGAAACGTTCACACCTCTCCCGCTCATCGGGGATTAACTCAGGCGCGTACTGGCTAAGGCGGACAAACTAAACCTCATACTCCGCCACCGACATGCTTCCTTGCACAAGAGACATGAATTCTCTTTTCTTTTCATCTAGGTATCGCACACCTAGATACTTTCGCTTGAACGCGTTAGGAAAGAACGTCCAAGTCACATCATTATCCTCCATTCCGGAGACAGTGGTCGTCCACCACGTATACGCATCATCGTGCAACAACGATACCACACAACCCAACTTCTGTACATTGTTGCAATTCATTTGCCCCAAAATCCTCTTGGTGCTTTCCAACCAAGATTCAGAACCTTCAGGAGATAAACCTCTGAACTCAGTCCCTCCCAGACTGCGAAGACGTTCCAAAGGCAATCTCAAATTAGCATCACCCTGATGCGCAGCTCCTTGAGCTCCAGCTACTGCTGCCTGAAAGGCTCCAGCAATAGCCTGAATCAAAACAGTCATATCAGGAGCAGCTTGCCCCTATACACCTTCAGGTCCAGCGACCCCAGCACCAGCACCAACACCATCATTTTCACCTCCGGCACCATCACCGCCAGGTGGTCCACCACCAGGGGGAGGAGGTAAATCCACAACATTATCAGCGTTTTCCTCGTTCTCATTCTGAGCCATAGCTCTCGTATTCATCCTCATCTCTCTACGAGGCCCCATTTACAAAAAACAATACACTGACACAAATGCAATAAACATAATTAGGCACAATAAGGTAAGTAATCCAAGAACTCAACCTCATTTTCCAAAAACAATTCCTTTCATTAGTTTTGATTTGGCAATGGGTACCCCTAACATGCTTCAACATAGCATAGCATTACAATTACAACCATACATCACAATTCAAACAACATTCCTTCATCAAAAAGGCATATCATGCAATCACACATACTTCACCCACATAACCATTCCCATTACAAGAGAACTCAGCTCTGATACCACCAAATGTAACCCCCTTAGCCCGGCCTAGACGGTTGACCCAAACTACGAAGATTACAAGGGGAAAACCAAAGTCAACCTGAAAGTCAACCTTGATTAACGACCCTTTTTTTCTTTTTAATCTTGTCTAGATGCACATTAATCCTAAGCGAACACTTGAGAAACTGATACGAGTAAAGCACAACGATCAGATTGCAAAAAGGGACTCAATTGCACAATATACAAAGTCCAGGGACCAAAATATAAATTCTAAAAATTTGAAGGTCTTAACTGATTTTTAAATCAACAATAATAAATTAGTCACATTACATGCATCTATGTCAAATTACACCTTAATCGGACATATCAAACTCATACAAGTGCAATTACCAATTTCAGTACTAAAACGTAAAGCTTGCAAACCTTTACACCATTCAAATCAATGCCCAACGGTCACCCGTTTCGAAACAATGTTGACCGTTCCGAAACACGGGTTCGTTTCTAGACCTTTTTCGAAATAGGGCTTGACAGTGGCCAAATCGTTCTGGAACGGCCTCCACCCGTTTCGAAACACCAAGGCCATTACAGGCCCCCGTTTCGAAACATTAGTGCCCGTTCTGATACAGTTTGCCCAGAAGCTGCAGATTTTGCTGGTTTTTCATACACAAATCCATTCAATCACATCCTATTGACTTCCTAATCATGCCAACAAGTCATCATACATATAAGGTACATGTTTGCAACCTCAAAACACATTCATAGCATCAAACATGGAATTTCACAAGTCTATAGGCATGCTTCCTATTTTTTTTCCAAAACCAAGCAACAACCAATCACCAAACAATCATTAAATGGCCATTTACAATCCAAAACACCAAAAGAAACATGCCACAAACTAGGGAGTCCAAAACATCTCCCAAAACACAACCTTAGGTTCCCATTGCCAAATTACCAAAACTAATAGTGTATGGAAACATCAACATACATGAGCTTAGTTTCCCCTTGGATTCTTAGCTTCCTTGCTGCCCTTAAACACTTCAATTATCTGCATTATTGGTACAAAAGAGAGAGCGTAAGCACAATAGCTTAGTGAGGCATGCTCTAAAGAAAACAACACAATAATGCCATTTTGAAAACACTATCCACAAGCTTTAAAACACAAGCTTAACTCTTTTCATGCAACCATGCATACTTTACAAGCATCTCATGCTTCATTACATCAATTCAACATATTGGCTTTCAGGTGATAATTCATAACCATTTTCAATCCAAAACACAATGGGATATACGGATTACAAGCGTTGTCCCACACGCTTCATACACACCACCGTACACAAAAGGTAGAGTTTTCGGTACAATCACAACCCCTCAACACCCCTCATCGGTATTTGTATAACTTCCTAGTGAGAGCACGGGACACATAACACAAGGTCTACACACACGGACTTTTAACTACCGTTGTGACCTTAAGAAGATCCACACACGGACTTTTAACCACCGTTGTGATCTTAACCCTCTCGTTAGGATACTTGGATGGTGTTTTCGGTACAATCACAACACCTCAACATCCAAGGCGACTTTATTCACGTTGCACCCAATCCTATAGCCGACTAACTATATCCGATTCAAGTACTTTAAAACCATAACATCACTTGCCAATATACAACATATAACATCAATATTCCATTGTTCTAAAGCATTAAACAAAGTCATTTAACATCATGCATCACTATGCATCAAATCCACATTTACAATATGTAAAACCAAGGATCTCTTACCTTGAGCATCCTTCGACATATGGCTTTCAAAACCAGCATTAACAATGCATAAACATGCTTTCAAAACAGAATTTAGACATACAAATATAATCAATGCATCGAACCACATCATGGCTCATCCAAGAGAGTTTCTTCTAAAACTTACTCTTGAGCTTAGTTAAGTTGCTTAGACCTAAACTAAGCTCCCAAAACCTTCAAACATTTGCTCCAAAGCTGGAAACCAAACTCCACTCACCAATTTCGTTTTGCAAGCTTGCCGAAACGCCGATCAAGCCTCCGGATCAACTCCAAAGGTGTTCGAAGATGCCTCCCCTGTTTTAAACACATCAAAGCAGAGGATTAATGCATCATCATGCATTGAAATCTTTAGCCAACTCACTTAAACCCGCTGCTCTGCCTAAAGCCAACATTTGGGCTACCAAACACAACCGAAATCACCTCCAAACTCTTCCAAAACTTAGCCCAGCCAAGATCCATCACTTCTAACCAATTTTAAACATCAATCAACAACCAAAAAGAACCTAAACTCGTCCTTATATCTCCAGCTATAACAGAACACCAAGATCACCCCAAAAACCACCATTTTCATAAGCAAAAACTTAGGAAATTCAACCTATTCGGGATTGCATTGATAAAACCTCATTTACACTTCATTAGACATCCAAAATACATTCAAGAATTATTTCAAAACAGAGCCCAAACAATCACAACGAAATTCTTCAAGATTTCTTCTAAATCTTGAGTTTTAAGCCAAAATCAAGCTTCTATCATTAAAACCTTTAATAAAACTTCAATTAAGGATTGACAACTTGGGATTTTCAGAAAAGAACTGAGTATTTAGAGGAGAAGAACATTCTTACCTCTAAATGGTGATTTCTCCTTGATTAGAGCCAATTTTCTTGAAAATCCAATGAGGAAATCAAAAGGATTTGATGTAAGATGGATTAGAAACTAATTGATGATTGAAATCTCATCAATTGAAGTGGAAACCAATGAAAAAGTTGTTGGAGAAAAGTGTTTGGGTGATGGAATTTTGAGAGAAAATGAAATGAGAAAATTTTAGGAAAAGTTAGTTATGAAAATCTAAAAAGTGGTTTCTCTTTTTCATTTAATTAATTAAACATTAAATAAATCATCTAAAATAAGGAAAAATCTGGAGAAATCATTTTTGGGTAAATTAGCTCCTTAAAGATTCAAAGTTTCAATCCTTACAAAACAGTCACCACTGAACTTTTCAAAAATCGAATTTTAGTCACTATTATGAAATGTTGTATTTCCAAACCTTATTTTGCAAAATTGATTTCACCACTCTCTTATATATATTAAAAGAGGATTTTTAGATATTTTTCCATATTTTTAAAGCATCCCGAACTAGGTTTTCTTTAAAGCGTCCTTTTATATTCGAACCGAAAATCAGACCGGCTCGGTTCAGACCCTATACTTCCAAGCCCAAATTGGGGTGTTACAATCGAGGCAAGGACCAAGACATTGCTGAGGCAATGCCCAAATAAGTACCGACAAGGGAGAAAATATGCAAAGTGGTATGCGACTTGAAGAGAATAAAATGTCGAATTTTTGGAGATACTTTGCCTGAAGATCGGAGCAGAGGAAGGCCATGAAAAAGCCAAAGGAAGGTCAAAGATAGAAAACCGATAAGAAGGAATAAAGTAATGAATTAAAAGAGATTAATCTATGTTATGAAGTTATATTCAACTCCAACTTATCCTCCTACTCCAAGACGGACTCGGCAAGGCCATGCCTTATAAAGCCAAGACCCATCTGCCACCATCAAGGCATCTAGAGATTGACGAACTTAGGGGTTTAGTGGAGTGCTTGTTATCGCCATCATGTTCTAATTCTTTCTTAGGCTAGGATTATTTGTTTAGTAGTTGTGAGAAGACGATTGTAATTTGTTTAGGTTTTTGTTAATGCAATTTAAGTTCAAGGTTTGCTTATTCATGATATTTACTTTTTCTTGCAATTGAATCAAGAGAGGATATTACGATTGCATCTATTTGTCTAATATCGAGAGAGTTAGACTCACGAAATGAATAAGCATGGTCTTTATCCCAATCGATGAAGACTAATTCGACTTAGGGATAAGTACGAGTTTTAACGACTAATAGAAGCGTAAAAATTGGTCGATGTTCACCCTTAGTTCACGCTGGGAGGTATTGTCAAGGCCTGCGCATCAATAGAGTTTCAACTTAGGGATAAGGAGGAATCATTGAAGCATCAACATGTAGGAATCATTGACATGAATTATTGATATTTCTTATTGACATGGAAACCATGATTGTTGAGTTATTGATATGATACTATTGCCATTGAATTATTGTTATTGATATTGATATGGAAATGTTGTTAATGAATCATGGATATTGAACTATTGATTATTGGACCTTTGATTCGAAGTATTGGATACAATTGGCATGCCATAGAATTCATGAGCCCATTGGTACGGGTGGACTACGGTCCTAGGGCTACGACCTATATTGATTTTGCGAGACGGAGGGATGTATTGTGTATTTTTCTTATTGGCGATGTCAGTGGGAATGACCATTTATAGATTTGGCAAGGAGGTGGAATTCGTGTATCCATATACCATGAATCGATCCAAGGGAACTATTGATTAATGATATTGATTTGCTATGAAATTATGATATTGTTATTGATGACATGTTATTATGATTTTAAGGTGAACAAGGAATATGCCATGATTACAACATAATTAGCATTATGATTATCATGGAAACATGTTACATGACATATTATGTTCATTTGTTGAATTTATGACTACCTCACTAGGCAAAGTATGCCTAATGCATTCCATTGCATACATTTCAGGTTAGTCAAGTTTTGGGATCGAGATCGAAGAAGTTGAAGCGTTGCACAAGTCACAATCAAGCTCTAAGTAATGTATATTGACCCTTTGAGCTCCTAGATGGTGGCAAGGTCTATGTATAAGTCTATTAAGTCTCTTTTGATGTGCCTATGTTATGGTTAAGTGCTAAAATATGATGTTGGAAAAATAGACTGCTGCAAAACAAGACATTAACACTGACTGAAAAATAATAAAATAATTAAACCAAACCAAACCGTGTCGTGGTATTAACCACTGCCTAAGAAGAGAATTCTCCCCGATGTGTGTAATCGCTACGATGGACGAACGCCCCCCCTGAGGTTAGCACGGCTCTCCAAATTTCGTACACCCGAAAGATGGAGCGGACTCTAATGGTACTGCTCTTCTCTCAACTCAAAATCAACACTCGTGATAGGTTTATAAAAACCAAAAAGAGTGTTTCTAAAGCAAACTCTATTGCTTAGGTATATCTCAAATGAGTGAAATTGCCCACTATTTATAAGCTAAATAGTGAGGGCAAGATCGTCATTTCCACATCACAAATTAATTCTATTAATAATAGAATTAAATATCATTATTATATGAGTTATATTTTGAGTATTAACAACAATCCCCCACCAATGCGAAAAAATATCCTTCGTAGATATGAGAGTATTGAAGTTAAAACATGAGAAGAGCAATATCGAGATTAGTTGTTTAAGCACTAGTAAACATATCTTGAACTAGTACATAGTGATGATGAGCAATCCCTCTCTTAGACAAGTGAAACTAGTCTTGAACTTTCTAAGATTAGGGTAAACCCATAACACACAACTAATCCCTTCATCCACTGAAGTCCTCGATGTGTCTACAAAGTATATATACGAATGTGTATATATATAGCCTATTTCCTCAGGATTCTAGTAAGTGTACTAGAAAAACGGCCCAACTTTTTTCATAGAAGGTGGCTAGTCCTTCTCACTTACATAGGTTATTTCATCAAGTTTATCTCAACATAAACCACTAAAATAAGAGCTATTAAATAATTATGAGCTTTTTCCTTAAGCTCATCCTCTCAAATAAATATGTGAATTCTTCAAGTTCAATTATAATATGAACCACCTAAACTCTGGGATAAGAATTTATTAAGAATAAAAACTCAACCTCTTTAATCGGTGAATTCAATAAGTTCTTCTCAATAGAACAACCCAAACTCTTGGGATTGAATTCTTTAAGAGTTTTAAGAAAACCCGTCCTTTCTAGCGGCAAGTTCATTCAGTCCTTCGCAATATGACTTCCCACTCTACACGGGGCAGTCCTTCGCTATAGGACTACCCACTCAATACTGGGAAATGAACTTATTAAGAGTAGTTTATTCAACCAAAGTCGGTAAATTCATCAAGTCTTTCTCACTAAGACCACCCAAAAACTGGCCTATGAATTAATTAAGAGTAACAATGCTCAACCTGTGCATGTACATTATTCGTCATAGGGATAGGTAATAAGAAATGTACACTATGAGTCTTTCCATGGTTTCGTTTGACCAAATTGAACTTAGATAACTAAGTTGGGTGTCCACCATGAATTCCTCAACCAATAGGCTTTAAACCCATCCCCCTTAACGAATTTAGGACCAATTTCCGACTTAACCCTTTGGTAAGCGGATTTGCTAGGTTCCTTTCTAACTTCACATACTCTAAAGAGAATACTCTGTTAAGTGTCTCATTGATTCATGTCTTATGTGAATGTGTCTCTTCTTACCATTGTAAGCTTGGCTTTAGCCACACATATCGGCGCTTGTGAATCACAACAAGGACACCAGAGGAGTCAGTTTTCCCCATAATGGAATTTCTGCTAACAAATTTCTAAGCCATTCGGTTTCTTGCCCAGCTAGGTCAGGAGCAATAAACTCTGACTCCATGGTAGAGCGAGCGATACAAGTCTACTTAGAAGACTTCCATGAAATCGCTGCACCACCTAAGGTAAAGTCATACCCACTAATGGAACTTATTTCATCATTATCGATAACCAGTTGACGTCACAATATCCCTCTAAGACTGAAGGAAAGCCAACAAAATCGAGTTTCCAGTCAATAGTACCTTTAAGATACTTAAGTAAGCGTCTGAGTGCAACCCAATGCTCTCCACTAGAATTATGAGTATATATGCTTAACCTACTCACTGCATAGGCAATATTAGGCCGAGTATAGTTCATTAAGAACATAAGGCTTCCAATAATTTTAGCATACTCTTCTTGGGAAACATTATTTCCTTTATTCTTGAAAAGATGGATACTAGAGTCATAAGGAGTTCGAACAGGGATGAAATCAAAACTGTCAAATTTCTTTAACACCTTCTCAATATAGTGTGTTTGATTTAAAAAAAAATCTTTTTTCAATTTTGGTAACTTTTACTCCTAAGATCACATCAACCTCTCCCAAATCAGTCATCTCAAATTTAATAGACAAGAAATTTTTCGTTTTGTTAATGGATTCAATGTTAGTACTGAATATCAACATGCCATCCACATATAAGCTTATGATGACACAATCAACCCCAAACATTTTCGAATACACGCATGCATCCGCTCCATTAACAATAAAACCAAAACTCAAAATGGTTTTATGAAATTTCTCGTACCACTTTTTTTGGAGCTTGTTTAAGGCCATAGAGAGACTTTTTAAGTCTACACACTTTGCCTTCCATATCAGGTGTCTCAAAACCTGGTGGTTGCTCCATATAGATCTCCTCGTTTAGATCTCCATTAAAAAAATGCAGTCTTTACATCCATTTGATGTACATGCAACGTATGAATGGATGCGATTGCAAACAAGGCACGGATCGTTGATATTTTTGTCACGGGAGAGTACGTATCAAAGAAGTCAATACCAACTTCTGAGTGAACCCTTTGACTACTAGTCTCGCCTTATACTTCTGGATTGACCCATTTGGTCTAAGTTTCTTTCTAAAGACCCATTTATTACTGATAGGTTTAAATCCTCTAGGCAGGTCAACCAACTCCCAATTGTGATTAGACATTATTGATTCTTGTTCATCATCAATAGCATTTCTCCAAAAACTAGCATCAATTGAATTTATAGCTTCATTATATGTATTTGAATCCTCGTCTAAAAGGAAATATTGAGCTATAGGTTAAGTTATAGAGTCTAAATCACTAATTTCTGTAATAAAGGAAGTTATAAAATCTGGTCCGAAGGTAGTTGCTACCATTTGTCTTTTACTTCTTCTAGGCTCTAATTCAAATTCTAGAGGTTTCTTGGCAGGAATACTAGAAGAAGCGGGAGTTTGACTTTCTCGTTGTGTTTTAACATTTAATCTAGGTTTTTTTAAGAGGAAAAGAGTCCTCAAAGAACACATCATCCCTAGATTCACAAATTGAGAAGTCATGCAAAGACATAAATCTGTATGTGAGACTATTTGTAGCATACCCTATAAACATTGCATCAACGGTTTTAGAACCGATAGTGGTTTTCTTAAAGTCAGGCAAATCGACTTTTGCTAGACACCCCCACATTTCTAATATTTTTAAGATAGAAACAAATCCATAAGTGTCTTGAACAACGTATAAACAAATACTCAATCACACTAGAGTAAAGTTTTTTATGAGTTTTAACCATAAAACTATGTTTTAACAAACTCAAATCTTGTTTACACATGATTATATTCTCAAGTTTTTGAGAAATATTTATGAAGAGTTTACAAATTTTCCTAGCAACAGGGAAAATTATCTCAAGTTTATTACAAGATATTTCAACACAACTCTTAAGATATATCACCTCTTTCCTTTCCTCTACTTAGGAAAAGAACTCAAAGAGATTTAATTGCTACAACATACTTTTAGTAGCACTAATGTATATCATATTCTCATTCATATTATTCAACATATTAGCCCTTAAGAGACCATCACAGATTTTATTTACTATGACTAAATTTGGTATTCTGCTCAACCAAATTAATCTCAACTCTTTTAACTTCTACACTAAGTTTGAAGAGATCTTATTTGTCATAGTATTTTTTATAAAAGTTAGCACATTAAAGAACAATGCACCAGGTAGGTTACCATGAAAGAGAGGTGGTGGATTAGGCACGCTTAAATACAAGGTCTTTGATAGAACCAATCCTAGACATACATTTTCATAATACTTTTCAATAAGTCATTTATAAATTTTCTCTTTCTTTAATAAAGGTCTCTTAAAGAATTATGCTTGATACTTTTACTAACAATAGTATCTTATTAAGCATACTTAATAAAAGGCTCACTACTTAGAAAAGTCATTCATTCTAGCCTTTAGTCTTTACCATGGTCTAAAACATGTTCACTAAGTTAAAGACTAGCTTAAAGGCTCAATATAAATTCATGTGATAAAAAGCATGAATTAATAGACAAGTCTAAATGATCTGACCTTATAGGTAGAACCACAATTCCAAGTAGACTTTGTTCATTCTCACCATATTTGTATCTTCGATCTCTTCATAAGAATTAACATCTCTTTAAAACCTGTTAATTCTAAAATCAAAAAAGATTTCACAAAATTAGTCTTTGAGAATTTTACCAACAATAATTTTCTCAAAAATAATTTATCGATAGGTAAAAACCAGGTAAATGGATTCGTAAGGCTCTAAAATTTGACATGTTAGTAGAATTTATGTTTATAATGTTGTGTGTAAAGTTTCGTTGCAATTGGACATTGTTCAACAGGTCAAATCGAATAAAAACTAGCAAGAATCTGTCATTACAGGTCAGGCCGTATCGAAACGGGTGATGACGTTTCGGTATAGGTTAGCATAATTAAGCTTGAGTAAACAGGGTGTACCGAAACAGGTTAGAGATGCTCCGAAACATTTTGTCTCTAAAGACCTCCATTTCGATACGGGTGTAAAGTGTCCACAAGTCCTATATTTCATGCATATTCCACCTCTTATTATTATTGTTTTAAGCTCATTTTAGGCATAAGTTGGTTCATACATAGCATTGTATGGTATTTCTTTGTTTTACCTTGCTTTTATAACTTATCGTTTAATTGGTAAACAAGAGACATTGTTTTAGTATATTTTTGTATTTAGGTACTAAAGGCTGAAAGAGGGAGCTGAGGATGCAATGCTGAGACATCAAACCTAGGAGTTGTACTGATGCATTTCTAGTAGAAGATGGTTGCTACGGAGCAGCTGCCGAGTAATACTGATGCCGACCTTGCTGCCCACGGTAGCTGCCTATGGAGTTGGAGAACTTGAGTGCGATCTGTAGAGCTAAAAATCCTAAGTCTATCGCCGCCATCCACCTGATTTTTTGACGTCTATAGCAGCAGCCAAAGCTGCCGAAGTGAGACCACAAGGTTACTTGCGGGCTAAGACAAACGAGATAAAGTCCAAATTCAACGCAAAGAAGTCAGATTTTAAAGTCACATTAAATATGGAAAGCTACTTTTGGGGACTTCTACTTTAAGGAGGACTTAGCCTAGTTATTTGTCTATAAATACTCATTGCACTCCTAGTTCAAATCATCTTAGGTTTTCTATAGACATAGCTAGTGTTCTCTGCCGCTGCCATGTTTTAAACTTCATTTGGGTTAGGGTTATATTGTAAATTAGTTGTGAAACGATTGTATTAGGTTTTGAGTTGTTTTTCAATAAAATATTCCAAGTTTGCTTAATATATGCACTTCATTCTTTCAATTAATCCTAACCGTCAGTTGAGAGAATCCATTTAGGGGGCACGAAAGTGTCAACTTCACGAAAGGGTTAAGCACGGTCACAACGTGCTGAGGCATGACTAACTTGGTTCCAAAAGTTCACAAGTTTCAACGGCTAAAAGGGATCACCAACCGAGTTGACTAGCCTGTGTTAGGTTTACACTGAGATTTCTAGGTATTGCCTACGTCACGCTAGCTTTCGAGCATCATTGCATAGAAATAGGGAGGATCACTGTCGACTATCCCACCGAACTTGGAATATCTGCCAGACTTGCCGCCAAGACTTATTTCCGTTCCACCTGCCGAGACAACAAAAGTTGCAGGGGCAGTGACCCGCTGCGGCCGCGTGACACGGTCGTAGTTACCGCCTGCAGAGGCAGCATATCGTGGCAGCGGAAAACAACTTAGCCTTTTATAACGCAATTTCACACTAAGTGGCAGCACAACACTGCCTACAACCTTAATCACCTCTTTAACCATTTGTGCTTTACTTTACTTTAATCTTCAATACAACAATCACTTTACTTGTGTTTTCACTTTACCTTGTGCAGGGACTACAAAACAAACCAAGCTGACCAATCCTCGTGGGATTCAACATCTTATATACTATAACTTGGCAAGAGTGTGCACTTGCGCTCTCACAAAAAGGGGACACCTACACGCCCTACAAGTGTTTGACGCAGTTGCCGGGGATTGGTAACAACGAACTTCGTTTTTCAATTTATGCACATTTTATTTACTTTGTATTTTATCTCTATTTTTAATCAGAAAAAAATTTACCGTGTCCTTTGCGAGTGTATGACCAGGGCAAACCCTGAAGGAAACCTCCTCTTTTATGACGATCTCGAACGACTGACAAGAGCAATTAAGAAGGAACCCATGGAAGTCCTAAAGAGAAACAAAGAAGACAAGGGAAAAGCGAGGGTAAACATGGTAAACGAGGACCCACCAAATGATGTCGCAAACGGCAGGGGCGGGCAACACGACTTGCCGCCCAAAGGTCCGCAAGATCATCCACGACAGGATCCCCCACTTCTGCCCAGGCTGCCCCAGATTCAAACAACTAGGGATTATCTAGAACATGACTTCCAAGGGTTCGAACCAATAGTGACGGAACTTGATATAGGGGCGGACCATTTTGAGCTAAAGCTCGTCATGTTCAACATGATAAATACACTAGGGCACTTTGGAGGGAATGCCACAGAAGATGCTTGGCAACATTTACGAGGATTTCTGGACATTTGCAGAGCAATTAAGATACACGGGGTCCACCAGGATGTACTAAGGCTGAGGTTATTTCCCTATTCACTGAGGGATAGGGCAAAATAGTGGTTGAATAACCAACCAGCCGGGTCTTTCAACACATGGACGGAGCTCTGCAAAGATTTTCTAGACCGCTTCAGCCCGTCCAACGTCAATGATAGGCTGTGGAATAAGATCACAGCCTTTAGAAAAGGGGACGACGAGCCGATGTACGAGGCATGGGAGCGGTACCAACAGATGTTGAATAACTGCCCGTTACATGGTCTTCCGGCTTGGACACATGTATCCATATTCTACAACGGGGGTCAACTACCCAATTTGGATGATGATAGATGCCTCGGCCAATGGGATAGTTCTTGACAGACCCCCAGTGGAAGCACTGCGGCTGCTGAACTAAGCCGCTAAAAATGACTACAAGTACCCAACAGCCCGCCGAGGCAGCACTAGGCGGCCAACCACTGCAAATGAGGTAGAAGCCTCATAATCTGTTAACGCCTGCCTGGATACACTGATGGAGCTGGTAATGAAGATTGTGCAACCCTCTGGGAAGGTCTATGAAGTAAAGGCTGTGGAGCCATTTTGTGGCAAATGTGGGGGCAACCACGATTCCTCTGTCTGTACCGCATCTGCAAATTACATGGGAGGATATGAGAGGAATAGCAGGCCTGCCCAGAACACCTACAATCCTGGATGGAAAAACCATTCCAACTTCTTCTGGAGCAACCCAAAGACAGCTGCAAACCCATAACAGCTACATGGAGGCTACCAGCAGGACCAGTTCAAGCAGCAGACTCAGCATCCACAAAAAAATAATTCACTGGAAGCAACTCTGCAAACTTTTATGAATAGAACTAGTTAATTGATTGTTCGTACCAATAAATTTATTGATAAAACTGAGTCTTTTATGGACAGGACGGAGATGAAGATGAACAACCAGGAGGCTGCCATAAATAACCTGGAGACCCAATTTGGGCAGTTCACTGAAATCTACAGTAGCCGGACAATAGGAGCATCATCCAGCAGCTCAGAAGCGGCAGCCAAACCCACTTATGAACATTGCAAGGCTATATCTACAAGAAGTGGGAAGTAGTTGGATACACCCAGGATGGTGGAATAGTCAGAAGTTCAGCTGGACCAGAAAAGTAAGGCTACCGCAGTAGCACCAAAACTAGCCGCCCCAACACCAACACCAGCCGCCCCAGCGGCAGAGAAAGACAGCGGACCTAAAACAGATGATCCTCCCCAGACTAAGCCCCCAAGAAAGGAGCATATAGAGGACATCAGCCTGCAAGTACCTTTTCCCCAAAGGCTCAAGGAAAAAAAGCAAGAGCACCAGTTTAGAAAGTTCCTGGACATTTTAAAACAGGTGCATATCAATATACCTCTGATAGAAGCCATTCAAGGTATGCCAAACTATGCCAAACATCCCAGAGACATGGTTTCTAAGAAGAAGAGAATTGGGGAGTTCGAGACAGTGGTTGTCACTGAAGAATGCATAGCAATGCTGCATAACAAGCTCCTGCCCAACCAGACAGATGCGGGCAACTTTGTTATCCCATACAGGATAGACAACAAACATGAAACTAGATCCCTATGCGACTTGGGAGCCAGCATCAATCAGATGCTCAAAGCCGTCTTCGATAAACTAGGTATTGGGCCTGTCAAACCTACCTCCGTCATGCTTAAACTTGTTGACCATTCATTTGTACAACCGGAGGGAAAAATCGAAGACATCCTGGTAAAGGTGGGCAACCTGATTCTTCCAGCCGACTTCCTCATCTTAGATTGCGAGACCGATGAAAAAACCCCTATCATCCTTGGGCGACCATTCTTGGCCACGAGTATAACGCTTATAGATGTGGAACTTGGGGAGCTGACAATGAGGGTAGAGGACCAGAGCATCAAGATGAATGTGCTACAACCCTCAGAAGAAGAAAAAGGAAGCCCAGATGCAAGAGCTGCCAAAATCAGCGTGGAAACAAGCCAAGGCAGCAGCTGCCGCGACAGACCAAGGGGAAGGCTTAAGGACCCAGTAACGCAGCACCTGAAGGAACAAGAGGACCCACAGGAGGGAAGAAAAAGTCAAACCACCTAAGGTAGTGGTTATGTCTGGGAGATGCACTCCCAAAATAACTTAATTTTTATTTTATTACTTTTATTTTTATACATTAGGATTAGAATTTATTTTATTTTAGGATTAGATTAGTTTTCAATATTTCATCTTTCAGAAGTTACTTAATTATATTTATTTTCACTTCAGGTTAGGGAATAAAAGATCAAGAACAAGAAGGAGGCCCAGCAAAGAGCTCGCCCACCTTCCCGCCGAGATAGCAGCCAGCGTAGTAGCGCATAACGGCTAGTTTGCCATCAACGGCTAGCCGCCAACGGCTCCAAAAATAACAGGCAAAAAATCTCGTAATGTGCGCAAGAAAATTGGACAATTGGGTATTTAATGCCGCCACGTCACTTCTCGGTAACCCCTATTTATACCCCTCTCACTCAATTCATTTACTTCACTTTCACCTTCTTGCTATCTTATTTTTGAATTCCCCGGCTCTCTCATTATTTTTCTTTCTAGGTTTCAGCTACATACAACCGTTCACATGGCATCCGCATCACAGCCAAAACCCAATTTCAAGAGATTTTGCTACAAGGAGGACGAGGAGAGATACAAAAACCAGATATCTAAGCAGGCAATATGGGAGGAGCAAGGTTTCCATTACACACGGCAAACGGGAGACCGTGGTCTAGAGCCTGCCCTGTTTGAAACCATCCATAACAAGGTATGGGAGATGTTCGCTCAACAGCCAGAGATAGCCAACATAACCATAGTCAGGGAATTCTACTCCCATCAGCCCTACCCAGAGAAGCCATTTGTCTATGTCTGCGGGGAGCCTGTCAAACTAAACGCGACTGTCATCAACAGATACTATGGCCTTGATATGGACGACAACCCTCACGAGGAGTAGAGGCAGTCACTGGCAGCTACCGGCTATGAGAAAATCAAGGCCAAACTTTGCAAGCCCAACACGCCATGGCTGGGAGGCAAACATGTGGGATCTGTCCAGCGCCGCCACCTGCTGCCTGAGGCCATGTAATGGAACACCTTTATAAAAAGGTGTCTGCTGCCCACAGCTCAACCGTCGACCGGTCGTGGCTCGCCCTAATTCACAACATTCTGATGAACCGACCGAAAAACGTTGGGGAAATCATCTGCAACAAGATCCACAACTGCTTCAAAAAGAAGAAAGGCGGGTTTTACTTCCTGTCCCTCATCACAGGACTTTGCACCAACTTCGGTGTCCCAACAGAGCCCGAAGATGAGTTAACGACTACCAAAGAAGGCTGGACCAGAAAGGTCCGCATTCAGATGATTCAGGATGCAGAGAAAGAGCCAACAATGCCCAGCCAGCCTTCAGCCACACAGCCTGAAACTCCAGCCCTCCCCGGCAGTACTGAAGCTGCCCCAGACAAGGAAGTCCTCACACTGCTGCTGCACACCATTCTAGACAGCATAAAGCTCATCGAGCAGCAGCTGTTGGCCTTCATGAAATATGTGGGAAAGGACCAAGAGGCTCTTGTAGCTTATTTTCTGCAGAAATTCCCTGGTGAAGTACCTATCATGTCGCCATACCCTGCAGAACTTGCAGCAGCATCCCAAGCACAAAGAACGCCACCAGCCGCCGCTGCCCACCAAACTGACAACCAGGTGCCCTCTTCGGCACACTATCCAACTTACTCAGCCACCACCCTATCCAACACAGTGGCAGACTCCCTCGATAGGCACCAGCAGCACCTTTCCCATGCTTGCACAGCAAAGACAGTGGCAGACACCTCCTCATCGGAGGAAATTGAGCAGCAGCCGTCGGAGCCAGAAACAACAGTGGTAGCAGCAACAGCAGCCATCCCAATGGAATTTATCCCTCTGGCAGAACCCATAGATGAAAGGTACAAGGAATAATAAGCGGCACATAATAGCCGCCGAACCTGTGGACTTCGAGACGGAGTCAGAAGAGAGCGACACATCTCCTGCTCCTCCTCCTGCCGAACCGAAGGAAGAGCCACATCATACGCTAAAAAAGTCCAGCCGCCGCGGAAAGCAAAAACCTCATCTGCTAAGACCGCCGTCAGGACATCTACTGACCGCTGCTTCGTCATCCTAACATCTTCCTCCTCCTCAACTGACAAGACTCCCTCCTCCCCTCAACCCTCGGCAAACTTTTAATTTTCTCTCTTTTCTTTTATTTTCCTTTTTCTGTTTTCTTTTTTTTATTATTTTTAACTTGTATTTATTTGTCTTTCATTTTTTTTGTTTTGTGCATTGAGGGCAATGCCCATCTCGAGTTTTTGGGGGGGGGTAGCTCTCGCATCTTTTATCTAGGCATACTTAGTTGCATATTACGTTGCATTGTACTTGCCTTAGTAAAAATCAGAAAAGAAAATTTGTTATGACTTGTGCCTATGATAGGATAGCCGACTAATTTATTTTCGCACCTAATAAAAATTGAACTTAAACTTGGGAAAAGCATGAAAGATGACTTAGAATTTTTTTTTCTTTTTGCCTAAATTGTTAAACACCTATGTTACTTGTTGAATGTGTTAGAATATTTGATGAACTTTGCATGTTTGTTTTTAGAATTCTTGGCAAAATTCTAACGATGATTACATGTATCAGCCGAGGTAGGCAAAAGGAACAAAAAATACAACACTGCCACGACAGTAGAATAAAAAACAATGAATAATGTTGTTTTACCCTAGAGGTGCCCGCAACAGGCTCTAGGAAGAATCATGTGCGAGGAAACTCTGCTGCTATCAAAGTACATGAATTTGAAAGCCTTAAAGTGACGGACAAATTAGCACGAGTGAAAGAAAGCCTTCACGGGATGACTTTACTCCAAGGGTTCGAGGTTTTGTAGTTTGCTCCTATCTTAACTTCAGACCTAGAAGAGTAGTTGTTATAAGCTGAAGCCCTCTTGCAATGATTGAAAATAATGTGCTTAACTGTGCTGCCTCGGGAGCAACCTTTAAATCACAACAGCATCTTTGTTTGATTATTTATTCTGCATATTCAGCCTGTTTGCAGACATGCACACACCACACTGGCATGAGAAATTTAATTCTGAGTTATTTTCTTGCTTATTTCTCTTCACTAATTTAATATAGGTGCCACGGCCTTAAGGCATAAAATCAAGTTAAAAACAAGTTCTTCTTTCTGATTATTATTAGAGCAAGTATTTTAGGTTGCATTGCTTGAGGAGAAGAAATAGTTCGAGTTTGGGTGTGTAAAGTGTCCACAAGTCTTATATTTCATACACATTCCACCACTTATTATTACTATTTTTAAGCTCATTTTAGGCATAAGTAGGTTCATACATAGCATTGTACGTTATTTCTTTATTTTACCTTGCTTTTATAACTTATCGTTTAATTGGTAAACAAGAGATATTGTTTTAGTGTATTTTTGTATTTATTTACTAAAGGCTGAAAAGGGGAACTGAGGAGCTGAGGATGCAAAGTTGAGACAGCAAACCTAGAAGCTGTACTGATGCAGTTCTAGCAGAAGACAGTTGCTGCCAAGTAGCTACCGAGTAATGCTGCTGCCGACCTTGCTGCCCACGACAACTGATTATGGAGTTGTAGAACTAGAGTGCGATCTGTAGAGATAAAAATCCTAAGGCTATCGCTGCCATCCACCTAATTTTCTGACGTCTGTAGCAGCATCCAGAGCCACCGAAGTGAGACCACAAGGTTACTTCCGGGCTAAGGCAAACGAGATAAAGTCCACATTCAACGCAAAGAAGTCATGGTTTAAAGTCATATTAAATGTGGAAAGCTACTTTTGAGGACTTCTACTTTAAGGAAGACTTAGCCTAGTTATTTGTCTATAAATACTCATTGTACTCCTAGTTCAAATCATCTTAGGTTTTCTATAGACATAGCTAGTGTTCTCTGCCGCCGCCATGTTCTAAACTTCATTTGGGTTAGGGTTATGTTGTAAATTAGCTGTGAAACGGTTGTATTAGGTTTTAAGTTGTTTTTCAATAAAATATTTCAAGTTTGCTTAATCTATGCACTTCATTCTTTCAATTAGTCCTAACCGTCAGTTGAGAGAATCCATTTAGGGGGCACGAAAGGGTTAAGCACAGTCACAACGTGCTGAGGCGTGACTAACTTGGTTCCAAAAGTTCACAAGTTTCAACAAGTAAAAGGGTTCACCAACCGAGTTGACTAGCCTGTGTTAGGTTTACGCTGAGATTGCTAGGTATTGCCTACGTCGCGCTACCTTTCGAGCATCCTTGCCTAGAAATAGGGAGGATCACTGTTGACTATCGCGCCGAACTTGGAATATCTACCAGACGTGCCGCCAGGAATTATTTTCATTCCACCTGCTGAGACAGTGAAAGTTGTAGGGGCAGTGACCCGCTGCGGCCGCGTGGTAGGGTCATAGCTGCCGCCCACCATACCCGCCGAGGCAGCATATCATGGCAGCGCAAAACAATTTAGCCTTTTACAACGCAGTTTAACACTAAGTGGGAGTATAACTTTGCCTGCTTTATCAACCTCAATCACCTCTTTAATCATTTGTGCTTTACTTTACTTTAATCTTCAATCCAACAATCACTTTACTTGTGTTTTTACTTTACCTTGTGCAGGGACTACAAAACGAACCAAGCTGACCACTCCTCGTGGGATTCGAAATCTTATATACTATAACTTGGAAGGAGTGTGCACTTGCACTCTCACAAAAAGGGAACACCTACACACCCTACAATGGGTTCACAGCGTATCGAAACTGGTCAAGGTATAAGTCAAAGGTAGTTAACCCGTACCGATATAGGACTTTCCCGTATCGATAAGGTCTAAAAAGGAAAAGTCAACAAGGTTGACCATCGTCCACCCGTATCGAAATGGCTCTAAGCATTTCTATACAGGGTTAGTTAAAGTGGTTAAAGCCTAATCTGAAAGTCTGCACTATTTACATTTTGGTCACTGAGCTTTGCATGAGTAAATTGAATGGGTAAATGATCTCCCTTATGCATGAGACTTTATAGGCTAATCAATATGATTCTGAATTTCATTGTGGTAAAGTCTAATGTATCGTAGGACCTCTAGTTTGTAAGATTTATGGATTAGTCCCTTAGACTTGTAAAAGTTATAAAATAGTCCTAAATGGTTAAATGTGGTCCTTTAATGAATGAAATGGATTAATTTGTAAGTTGTTAATGTTTTGTTTGTGTAACATTGATTAAGTGTTGTTAACAAGTTGAAATTTTATCACACCGATCATCGCATCGTCCATTAGTAACACGCTCTGACCCGGTTCTCGACCAGGCCAGGAAGGGGGTATTACATTTGTTGTATCAGAGGTAGAGTTTAGTCGGTTCTGCACTAAACCTATGCATGTTTGTATTGTTTATTGTGTTACTTTGCCACCTAGGAGTTATTATGTCGAGTATTGTGACTTGTCAACTAATCCGATCTTTTATTTATAGATGTCTAATTTGTTAAGAATTTTGATAGCTTGAAATAAGAAATAGAGAATCCTCCTTGTAGCTTTTGTCGACGTAAGCACCCTGAAAAGCAGTGTTGTAAAGAATTTGGAGCTTGTTTCTTGTGTAATAAAAGGGGACACTTCCTCCACAATTGTCCAAAGAAACCACATCATTTCAAGTCTATTCGTTTTGTTAATGCCAGAAGAGATTGGCAATAGGCTTCGAAAGGACGAACCCTTGGACGTTAGAAGAATCTGAGCCTGAGGAATGTGATGAACAACATATTAATTCAGGTAAGAATTCGAGGGCGAATTCTTTTTAAGGGGGAAGAATTGTAATACCCCAAAAACTAGTCCAGTTGGAATTGTATTCCGATGATTAGAGTTTTGATATTAAAATATCGGAATACGAACTCATTGTTATAGATGATATAGTTATAGAACCCTAATTGAGCTAAGTCCTTAATAGGTTTGCCTTGAAAAAGGCCTAATAAGATAATTTTGGTTTGGGCGTTTCGATACGGTTAGACTTGTACTGAAACGACATAGGTAAGGCGTTTCAAAACAGGTAGAAGGTGTTCTTAAATGGTGTAACTGAATTAACTAACTTCTTGACTTATGTATGACCATTTTGATAAGGCTTCACGCGTTTTGAAAAGGGTTCCCTGTTTCGAATATAATTGAAGGAAAAATTGAGAGGAAAGGATAAGGTAATGACTCACCTGCTTAGTGGCTGCCCTTCTCACGTGAATATGATCAGGTGAAATGACTAGAGGTCACCTATATGTTAATTTTGGAAGAGGATAAAGAAATGATGGAAATTATATTATTTCCTTAAGCTTTCCCTTTGCTAAGGGAATCATTTTCATTGGTTGCAAAGGAGGTGGGGAAATAATAGAGGTTAAAATAAATAAAGGAAATTGAAAAAAGATCTTATCTTTTGTTGAGCTTTACCGAAACCAATTCTCATCCTTTTACTTGAAAAGACAAACATTGGAATTAGTAAACCCTTGGTAGGAGGAAACCTTCTTATTGGCTAAGTGGGAGGTGGAGTAGTGAATAAAGCTTTGGCTCTTTATAAAAAGGAAAGAAGCTCATCCTTGTTTTAAGTTTTCACCGAGAACCATTTCTATTCTTTAGTTTGGAAAGAACAAGCACACACCTCCATTGTTGTCCTCTTCACCAAGCTCAAGCAAACACCTCACCATTTGAGAACCTTAAGCTTAGGCTTTCCTTGTTTTAAGAACACCAAGTTATAGTTATGGATCGGGTAAGTGAAAGCCCTAAGTTAATCATTGATTCTCTTGATTATTAGATAATCAAGTTCAAGCTTAAAGATAAGTTTTGTCTATAGCTAATAGCTATTCAAGTATCGAAGTTGTTATATTGATCCTAATGACTCCTTATTGTTTTTCCTAGCTCAAGAAGTGGAAAAGATTAATTTGTCGCCTTCATCGAAAGCTGGAGATAAGGGAATCGCCATCCGAGAGCCTTAGGAGCTTCGGATTGTCAAGGTGAGTGTAGTCGGAGTCTCGCGAGTGGCTAGGTGCCATCTTGAATCATTGTTATTGATTTACTAACCATTGATTTTAAGGACTTTACATGAAGCATTATTGTAAGACATGTTGGTAAGTATTGCATCGATTCATTATCCATGTCATTGCTATCATTGTCATGGAAATCATTGAAGCATCAACATGTAGGAATCATTGACATGAATTATTGATATTGCTTATTGACATGGAAAACATAATTGTTGGGTTATTGATATAATACTATTGCCATTGAATTATTGTTATTGGTATTGATGTGGAAATATTGTTAAATAATCATGGATATTGAACTATTGATTATTGGACCTTGGATTCGAAGTATTGGATACAATTGGCATGCCATAGAATTCATGAGCTCATTGGTACGGGTGGACATCAGTCCTAGGGCTACGGCCTATATTGATTTGGCGAGGCAGAGGGATGTGTTGTGTATTGGTCTTATTGACTATGTCGACGAGAATGACCATTTATAGATTTGGCGAGGAGGTGGAATTCATGTATCCATATACCATGAATCGATCCAATGGAACTATTGATTAATGATATTGATTTGCTATGAAATTATGATATTGCTATTGATGACATGTTATTATGATTTTAAGGTGAATAAGGAATATGCCATGACTATTGGATAATTAGAATTATGATTATCATGGAAACATGTTACATGACATATTATGTTCATTTGTTGAATTTATAACTACCTCACTAGGCAAAATATGCCTAATGCATTCCATTATATACATTTCAGGTTAGTCAAGTTTTGGGATCGAGATCGGAGAAGTTGAAGCGTTGAACAAGTCACAATCAAGCTCTAAGTAATGTATATTGACCCTTTGAACTCCTAGATGGTGGCAAGGTCTATGTATAAGTCTATTAAGTCTCTTTTGATGTGCCTATGTTGTGGTTAAGTGCTAAAATATGATATGTTAAAATTGAGTCTCCTATGTAGCATGAAATGGCCCTAAATGCATGTTTTGGCACAAAAAGGTAAAAACTGGGTAAATGGATTCGTAAGGCTCTAAAATTTGACATGTTAGTAGAATTTATGTTTATAATGTTGTGTGTAAAGTTTCATTGCATTTGGACATCGTTCAACGGGTCAAATCGAATAAAAACCAGAAAGAATCTGTCATTACAGGTCAGGTCGTATCGAAACGGGTAATGACATTTCGATATAGGTAAGCATATTTAAGCTTGAGTAAATAGGGTGTACCGAATGGGTTAGGGATTTTTCGAAACATTTTGTCTCTAGAGACCTCCGTTTCAGTACGGGTTCACAGCGTATCGAAATTGGTCAAGGTTTAAGTCAAAGGTAGTCAACCCGTACTGATACAGGACTTTCTTGTATCGATACGGTCTAAGAAGGAAAAGTCAACAAGGTTAACCATCGTCCACCCGTATCGAAACAGCTCTAAGCGTTTCGATACAATGTTAGTTAAAGTGGTTAAAGCCTAATCTGAAAGTCTGCACTATTTACATTTTGGTCACTGAGTTTTGCTTGAGTAAATTGAGTGGGTAAATGATCTCCCTTATGCATGAGATTTTATAGGTTAATCAATGTGGTTCTGAATTTCATTGTGGTAATGTCTAATGTATCGGAGGACCTCTAGTTTGTAAGATTTATGGATTAGTCCCTTAGACTTGTAAAAGTTATAAAATAGTCCTAAATGGTTAAATGTGGTCCTTTAATGAATGAGATGGATTTAGTTGTAAATTGTTAACGTTTTGTTTGTGTAACATAGATTAAGTGTTGTTAACAGGTTGAAATCTTATCACACTGATCATCGCATCGTCCATCGGTAACACGCTCCCACCCGGTTCTCGACCAGGCCGGGAAGGGGGTATTACATTTGTTGTATCAGAGCTAAAGTTTAGTCAGTTCTGGACTAAACCTATGCATGTTTGTATTGTTTATTGTGTTACTTTGCCACCTAGGAGTTATTATGTCGATTATTGTGACTTGTCAACTAATATAATCTTTTATTTATAGATGTCTAACTTTGTTAAGAATTTTGATAGCTTGAAAAAAGAAATGGAGAATCCTCCTTGTAGCTTTTGTCGACGTAAGCACCCTGAAAAGCAGTGTTGTAAAGAATCTAGAGCTTATTTCTTGTGTAATAAAAGATGACACTTCCTCTACAATTGTCCAAAGAACCCACATCATTTCAAGCCTATTCGATTTGTTAATGCCAGAAGAGATTGGGAATAGGCTTCGGAAGGACGAACCCTTCGACATCAGAAGAACTTGAGGAATGTGATGAATAGCACATTAATTCATGTAAGAATTCGAGGACGAATTCTTTTTAAGGGGGGAAGAATTGTAACACCCTGAAAACCGGTCCAGTCAGAATTGTATTCCGATGATTGGAGTTTTGATATTAAAATATCAGAATACCAACTCTTTGTTATAGATTATATAGTTATAGGACCCTAATTGAGCTAAGTACTTAATGGGTTTGCCTTGAAAAATGCCTAATAAAATAATTTTGAACTGGGCATTTCGATACGGTTAGACTCGTACCAAAACGGCCTAGGTAAGGCGTTTCGAAACAGGTAGAAGGTGTTCCGAAACGGTGTAACTGAATTAACTAACTTCTTGACTTATGTATGGCCGTTTTGATACGGCTTCACGCGTTTCGAAAAGGGTCCCCTGTTTCGAATATAATTGAAGGAAAAATTGAGAGGAAAGGATAAGGTAATGACTCACCTGCTTAGTGGCTGCCCTTCTCACGTGAATATGATCAGGTGAAAGGACTAGAGGTAACATATATGTTAATTTTGGAAGAGGATAATGAAAAGATGGAAATTATATTATTTCCTTAAGCTTTCCCTTTGCTAAGGGAAACATTTTCATTGGTTGCAAAAGGAGGTGGGGAAATAATAGAGGTTAAAATAAATAAAGGAAATTGAAAAAAGATCTTATCTTTTGTTGAGCTTTACCGAAACCAATTCTCATCCTTTTACTTGAAAAGACAAACATTGGAATTAGTAAACCCTTGGTAGGAGGAAACCTTCTTATTGGCTAAGTGGGAGGTGGAGTAGTGAATAAAGCTTTGGCTCTTTATAAAAAGGAAAGAAGCTCATCCTTGTTTTAAGTTTTCACCGAGAACCATTTCTATTCTTTAGTTTGGAAATAACAAGCACACACCTCCATTGTTGTCCTCTTCACCAAGCTCAAGCAAACACCTCACCATTTGAGAACCTTAAGCTTAGGCTTTCCTTGTTTTAAGAACACCAAGTTATAGTTATGGATCGGGTAAGTGAAAGCCCTAAGTTAATCATTGATTCTCTTGATTATTAGATAATCAAGTTCAAGCTTAAAGATAAGTTTTGTCTATAGCTAATAGCTATTCAAGTATCGAAGTTGTTATATTGATCCTAATGACTCCTTATTGTTTTTCCTAGCTCAAGAAGTGGAAAAGATTAATTTGTCGCCTTCATCGAAAGCTGGAGATAAGGGAATCGCCATCCGAGAGCCTTAGGAGCTTCGGATTGTCAAGGTGAGTGTAGTCGGAGTCTCGCGAGTGGCTAGGTGCCATCTTGAATCATTGTTATTGATTTACTAACCATTGATTTTAAGGACTTTACATGAAGCATTATTGTAAGACATGTTGGTAAGTATTGCATCGATTCATTATCCATGTCATTGCTATCATTGTCATGGAAATCATTGAAGCATCAACATGTAGGAATCATTGACATGAATTATTGATATTGCTTATTGACATGGAAAACATAATTGTTGGGTTATTGATATAATACTATTGCCATTGAATTATTGTTATTGGTATTGATGTGGAAATATTGTTAAATAATCATGGATATTGAACTATTGATTATTGGACCTTGGATTCGAAGTATTGGATACAATTGGCATGCCATAGAATTCATGAGCTCATTGGTACGGGTGGACATCAGTCCTAGGGCTACGGCCTATATTGATTTGGCGAGGCAGAGGGATGTGTTGTGTATTGGTCTTATTGACTATGTCGACGAGAATGACCATTTATAGATTTGGCGAGGAGGTGGAATTCATGTATCCATATACCATGAATCGATCCAATGGAACTATTGATTAATGATATTGATTTGCTATGAAATTATGATATTGCTATTGATGACATGTTATTATGATTTTAAGGTGAATAAGGAATATGCCATGACTATTGCATAATTAGAATTATGATTATCATGGAAACATGTTACATGACATATTATGTTCATTTGTTGAATTTATAACTACCTCACTAGGCAAAATATGCCTAATGCATTCCATTATATACATTTCAGGTTAGTCAAGTTTTGGGATCGAGATCGGAGAAGTTGAAGCGTTGAACAAGTCACAATCAAGCTCTAAGTAATGTATATTGACCCTTTGAACTCCTAGATGGTGGCAAGGTCTATGTATAAGTCTATTAAGTCTCTTTTGATGTGCCTATGTTGTGGTTAAGTGCTAAAATATGATATGTTAAAATTGAGTCTCCTATGTAGCATGAAATGGCCCTAAATGCATGTTTTGGCACAAAAAGGTAAAAACTGGGTAAATGGATTCGTAAGGCTCTAAAATTTGACATGTTAGTAGAATTTATGTTTATAATGTTGTGTGTAAAGTTTCATTGCATTTGGACATCGTTCAACGGGTCAAATCGAATAAAAACCAGAAAGAATCTGTCATTACAGGTCAGGTCGTATCGAAACGGGTAATGACATTTCGATATAGGTAAGCATATTTAAGCTTGAGTAAATAGGGTGTACCGAATGGGTTAGGGATTTTTCGAAACATTTTGTCTCTAGAGACCTCCGTTTCAGTACGGGTTCACAGCGTATCGAAATTGGTCAAGGTTTAAGTCAAAGGTAGTCAACCCGTACTGATACAGGACTTTCTTGTATCGATACGGTCTAAGAAGGAAAAGTCAACAAGGTTAACCATCGTCCACCCGTATCGAAACAGCTCTAAGCGTTTCGATACAATGTTAGTTAAAGTGGTTAAAGCCTAATCTGAAAGTCTGCACTATTTACATTTTGGTCACTGAGTTTTGCTTGAGTAAATTGAGTGGGTAAATGATCTCCCTTATGCATGAGATTTTATAGGTTAATCAATGTGGTTCTGAATTTCATTGTGGTAATGTCTAATGTATCGGAGGACCTCTAGTTTGTAAGATTTATGGATTAGTCCCTTAGACTTGTAAAAGTTATAAAATAGTCCTAAATGGTTAAATGTGGTCCTTTAATGAATGAGATGGATTTAGTTGTAAATTGTTAACGTTTTGTTTGTGTAACATAGATTAAGTGTTGTTAACAGGTTGAAATCTTATCACACTGATCATCGCATCGTCCATCGGTAACACGCTCCCACCCGGTTCTCGACCAGGCCGGGAAGGGGGTATTACATTTGTTGTATCAGAGCTAAAGTTTAGTCAGTTCTGGACTAAACCTATGCATGTTTGTATTGTTTATTGTGTTACTTTGCCACCTAGGAGTTATTATGTCGATTATTGTGACTTGTCAACTAATATAATCTTTTATTTATAGATGTCTAACTTTGTTAAGAATTTTGATAGCTTGAAAAAAGAAATGGAGAATCCTCCTTGTAGCTTTTGTCGACGTAAGCACCCTGAAAAGCAGTGTTGTAAAGAATCTAGAGCTTATTTCTTGTGTAATAAAAGATGACACTTCCTCTACAATTGTCCAAAGAACCCACATCATTTCAAGCCTATTCGATTTGTTAATGCCAGAAGAGATTGGGAATAGGCTTCGGAAGGACGAACCCTTCGACATCAGAAGAACTTGAGGAATGTGATGAATAGCACATTAATTCATGTAAGAATTCGAGGACGAATTCTTTTTAAGTGGGGAAGAATTGTAACACCCTGAAAACCGGTCCAGTCAGAATTGTATTCCGATGATTGGAGTTTTGATATTAAAATATCAGAATACCAACTCTTTGTTATAGATTATATAGTTATAGGACCCTAATTGAGCTAAGTACTTAATGGGTTTGCCTTGAAAAATGCCTAATAAAATAATTTTGAACTGGGCATTTCGATACGGTTAGACTCGTACCAAAACGGCCTAGGTAAGGCGTTTCGAAACAGGTAGAAGGTGTTCCGAAACGGTGTAACTGAATTAACTAACTTCTTGACTTATGTATGGCCGTTTTGATACGGCTTCACGCGTTTCGAAAAGGGTCCCCTGTTTCGAATATAATTGAAGGAAAAATTGAGAGGAAAGGATAAGGTAATGACTCACCTGCTTAGTGGCTGCCCTTCTCACGTGAATATGATCAGGTGAAAGGACTAGAGGTAACATATATGTTAATTTTGGAAGAGGATAATGAAAAGATGGAAATTATATTATTTCCTTAAGCTTTCCCTTTGCTAAGGGAAACATTTTCATTGGTTGCAAAAGGAGGTGGGGAAATAATAGAGGTTAAAATAAATAAAGGAAATTGAAAAAAGATCTTATCTTTTGTTGAGCTTTACCGAAACCAATTCTCATCCTTTTACTTGAAGAGACAAACATTGGAATTAGTAAACCCTTGGTAGGAGGAAACCTTCTTATTGGCTAAGTGGGAGGTGGAGTAGTGAATAAAGCTTTGGCTCTTTATAAAAAGGAAAGAAGCTCATCCCTTTTTTAAGTTTTCACCGAGAACCATTTCTATTCTTTAGTTTGGAAAGAACAAGCACACACCTCCATTGTTGTCCTCTTCACCAAGCTCAAGCAAACACCTCTCCATTTGAGAACCTTAAGCTTAGGCTTTCCTTGTTTTAAGAACACCAAGTTATAGTTATCGATAGGGTAAGTGAAAGCCCTAAGTTAATCATTGATTCTCTTGAATATTAGATAATAAAGTTCAAGCTTAAAGATAAGTTATAGTTAATCATTGATCCTAATGACTCCTTATTCTTTTTCCTGGCTCTAGAAGTGGAAAAGATTAATTTGCCGCCTTCATCGAAAGCTAGAGATAAGGGAAACGCCATCCAAGAGCCTTAGGAGCTTAAGATTGTCAAGTTGAGTGTAGTCAGAGTCTCGAGAGTGGCTAGGAGCCATCTCGAATCATTGTTTATTGATTTACTAACCATTGATTTTAAGGACTTTACATGAAGCATTATTGTAAGACATGTTGGTAAGTATTGCATCGAATCATTGTCCAGGGTATTGCTATCATTATCATGGAAAGCATTGAAGCATCGACATGTAGGAATCATTGAAATGAATTATTGATATTTCTTATTGACATGGAAACCATGATTGTTGAGTTATTGATATAATACTATTGCCATTGAATTATTGTTATTGATATTGATGTGGACATATTGTTAATGAATCATGGATATTGAACTATTGATTATTGGACCTTGGATTCGAAGTATTGGATGCAATTGGCATGCCATAGAATTCATGAGCTCAATTGTATGGGTGGACATCGGTCCTAGGGCTACGACCTACATTGATTTGGCGAGGCGGACGGATGTGTTGTGTATTGGTCTTATTGGCGATGTCAGCGGGAATGACCATTTATGGATTTGGCGAGGAGGTGGAATTCGTGTATCCATATACCATGAATCGATCCAAGGGAACTATTGATTAATGATATTGATTTGCTATGAAATTATGATATTGCTATTGATGACATGTTATTATGATTTTAAGGTGAATAAGGAATATGCCATGATTATTGCATAATTAGAATTATGATTATCATGGAAACATGTTACATGGAATATTATGTTCATTTGATGTATTTATGACTACCTCACTAGGCAAAATATGCCTAATGCAATCCATTGCATCCATTTCGGGTTAGTCAAGTTTTGGGATCGAGATCGGAGAAGTTGAAGCGTTGCACAAGTCACAATCAAGCTCTAATTAATGTATATTGACCCTTTGATCTCCTAGATGGTGGCAAGGTCTATGTATAAGTCTATTAAGTCTCTTTTGATGTGCCTATGTTGTGGTTAAGTCCTAAAAGTATGATATGTTAAAGTTGAGTCTCCTATGTAGCTTGAAAATGCCCTAAATGTATGTTTTGGCACAAAAAGGTAAAAACTAGGTAAATGGATTCGTAAGGCTCTAAAATTTGACATGTTTGTAGAATTTATGTTTATAATGTTGTGTGTAAAGTTTCCTTGCATTTGGACATCGTTCAATAGGTCAAATCGAATAAAAACCAGCAAGAATCTGTCATTACAGGTCAGGCCGTGTCGAAACGGGTGATGACGTTTCGATACAGGTAAGCATAATTAAGCTTGAGTAAACAGGGTCTACTGAAACGAGTTAGGGATGTTCTGAAACATTTTGTCTCTGGAGACCTCCGTTTCGATACGGGTTCACAGCGTACCGAAACTGGTCAATGTCTAAGTCAAAGGTAGTCAACCCGTATCGATACAGTCTAAGAAGGAAAAGTCAACAAGGTTGACCATCGTCCACCCGTATCGAAATGGCTCCAAGCGTTTCGATACATGGTTAGTTAAAGTGGTTAAAGCCTAATCTGAAAGTCTGCACTGTTTACATTTTGGTCACTGAGTTTTGTATGAGTAAATTGAATGGGTAAATGATCTCTTTTAAGCATGAGATTTTATAGGCTAATCAATATGGTTCTGAATTTCATTGTGGTAAAGTCTAATGTATCGGAGGACCTCTAGTTTGTAAGATTTATGGATTAGTCCCTTAGACTTGTAAAAGTTATAAAATAGTCCTAAATGGTTAAATGTGGTCCTTTAATGAATGAAATGGATTAACTTGTAAATTGTTAATATTTTGTTTGTGTAACATTGATTAAGTGTTGTTAACAAGTTGAAATTTTATCACACTGATTCCGACCCGGTTCTCGACTAGGTCGGGAAGGGGGTGTTACTTGATGCTCATAGGGCATAGAATAGGCAATATTTACATGGTGCATTTAGATGACATTCATACATCTCATGCATGTTTAGTTGCATATGATGAACATGACTCATGGCTTTGGCATAGAAAATTAGGACATGCTAGCATGAGTGTTTTAGAAAAATTGATTTCCCTTGATCTAGTTAGAGGTTTACCCAAACTCAAATTCTCTAATAATAAAATATGTGATGCATGCTCTAAGGGTAAACAACATAGAACCTCATTTTAAATCCATTAATGATGTCTCTACAAGTAGATGTTTACAATTGATTCATATGGATCTTTTTGGGCATATTATGACTATGAGCTTGGGTGGTAAATCGTATGCTTTTGTACTTGTTGATGACTATTCTGGGTTTACTTGGGTTCTATTCTTAAGTACAAAAGATGAGGCTTTAGAAAAATTCATCACATTTTCTAAAATAACTTAAATAATCTTGAGCTTAAAATTTCTCACATTAGAAGTGATCATGGAACCGAATTTCAAAATCAAGGTTTTGAAGAGTTTTTAAATGAAAATGAGATTAGCCACAATTTTTCTGCACCTCGCACTCCTCAACAAAATGAGGTAGTTGAGAGGAAAATCAAACTTTAGAAGAAATAGCTAGAATCATGCTTTGTGAAAATAATTTACCTAAATATTGTTGGGCGGAAGCCACAAATACCGCTTGCTACATTATAAATCGAGTAACGACTAGGCAAATTTTAAAGAAAACACCATTTGAGATTTTAAAATCTAAAAAGCCTAACATTATCTATTTTTATCCATTTGGTTGCAAGTGCTTTATTTTAAATAATGGAAAAGACAACTTAGGTAAATTTGATGCTAAAAGTGATGAAGCTATTTTCTTAGGGTATTCTTTAAACTCTAAAGCCTATCGCGTATTTAATAAAAGAACTTTAGCAGTAGAAGAGTATACATGTTGTTTTCGATGATAACCTCCTTCTGAATAAGGACTCTTGTGATGATGATGATGTAGGGATCCTTGATTCCATTGATGGAGGACAAACGTCAAAGGTGGATGAGATTCCAACTAAAGAAGAAGATGCACAAGATCCACCTCTTGAAGCCTTGAAGGACTTCGCTCTTGAGGAAAACGAGGTATCTTACCCAAAGGAGTTCAACTATGTTAAAGGTGGTGAAATCTTGGGTGATCCATCCAAGGGGGTAACTACTAGACCCTCTCTCAAATTAAGGAACCATGTTGCATTTCTTTCATGCATTGAGCCTAAAAATATCAAAGAAACATTTAAAGATGATTTTTGGATTTTGGCCATGCAAGAGGAATTAAATAAATTTGAGAGAAGTAAAGTATAGACACTAGTTGAAAGGCCTAGTAGTAAATCTACTATAGGAACTAAATGGGTCTTTAGGAATAAACTAGATAAGAGTGGTAACATAGTGAGAAACAAGGCTAGGCTTGTTACTCAAGGTTACACTCAAGAAGAGAGAATTGATTTTGATGAAACATATGCACATGTAGCTAGGATGGAAGCTATTAGGATGCTTCTAGCATTTGCATGTTACCATGATTTCAAGCTTTTTCAAATGGATGTAAAAAGGGCTTTTCTAAATGGTTTTATAAATGAAGAAGTGTATGTTGAACAACCACCGGGTTTTGAGGATTCAAAATTTCCAAATAATGTTTTTAAACTAACCAAAGCCCTTTATGGTTTAAAACAAGCTCCTGGAGCTTGGTATGAAAGACTTTCAAATTTTTTAATTGAAAAAGGTAAGGTGGACACTACACTTTTCAAAAGAAGATATAGTAATGACATCTTAGTAGTACAAATTTATGTTGATGATATCATTTTTGGTTCTACTAATGAATGTTATTGCAAAGAATTTTCTAAGCTAATGCAAGGTGAGTTCGAGATGAGCATGATGGGGGAGCTCTCATTCTTTTTAGGACACCAAATCAAACAAAGGAAGGATGACACCTTCATAAATCAAGCTAAGTACGTGAACGATATGCTCAAAAAGTTAGGCTTGGGGAATGTAAAGCCTCAAGCAACACCTATGAGCTCTCATAAAGCTTGACAAAGATGGAGGTAAGTGTGTTGATTCTAAGCTTTATAGATCCATGATAGGTTCTTTGCTTTACCTTACCGCAAGTAGACCGGATATCATGTTTAGTGTTTTCTTGTGTGCTAGGTTTCAAGCTAGTCCTACAGAATCACACTTAGTCGCCATTAAGAGAATTTTTAGATACCTTAGATACACACCTAACTTAGGCCTTTGGTATGCTAAGGATTCTTCCTTTATCCTTCATGCTTATTCGGATGCGGATTTTGGGGGATGCAAGATAGATAGGAAAAGTACCTCCGGGACATGCCAATTCTTAGGTAGTATGATCGTATCTTGGTTCTCTAAGAAACAAAATATCATAGCCTTATCTATCACCGAAGCGGAGTACATATCCTTAGGGAGTTGTTGTGCTCAAGTCCTTTGGATGAAGCAACAACTCTTAGATTATGGTGTTCAAGTAGAAACCATACCCCTTAGGTGTGACAACACTAGTGTCATTTGTCTCACTAAGAATCCCATCCAACACTCTATAACCAAACATATAGAAATTAGACATCATTTCATTAGAGGCCATGTGTTTAAAAATGATGTTGTTCTAGAATATGTTGATACATTTAACCAATTAGCGGATATATTCACAAAACCCTTAGATAAAAAGCGTTTTTGGACCCTTAGGAGAGAGTTAGGTTTAACTAGCTTTTCTTGACCCTTTTTAGGTCCCAAATGGTCAAAAATTTGCTTGAAATTGATTGATATTTATGCATATGTTAATTTGGTTCTTTTTGCTTCTATGCATGTTGTTAGGGGGAGTATACATTAATTTTAGCCATTAAAACTTGTTCATATGTCATTCACATGCATTTAGGAACGTTTAAAGTTGGATTTTTGAACTTAAATCTATAAAAAAATGCCTTATTTGGTAAAGGTGTATCGATACTGTTGAAAGTGTGTCGATACGGGTTCATCAAGGGAAATGATAAAAGTCAAAAGGTATCGATACGATCTCGCCTATCGATACGGGTCAGTCAAGGAAAGTGATACAGGTCAAACTGTATCGATACGTTCCCGTGTATCGCTACGGTATGAAAATTGACTTAAAAATTAGGGCACACGCGTATCGATATGCTCTACAAGCGTACCGATACAGTCTCGACGGAGAGTTAAAATAGGGCTGGTTTTGACAAAATGCTTCAAACTTAAAAACCCATCTTTTCCCTCTACAAACCCCAGCCGCACTTCACTATTAAAACCCCCTCAATTCTTCAAAATTTTCCATCAATCTTAAAAATTAGTTGAGGGTTTTTGATCTACACATCAAACCAAAGCTTTGTCAACAATCTAGTGCATTCACATCAACCCATTCATTCATTCTAACAAATCAAGGTATAAACTTTTTTCTCTTCTATTTTTTTATTATTTTTGTTTGATTTTAGTAATTGTTTCAACTTAGTTTTTGTACAAAACATATATATATATATATATATATATATATATAACATGGGTTTCAAAAATTTTCCCAAAACTTTTCAAAATAAAAAAAATTCATTCGAATATAATTTTTTTGTATCGTATGTTTTTGTAAATTGTTTTTAAAAAAATTTAAACAATCTTTTCTATTATATATGTAAATTTTTTTAACATTAAAATTTTCTTTCAAAATACCTTGAATTATTGGACATCTATTGGATTGAATGAGATGTTAATGGCATACATATTCGTATTGTTTTTAATGTTTTTCAGAGTCATGGCACCGAAAAAGAGAGCGAGACGTCACCTTGCCACTTCCGATCCTATGGATGATGAAGAGGGTAACCCTAAACCAAATCTTCCTTATATTCTCCAATGTAGTTTTCCTACCCCTTCGGATATGTCACGTTATAAGCTCTTTCAAGGTTTCACTCTTAGGGAAGAACATGTTGTGTCTATTCCGTTTTTAAGCTCAGAAAGTTTTAAATTTCAATACCTCCCTTTGATTCGACAATGGAAATTTATTAACTTTTTAAACCTTCCTCCCATTGTCTATAGAAACTTGGTCATAATCTTCTTTTCTAATGTTATATGTGTTCATGATAAGGTAAGAGAACATGTTGTTGCAATTGAGTCACATCTAATGGGCAAAACCTTTCAAATTGATCAAGATGTTCTTTGCAAGGCATTTGGTTTTGAAAACATAGGAATTGATGATGAGAAGTCCATAGGTCAAGGTCCTCTAGGTTCCGTAAATGTTTTAAATGCTCATGACCGAATCCTTCATCTCATTGTTACATGGTTTCTTCGTCCATCAGGAGGGAAATTTTCCATAATCCAGCAAGTAGACGGTTTTTGGCTTAGGTGTTTTAGGGAGGGTAGACATCCTAACCTTTTTCAAATCATGTTTGTCGATCTTGTTTACCTAGTCCAACACCGTCACACCGACCAAGTAAAATCCTTTTACTATTCTATGGCGTTGAGTCACCTCTTCCACTCCCTTAAGATTGATTGCACATATGATTTTCCCGAACCCCTTGGTTAACCTATTGATGAGCGTTCCCTCTCTCGTGCTCACTTCTCTTATGTCAATAATGAATGGGTTCGTGTCCCTCCAGCTCCTCGCCAAGATGCTCCGGCCGATGCTCCACATGCTCCTTCAAGCTCTCAAGGTGCTTCGATTGCTTCTTCCCCTATGGACAATCTAATGACATTCCTTAATGAAAAATTCACAAACATGGAAGTCGAGTTTGCAGTCATTGACACTCGATTCACATCCTTGGAAGATCGAGTCAATGGCCTTGACACTCGCTTCACATTGTTGGAGGATCAAGTGAAAGCCATCGCTCTTCAACAAAACTCCATGGATGTCTCTCTCACCGCTTTCCATGGTGCTTGGCTTAACCAACCTAGGAGGAATCAACCTACTCAAGACGATGAGGATGAAGAGGACGAAGAGGACGATGATGGGAACGAGTAGTTTGCATATCATCTCATGTCATTTAGTTTCATTTTATGCACCTATGTTTAGTACTCTATGCTTTTTATCTATGTTTTAGGATTTGAGTTTGGATTTACTACTTTGAACTATTTTTTTGCTTTATCTTTGAAGTTTAATTTGATGTTTGCATTTGAATTATTAATATTATTGTTGCTTTATGTTGAGTTGTGAGGTGCTCGATTCGATCAACCAATGATGCTCACCAAGTGGTGGAGAGGTGGAATTTTGGGTGGAAGGGTTTAGGAAGCTAAAAAAGAAATGTGACACAATGATTTATAGTGGTTCAACCTTCTAACCAAGGTCTATATCCACTACCTTAGCTCCCCACTAAGGATTTCACAATCAATCCACTATTGATTCGTCCCCTTTTCTAGGCTTAGGAGGTAACCTTTACAAACGATCAAGCTTCTACCCAAAGCCTTGATCAAAACCCTCTTTTACAAAGAGATAAACAAAGCAAACTTAAACCCTCTAATAGGTGTTTGTTTGCACAATTAAGCACTCACCCAAAACCTAAAACACTTGAGCAAATTTGACAATTTTGGCTCACTAGTGTTTGTCTATACAAGAAATGACAAATTAAGCACTAAGACAATTTCTTGTTCATTTGATGTTTGACAATATGAGCATTAGCCTTCTCTTGATGCTTGGAGGTCCCATTTATACTCCCAATTGAGTTTGTAGCCGTTACTAGCCGTTGGGATCAAATTGGAGCCGTTGAGGACTTTATTTCCCTTCATAAATGCTGTTCTGCAGCTATGGGTATCGATACGCATGGAACGGTATCGATACAGCCTTCATAGGAACTAGTCGTTGGGCTCTTGCTAGCCTGGGCGTATCGATACGCTTGAGGGCGTATCGGTACGGGTTCACATTTAAATGGCCGTTGGGAAATAGCCGTTGGGGTAGTTGAAATGGGATCGGTACGATTACCTGGCGTATCGAAACGACCCCACTCCGTATCGATACTGCAAGGGCCTGTATCGATACGGGTTTTGACAGTGGCCAAACTGAGGCAAAAAGGTATCGGTACGGGGGTTTACCGTATCGATACTGGTACTCAGAAAACACAAGTTTGGCTATTAAAAACATGAAAAATCTTTGCCAAAAACCCCTTAAAATGCCTCAAACATAATTTCAAGTTGTTTGGACTTAAAAACAAGTTTTAAATTCTTTTCAAATTAGTCCAAAACATTTTTCAATTATTATATCAAAACATTAGTTCTACACTTTATCTTTATCCTACCTTGTGCTTATGTTTTGATCTAACAAAAAGGGGGAGAAGGATTATAGAGCCACTTTTAAAACTTTTAAAAACTTCAAACTTAATTTTGAAAACCTATCTTAAATTAAGGGGGAGTAAGCTTTTCAAAAGTTTCAAAACTTAAAAATTTATATTTGATTTTGTTATATCATAAAGGGGGAGATTGTGAAACTAAAATTGATTTTGATATAACACTTAGACTTATGGACTAAATTGCAAAACAATAATTTTTAAGTACTTTTCAAAGTCTCACTTTTTGACAAGCCTTTTTGAACCAAACTATATTTCAAGACAAAACATACTTAAAGGTTCAAAATTCACTAAGTCTTTCTATGTATTTTCAAGCCTAATTTCAACAAAAAGCCAAAGTGTATCGATACCCTTAGGCGTATCGATACAGTTTTTTAGCACTGGAATTTTAATCGTTCATAGCGTACCGATACGGTGTTACCCCGTATCGGTACGATATTCATCTGGGCAAAACTTTAAGCTATAGCGTACTGATACACTTTGTAACTGTATCGATACGATATACTTATCTTACAAAATCTTTGCATCTAATTTTCGACCGTTGGCTTGTCAGTTAGTTGGTATCCCAAATTTTAAATGACCGTTGAACCGTACTGATACGCTAAGGTAGCGTACCGATACACCTTTTCTCAAAACCAAAATTGGGATTCCAGAGAGAAAAATTTGTATCGATATGTGTAAAACCTATGTTTGATTTTGATATAACAAAGTATGTTAAGGATTAAATTGAACACTTGAAATAGATTTCTAAGTCCCTCAAATGATTTATAAATCACCAAGGTTTTAATCTGATTTGAAAAAACTCAAACTCCAAATATTTTCTAAGTATTCCAAGGCCAAAGTATTGAAAAACGTCCAGGCGTATCGATACGCCTCCAGCCGTATCGATACCTTTTTTTACAAAGTTGGCTACTGGAAAGACGCGTTTCGATACGCCCCACACCGTATCGAAACAGCATATCGAAACATATTGAATCTGTATCGATACGCTCCTCTGTAAAAACTGAAGGAGTTTGAATTGCGTACCGATACGGTTTCACCCGTATCGATTCGGTTTTGATGGAATTTTAAATTCGAAAAGCTTTTAATGCTTTCGACCGTTGGTGTCAGTTGTTAGGTAACTGTAATTTAAAGTTGTGGTTGTCCCGTATTGATACGCTCTTAGCCGTATTGGTACGGAAACTTCCAGTGAGCTCAGTTGAAAAAATTGCATCGATACGGTTGTTCTCCATATCGAAACGGTCCCTGTCCAGTACCGATACGCTAACACGCGTATCGATACGCCCTCTTGTTATTATGCAACGACTCTTTCTATTTTGAGACAAGTACCGATACAGGTCCACGCGTACCGATACGGTAAGCTGCAAAAGTGCATTTATGGTGGAAAGAGAGGGTCCCAACAGTTATAATCAATACCCTAACCACACAAACGGCTAGAATTGATAGAGAAGGTATAAATTGAAGCTAATTGAAGACCAGCAACAACTATTGCATCAAAGATAAACATCCTAGCAAAAATCCAAGCTCAAAGTGCTTTTTTTCTAATCTCTTGTAAACCCCAAATTGTGTAGTGTTCAATTCTGATCTTGTTATCAAATTTGGGTTGAGTGTTTGTACTTAAAGGGGCAATCTTGTATTGAGAGATATCTTTCTTGCCTTTAATTCTTCTTTGTACTCTTGTGAAGGTTTGGTCAAATTTTGGGTAGAAAATTTGACCGGTCTTCTAAAGGTTACCTCCTAAGCCTTGAAAAGGGGAAGAACAATTAGTGGATTGTTGGAAATCCTTAGTGGTAGCTAAGGTAGTAGATGTAGAGTTCATTTGGAACTTGAACCACTCTAAAATTCATTGTTCTTCATTTTTAGACATTCTATTTACTCCAACAATTTTTAAAAACCCAATTCACCCCCCCCTCTTGGCTTTGATCAATCCATTGGTCCACTCAACAATTGGTATCAGAGCCTACCTCTTTGAAAGATTAACAATCACAAGAGGAGTTCCTAGGAAGAGTGTGATCATCCAAAAATCAAGCCATGGCATCTACCTCCGGGTTAAGCATGTACGAGTCTCAATCAGCCACCAAACCGCCTTTCTTCAACGGTGATAACTATCCATTTTGGAAGAACCGGATGCATCTCTTCATCAAATCCAACGATTATCTAGTTTGGGATGCCATTGAAGATGGTCCCTATATTCCAATGAAGAGAGACGACGAAGGAAGATTGGTGCTAAAGAAGAAAAACGAGATGAGTGAAGAAGAGAGAAAGAATATTCAAATCAATGATAAATCTCTTCACATGCTATTTTTCTCTTTCGGTCCCCACATCTACTCCAAAGTTTCCTCCATTGAAAGTGCCAAGGAAATGTGGGATACACTAGAGACCACTTATGAAGTGATGTAAAGGAGACAAAGATTGGAATTCTCGATCTTAGCTATGAGAATTTCAAAATGGAGCCCGACGAAACCATGTCAAAGATGTTCGATCGTTTCTTAACAATCGTCAACGGGCTAAAAGGTTTTGGAGAGATAATCCTGGAAGACAAACTAGTCCGGAAGCTACTCTACCCACTTCCTGAGTCTTGGGATGGGAAGATAACCGCCATCATTGAGGCAAAAAATTTGAAGACACTCAAGCTTGATGAGCTAGTGGGTTCTCTCCTAACTCATGAGATAATGAAGCAAGGAAGGGAAGATGAAAAGAAAAAGAAAGAGAGAAGAGTGGAGAAGCTAGAGGTAGAAAAGAAGAAAAAGATATGAGTGACTCTCAAAGATTCAGTACATAAGGATAGCACTTCTAGTGAGGAGGAAGACCTAAAAGAATTGGCTATGATAGCCAAAAGAATTCGGAGCGTTTCAAATTTATCTATTTACCTATGCTCCAAGAATGGAAGTTCATGGATTTTATACAAATTCCCAACTTTTTCTTTCGCAATTTGGTTTTGATTTTCTATGCTAATGCCAAGTGTGTTGTCAATCCCGCGGGTGAAATTACTGTCGTTAACTCTTATCTAATGGGTAAAAATATCACCATTGATGTTCTATCTATTTGTGATGTTTTTAAGTTAGAGGATGAAGGTATTGAAGATGAGAATTCTCTTGGCCATGTCTTGGGAGGTTCTGTGACCGTTCTCAATGCTCTAGATTGAATCCTTCACTTGATGATTACTTGGTGGTTTAGGTCTTCGGGAGAGAAATATTCAACCATCCGCCAAGTCGATGACTTTTGGATTTGATGCTTTCATCAAAGACAACAACCAAATCTTACTCGCATCATGTTTGTGGAGATTGTCTATCTCGTGCAACACCGCCATACAACTCTTGTCACATCATTCACTTATGGCACCGCCTTGAGTTACTTCTTCACTCAAAATGAGATTGATTGTTCTTACGACCACCCGACACCCCTCACCGATCCCATTAATGAAAGATCTCTTTCTAGGGGGAAGTTTCATTACTTCAATGGTAGTTGGCTTCGTCTCTCCAAACTTCCTAGCGATGCAATTCCGGAAGAGATTGTCAATCCTCAAGCTCCTCCTCCACCTTCCATGGATTCTCTTATGACTTTTCTCAACGAACAATTAACGGGCTTGCGCACGGGAATTGCTTCCATGGATCAAGTCATGAACTCAGGGTTTGATGCCATAGACACACGCTTCACAAGCCTTGAAGATCGCGTGAAAAATGTGGAGACGCGTCTCACTTCTCTTGAAGGCTGTCACAATTCAATGAACATCTCTCTTACTGCTTTTCATGATGAGTGGCGTCAATCTCGGAGGAATGATGCGAATGCAAACGAAGAGGACGATGAAGATGATGAAGATGGCGATGGAGAAGATTAGTAGATTATCTTTGCATTCCATTCATATCATTTAGGATTTCCATTTATGCACTTTGATTTATGTTCTTTAGGATTAAGTTTAAAACCTATGCTTTGATTATTGTTATTTGGATTTTATTTTGATGTTTCCTTTAATATGAACTTAATGTTTATCTATTATATGTTGCTTGGTTATTATTTATGCCTTTTGCCTATGTCTCCATTTTTTGATCTAACAAAAAGGGGGAGAGGGAACAAGCTCACTTAAAATTTTAAATTTTAACATAAATTTTACCTAGCTAATATTAAGGGGGAGTTGTTTTGCAAAGTTTTTCAAAAGTCTTAAAAATTTCAAGTTTTGGTTTTTGTTATATCAAAAAGGGGGAGATTGTAAAACATATGTTTGATTTTGATATAACAAAGTATTTTAAGGATTAAATTGAAAAACTTGAAATAGATTTTTAAGTCCCTTAAGAGGTTTTAAATCAACAAGGCTTTAATCTAGTTTGAAAAACTCAAACTCCAAAATGTTTTCTAAGTGTTCCAAGGCCAAACTATTGAAAATCGCTTATGCGTATCGATACGCTCCTAGTCGTATCGATACCTTTTTTACCAAACTTGGCCAGTGGAGAAATCCGCTTCAATACGGCCCTTACCGTATCGAAACAGATTGTATCTGTATTGATACGCTCCCTCTATAAAATCACACTAAGTTTGAATGGCGTACCGATACGGTGTCACCCGTATCGATACGGATTTAATGGAATTTTAAATTCGAAAGCCTTTAATGTTTTTGACCGTTGGTGTCAGTTGTTAGGTAACAGACTTTTAAAGAGTTGGTTGTCCCGTACCGATACGCTCTTACCCATATCGATACGAAACCTTCCACTGAGCTTTGATAAAATAATTGTATCGATACGGTCTTTCCCATACCGAAACACTTCCCTAACCCGTACTGATACGCCTACACGCGTATCGATACGCTCCTCTTATAATTGTACAACGACTCTTTCTGTTTTGAGACAGGTATCGATATAGATCCCCGCGTACCGATACGGTAGGCTACAGAATTGCATTTATGGTGGAAAGAGAGGGTCTCAACGGCTATATTCAATACCCTAACCACCCAAACGGCTAGAATTAATGGAGAAAGTATAAAATCAAGTCAATTGAAGACTAGCAACAACTATTGCATCCAAGAGAAACGTCTTTACAAAAATTGAAGCTCAAAGTGCCTAATTTCTCATTCTTGTAAAATCCCAAATTGAGTCGTGTGTAATTCCTATCTTATATTCCAATTTGGGTTGAGTGCTTGTATCAAAAGGGGCAAATTTGTATTGAGAGATATTTTACTTGCCTTTTAATTCTTCTTTTTATTCTTGTGAGGGTTTGGTCAAATTTTGGGTAGAAAATTTGACCGGTATTGTAAAGGTTACCTCCTAAGCCTTGAAAAGGGGAAGAGCAATTAGTGGATTGTTGGAAAATCCCTAGTGGTAACTAAGGTAGTAGATGTAGAGTTCATTTGGAACTTGAACCACTCTAAATTCCTTTGTTCTTCAATTTTAGTCATTCTTTTACTCCAACAATTTTTAAAAACCCAATTCACGCCCTCTTAGCTTTGATCAATCCATTGATCCACTCAACAATTGGTATCAGAGCCTATCTCTTTGAAGGATTAACAACCACAAGAGGAGTTCCTATGAAGAGTGTGATCATCCTAAAATCAAGACATGGCATCTACCTCCGTGTCAAGCATGTACGAGTCTCAATCAACCACCAAACCGCATTTCTTCAACGGTGATAACTATCCATTTTGGAAGAACCGGATGCGCCTCTTCATCAAATCCAATGATTATCTAGTTTAGGATGCCATTGAAGATGGTCCCTATATTCCAATGAAGAGAGACGACGAAGGAAGATTGGTGCTAAAGAAGAAAAATGAGATGAGTGCAGAAGAGAGAAAGAAGATTCAAATCAATAATAAAGCTCTTCACATGCTATTTTTCTCTTTCGATCCTGACATCTACTCCAAAGTTTCCTCCATTGAAAGTGCCAAGGAAGTGTGGGATACACTAGAGACCACTTATGAAGGAACAAGTGATGTGAAGGAGACAAAGATTGGAATTCTCAATCTTAGCTATGAGAATTTTAAAATGGAGCCCGACAAAACCGTATCAAAGATGTTTGATCGTTTCTCAACAATCGTCAACGGGCTAAAAGGTTTCATTGAGGCCAAAAATTTTAAGACACTCAAGCTTGATGAGCTAGTGGGTTCTCTCGTAACTCATGAGATAATGAAGCAAGGAAGGGAAGATGAAAAGAAAAAGAGGAAGAGAGAAGAGGGGAGAAGCTAGGGGTAGAAAAGAAGAAGAAGATAGGAGGGGCTCTCAAAGCTTCACTACATGAGGAGAGCACTTCTAGTGAGGAGGAAGACCTAGAAGAATTGGCTATGATAGCCAAAAGGTTCTCACAGTTTATGAGGTCTAACCGAGGAAGGAAGATTCAAAGAAAAATGGACTTCAAAACCAAAAACAAAGAAGAAGAGATGGATCAAATCATTTGCTTCGAGTGCAAAAAATCGGGTCATATTCGTTCAGAGTGCCCTCAACTCAAGAAGAAGGGCTTTGAGAAGAAGAAGAAGCTCAAAGCCAAGCTTGCTACTTGGAGTGATGAGGAATCATCCGAGGATGAGGAACATGAAGTGGCCAACCTTTGCCTCATGGCACTTGAGGAGGATTCCTCCATAGTAACCTCTAACCCATCATCTTTTGATTTTACATTTGATGAATTGCATGATGCTTATGATGAGTTACAAGAGGTATATAATGAGTTAGTTGAGAAATATAAAGAGTCGTTCATAAGAAATAAAAAGGTTATTTCCGAATTAAATGCTAAAAATGACTCACTTTCTCAAGCTAACTTAAAATTTGAGAAAAAGATCTTAGGTTTACAAGATGAACTTAAATTCTTTCAAGATGAAAATGTAGACCTAAATAATCTTATTTCTCAATGCAATAGTGAACACCAAAAGGTGTTAGATCAGCTTAACAAGCTTAATGAGTCTTTCAAAAATGTTGGTAATGTGAAACATGAAAAAAGTAAATCATCTAAAACAAACCAACCTAGGAGAAAGACATATAACTACAAACAAAGTGGCTTCAATTGACATAATAGAACTAAGAAAATTAGAAGTGTATGGGTTCTTAAGGAACTCGTCAAGTCTAATAATGTTGATGCTATGTCACCTTGGATTCCTAAGGGAACCAAGCTTTTGGGAGCTAACACTCGTGGACCCAAAATGATTTGGGTGCCAAAAACCAAAGCTTAATATGTTTTTTTGTAGGGGGAGCATTGCTACAAGGCCAAAGAACAAAGTCAAAATTCATGGTACCTTGATAGTGGATGCTCGAGGCACATGACAAGAGACAAGAGTCGATTCATGGAAATCACTGGAGACATAAAGGTATTGGATCCATAGGTAATCACTCTACTATTCTCATTGAAAATGTTTTATATGTCGATGGTCTAAAACATAATTTATTGAGCATTAGTCAATTATGTGACAAAGGGTTTAATGTCTTATTTGATAAAAATGGATGCAAAATTGTTGACATTAAATCAAATAATATAATGCACATTGGTCATCGCATAGGTAATATTTACATGGTGCATTTAGATGACATTCATACATCCCATGCATGTTTTATTGCACAAATTGAAAATGATGAATGGTTATGGCATAGGAAACTAGGACATGTTAGCATTAGTGTTTTAGAAAAATTAGTTTCCATAGATCTAGTTAGAGGTTTACCCAAAATTAAATTCTCAAATGACAAAATTTGTGATGCATGCTATAAGGGTAAACAACATAAATCATCCTTTAAATGAATTAATGATGTTTCTACAAGTAGGTGTTTACAACTTATTCACATGGATTTATTTGGGCCTATTAGAACTATGAGCTTGGGTGGTAAATCGTATGCATTTGTACTTGTTGATGACTATTCTAGATTTACTTAGGTTCTATTTTTAAGTACTAAAGATGAGGCTTTAGAAAAATTCATCACATTTTCAAAATTAACTCAAAATGATCTTGAACTTAAAATTTCTCATATTAGAAATGATCATGGAACCGAATTTCAAAATCTAGGTTTTGAAGAGTTATTAAATAAAAATGGTATTAGCCACAATTTTTCGGCTCCTCGAACTCCTCAACAAAATAGGGTAGTTGAGAGGAAAAATAGAATTTTACAAGAAATGGCTAGAACCATGCTTTGTGAAAACAATTTACCTAAATATTTGTTGGCGGAAGCCACAAACACCGCTTGCTACAGTGTAAACCGAGTAATGATTAGGCTACTTTTAAAGAAAACACTATATGAGATTTTAAAATCTAAAAAGCCTAACATTAGATATTTTCACCCATTTGATTGCAAGTGTTTTGTTTTAAACAATGGAAAAGATAACTTAGGTAAATTTGATGCTAAAAGTGATGAAGCTGTTTTCTTAGGTTATTCCTTAAACTCTAAAGCCTATCGTGTATTTAATAAGAGAACTTTAGCAGTAGAAGAGTCTATTCATGTTGTATTCGATGATAACCTTCTTCTGAGGAAGGATTCTTGTGATGATGATGATGTAGGAATCCTTGATGCCTTTGATGGAGGACAAACTTCAAAGGAGGATGAGATTCCAACAAAAGAAGAGGATACACAAGATCCACCTCTTGAAGCCTTGAAGGACTTGGCTCTTGAGGAAAAGGAAGTGAGCTACCCAAGGGAATACAACTATGCTGTAGGTGGTGAAATCTTGGGTGATCCATCCAAGGGAGTGACTACTAGATCTTCTCTTAAACTCGTGAATCATGTTGCTTTTATCTTATGCATAGAGCCTAAGAACATTAAAGAAGCATTAAAAGATGACTTTTGGATTATGGCTATGCAAGAAGAGTTAAATCAATTTGAGAGAAGTAATGTTTGGAAATTAGTTAAAAGGCCTAGTAATCAATCTACTATAGGAACTAAATGGGTATTTAGGAACAAACTAGATGAGAGTGGTAACATTGTGAGAAATAAAGCTAGATTAGTTGCTCAAGGTTACACTCAAGAAAAGGGAATAGATTTTGATGAAACCTATGCACCCGTAGCTAGAATGGAGGCTATTAGGATGTTGTTTGCATATGTATGTTATCATGATTTCAAGCTTTTTCAAATGGATGTTAAAAGCACATTTTAAATGGTTTTATAAATGAGGAAGTGTATGGGGAACAACCACCGGGTTTTGAAGATCCAAAATTTCCAAATCATGTTTTCAAACTAACCAAATTACTTTATGGTTTAAAATAAGCTCCTGGAACTTGGTATGAAAGACTTTCAAACTTTTTGATTGAAAAAAGTTTTGAAAAAGGTAAGGTGGACACTACACTTTTCGTAAAAAAGTATAAAAATGACATCTTAGTAGTACAAATATATGTTGATGATGTTATTTTTGGATCTACTAACGAGTGGCATTGCAAAGAGTTTGCTAAGTTAATGCAAGGTGAATTCGAGATGAGCATGATGGGGGAACTCTCATTCTTTTTGGGACTCCAAATCAAGCAAAGGAAGGATGTCACCTTCATCAATCAAGCAAAATACATCGTGGATATGCTCAAGAAGTTTGGCTTGGAGAATGCAAAGCCTCAAGCCACATCAATGAGCTCATCTAAAAAGCTTGACAAAGATGAAGGAGGTAAGTGTGTTGACTCTAAGCTTTATCGCTCTATGATTGGATCTTTGCTTTACCTTACCGCAAGTAGACCGGATATTTTGTTTAGTGTTTGCTTGTGTGCTAGGATTCAAGCTGGTCCTAGAGAGTCTCACCTTATAGACGTTAAGAGAATCTTTAGGTACCTGAGAGATACTCCTTATCTATGTCGTTGGTACCCTAGAGACTCAACCTTCAACCTGCATGCTTATTCGGACGCGGATTATGGGGGGTGTAAAATCGATAGGAAGAGTACTTCGAGAACATGTCAATTCTTAGGTAGTATGCTCATATCTTGGTTCTCTAAGAAACAAAATAGTGTAGCTCTATCTACCACCGAAGTCGAGTACATATCCTTAGGGAGTTGTTGTGCTCAAGTCCTTTGGATGAAGGAACAACTCTTAGATTATGGTATTAAAATTGAAACCATACCCCTTAAGTGTGACAACACTAGTGCCATATGCTTAACTAAAAATCCCATCCAACACTCTAGAACCAAACATATAGAGATAAGGCATCATTTCATTAGAGATCATGTCCTTAAGGAAGATGTTGTTATAGAGTACGTTGACACCTTAAACCAACTATCAGACATATTTACAAAGCCTTTGGATAAAGAGCGTTTTTGGTCCCTTAGGAGAGAGTTAGGTCTAACTATCCTTCCTTGACCCTTTAGGACTCTCTTTGATGTTAAAATTGCATGTTTATGTGTTGTTGGTCTTGAAAATATCCATGCTTATAGCTAGGGAGAGTATGCTTCTGTTAAAATATGCTTAGAACTGCTCATTCATCAATTGCATTCATTTAGGAGGTGCTAAAATCGAGCCTTTGGTTGTTCTTAAAGCCTAAAATGTATTTCTGGGCATATGGTATCGATACGGCCATCTGTTTATCGATACAAGTACTGCATTAGCTTTCCAGACTACATTTTGCCTAAAACGGGTATCGATACGATCAAACTCGTATTGATACGAGCTAAAAGTGTTTCGATACGGATTGCATCCGTTTCCATACGTACCTTCAATGGGCATTTCAAGGGAATTGCGATTTTACCCCCGTATCGATACACCCTCAGGCGTATCGATACACGATTGTGCAGACAGCTTCTTTAAGGCATTAAAAGAGTTTCACTTTTACCAAAATTACAATTTGAAAACCCTAGCCATTTTCTCTCTATAAAAAGCCTCTCAATCTCTCATATTTTCACACCACAACTCACAATCTCTTGAGGGTTTTCAACATCAAGCAAAGCTTTTCAAGCTTTTCATCAATTTGGTGCAAAGTTCTTCTCTCATTCCTCTCTATCAATATCAAGGTATAAACCTCTTTTATTTTCTTTTGATTTTCGTTTTAAATTTTCTTTTGTTTTTGTTTTGTTTTTCTCAACAACAATCTTTTTAGAAAACCTTTGTTGTTGTTTTTTTTGTTTTTTTTCTAATTTTTTTTAACAAAAACCTTGATTATTGATTTTCAATGGGTTGAATGAGAAAGTTAACGCATGCACTGTTTTTGATCTTTTCTCCAGTTAATGGCATCTAAAAAGAGAGCACGTACTAGTGAAGCCGGTGAAAGTTCTAATGCTGGATATGGTACTATCCCGAACATCACTCTTATCTATCAACAATCCTTTAAGACCACCGGAGATCTCACCTATTTCCGTCAATTTCAAAACTACAAAATCCGTCCGGAGAGGGTAATTTCTATTCCTTTTCTTAACTCGGAGTGTTTCAAGTTTGATTACTTACCGTTACTCCAAGAATGGAAATTTATGGATTTTCTCCAAATTCCCAGCTTTTTCAATCGCACTTTAGTATTGATTTTCTATGCTAATGCCAAGTGTGTCGCCAATACATCGGGTGTTGTTACGGGTGTTAATTCCTATCTAATGGGTAAAAAGGTCACCATCAATGTTCAATCTCTTTGTGATGTCTTCAAGTTAGAGGATAAAGGTCTTGATGATGAGAATGCTCTTGGCCATGTCTTGGAAGGTTCCGTCACCGCTCTTAATGCTCAAGATCGAATCCTTCATTTGATGGTTTCTTGGTGGTTTAGGCCCTCGGGAGGCAAGTATTCCACTATCTGCCAAGTTGATGATTTTTGGATTCGATGCTTCCGTTAAAGACAACGACCAAATCTTGCTCAAATTATGTTTGCGAAGATTGTCTATCTCGTGCAATATCGCCACACTAGTGTCGTCACTTCCTTTACATATGGTACAACTTTGAGTTATTTCTTCACACAAAAGGAGATAGATTGTTCATATGACTACCCAACTCCCCTCACATATCCTATCGATGAAAGATCTCTTGCAAAGGGAAAGTTTCGTTACTTTAATGGTAGTTGGCTTCGTCTATCCGAGCTTCCTAGCGATGCAGTCCCAGATGAAATTGTCAATCCTCAAGCCGCTCAAGCTCCTCCTCCTCCACCTCACATGGATGCTCTCATGACTTTTCTAAACGAGCAATTCACGGGTTTACGCACAGGAATTACCTCCATGGATCAAGTGATGAATTCAGGGTTTACCGCTATTGGCACACGCTTTACAAGCCTTGAAGATCGAATGAAGAATGTGGAGACGCACCTCACTTCTCTTGAAGAAGGTCATAACTCGATGAACATCTCTCTTACCATTTTTCATAACGAGTGGCATCAAACTAGGATGAATGATGATGCAAATGAGGAGGATGATGAAGATGGCGATGGAAATGCATAGTAGTTCATCTTTGCATATCATTTATGTCATTTAGGCTATCTATTTATGCACTTTAGATTATGTTTTTAGGACTAAGTTTGCATTCTAAAACCTATGCTTTGATTTTCTGTTTTTTCAATTTTAAGTTGATGTCATCTTCATTTTGAACTTAATGGATTTTTATATTATGATGCTTGGTATTATTTATGCCTTTCGCCTATGTTTATCAATGTCTATATTTTTTATCTAACAAAAAGGGGGAGAGGGAACAAGCTCACAATTAAAATTTTGATTTTCAACTTAACTTAAAATTTACGTAGCTAATATTAAGGGGGAGTTATTTTGCAAAGTTTTTCAAAGTGTCAAAAACTTCAAGTTTTGGTTTTGTTATTTCAAAAATGGGAGATTGTAAAACCTATGTTTGATTTTGATATAACAAAGTATGTTAAGGATTAAATTGAAAATTTGAAATAGATTTCTAAGTCCCTCAAATAATTTATAATCACCAAGGTTTTAATCTGATTTGAAAAAACTCAAACTCCAAATATTTTCTAAGTATTCCAAGGCCAAAGTATTGAAAACGTCCAGACGTATCGATACGCCTCCAGCCGTATCGATACCTTTTTTACAAAGTTGGCTACTAGAAAGATGCGTTTCGATACGCCCCACACCGTATCGAAACAGATTGAATCTGTATCGATACGCTCCTCTGTAAAAACTGAAGGAGTTTGAATTGCGTACCAATACGGTTCCACCCGTATCGATACAGTTTTAATAGAATTTTAAATTCGAAAAGCTTTTAATGCTTTCGACCGTTGGTGCCAGTTGTTAGGTAACTTAAATTTAAAGTGGTGGTTGTCTCGTACCGATACGCTCCTAGCCGTATCGATACGGAAACTTCCAGTGAGCTCAGTTGAAAAAATTGCATCGATACGGTTGTTCCCCGTATCGAAACGGTCCATGTCCCGTACCGATACACTTACACGCGTATCGATATGCCCTCTTGTTATTGTGCAATGGCTCTTTCTTTTTTGAGACAGGTATCGATACAGGTCCACGCGTACCGATACGGTAAGCTGCATAAGTGCTTTTATGGTGGAAAGAGAGGGTCCCAATGGCTATAATCAATACCCTAACCACCCAAACAGCTGGAATTGATAGTGAAGGTATAAATTGAAGCTAATTGAAGACCAGCAACAACTATTGCATCAAAGATAAACATCCTAGAAAAAATCCAAGCTCAAAGTGCTTATTTTCCAATCTCTTGTAAACCCCAAATTGTGTAGTGTTCAATTCTGATCTTGTTGTCAAATTTAGGTTGAGTGTTTGTAATTAAAGGGGCAATCTTGTATTGAGAGATATCTTTCTTGCCTTTAATTCTTCTTTGTACTCTTGTGAGGGTTTGGTCAAATTCTGGGTAGAAAATTTGACCGGTCTTCTAAAGGTTACCTTCTAAGCCTTGAAAAGGGGAAGAACAATTAGTGGATTGTTGGAAATCCTTAGTGGTAGCTAAGGTAGTGGATGTAGAGTTCATTTGGAACTTGAACCACTCTAAAATTTCTTGTTCTTCATTGTTAGCCATTCTATTTACTCCAATAATTTTTAAAAACCCAATTCACCCCCCTCTTGGCTTTGATCAATCCATTGATCCACTCAACAATATGGCTTCTCGTATCGATACACCCCTTAAAACCGTACCAATACACCCTCCAAGTGTATCGATATGCGTAGTTTTTTAGACACAACAGCTCTTTCTTGTTTGAGACATGTCGTACCGATACGCCCCCGAGCCGTACCGATACAGTAGGTTGTCGAACAACATTTATTGCGAGAAATTGCAGCCCAACGGTTCTATTGATGATCTCAACCATCCAAACGACTAGAATTCAATACAAAGGTATAAAAACAAGTCTCAAATGCACCAGCAACAACTATTGAACCTACAAGCAACATAAAAGCACTCAAATCCAAACTTTGTACCTTTAGAGTCAAATCCTTGTACCCAACTCTTGTGTTCTTCATTGTAATATTTTATTGTGAGTTTGGGGAGTGTGAAATTGTAATTGAGTAAACAATTATCCTTTAAGAGGAATTTGTAGAGTTTACCAATACTCTTCTTTGTAAAAGTGAGTGGATTAAGCTTTGGGTAGAAAGTTTAATCAAATTGTAAGGTTTCCTCATCATCCAAGAAAATGGGAAGAATTCAAGTAGTGAATTGGTTGAAAATCCTTAGTGTGAGCTAAGGTAGTGGATGTAGAGTTCGTTGGAGAAATTGAACCACTCAAATTGCCTTGTGTCACATTTTTATTCTTCCAAATTTTCACCCTCCAAATTTTTATTGTCAATTCACCCCTCTTGGCCATTTGCAATTGTGTGATCAACTCAACATAGTCCAAGCCCATGAGGGATTATAGCATTTGGGGCCTCAAAGAAGTTCCCACTAGGGAAGTAGAGCCCGCGAAGGATCCGAGCAAGGAGAGATCTTGGATTCTTCAAGATTCACCAAGATTGCTTAGCCACTAGAGCCTTGTTAAAACTATGTAAGTATCAAAATCCCATTCCCCTAGAATCTTTAGATTTACACATTTTCTCCCAGCTAAGCCAATGAATTCCCATTCGTTCCTGTGAAGAAGATCCCCACCAAAACCGGCTAAATAAAGAATTAACCTCATTGCAGAAGGTGACTGGGAGAAAGAAGCACTGTATAAGATATGATGGAATTGTAGAAGCAACTACCTTGATAAGAACTTCCTTTCCCGCTTGAGAGAGAAGTTTACTCTTCCATCCTTGGAGTTTTCTTTTGATTATGTCAAATAAAAATTGAAGGGCTTCCTTTTTATTTCTTCCCCAAATCGAGGGTAGCCCAAGATACTTTCTTCCTTCCTCTATGATACTAACACCGAGAATGTTTAGTATGTGTTGTTTTGATCAAGCACTCGTATTAGGGGAAAGGAAAACTGAAGATTTCTCGATGTTCACTGTCTGACCCATAGCTTTTTGGAAATTCGCAATGATACATTTTATGCATTAACAGTGAGCCTTATCTGCCTTAGAGAATAAGATACTATCATCTGCAAATAATAGATGGCTCGCCGTAATGGCATCTTTTATTGAATTGGAAGCCCGAAAGATTTTTTCCAAGCTCATTCTCAATCAACCAAGAAAGGATGTTTGACACGAAAAGAAATAGGTACGAAGAGAGAGGGTCACCTTGGCGCGGACCTCTACTCGGTACAAATTCATTTCTTCTCACCTCATTGACAACAAGAGAAAAGCTTGGAGTAGACGCAAATTCCATAAGCCTCTTAATCCACCAATCATCAAATCCTATTTTCCTCATAATAAATTCGAGAGAATCCAGTCCACTTTGTCGTACACCTTTTCAAGGTCAAGCATTAAGGCCATAATACCTTCAGCCCCCTTCCTTCTTTTTATTGTATGAAAGGCATCGTGAGCTATGATGATGTTATCTTGAATCTGTTTGCCAGAGACGAAGGTCGATTGCATCGGGGAGATCAACTCCTGGAGGAAAGGATTAATTCTTTGAGCCATGATTTTTGAAATGACTTTGTATGCGAAAATACATAGGCTTATAGGGCGAAAGTGACCGACTTCTTCAAGATTCTTCTTTTTCGGAATAAGGACAATGTTTGTTCTATTGACTTCCCGAGAAAGATATCACGTCCGAAAGAATTCAAGAACCATCTTCACCTAATCATCTTTAACATCATCCCAAAAATTGTGGGAAAAAATTCCTGGGAATCTATCTGGTCCTGGTGATTTGAGTGCACCCAGATTAAAGACAGCAGCCTTAACTTCCTCTTTCTCCACTTCTCGACACAAATTTTCAGTCATATCATTAGACACATGCCTCAAAATGCAGCTCATGATTTCTTCAAAATCAATGGATTGATCTTTAGTAAATCTGCACATAAAGTGACTATGAAGATGAGACACAATCATATCTTCGTTTTCAATCCAGCTACCATCAGTCTGCCTAAGTCTAACATAGGAATTTCTTCTCCTATTTTGAATAGTTTTTGCATGAAAAAAATTAGTGTTCTTATCCCCGAGTTGTAACCAGTTCAGTCTTGATCTCTGATGCCAATATTTCTCCTACCTTTCCCTTTCTTTGTCCAGTTCCACCTTTAAAATCGTAACTTGGATAGCACTATCTTATGTTAATGGGACATTCTGAATTGTTGTAATCCTTTTACACAGTTCCTCAGCTGAGTTTCTCCTTTTTCTATACTTTTCCTTACTCCAGATTTGCAGCTTCCTCCTAGTACTCCTAACCTTCCCAAGAAAAAAGGTAGCATTAGAAGTTACATCTTCGTTATTCCAAGTCTCATGGACAATATTTTTGCACTCTTCCTCCATTAGCCACTTCGATTCAAAATTGAAATCTCTTTTAATTCTTCTATTCATTCCATTAGCCAAACATAATATTAGACAATGATCTCATCCAATAGCAGGCTCCATAATACCCAATGCTCTATTGAATCGATTGCACCATTCGGTATTAAAGATAATTTTATCAATTTTCTCCAGGATAGCTTGGGATAAGTCATAGGTATTTCCCCCTAATTTGTCATCTTGATTTACCACAATATTGGTATCTCCCATTAGGCACCAAGGTATAGTCAGATCATTTCTGGAACTAGATAAATTCTCCCAAAAATCCTTTCTTTCCTCTCACATAGGAGGACCATAGATAAAAGAACAGAACCAAAGACTTTCACTGTTAAAGGAGATTTTTGTATCAATCAGGTTCTTGCAAGCAGAGATAATCGACAGAGAGACATCTTCATTCCACCAAAGGGCCAATCCTCTCGATTTACCCACCGGCTCGATATAGAACCAATTCACAAAGTGCAAGCGATTTCTAATTCTTTCCAGGAAATTATTCTTCTATTTAGTTTCACTCAAGAAAATTAAGCTAGGATGATATTTCTGCACAAGATAGTTAACCCTCTAACATTCCAGCTAAGACAAGCCATCAATCAAAGCTAAGGAAACAAACAACCAGCAAGAAGGAGAGCCACAAAGAAAAGGGAAAAGAACAACCTGGAAAAAGGTCACCTAGTCTTCCACGAAAAAGGTCAAGCAAAAGAGCATCTCCAAGACAAAGAAACAAGCAAACCCAACCACAATCCTCTCTCTCAATGAATATTGTGAACACGGTAAGAAACTAGAAGCAAAACGAACCGCACACTATATTGAAAGAGCAAAGCCACCAAAGCAAACACCAAACTGACTCGGAGAATCAAATGGGCGAGGGACTGAGGAAGGATTAAACAAAGCCCACCTCAAATCACAACAACATCCATAAGCTTGAGAACACGAAAGAGGTATTTGGGGGTTTTTCCCTAGTGCGTGGGCACGTTTATATGATAAGTACTAGTATCTGCTTCATACCTTCCAAAGCTGCTATTTTCAGTACACCGACCAAAGCTCGTGGCTCAAAATTCACTGTTAATGAGCATAAAAAGGTGATTAAAATGAATAAAAAAAATTAAATCTATACCGACACAAACTATATCTATACCGTTAAAAATAATTAACCATCTGTATATGGTTTATCTCTATCGACGATTCTTATTGTTCGTTGGTATAAATTACATCTATACCGACGGTTTTTTGTCTTTCGTCGGTATAAATTTTGTCTACATTGACGAATAATATATTTGTCAGTAAAAATCAAAATTTTTATCAACAGTTTTGTTTTTCGTCGGTATATATTCGATATACCGACGATTTTTGTCTGTCGCTGTATCTAAGCATCGCTATATGTACATTTTTGTAGCGTCGATTTTTAGGGTGTTTGTAACGCCCTGGTTTTGGGTCTAGATGTTTTAGACATTGGATCGGGTACGGTTCGAATCCTTGAGGTCGGTTCAGGGAAAATCTAGTTCGGGATGTTTTAAAAATATGGAAAAATATATAAAAATTATTATTTATTATGTAAATGATTATGGTAAAAACAATTTTACAAAATGAGTTTTGGAAATATTACATTTAGGTATAGTGACCAAAATGCAATTTTTGCAAAAGTTGGCTAGTGACTGTTTTGTAAATGATTGAAACTTTGAATCTTTAAGGAGCTATTTTTGACATTTATTTTCATCATATTTCTCTTTAATTTGGGAGCTTTAATAAATGATTTTATAAAGGAAATAAAGGAAATTAAAAAGGAAACTAAAAGTTGAGTTTTCATAACCAATTTCACGTTAGTTTTTCCTATCCTCGTTTTCTCTCAAATTCTATTCAGTCAAACACTTTTCCCTCATCAAAGAACCTTTGATTTTCACCTTGATTTCTGAGATTTCATTCTCTAATTGATTCTCCAACTTTGTTTCATCAAATCACATTGATTTTGCTTTGGATTTTTCAAGAAAACTTGCCCAAATTGAAGAGAGATCAACCATTAGAGGTAAGCTTCGTTCTTCTCCTATAATGATCAGTTCTTTACTGAAATTCCCAAGTTATCAATCCTTTGTTAATGGTTTTTGAGTTGTTTTAATGTTTTAAACAAGAAAGAGTTATTAAATTCAAGATTCTTGATGAGATCTTGGTGATTTTCGTATTTCTATGTAATGATCTAAATTGAGGATGATTTTTAACATATTTTGGATGTTATTTGGTGTTGAGAATGATGTTTTAACAAATAAATCCCGAATAGGCTTAGGTCCCTAAGTTTAAGATGTTAGATTTGTGGTTTTTCATGTGTTTTTGATGTTCTGTTAATGCTGGAGGTATAAGGTCGAGTTTATGTTGTTTTTTTATGTTAATTGGAGTTTAGAAAAGGTTAGAATTGGTAGATCTTGGCTGGGCTTTGTTTGGTGAATGTTTGGAGGTGTTTTCGGTTATTTCGGATAGTCGAAAGGGTAGTTTTGAGCAGGGCAACGTGTTAGAATGAGTGGCTGGTGATTTTAATGCATGGTGATGCATTAATCCTCTGCTCGTATGTGTATTGAATAAGGGAGACTTCACCGGATGTATTTGGTGTTGATTCGGAAGCACCGGAAGCTTAGAAATCATTTCGGCAAGCAAGCGAAACGTCATCGGTGAGTAAAAATAGTTTTAGAAATCCTTGAAGGATAAGGAAACAAGTTTTGGGGATTTAGGATTAGTTTGAAACACCATCCTAAGTCCGGAAGTAAGTATGTTTATATTTGCTCTAGAAATGTGGATGATGCTCATAAATGCTTTTAACATGCTCTTGATTTGAGATAGAAATTCCTACTATTTATTGCATGATTTATGACATGATTTGATATGTTATATTGATCCCATGAGATTTAGCAATATTGCAAAGAGTTTTGAGATTTTGATCAAATGCTATGCATGAAATTGGATTTTGAAATGGGATGAGAATGGTTTAGAAATGTTGCATTAAAACAGTAGGTGAGATGATGATTTTAATGTAATATATTGGTATAATTGATGAGATGTTATCGGATATAATTGGTCGACCAATAGGATGTAAAGTGCACTCTAAACTAAAATTCGTACGTGCTCTTTGGAGTCAGGCAATGGGGGTAGTGCCATCCCGATCCAAAATGAGAGTCTGATGATGAGAGATACCATCGGGGTAGGTCTTGGTGAAACATCCAAGCTTTGTGGAGAAGATAGATACCGCCATGAGAGTCAGGTGATGCGAGATTCCACCGGGGTAGGACTTGACTCTATGTCAAGCTAATCCGCATATCCGAGTAAAGATATAAAATGAAATGTCAATATATGAGAATGAGCCATGATTCACATGTACCAATGTTTGAAATGTTTTTATGTTATGAGAAATGCATATGAGATTTTGAGATTATGAAATGCTTTTGTATATCAAGCATGTGTGGCCTTGCCATGAGTTTTGCATTGGTTGAATGCATGAGATAGATAGATGGTCATGTGGTTTTCAAATGGTGTTTTGCTTTGAAATGGATTTCAAGCTTGAGATAGAAAGAGTATGGTTTTAGAAATGGATTTCAATATAATGTTTTAAAAGCTTGCATTGTTGTGTTGGTGTTTTTAGAGCATGCCTCACTAAGCTATTCTGCTTACGCTCTCTTTTACCAACAATGCAGATAATTGAGACATATCGAGCAGCGATGAGGCTTAAAGGAATCGAAGGAGTAGATAAGCTCAAGTATGATGTTTTACATTTACCTTAGTAATGATATATGGCAATGGGATTTAATGGTTGTTTTGGGAGATGTGTTTTGGACTCCCTTGAGTTGCAGCAAGTTATGTGTGCTCATTTTGGTTTGTAGAAGGCCATTATATTTGTTTTGCTACTTTACCTTGACTTTAGGGATGGTTATGATTTTTGGTTATAGCATGCTCTTTTATATGCCTTGATTTCTTGTGATGTTATACCAAATGCTTGCCATGTGTTTAGAATTGGATGTCTTTGTGTTAGTTTTGATGATGTTAACATGTCCATATGTTTTAGTGATGATTCGGTGATGTTAAATGTGAATTTGTGGCGGATTTTGGTATACTTCTGGTATGTGTATCGATACTCGGGCTTGTGTATCGATGCGCATAAGCAAAACTTGTGCCAAATGGTACAGGGGTATCGGTACGATTGGGGAGCGTATCGATTCGCCTGGGCAAAGTTTGAAGGGCATATCGATACTCGGGAAGGTGTATCGATACCTTTTTCCCAAGTTTGGCCATTGCCTTCCCGCATATCGATACGGCCCATGGGTGTACCGATACGCGACCTTTAAAATCTGTTAAAAGCATCTTTTAAAGTTCTGGAATGTTACATTTTAGTCCATGAACATCGTGTATGCCATTAGGTGAGTTTGGATGATCTGATTGTGATGAAATTTTTCAGAGAAGCATGAAATATGACTAATCAAATGTTGGTGACCTTAAAATCAGAAATGTTCCTGTATTTTATAGAATATACAATTCGGTCACTAAATGCTTAATTTATGCAATTAAACCCCTAAATGAAATCCGATCGTTGTGCCGTTTCTTCCTATGCTCTTTGATGATCATATAGGATCTAAATTGCATCTAGGAAAGATAAAGGGAAAAAAGGGTCGTTAATCGAGGTCGGATTTAGCAAGTTGGCTTCAGTTTTCTCTCTGTAAGCTCCTTGGTTCGGGTCATCTATCTAGACCGAGCTAAGGGGGTTACAGTGTTACACTTGAAGAACATGAGGATGGGCATCCAATCTTAAAGATCAAGAGAATAGAGTTTTTATTGTCTATTTTGTAATCTCTTGTAATTTAGTCCAATCTTATTGAGCCAAAATTTGTAAACACCCACCTAGAGAGGTAATTAGTTTACATTCTCAAGACCTCGTAATTGAGGGATATATTCTAGTTGGTCCTTATAAAAACTAGGGAGAGGGTTCTATCGTAGCCCGTGAAAAGATAGGGATGTAAAGGTTAGCTCTTTAACTTGTAAAAAAGAAGAATTCATTGTTAGTGAATTGGGAAATCCTTAGTGTGGATGCTAAGGTAGTGGATGTAGACCTTGGTTAGAAGGTCGAACCACTCTAAAATTGAATGTGTCAAATTGTGTAAAACCTATGTTTGATTTTGATATAACAAAGTATTTTAAGGATTAAATTGAAAAACTTGAAATAGATTTTTAAGTCTCTCAAAAGGTTTTAAATCAACAAGACTTTAATCTAGTTTGAAAAACTCAAACTCCAAAATGTTTTCTAAGTGTTCCAAGGCCAAACTATTGAAAATCGCATATGCGTATCGATACGCTCCTAGTCGTATCGATACCCTTTTTACCAAACTTGGCCACTAGAGAAATCTGTTTTGATATGGCCCTTACCGTATCGAAACAGGGTATCGAAATAGATTGTATCTGTATCGATACGCTCTCTATATAAAATCACATTGAGTTTGAATGGCGTACTGATACGGTGTCACCCGTATCGATACAGATTTAATGGAATTTTAAATTCGAAAGCCTTTAATGTTTTTGATCGTTGGTGTCAGTTGTTAGGTAACAGACTTTTAAAGAGTTGGTTGTCTCGTACAGATACGCTCTTACCCGTATTGATACGGAATCTTCCAGTGAGCTTTGATGAAATAATTGTATCGATACGGTCTATCCCGTACTGAAACACTTCCCTAACCCGTACTGATACGCCTACACGCGTATTGATACGCTTCTCTTATATTTGTGCAACGGCTTTTTCTGGTTTGAGACAGGTATCGATATAGATCCCCGCGTACCGATACGGTAGGCTGCAGAAGTGCATTTATGGTGGAAAGAGAGGGTCCCAACGGCTATATTCAATACCCTAACCACCCAAACAGCTAGAATTAATGGAGAAGGTATAAAATCAAGCCAATTGAAGACTAGCAACAACTATTGCATCCAAGAGAAACATCTTTACAAGAATCCAAGCTCAAAGTGCCTAATTTCTCATTATTGTAAACTCCCAAATTGAGTCGTGTGTAATTCCTATCTTGTATTCCAATTTGGGTTGAGTGCTTGTATCAAAAGGGGCAAATTTGTATTCAGAGATATTTTACTTGCCTTTTAATTCTTCTTTGTATTCTTGTGAGGGTTTGGTCAAATTTTGGGTAGAAAATGTGACCGGTATTGTAAAGGTTACCTCTTAATCCTTGAAAAGGGGAAGAGCAATTAGTGGATTGTTGGAAAATCCTTAGTGGTAGCTAAGGTAGTGGATGTAGAGTTCATTTAGAACTTGAACCACTCTAAATTGCCTTGTTCTTCAATTTTAGTCATTCCACTTTCTCCAACGAATTTAAAAACCCAATTCACACCCCCTCTTGGCTTTGATCAATCCATTGATCCACTCAAAAATTGGTATCAAAGCCTACCTCTTTGAAGGATTAAAAACCACAAGAGGAGTTCCTAGGAGAGTGTGATCTATTCTAAAGTCAAGTCATGGCATCTACTTCAACCTCCAACCTCTATGAGTCACAATCAACCACTAAACCACCCTTCTTTAATGGGGACAACTACCCATATTGGAAAAATCAGATGCGTCTCTTCATCAAGTCAACGGATTACATGGTTTGCGATGTAGTGGAAGAAGGCCCCTACATTTCGGTTAAGAGAACCGATGAAGGAAGACTAGTTCCGAAAGTAAAGTCGGAGATGACCAAGGAAGATAGACGGAAGATTCAAGTCAATGACAAAGCTCTACATATCATATTTTGTGCACTTGGTCCGGATATCTACTCAATGGTGTCATCTATTGAAAGCGCAAAGGAAGTGCGGGAGACTTTGGATACGACTTATGAGGGCACTAGTGATGTGAAAGAGACGAAGATCGGGTTGCTAAACTTGAGCTATGAGAATTTTAAGATAGACCTCGATGAGAGCGCCTCAAAGATGTTTGATCGATTTTCGATCATCATAAATGGCCTTAAAGGATTCGGTGAAGTGATTCCTGAAGATAAGCTAGTGAGGAAGCTTCTATACTCTCTCCCGGAGTCTTGGGATGGTAAGAGGACGACCATCATTGAAGCAAAGAATTTGAAAACTTTGAAGCTTGTTGGGTCTCTTCTTACACACGAGATCATGATGCAAGGAAGAGAGGAAGAGAAGAAGAAGGAAGAGAGAAGAATAGAGAAGCCTGAGGTAGAGAAGAAGAACAAGCTAGGAGTTGCTCTCAAGGCCTCTCTACAAGAGGAGAGCTCTTCTAGTGAGGAGGAAGACCTTGAGGAATTAGCCATGATAGCCAAACGATTCTCACGGTTCATGAAGTCCAACCGATGGAGAAAATTTCAAAGAAAGATGGACTTCAAGAACAAAAGCAAAGAAGAAGAGAGGGATCAAATCATTTGCTTTGAGTGCAAGAAGTCGGGTCACATACGTTCTGATTGCCCTCAACTCAAGAAGAAGGGCTTTGAGAAGAAGAAGAAGCTCAAAGCCAAGCTTGCTCTTGGAGTGATGAGGAGTCATCCGAGGATGAGGAACATGAAGTGGCCAACCTTTGCCTCATGGCTTTTGAGGAGGATTCTTCCATGGTAACCTCTAACTCATCTTCTTTTAATTTTACATTTGATGAATTGCATGATGCTTATGATGAGTTACAAGAGGTATACGATGAGTTAGTTGAGAAGTATAAAGAGTCTGTTTTAAGAAATAAAAAGATCATTTCGGAATTAATTGCTAAAAATGACTTACTTTCTCAAGCTAACTTGTAATTTGAGAAAAAGATATTAGGTTTACAAGATGAACTTGAATTCTTTCAAAATGAAAATGTAGACTTAAACAATCTTATTTCTCAATGCAATATTGAACACCAAAAGGTGTTAGATGAGCTTAATGAGCTCAAAAAGGCTTTCAAGAGTGTTGGTAAGGTAAAAAATGAAATAGGTGAATCATCTAGAACAAACCAACCTAAGAGAAAGACATATAACTACAAAAAAAGTGGCTCCTATAGGCATAATAGAACTAAAAGAATTGGAAGTGTATGGGTTCCTCAGGAACTTGTCAAATCTAATAATGTTGATGCCATGTCACCTTGGATTCCTAAGGGAACCAAGCTTTTGGGAGCTGACACTCGTGAACCCAAAATGATTTGGGTACCAAAAATCAAAGTTTAATCTCTTTGTTTGTTGGGGGAGCATTGCTACAAGGCAAAAGCACAAAGCCAAAACTCATGGTACCTTGATAGTGGATGCTCGAGGCACATGACCGGAGACAAGAGCCGATTCATGGATTTAAAGCCAAAAAGTGGAGGAGTGGTGACATTTGGTGACAACTCCAAAGGACACATTAAAGGTATTGGCTCTATAGGTAATCACTCTACTATACTCATTGAAAATGTATTGTATCTCGATGGTCTAAAACACAATTTATTGAGCATTAGTCAATTGTGTGACAAATGGTTTAATGTCTTATTTGATAAAAATGGGTGTAAAATTGTTGACATTAAATCAAATAAAATAATTTTCATTGGTCATCGCATAGGTAACATATACATGGTGCATCTAGATGACATTCATTCATCCCATGCATGTTTTGTTGCACAAAATGAAAATGATGCATGGCTATGGCATAGGAAACTAGGACATACTAGCATTAGTGTTTTAGAAAAATTAGTTTCCCTAAATCTAGTTAGAGGTTTTCCCAAGGTTAAATTCTCAAATGATAAAATATGTGATGCTTGCTCTAAGGGTAAACAACATAGATCATCCTTTAAATCCATTAATGATGTCTCTATTAGTAGATGTTTACAATTGATTCACATGGATCTTTTTGAGCCTATTAGAACTATGAGCTTGGGTGGTAAATCATATGCTTTTGTACTTGTTGATGACTATTCTAGGTTTACTTGGGTTCTATTCTTAAATACAAAAGACGTGGCTTTAGAAAAATTCATCATGTTTTCAAAATTAACTCAAAATGATCTTGAACTTAAGATTTCTCATATTATAAGTGATCATGGAACCGAGTTTCGAAATCTAGATTTTGAAGAGTTTTTAAATGAAAATGGTATTACCCACAATTTTTCGACTCCTCGAATTCCTCAACAAAATGGGGTAGTTGAGAGGAAAAATAGGACTTTACAAGAAATGGCTAGAACCATGCATTGTGAAAATAATTTACCCAAATATTTTTGGGCGGAAGCCACAAACACCGCTTGCTACATTGTAAATCGATTAATGATTAGGCTGATTTTAAAGAAAACACCTTATGAGATTTTAAAATCTAAGAAGCCTAACATTAGCTATTTTCATCCATTTGGTTGCAAGTGTTTTGTTTTAAATAATGGAAAAGACAACTTAGGTAAATTTGATGCTAAAAGTGATGAAGCTATTTTCTTAGGATACTCTTTAAACTCTAAAGCATATCGTGTGTTTAATAAAAGAACTTTAGTAGTAGAAGAGTCTATTCATGTTGTTTTTGATGATAACCTCCTTCCGAGAAAGGAATCTTGTGATGATGATGATGTAGGAATCCTTGATGCCTTTGATGGAGGACAAACTTTAAAGGAGGATGAGATTCCAACTAAAGAAGAAGATGCACATGATCCACCTCTTGAAGCCTTGAAGGACTTGGCTCTTGAAGAAAAGGAAGTGAGCTACCCAAGGGAGTACAACTATGTCAAAGGTGGTGAAATCTTGGGTGATCCATCCAATGGGGTAACTACTAGATCTCGTCTCAAACTCATGAATCATGTTGCTTTTATCTAATGCATTGAGCCTAAGAACATTAAACAAGCATTAAAAGATGATTTTTGGATTATGGTTATGCAAGAAGAGTTAAATCAATTTGAGAGAAGTAATGTATGGACATTAGTTGAAAGGCCTAGTAATCAATCTACTATAGGAACTAAATGGGTATTTAGGAATAAACTACATGAGAGTGGTAACATTGTGAGAAACAAAGCTAGATTAGTTGCTCAAGGTTACACTCAAGAAGAGGGAATATATTTTGATTAAACATATGCACCCGTAGCTAGAATGGAAGCTATTAGGATGTTGCTTGCATATGCATGTTATCATAATTTCAAGCTTTTTCAAATGGATGTGAAAAGTGCATTTTTAAATGGTTTTATAAATGAGGAAGTGTATGTGGAACAACCACCGGGTTTTGAAGATTCAAAATTTCCAAATCATGTTTTTAAGCTAACCAAAGAACTTTATGGTTTAAAACAAGCTTCTAGAGCTTGGTATGAAAGGCTTTCACACTTTTTGATTGAAAAAGGTTTTGAAAAAGGTAAGGTGGACACTACACTTTTCATAAAAAGATATAAAAATGACATCTTAGTAGTGCAAATATATGTTCATGATATTATTTTTGGATCTACTAATGAGTGTCATTGCAACGAGTTTGCTAAGTTAATGCAAGGTGAATTCGAGATGAGCATGATGGGGGAGCTATCATTCTTTTTGGGACTCCAAATCAAACAAAGGAAGGATGGCACCTTCATCAATCAAGCAAAGTACGTGAAAGATATGCTTAAGAAGTTTGGCTTGGAGCAAGCAATGCCTCGAGCTACACCAATGAGCTCATCTACCAAGCTTGACAAAGATGAAGGAGGTAAGTGTGTTGACTCTAAGCTTTATCGCTCTATGATTGGATCTTTGCTTTACCTTACCACAAGTAGACCAGATATATTGTTTAGTGTTTGCTTGTGTGCTAGGTTTCAAGCTAGTCCTAAAGAGTCTCACCTTATAGCCGTTAAAAGAATCTTTAGGTACCTTAGAGATACTCCTTGTCTAGGTATTTGGTACCTTAGAGACTCAACCTTCAACCTTCATGCTTATTCGGATGCGGATTATGGGGGATGTAAAATTGATAGGAAAAGTACATCGGGAACTTGCCAATTCTTAGGTAGTATGCTCATATCTTGGTTCTCTTAGAAACAAAATAGTGTAGCTCTATCTACCACCGAAGCCGAGTACATATCCTTAGGGAGTTGTTGTGTTCGAGTCCTTTGGATGAAGCAACAACTCTTAGATTATGGAGTTAAAGTTGAAACCATACTCCTTAAGTGTGATAACACTACTGTTATATGCTTAACCAAAAATCCCATCCAACACTCTAGAACCAAACATATAGAAATAAGGCATCATTTCATTAGAGATCATGTCCTTAAGGAAGATGTTGTTATAGAGTACGTTGACACCTTGAACCAACTAGCGGACATTTTTACCAAACCTCTAGACAAAGAGCGTTTTTGGTCCCTTAGGAGAGAGTTAGGTCTAACTAGCCTATCTTGACCCTTTAGGACTCTTTTTGAGGTAAAAAATGCTTGAATTTGTGAAAATGCATGTTTATGTGTTGTTGATCTTGATAGAAACCATGCTTATAGCTAGGGGGAGTATGCATCTGTTAAAATATGCTTAGAACTGCTCATTCATCAATTGCATTCATTTAGAAGATGTTAAAGTCGAGCCTTTTGTTGTTCTAAAAGCCAAAAATGCATTTCTGGGCATAGGGTATCGATGCGGACTCATGCGTATCGATACGCGTACTTCATTAGTTTACCAGATTGCATTTTCTCTTTTCGAGTATCGATACGGTTAAACCCGTTTTGATACGATATGTGAGCGTTTCGATACGGATGCCATCTGTTTCGATACAGACCTTTGACACGCGTTTCTAAGGAATTACCATTTTACTTCCGTATCGATATTCACTTGGCGTATCGATACTCGATTGCGCAGACAACTTATTAATGACATTAAAAGAGTTTCACTTTTACCAAAATTGAAATTTCAAAACCCTAGCCATTTTTACTCTATAAAAAGCCTCTCAATCCCTCATATTTTCACCACCAAACTCAAAATCTCTTGAAGGTTTTTGAACATCAAGCTAAGCTTTTAAAGCTCTCTAACAAATTGGTACAAGTTCTTTATCTATTCCTCTCTATATCAATATTAAGGTATAAAATTCTTTTTCTCCTTTTATTTTCTTTGTGATTTTCGTTTTAAATTCCTTTTGTTTTATTTTTGCTTCTTCAAAAACAATTTTTTTGTTTTATTTTTTGTGTTCATCTTTCAAAACCTTTTTTTTAACCTTGATTATTGATTTACATGAGTTGAATGAGAAAAATAATGCATACACATTGGTTTGATCAATTTCTCTAGACAATGGCACCCAAAAATAATGCAAAGTCGGTGAAGCATCCAATCCCGGAGATGGTACTCATCCAAATTTGACCCTTATCTATCAACGATGCTTTAGAACCACCAGGGAACTCACCTATTTTCGTAGCTTTCAAAATTATAAGATCCGTCCGGAGAGGGTAATTTCCGTTCCTTTTGTTAATTCGGAGCGTTTCAAATTTATCTATTTACATATGCTCCAAGAATGGAAGTTCATGGATTTTATACAAATTCCCAACTTTTTCTTTCGCAATTTGGTTTTGATTTTCTATGCTAATGCCAAGTGAGTTGCCGATCCCGCGGGTGAAATTAATGCCATTAACTCTTATCTAATGGGTAAAAAGATCACCATAGATGTTCCATCTATTTGTGATGTTTTTAAGTTAGAGGATGAAGGTATTGAAGATGAGAATTCTCTTGGCCATGTCTTGGGAGGTTCTGTGACCGTTCTCAATGCTCAAGATTGAATCCTTCACTTGATGATTACTTGGTGGTTTAGGTCTTCAGGAGGGAAATATTCAACCATCCGCCAAGTCGATGACTTTTGGATTTGATGCTTTCGTCAAAGACAACAACCAAATCTTGCTCGCGTCATGTTTGCGGAGATTGTATATCTCGTGCAACACCTCCATACAACTCTTGTCACATCATTCACTTATGGCACCGCCTTGAGTTACTTCTTCACTCAAAAGGAGATTGATTGTTCTCACGACCACCCGACACCCCTCACCGATTCCATTAATGAAAGATCTCTTTCTATGGGGAAGTTTCATTACTTCAATGGTAGTTGGTTCGTCTCTCCAAACTTCCTAGCGATGCAATTACGGAAGAGATTGTCAATCCTCAAGCTCCTCCTCCACCTTCCATGGATGCTCTTATGACTTTTCTCAACGAACAATTCACGGGCTTGCGCACGGGAATTGCTTCCATTGATCAAGTCATGAACAAAGGGTTTGACGCCATAGACACACGCTTCACAAACCTTGAAGATCGCGTGAAAAGTGTAGAGACGCGTCTCACTTCTCTTGAAGGCGGTCACAATTCAATGAACATCGCTCTTACTGCTTTTCATGATAAGTGGTGTCAATCTCGAAGGAATGACGCGGATGCAAACGAAGAGGACGATGAAGATGATGAAGATGGCGATGGAGAAGAGTAGTAGATTATCTTTGCATTCCATTCATGTCATTTTGGATTTCCATTTATGCACTTTGATTTATGTTCTTTAGGATTAAGTTTAAAACCTATGCTTTGATTATTGTTATTTGGATTTTATTTTGATGTTTCCTTTGTTATGAACTTAATGTTTATCTATTAAATGTTGCTTGGTTATTATTTATGCCTTTTGCCTATGTCTCTATTTTTTGATCTAACAAAAAGGGGGAGAGGGAACAAGCTCACTTAAAATTTTAAATTTTAACTTAAATTTTACCTAGCTAATATTAAGGGGGAGTTGTTTTGCAAAGTTTTTCAAAAGCCTTAAAAATTTCAAGTTTTGGTTTTGTTATATCAAAAAGGGGGAGATTGTAAAACCTATGTTTTATTTTGATATAACAAAGTATTTTAAGGATTAAATTGAAAAACTTGAATAGATTTTTAAGTCCCTTAAAAGGTTTTAAATCAACAAGGCTTTAATCTAGTTTGAAAAACTCAAACTCCAAAATGTTTTCTAAGTGTTCCAAGGCTAAACTATTGAAAATCGCATATGCGTATCGATACGCTCCTAGTTGTATCGATATCTTTTTTACCAAACTTGGCCAGTGGAGAAATTCGCTTCGATACGGCCCTTACCGTATCGAAACAGATTGTATTTGTATCGATACGCTCCCTCTATAAAATCACACTGAGTTTGAATGGCGTGCTGATACGGTGTCACACGTATCGATACGATTTAATGGAATTTTAAATTCGAAAGCCTTTAATGTTTTTTACCGTTGGTGTCAGTTGTTATGTAACAGACTTTTAAAGATTTGGTTGTCCCGTACCGATACGCTCTTACCCATATCGATACGGAATCTTCCAGTGAGCTTTGATAAAATAATTGTATTGATACGGTCTTGCCCGTACCGAAACACTTCCCTAACCCGTAACGATACGCCTACACGCGTATCGATACGCTCCTCTTATAATTGTGCAATGACTCTTTCTGTTTTGAGACAGGTATCGATATGGATCCCCGCGTATCGATACGGTAGGCTGCAGAAGTGCATTTATGGTGGAAAGAGAGGGTCTCAACGGCTATATTCAATACCTTAACCACCCAAACGGCTAGAATTAATGAAGAAGGTATAAAATCAAGCCAATTGAAGACTAGCAACAACTATTGCATCCAAGAGAAACTTCTTTACAAAAATTCAAGCTCGAAGTGCCTAATTTCTCATTCTTGTAAAATCCCAAATTGAGTTGTGTGTAATTCCTATCTTATATTCCAATTTGGGTTGAGTGCTTGTACTTAAAGGGACAAATTTGTATTGAGAGATATTTTACTTGCCTTTTAATTCTTCTTTGTATTCTTGTGAGGGTTTGGTCAAATTTTGGGTAGAAAATTTGACCGGTATTGTAAAGGTTACCTCCTAAGCCTTGAAAAGGGGAAGAGCAATTAGTGGATTGTTGGAAAATCCTTAGTGATAACTAAGGTAGTAGATGTAGAGTTCATTTGGAACTTGAACCACTCTAAATTTCATTGTTCTTCAATTTTAGTCATTCTTTTACTCCAACAATTTTTAAAAACCCAATTCACCCCTCTTAGCTTTGATCAATCCTTTGATCCACTCAACAATTGGTATCAGAGCTTATCTCTTTGAAGGATTAACAGCCACAAGAGGAGTTTCTATGAAGAGTGTGATCATCCAAAAATCAAGCCATGGCATCTACCTTCGGGTCAAGCATGTACGAGTCTCAATCAACCACAAAACCGCAATTCTTCAACGGTGATACCTATCCATTTTGGAAGAACCAGATGCGCCTCTTCATCAAATCCAACGATTATCTAGTTTGGGATGCCATTGAAGATGGTCTCTATATTCCAATGAAGAGAGACGACGAAGGAAGATTGGTGCTAAAGAAGAAAAATGAGATGAGTGAAGAAGAGAGAAAGAATATTCAAATAAATGATAATGCTCTTCACATGATATTTTGCTCTTTCGGTCCCGACATCTACTCCAAAGTTTCCTCCATTGAAAGTGCCAAGGAAGTGTGGGATACACTAGAGACCACTTATGAAGGAACAAGTGATGTGAAGGAGACAAAGATTGGAATTCTAAATCTTAGCTATGAGAATTTCACAATGTAGCCTGACGAAACCGTGTCAAAGATGTTTGATCGTTTCTCAACAATCGTCAACGGGATAAATGGTTTTGGAGAGATAATCTCAAAAGACAAACTAGTCCGGAAGTTACTCTACTCACTTCCCGAGTCTTGGGATGGGAAGAGAACCGCCATCATTGAGGCTAAAAATTTGAAGACACTCAAGCTTGATGAGCTAGTGGGTTCTCTCCTAACTCATGAGATAATGAAGCAAGGAAGGGAAAATGAAAAGAAAAAAAGGAAGAGAGACGAGTGGAGAAGCTAGAGGTAGAAAAGAAGAAGAAGATAGGAGGGGCTCTCAAAGCTTAACTATATGAGGAGAGCACTTCTAGTGAGGAGGAAGACCTAGAAGAATTGGCTATGATAGCCAAAAGGTTCTTACGGTTTATGAGGTCCAACCGAGGAAGGAAGATTCAAAGAAAAATGGACTTCAAAACCCAAAACAAAGAATAAGAGAGGGATCAAATCATTTGCTTCGAGTGCAAAAAAACCAGGTCATATTCGTACGGAGTGCCCTCAACTCAAGAAGAAGCTCAAAGCCAAGCTTGCTAGTTGGAGTGATGAGGAGTCATCCGAGGATGAGGAACATGAAGTGGCCAACCTTTGCCTCATGACACTTGAGGAGGATTCCTCCATGGTAACCTCTAACTCATTATCTTTTGATTTTACATTTGATGAATTGCATGATGCTTATGATGAGTTACAAGAGGTATATGATGAGTTAGTTGAGAAATATAAAGAGTCGGTCATAAGAAATAAAAAGGTTATTTCCGAATTAAATGCTAAAAATGACTCACTTTCTCAAGCTAACTTAAAATTTGAGAAAAAGATCTTAGGTTTACAAGATGAACTTAAATTCTTTCAAGATGAAAACGTAGACCTAAATAATCTTATTTCTCAATGCAATAGTGAACACCAAAATGTGTTAGATGAGCTTAACAAGCTCAAGGAGTCTTTCAAAAATGTTGGTAATGTGAAACATGAAAAAGGTGAATCATCTAAAACAAACCAACCTAGGAGAAAGACATATAACTACAAACAAAGTGGCTTCAATTGACATAATGAACTAAGAAAATTAGAAGTGTATGGGTTCCTAAGGAACTCGTCAAGTCTAATAATGTTGATGCTATGTCACCTTGGATTCCTAAGGGAACCAAGCTTTTGGGAGCTAACACTCGTGGACCCAAAATGATTTGGGTACCAAAAACCAAAGCTTAATATCTTTGTTTGTAGGGGGCATTGCTACAAGGCCAAAGCACAAAGTCAAAATTCATGGTACCTTGATAGTGGATGCTCGAGGCACATGACCGGAGACAAGAGTCGATTCATGGACTTGAAGCAAAAAAGTGGAGGAGTAGTGACATTTGGTGACAACTCCAAAGGCCACATTAAAGGTATTGGATCCATAGGTAATCATTCTACTATTCTCATTGAAAATGTTTTATATGTCGATTGTCTAAAACATAATTTATTGAGCATTAGTCAATTATGTGACAAAGAGTTTAATGTCTTATTTGATAAAAATTGGTGCAAAATTGTTGACATTAAATCAAATAATATAATGCTCATTGGTCATCGCATAGGTAATATTTACATGGTGCATTTAGATGACATTCATACATCCCATGCATGTTTTGTTGCACAAAATGAAAATGATGCATGGCTATGGCATAGGAAACTAGGACATGCTAGCATTAGTGTTTTAGAAAAATTGGTTTCCCTAGATCTAGTTAGAGGTTTACCCAAAATTAAGTTGTCAAATGACAAAATTTGTGATGCATGCTCTATGGGTAAACAACATAAATCATCCTTTAAATCCATTAATGATGTTTCTACAAGTAGGTTTTTACAACTTATTCACATGGATTTATTTGGGCCTATTAGTACTCTGAGCTTGGGTGGTAAATCGTATGCATTTGTACTTGTTGATGACTATTCCAGATTTACTTGGGTTCTATTTTTAAGTACTAAAGATTAGGCTTTAAAAAATTCATCACATTTTCAAAATTAACTCAAAATGATCTTGAACTTAAAATTTCTCATATTAGAAGTGATCATGGAACCGAATTTCAAAATCTAGGTTTTGATGAGTTTTTAAATGAAAATGGTATTAGCCACAATTTTTCGGCTCCTCGAACTCCTCAACAAAATGGGGTAGTTGATAGGAAAAATAGAACTTTACAAGAAATGGCTAGAAACATGCTTTGTGAAAACAATTTACCTAAATATTTTTGGGCGGAAGCCACAAACACCGCTTGCTACATTGTAAACTGAGTAATGATTAGGCCACTTTTAAAGAAAACACCATATGAGATTTTAAAATCTAAAAAGCCTAACATTAGCTATTTTCACCTATTTGGTTGCAAGTGTTTTGTTTTAAACAATGGAAAAGATAACTTAGGTAAATTTGATGCTAAAAGTGATGAAGATATTTTCTTAGGTTACTCCTTAAACTCTAAAGCCTATCGTGTATTTAATAAGAGAACTTTAGTAGTAGAAGAGTCTATTCATGTTGTATTCGATGATAACCTCCTTCCGAGGAAGGATTCTTGTGATGATGTTGATGTAGGAATCCTTGATGCCTTTGATGGAGGAATAACCTCAAAGGAAGATGAGATTCCAATGAAAGAAGAGGATGCACAAGATCCACCTCTTGAAGCCTTAAAGGACTTGGCTCTTGAGGAAAAGGAAGTGAGCTACCCAAGGGAGTACAACTATGTCAAAGGTGGTGAAATCTTGGGTGATCCATCCAAGGGGTAACTACTAGATCTTCTCTTAAACTCATGAATCATGTTGCATTTATATCATGCATAGAGCCTAAGAACATTAAAGAAGCATTAAAAGATGACTTTTGGATTATGGCTATACAAGAAGAGTTAAATCAATTTGAGAGAAGTAATGTATGGACATTAGTTGAAAGGCCTAGTAATCAATCTACTATAGGAACTAAATGGGTATTTAGGAACAAACTAGATGAGAGTGGTAACATTGTGAGAAATAAAGCTAGATTAGTTGCTCAAGGTTACACTCAAGAAGAGGGAATAGATTTTGATGAAACCTATGCACCCGTAGCTAGAATGGAGGCTTTTAGGATGTTGCTTGCATATGCATGTTATCATGATTTCAAGTTTTTTCAAATGGATGTTAAAAGCGCATTTTTAAATGGTTTTATAAATGAGGAAGTGTATGTGGAACAACCACCGAGTTTTGAAGATTCAAAATTTCCAAATCATGTTTTCAAACTAACCAAAGCACTTTATGGTTTAAAACAAGCTCCTAGAGCTTGGTATGAAAGACTTTCAAACTTTTTGATTGAAAAAGGTTTTAAAAAAGGTAAGGTGGACACTACACTTTTCGTAAAAAGGTATAAAAATGACATCTTAGTAGTACAAATATATGTTGATGATATTATTTTTGGATATACTAACGAGTGTCATTGCAAAGAGTTTGCTAAGTTAATGCAAGGTGAATTCGAGATGAGCATGATGGGGGAGCTCTCATTCTTTTTGGGACTCCAATCAAGCAAAGGAAGGATGGCACCTTCATCAATTAAGCAAAGTATATCAAGGATATGCTCAAGAAGTTTGGCTTGGAGAATGCAAAGCCTCAAGCCACACCAATGAGCTCATCTACAAAGCTTGACAAAGATGAAGGAGGTAAGTGTTTTGACTCTAAGCTTTATCGCTCTATGATTGGATCTTTGTTTTACCTTACCGCAAGTAGACCAGATATTTTTTTAGTGTTTGCTTGTGTGCTAGGTTTCAAGCTAGTCCTAGAGAGTCTCACCTTATAGCCGTTAAGAGAATCTTTAGGTACCTTAGAGATACTCTTTGTCTAGGTCTTTGGTACCCTAGAGACACACCTTCAACCTTCATACTTATTCGGATGCGGATTATGGGGGTAGTAAAATCGATAGGAAGAGTACTTCGGGAACATGTCAATTCTTAGGTAGTATGCTCATATCTTGGTTCTCTAAGAAACAAAATAGTGTAGCTTTATTTACCATCGAAGCCGAGTACATGTCCTTAGGGAGTTATTGTGCTCAAGTCCTTTGGATGAAGCAACAACTCTTAGATTTTGGAATTAAAAATGAAACCATACCCCTTAAGTGTGACAACACTAGTGCCATATGCTTAGCTAAAAATCCCATCCAACACTCTACAACCAATCATATAGAGATAAGGCATCATTTCATTAGAGATCATGTCCTTAAGGAAGATGTTGTTATAGAGTACGTTGACACCTTAAACCAACTAGCGGACATATTTACAAAGCCTTTGGATAAAGAGTGCTTTTGGTCCCTTAGGAGAGAGTTAGGTCTAACTAGCCTTCCTTGACCCTTTAGGACTCTTTTTGAGGTTAAAATTGCTTGAATTTGTGAAATTGCATGTTTATGTGTTGTTGATCTTGAAAATATCCATGCTTATATCTAGGTGGAGTATGCTTCTGTTAAAATATGCTTAGAACTGCTCATTCATCAATTGCATTCATTTAGGAGGTGCTAAAATCGAGGCTTTGGTTGTTCTTAAAGCCTAAAATGTATTTATGGGCATAGGGTATCGATATGGCCTTCTGCGTATCGATACGAGTACTGTATTAGCTTTTCATACTACATTTTGCCTAAAACGGGTATCGATACGGTTAAACCCATATTGATACGAGTTAAAAGCATTTCGATACAGATTGCATCCGTTTCAATACGGACCTTCAACGGGCGTTTCAAGGGAATTACAATTTTACCCCCGTATCGATACACCCTCAGGCATATCGATGCGCGATTGCGCAGACAGCTTCTTTAAGGCATTTAAAGAGTTTCACTTTTACCAAAATTACAATTTTAAAACCCTAGCCGTTTCTCTGTATAAAAAGCCTCTCAATCCCTCATATTTTTACACTACAACTCAAAATCTCTTGAGGGTTTTCAACATCAAGCAAAGCTTTTCAAGCTTTTCATCAATTTGGTGCAAAGTTCTTCTCTCATTCCTCTCTATCAATATCAAGGTATAAATCTCTTTTATTTTCTTTTGATTTTCGTTTTAAATTTTCTTTTGTTTTTGTTTTTTTTTCTCAACAACAATCTCTTTAAATCCTTTGTTTTTTATTTTGTTTCTAAATTTTTTTTAACAAAAACCTTGATTATTGATTTTCAATAGGTTGAATGTGAAAGTTAACGCATACACTATTTTTATCTTTTCTCTAGTTAACGGCACCTAAAAAGAGAGCACGTACTAGTGAAGCCGGTGAAGGTTCTAATGCCGGAGATGGTACTCGCCCGAACCTCACACTTATTTATCAACAATCCTTTAAGACCACCAGAGATCTCACATATTTCCGCCAATTTCAAAACTATAAAATCCGTCCGGAGAGGGTAATTTCCATTTCTTTTCTTAACTCGGAGCGTTTCAAATTTGATTACTTACCTTTGCTCCAAGAATGGAAATTTATGGATTTTCTACAAATTCCCGGTTTTTTCTATCACACTTTAGTCTTGATTTTCTATGCTAATGCCAAGTGTGTCGCAAATCAAGCGGGTGTTGTTACGGGTGTTAATTCCTATCTAATGGGTAAAAAGGTCACCATCAATGTTCAATCTCTTTGTGATGTCTTCAAGTTAGAGGATGAAGGTCTTGATGATGAGAATGCTCTTGGCCATGTCCTAAGTGGTTCCGTCACCGCTCTTAATGCTCAAGATCGGATCCTACATTTGATGGTTTCTTGGTGGTTTAAGCCCTCAGGAGGAAAATATTCCACTATCCGCCAAGTTGATGATTTTTGGATTCGATGCTTCCGTCAAAGACAACGACCAAATCTTGCTTGAATTATGTTTGCGGAGAATGTCTACCTCGTGCAACATCGCCACACTACTCTTGTCACTTCCTTTACGTATGGTACGGCTTTGAGTTATTTCTTCACACAAAAGGAGATAGATTGTTCACATGACTACCCAACTCCCCTCACCGATCCTATCGATGAAAGATCTCTTGCAAGGGGAAAGTTTCATTACTTTAATGGTAGTTGGCTTCGTCTATCTGAGCTTCCTAGCGATGCCGTTCCGGAAGAAATTGCCAATCCTCAAGCCGCTCAAGCTCCTCCTTCTCCACCTTCCATGGATGCTCTCATGACTTTTCTAAACGAGCAATTCACGGGTTTACGCATGGGAATTGCCTCCATGGATCAAGTGATGAATTCAGGGTTTACCGCTATTGAAACACGCTTTACGAGCCTTGAAGATTGAATGAAGAATGTGGAGACGCGCCTCACTTCTCTTGAAGAATGTCATAACTCGATGAACATCTCTCTTACCGCATTTCATGACGAGTGGCGTCAAACTATGAGGAATGATGATGCAAATGAGGAGGATGATGAGGATGATGAAGATGGTGATGGAGATGGAGATGCATAGTAGTTCATCTTTGCATATCATTTATGTCATTTAGGATATTTATGCACTTTCGTTTATGTTTTTAGGACTAAGTTTGCATTCAAAAACCTATGCTTTGATTTTCTTTTTTTTGGATTTTATGTTGATGTTATCTTTATTTTGAACTTAATGGTTATCTATATTATGTTGCTTGGTTATTATTTATGCCTTTTGCCTATGTTTATCAATGTCTCTATTTTTTATCTAACAAAAAGGGGGGAGGGAACAAGCTCACACTTAAAATTTTGATTTTTAACTTAAAAGTTACCTAGCTAATATTAAGGGGGAGCTATTTTGCAAAGTTTTTCAAAAGTGTCAAAAATTTCAAGTTTTGGTTTTGTTATATCAAAAATGGGGAGATTGTAAAACCTATGTTTGATCTTAATATAACAAAGTATGTTAAGGATTAAATTGAAAACTTGAAATAGATTTCTAAGTCCCTCAAATGATTTATAAATCACCAAGGCTTTAATCTGATTTGAAAAACTCAAACTCCAAATATTTTCTAAGTATTCCAAGGCCAAAGTATTGAAAAACGTCTAGGCGTATCGATACGCCTCCAGCCGTATCGATACCTTTTTTACAAAGTTGGCTACTAGAAAGACGCGTTTCGATACGCCCCTCACCATATCGAAACGGCATATCGAAACAGATTGAATCTGTACCGATACGCTCCTCTGTAAAAACTGAAGGAGTTTGAATAGCGTACCGATACGGTTCCACCCGTATCGATACGGTTTTAATGGAATTTTAAATTCGAAAAGCTTTTAATGTTTTCGACCGTTGGTGTCAGTTGTTAGGTAAATAAAATTTAAAGTGGCGGTTGTCCCGTACCGATACGCTCCTAGCTGTATCGATATGGAGACTTCCAGCTCAGTTGAAAAAATTGCATCGATACGGTTGTTCCTCGTATCGAAATGGTCCTTGTCCCATACCGATACGCTTACACGCGTATCGATACGCCCTCTTGTTATTGTGCAATGACTCTTTCTGTTTTGAGATAGGTATCGATACAAGTCCACGCGTACCAATACGGTAAGCTGCAAAAGTGCATTTATGGTGGAAAGAGAGGGTCACAACGGCTATAATCAATACCCTAACCACCCAAACGGATAGAATTGATAGAGAAGGTATAAATTGAAGTCAATTGAAGACCAGCAACAACTATTGCATCAAAGATAAACATCCTAGCAAAAAATCCAAGCTCAAAGTGCTTATTTTCCAATCTTTTGTAAACCCCAATTTGTGTAGTGTTCAATTATAATCTTGTTATCAAATTTGGGTTGAGTGTTTGTACTTAAAGGGGCAATCTTGTATTGAGAGATATCTTTCTTGTCTTTAATTCTTCTTTGTACTCTTGTGAGGGTTTGGTCAAATTTTGGGTAGAAAATTTGACCGGTATTGTAAAGGTTACCTCCTAAGCCTTGAAAATGGGAAGAACAATTAGTGGATTGTTGGAAATCCTTAGTGGTAGCTAAGGTAGTGGATGTAGAGTTCATTTGGAACTTGAACCATTCTAAAATTCCTTGTTCTTCATTTTTAGTCATTCTTTTACTCCAACAATTTTTAAAAACCCAATTCACCCCCCTCTTGGCTTTGATCAATCCATTGATCCACTCAACACTTTTGAATAACATTGTCGATTGGGTCATCCTTCTCTACCTTCTTTGAAGAAACTTTGTCCTCAATTTTCTAGTTTAAAATCGTTAGATTGTGAGTCTTGTTAGTTTGCTAAACATCATTGCCTTAGTTGCAGTCCTATTGTCAATAAACGAGCTTCTACTACATTTGAGTTAGTTCACTATGATGTTTGGGGTCCTAGTCCTGTTACTTGTAAACATGGTTTTTGTTATTTTGTTACTTTTGTTGATGATTATTCTCGAATGACATGGCTCTATTTAATGAAATCTCGCTCTGAATTATTTACTCATTTCTCTTCTTTTTGTGCTGAGATTCGAACCCAGTTTAGTACGCCTGTCCAAAACTTGAGAAGGGATAATGCCAAAGAGTATGTTTCAGGTCCTTTTCAGAAATACATGCTTGAGCACGGTATTCTCCATCAAACTTCTTGTGTTGACACCCCTTTCTCAAAACGGTGTTGTTGAACGCAAAAATAGACAACTCCTTGAAACTGCCCGAGCATTGTTATGTCAAATGCAGGTTCCAAAATCTTTTTGGGCTAATGTCGTCTCCACAGCTTGTTTTTTGATCAATCGTATGCCCTCTTCTATTTTGTTGGTTAATATCCCTTTTCATACTCTTTTACCAGCTAAAAATTTGTTTCCTCTCTCCCCAAAATTTTTTGGTTGTACTTGTTTTGTTCGGGATATCCGTCCTCAAGTTACAAAACTTGATCCTAAGTCTTTGAAATGTGTGTTTTTTGGGGTATTCACATGGCCAAAAAGGGTATCGTTGTTATTGTCCGAGTCTAGGTAGGTATCTTGTGTCTACTGGTGTTACTTTTTTGGAACACAAACCTTTTCCGTTTTCTTCAGGGTCTATCACTCATGAGGACGAGGATATCTTGTTTTATCAGGTCCCATCACCCTTGGAGTTGTCCTCATCCTCTTTGGTTCCGCCCTTTTTTGTCAAGCCCCCCATCAAAAATCTCTACACCCGTCGGCCACAACCACCCTCTTCCGAATCAATTACAAATGTTCCAGATTCATGTCCTGATGAGCCAATATCTTCGTCATCAGATTTGCCTCGTATCGATGATCTTGACCTTCCTATTGCTCTTCGGAAAGGTAAACGTACTTGTACTTACCCTATTTCTTTCGTTGTTTCTTATAATTGTTTGTCTTCTTCTTCTCATGCCTTTGTTACATCCCTAGATACTATTTTTGTCCCTAAAACTGTTAGTGAGGCATTATCTCATCCTGGATGGTGTGCGGCTATGCTTGAGGAAATGACTACTCTAGATGTCAATGGAACATGGACTTTGGTTTCTTTGCCTAATGGTAAACGAGCTATTGGATGTAAGTGGGTGTTTACTGTTAAATTTAATCCTGATGGCTCTATTAATCATTTGAAAGCCCGTCTTATTTCCAAGGGATACGCTCAGACCTATGGTGTGGATTATTATGATACTTTCTCTCGTGTTGCCAAACTTGCTTCTGTCAGGCTATTTATCTCCCTTGCAGCCATATTTTATTGGACTTTGCATCAGTTGGATATCAAGAATGCTTTCCTTCATGGTGATCTTCAAGAGGAGGTGTATATGGAGCAACCACCTGGGTTTGTTGCTCAGGGGAAGTCTGCGAAAGTATGTTGTCTGAAGAAATCTTTATATGGTCTAAAACAGAGTCCTCGGGCTTGGTTTGGTAAGCTTAGTCGGGCTATTGAAAAGTTCGGGATGCAAAAAAGCTTACCAAACCAAGCCCGAGGACTTTGTTTTAGACCATATAAAGATTTCTTAATGAGAAATTAAGCTCTAAGACAAATTTTCATCATAATGTTGTTGACTTGTGGATCATTAGTCTTCCATAAATGCTTGGAGGTCCCTTTTATACTCCCAAATGATCTTCTAGCTGTTGGAGACCGTTGGGGTTGAATAGGAGCTATTGGGGCCTTTATTTCTCGCAATAAATGCAGTTCTGGGGCGAACCGTATCGATACATGTTCTTCAGAAACTAGCCGTTATGCTTTCCTCAGCTAATGCGTATCGATACGCGTTGGAGCGTATCGGTACGGCCTGCAATTCAAATAGTCATTGAGAAAATGACCGTTGGGAGCAGTTAGGCGTATCAGTACGAATACTAGCCGTTGGGGGGTTTATAAAACAACCGTATCAAAACGCCACGTAGAGTATCGATATAGGTCCTCTCCGTATCGGTACGGCCAAGCTGTATCGGTACAGGTTTTGGCTACTGGAATTTTCTTGTAGCTGAAACCTTAAAGCGTATCGATACAGTATACACCGTATCAGTATGGTTACTTGAAAAACAAAGGTTTGACTACTTTAAAGACATTTTAAATCATTCCAAAGCTTTGTAAAATTTATCAAACATATTTTCAAGTTGTTTGGACTTATTTACATTTCAAAAATTTTTAAATTTAGTACAAAACAAAATTTTCTATTATTATATCAAAACAAACATCTCAACAATTAACTTTAAAGGAAAATAAATTTCATTTTTATATGAACACAAATTAACACAAAACACATGATGATTCTACGATAAACGCCATGTACTGCTATGTACAACTAATCATGTGTACCGCTATGTATCATTAACTATTTTAATTACTTTTGAAATCATAGGGATTGAAAGCGTTATTATCCCATTTTTAGAATAAAATCTAAAAAAATATATTACTTTTTTTAGATTTTCTCTTTTTGGGTAAAGTACACAAATGGTAACCGAACTTTGATAAATTATTCAATTTGATAACCAAACTTTCAATTACATCATTGTTACCATTAAACTTTTAGTTTTGCTCCAAATTGGTCATTTACCCATTACCATCCGTTAAAAGGGTGATGTGGCAGTTAAAATATTTTATACAATAACACATTTAGTCATTCACGTTTGTATATTCGAACAATTTTGTCCTAATTCGAAAAAAATAAATTTAACCCTTATTATTTACGCATTATTTCAATTTAGAACTATTTTAATTAAAAATATTTTAACCCTAAAACCTAAAACATGAACACTTAAACCCTAAATCTTAAAATCAAAACCCTAAACCCCTAAACATCTAAATTCGAATTCATTTATTATTCACATTAAAATGAATATCATTATTTGAACCTGAATTAATTAAGTAATTTGTTGGATATTTAAATCTGCAAAAATCCACATTTAATCCGTCTAACAACTTTTCAAATAAAATTTATAAAAATGTCCTCGGTGTATGTTGCCCTTTTAGTACATAGCAATTCAAAAAAAATTATATATTTAGGTTTATGGTTTATGGGTTTATGGTTTTGGTTTTAAGACTTAAGGTTTAAGTTTTTAGGGTTTAGGGTTTTAGTTTTAGGGTTTAGGGTTAAATTATTTTTAATTAATGGTTATCTATATTGTGCATCATCTTCTTTCGTTGGAATCTCATCTTCCTTTGAGGTTTGTCCTCCATCAAAGGCATCAAGGATTCCTACATCATCATCATCACAAGAATCCTTCCTCGAAAGGAGGTTATCATCGAATACAACATGAATAGACTCTTCTACTACTAAAGTTCTCTTATTAAATACACGATAGGCTTTAGAGTTTAAGGAGTAACCTAAGAAAATAGCTTCATCACTTTTAGCATCAAATTTACCTAAGTTATCTTTTCCAATGTTTAAAACAAAACACTTGCAACCAAATGGGTGAAAATAGCTAATGTTAGGCTTTTTAGATTTTAAAATCTCATATGGTGTTTTCTTTAAAAGTGACCTAATCATTACTCGGTTTACAATGTAGCAAGCGGTGTTTGTGGCTTCCTCCCAGAAATATTTAGGTAAATTGTTTTCACAAAGCATGGTTCTAACCATTTCTTGTAAAGTTCTATTTTTCCTCTCTACTACCCCATTTTGTTGAGGAGTTCGAGGAGTCGAAAAATTGTGGCTAATACCATTTTCATTTAAAAACTCTTCAAAACCTAGATTTTGAAATTCGGTTCCATGATCACTTCTAATATGAGAAATTTTAAGTTCAAGATCATTTTGAGTTAATTTTGAAAATGTGATGAATTTTTTCTAAAGCCTTATCTTTAGTACTTAAAAATATAACCCAAGTAAATCTAGAATAGTCATCAACAAGTACAAATGCATACGATTTACCACCCAAGCTCATAGTTCTAATAGGCCCAAATAAATCCATGTGAATAAGTTGTAAACACCTACTTGTAGAAACATCATTAATGGATTTAAAGGATGATTTGTGTTGTTTACCCTTAGAGAATGCATCACAAATTTTTTCATTTGAGAACTTAATTTTGGGTAAACCTCTAACTAGATCTAGGGAAACCATTTTTCTAAAACACTAATGCTAGCATGTCCTAGTTTCCTATGACATAGCCATGCATCATTTTCATTTTGTGCAACAAAACATGCATGTGATGTATGAATGTCATCTAAATGCACCATGTAAATATTACCTATGCGATGACCAATGATCATTATATTATTTGATTTAATGTCAACAATTTTGCATCCATTTTTATCAAATAAGACATTAAACCCTTTGTCACATAATTGACTAATGCTCAATAAATTATGTTTTAAACCATCGACATATAAAACATTTTCAATGAGAATAGTAGAGTGATTACCTATGGATCCAATACCTTTAATGTGGCCTTTGGAGTTGTCACCAAATGTCACTACTCCTCCACTTTTTGGCTTCAAGTCCATGAATCGACTCTTGTCTCCAATCATGTGCCTCGAGCATCCACTATCAAGGTACCATGAATTTTGACTTTGTGCTTTAGCCTTGTAGCAATGCTCCCCCTACAAACAAAGATATTAAGCTTTGGTTTTTGGTACCCAAATCATTTTGGGTCCACGAGTATTAGCTCCCAAAAGCTTGGTTCCCTTAGGAATCCAAGGTAACATAGCATCAACATTATTAGACTTGACGAGTTCATTAGGAACCCATACACTTCTAATTTTCTTAGTTCTATTATGTCTGTGGAAGCCACTTTGTTTGTAGTTATATGTCTTTCTCCTAGGTTGGTTGTTTTAGATGATTCACCTTTTTCATGTTTCACATTACCAACATTTTTGAAAGACTCCTTGAGCTTGTTAAGCTCATCTAACACCTTTTGGTGTTCAATATTGCATTGAGAAATAAGATTATTTAGGTCTACGTTTTCATCTTGAAAGAATTTAAGTTTATCTTGTAAACCTAAGATCTTTTTCTCAAATTTTAAGTTAGCTTGAGAAAGTGAGTCATTTTTAGCATTTAATTCGGAAATAACCTTTTTATTTCTTATGACCGACTCTTTATATTTCTCAACTAACTCATCATATACCTCTTGTAACTCATCATAAGCATCATGCAATTCATCAAATGTAAAATCAAAAGATGATGAGATAGAGGTTACCATGGAGGAATCCTCCACAAGTGCCATGAGGCAAAGGTTGGCCACTTCATGTTCCTCATCCTCGGATGACTCCTCATCACTCCAAGTAGCAAGCTTGGCTTTGAGCTTCTTCTTCTTCTCAAAGCCCTTCTTCTTGAGTTGAGGGCACTCCGAACGAATATGACCCGGTTTTTTGCACTCGAAGCAAATTATTTGATCCCTCTCTTCTTTTTTGGTTTTGAAGTCCATTTTTCTTTGAATTTTCCTTCCTCGGTTGGACCTCATAAACCGTGAGAACCTTTTGGCTATCATAGCGAATTCTTTTAGGTCTTCCTCCTCACTAGAACTGCTCTCCTCATGTAGTGAAGCTTTGAGAGCCACTTCTATCTTCTTCTTCTTTTCTACCTCTAGCTTTTCCACTCTTCTCTCTTTCTTTTTCTTTTCATCTTCCCTTCCTTTCTTCATTATCTCATGAGTTAGGAGAGAACCAACTAGCTCATCAAGCTTGAGTTTCTTCAAATTTTTTGCCTCAATGATGGCAGTTATCTTCCCATCCCAAGACTTGGGAAGTGAGTAGAGTAGCTTCCGGACTAGTTTGTCTTCCGGGATTATCTCTCCAAAACCTTTTAGCCCGTTGACGATTGTTGAGAAATGATCGAACATCTTTGACACGGTTTCGTCGGGCTCCATTTTGAAATTCTCATAGCTAAGATTGAGAATTCCAATCTTTGTCTCCTTCAGATCACTTGTTCCTTCATAAGTGGTCTCTAGTGTATCCCACACTTCCTTGGCACTTTCAATGGAGGAAACTTTGGAGTAGATGTCAGGACCGAAAGAGCAAAATAGCATGTGAAGAGCTTTATCATTGATTTGAATCTTCTTTCTCTCTTCTTCACTCATCTCATTTTTCTTCTTTAGCACCAATCTTCCTTCATCGTCTCTCTTCATTGGAATATAGGGATCTGTTGAGTTGTGTGGTGCTCGATTCGTTCAACCGATTAAGCTCGCCAAGTGGTGGAGAGGTGGATTTTTAGGTGGAAGGGTTTAGGAAGCTAGAAATAATAAAGACACAATGATTTATAGTGGTTCAACCTTCTAACCAAGGTCTACATCCACTACCTTAGCTTCCCACTAAGGATTTCACAATCAATCCACTATTGATTCGTCCCTTTTTCTTGGATGAGGAGGAAACCCTTACAAACGATCAAACTTCTACCCAAAGCCTTGATCAAAACCCTCTTTTACAAAGAGATAAACAAAGCAAACTTAAACCCTCTAATAGGTGTTTGTTTGCACAATTAAGCTCTCACCCAAATCCTAAAACACTTGAGCAAATTTAACAATTTTGGCTCACTAGTGTTTGTCTATACAAGAATGGACAAATAAAGCACTAAGACAATTTCTTGATCATTTGATGTTTGACAATATGAGCATTAGTCTTCTCTTGATGCTTGGAGGTCCCTTTTATACTCCCAAATGAGTTTGTAGCCGTTACTAGCCGTTGGGGATGAATTGGAGCCGTTGAGGACTTTATTTCCCTTCATAAATGCTGTTCTGCAGCTAACGGTATCGATATACGTGGAACGGTATCGATACAGCCTTCATATGAACTAGCCGTTAGGCACTTGCCAGCTTGGTCGTATCGATACGCTTGAGGGCATATCGGTACCCTTTGACATTTAAATGGCCGTCGGGAAATAGCCGTTGGGGGTAGTAAAATGGGATCGGTACGCTGACGTGGCGTATCGAAACGACACCACTCCGTATCGATACACTAAACCCTCGTATCGATACGGGTTTTGACAGTGGCCAAACTGGGGCAAAATGGTATCGATACTGGTACACCGGTATCGATACTGGTACTTTGAAATCACGAGTTTGGCTATTAAAAACATGAAAATTCTTTGTCAAAAACCTCTTAAAATACCTCAAACATAATTTCAAGTTGTTTGGACTTAAAAACAAGTTTTAAATTCTTTTCAAATTAGTCCAAAACATTTTTCAATTATTATATCAAAACATTAGTTCTACAATCTCCCCCTTTTTGATATAATAAAACTAACTTGAAAAATTGTTTGGGATTCTCCCCCTTTAACTTTTAAAAACTTGAATAAGAGATTAAAGATATGAAATCAAATTAAGCTTCCCCTTATTCATTTGAAAATTCAATTTTTCAAACCATTTCTCCCCCTTTTTGTTATATCAAAAAGAATTTAAAAGACATTTAAGTTCAAGATAACATAGGAGGCAAAAACATTTTGACACACTTAAAAATTTTTGGTTTAAAATTGGCTCCCCCTTACTCATAGCATCATCAAAAATGTTAGTCCAACATATATGATCATCTAGTTGAATGAAATAAAAATAGAACAAAAGAAATCAAAAACAACTAGAATTTTACCACACTTGAACTCAAGGTAGGATGTGAAGCCTTCATTCTTCAAGTGTTCTTCCTTGTGTGCATGGAGCTCCCCCTTAATGTTTGACTTGTTGAATATCTCCATCACACCTAGCAAAAGACAATCAAGTAATTTTTGGTATCCAAATTGCTTTGGATCCATGAACGTTAGAAGCACAAATTTTTGACCCCTTAGGAATCCATTTTTCAATGTCATCCTTTTTAATTGAAGTGGTTAGTCCTTTTGGGACCCAAACACTTCTAAAACATTTTCCATTCACAAATCTAGGGGCACTAGATTGTCTTACATAAAAGTTTGATTTTCCAAAACTATTTTTCTTTTCAAGTTCATTGGAAATCAAATCTTTTTCTTTTTGAACTTTGAGAAGCAAATTTTGTAAATCAAAACATTTTTGTTCAAAATCTTTTAATCTTGCTTCAAGTTCAAGATTTGTTTTGGAAAGCAAATCATTTTCAATTTTTATTTTTGAAATCAACTTTTTGTTTTTAGAAAATGATGCCTTGAATTCCAAAAGCAAATCATCATAGGCATCTTGTAACTCATCAAATGTATAAGAATTTGAAATAGATGAGTTAGAAGTTACCTCCCCCTCATTGAGGGCCATCAAGCATAGGTGGGCTACTTCATCATCGGTGGAGTCTTCATCACTCCATGTGGCCACATATGCTTGTTTTGAAGATGATCCCTTCTTTTTGGATTTGTGGGAGTCCTTCATCTTCTTCATCGATTCATGCTTGGATTTTTCCATTTTGCTCTTCATGAACCGGGCGAACTTGTTGAAGAGATAGGCCATCTCTTTGTCTTCACTATCCTCCTCACTTGAATCTACATGATGACATGTGGAGGATTTGAGAGCCATGGCACTTGCATTGATGCCAAGCCCTTTGATCTTCTTCTCTCCCATAGCTCTAATTTCTTCCCTTTTCTTCTCCTCTTCCTTGTTCTTCTTCATGATTTGATGAGTGAGAAGAGACCCCATAAGTTCATCAAGCTTCAAAGTCTTCAAATTTTTGGCTTCGATGATGGCGGTCCTCTTTGAGTCCCAAGACTCGGGAAGTGAGTAGATGAGCTTTCGAACAAGCTTCTCCTCCGGGATGGCTTCTCCATAGCCTTTAAGACCATTCGTGATTGTGGAGAACCTATCAAACATCTTCTCGATGTTCTCTTCCGGATCCATTTTGAAGTTTTCATACTCAAGAGTTAGGAGCCCAATCTTGGTCTCCTTGACTTCATTTGTTCCCTCGTATGTGACTTCAAGCTTGTCCCATACCTCCTTGGCACTCTCACAAGAAGACATCTTCTCATAGATAGATGGGCCAAAAGCACAAAAGAGCATGTGCAAGGCTTTGCAATTTAGCTCCATCTTCTTGCGATCGTCGGCACTCCATTCCGCTTTGCTTCCTTGAGGCACGAACGGACCATCTTCAACTATGTCCCATAGCTTGTAATCTCTTGACTTCAAGAAGAATTTCATCTTTGTCTTCCAATGGGCATAGTGATCTCCGTTGAAGAAAGGCGGTTTGTCGATGGATTGCGCCATTTGAGCCGGTTGATGAAAAAGTGATCGAGCTTGCCGGATCTTCTCAATAGGATGTGAATCCTCTTTGATTGAGCCAAGCTCTGATACCAATTGTTGAGTTGTGTGGTGCTCGATTCGTTCAACCGATTAAGCTCACCAAGTGGTGGAGAGGTGGATTTTTAGGTGGAAGGGTTTAGGAAGCTAGAAAGAATAAAGACACAATGATTTATAGTGGTTCAACCTTCTAACCAAGGTCTACATCCACTACCTTAGCTTCCCACTAAGGATTTCACAATCAATCCACTATTGATTCGTCCCCTTTTCTTGGATGAGGAGGAAACCCTTACAAACGATCAAACTTCTACCCAAAGCCTTGATCAAAACCCTCTTTTACAAAGAGATAAACAAAGCAAACTTAAACCCTCTAATAGGTGTTTGTTTGCACAATTAAGCTCTCACCCAAATCCTAAAACACTTGAGCAAATTTAACAATTTTGGCTCACTAGTGTTTGTCTATACAAGAATTGACAAATAAAGCACTAAGACAATTTCTTGATCATTTGATGTTTGACAATATGAGCATTAGTCTTCTCTTGATGCTTGGAGGTCCCTTTTATACTCCCAAATGAGTTTGTAGCCGTTACTAGCCGTTGGGGATGAATTGGAGCCGTTGAGGACTTTATTTCCCTTCATAAATGCTGTTCTGCAGCTAACGGTATCGATACACGTGGAACGGTATCGATACAGCCTTCATATGAACTAGCCGTTGGGCACTTGCCAGCTTGGTCGTATCGATACGCTTGAGGGCGTATCGGTACCCTTTGACATTTAAATGGCCGTTGGGAAATAGCCGTTGGGGGTAGTTAAAATGAGATCGGTACGCTGACGTGGCGTATCGAAACGACACCACTTCGTATCGATACACTAAACCCTCGTATCGATACGGGTTTTGACAGTGGCCAAACTGGGGCAAAATGGTATCGATACTAGTACACCGGTATCGATACTGGTACTTTGAAATCACGAGTTTGGCTATTAAAAACATAAAAATTCTTTGTCAAAAACCTCTTAAAATACCTCAAACATAATTTCAAGTTGTTTGGACTTAAAAACAAGTTTTAAATTCTTTTCAAATTAGTCCAAAACATTTTTCAATTATTATATCAAACATTAGTTCTACAGGATCATCTTCAATGGCATCCCAAACTAGATAATCGTTGGATTTGATGAAGAGGCGCATCCGGTTCTTTCAAAATGGATAGTTATCACCGTTGAAGAAAGGCGGTTTGGTGGTTGATTGAGACTCGTACATGCTTGACCCGGAGGTAGATGCCATGGCTTGATTTTTGGATGATCACACTCTTCCTAGGAACTCCTATTGTGGTTGTTAATCCTAAGAGGTAGGCTCTGATACCAATTGTTGAGTAGATTAATGGATTGATCAAAGCCAAGAGGGGGTGAATTGGGTTTTTTAAAATTGTTGGAGTAAAAGAATGAGTAAAAATGAAGAACAAGGAATTTTAGAGTGGTTCAAGTTCCAAATGAACTCTACATCCACTACCTTAGCTACCACTAAGGATTTCCAACAATCCACTAATTGTTCTTCCCATTTTCAAGGCTTAGGAGGTAACCTTTACAATACCGGTCAAATTTTCTACCCAAAATTTGACCAAACCCCCACAAGAGTACAAACAAGAATTAAAGGCAAGAAAGATATCTCTCAATACAAGATTGCCCCTTTAAGTACAAACACTCAACCCAAATTTGATAACAAGATCAGAATTGAACACTACACAATTTGAGGTTTACAAGAGATTAGAAAATAAGCACTTTGAGCTTGGATTTTTTGCTAGGATGTTTATCTTTGATGCAATAGTTGTTGCTGGTCTTCAATTGGCTTCAATTTATACCTTCTCAATCAATTCTAGCCGTGTGGGTGGTTAGGGTATTGATTATAGCCATTGGGACCCTCTCTTTCTACCATAAATGCACTTCTGCAGCTTACCGTATTGGTACGCGTGGACTTGTATCGATACCTATCTCAAAACAGAAAGAGTCATTGCACAATAACAAGAGGGCGTATCGATACGCATGTAAGCGTATCGGTATGGGACAAAGACCGTTTCGATATGGGGAACAACCGTATCGATGCAATTTTTTCAACTTAACTCACTGGAAATTTCCACCGGCTATGAGCGTATCGGTACGGGACAACCGCCACTTTAAATTTCAGTTACCTAACAACTGACACCAACGGTCGAAAACATTAAAAGCTTTTCAAATTTAAAATTCCATTAAAATTGTATCGATATGGGGGAACCGTATCGGTACGCTATTCAAACTCCTTCAGTTTTTACAGAGGAGCGTATCGATACAGATTCAATCTTTTTTGATACACCGTTTCGATACGGTGAGGGGCGTATCGAAACGCGTCTTTCCAGTAGCCAACTTTGTAAAATAGGTATCGATACGGCTGGAGGCGTATCGATACGCCTGGACGTTTTTCAATACTTTGGCCTTGGAATACTTAGAAAATATTTGGAGTTTGAGTTTTTCAAATCAGATTAAAGCCTTGGTGATTTATAAATCATTTGAGGGACTTGGAAATCTATTTCAAGTTTTCAATTTAATCCTTAACATACTTTGTTATATCAAAATCAAACATATGTTTTACAAAAAGGATTGACAATTCCAGTGCAAGCAACAGGTTCTGGAACATGGGTGTCAAGGATGTAGAGACCATCCGACTCATGCCCTTTACCAATAATCTTCTTCGTCAAAAGATCCTGAAACACACAATAACCAGGAAAAAATGAGACATAACAATTAAGGGTACGTGTAAGTTTACTAACTGACATCAAGTTAAAGGATAAATCTGGTAAACTCAAAACAGAGGACAAAGTAAGAGAGGGACTGGGGTACGAAGTGCTCGAGCCAATAATAGAAGATGTGGAACCATCGGCTAAAGTAACAAGATTGATAGAAGGATGGGCTGTAAAATGAGAAAAAAGATTGGGGTTACCTGTCATGTGGTCTGTTGCACCAGAATCAATGACCCATTTGGAAGAGGTGGAAGCAAGACATGTATTGGGTTTACCTGACTCAACAAGGGCAGAAACAGGACAGGAAGGATGCTTTACAATGTCTTAAAGATGAAGAAGCTTGGCATACTCATTCGCAGATATCGTAAAAGCCGGTGAAGAAGTGTCTACACTAGAAGAAGTATGAGCAGACGAAGCTTTCTTAAACTGCAGCTTTCGGCAATCACGCTTGATATGTCCCGGTTTGTGACAGTAATGAAAAATAACTGCACTATGATCCTGACCACGAACTCCAAACTGTGGATTGGTTTTGTAGGGCCCATACCCCATGGAACGACCAGGACCACCACTCTTGAAATGTTGCTTGCCAGAGTCGAAAGGAAGAACACGACTGAGCAGAACACTGCTATGTTACGGGGATTGAGTAGGCAAAGAATTCTCAGTAAGGTGTACCCTCCGAAAAACATCATCGAGGCTGGAGATCTTTGAACCAGATATCAGCCATTTGCTCTCGCTGAATGCGTTAGACCTTGATACCAGCACTAAAGGGAAGCAACATATTAAGCTCTTCGTATGTTTTTTTAAAATCCATAAAATAACTAGTTAAAGTCCGGTCTTCTTTGTCAGCCCTGTAAAAATTCTGACAAACATCATAGATACGTGAACATTTTCCTTTGCCAGAATATAAAAATTGCAAATAGCTCATCAACTGTTTCATCGTCTTGCAATGATTAACCAGACCTACCACCTCACTTTCAATAGAATTACGAATCTGGATATATAGGCGAGCATCTTCTCTCATCCATTGAAGGCGAGAATCATCCGTCGGAGGATCATCAGTCAAATGTCTGTCCATAGAAAGGCTTAACAAATACAACTCAATTGTATGGTTCCAATCGAGAAAATTAAAGCCATTCAATTTATGATCAGTAATTTTAGATGTAACCGGAATGATATCAGACATAAAATCAACTTTCTTGTCAGCCATGAGATCAAAGAAGCAAAGAACCAAGAACAACCAGGGAAAAACAAAACCCTAACAGTACCAAAAGATAGGACACCCAACCCAAAATGATCCGGAAGCAAGGACCAGCGATAGGAGTGTGATCGGAATGAAGCAGCAACGTCGGCAGAAAAATCGGCGGTAGAACGAGGCCACCACGCGCTCTTATGCGTCGGCGCGTGAAGGACAAGCGGAAGCTTGGGGCGGCGCGTGAGGCTCACGCGCTGGGATTACGGTGACCGAAATCTCCAGATCTGCAGATCGGCAAATGGCGGTTCCTGTGGTACGGGCAGTGTCGACAGAGGGGCCTCCGAAGATGGCCGGTGAAGAACGTCCAAAAAATCTTTAGTTGGAAACCCCAACAGCCCAAGAAATTGAAAATTTTAAGAGTACTCGAAAAACCTAGGATAGTTGATACCATGTGGAAAGTAATTTTTCTCATATCTTATTCATAAAACATATGGGGCTATATATACAAATCTAATTTACCTAAACTAGGTAACATAATATATTACATTAATTACAATATATTCTAGCCTAATAAATAGTCTACATATTAGCCTAAGAATCTATAACACTCTGTATAGATAACACTTGTGAGTGTAAATGCCAATGTATGCTTAAATGTATTAGGTTTTGGGTGAGAGCTTAAGAGTGCAAACATCAATCTTTTAGAGGGATTTCTAGTTTGCTAAGTTTTCTCATGTTAGAGAGTGATCCCAAAGCTCGGTTTGTGAGCTTTGGATGCTAGACTTGGTGAGTGGTCTAGGTTGTAATTGGTTGCCTCCTAAGCCAAGAAAAGGGGAAGAATTCTTAGTGAATTTGTTGAAATCCTTAGTGGGAAGCTAAGGTACTAAATGTAGAGATTGTTCGAAGCTTGAACCACTATAAATCCTTTTTCTTTTTGTCTATCTTTTTGCTTCCACCAAATACACCCAAAATACATCTTCTCCACCACTTGGCAAGAAATTTGGTTGAAGGATTTCGAGCCTAAGAATTGGTGTTAGAGCGAGGCTCAATTGAGAAGGTTTAACCACCTACTGAGATGATCTAGAAGCTCGATCAACAAACAAGTCAACCGGTGATAAATGGCACAATCAATCGACAAGCCACATTCTTCAACGGTGAACATTATGCCTATTGGAAGAATAGGATGATGTACTTCATCAAGGCCAAGGACTATCGACTTTGGGATCTTGTTGAAGATAGACTGTTCGTGTCAACAAGGAGGAAGACGGATTGGAATGCAAATGACAAGAAGATGATAAAACTAAATTGAAAGCCTTGCACATTTTATTGTGTGCATTGGGCCCCGATGTATATGCAAAAATCTATTCTTGTGAATATTCCAAGGAAGTATGGGACAAGCTTGAAGTCATATACGAGGGAACAAACGAAGTAAAGGAGACCAAGATCGGTCTTCTCAACCTTGAGTATGAAAACTTCAAGATAGACCCAGAAGAAGACATCAAGAGCATGTTCGATCGGTTCTCTACAATCATCAACAAACTCAAAGGTTTTGGAAAAGAGATTCTGGAAGACAAACTCGTTCGGAAGTTGATTTATTTACTTCTCGAATCATGAGAGGGCAAGACGACAGCTATCATCGAAGCCAAGAACCTAAAAGATCTCAAACTTGATGAGCTAATTGGGTCCCTTCTTACCCATGAAATGATGTTTACACCCTTGAAGAGGGAGAAGGATAAGAAGATCAAAGAGCAAGGCATTCATGTGAATGTCATTGCTCTTCCATCCTCCACATACCTATATGTAGATTCAAGTGAGGAGGAAAGTGAAGGAGATGAGATAGCCTATCTCTTCAAGAAATGTGCCCGATTCATGAAGAGCAAAATGGAAGATTCCAAGCATGAATCGAAGAAGAAGAAGAAGAGGGCATGGTCTTTAAGCCATAAGAAGAAGGCATATGTGGCTACTTGGAGTGATGATGACTCCACCGATAATGAACAAGCCAGCCTTTGCCTTATGGCCATCCAAGAAGATTCAAGGGTAACTTCTAATTCATCTATTTCAACTTCTTATTATTTTGATGAATTACAAGATGCCTATGATGATTTGGTTTTAGAGTTTAAAAATCACATTTTGAAAAACAAGAAAGTGGTTTCAAATTTGAAAATTCAAAATGATTTTATTTCTAAAACCAAAATTGAATTTGAAGCAAAACTCAATGAATTTGAACAAAAATGTGTTGATTTACAAAATCTGCTTCATAAAGTTCAAGAGGAAAAAGATTTGATTTCCAAAGAGCTTGAAAAGAAAACCAATTTTGGAAAATCAATTTTTTATCAAAGACAATCTAATGCCCTTAGATTTTTAAATGTTAAATGTTTTAGAAGTATCTGGGTCCCAAAAGGTCTAATTACTTCAACTAAAAATGATGAAATTAAAAAATATATTCCTAAGGGGACTAAATTATGTGCTACTAACGCTTATGGATCCAAAGCAATTTGGATACCAAAAATTACTTGATTGTCTTGTTTTAGATGTGATGGAGATTGGTCAATAAAGTACAACATTGAGGGTGAGCTCCATACACACAAGGAAGATCACTTGAAGAAGGAAGGCTTCATATCCTCCTTTTGGTTCAAGTGGTAAAATTAATTTAGTTGAATTTATTTGCTTTTTATTTGATTTATTTACTTTAATTAAACTAGATAATCATATTTGTTCGACTAACCATTTTGATGCTTTGAGTAAGGGGGGCCATTTCAAAACCAAAATTCTTATTTTTTTGTCAATTTTTTTTAAACCTCTATTGTTATTTTGAACTTAAAGTTACATAAATTCTTTTTGATATAACAAAAGGGGGAGAAATGGTTTGAAAATTTGATTTTTCAAGTGAATAAGGGGGAGCTTTAACTACTTCTAAATTTTAAAAACTCTTATTCAAATTTTTAAATACTAAGGGGGAGAATCACAAACAATTTTTCAAGTTGGTTTTATTATATCAAAAAAAAGGGAGATTGTTGAGATGTTTGCTTTGATATAATAATAGAAAAATTATTTTGGACTAAATTGAAAAGGTTTCAAAATGTTAATAAGTCCAAACAACTTGAAAATGTGTTTGATAAATTTTACAAGACTTTGAAATGATTTAAAATGTCTTTAAAGTAGCCAAACCTTTTTTTTCAAGTAACCGTACCGATACGGTATACACCGTATCGATACGCTTTAGGGTTTCAGCTACAGGAAAATTTCAATAGCCAAAACCCGTACCGATATGGCTTGACCGTACCGATACGGAGAGGAACTGTATCGATACACTGCGTGGCGTTTCGATACGGTTGTTTTATAAACCTCCAACGGCTAGTATCTGTATCGATACAGTTGTATCGAGTACCGAAACGCCTAACTGCTCCCAACGGTCATTTTCCCAACGGCTATTTGAATTGCAGGTCATACCGATACGCTCCAACGTGTATCGATACGCATCAGTTGAGGAAAGCATAACAGCTAGTTCCTAAAGAACCTGTAACGATACGGCTACCTGTGTATTGATACGGTTAGCATCAGAACTGCATTTATTGCGAGAAATAAAGGCCCCAACGGCTCTTATTCAACCCTAACGGTCTCCAACGGCTAAAAGCTCATTTGGAAATATAAAAGGGACCTTCAAGCATCTATGGAAGACTAATGATCCACAAGTCAACAATATTATGATGAAAAATTGTCTTAGAGCTTAATTTCTCATTCTTTGTATAAACAACAATTGTGAGCTTAAATGTCAATGTATGCTCAAGTGTATTAAGTTTTGGGTGAGAGCTTAAGAGTGCAAACATCAACTTTTTAGAAGAATTTTTAGTTTGCTAAGTTTTCTCTTGTTAGAGAGTGATCCCAAAGCTCGGTTTGTGAGCTTTGGATGCTAGACTTGGTGAGTGAGTCTAGGTTGTAATTGGTTGTCTCCTAAGCCAAGAAAAGGGGAAGAATTCTTAGTGAATTTGTTGAAATCCTTAGTGGAAAGCTAATGTAGTGGATGTAGAGCTTGTTCGAAGCTTGAACCACTATAAATTCTTTGTCATTTTGTCTATCTTGTTGCTTTCCACCAAATACACCCAAAATACATATTCTCCACCACTTGGCAAGCAATTCGGTTGAAGGATATTGAGCCTAACATTAATTGTACTCTACTTCTAAGAGATGTAAATTAAAGTTAACCACATAAATAAAAATTTTGGGTAGTGACTAGTGAGTAACTTTATTTTATAATCATTCATATCAAATATTTTTTAAAATGAAAAACTATTGAATCTGATATAAAGATGGTCTTTAAAGGAGAAAATGATAATATGAAACTATTAAACTATCACTAAAGGTAGTTGTTAATCAATAATATACTACAAAGAATAAAACATACATATTTACTTATTACTATTTATCATATTACTAAGAAAAGTAATAATAAAAACAAATTATTCTTTCGCTTTGACTCAATTATCGGGTCAAATTTTAATTGATGTTTGGTTCGAATCAGATTTAAAATTATTAAATTTGAATTACTTTCTGTTCGGGTTATTTTCTATTCGGACTTTTTTAGGTTTTGGTTCCTTTCGGTTTCGAATAGTTTCAGTTCGGGAAAATTAAATTTGAAAACGCGGTTTCCTTGAAAAACAATGTTTTTTTTTTCGAACTCAAAACCTTGCTAGGGTTTTAGCAGTTAACTTGACTTCCCACTTTTGTTGAGAGCTTTGGAGAGGCAAACGATGACAGCCAGATTCTTGATTTCAAGAAATGCATCCAAAACCCTCACTCAATTTCTTCTACCACGTCTCCTGCAATCTCACTCAAGAGGCTTTTCCTCTGAACCTCCCGCCTTTGCCTCCGATAACCGTGTTCCCACTACCGTCATCACTGGTTTTCTCGGTTCCGGAAAGGTCTCTAATCAGTTTTGCTGTTGATTGCTTAGTTTAGCTTCGCTTCAATTCCAGTTTCTATATTTCCCCCTTCTTTTTATGATGTTTTTTTTAATGCAGACTACTCTCTTAAATCATATTTTAACTGCACAACATGGAAAACGAATTGCTGTTATCGAAAACGAGGTACTTGCGATTATTTTTAGATTTTGCACGTTGCTAGGTGAGGTTTTCATTTGTCGGTTGAATGTAGTAGAATTCATTGCCAGAGGAATTTGATTAATTGCGATGCAGTTCGGTGAAGTTGATATTGATGGATCGTTAGTTGCTAGTCATTCCTCTGCATCTGAAGAAGACATTGTCATGGTCAACAATGGTTGCCTTTGTTGTACTGTGCGGGGAGATCTAGTTAAAATGCTCTTGGACCTGGTTAACAAGAAAAAAGACAAATTTGACCATATTGTTATCGAAACTACAGGTAATAACACCAGGTTCTTACTTGTGTTTTACAGGGTTTAGTTACTTAGTTTATGATATATGATGCAGGTTTCTAAGTTTTATAGTTAAATGATGACTGCATAAGTTGTCGCCTGTCAGCTTGAGTTACCTGATTAAATGCATCCAATAACCTGCTCAAAGTTTCTCCACTTCATTTACTTGGGAAACTGTTATTGCAGGCCTTGCTAAGCCAGCTCCTGTTATAGAAACATTTTGTTCCGATGAACTGGTTTCGCGGTATGTGAAACTGGATGGAGTTGTCACTTTAGTTGACTCGAAGCATGCTATGAAGCACTTGAATGAAGTTAAACCAAGATTTGTTGTGAACGAAGCAGTTGAACAGGTTGCTTATGCTGACCGTATAATTTTGAACAAGGTGGACTTTGATTTCTATGCTTTTCGATTGATATGGCCTTCTATGTGCATCCATTCTTAATCTTCTTCTCATAAGCTCTACTATTTATAATGTTGTTTACTTGTTTCAATTGTTATGCAGATAGATTTGGTCACCGAGGGTGACTTGGAGAAACTGACTCATAAAATCAAGGTTCAAGTTTTCTATTTCCATTATATCACTATGAATTTTGTTATTGGTTGGAAAATTAAGGAAAGGATTCGCACCATGTTTTACTTTTCTCTGCTGAGTTTTCTATGTTTATTAGCACTGTGCTAAAAATTGGGTTAGTTAAAACTTCTGATTTTATACTTTCCAGCATATTAATAGCATGGCTCAAATCAAGAGAGCGAAATATGGAGTCGTTGACATGGACTTTGTTTTGGGAGTTGGAGGATATGATCTTGACAGGTCACTTATGCTTCACTAGTTGACTTGACCATTTGAAAACAACTTTTTTTGCAATTATTTTTCCTGCCTTATTTAAATATATCTTCACTATCTTGCTCCCTTCACTCATGTATCTGATATCTTTTCTTAAAAGTTCAAAATCTTTTATTTTGCAGAATTGATACTGAAGTTAATGTAGATGATTCTCGCTGTGGCAACCATCAACATGACATGCATGGTAGTATGTTGTCTTTTCATATTTCTTTCCTTTGTTCCTGTGTTTTAACCTTGTTTGTCTATATTAAAAGATAATTTTAAGAACAATGGAAATGAATATTGATGATATTGTGGAATTATATTTTGTGGATAACTTTGTGCTGTGTCAAATTATTGGTTCTTCTTCCCTGAAGTTGTGCCTACCGCAGCTTGAAATTCATTCTTTTTTTAATCTATTTTATTTTGGACATTATAGGACACCACAAGGAGCATCATCATGATCATGTGCATGATTCTGCTGTATCTAGTGTTAGCATTGTGTCTGAGGGAACCCTTGATCTTGATGAGGTAAGAAATACTTTATAAAAGTGTAGCTTTTCCCAGCATGAAGGGGTGGAACTGCATATAATGTTGTGATTTATAAGTGAACTAGGATTTAGAGGGAGGATGCAATATGCCTGATAAAATTCGATGTGTGTTATCCATTAATGTTGTAATTTAGGGCTTTATTGGTTAGGTGTAAGGTTTGGCATGGAAATGGTTCAAACATGATGATGATTGAGGTGGACTACAACAATGGAGCGGGGTGGGGCGGATGTTGCCAAATCCGCCGCCGCTCCATAGTTGGCACGCTCTCTACTCCATCACCACCATCCACTCCGTCCCACTATGGATGTGTAATTTTGAAAATCAGTACTATCTTCATTGATGTTGGATACATCCATTCCCGCCCCATTCCGCTTCACCTCTATTTGATTTTTGCTAATATTTTTAATATTTTTCAACTTTTTTTGAAGTCAAGTAAATATATAATCATCATTCTTATACTGAAAGCTAAACTTGTCTTGAATCAATCGATTAAACCAGCTCATCTGATTATTTAGTGTAACGGTTACATGATTGTGGATGAAGCAGGTTGATGATTGGCTTGAAAGATTGGTTGAAGAGAAAGGGGAGGACCTATATAGAATGAAAGGAGTCTTGTCTGTGAATGGTTCTGATCAGCGTTATGTTCTTCAGGTTCCAATCATTCACCCGCGTTTCTATTTACCATTTATTCCTTTATTCTCCTCTAAAATCGTGGCTTCGATTGCAGGGGGTGCATTCGATGTTGGATGGCTGCCCTGGGAAAACATGGGAACCTGATGAGAAGAGAACAAACAAGCTTGTATTCATCGGAAGAAATTTGGATGAATCCGCCCTTAGAAAAGGTTTCAGAGGTTGTCTTCTTTGATATAAAGCAATAATTGACAAAGTATTCGTCTACGCGCACAAATTGGACGGCAAAATCACCAACAAACCCTGGTTTCCTAGTATTAGTTTTGTTTTGATCGAAATGTAATTAATCTCCTTTTTCTTCTACCTTTAAGTTTGAATTACAGAAAAAAAAAAGGAAACGGTGAGTTTGTCATTTTCTTTATCCGAAGTGTAGATTCTTTTTTACCAAATCAAGTAGCAAATTAGTGAGGGGATTATATCAACAAGATTTGAATACTGCTCTTGCCAACAAAGGGTTTTAACCATTAGGTTAGTTTAACATTGCTTTTAAAAAGTGATTTTTAAAAGTGCTGTTAGAAAGGAATTTTAAAAAGTAGGTTGCAAGATTTTAGTGTTAATTGTTACTGTCAAAAAGTGCTTTTAAAAAGATCAATAATCATTTTAGACATGATATTGTAAGTTATATATATGTGTATGTATATATAAATGATATTTAAATTTTTTAATGTTATAATATATAAAATATATCATCTTAAATTATTATAAAAATATTTTTATTAATAAATATATTTTTTAACAATTATACGTATTCTATGAAAATATAACAAATTTAAAATATTTTATTTAAAAAACTTGACATGAATAAATATATATCATTTTAAAATTATAAAATAATTATTAATTATATAATTATATCTTCGTAAAAAATTATAAATTTACAAATTATAAATAAACACACTAGCAAAATGAAGGTTAAAATTGTAAGTTGGCTCTCAAAATTACTTTTACAACCGCAAAAATTAAAAATTTTAGCTTTTGCGTTTAGGTTGAAAATCACTTTTCAAAAGCAGGTTTTTCCCCAAAAGCTAGCTGTTTAACACAACTTTTAACCTCAAACCAAATTTTGAAACCAAATGCTAGTTTGAAACGTAATGCTAAACAAAGTATTAGTAGATAGTCATCAGGATAACGGCTTAGCTTGATGGCTAGGCATTAAACCTTCTAAGCACAAGGCTTGGGTTTGATACCTAGTTGTTCCAAATCTAAAATTTCACTTCATTCTTATGACTCTAAACCAACTACTCTAAGCACAAGGCATTAAACCTTCACTTCATTGATGTTGGATACATCCATTCCCGTCCCAGACCGCATCGAATGGGTTACACGGGAAAAACTGAAGCGAAACTCGTTAAGGTGCCACTCTGATTAGCAACCCTAGAAAAAATTTCTTTTAAAGTTATCTTGTCTAGATGCGTTAATTATATCCTATGTGATTTTTAAATTTTACAGCTAGTATTGATACGCCCTCAACAGTCAACTTCCCTTGGTCAACTACGAAGACTGTACCGATACTCTCAGGACCCGTACCGATACGCCAAAATCTCGTCAATTTCTCAGATTTCCAGAGAGCATTTTGGGTATCGATACGCCCCCGCATACCGGTACGCCTTGCCCAAAACAAGGGACCGTATCGATACCGCCCTTGAGCGTATCGATACGCCCTGCCCTGCAAAACTAATTTTAACTGCTAAAAGCACAAGTAATTCAACACAAGAGACATTAACAAGCATTTAAGCAACATACCAACACACATACAACACAAGGCATCCATGGATAAACATATAAAGCAAAATAAACACTTAACAGGGCATCATCCAACATGATAAGATTTTTAAAGAAAACATGCATATTTAGCATTCACCAACATAACCAAAAGCTAAACCAAAGCATAAATCATCATGGTAAAAGACATTACAAGCCCAAAGCAACTAAACAAACTTGTCTAAGAAAAAAGGACATGCCAACAAACTCCTAAAAACATAAGCCCCTATCCCATTGCTTAATACTAATTATTGAAGTCTAAACTCATACTTGAGCAAATCAAACTCCCTTGGATTCTCTCTTGTTCCCCGAGCTGCTCCGTAGGTCTAAGGGCCTGCATTTTTGGGAAAAAGAACGTAAGTGTTTAAGCTTAGTGAGCGGTGCTCAAAACGGTAGCTACAACAATGCAGTTTTAAAACATTAGTTTGCTTGAAAACCATGTAGAACTAGTGTTTTGATATAATAATTGAAAAATGTTTTGGACTAATTTGAAAAGAATTTAAAACTTGGTTTTAAGTCCAAACAACTTGAATATATGTTTGAGGTATTTAAAAAGATTTTTGGCAATGTTTTTATTGATTTTAAATAGCCAAACTTGACTTTTCAAAGTACCCGTACCGATACGGTCTAACCCGTATCGATACCTTTTTTGCCCAGTTTGGTCACTGCCAAAACCTGTATCGAAACAGGCTTGGCCGTTTCGATACGGTGAGGGATCGTATCGATACGCCTAGTCAGCGTACCGATCCCATTTTAACAACCCCAACAGTAATATTTCCCAACGTTCTTTTAAACGTCATACCATACCGATACGCCCTCAAGCGTATCGATACGCCTAGGCTGGCAAGAGCCCAACAGCTAGTTTTTGATGAAGGCCGTACCGATACGGGTCCATGCTATCGATACGGGAGGCAACAGAACAACATTAATGAAGGGAAATAAAGTCCTCAACGGCTCCAATTCATCCCCAACGGCTAGTAACGACTATAAACTCATTAAGGAGTATAAAAGGGACCTCCAAGCATCAAGTAAAGGCTAATGCTTCAATTGTCAATCAACAAATGATCAAGAATTGTCTTTGTACTTAAATTGTCATTTCTTTGTATAGACAAACACTAGTGAGCCAAAATTGTCAAATTTGCTCAAGTGTTTTAGGTTTTGGGTGAGAGCTTAATTGTGCAAACAAACACCTATTAGAGGGATTTGTGTTTGCTATTCTTTTCTCTTGTAAAGAGGGTTTGATCAAGGCTTTAGGTAGAAAGCTTAATCGGTGTATAAGGGTTTCATCCTAAGCCTAGAAAAGGGGACGAATCAATAACGGATTGATTGGAAATCCTTAGAGGGAAGCTAAGGTAGTGGACGTAGACCTTGGTTAGAAGGTTGAACCACTCTAAAATTATTGTGTCAATTATCTTTTTAGCTTCCATACCATATCCACCCAAAATTCCACCTCTCCACCACTTGGTGAGCAAGATCGGTTGAACGAATCGAGCACCTCACAACTCAACAAACCAAAACCTTTTCCAAATCATTTTCACATGCTTGAACACATAACAACATGCATTTACCTTCACGTGCATTTACCGAATGCAGCCACAAGCCATAGGCTTACCACATGCTCATTCTCATAACGGAAGCAAAGTAACCAACAATGCATAAGCATAAAAGAAGAAATCAACAACATGTTTAACATGATAATTTAAGCATCATGGGTATATTGACATTCATCGTTTTTACTCAGATATGCGGATAGTTCTTAAACCCACTGGACACTTCAGGTGGAATCTCACATCACCGTACTCACCCGTCTAGTAAAAACATAACTTTCGGTGGAATCTCACATCACCGTACTCCTCCTTAGTGGAATCTAGCATCACTGAGGCCACGCGCGACTTTCACCTCGAGTGCACTCTAATCCTATTGATCAATCAATTATATCCGGTAACAACTCAACACGTGTCAGTATACTCATTCACAACCACAAGAATTACCGATGCTTAAACCACTTACCATGTCCAATCTTCCATGCAAAGCATGTACTCACAATGCAAGTATAAACACAAGTCATAAGTCTCAACATGTATAACAATGCAACTAACACATTATCAACATGACATGTTCACATTGCATCAAGAATCATAAAACACAGATTAATTGCATAAACCTTTAAAACTTACTCTTGAGCTTGGATTGGCCTTTCAAGCTCAATCCAAACTCCCAAAACATTCCCTTAACCACGTTAAGGCTTTTAAAATCGATCCACTCACCAGTCAACACACAAACGATGTTCAAGATGCCGAATCAAGCCTCCGAACTACCCGGATTTCCGTCCATGAAGCCCGCATCTGATTCCTCTGTTTTAAGCAACCCAAAACTGAACATTAGAACACTAATACACTAACAAACACAACAAAAACCCGAAACTCAACAATCTTGCAACAACACACATCAATTCAAGCCCAAACTTCACCCAAATTCGTTCTAATGAAACCTCAAGCTGAACCCACCATTTCAAAACATCAAAACACACCAAAAATCATCTAAAAACATCCCCCAACAACAAGGGAACCATCAGCCACGATTTCTACCCAAAACCAAGCCAAAAACTCACCCTTTTCAACCCAAAAATCCCATTTTTAGACCCATTTCGGGTTTCCCCAAATCCAACCATCATCCCAACATGTTTTACTACTCAAAGCTTAAATTAAAGTACATGTTTAACCATGGAAAAACAAACCTACAAAAATCCCATAAAAATACCCATTTTCCAACCCAAATCAAAAATGCATTTTTATGGGTTTAAAAGAAAGGTTTTGATGAGAATAACTCAAATAAGTAAAAATCATAATAAGGAAGTAATTACCTTGATAAATCTTGCTCGGATGAAGTGTTGAAACCAATGGAATAGTGAAATGGGTTTCCTTTGAAAAGATAACGTGAAAAGCAACTTTAGGAAGATGAGGGTATTTTCAAAACCTTTTTTTTCTTTAATTTCAAAATCCCATTTTTACCCTTTTCTCTTTTAAAATACTTTAGGTGTGTCAAAATAGTTTTTCTCCAAATTAAATTTTAACCCGACTCGGCTTGACTAATCCGATTATCTCCCGGCCCTAAACTCGGGGCGTTACAGCTCTCCCCCACTTAAGGAATTTCGTCCCCGAAATTTACCTAGCGGAAAGAGATGCGGAAACTGCTTCCTCATGTCATCCTTCCTCTCCCAAGTGGCTTGTTCCACCCCTCGGTGTCGCCACTTAACCTTAACCAACTCAATGGTCCTTCCTCGCAACACTTTGTTGTCCGAAGCCAAAATCTACACTGGTTCTTCATCGTAGGTCAAATCCGGATTCAATTCTATCTCCTCAACTGGCATAACATGTGACGGATCTAATCTATACCTCCGAAGCATCGAGACATGAAACACGTCGTGAATCTTCTCTAGTTCGGCCGACAGTCTCAATCTATAGGCAACGAGACACACCCTCTCAACTATCTCATACGGGCCAATGAATCTCAGGCTCAACTTACCTTTCCTACCAAACCTCATCACCTTCTTCCAATGTGAGACTTTCAATAACACTTTGTTGCCCACGGTATACTCTATTCCTCTTCTTTTCAAATCTGCATAAGATTTTTGTCTATCTGAAGCTGCCTTCAATCGGTCACAAATCAACTGTACTTTCTCGGTAGTACCCTTAAGCATATCAGGCAAAGGTATCAATTTTTTTCCCACTTCGGCCCAACAAACAGGTGTTCTACATTTTCTACCATATAGAGCTTCATAAGGTGCCATATGAATGCTCTCTTGATAACTGTTATTATATGCAAACTCTACTAACGGTAGATGCTTCTCCCACGAACCCTGAAATTCAATAATGCAACATCTCAACATGTCTTCCAACACTTGTATGACTCTCTCCGACTGACCATCGGTCTGAGGATGATATGAAGTGCTAAAATTCAGTTGAGTACCCAAAGCACTATGCAAACTCTCCCAAAATCTAGTCGTGAACCTTGGATCTCTGTCTGACACTATAGATTTTGGTACACCAGGCAATCTCACTATTTCACTAATATACAAATCGGCCAACTTATCTAAAGTATAAGTGGTGTGAACGGCCAAAAAGTGCGCACACTTCGTAAGACGATCAACAATTACCCAAACTGAATTCTTCTTAGAAAGTGTCAACGGCAAACCCGATACGAAATCCATGGCAATTCTCTCCCACTTCCACTCGGGAATTTTCAACGGTTGTAACAAACCTGAAGGAAACTGGTGCTCGGTTTTAACCCGCTGACAAACCATGCACTTACTCACATACTCGGCAACATATTTCTTCAAACCAACCCAGAAATACCTATTTTTCAAATCACGATACATTTTCGTACTTCCCAGATGCATAGCAAACGAACTACTGTGAGCTTCAGTCAGGATGGCACGTCTCAAATCTACATCTTCCGAAACAACTACTCTACTCTTGAAAAACAAGACTCCATCACTACTAAAATAGAAATATGTCGGTTTACCCTCCGCTATGTCTTGTACATGAGATGCTAATGATCTATCTTGCAACTGTTTCTCTCTAATCAACTGAAGCAACGAAGGTTTAACTTGCAACTCAGCTACTAAACCACCATCTTTAGACAAACTTAATCTAGCAAACATAGCTTGTAATTCCACTGCTCCCTTTCTACTCAAAGCATCAGCCACTACATTGGCTTTACCCGGATGGTACTCAATCGTGAGGTCGTAGTCCTTAAGTAACTCTAGCCACCTATGTTGTCTAAGATTTAACTCTCTTTGTGTCATTATATACTTCAGACTCTTGTGATCCTTATACACTGTGCATTTCTCACCATACAAGTAATGTCTCCAAACTTTCAAAGCGAAAACCACTGCAGCCAATTCTATGTCATGCGTAGGGTGATTACGCTCACGAGTCTTCAACTTTCTAGACGCATAGGCCACTACTCTTCCCTCTTGCATAAGCACACAACCTAAGCCAACATACGACGCATCATTGAAGACTACAAACTCTTTCCCTGACACGGGCTGAATTAAAACAGGAGCTTCGGTTAAGGCTTCTTTCAATTTCTCAAATGCTTGTTGTCTTGCATCAGTCCACTCAAACCGAACATCCTTGTGTAGCAATTTAGTCAAAGAAGCTGCAACCTTTGAGAAACCCTCAACAAAACATCTATAGTAACCGGCCAAACCTAAGAAACTACGAACTTCGGCACTGTCTTCAGTGGTTTCCAATTCACAACTGCCTCAACCTTTTTGGGATCCACTCGGATTCCCTCGGCTGATACAATATGGCCTAAGAAGATTACTTCCCTAATCCAAAATTCACATTTGCTCAACTTGGCATACAACTAATTGTCTAACAATTTTTGCAACACCAAACGCAAATGCCGATCATGATCTTCCTCGGTACGAGAGTACACTAAAATATCATCAATGAACACTACCACAAACTGATCCAAGTACTCATGAAACACTTTATTCATCATGTCCATAAAAGATGTCGGTGCATTAGTCAAACCAAAGGGCATCACTAAGAATTTGTAGTGCCCATAACAAGTGCGGAAAGCTGTCTTCGGTACATCTTGATCTCTTACTTTCAACTGATAATAACCGGATCTCAAATCTATCTCCGAGAACACTGAAGCACCTCTCAATTGATCAAACAAGTCATCAATCCTCGGCAACAGATATTTGTTCTTCACTATCAACTTAGTCAACTGTCGATAATCGATACACATTCTCAAATGGCCATCTTTCTTCTTCACAAACAACACTGGTGCACCCCAAGGTGAAGTACTCAGACGAATGAACCCTCGGTCTATCAATTCCTAAAGTTGTGTCTTCAACTCTTTCATTTCTTTCGGAGCCATTCGGTACGGTGCAATCGATATTGGAGCTGAACCTGAATAAGTCTCAATAACAGACTATACATCTCTATCTAGAGGCAGACCAGACAATTCTTCTGGGAATACACTCGGAAAGTCACAAACTGTCCTAATGTCTCGCGGTCGTGCCTCATCCGTATTCGGATTCATAACATAGGCTAGGTATGTCTGACAACCCACATCCAGTAACTTCTGAGCCACTAAGGTTGAAACTACATTGGATAAGAACTTAACGTTCTCGCCCACTATTACTACCTCGTGATCCCCTGAAAGTCTCAAGGACACCCGCTTTGTCTCAAAATCTACCCTAGCCCTATGCTCTACAAGGCAGTCCATGCCTAATATTACATCGAAACCATAAAACGGCAATTCCATCATATCCACGGGAAAAACATGACCCTGAACCATCAAAAGACATCTTTTGTACATCTTTCTGACCACAACTGTCTCACCAAAAGAACTAGTGACATTCATACCCACATCTAATATCTCAACCGGAATATCTAGCAATCTTGCATGCTCACTCAATATGTACGAATGCGTAGAACCGGAATCAATCAAGGAAAGCAAAGTCAAAGACTGTAACGAGAAATTACCTGCAATCACATCTGTGTCATCCATGTTCTCATGGTGTGCATACACCCTAGCTGGCCCACCTCCCTCGGGCTGAACTGCTACAACATGAGCTACATTCCTCTGACCGTCATTCATAGGCAGAAAGTTACCTCAACCGCACCCACGGCCTCTCTGATGCTCAACAGCTCGCGCAGAAGCTTGTCCATCCCTAGACGGATGTGGACAATCATGCTTCAAGTGAGCCCTAGACCCGTAGTTTCAACAAGTGCCATAAGTGCCCAACACTCACCGAAATGACGTCTACCACACTTGTTGCACTCGGGAGTACGATTCTCAGTCTCTTGGCCGTGATGGCCTCGCCTTGGATTACCACCTCTGCGTCTATGATCATGATGAGGTTTCCTATCCTTGTGCCTCTTGGCGCGATCTCTGTCCCATTCAGCAGTCCTCTTTCCTAAACTAGATCCACCCTTGCAATCCGCAAGTCCCAAAGATTGTTCGATGTCCTTGGCCCTAGCGACCAACACATCAAAATCTGTATAGTCGGAAGCCAACATGTAGGTCTTCACCTCCTGAACCAACCCATAATGAAAATGCTCACAACGTTCCTTCTCAGTGGGAACTAACTCAGAAGCATACTGACTCAGACGTACAAACTGCACCTCATAGTCGGACACGGTCAAGCTACCCTGAACTAGAGTCATAAACTCTCTCTTCTTCTCATCTAGGTATCGAGGACCTAGGTACTTATTACGGAAAGAAGCCCTGAAGAACTCCCAAGTAACCTCGGCCTCTAGCATACTCGTAGTAATAGTAGTCCACCAAGTGTAGGCATCTCCCTAAAGCAAAGAGACAACACAACCCAACTTATATGCTTCAGAGCACTCCATCTGACTCAAAATATGAATTGTGCTCTCAAACCATGCCTCTAAACCCTCGGGTGACAACCCACAAAACCCAACCCCCGCCCAAGCTACGGAGTCGCTCTAACGGTAAACCAGAACCTGCACCCTGAGGCGGTGCTGCAACCCGAACACACGTTAAAGCTATTTGAATAGCCCCGGCTATAGCCTGAATCAACGGATTCACATCAATACCTGTCTGTCCATGACCAGCCTGGGGTCCAACACCCTCAACATTCACTCTGGCCCGTAGAGGAGGAGGAGGCAAGTTCTCTCCTCGCACATCCTCAACATTCTCAATCTGCTCAACCCTCGAATTATCCATTCTTGGCCTTCCCCTCGGTCTCACCATGCTAACAGATGCAAAGCTAAACAACAAACACAACAAGTGAAATGATTTGGGGTCAGCAAGGAACAAGGTCCAAGGTGCTCAAGTCCTTAAACTTAAAATCACTAACAATAATAGTATACTAGCAATGGGTGCCTTTAACTATTTCTCAACCAACACAAAGATAGCCACAAGCATACTTACAATCACCATGCAATCACAATCAACAAGCTTACACCATAAAACTTAACTCACTTACCTTCCGTCTTGCGGAAACTCAACGAACCTAGGCGAAACCTAGGCTCCGATACCAACAAATGTAACCCCCTCGACTCGTCCTAGCCGCCAGACCGCATCGAATGGGTTACACGGGGAAAACCGAAGCGAAACTCGTTAAGGCTCCACTCTGATTAGCAACCCTAGAAAAAATTTCTTTTAAATTTATCTTGTCTAGATGCGTTAATTATATCCTATGTGAGGGGACACGCAGCGGAAAACACACATGGATACAAAACAAACGAAACAGGCCATTAAGATAACCCTTTTTAAATTTTACAACAGGTCGTATCGATACGCTAAAGGACCGTATCGATACGCATGTACTTGGTTAACACCCCAAAGTTAAACATAGGGAAACCGTATCAATACCCACAAGGCTGGTATCGATACGCCCTCAACGGTCAACTTCCCTTGGTCAACTACGAAGATTGTACCGATACTCTCAGGACCCGTACCGATACGCCAAAAGCTCATCAATTTCTCAGATTTCCAGAGAGCATTTTGGGTATCGATACGCCCCCACATACCGGTACGCCTTGCCCAAAACAAGGGACCGTATCGATACCGCCCTTGAGCGTATCGATACGCCCTACCCTGCAAAACTAATTTTAGCTGCTAAAAGCACAAGGAACTTAACACAAGAGGCATTAACAAGCATTTAAGCAATATACCAACACACATACAACACAAGGCATCCATGGATAAAAATATAAAGCAAAATAAACACTTAACAAGGCAACATCCAACATGATAAGATTTTTAAAGGAAACATGCATATTTAACATTCACCAACATAACCAAAAGCTAAACCAAAGCATAAATCATCATGGTAAAAGGCATTACAAGCCCAAAGCAACTAAACAAACTTATCTAAGCAAAAAGGACATGCCAACAAACTTCTTAAAACATAAGGCCTTATCCCATTGCTTAATACTAATTATTGAAGCCTAAACTCATACTTGAGCAAACCAAACTCCCTTGGATTCTCTCTTGTTCCCCGAGCTACTCCGTAGGTCTAAGGGCCTGCATTGTTGGGAAAGAGAGCGTAAGCATTTAAGCTTAGTGAGCGGTGCTCAAAACGGTAGCTACAACAATGCAGTTTTAAAACATTAGTTTGCTTGAAAACCAAAAACCTTTTCCAAATCATTTCCACATGCTTGAACACATAACAACATGCATTTACCTTTACGCGCATTTACTGAATGCAACCACATGCTCATTCTCATAACGTAAGCAAAGTAACCAACAATGCATAAGCATTAAAGAAGAAATCAACAACATGCTTAACATGAGAATTAAAGCATCATGGGTATATTGACATTCTATAACACCCGATTTGGGGGTCGGGTGAAAATAATATTAAAATAATGTTTCGAGTTTCGGTTTCATAATTAAAATAATAAAGTATTATTTGGGCTTCGTATTTTCAAAACAAACATTTTATGTTGGACTTAAATTGATTTGAAACTCAAATTCCATGGATTTTAGAGTTTATGAGATTGTCATCTCATTAATGGTAAAAGTTAACTAAATGGTCTTTCAATTAAAGCCCCTTTTGTTTAAAATAACCCTTGTCATCTTCTTCCCCCTCTCCTCCATTTTCATTTTTCACGACAAAGAGAGCCTCCCTCCTCCATTTCACTATTACATCACATCCCTTGCTCATTGTTGGTGATTTTTGAAAGGTAAATACGTTTTTGACTTGTCCTTACCTTCCTCTTCATGTTGGTACCCTTAGTTTTCAATAAAACCAAGTATTTTGTATTTTGGGTTTTTCAAAGATTTTGATAAAGGTTGTAGCTTTATGAATTTTTAGCTAAGCTTTTGATTTATTGTTGTTAAATAAGTTGTTTGTAAACCATAAGGTCCAACATATATGAATTTTAAAGGGTTTTATGATGATTCTCAGATTTGTGTTTAAGTGGGGTTTTTGAAGGGTTTTAAGTTGAGTTTTGGGGGTGTTTTATGTTGGAAATTGAGGGCTGATGTTAGTGTGATGGTTAGGGGTTGTTTTGGGAGCTTTTAAGTGTGTTAAAAAGGTTGGAATCAAGGGTTTTGGGCTGTGCTAAAGGGCTGCTCGGGAATGAGGTTTTGGGGATTGTCTTTAGCTTGAAATCTTGTGTTTTGTGCTTGGTTTGTATTTCGGGTTGACTACATTGATTGTGAACTGATTTGAGGTTGTTTTGATTGTGTTGAGTTGATTAGAAGCAAGAATTTGTGTTGGTGAAGCCTCTGGAACAAATCCGGAATCGTTGGAAGCTTGATCGGCTAGTGTGTTGAGCTTGGAATAGTCGATGAGTAGTTAACTGTTTTTAAATGGTTTTCAAGTGTTGGTTCAAGCATGTGGACTAGGTTGGGCTTGGTAGACCCACCTAGAGTTGGAATTAGGTTGGTAGTCTAATCCCAAGCTTTAGTTAGAGACTTTGGTTGAACTCTAATTGTTGATTATGCCTCATGTTTAATTGTGATTATGGTGGCTATGTATATTGTATTATACATGTTGTTGAGGCATGGTTTGATGCATTGTTATATGCGTGTGGTTTGGATTGTGGATTGTGCATGACGGTGAGTCGTGGTGAGTACGTGCTAAGCACGGAAATTGGTAAGAAAGTTGTGAGGTTGATTAATGAAATCAGTTAAGTATTGTCACTAGTATGCTTGGGTACAATGATCGATCATTAGGATGTTATTGTGCACACGTGAGTCAAAATGCGCGCGTGGTCTTGGTGATGGTAGTTATCAAGATGGAATACGGGTTCACCCGGAAATTCTTCTTATATATGTTAGTCGGTGATGAGTGTAATCCCATCGACGGGGCGTGAGGATGAGTGGAATCCCCTCTACGTGAAACGATGATGAGTGTAATCCCACCGTAAGGTAATGGTTGTGTTGGATGTGAGTTCCAACGGTTATCCGCGTATTTGAGTCATAGCTAGGTGCCAATATGGATTAATATATGTGTTTACATATGATGTGGATATGGACTTGTTGAGCATGGCATGATATTGATATTGTGTTCATGCATCATTGATATTTTTGGCTCATGTGGTTCGAAGGTAAGATCATGCATTCTACCTTGGTTGTTGCTTGTGCTTGGACCCTGCATTGTCTAGGTTTGTTTTATGAGCTTACCCTCACTAAGCTTTATGCTTACGCTCTCTTTTGTTCGACAATGCAAATCCGTAGTTCGTGGGTTGCTTGCGCAAGGAGAGGGCCTCAAAGTGTGCTTGTGGTGCTATCTTAGCTTTCAAGTATGGACTTTTAAGTTATAAGGTGTAATAGTCAAGCAATGGGATATGTATTGTTGTCTTGAGCTTTTGGATGTGAGTTGTGGATGTGATGTGCTAGGAGCATGTTTAGACTCCTTAATATGATGTTCTTGGTGTGGCTTGTTGATGCCATGTTTAGATTGTAAACCATGTTTAAGTTGCTTACCTTGAATGCTTAAGTGTATGTTCTTGTTGAAGTATGTATCATGAATGCTATGAATGCTCTTATGTTGTATGTTGATGCTCCTTATCTATGCATAGTTTTTATATGCTTGAAGTGAGTTAAGTATGCTTGGTCATGTGTGGTTTGTTTTTTAGTGAAGCATGTTGGTTGTTGGAGGTTCTAGCTTGCGTTTTGGGACAGCCTTGTGCCATAAACCAGCTAAAACCAATATGCAGACAGAAGGTGTATCGAAACGGTTGGTCCCGTTTCGGTACGGTCCCTGTGTTTCAGGCCAGGCGTTTCGGTACGCTAAGGAACGTTTCAGTACGATTTTGCCACTGGAAATCTGAGATTTTGACGATAAATTGAAGTATCGAAACGAGCCTTGGTGTTTCGGAACGGTCTTCGTATCGTTGACCACAGGAAGTTGACCGTCGAGGGCGTTTCGATACGGTCTCTTCGGGTTGACTTTGGCCAGTTGACCTAGTCAAGGCGTATCGAAACAACCTATGGGCGTTCTGATACGGCCTGTTGTTTAGGTTTAAAATAGGTTGTTTTGTTGGGCTGTTTGGTTGCTTACCTCGTTTGTTTCTTCCACTGTTTCCTTTCCCACATAGGATTTAATATTTCATCTAGACAAGATAATAATAATGAAAAAGTTTTCTTGGGTCGTTAACCGAAGTGAAGCCTTAACGGGTTTCGCCTCGATTATCCCTGTGTAGCCCACTCGGACCGGTCAAGCGTCCGGACCGGGACAAGGGGGTTACACATTCATCGTACTCCTCCTTAGTGGAATCTAGCATCACTAAGGCCACACGCGACTTTCACCTCGAGTGTACTCTAATCTTATTGATTGATCAATTATATCCAGTAACAACTCAACACGTGTCAATATACTCATTCACAACCACAATAATTACCGATGCTTAAACCACTTACCATGTCCAAACTTCCATGCAAAGCATGTACTCACAATGCAAGTATAAACGCAAGTCATAAGTCTCAACATGTATAACAATGCAACTAACACATTATCAACATGACATGTTCACATTGCATCAAGAATCATAAAACACGGATTAGTTGCATAAACCTTTAAAACTTACTCTTGAGCTTGGATTGGCCTTTCAAGCTCAATCCAAACTCCCAAAACATTCCCTTAACCACGTTAAGGCTTTTAAAATCGACCCACTCACCAGCCAACACACAAACAATGTCCAAGATGCCGAATCAAGCCTCTGAACTACCCGGATTTCCGTCCATGAAGCCCGAATCTTATTCCTCTGTTTTAAGCAACCCAAAACTGAACATTAGAACACTAATACACTCACAAACACAACAAAAATCCAAAACTCAACAATCTTGCAACAACACACATCGATTCAAGCCCAAACTTCACCCGAATTCGTTCTAATGAAACCTCAAGCTGAACCCACCATTTCAAACATCAAAACACACCAAAAATCATCTAAAAACATCCCTCAACAACAAGGGAACCATCAGCCACGATTTCTACCCAAAACCAAGCCAAAAACTCACCCTTTACAACCCAAAAATCCCATTTTTAGACCCATTTCGGGTTTCCCCAAATCCAACCATCATCCCAACATGTTTTACTACTCAAAGATTAAATTAAAGTACATGTTTAACCATGGAAAAACAAACCCATGAAAATCCCGTGAAAAATACCAATTTTCCAACCCAAATTAAAAATGTATTTTTATGGGTTTAAAAGAAAGGTTTTGATGAGAATAACTCAAATAAGTAAAAATCATAACAAGGAAGTAATTACCTTGAGAAATCTTGCTTGGATGAAGTATTGAAACCAATGGAATAGTGAAATGGGTTTCCTTTGAAAAGATAACGTGAAAAGAAACTTTAGGTAGATGAGGGTATTTTCAAAACCTTTTTTTCTTTAATTTCAAAATCTTCTTTTTTTCCCTTTTCTCTTTTAAAATATTTTAGGTGTGTCAAAATAGTTTTTCTCCAATTTAAATTTTAACCAGACTCGACTTGACTAATCCGATTATCTCCCAGCCCTAAACTCGGGGCGTTACAGAGCAGGTGGTTACAAATTCTCAATGGACATTTTCTCTTTTAAATTGTGAATTTAATATTCAGCAAATTTCGTAAATTTCCTCCTCCCCTAATAGAAATTGTCTAAAAAATTTAAAATTTACTTTTTTTACAAAAAGAATCAGATGGCATTAAAAGATGAATTTACTTATTTTCTAAATATGCATAAATGAACTAAAATCAGAATCCATTATATAATTATCAAAATCAAAATTTTATGTATAAATTACACAATCAAAACTCACATAGAATCAAAGATTTTTTAACATTTAATTTGGGTCCTAATTAAAAAAAAGCAAGAAATGTACACTTCGAGCCAACATAAAGGAGTAAGTAGTTTCTTTATCTATGAATTCAAAAAGAAGCTACAATGGAATGCAACAAGATCAAGTCGTCTGCAATTTTGTGTTTTTTAGGGTTGGGAGCCGCCCCTAAACCCAGCAAGCGAATACAACCCTAAGACTCAAATTCAACTACAATGAATTTAGTCTTAATAAAATGATTTTCAGGTGAAGAGCATTGATCCTAAGAAGTACTGCGTGACACCAAACCCTGGCCTTATTATATCTAACTATGTATTTAGCATTTTTACCTTTCATTATACCATCAACAATTGTTTATCGGCATTACATTTTTCTAGTTCATTGTCCATCTCATTCTCATGCTATTAAAAGAAGAAAAAATTAATTTGTATATTACTTCTGGTATGAAAGCTTGAAATAATTTTGCAGGATGAGATTGATGAGGATTTGTGTGAGCAGTTTCTAACCCTACCGTTGGATTTGCAGAGAAAATTGCAGACGAGTTGGATCGTCTTAAGCTACAATGGAATGCAACCTCCATTTAGGGATGTGAAATCAGGTAATCGTTTAGGTTTCAGGTCAGGTCATGTTAGGTTAGGTCAAATAACATACGAGTATATCAGGTCAATTTAATGGTTCGACTCGGATCAGGTCAAGTTCGGGTCGACTCAGATTCGGGTCATTATCAGGTTGATTTCAAATCAGATTGAGTTCGGGTTCGGGTCAGGTAAGTTTCAATTTAGGCCAAAACGGTTCGGGTTCGAATCAGTTAATTAACGGGTTAATTCAAGTTCGGATGGACTTTAGGTCGAGCCATGTTCAGGTCGGATCCCGTCGTTGACAAATAAAATTCAGATCGGGTAATATCGATTTCGTTTGAAGTTCAAGTCGGGTCTTACCGTGTACAAATAGACTTCGGTATGGTAATTGTGGGTAAATTTCTGATGAAAATAATTTTTTAGGATTAGTATGAACCAAAATATCCCTTAGGATGCCGAAATATGTTACAATCTAAAATACATATACATATAATTGTGACTAAATTGAATTAAACTAAAATTTAAAAATGAATATTAGGACTAAAATGAAAAACTTTAAACGAATGAGGACCTAAAGGGTAATTAATCACCAAAAAAGAAATTAGGCGACCAAATGGGCAATTATTTATTGGATCAAATTTAAAAATGATTCCATTTGGATTTGGGGGAAAATAACCCGCTTGTTCTTTTAGGTTAGGGGAAATTTATTTTCTAGTCATTATAACTTTAGATGTTTTTTATTTAAGTCCTAAATTTTTACTTTTAGCTTTAAATTTAATTCAATCGAGTCCCAATTTAGGTTATAATTGAAATTCGGGCTTTAGTTTTAGAATTTTTATAGGGACTTATGATTTATTTTGTTTGGAATAAATTACAAAATTTGTAGGGTTTGGATTAAATTACAAAATTAGAAATAAATATGGTTCAATTTTGGATAAAAGTATAATTTTATGGACTAAAATGAACAAAAACAACACCATGCTTACTTTATTGGACTAAATTATAAAAATTTGAATTAAATATTGGTCAATTTCAATTAAAAGTACATTTTTAGGGACTTATGAACAAAAATATCATCATATTAAAAATATTGGACTAAATTACACAATTTAAAAGTAAATAAAGATAAATTTCAGTTTAAATACAGACTTATAGGAAATTAATTGAACACTTAACTCCTAAACCCTAAATTTCATTCTTGAACCCTAAATTTCATCTCTAAGCCCTAAACTAATAACATAAACCTATAGGCTATAACCCCTAAAAAGTATAATCATGTAACACGTATGAGACGTATACGTGTTACACATATCAATATAGACTATAGATCATAGAGGCATATACTATAGACTATAGTAATAAATTAATAATAATCATCGCATATGATATATTATATATAGATTATAGGCTATAGACAATAGACTATATAACACTTGAAATAATCTTATACACTAAGCTAAACCCTAAACCTTAAACCATACAAATTAATCTCATAAATCAATAACCCTAAACTACACGATAAACCCTAAACCATTAATACTAAACACTAAATCCTTAACCAGAAACCTAAGCCATGGAAATTAATCCCATAAACCAATAATCCTAAACTACACAATAAACCCTAAATCATTAACACTAAGTCCTAAACCCTAAGCCATAAACCAAATTAGGGACCAATTTAACAATATCACCATAAAATATAGCCTAAAACTAAAATTAGGGACCAATTTGACAATTTGAAAGTAGAGAAATTTGAGAGTCAAGTGACCAATTTCACAATTTCACCATAAAATATAGCATAAAACCGAAATTAGGGACTAATTTGAAAATTTGAAAGTGGAGAAATTTGAGAGTCTAGTGACAAATTTCATAATTTTACCATAGAAATAAATAGGGGTCAGTTTCGACTAAAAATTAATTTTTAAGAACTAAAATGAACAAAAATATCATCATGTTGAAATTATTAGACCAAATTAAAAAAATTAGAAATAAATAGGGGTCAATTTCGGCTAAAAGTAAAATTTTAAGGACTAAATATCACCCAGGGGAGGGGATTGCTATATCTGAAGTCCAAACCGTGGGGATACTTGTGACTAAATTGAATTAAACTAAAACTTAAAAGTGAATATTAGGTCTAAAATTTAAAATTTAAAATGCAACATAACTTAAAGGGTAATTAATCCCTAACATAAAATTTAGGCGGCTTAATTCCCTCCAAAACTTTGTCATTTCCCTCATTTTTACCAAATTTCTTTTTTCATGTTTTTAATTAGAATGAAACAATGGGACTTGGGAGGGGAAAAACCAGCGTGGTTTTTTAGGTTAGGGGGAATTGTTGTTTTAGCTCTTCCGATTTTAGATGTTTTTTCATTTAAGTCTCAAGTTTTTACTTTTAGGTTTTAATTTAATTCAGTTGAGTCTCAATTTAGATCAATTTAATTGAAATTCCACATTTGGTTTTAGAATTTTTGTGATTATGTCCGTGATTTATGCTTCTAGGTTTTAATTTAGCTCAATTAGATCCTAAGTTTAAGAAGTTAATTCGACTCAGACATTATTATTGTAACGCCCTGAGTTTAGGGCCGGGAGATAATCAGATTAGTTAAGCCGATTCGGGTCAAATTAAATTGGAGGAAAATTATTTTCAACACACCCAAAAGTGTTTTAAAAGAGTAAAGGGAAAACGAGAATTTTTAATAAAAGAAATAAAGAAAGGGATTTTGAAAGCCATCATCTTCTAAAAAATTGCTTTTAACGTCAAAACCCCTCCTAAACCCATTTCATTATTCCATTGATATTTCTACTTCATCCAAGCAAGATTTCTCAAGGTAAATTCTTCCTCACTATGATTTTTACTTATTTGAGTTATTCTCATCGAAACCTTTCCTTTAAACCCATAAAAATGTATTTTTGGTTTGGGTTAGAAAAATTGGTATTTTTCATGGGATTTTCGTGGGTTTGATTTTCCATGGTTAAACATGTACTTTAATTTAAGCTTTGAGTAGTAAAACATATTGGGATGATGGTTGGTTTTGGGGAAACCCAAAATGGGTCTAAAAATGGGATTTGGGGTTGAAAATGATGAGTTTTTGGCTTAGTTTTGGGGTAGAAATCATGGCTGATGGTTCCCTTGTTGTTGGGGGATGTTTTTAGAGGATATTTGGTATATTTTGATGTTTGGAAATGGTGGGTTCAGTTTGGGATTGCATTTTTTTGATCGGCAAAAGAGTATGATTTTATTAATAAGTATCATACAGTGTCATCACACTCCATGGCCTCATTAAAAACCTCCTTACCTAAAAGGAGGAAAAAAGTACCGAGGGGTATGAGATAAAGAACAAACGCTAAAAACAACCGAACAAACACGAAAAAACTAAAGCAAGAAACCAAAACACAAAACATTCACGCTAGCATGCAAAACCAAGATGTGCGATCAACACCACCCCTCGCCAAAAAGTCATCCAAGCAATTCGCTTCTCGATAAAAACATGAATACATGAGCTCAACAATAATCCCCTTCAGATGCAATTTCCAGGCCAAAAGATGTCGTCAAGCACCAACAAAAAATGGTCTGATGTTGTGTGTTTCCATACTATTCGATCCTCACACTTTTAACAAACCACACCACACCACTCTATCGACACAAAGGAAATCACGCACCACAACCAATGAATAATTCCACCATACCTTGTTGTAGATTACCACACCACATATCGCCTATCAAACTCGCTTGATCCCCTCCCACACACGGTATGTATACTTCTACTATACCACAAAAACAAACATCCAAGAACCGAGCAAATCCGTCTCCTCTCTCGAATGTCAACAACATCCGAAGAAGGCGTAAACACATAAACAAAATCATTCGTAAATCATATCTTATTCACCATACCATCACTTGATGACTTTAATTTAGTCACATATAAAATGACCATCGCATACCTTTGTTGTCTCAAAAAGTGTTGAACCGAATTACGCTTCAATGCTGAACCAATCCCTCTCACATTCCATGACCACAAACTCAACGCTCTTCACAACTATTGTCGTTCTCGCGCTTCAATTATATGCACGATATCCTTTACAATTTCTTGTTCGTTTCCAATTGTTTTCACCCCAATTAGTTTACCCAATTTCAATGTTTCCTTCGGTTCTCTTAAAATAATATGTTTCCGGTTATAGAAGTCTGAATCTGACAAAGAGCCATTAGCAATTACCTCTGATGGTTTTTGGTTTTTCTTCGGACGACCTCTGCCCTTTTTTACCAGCTTCGCTTCAGCCTCACCTCGCTCACCAGGCGATAAAAAACTCAGTTGATTTCTGAAACCTATCGTAACCTTCTAAACTCTCCATTGTATTCAATTTTTTGAGCCTTATTAGCCCTAGGAATTTCTATCCTTGACCCATCAACACGTGGGCTCAATTCATCAGCTACTAGTTCTTCGACAACTAGTTCATCACACGGTACTCTCATATTGTTTGGAAAAACATCCACCACAACATCACTCGGCATAACATCCAGAATTCGATGACTTTAAATTTCACGATGGACAAAGATTACATCTTCATCCGCCATCCAACTTGTCGTGCTCATGACACGCCAATCCTCCCTCTTGTTCTCATTCCATATACGATCAATTCATCAGTTTGGGGTTGCATTAGAACGAATTTGGGTGAAGTTTGGGTTGAATGTCGATGTGTTTGTTGCGAGATTTTTGAGTTCCGGGTTTGTGATGTGTTTGTGAGTGTATTAGCGTTCTAATGTTCAGTTTTGGGTTGCTTAAAATAGAGGAATCGGGTTCAGGTACTTCGGGCGCGATACCAGGTGTTACGGAGGCTTGAGATCGGTGATTCGACTTTCGTTTGGGCTCTATCGGTGAGTGGTAATGTTTTGAAGTATAAAATGATTCAAAGTGGTTTCTTGGGGGTTTGGGTGGAGCCTTAAGGGCTAACCTAAACCCAAGTGTAAGTTTGCCAAATTTATCTTGTTTCATTAAGTGTTGGTGTGTGCGATTTTTGTGTTGTTGTGTGAAATGTGGATTGCCTTTACTCTCCGTTTTAAAGTTGTTCTGTAGTCTTTGTTGATGTCAAGCCTCACGTGATGGTTAGTCGTTGTATAAAGTGATGTGTAGTTCCACCGGTAGTGACTAGTAGATGAGTACTGTGATGTGTAGTCCCATCGGAAAAATGCTAGTTGTTGTGAACGGTGATGTGTAGTCCCACCAGGATGGTTGTGCATGTGCAAACCATGTTTCGTTTATGTTTCCATCTCATTGCTTTTCTTTCTATAATGGTTTTGTTTTCAAAACTAAGATATATGTTTTAAACCGCATTGTTGTTATGTTTTAGAGCTCCGCTCACTAAGCTTTTAAGCTTACGCTCTCCTTTTTCTAACAATGCAGATCATTAGAGGCTTTGGGTGGCAAGTGGGCAAGGGAGGAGTTCTTGGAGTTCTTGCTAAGCTCAAAGTATGATTTTACTAGTTGTAATAATGCTTAGACAATGGAAATACTAGGATTTTATGTTAGGGAGTTGGTGTTCAAACTCCTATGTTTGGCCTTGTTTATGTTGCTAGCATGTTTTAATTGTTGGTACCTTGTATTGTTGGAGTTTAATATGGCTTTTGGTGGATTACTTTGTATTTGGCTTGTTGTTGGTTTTGAAGCTAGGTGTTCTTGTGAGCCTTGAGCTTGAAATCCATTTTATTGCATGTATGCATATTTGAGGTCGTGTTTAGGGTGTCTTGCCTCTAGATTGATTGTATTTTGAGATGTCATGTGGTTTGTGATGTTTCGGGGCAAGTTTGGGGACGTTTGGAGATGTCAAAATATATTTTCGGGCCAAACTGTGCCCAGGCGTTTCGGAATGCCTGATATGGTTCGGAACGGTCGAGCTCCAGGGGTACCCGTATCGGAACGAGGGTGGTGCCGTTTCGGTACGATTTGCCACTGGAGGTTCCAGTTTCGGAACCATGTAAGGTCGTTCCGGTACGTTTGGCCACTGGAGGTTCCCGTTCTGGAACAGCTTGATGTTACTTTTTAAATGAAGCCCGTATTTCGGAACGGGCATGCATGTTTCGAAACACGGGTGGTTAAAACGGTTACAAGGCATCTTTGAAGGTTCTGGAATGTTACGTTTTAGTCCCTAATGCTTGTATGCTTCCTAGTTTAGTTTAGATGTGTCCCTTGTGATGGTTTTGGCTCGCGAGCATGAAATTTGACAATTAAGCTACTTGGTAAGTTTAAATTATCGTATGCCCTCTGCTTGGTTCGTATTTCGTTTTCACTTTTCTGCTGTAGCCTTCTCATATAGGATCAAAACTGATATTTAGACAAGATAAATAAAAAGAAAAAAATAGGGTTGCTAATTGGAGTGAGACCTTAACGGGTTTCGCTTCGGTTTTCCCTGTGTAACCCGTTTGGTTCGGTCTGTTGGCTAGGCCGGGACGAGGGGGTTACATTTGGTGGTATCAGAGCCAGGTTACGAGGTCTCCCGGGAAGGTAAGTCAGGTAAGTTGGTTTGTTTGGTTTGGTTGCTATTGCACGGTGTGTGGAAGCATGTTTTCTTGTTCTTATTGTTGGTTGAAGTTTAGTCGAGTGTTCCCATTGCTAGGTGTTGTTATTGGAAAATGATTTTGGTTTAAAGAGCTTGAGAACTTGGATCCTTGCCCTTGCTAACCTCATGTTTTCTTGTGTGTGATGTGTTTGTTGTTTTAGATTTTGTCTTCGTTATGGTAAGACCGAGAGGACAGCCTAGAGCGGGTGACCTGGCACCCGGGGATGAGCCTCTTGTTCCTCCTGCTCCCGATGGTAATTAGGTGGGTGGCGAAGGTAATGTGCCTCAGGCCGGTGCGAATGCTGGAGGTGATGGTAATGGACCTCAGGCCGGTGTAAATGTTGGGGGTAATGGAGCTTAGGTGGGTCAGGGTCCGGCAGGTGCGGACATGACTCATTTGATCTAGACTATAGTCGGGGCTTTTCAGACAACTTTGGCCGGTATACATGCTGCAGCACCACCTCAGGGTGCGAGAACATGTTTAACCCTTGACAGACTTCGTAGTTTGGGTGGAGTTGAGTTCTAGGGTTTGACTCCTGAGGGTTCAGAGGCTTGGCTCGAGAGTACTACACGAATCTTAGGCCAGATGGAGTGCTCATACACTCGTAAGTTAGGTTGTGTTGTCTCCTTGCTTTAGGGAGATGCGTATGCTTGGTGGACTACCGTTACTTCGGGTATGGCATAAGCGGATGTCACTTGGGAATACTTCAGAACAACCTTTAAGAAGAAGTATCTTGGAGTCCGATATCAGGATGAAAAGAAGAGAGAATTTATGGCCTTGGTTCAAGGTAGTAAGACGGTGTCAGAGTATGAGGTTCAGTTTGTGAGGTTGAGCCAGTATGCTCCCGAGTTGGTTCCTAGTGAGAGGGAACAATGTGAGCGTTTCCGATATGGTTTGACTAGGGATGTGGAGACGTATATGTTCGCTTCTGATTACACCGAGTTTGATGTTTTGGTCTCTAGGGCCAAGAATATTGAGCAGAACTTAGGCTCGAGTACCCGTGCTAATGGGTCTGATTCTGGGAAGAGACATGCGGATTGGGACAGAGATCATGCCAAGAGGCATAGAGATAGGAGGTATCAGCCCGATTCGAGGCATAGGGGCGGTAACCATGGATAGGGCCATCAGGGCCAAGGAGCTATTGTTCACACTCCTGAGTGCACTAGGTGCGGGAGACGCCATCAGGGTGAGTGTATGGTACATTTAGGGTATGTTGGAACTGTGGTTCCCGAGATCATTTGAGGCGTAACTGTCCACACCCGGTTAGGGGCGGACCGACTCCAGCTAGGGGGTTTGAGCGTCAGAGAGGCCGTGGGCACGGTCAATGTAATTTTCAGTCGAGGAATGATGGTCAGAGGAATTTAGCTCATGTGGTGGCAGTTCAGCCCGAGGGTGGAGGACCAGCTATGGTGTATGCACATCGAGAGGCTGGGAATGACACATATGTCATCGCAGGTAATTTCTTGTTACAGTCTTTGACTTTTCTTTCTTTGATAGATTCAGGTTCGACACATTCGTACAATTTAGGTGAACATGCGAGATCTCTAGGTTTACTGTATGAGTGGTTAGAAGTAGGAGTGAATGTTACTAGTTCTTTCGGTGAGACCGTGGTAGTTAGGAAGATGTATAAGAGGTGTCTTTTAATGATTCAGGGTTATGTGTTTTCGGTTGACATGATGAAATTGTCGTTCTATGGTTTTGATGTGATTTTGGGCATGGATTGGCTCGTAGAGCATAGAGCTAGGGTAGACTTTGAGACCAAGAGAGTCTCCTTGAGACTTACGGATGACTTTGAAGTTGTAGTAGTTTGCGAGAACATTAAGTTCTTGTCCAATGTCGTTTCTGCTTTAGAAGCTCAGAGATTCATGGATTCGGGTTGTCAGGCGTATTTGGCTTATGTGATGAATCTGAATATGAGTGAGGTTAGACCACAAGACATCAGAATAGTTTGTGATTTTTCGAGTGTTTTTCCGGAAGAGTTGTCGGGTTTGCCTCTAGATAGGAAAGTTGAGTTTGCTATTGAGACGTATTCCGATTCTGCACCTGTGTCTATTGCTCCGTATAGAATGGCACTGAAAGAGTTGAAGACACAGCTTCAGGAACTTTCAAATAGGGTTTTCATTAGGCCTAGTATTTCTCTGTGGGGTGCTCCGGTCTTGTTTGTGAAGAAAAATGACGGCAGTATGAGGATGTGTATTGACCATAGGTAGTTGAACAAGGTAACAGTGAAGAACAAATACCCTTTGCCGTAGATAAATGACTTGCTTGATCAGTTAAGAGGTGCTTCAGTGTTTTCGAAGATCGATTTGAGATCAGGTTACTATCAGTTAAAGGTGAAAAATGTGGACATACCGAAGACCGCTTTCCGTACACGTCATGGGCACTATGAGTTCTTGGTAATGCCTTTCGGGTTGACTAATGCTCCAGCTGTATTTATGGATATGATGAACCGAGTGTTTCACGAGTTCTTGGATAAGTTTTTGATAGTGTTCATAGATGATATCTTAGTGTACTCTAGGACCGGGGAAGAGCATGATGAGCACCTGTGGCTAGTGCTTTAGACTTTGCTTGAAAATCAGTTGTATGCCAAGTTGAGTAAATGCGAGTATTGGATTAGGGAGGTGGTCTTCCTATGTCATGTGATCTCGGCCAATGGAATTAGTGTGGACCCCAAGAAGATAGAAGCCATGGTAAGTTGGAAACAACCGAAGTCAGTGACAGAAATCTGTAGTTTCCTAGGCTTGGCGGGGTATTATCGAAGATTTGTCGAGGGAGTTTCAAAGATTGCAGAACCCTTGACTAAATTGCTTCAGAAGAATGTTCCGTATGAGTGGTTAGATGCAAGACAATAAGCGTTTGAGAAGTTGAAGAAAGCTTTGACCGAAGCTCCTATTTTGATTCAGCCTGAATAGGGGAAAGAGTTTGTGATTTACAGTGATGCATCGTATGTAGGTTTAGGTTGTGTGCTTATGCAAGAGGGTAAGGTTGTAGCTTACGCTTCGAGATAGTTGAAGTTTCACGAGAAGAACTAACCCACTCATGATATAGAGTTATCTGCAGTAGTGTTTGGTTTGAAGATTTGGAGATACCATCTATATGGTGAAAAGTGCACAGTTTATACCGACCACAAGAGTTTGAAGTACTTGATGACTCAGAGAGAGTTGAACCTTGGACAACGTAGGTGGTTAGAGCTTCTTAAGGATTATGACCTTACGATAGAGTACCATCCAGGTAAGGCAAATATTGTGGTCGATGCTTTGAGTAGAAAAGTAGCAGTTGAGTTACGAGCTATGTTTGCGAGATTTAGCATGTCACAGGATGGCGATTTGATAGCCGAGCTACAGGTTAAACCTTCGTTGGTTCAGTTGATTCGAGAGAAATAATTGCAAGACGAGTCATTGGCACCTCACATGCAAGATATAGCCGAGAGTAGGCCTACATATTTTCGCTTTGGTGAGAATGGGATCTTATGTTTCAAGGATAGGGTAGTTGTTTTGGAAGATTCCGAGTTGAGGCGTACTATCTTGAATGAAGCCCATAACAGTCCTTTTGCTATGCATCCGGGTAGTACGAAGATCTACCGTGGGTTAAAAGAAGAGTACTACTGGATTGGATTGAAGAGAGATGTGGCCGAGTTTGTGAGTAAGTGTATGGTTTGTCAGCAAGTTAAGGCCGAGCATCAGTTTCCTTCAGGTTTGTTACAGCCGTTGAAGATTCCATAATGGAAGTGGGAACGTATTACCATGGAAGAGGCTACTTGGGAGAGGAAGGAAGATATGGAGAAACAATTTCTGTATCTTTTTCCGTCAGGTAATTTCGGGGACGAAATTCCTTAAGTGGGGGAGAGTTGTAACGCCCTGATTTTAGAACCGGGAGATAATCGGATTAGTTAAGCCGATTCGGGTCAAATTAAATTGGAGGAAAACTAATTTCAACACACCCAAAAGTGTTTTAAAAGAGTAAAGGGCAAAACGGGAATTTTTAATAAAAGAAATAAAGAAAGGGATTTTGAAAGCCATCATCTTCTCCAAAAAAATTGCTTTTCACGTCAAAACCCCTCCTAAACCCATTTCACTATTCCATTGATATTTCTATTTCATCCAAGCAAGATTTCTCAAGGTAATTTCTCCCTCACTATGATTTTTACTTATTTGAGTTATTCTCATCGAAACCTTTCCTTTAAACCCATAAAAATGCATTTTTGGTTTGAGTTAGAAAAATGGGTATTTTCATGGGATTTTCGTGGGTTTAATTTTCCATGGTTAAACATGTACTTTAATTTAAGCTTTGAGTAGTAAAACATGTTGGGATGATGGTTGGTTTTGGGGAAACCCAAAATGGGTCTAAAAATGGGATTTTGGTTTAAAAGGTAAGTTTTTGGCTTGGTTTTGGGGTAGAAATCGTGGCTGATGGTTCGCTTGTTGTTGGGGGATGTTTTTAGAGGATATTTGGTGTATTTTGATGTTTGGAAATGGTGGATTCAGTTTGGGGTTGCATTAGAACGAATTTGGGTGAAGTTTGGGTTGAATGTCGATGTGTTTGTTGCGAGATTTTTGAGTTCCGGGTTTCTGCTGTGTTTGTGAGTGTATTAGCATTCTAATGTTCAGTTTTAGGTTGCTTAAAATAGAGGAATCGGGTTCAGGTACTTCGGGCGCGATACCGGGTGTTACGGAGGCTTAAGATCGGTGTTTCGGCTTTCGTTTGGGCTCTATCGGTGAGTGGTAATGTTTTGAAGTTTAGAATGATTCAAAGTGGTTTCTTGGGGGTTTGGGTGGAGCCTTAAGGGCTAACCTAAACCCAAGTGTAAGTTTTCCAAATTTACCTTGTTTCGTTAAATGTTGGTGTGTGCGATTTTTGTGTTGTGTGAAATGTGGATTGCCTTTACTCTCCGTTTTAATGTTGTTGTGTAGTCGTTGTTGATGTCAAGCCTCACGTGATGGTTAGTCGTTGTATACAGTGATGTGTAGTCCCACTCGGTAGTGACTAGTAGATGAGTACGGTGATGTGTAGTCCCATCGAAAAAATGCTAGTTGTTGTGAACGGTGATGTGTAGTCCCACCGGGATGGTTGTGCATGTGCAAACCATGTTTCGTTTATGTTTCCATCTTATTGATTTTCTTTCTATAATGGTTTTGTTTTCAAAACTAAGATATATGTTTTAAACTGCATTGTTGTTGTGTTTTAGAGCTCCGCTCACTAAGCTTTTAAGCTTACGCTCTTCTTTTTCCAACAATGCAAATCGTTAGAGGCTTCGAGTGGCAAGTGGGCAAAGGAGGAGTTCTTGGAGTTCTTGCTAAGCTCAAAGTATGATTTTACTAGTTGTAATAATGCTTAGACAATGAGAATACTAGGATTTTATGTTAGGGAGTTGGTGTTCAAACTCCTATGTTTGGCCTTGTTTATGTTGCTAGCATGTTTTAATTGTTGATACCATGTATTGTTGGAGTTTGTTATGGCTTTTGGTGGATTACTTTGTATTTTGGCTTGTTGGTGTTTTTGAAGCTAGGTGTTCTTGTGAGCCTTGAGCTTAAAATCCATTTTATTGCGTGTATGCATGTTTAAGGTCGTGTTTAGGGTGTCTTGTCTCTAGATTGATTGTATTTTGAGATGCCATGTGGTTTGTGATATTTCAGGGCAAGTTTAGGGATGTTTGGAGATGTCAAAATATGTTTTCGGGCCAAACTGTTCCCAAGCGTTTCGGAACGTCTGATATGGTTTCGTAACGGTCGAGCTCTAGAGGTACCCGTATCGGAACGGGGGTGGTGTCGTTTCGGTACGATTTGCCACTAGAGGTTTGCTTTTTAAATGAAGCCCGCGTTTCGGAACGGGCAGGCCTGTTTCGAACGCAGGTGGTTAAAACGGTTACAAGGCATCTTTGAAGGTTCTCGAATGTTATGTTTTAGTCCCTAATGCTTGTATGCTTCCTAGTTTAGTTTAGATGTGTCCCTTGTGATGGTTTTGCCTCGCAAGCATGAAATTTGACAATTAAGCTACTTGGTAAGTTTAAATTAAATTATCGTATGCCCTCTGCTTGGATCGTATTTCGTTTTCGCTTTTCCACTGTAGCCTTCTCACATAGGATCAAAAATGATATTTAGACAAGATAAATAAAAAGAAAAAAAATAGGTTTGCTAATCGGAGTGAGACCTTAATGGATTTCGCTTCGGTTTTCCCCGTGTAACCCGTTCGGTTCGGTCTGTTGGCTAGGCCGGGACGAGGGGTTACAATTATTATTATTATTATTATTATTATTATTATTGATTTAATATAATTATACATAATTTTTTTATTTGGATGTAAATATGTAATTGTACACATGAAAGTTGAAAATTTAATTTAGTTTAATTGTACACATGAAGCTTTGATTTAAATATTTAATCAAATTTAAATGCATAAATTAGCAAGTTGAATCGGAATTAATCTCGTAAATTAATAATCCTAAACT